>OZ022499.1:105204222-106574614 GCA_963989385.1 Ctena decussata
CTATCTTTCACTTCTTTTCCGATGACTCGATATAGGCTGAAATACTGGCTCATTGGGCCAACAGTCCATGTAACAATGTGATAGTGGGGCCTACTAGATTTATGACTATCATCGTACAAGTATAAGTTAGCATTACGTAGCATCACGTAGAAGGTATCATCATTTGTTTCCGTTTCGCAGTTATAATAATACCGAGTTTGCAAGCTTTTGTAACTGGAGCGTCTCTCTCCGAAAATTATATCATTTGTTACTGTCAGAGAGTAGCTTTTCCCCCCTAGTTGTTTTTCCCCCCGGAAAAATGACTGGTTTTTCCATAGTAGAATTTCCCACCGGAAAAATGGCTATATAGTAGAATTTCCCCCCGGAAATATGACTATAAAGCCAATTTTCCCCGGGGAAAATCTGCTATAGGTGTTTTTGCATAGCCGTTTTCCCCCCTATAGTGGATTTTCCCCCTGGTAATATGATTGTTGGAAAACGCGCTACATAGTGGAATTTGCTCCTTCTTCAATCCTAATAGTGAGGTTCATACTTGAGACAGAAATACGAGTATCTGTCTGTTAAATATCGATGGATAACAGATGCTAGAACCGCATGCATGTGACCATGAGTCTGCCTTATTTTCGTTTTTGAGAAAACAGGTAGGCATTTTGCTTTTCCATCTTAGCCAAATACGTCTATGAGTGTACGTGGTTGTGTGCATAAGTTTGTATAATTTTGTGTTAGTACAAGCGTTCATCTGTGCGTGCGCGCAGCGGAATGCCTGGACTAGTGTTTGCTTTTAATGCAAGAGTCGTGGGCTCGACTTCCATCGGGACACACGTCCGATTATTATTATTTTATGGATCTTCAACATCTTTATCATTTATGTAATAAATTGCCTGCTAATTCAAACCTGACTGGACAAACCACCCGTTTGTACATCTTCCTGTAAGCTTGCATGCGTATGTGTACGTATGTAAATATCTGCGATGGGAAGAAATCACACCTTATTCGTTTCTTAAATTAGTAATTATTGATTATTATAAAAATATGGTTGCTAAATTTGCATATTGATTTTTTTAGAATTTATCACGTTTATTACATCCGTTGAAAAACTGATACATTTCTAATGCGATTAACTCCATGAAATGTCTCGGTTCCATTCCGTTCCGTTCCGCAAAATACCAATGGCCATACAAAATTCACTAATAGCCAATTTCCCGGTGCGGGAAAAAGGCCTATGGGGGGAAAAGTGGCTCTATCTACCTATAGCCACTTTTCCGGGGGAAAAGGGGAAAAACCACTCTCTGACAGTTACATCTATTAAACGAACAGTGACTAGAAAAATGCTATTTTTTATTGTGTTATATTCACCACACTTGTCTGCCATTCATCACAGGTAACGAAGACAACGAAAACAATGTTCGTGCTACAACGACGATGGCAACGAATTCCTAAAAAAAACTTATTCTAAGCACAGTATCCATACCAGACGGAATTTTTCGAAAATCTAGTCTGGCTAAGAGGTCTATCAAGCTGTCGGATCCGGAAATATGATACTTGAAATCGGAATTAAGACCTCCGAGAAAACAATCGAGTTTTACAGTGCGTTGCCTTCGTAGCATGTGTTGAATGCCAGTCCAATGTGAGCATGTTAAATGAATATGGTCAAGAGTAAAGATCTCTAGATACCAACTGAAAAGTTTACAGTATTCCTCAAAATTATTGAGAATTGCATTTTGACTAACAGTTGCTGGACATACATGCTCAACAATATTTTAAACACGTAAAATACAATAAGAGAACCTCTGTTTCAAGTTGGATATACAAAAATGACAATATGATGCGTTTTCTTTCGTCAGTGGTAGGTAAGGATGGGCTAGGGTACACCCCTGTAAAAATTTGTCCCTTGATTTCGACTATATTTTCTATACCACCTTTACTAGAAATATACTATCTCAGGTGAAATAATTCATTTTCTCCATTGTGCAACACCATCTACAATAGTAATGTTGCCTTTAATATTTCGCATGATTTAAAGTCACTAATTCCAGTTTCTGAGTCAGGGACTGGCTGTTATATTATAGGAAGAATATTGAAGGCACCAGAAACAGCAAAAAATCTGATTAATTAGTGATATGAACGGAATATTTTTGGCAAGGTATAAATAATCATGTCAAAACTCATTTTCTTTATAGCACGTTTAGTAAGCCTTACAAAAAATATGGTTTTGTGCCGTTTCCGTCGAGATGTATAGAATAAGAATGAATCAGAGCAACATACCCTCCTTCAAAATTGCAATTTTTCCCAATTTCGGACACTTTTTCGAAATGAAGTCATGTGTTTGAACGCCAGCAGTATCTACAGCGGACAAGCTCACACAAAATTCTGTTTTCAGTTCGCCATGACCTTACCTCTAGATGAGAAAAACATTCAGAAATCAACTGAATTGTCATTATCGTTTCCACAAATATCGATTTTATTTGGTAAGGGTACATAATTTTCCAGTCGGACAAAAAATCTCTGGGTGGCACAATTCAAGGGGAGATAATATTTGTGACTCAAACATATGAGTAATACTGGTACGCTAAAAAGTTCACAGAGGGATGTTGTTTACTAAGTAAACAAAGATATTAAGTATATACATAATCTGTCAACTATCAGTGCTTAATTTTCACTTTGCAAAAAATTCTCAATAATAATGAGGAATACTATACCTTTACAGATTCAACGAGTGTTGCGGCTTCTCTCCCTTTCTGGGCGACATCTGGCGTGACAAACAATATCTTTGTCTCCGTCTCTCGCAGTTGTTGTGAGAGTTCAGCTGTATAGATAAAAGATTTTAAATTCTATATAATAGGTACATGTACGCCCCCTGCATCCCCACCCACCACGCGCACGCATACACACACTAACCACCCATCCTCTGCGCCCCTAAACTTCCTATTAGTAAACAAGCTGCGGTGGCTAAATTGTGCAGTGATTATATTTGTGCTTAACTGCATATGTCTCTGTTTGTCCTCTAATCTTTGTATTCTCAGGAAGAAACTTTTTTTTATTTAATTTTGCTCATGTCAATTTTCATTGATAATATGTACCGAGGCAATGAAAGCACATAGTAAATGAGATTTTCTATTTCTTGGGACTCTTAACTCTAATACTCAGACCACCCTAAAACAAAAAACTTTAACTATTCCACAGTGTGGTAAAGCTTTGTTGTCGTAATGACACTGCAGACACATTTTGGAGCAGTCTGATCTGAGTCTACATTGTTTGTGCCGGTCACCTGTCCCAATATTTAGGGTAATCACGGTACTGAATTTGCGGTAGGCAAGATATATGTTTTTATATGATACACTGACATCAATTTAAAATCACTTCACACGCATGAATTAACACTTTTCGAAAAAATGCAGAAAGAGAAAAAAGTATTTATTTCCGCTTGACATACGTTTTCATTATAGGACGAAATTCTTTACGCGTCGCTGAAAGAAAGGATTTATTTTGAGTCGGCAAGAAGGATACACATGCATTCATTATTCATAAAGTATCGAAAAACTTATCTTTAAAAAAGTGTTATAGCAGGCATGCACACAAATGCAAGATAGGGCCTTGTTTTCAATGGCAACAGTTTATACTACATCATGGCCAGTAACCAAAATGGTAATACAGTTGTTCTGGGCATAACCTGCTCTTATCCTATGATGGCTATCCCCGGGATAGCTATACCGTGCTTAAAATTCTTTTCTGCGATATTATTATAGTACTTGGTGCTAACTATCCGAGCGAATAAAATTGAGGCAAGAGGAAATATGTCTCACGGCCATTACTCAGATCAGCCTGTGAACCTACGCAGACTAATGAGTCTGCGTTTCAAAATGACGAGTGCTCAGGATGGCAGAATATGGAAACACTGATCAGGGGCCGTATTCATAAAACGGCTTAAGTGGTTGCTATGCTGTTGCTAAGGCTAAATTTCTAAGAAGGAGATTCCCTGCAACTATGAAATTTGCTCTGGAGGAACAGTCTAAAAAGACTGTTCCTCCAGACCAAATTTCATAGTTGTAGGGAATCTCCTTTATAGATATTTAGCCTTAGCAACCGCATAGCAACGACTTAAGTGGCTTTATGAATACGGCCCCAGGTTGCGTATGTAGATCCTCGCCGGAATCATCACTGTTTGCACACGCAACAAGGCTTCTTTCTAGCCTTGACGGCCCAAATACCTGCAAAGGAAACGCGCATTTCCATTCACATATGGAAATTACAACTCAAGCTTCTTTGCAAAGTTTGCTATGATATAACAATGGTACTACGGTTTGCTAAGCAGGAGTTAGCACAAAACTTCCGAAAGTGGTCAAATCGAATTTTCGGTGTGGCTACTTTCAGAAGGTTCGTGAAAACTCTACAGTTTATCTTTTACGAAACTAAAGTTTTCTAAATATAATTGTTTATAATATGGCTATTTATTTGAGAAGTCCTGAAATTTTAATTTCGAGTTGAGAATGGACTAGCGCGTATACCCGCCGTGAACTACATTACCCGATGTAAGCTGTGAGTTAGCGATTGTCAGAGCAGCATTATTAGCTGCTACACCGTTGATAATGTGTGCAAACTCCGGCCTGTTGGTCCCAAACAGACAAGCAACTTGTCGAGAGCGTAACCCGAGTTCACGAAGACTGACGGCGAGGTTCCGGGACTCCTCTTGAAGCTGTTCAAAGCTCCACGTTCGCCCTGTTATTCCTTCAATCTAAAACAAAATATATATTCTCTGTTATCCATCGATAAAAAACAAAAGACAATTTTACATTTTGTTATTACTCTATCGATATAAAAATAGACAATTTTACACTTGGTCTTCATGACATTCCATCAGATCTAAAGTATAAGTTTCGTCCGGATTCTCCAAACTATTCCGACGACCTTAATATATTGGTACTAGTTCATATATACTGACTCTCCCTGCTATACGGATCTTGGAAAGAACATTTCATATTGCTTTCATACTGAATTCCCAAGTTATTCCATCAAATTTAAACAATATGCTACTGATTCTCCGTTATTATTTTGTGAAGCTAAGAGTAAACAATTTTAAAGTGTTTCTCCGTGTCAGTACACAGCCGGGGACCTGTATTAAACCCTCTGAAGGGTCTATAGGGTCCTAGTGTATTACTATAATATTATAGTAATACACCAGGACCCTATAGATTGATTCAGGTCCCTGTGTTGTGTCAGTATAAATAGCATGAAGCCAAGAAAGAAAACGAAGATTCTTACCAAAGCTGTTTTCCTCAAATGTCTTTGAACATTCCGAAATACGAATTCTGCAAGGCTACAGTTTGGTATGTCGACACTGTATGGTGATTCATGATAATAATAACTGATTATTTTAGCCACACTTTGCTTTTTACGAAATAATAGACTACTTTTGTTCATTTTTATGCTTGAAAACCTAATCTTTCTACAGGTTGTTTGAATCGGTAGTGTGTAACATGTTAGTCAAGTTGACTTCAAAAACAGAGATCAATTTATCAAGCTGCACTGTCTCATTAGAGCCCTCACTCATAACCTTATTTCCTTGGTCACTGCATTTAGCACTCAATGAAAAACATGCTCAGCTTGCGCACATGCGCAGGATCAGCTTGGTCTTCTTTAGTCGTTGACGTCAAAAGGTCCATTGTGCAGTCACCCGACCCTGTTCTATAGATTTCGACAAGATTAAACAGGTCTTAAGACTTTAACGAATTACGCATATCAGGACCACACTGCGTGGTCAGGCCATTTATACAATACATTCAGGCTATAAGTCTTAGTTTGTATATTTCCGTACACGAACTCAGATTGCACATTTGCACTGACTGGTCTGGCATGCGCACCTTGCACATGTCTTAAGACAAATTTCTCACAAAACGGCTCACATGATAAGGAAACAGGTGACATAGTCTCAAAGAAATCATTAGAATAGAAGACAGCCATTATCTGATAATGATAAGATACTTATTTTGATAACAGGATGGTGATATATACAAAGATTAAAAAAACAACAACAAATAAACAGATATTCTACACATGTCCCAAAAATATAAGGCAAATAGTTTGGAGATAACTGTACTAAAAGTTGTAATCGTCGGTTTTATGGTCGTAAACTTCGTTTAACGGCGACGCATCAACGGAGCGACAAATATACCTCCCCAAATAATCATTTTAAGTACATTTATCCTCATTCTAAAGCACTTTTTTCCACACTTTCACTTTTCAGAGTGCTACTTCACACCCAAAGCAAGCGCTTTCAGCAACGCAACGTAAAGCCAGACGTCAGCCAAAGAGAAGCGACGTTTTATTATGAAGTCGATTTTCGCTGACAGTGCATCACAAACTATGTATAGGTTAGAGGCTATGAAGAGAAATCTTCGCAATTAAGAACCTGAAGCGAGCGTAGCGAGCGGAAGGTTCTTAATTGCGAAGATTTCTCTTCATAGCCTCTAACCGGCTTAGTGTTTGACCCAGATAATTAACTGATCCTGGTCTGCCCTGTGTTCCAACATCTTTACAGATAATCTTTGATTGAGAGATAGTTTGGGTTTAAAAAAAATAAAAATAAATAGTAATGATAAATTAAAAAATCCCAAAATGACCACTCTCCCATGTACTTTGATTATAGTAATGATCATTTGATGTAATGTCAAAACATGATGCAATATCATGACAGTCCCAAAATAGCTTGGAGAGGAGGGGCTTAATTAGAATACTGCTTTTAAAGTTTTGTCATGCTGTCATTTAGCTTGGAGAGGAGGAGCATAATTAGAATACTGCTTCTAGAGTGAGTGTCATGCTGTCATTTATAATTTGTGTTCAGATGACTTTACTCATTCCCATTCATTCAGTTTTTGGAGCTCAAACATGGCTGGTCACTTTGATTTTCCTTTGTGTGAATGAGGATTATTTTCTTCTCATTACACAAATCATAGTTATTTGATTTGTGTTACGAGATGCATCGTATTAAAGAGGAACATATAAGAGGAGTATTTTGTGATAATTTGGGATTATTTTTATTTCTCCATGAAAAACGTATGTTGTGGATATTCATTAGAACTGCCTTTTCGAGGCAATTCTAACAAATATCTACAACATGCTTTAAAACAATGCTGTGGATACCCATAGAACTGCCTCATCGAGGCGATTCTAATAAGTATCCACATGTTTTTACAATATTATGTGTATATTTTAAAAAAATGTTATGGATAGCCATAGAACCGCCTTGTCAAGGTGGTTCTAATGATACTTTTTATGGAGAATACTGCCAAATACTCCCTTCTTCTGTTCCTCTGTAATGAGAAAAAAAGCTCATTCGAGAAATCTACATCGACTTCTAAATCAATTTGACCTGTCATGTTGAAGCTATTTTTAGACGTGACAAGCCACAGAAGATCACTTGAATTTTCAAGTCTTCAGTAGATTTATTGGTGAAGACTCTCTTCATGGATAAGTGATGAGTCTACACCAATAAATCTATTGAAAATTTGAAAATTCGGGTGATCTGATTGGTTTATTATCTGGGGCAAACACTAAATAATATACTGCCGCCAAGTTTCGACCTTATTTAATCGGTTGGCGCGTTATATTCGTCAGTGCATCAAAATTATGTTTAATTCATTCAAGTTTATCTCAGCGGGAGCACAACGAATAACGTCATGACGACAAGACGTTATAGTCGTCCTTGATAAAGCATTGTTTTTAGGTATCTTTTTCTATGCTGACTCTTTCAGTTATGTTCCAATAGTAACTCTAGATCTGAATCAAATCTATTCTTCCTGATGCACTGACTAGGTAAACTAAAGTCACTTACGGAAAGAGAGATTCTTTTAAATACGTGACACCAGGACTTAGAATCGGTATTGATATTACCAACACTATGACACTAAATGATATCGCATATTATGCCCACCAACTTTTAGCGACGTCGTAAGCTCTGAGCAGCGTTTTAATTCGTATCAACTTGTGTTCAACGTCTTAATATTGTGACGTTGCTTTTAGGTAGCTATAAACACATTATTATACATGTAATAGTAACTTGATCTGGCGTACTGTATCACGTCTAGTGCGGATGAGCTCAAACCATTGCACACCGTACATACGACTTTTAACAGTTTGGGAGAATCCGGTCGGGTACGGAAAATACAGATGTTTACCGAGGCACGTGCCTTTTCGCGGGTTAGTTATTTTCTTTATTTTTTCTACTTTATGCATGTATTTGTGGCAGATAGGTAGTTATCGTTTTTGTATGTAATCATGTCCATATTTGCATGCCATCGTTTTCGTTTTTATCTTCGTTACTGACGAGAAATTTCACAAGAATATGAAAAGGATGAATTTTGCCATCGAATTTTGTCTTTGTAATCTTAATTTCTCCTAGAAGTAAATAATTTATAAAAATAAAGTGATGGTTTTTGGTAGCCAGGTATCTATAGCAAATATAAATTCATAAGTAAGATCACGTTGATAGATAACACTTGAGCAAAAGCGGCGTCTTTTATACCATATGGAATTTTCACGTATACGGGTCATGGCAGTCGCTTTCTACGGAAGAAAACGGGCGGATGAAACACATTTCGATACGGAGTATAACAGTCATATTGAAGTAAAACGTTTGGCAGTGTTGGCCGCAGGTGTTGGGCAGTTCGCTCCTATTTCTGTAATGTACTTGTTGTCTTCAACATTTGAATTGATAAGGCACGATTTTATGTCGTAGCACATCGTCACAAGCAAAGGATGTCTTAATAAGCCTCGTTCACATGGGCAAAGTTCCTGTGACTAAATAGGTTTGTCATAGAAATATGTGCTCGTGTGAATGACAAAAAATATGCCAAATTAAACTTTCTTATTAAAGTTTCTGTGACAAAGAAACTTTGATCGTGTGAATGAGGCATTACGTACCCTTGGCCAACGGCATATTCGTAAAACGATTTTTCCCTGCATCATTTCTTGGATGCGAATAACATCCATCACAGCCACTCAAATTATCCGTAACAAAATATTTTCCGCATAATAGGCGCTTTGTCGGTAGAAAATATCTTGATAGACGGACACTCGGCGTCAGGTGTGTGCAACTATGGTAACGCACCGCTGACCCATTTGGGGAACGTCGTTACGAGAATTGAAACCGAACAGAACAGAAAACATCGTGGATACCGTTAACAGTTACCAAACAGGACGGTTCGATATAGACTGAAATACTGTCTCAAAGAGCCGTTAAACCCAAAACAACCAATCAACAACAAAACAGGAGTAGACGGTCAAGATTAACCAATTCATTCTTTATAGTCACCCATTCAAACCCTTTATATCTTAGATTGTATGACCACATCAAAACTGTTCTGGGGAAATGTTTATTCACATGTTCTCCCCCGACCCGAGGGCGTCCTCTTCCCATCCGGTAGGCAACACTTAGATGTGCTAATGTTGCGTACCTGATGGAAACATGACACTTTCGGGACGTTTTTCAGTTGATCGTAAGATTGGTACTTTCACTACTGTCGTCTACTTGTAATCTCAGAGATACTATGTTAATCCTCATATGTCATGTTTATATGACTTGAGTGTAATAAAGCTATTGTCTGTCTGTCTGCCTGTCTGTCATTTGTGTTTTTGAACGATCATGCGCAGTTGTGCAAAAAGTGTGTTTTGAAACAGATCTTCTGATCTAAAGATAACACGCCGGGGGAGCAACTAGCTGCAGCCAAAGGGCGGCGCTGTGGGAAATCTGATTTGCGAACAGGTCGTCGGCAAATGGTAAGGAACAAAGTGGACTTAGTACCCTTGGCTAGCAAAGATAATCGTAGCAGAGTTTTCCCTGTATTTATAAAGAGAAGTTCGCTGTTGACGATGCGTTTAGGTAGCGCATCACTGGTTGGTATCAGCTATGATCATTTTTATACCCCTTTCGAAAGATGGGTCGCATTTTGTCGTGGCGTTATCCATCCGTCTAGTTGCAGTTCGTCCGTCTGTCAATTAACTTCCATGTCCGCTCTACATCTCCTTGATCAATGCTAGGATTTTTGTAAACTCAAGACACATATTACCACGGGGGTAATACCAATTTGGTTACCTGTGCTTTCGACCGAGTCTGTACTATGCAAAGTGGCTGTCGACCGAGAATACGGCCGTAAGCATAACCAGTAACGGTAAATGATACTATTGTTAAAGACTTTCGACCAAGATCATACTGCTGTCGCTTGTCTCGGTCGACAGCCACTTTTGCATGTATGGTAATCGATTGACTCGGTCGAAAGCATAGGTAGGGAAATTTGTATTACCCCCGTGATTACCCTCCTGCCATGTCACATGTAAAGTACTTGCGGTTTTAACTGTTTGTCACCTTGTTTGAATATACCTTTGGTTTTCAACGCAATGGTCATTATGTCAGGATGAATAGCTACAGCCTAAAATATGAGGATTCAAAGGTCTATGGATTTTAATGGATTTTCTTTTTATGGTAGTGGCGGGGTATTATGTTTTCACGTTGGCCGTCCGTGTGTCTGTCCATCCGTCCGTCCGTATTTAGTTTCCGTTCGATAACTTAAGTATTTATCAACGGATTTCATTAAAATTTTGCATATGCCTTTGTATCAAGAATGTCTCACTTAAGGTTGTTAATGGGCAAATTTCGATCATTTCTGACAGAGTAACGGCACTTGTCAATGTATAAAAAATGGTTTTTGGCCTCTTGTTCCTCTACTTTTTGGAGTATCATCATGAAACTTCACAAACATGAACGAGGTAACAAAAGCTTTGTAATAGCAAAGAAATGTTATCCTCGCGGGTTATCTGCCCATGCCCTGGGGCTATATTTCGTGTAAAGTCATGAAAAAATCTGTATAAAATCAGAGTTTTTCTAAAACTTTCAGCAAATGATCAGAGTAATGAAGGCTTCCATTGAGGCTCCTCCTCCTCCAGGCTACAGGTATATACCTGCGTAGAAAATGATAAAATCTATATAAAATCATAAACAGATTTTTCAGAAACTCACAACTGATGATAGAAGTATTAAAAGTTTCTTGTGGTGATCCAAATTTGACCCTTAGGGGGTTGTCTGCCTCTGCCCCATGGTCACATACATGTATAAAATCACAGAAATTGTGTATGATCAGAGTGGTAAGTGATATTTTGGAAGTTTATAGAAAGTGATCAAAGTAATATAGTGTCCTGTCATGAAAAAAGCTTTGAGGTCTTGCTGCCCATGCTCTGGCGTTTTTCAGAGAAAAAAAATAAATCTGGAAAAATCGGTGAATGAAATAGGTTTGCAGTGGCGGAGTATCACGCAGTCGTTTGCGATGCTTTTATTTGTTGGTAAGATATAAATATTGATTGTATTTTTTAAAACTGACTAGACTGTGTCTGCGCATGCACATGCATGTTTTACAGTAGGATAATTAAGGATCTAGTTAACAATGTCTCTACGGGTAAATCGAAAAAGTAATACCCACTTACCATAATTATTTCCCTTAATAAATTATGGGACACTTTTTCATTATAATGTTAATTTCAAGCCACAGTTTTCTCAAAACTGGTAGCGGACTAGCTAATGATGCCGATCCCAGTTAGACAGGCAGTGTAATCTGGGTGAACAAGAAAAATGCAGATAATTCTGACCCAATTTTTTAAGATAACTACTATATTTTTTTCGTTTTACTGAATGAAGTTTCAAAGTGTCTCTCCCTTTTCCTCCCTCTCGTTATCTGTCCAAATATTTATTTTCTATACTTTTGACCTACTATATACATGTTTCACAACTGACCTTTCTTTCTTTCTTTCTTTCTTTTTCTCTCTCTCTCTCTCTCTCTCATATGTGTATATCTAAAACTGTATTTTGTGTAGACATAGGAAAGGCTGTATTCTATCATAATATTTTTTTTACATTTGACCCACTTTAAACAAGTCTCTCTCTCTCTCTCTCTCTCTCTCTCTCTCTCTCTCTCTCCTCTCTCTCTCTCTCAGTACAATCCCCGTATTCCAAAATGTTTAGCATGAGATCCCCGCAACATGTGAGGTAAGCTCTACTCTGGGTATCGTGCTATAAGTGAGATAGAGTATGATTCGTCCGCAGGTAGGGTCGATAATCCAGCAGCTTCAGCGAGACCCAGTGTAGACCTTGCACGTTGCGGGGTATTTCATCCACCCAGTTTGATCAGTGTGTTCGCTGTCTGCGTGGAGCTAGCCGAGACCCTTAGCTACCCTTTCAGCGCAGAGCGAATACTCTGATTAGACTGGGAAGATTCCAAGGCTGATCTGAGTCAACGCTGGAGGCACATACCACTTTGTTGGTATTTCGTCTATAGGAGCGCTGAAATAATCCTGCAGGCACATAACGTCAAAATGGCGTTGTACTGACGTTGTCGAGACAATATGACGTCGCATCGACGTCAGTTCGACGTCATTTCGACATCCTGTGCCCGCTGGGAAGGCTTATGTTTAGTCCAACTATCGCCTTTTATCTTGGATTTGAGCTGCAATGTTAACTTTCATACTTTGTTTTCAAGGATGTTACGAAACGAAAATGAGCTGAACATTACGAAACGAAAAAATCATAGTTACCAAACGACCTGGTCATCAGGCCATCATCAGGGCGTTTGATTACCATGAATTTTTCGTTTCTAACAGCTCTTTTTCGTATCGTAACAGCCCTTGTATATACATAGTTAATCAAGGGTGTGAAAGGTACTCGACTCGATAGGTTACTTTTCACATGCTACAAGGTGGATTTGGCGATCTCTTGATCTTTCAGCGGTTATTGTAAGGCTTCGTGCGAGCGCACTGAGATGATGGCAGATGAAAATTAACATTGCAAATTTTATTTTTGTGTCGAGACCTAATATCTATAGGCGTTAAGTACAGCAAAAATAGATAACGCTCATAATGCCAGGAATTTACGTCGTGCTTAGTTTTTCTTCTATTTCCACGTGTCCAGCAGGCACATGACGTCTTACCGACGTCAAGCTGACGTCGATACGTCGTAATGACGTCGCACTCACGTCCGTAAGCGCCTTTTCGACGTTTTGTGTCTGCTGGTTGATATATAACAAAGTTCAAACAGACTCCTACTATCTGCTAATCAACTAACTGATTTAAAGAATAATTTAACTAATAAGTATGAGATGATTATGAATGAATAAATATTGTATTTTCCTCAAAATTACAAAAAAACAACTCCTGTTAGAAAACTTACCCAGCAGGCACACAGTATCATTCACTCAAAATTAAAACATCGTTAAGTCAATATCATTCCGTTAAATCAACGTTGATTCTATGTTGATTCAAGGTTGTATGCCCAGTGCATTGGTTGGCAAATGGTTGTAAATAACCTAAACTGGCTATATGCACAACATCGGATTAGTGGACTCTAATGCATTTTGTAAAATTTTACATCGATTGCGTTGAAAGCTCACACGAACTTATTTAAATACTCTCGATGGCACGGATGCTTGCGCGTTTGTTGTCCTATACTGGCGGAGGACCCGTAGTACCCGGAGAAAACCTCCGACCTCGGACGGGCGACCACTACCCTACCACATAACGACGCCGGGATTCGAACCCGGGTCGCAGAGGTGGAAAGCGAGTATTCTATCCACTACTCTATCCGAACCCCAATGCATTCTGACCACGAACTGAATGCTGAAGACCGTATAATTGAGCAGGCTGATCTGGGCTAGAGGCATACTTCCTTTTTCTTTTTTGCGATTTCTGTAATTCGAGTAAAAAAATTACCTGCTAGTGCAGATGGGCGTCCTTAGTGAAGTCTTTACTGCTCCCAGTGTGTCAAACGAACAGTGACTTCTAGACATGAGCGGTTGAGCAGACAGATCTGACTCCGAAAGTGCAGTTATGTATACATGTATAGCTTTATGTTCAGCAAGAATATAGTATTGCTCTGATATATTCGAATGAATTAAAAAAACCGTGTGTGTTTGGTTACTGCAGACTGGTCTTGGCACTCGCAACTTTTTTCTGACTTGATGTAAACATGGATGGATGGATGGACGGACGGACGGATGGATGGATTGCAATTTTAAATCAAAACGTTTGCTATTAAACGTAAACACTCATGTCAAGAAACGGAACTGAGGTGGTTTGGTCGCAACTCAAGGTCCTCTGGCTTAGCAAGTACAATTCTACAGGGCACATTGAAAGGAAAAAGGAGAAGAAGAAGGAGATGGGAAGACAATGTTAAGAAATGGACTTTGCTAGCTCAACTAGGGCAGCTGAAGATAGGACTAGGTGGAAAGGGATTGTTGTAAAGTCATCTGTGGTACACCAACGACCTTGCAAGGTTATGGGATAGATTAGACTAGACTTGACCAGCTCATATCAGCTTAAGCATCATCAGTAACTAAGTTATACCGGGTTGTCATAGATGTGATTTCTTAACACACGAGAGGAACTCCGAGTTATGCATATCCAGATCATCATGTGGACATAATCAGATTGTTCAGGCTTTGCTCAGATCGGCTGTGTATGAATCACATCGTCCTTTTACCTTTTAGAAGACAATGCGAAGATATTAGAAGCTTGCCAATCAGTGTCAAAACCGAGATGTCCACATGAAAAATCGGTAAAGTAGCATGCGCGTGAGTTGTTACGCATACTTGTAAGATTGAAAATGCCTAGTAAACTCTACTGGTCATCACAAATAATGAGACATTTCGTTCTGACACATTACGTCAAAACAACGTTGTAACGACGTGGATGCAAGGTTATGACGCTTTATTATTATCTACTGTATACAAGGTTGTTGCGATGTCATAACGTTGCACTGACGTCATCACAATTTTTTTTAGACGTTGTATGCACGCTGTGTTAAAAGAAGAAAATAGAAGATTGTTGTGCAATATTCGATCTTTTCATACAGAACATATTATGCCCTTGTCATGTAGCAGAAGAGAACTGCGCGTGACGTAACAGCATGCACACATTCTCAATTCAAATGGAAACACCTCTGTCATTTTCAATTGGAGTAAATCTTTTGGAAGGATTTCTTTCTCTAGGGAGCATAAAAATTCTCAAAAAATTAAAAACCCTGTAAAACGGCGGGAAACGTTGATCATAAGCAGGTTAAGCTATAGCGACAGCTTTAAGTCTTTCAAGTCGGTTACAGTCTTTAAGATTTAACCAGGCCCCATGGTTATAAACTTTTTTTATGCTCAACTCAGCTGAGCATGAAATTTTACCTGCAAATATATGGCGATTTACTGATAAGTACCGTTTTTTTTGTTAAGTTTACCTGAGTATGAAATTTTCTCTGCTTATAAATATGAAAATGCCAACATATTTATCAGCAGAGAAGTTTCATGCTCAGCAGAGTTGAGCATGAAAAAAGTTTTATAACCTCGGGGCTTGGTTCTCCTGGTGTCACAGACGTTGATGAGCGAGGTTCATTAGTACTTTATCGGAGCTTGATGGTTCAAGATGGCATTATGTTATAATTATGTTATAATTATGTTAACCAATTATTTGGTTATCTAAAATCCAGTTACAGGATACAGTACAATTCTGTCCACGACAAATGTATGACCAATTTAGTACATGTAAATAACTCCGGGTCTTTAAGATATAAAATAGGGAATGAAAATGGCATAACATAATTGAGCCGCGACTCGACAAAACCAACAAGGTGGTTGTGAGCCCAACGCAGATTCAGATCAGCCTGGGCATCCGTTCAGTTTGACCAGACTCTTTGTTAAGTGCTCAAATGGTAACAAAGGGTCTACGCTACCTCCATGCGGACAACGAAGATTCTGATCAGGCTGGGCGAATGCCCAGGCTGATCTGAGTCTGCGCTGGGCGCACTACCACATTGTTGGTTTTGTCGTGTCGCGGCTCAATTATGAATTTGCAATTAGAATTTAGTACTCAGTCCCGTCTGTGACAGAACCGTATCATAAAAATGAATAAAAACGACCGTATCTTCCGTATTTGCCGCCTGTTATATTCCTTACCAAATCAAGAGATACCGACTGTCATTTCCCGTATATTTAGCGTCACCTGGCAACCGAATAAAAAGATAATGGCCCAGAATTATTTTCATCTATTTGCACCGTTTCAGAGAATGAGACAAAATATGAACTCTCGCTATGAAAATTGAAGAAAAAGTCGAGCTAGCTCACCAGAAAATAAGAAAATGACTTACCCGCGAAAATGCACGTGAGCACATAAACAACTGCTTTATTCCGTACCGCCTGTCTTTTTACAAAATGTTAATAATCGAATGTACGGTGTGCATTGGATCACACGAGACGCTTGCTTGATTAAAACACCAACCCTGATATGAGTAATACGATCATTGCTGAAAGTAGGAGCCTGGTAGCTCAGTGGGGTAACCACTGGCCTACTAAGCTAGCGCCGGTCCGAGTTCGAATCCCGCTGGAGGTAGAAATTTCAATTCTGCACAGAGCCTATAATTATCATACTCTTATATATATCAACCTCCCATCGTCCTGATGTAGCTGAAATACTGTTGGAAAGGGATGTAAAGCCGCAAAGTGTTATCCATCCAATAAATTAAGTCTGGAAAGAAGAGCCTCTACAAGCAAGGAACACATCAATGAAACGAAAATCACGGACTCGGTAGAATTGAGTCTGTTCATGTGCCTTTCCCTGTTCTTGTCTGTATAAATCGCTCAAATTTGAGCAGCTTCTACATGAAAAAAAGACCTTCATAAAAATCAGTCACACACTGGTCACAGCTCGTGCATGTTTAAAAGCTTTAAAGGAGATGACTACTATAAGCTTTGAGCTTACTGCCTGATCCTGATACTTTATTCTATTCTATTCTATCCAATAGCCTTACGAGGTCGTTGGGGCACCACAGATGACTTCGAAACAGTCCCTTTTCACCTTGTCCTGTTTTCAGCTACCCTGATACTTTACATTGTACATTATACATGTGATCTGGTTTTATACATGTGATCTGGTTAATGAAATGAGCCACGACACGACAAAACCAACAGAGTGGCATGTGCGCACACCGAAGACTCAGATCAGCCTGGGCAGTCACCCAGTTTATTCTGAGTCTTCGCTCAGTGCGTAAAGTGTTGCTAAGGGCCTAAGCTAGCTCCATCCGGACAGTGAAGATTCTGATCAGACTGGGCGGATGCCCAGGCTGATCTGAGTCTTCGCTGGGCGCACATGCCACTATGTTGGTTTTGTCTTGTCGCGGCTAAAATATTGCTTAAACCAAAAGCTTTAGAGAGCTTTTGTTTCATGTGCATCTACCCAGGCTGCGTTTTAAAATGATATGCGTCGTCTGAAGTTACTAAGGGCACGTGCAAACAGGAAAGAATCAGACCAGCTCCCATCCGCGCTATCTGATCAGAGTACAGCCTTTTCGCATACACTATCTACGAATTCTTGGGCATCTAAAAAAAGACAGAAGCAGACTGTTAATTTTGCGTAACTACATTCTCTCCCTGATTGGATAAAACATAATTCTCAACATGCAAAGATTCCAAATAAATCTTAAAGACTACATACAGCAACAGTTTCGAAGCTCAGACAAACATACTTTATTATGGTGTTCCGATAGGGTCAAAAGTCTATTTTTAGTGTGACACTAATATTATTTTACGTGGGACGTAAATTAATTTACGTCCCACGTAAAATAATTTACGTCCCACGTAAATTAATTTACGTCCCACGTAAATTAATTTACGTGGGACGTTAATTAATTTACGTGGGACGTAAAATAATATTAGTGTCACACTAAAAATAGACTTTTGACCCTATCGGTGCGCCTAACCTGTTTTGTGACACCAGAGCTCATTTATCTATACGTGCTAGTGTTGTCTGTTTTCTCAATGTGATATTTATGTTGTTAGCTGTGATATACTAGGTAAGAGAACCCTTCTGTGGTGAATTACTATGGGTTTGTTGCAATTAATTGTTGTTTTTCCCTTGCCGAAATCTTAATTAACCAAAATGCACCCCATGGGAAATAAGCCATATGGCTTTATTAACTCTCCATGGGTTTTAAGATAAGATAGATAAGATAAGATAAGATTTATTTAAAGTCGGCAAGTTTCATAACAATACAACATAAGCTCTTGATGAGCTTTTGAACCGACTGCTAAAACAAGAGTATATGATCAACAAGTGTAAAAGAGCTGGAAGAATGAATAATCAGTTACAATTGCATCTGGCCTGGCTGTCTGCATGTCATCAGACCCAAGTGTCTGCACACCATGCAAACAACCATGTCAGACCCAACTACTTGGTGATATAATACGATATAAGAAATATATTATTTATCATACTCACTAGCCCTATAAGGAAAGAAACTGCCCTATTAGCACATTAAGCATGCATAAGCACATAGGATATTAGAATAGCTTACATACTAGTCCGCTTAGCAAGGGCAAGATCATAAATTCAGAGACCCTCGACATTGTACTGGACGGTGGGGCTTCGCAGGTGGTAGCTCAATCGCTAAACAGCGAGCTTCACTCCACCGTCAAGTCAATGTGCCGTGTCTTACCCCCACCAAAAGCAGACAGTAACTAACTAAACAAGGTAACTATAAAACTAGCAAATTAAAGCAACATTCCGAAATAGCAACAATGCAATATGACTCACTTAGCAAGGGCAAGATAGACAAAGATTTGGACATTGCACTGGATGGTGGTGTTTCGCAAGTGGCAGCTCAATTGCTAAATAACAAGCTCCGCTCCACCATCCAATCAATGTACCCCATCGTACCCCCACCAACTGAGCATCTTTAGAAGTTATAGAAGCATAAGAACTACTACGACACAATAAGCATATATAGTTGGCTAACTAAGAAAACATTCAAAGCGTAAAAACAGCTGAACAGTAAAACAACATAAAAGGTGCATATGATGCATCCATAATGTGGAGCAAAACTGTTAAAATTTGGTATCACAGGCAGAGCAGGTGCAATTTTCCCCATTCCATTGAGAAATTAAAGATTTAAATTGACTAAAACTTGTTATAGATCTAAAATCATTTGGTAAAGAGTTCCACAGCACAGGTGCAGCATAGCGAAATGAGTTCTTACCCTGCCTTGTAGTCCTCACCTGGGGTACCTGTAAAATATTGTTATATCTAAAAGTGTATGTAGTTTCCCTTTTGACTAATAAATCAGAAAGAACGGGTGGAGCTAAATTATTTAAAATTTTAAAAGTATCAATGGCCATTGTTCTTAAACGTCGGACATGCAAGGCAGGTAAATTGGCTTTAGTCAGCAACTCATCATATGAGCTGGTATAATCTTCATACACAAACCTCAGGGCCCTTTCTTGAATCTTCTCAATTTTGGAAGTGTTATTATTTTAGCAAAAATGCCAAGTAAGGGGGCAAAAATTAAAATTTGAGAGAACAAAAGTATGAAAAATCGTCAATTTGCTAAGTTTGCAAAGGTTTTTGCCCAATCTTTTTAGTACATTGAGTTGCTGACCAGCTTTTTTACAAATATTTTGGATGTGAAAATCAAAATTCAAATTAAAATCAATATCTACACCGAGTAGTTTCACAACATCCTCACATTCAATTGAGGCATTTCCGACTTTAAAAACTGGAGACTTAGTATGTGTCTTTTTTCCAACTGCAACAGCCTGAAATTTGTCAGGATTTGCTTTCATACAATTAAAATGAAACCAATCAATTAAAATTTCACTTTCATTTTGAAGAGTTCTAATTAATTTGTCATAGTTTGAAGAATGAAATGAGAGGGTGTTGTCATCGGCATAGTTGTACAAGGTACCTGTCTGAATAAAATAAAAGATGTCATTAATAAATATGTTGAATAAAAGAGGTCCCAAAATTGACCCCTGTGGGACTCCCTTAGTTATTTCTGCCCATCTGCTGACAACAGCTCCTACTTTAATTTGCTGTTTCCTTTCAGACAGGTAACTTGACATTAGTTTAACAGCATCATTTGAAAGACCATATGCAGACAGTTTACTAAGCAAAATATCATGTGGCAGGCAATCAAAGGCCTTTGATAGGTCCATCAAAATTGCAGTAACATATTGGTTACTGTCAAGGGCTTCTTTCCAATCTTCTATAAGTTTTAAAAGAGTTGTCTGGCAACCGTGTCCTTTTCTAAAAGCACATAGATATTTATCAAAAATGTTTTCAAAATAGTTGGAAAGCTGCTCTGACAGAACCTTTTCAAAAATTTTGGAGGGAACAGGAAGTATACTGACTGGTCTGTGATTTGATTTTTCCATTGGGTCATTCTTTTTTAAAAATTGGAGCAACTTGGCCTAATTTAAGATTATTGGGGAAAATGCCTGATGAAATAGTGTTGTTTACTAGATCTGTATAAAGTGGAACAAAAGACTGCTGGCCTAGCTTTAGGATTTTTACTGAGACCTTGTCACATCCTGTTGCCTTCTTGGGGTTGATTGAGCTTTATATAACATTACAAAAGGGTTGGTGCTTGTTTCTAGTTATTGAGCTGCCACATGCACCAAACCATTTTCAAAAAGTGCCGTTTAAACTTTCAAATTATAACTGTCTAGAATCAGAGTTAGCCTGATGATACAATTTATGTTGTCAAGAAAATTCTAATAAATAAATAAATAAATAAATAAACAATTTACAAGTAAACCGAGCCGCCTAAAACACTTTTATCACATAGCCAGTCGGTAGGGTTTGATTTATTGGAATGATCTTTATGATGACTTCGGGTTGAGCAGTGCAAGTGCAATATAATGGAGGTATGGACCATCAAGGTTTCCATGGTGAGTTATTAGGGTTGTGCACCTACTACGGCAAACGAACACGACAACCATGCGACTAGCTCCATTACCTTGACAAGCATGTAACCTTTCCAGATATGTCATCAGAGAAACATTGAATTTTGACTGAATCAAGAGATGATATAACATAACATCAGTGAAAAAGTCTTGCCTGGAATTCAATGTACAGCATACTTTATTTTGCAAGTGGTTGGAGTCGCACCTGACATTCTTGTGACCGTCAACATTATGCTAGAGCTGTACTGAGTAACGTGTATTCGATAAGCATGGGTTTGCGATAGATGTACCGTTGCTGGACAGTGAGCGTGGCAGATTAATACCAAAAAACTTCAAGTATATCAGGGAAAATAATATCCAGGTTAGAAAACAAACAAACTTTTTAAAGTTGTATTAGTCAGTAAATTAAGCAGCCTGGGTGGATCCAGGAATTTTGGATAGGGGGGTTCAAATTAGCTGAGGGGGGTTCGTTTTATGCAGTTTGACCTATTCTTCCTGGAATTCCCCATGAAAATAAGATAATTTGGGCTGAGAAGGGGGTTTGTTTAAACCTCCCGAACCCCCTCTAGATCCGCCACTGTTAAGATACATAAATTGGTCGGTTTTAAAGCTTTTTAGCTCAACTGAGTCAGCCCAAGGCTTTGAGTCTGGGAGCTTATAGTATTTGCCTGCAGACTCCGTTGTCACTCATCTGTCCACAATTTCAAATGATTGCATCTGAAACTACAGGGTTGATTGTAACCAAATTTCATATATAGCCTGTAGGTTCCAGGAATCGTCATTCCTTGGCATTTCAAATCCCATGATACAGGACTGACATTTACAGGTCTTCCTCCAGACTATTAGACTTAGAGATCGGAATTCCCTAGAAGATTCCCTTATTTCTGCTGCTTATGGTGCAGAGCATTCAGTTACTAAGTGTACTTCTCTTGAAAGGGCTAGGGACTAGCTTCCCTGATCACAGTCCTGGTGAATGATTTTCCTTGCACGTATTACGAGTAAACAAGGCTAATAGGACCCTCGGCTTCCTCAGACGTAACTTGGCAGCATGTCCACAAGATGTTTAAGAGTCAGCATACAAGGGACTGGTGCGTCCAGTCCTGGAGTATGGCAGTTCAGTTTGGGACCCTCAAAGTATACTTCTTCAAGATGAACTTGAGAAGGTGCAGAAAAGGGCAGCTAGATTTGTAACGGGAAATTACACATATGAAACTGGGAGTATGACTGGCATTCTGGAGAAACTTAAGTGGGAATCCCTAAAAAAGAGAAGGAAAGATAGTAGACTCATTATGCTGTACTAAGGTCTGAAGGGTGCAGCCAGTATACCCATAAATGACCTTGTCCCCCCATGTAGGCGCACCAGGAATCATCATTCCCTGGCATTTCAAACCTCATTGGCTGGGACTGACATTTACAAGTCCAGTTTCTTCCCCCAAACTATTAGAGATTGGAATTCCCTGGAAGCTTCACTTATTTCTGCTGCTGAGGGTGCAGAGGATTCAGTTACTAAGTTTACTTCTCTTATATAAGGGAGGGACTAGCTTCCCTGATTTGCAGGTCCTGGTGAATGATTGTCCTTGTACGTATCACCAGTAAACAATTCTGATTCTGATTCTGAACAATTCTGATTCTGAGGTCTTGTGAACGAAATGGTGTTCAAATGGTCTAGGTTACATGACCAGCAGGCATTCATGTCCATATATGGTAAAAACCTTAAAAGAGTCTTCTTACGCAGAACCATAGATTGTTGGCCTTGAAACTTAGCCTGTAGCATCAGGTGCAGCAGCATGAGTACTACCAAGAGTGTTCAATTGAAGACTTTGGGTTGACTATTTTTACTGCAAGTTAAATGCTTGAACATAAGAGTTTGTGGAAGTTGCAGAATATTTTGGCCTAAAAAATTGGTCAATATGCTTTCTGGTGCTTTTATGTTGAAAAATGCTTAAACATAAGAGTTCATAGAGTACATGAACATTTTTTTATTAATAGAGGTCAAGGACATTCTTTGATCTTTATGTCTCTCATATTTTGACAGTTTCAAACTATCAGGTTTGTTCAAATGATGACCCTAGTTTGACTTTTGACCTTTTTACTCAGATGAGCAATTCAGGCCATGTTTAGCTTGGAGACAGCTGGTCATGCAGTCTGACCCTGAGCTTGGACTTAAAAGTTGGAAGCCCAAAGTCTCAGGATCTAGGCCTATCACATACTCATTGTAAAGTCATAGAAATTGATTGATATATCAGTTTACTGAGTTTAGTGATATTATAAGGTGACATTCCTTTTTAAATGGAAAAGTCAAGGACAGAAGAAAGGGGGCAGATATGTAAGAATTGCACCATTTAAATGGATTTACTGGGCAGATGCTGTAACATATGAGATGTACTGTACTCTTTGAGGGCTAGATGGCACTTGAAGTGTCCAGGCTATCCTATTGAATGTATGAGTGATCACAATGGTGATTTTTGTATTAGTCATGCCTCTTAGTGAAATAGTTTTAAACCACACTGTGTAAGGCATGCAGATTACAAGTGATGCATTTTAAAATTGGAAAGGGTCAAAGGTGCTTAACAATAGTCAGTGATGATAAGATGTCAGTCTTTAACTATTACTATGTTAGTCTAGTAGCATGCCTGATATGTGCAGGGACAGTGCTTGTTTGACCTTCCCTGGATCCCTTGATGGTTCAATAAGTTGCTTTAAATCGTACATGTATTTTGGTTCAAAGGGAAAAGTGGCAGTTGAGATGAATGAAACATTGATATATCTCATAAGCAGGTTTGACTCATAAATAGAGGGGACTACATGAGCAGATTTGACTGTCATTAGTAGAAGGAACCACATGGGCAGGTTTGAATGTCACTTTTATCCTTTTGACAGCCATAGCATACTTTAACTTAATTGCTGACAATGACTTTTTGAATGACCCTTACAACCTCATTTATTCAGGCATCTTATTAATTTTGATTCCTCTGTATATGCCAGAGTCATGGCCTTGCATGCTCTTACTGTCAGTTATTAAATGCATACTGGGAGGACACTAGATGCTTTCAAATGCCAAAAAAAAACTTAAAAAATTGACTTCTGAGATTCGGCTTTTACCTTGATTTTTTGTAACGGCCCTACTAATCTTACCAAACTAGCAGGGCCAAAAGAAAAATATGGGATAAACGTGCGATAAAAAGGAAAATAAAAAGAGAGAGAAAGAGATAATAAAAAAGGGAAAGATCTGTAGCAAAATCAAGAAAAACAAGTCCGTGCGCAACTTTCTTGGTAGTGTGACGCCTGCGCCATGGCAGCTGACGTCAAGAGAAAAATAAGTGTCATTAATTGTGAAGCTGAATATGTCTACTATCGATTGTACTTTTGATTTCACTCATTAAGTAAGCAAGTCAAAATTTAGGTCAAGACTCTTTTTCCAGTGATTTCCTTGAAACCTCTGGCCGTCAAAAGGATATAGGAGACCACATAACTGACATGAGCAGGTTTGATTGTCATTAAATGAGCCGCGACACGACAAAACCAACAATGTGGTTGTGTGCTGAATGCAGACTCAGATCAGCCTGGGCATCCGCCCAGTCTGATCAGAGTCTTTGCTTTCCGGATGGAGGTAGCTTAGACCCTTAGCTACCCTTTGAGTACTTAATGAAGAGTCTGATCAAATTGAGTGGCTGCCCAGGCAGATCTGAGTCTTCACTTGTCGCACAACCACATTGTTGGTTTTGTTGTGTCGCGGCTCAAATGATTAATAGAGAATATCACATGAGCCGGGTTGACTTTTATTTATTAAAGGAGGGGGCACATGAGCAGGTTTGCCTGTCATTAAAACAAAAGAGGGAGCCACATGAGCAGGTTTAAATGTCAGTAATAGAGAGGACACAGGGGTATGTTTGATTGTTATGAAATGAGGGGAGACATGAGCAGGTTTGTCAATACTAGAGGGAACACACGCAGGTTTGACTGCCGTTAACAGAGGCGACTTATGAACAGGTTTGACTGCTGTTTATTTATTCGATAGAGGAGATCACTTGAGCAGGTTTGACTGTCATTCAAAGAGGGACACATGAGTAGGTGTTTGACTCATTAAAAAAGGGGACACATTAGCAGGTTTGTCATTACTAGAGAGGGCAGATTAGCCTGTCATTTACAGAGGGGATGCATAAGCAGGTTTGACTGTCATTAAAAAAGAATATCACTTAAGCAGGTTTAACTGACATTAGAAGAGGAGACCACATTGAGCAGGTTTGACTGTCATTTTTAGAGGGATCACATGACAGGATTTGACTCACTAGCAGAGGGGACACAAGGGTAGGTTTGACAGTCATTAAATGAGGGGAAAGATGGGCAGGTTTATCATTACTAGAGGGAACACAAGCAGGTTTGACTGTCATTAATAGGTGAGACAAAATTATTACAGGGGACTATGGAAGCAGGTTTTACTGTCATTAATAAGAGGAGCAACACAAGCAGGTTCAACAATTATCAATAGAGATGACCACGTAAACAGGTTTGAATGTCATTGAGGGAACAGCATACATATGCAGATGTGACTGCATATTCCCCATTCAAATTTTGTCCTTGGTCCTGTTATGGTGTTCCCAAAATTTCAAACCTCAAGGTCTTTTATCTGATAACAAAATATCAAGGACAAACGGAAATATTTTTGTTTTTGTGAAGTTTATAAGTGCAGTATTCAGCATGTTGCAATATTGCATCTTGCATGTTATATGGCTGGTAAACACACAATTCCAGTTCTGCCTGGAACTCAACAAAATTCAAGCTTCTGCAAATGAAAGCCAAAATAATAACAATGCTATTTGATTCATGTATTTGTAGAGATATTAGCAGAAAAACTTTTAAGTGTGTGAGATTTGGTGTAGTTATCACGAAATGTCTGAACATTGCTTCACTAAAAAGAGGAGTTTTGGTTTAGTCAGTTTTTGGAGTTTTGTGATAACTCCCCAGTTCTTTTACTTGAAAGCAACTATTGACATTGCGCACAAATACAGTATGCTTTTTATATACCGGTATCTGAGTTGAATAGAATTGTTTATTTTGGCCATCTAGAATTTTTTAGCTCACCAGAGCCGACGGCTCCGGGGGAGCTTATAGGATAGGCAGTTGTCCGTCGTCGTCGTCTGTCGTATGTCGGCGTATGTCGTCGTCGTCGTCCGTCAACACTTTCAAACGACATCTCCTCTGAAGCCACTCGGCCGATTGGGCCCAAATTTCATCTATAGCTTCCTTGGGCTGGGGGATTGAAAGTTTGTGTTTTTTATGAAAATTGGCCTTTTAGTTTGGTTGCTATGGCAACTTAGAGTTGCCATTGACTTATAATGGGGAAAATTGAAAAATGGCATTTTCTGCCAAGCCATTGCAGATATGTTGATAAAACTTTTATAGAAATGTTCCTTAAGATGTCTTCTATCAGCTATATGTTTTGTGGCCCACTGCTCCTTTTATTGGTTGCCATGGAAACCGAAATGCAGAAAAAATGGAAAAAATACTTTAAAAAATTATCTCCTCTGAAGCCACTGGGTTGATAAGGCCCAGATTCCATCTGTGGCATCTTTGGACTGGGGGATTGAAAGTTTGTGTTTTTTATGATCATCTGCCGTTTAGTTTTGTTGCTATGGCAACTTAGATTTCCCATTGACTTATAATGGGGAAAATTGAAAAATGGCATTTACTGCCAATCCATTGCAGATATGTTGATAAAACCTTTATAGAAAGGTTTCTTGAGAAGTCTTCTATCAGCTATATGTTTTTTGACCCACTGCTCCTTTTATTGGTTGCCATGGAAACCGAAATGTAAAAAAAAAAAAATGGAAAAAAATACTTAAAAAATTATCTCTTCTGAAGCCACTGGGTCGATAAGGCCCAGATTTCCTCTGTGGCATATTTGGGCTGGGGAATTGAAAGTGTTTTTTTTTTATGATCATCAGGCCTTTAGTTTGGTTGCTATGGCAACTTAGAGTTTCCATTGACTTATAATGGGGAAAATTGAAAAATGGCATTTACTGCCAAGCCACTGCAGATATATTGACAAAACTTTTATAGATTGTTCCTTGAGAAGTCTCTTATAAGCCATGTTGTTGTTTTTTTGCCCACTGCTCCTTTTATTGGTTGCCATGGAAACCAAAATGCAAAAAATGGGAAAAAAATACTTAAAAACAATCTCCTCAGAAGCCATTGGGCCAGTAAGGCCCAGATTTCATCTGTAGTATCCTTAGGCTGGGGGGTTGAAAATTTATGTTTTATTTATAAAATTGGCTCTTTAGTTTGGTTGCTATGGCAACTTAGAGTTGCATTGACTTGTAATGGGGAAAATTAAAAAATGGCATTTACTGCAATCAATATATGGAAAATAGTTATATATTTTGTTATCAACTCAACAGATGTAACAAGACTGAGACTTTGTAGTTGTATATTTTGTATTAGCCTGTACAAATGTGACAGCAATTTTGAGCCTATACAAATTTGATAGCAATTTTGAGCTAGAGATCTGGTGAGCTTTGTGGCCCGTGGGCCTCTTGTTTCTACATGTTTTTTTTTTCTATTTCCTGGTGGGAATGGAATTGTGCATTCACCATGCATGTTGCTATTATAATACTTCCTGTAACATTTAGTGTACGAGTATTTCATCAGCCAATATAGTGAGCTTATGGAATAGTATTCCGAGAAATGCACATGGTGTGTGAGCAGTAAATAGTGCATTTCAAAGGTGATGTTGAGATTGTTAATTTTAAATGTTTTATTTGTTTATACCACAATACTGTAATACTGTAATTGTACAAATAATTTGTGTGAATTATTGTAGTGAGTTCATGTTTGTGACGTCGAAGTTCATCTCAAACTACTGATATCTCAAAGTAAATTTTCTGGTCCCAGAAAATTTACTTTGAGATATCAGTTGTTTGAAGTAAGAAAAGTTGAAATGTAAAGAAAGTTAGGAAATTTGTCCAAATATATTAGGATGTATACAAATATTGTACAAATATTTGTGTGAAATATTGTGGTGAATTCATTTTTGTGACATTGACTTTATGTACAGTCAACTCTCAATATCTTGAAGTCAAAGTTCTCTCAAAGTACTGATATCTCAAGATAAATTTTCTGGTCCCAGAAAATTTATTTTTCAGTACCAGTAGTTTGAGATAACATGAGTTGAAATGTAAAGAAAATAAGGAAATTTGTCAAACTATATTCTTTGATATAAGAGGATACTTTGAGATATCAGTGTTTGAGATATCAAGAGTTGACTGTATGAATGAACAAACCTTTCATTGTATTGTTTCTTTTCACATATATTGTGAATCTGTTATACCAAAATAAGTCAGTCTAAACGTAAATACCTGTGAATGAATGTGAGGGTTTTATAAAGGAATAATAATAATAATTAGGAAAAAGTGTTGGAAATTTAATTATCACAAACTCAAGGTATATGGGTTCGCCATTTTTACAAAGGGATAAAACTGTTGTGACCTGTTTGCTCCTTTGAATGTAATGCCCCTCCAAATTGAGGTTTTCCGTTAAAGAAAAAAAAAGTCTCTTAGACTGGTAGGGGAGCAAATTCTTTCCTTCAAGAGTTGTTCCCCATTGAGATGGGAAGCAAAAATGGAAATGGCAGAGTTGCTTACCCTTGAAAGTGTTTCCACTCACCCTGGCATTATTACAGTGTCGTGGTGAGTGAATAGAACTACCTCACTGAATAATCTCAGAACTGTGTCTTCAACACTTTA
This sequence comes from Ctena decussata, assembly GCA_963989385.1. Lineage (NCBI taxonomy): Eukaryota > Metazoa > Mollusca > Bivalvia > Lucinida > Lucinidae > Ctena > Ctena decussata. Next base: position 105,232,715 of record OZ022499.1, read on the forward strand.
AATGTGACAAATTGAAATTTTGAAGACAAAAATTTAGTTGTCCGCTTTGTTTTGGCACCTTAAGCGGTCCATAGATAACCAAAACGCGCCGGAACGCATCTGCAATTACCGGAACACACTACAAAATAAAGGGTTTCCGCACAGATAATAAATATTGGGGTTGGATATGAAGTTCTCATATTTAACTTTATTTTATTTGCATAACCATTGATACATATACACATATTTCTAAACATAATATTTTATGCAAATGGGATTCCCTTTAGTATCTATGTTATTCTGTAACACTGTATTTTATCACATTGAAAACTAGGATACTGTTACAAATCGAAAACCAAATTAGTTTGTTTCAAATTTAAAACTAATTCATTATCAACTTAAGACTGAAAAACATAAAAAAAACAGTCCTTAAACAACACAAAAGTAAAGGAAAGCTCCATAGAGATAGTGCGTTCCGGTAATTGCAGGTGCATTCCGGTGTTTTGGTGCGTTCCGGTATTTCTATGGACCCCACCTTAAGGGTTTAAGAGTTAATAGTTTTATTGGTATAAACCTTTATTCAATGATGAAATATAGGAATGATCCAAGAAACCACAGGCTATTATATTCTTACTTCTGTACATTTCAGGCTACAATGGATGCAGAGGAGGTCTTACAGTCTCTGGGTAGATATGGGCGCTACCAAATTATAACATATCTCTTACTTGGGTTTGTGTACTTGAGAGGGGCGTGGCATGTGTTCTCTATCATGTTTATTGGTAAGTCTGTGGGTGGGATATGGGCTCAATCAGTGAAAACATTTCACATAAGACTTCTGATTTTGAGCACTAATGATTGGTTTATTGTTCGTTTTTGGTTATCCCCTCGGGGATAACCATATTAAGATAGGAATTCGTACTCGATTGTACGCCGTTTCCTTTTGCTTTGCTTTCGCCGTTTCCTACAGGTCCCACTATATCCCGGTACTTCTACATTTGGCACACCCAGCTACAGGGTTCTCGCCAGCATTGCTAATGCATGATCTTTATAGCTTATATCTTAAAACCCTTTATGTCACCTTATACAAACAGTTACCTGAAAGTTCAGTTAGCACTTTACAGTGCTGATCAATAACAAGTTGTACTTGATTAACGCTAAATGCAGGTTTCACTATTTTCCTGTACTTGCTCCCATTGTTTGGCGCACCCAGCTGCCGGGTCCCTTCCAGCATTGCTAAGACATGAGCTGTAAAACTTATCCTGAAGACTTCCATCTCGCCTAATACAAGAATCTCACATAATACAAGCACTTACCAGAGAGTACAGTCCACTTACGGAGAGCCATTACTTAACAGTACAGGTCATCTAACAAAAGTTAATAGCACTGAAGCTCACCTGTTACCAGCTATCACTAGACAAATAGAAAAAAACTGTCAAACTCGCCACTTACCTACAGCTTCAACAAATCCAAGAATACAATAAAATTAACTTGTATTGCTGCCATTTTTCTGCTTTACCACTTGCATCCTATATATTCATTTGCTAAGGGATAACCTCTCAAGCTTTTTCAAAAGCTAAACTTGTTGAAAGAAAGATAACATTCATACATGTACAGTCTGACAATTCAATATGGAGACTTTGTTTATTATCTAAGATGTCTGCTGATAAACCAGCTACCAGATTCTAGGGTCTTAACTTTTTATATAGTGCATGCTCTTTATTACACAATATATGGGTTTTGTAAAATGTCATAGTGCTTACCTTATATTCCCTTGTAGTTTTGACTGAGTGGGAATCTTGAAATGATCACGTTTTTTTTTTCTTTTAAAAAATAGTGTTAAAATGAATAGTATAATCAGGAGGCTGAACTGCATTTTATTCCTGCAGGAGCTGACCCAGGTCATCAGTGTGCCCTTACCAATAATTCCAGTGTGAACCAGTCAGTACCGGTCATGTATAATGATGGCCAATGTAAGGTCCTAGTGGAAGAGCAGGGAGGAAATGTGTCGGAGTCCTGCCCACATGGATACTCATATGGATCTACCTTTGATTCTACAATTCTGTCTGAGGTTTGAAACATACTGTTTTGTTATAAGTTTTGTTGGCGAGGTATAAGCCTGATAAATGAGCCGCGACACAAGAAAACCAACAATGTTGTTGTGCGCCCAGCGCAGACTCATATCAGCCTGGGCATCCGCCCAGTCTGATCAGACTCTTCGCTAAGTGCTTAAAGGATAGCTTAGATCCGCCCAGTCTGATCAGAGTCTTCGCTGTCTGCATGAGGGTAGCTTAGACTCTAAGCTATCGTTTAAGCGCTTAGCGAAGAGTCTGATCAGACTGGGCAGAAGCCCAGTCTGATCTGAGTCTGCGCTGGGCGCACAACCACATTGTTGGTTTTCCCATGTCACGACTCAAATAGATGTGGTTACACATAAAATATTGACTACCTTTCACCCAAGATGTAGCATTGAAAAAAATAGGACCTAAGCTGAGAATTAGGATGATACTCATTACGGGGTGAATCAAACTGACTTTGATAATGTCAGTGTTTGTTTGACAATACATTAACCATAAGGACTAATCAAAGATGTACATATACCTGTAGCTGGAAATGAATATGATTTTTGTAGATTTGCTGTATAATCCCAGAAAACATTTGCTAAAGTTGTATTTTCAAGAAATTTCACAGAAAGTTTCACAAAAAGTAAAACCATCGGAATAGTTATGGCTTTTGTTATTGTTAAGAACCATTATGAGGATCTTAATTCAAAGCTTTGTGAATATTACCTTCAAATTGGAGATTAGCTATTACATGTGTTAATGTATGTGCTAAATATTGTAAGCCTAAAAAAATAAAGACGTTACTTACTTGCTAAATGAAATATGTCAAAATAAGTGTTTACCAAAAAATTCTATTTTACAATACATGTATGTGTATTATGGATAGCTTCATTGAAAGTTGTCTGACATAAACTGACTTTCTTAAAGGTCATGGTTTCAAAACATGTATTTATCATACCTGAAGCTGTAGCTACAGCTAAACAACAAATTAGTCAGTCAAAATTAGCTCAAAGAGCAGACATTATTTATATGTAAATGTACCAAGCACTTATACTACATGTAAGACCCGAAATTTATCACAAAAAATGATATATCCATCAGTAGCTTAAGAAGCTGACATTTAATTACATTTATATAATACTCTTACTGAAGAGTGTAAATAAAAGAAGGGCTGATCAGGTTTGATCCCCAGTTTTATCACTGTATCTTAACTTGTGGACTCGTTTGCATGTTAACTTCAATATCTCTGTATCTTGTTTATTTCAGTGGGACCTGGTCTGTGACAAGGACTACATGGTAGACCTATCAACAACAATCTACATGATAGGGAACTCCCTAGGGGCAGTGTTGATCACCCCTTTCTCTGACAGATACGGCCGCAAGTGGGTCTTGTTGATATCTCTCTGGATACAGGGCCTGATTGGAATTGCTCTGGCATTTGTGAACAGTTATCCCCTATTTGTGTGTATTAGATTCTGTATCGGATGTCTGAATATGGTAAGAATTGGCTATGATTTTATGGCATCAGAAACCTTGATGGCAGTCCTGTGCAACTACTGTAAAATGGGAAGTTTTTGTTCATGCTTATTTTTTTTCAAATTTGTAGTTTGAGAATGGATACACTAGCATTTTTTTGGACTATTTTTACAAAGGGTGACAACTTTTGTGACTTTCTGTATTCTTCTTTGGACAATGAAGCCGTTTCAGTATGGGGTCTACTCTTACAGAAAAGAAGTTGCTCCAAGAGGAGCAAATTCTTTCCTGCGAGAGTGGACCCTTACTGAGAAGGGAAGCAAAAATGAAAACGGCAGAGTTGCCTCCCCAGAAATTGTTTACATTCATATTAAATTTGGCAGAAAAACAGGACTATAGTGTAAACTCATACACATTATAATTTAAAGAAGCTGAGTTTGCTATCATTCCATGACCCAAATTGTGCTTGCGCAGTGGCAAAAAGTATAGACCTAGATCAGGCTGCTCCTAAAGGAGCAGCCTGATCTGGGTGTATACTATTTGCTGTGGCACCTCCCTGCCAGTCTTTAGGGCCATTATGTAAAGTGTTCTGTTCTGATTTTCTTTTCAGGCTATAGCTCTGATAGCCTACGTAATGATTACAGAATTGTTCTCTGCCAAGTGTAGAACACGACCATCTATCGGTGCTAGCTTGTTCTGGTCCTCAGGTTTGATGCTGCTAGCCCTGTTTGGATACCTTGTTAGGGATTGGAGACATTTGGAATTGCTGATTTCTGCTCCAAACTTCATCACTTTGGCATTTATATGGTAAGGTTCCTGGGATGGTTTGTTATTTTATGGGATAATTTGGAGATAACTTTCCATATTTCTTCAAAAAAAAAAACTTACACTGTGACTGCTAAAATGAGTGGTCAGGACATAATTCCTCATTTAGAATTAAAAAAAAAAGAAGGGAATCTCCAAATTATTTTCAAAAACCCACTTTAACTAAAGCACTGAAAATAATCTTAAATTTCCATTTTATGTAAGTTTCATTCTGTCAGGGTCGAGTCAGGTAACTTCAGACAGCAGGTAATTTCGGACATACCATTGCAAACAGTGAAAATCCAGATGAGACGGCTCATCATGAGCCTTCTCCTCTGGATTTTCACTGTTTGCCCAGTTATTTTTGTTTTAATTCCAAACAACTGACATATAAAGGAAAAAATGTCACTGTCCGAATTTACCTGTTGTCCGAATTTACCTTACTTGACCCTAACTGTTTGAGACTTAGGACATCACTAGCATTTAGAGGGATACAGCATATAGTTATGTGTGCAGATAATAAGGTATATTTCTTATAAGCTCATTTCTTTATCTTGATACATGTAATTTAGAAAAAGGCCTCTGGCTGAAACAGGGACTTCTCCATGAAAAATAATATTTAAGTAGGAGATTTTGAAAATAGAATTAAGAAATTTAAAGACAGCTTTTAACTTAAATATAAACAAAGATTGTGTTGACACTGCCTAGACCATGTTGTTCATGCAGAATGAGACACATATTCTCAATGCTCCAGATAAGAAGGGGTAACAGGGATAATTTAGGGATAATTTTCCTTATTTTTCCATTAAAACATAGATTGTGACCCCCCATTAGAACCGTCTCGCTGAGACGGTTCTAATGAGGGGTCACAATGTATGTTTTCGATGAGAAATAAGAAAAATTATCTCTGAATTATCCCTGTTACCCCTTCTTATCTGGAGCTCTGTATTCTTATGGTACATCTGTATGTTTTGTTTTCTTCAGGCTTTTGCCAGAATCAGTTCCATGGCTGGTTTCTCAGAGAAGATACAGTCATCTAAAGACAACAATATCTTATGCTGAAAGAGTCAATAAAGTCACTGTTCCAGAAAGTCTGTATTGTCCAGAAGATACCACTAATCAGGTAATAGGTGGGCTAAAGGTTAAGGTGGCAAAATACAATGTACAGTCAACTCTCAATATCTCAAAATTGAAGTTTATCCCAAACTACTGATATCTCAAAGTAAATTTTATGCTCCCAGAAAATTTACTTTGAGATATCAGTAGTTTGAGGTAACAGGAGTTGAAATGTAAATTAAAATTGGAAATGTGTCCAAGCCATATTCTTTGAAATAAGTACTTTGAGATATCGGTGTTCCAGATATTGACTGTACCATAAAAGCTCTAGAAATTGGAACACCTGAAATAATTATCTTAACTGTTTTAGAATTGGGACAGTTTGGTTTTACAACACAGTCTTGTGTCCAAAAGATGCAGATAACATGGCAAATAGTCCACATCCTGATCAGACCTCCTGAACTGGGTCTGCCCTGTCTGTCACAATGCTTAAATTTTTACCATATTGTAGAAGCTAATTTAAAAACATTGTGAATAAACGTAAGAGATAACAGTTGCTGGTGGGCAGCATAGCTCTCCTGAATTGGATCTTACCCAGTCAGTGAGGCACAGTTCCATTTTTGTGTCAGTGATTTAAGGTCAGTCTGACAGAGATGCGATGGCTTGCACTGCAACAGGCTTTAAAGCCTTTAATAATAGAGTTTTTCCCTAGTATTTGCAATTTATGCTTTGTAATCCATAGTTAAAGACCAGACAGAAACTGCAGATAGCCAAATTTGGTTGCAAATTCAAGAACTGTAAATCAGAAAATAAAGAACACTTGAAAGTAGAGATTTGCAGTATACTGTATTGAACAAAACAGCTGATTGGTCGGGATCCTAACAGTAATTTGTACACAAAAGTTGTATAAATCTTCCTATGCATTGTGGAACTATGAGTCATTATGGGTATGGGTAAATGTTTAGGGAAGTAACTGTGAAATTTTCATTTTTGCCTCTCTTCTCAGTGAGAGTCAGCTTTTAGAGAAAATAATTTATTCTTTTGAATAGGCTTTGAAGTTCAAGGAAGAAATCAGTGACAAAAGTTGTTCAATCACACGACAAAACCAAAAAAGTGGTTTATGAGCCCAGCGAAGATTCAGATCAGCCTGGGTATCCACCCAGTCTGATCAGAGTCTTTGCTATGCCCTTTTAAGGGTAGCCAAGGGTCGAAGCTAGCTCCATGCAGACAGAGTGCAGACTGGGTAGATGCCCAGGCTGATATGAGTCTTTGCTGTGCGAGCATGCCACATTGTTGGATTTCTCGTGTGCCACTCATTTCTCCTTTCTTACAGGATGTTGACGAGACGCCAGCATCATATGATAGAGAAGTAATTGAGAGTCAGGAACAGATGGTGAAAAGTACTCAGACTGAGGACACACCACAGAAGTTCTCTGCCCTTGATTTATTTAAGACGCCAAAGTTGAGACGATACACTTTGATAATGTTCTACCTCTGGTAAGTCTCAGTGAACTCACAGTTGAGTTTTCACACCAGGTAGGCAGCAATTGAAAATGCTCTTAACAATCGATTAACGCGAATCAAAAAGCCGATAGAAACAGCATTTTCAATTGCAAATTGGCGATAATTTGCAATCGAAAACGCTGTTTCTAATGGTTTTTGATCCGCATTCGTCGACTGCATAAGGGATTTTGATTGCCACCTACCCGGTGTGGTTTTGGCTAAGTCAAAACTTAGGGAATAAGCTTAGGGAACTTAGGGAATAAACAAGTTAGTAGCTTGCTTCTAGGAAAGTACAGTAAGAACCCAAGCAACCCTTGGATCACACATTTCAAAATTTAATAAAGGCTCAAAACATTCCAGGTATTCTCTGAAAATACCAACAGAATCAGATACACTACCAATCAGATACACTACCAATCAGTTTTAAGTGTATTTTAGATTCGTTGCATCCTGTGATGTCGAGAATTGAAGGTTAAATGGACATTTCTTTTTTTTTGTTCTGTATAGCTGTTGCTAGCTCATGCTCTGCAGGTTAAAGTGCTTATAACAAGATGTGCAGGCAAGCTTTGCTGTCCTGCCACAGCTTTTGTTGCATTGGCAACAGCTGTTATTTATAGGCTTCTCAAATATATTATTTCTTAAGAATAGTTCATGAGGAAATCTGACATTTTGTATTGTGATTTAGCATTACAGGTAGTCAGTATACCAGATAAGAAGGGGTAACAGTGATAATAAAGAGATTATTTTCCATATTTCTCCTTTCTCTGAGATGGTTCTAATGAGGGGTCACAACATATGTTTTCGTTGAGAAGTTAGAAGAAATATCTCTGAATTACCCTCTTCACTCTTTCTTATCTGGAGCTCTGACTGGTAGTGTGTATATGATACCCGAGTCAGAATCTGTTCAGTCAGCAGTGTAAGATAAAATTACCAGATAGTAAAGTGGTCTCCCCAGATTCAGGTACTGGGCCATTTCACTCAATACATTTCTTTTCCAATCTGGTAGAGACATTCAATTTTCAACTGGGCTACTCTTAAAAGAAGGAATTCGTTCTCTAGGGTAAATAAAGACATTTTCAGGGGATGCACTCTGTCATTTCAGTTTCCCTTCTAAATGGTAGTCAGCTCATAGAGAATTCTTTCCTTTAAGAGTTGACCTTATTTTGGAAAGCTGCTTTGACCTGGGAAGCAAACTGAAAGTCAGAGAAGTTCTTTCCCGGAGCGAAATGGCAAAAAACATGAAGTTGTGTGTATATGCCTTTAGAGTAGTTTCCTGTCCTGCAACAAAGTGGAAGACTCAGATCAGCCTTTGCAGTAACCCAATCTGATCTAAGTCTTTGCTTTGCACTTATAGGGTAGCCAAGGATCTTAGCTAGCCCCATGCGCACAGTGAAGACACTGATCAGACTGGGCGAATGCACAGGCTGATCTGAGTCTTTGCTGGGCGCACATGCCACTTTGGTGGTTTTGTCAAGTCACTTCAAAGTCATCTCCAATTCTTTTTCAGGTTTATCAATAGCCTTGGTTATTTTGGGATACTATTCAGCACCCCAACATTAAGTGGTGATATGTTTGTGAATCTCGTAGTCAGTGGGGCTGTAGAGATACCAGCTTGTTTTATATGCATGTTTGCCTTAGAAAGGTATGTGTTTAGTTTTGACTGTTTATGCTCACACTAGATTAGGGTTTTCATGGATAGTTCTGAGGAAGTTTGTGTTTATTCTTCTTAAAAAACAAAAACAAAAAACAAAAACAAAAAAAAACATGTATATGCCCCTCATCAGAACTGTCTTATTGAGGTAGTTCTAATTACAGCTTTAGTGAGGCATGCTAATGCTTAACTGTGTCAATAATATTATATACGACTCTTGCTCGCACACCTGCTTACACTGATTTTGAAGTATATATTTTAGACACTGAACGAAAGAAAATAAGTGCCATTCACCTACCCCATATCATCCTTAAATTTTTCATGTATTGATGTTTATTTTGTCATTCCATACATATTAGATGAGGCAAATGTTTAGATTGTTTGTGTCAAGGTAATTCCCATTAGATTCTGCAGCACATTTTTTTCAACAGATTATTTCCAAACTTATCAAAAAGTCAGAGTCAGTTTTCTCTATATTTGATGATCTATTAATGTTAATGTCAACCTTATATTTATTTACGTATAAGAAAGGGTTTTCTGTCTGCAAAAGTACCCCAAATATGTCTGTCAGTTGTGTGTTAGATTATAAGTATCTATCATGGGTGTGAGGTGTGGATAGAAAAATCTGTCACGAGGGTCACTGTTCGGCATCACGAGGCTTGCCTCGTGATGCCGAACAGTGATCCCGAGTGACGGATTTTTCTAGCCACACCTCAGGCCCATGATAGATACTTTTTCTTGCACACCACATTTTGTTTTAACTTCAGAACTTGTTAAAATGCGTATTTCTAGTGCTTGAGAGGTTTCAATTTGATTTTGAAAGAAGGCACCGCTTTCAACGATTCTCATTTGGCTCTTTACGCCAACGACTGGAGTGCATAAACTGACGTCATTTTTACCGTCCTCTTGACGTCATCATCTAAAATACTAATGTCACTTGACGACGCAGGTACGTGAGCTCCTATACAACCAATGCATTGACAGCTCGTGATTTTTTTCCGGTCCTGGGTCAGAACACCAGGGTAAGATAAGATTTTCTATCCCAGGTGAAAAGTATGGCATTTTCTATCCGGTGTGCAAGAAAGATTCTTCTCTTCCAAAACAATCCCCAGCATCTAAATCCATTTTGTAAAACAGATCTAGATTTCTGGGATTGTTTTTGAAGGGAAAAACATCTTGTCTGATTACCAAATAAATATGGTATGAACAAACAATTAGATTATTTGAGAATGAATTACAGGTTTGAGAAAATAACACTTTGCCATTGTATGAATTTCAAGTAGCATCTCACTTATAATTTGAGAGGAGCGTAACATACACTGTATGCCATGCTCCTCTCAAATTTTAAGTGAGATGATATCATAGATATGTAACTATAGCAAGTATGAAATTACCAACTGTTGTGCTTAATACTTTGGCAGAATGACATCTCAGTGACATCACTTTAACATCAATATGAACTCACAGTTGGTATGGTAACATATCTAAGACATCAGCTGTATCAGAGCTGTATACATACATGTATGCCATGCTCCGCCAATTTTTTCAAGTACATTACAAACTGATATTCTTTCAACAGATTTCAGACTTCAGATTTCCGCAAACAAATAATGAATCTTAAGTCATTTAATTCTGTGTTTATTATGTTTATTTCAGAGTAGGAAGAAGAAAACCACTTGTGATATTTCTGTTGCTGTGTGGTGTGATGAACATTATCACTGTCTTTATTCCAGAGAAAACTGGTGAGTGTCTCCCACCATTGTTAAACCATTGTTAAACCCTCCCCCCACCCCCACAAACTTTGTTTTAGGTGGGGTGTACTATTTTTATGTTGCATCCATGTGTCCATAACACTTTGGTTTTCCTAATATCTTGGAAACACAGTTATGGTTTTCCTAATATCTTGGAAACACAGTTATGGATATTCATCAATTTCTGCAGACACATTGATATGTCATTGACAGGATATGTCATTATCCAGATATGACAGAAATACTGTTGAAATGAATATAAAATCACAATGCATCCATCCATCCATCGCAACGTACATTTCATGGCTAAATAAAGACAATAATTATCTGTAAATTATCCATGTTCGCACATCATATCTGGAGCACTGTTGAATGATGTTTTGAAGGTAAATATTGAGTCAGAATTTGGCAGCATCATCAATTTATCTACATACAGTATTAATCTTATGAAGCCCCTTGGGTGTTGCATTTTATGAAAGGGGCATTATTTAGAGCCTCAGTGTAGTTATTCAGCCACTGCCAGAATATCTCTTATAAACAGTGTTATATTATTGTCAGATGTAAAATAATCTGAGTTCAGTTGTTCAAAACTAATGAAATTGTTAGTTATCGAGATATTGACTTTTCAAATGTATACTAGGCAAAAACAGTGGCATTTTATGCTCAAAAAATGTTAGACGTTTTTGCAGTGCAAAAGCTTCAAGCAGATTTTAGCTGAGGATATCAGCACACTTGATTTTATGTGTACTAAAAGACTTAAGGATTCATGTAGAATTCTTTGAACCACTGGACCCTAGACACATATTTTCAAATTTTCAGCATCTGGACAGAAGCTAGGACCTTTGATTATAACATTTGCTAACATATTTTATCTCTGTCAAATTTTCAGCATCTGGACAGAATCTTGGACCTTTGATTATAACATTAGCTATGATTGGAAAGTTTGGTATAACTGGATCTTATTCTACTATTTATCTGTATTCCTCTGAGATTTTTCCCACGGTGGTTAGGTAAGTTTTTCTTAGGGTTGTTACCTAGCAGGCACACAATGTTGAATCAACATTGAATCAGCCTTGATTCAACATCAAGATGTTGAATCAAGATTGAGTCAATGTTGTGTGCCTTGTGGGTAGGTATTAGGCTATAAGATCATTAAATTTTCATGGACCAAGGAAGCCAAAGCTTGGTAAAGAAGTCAGGTTAATATAAACTCAATATAAAAGGACTTGGTAAGATAGGGCAGTTCTTTGCCCCCGCTCAAATTCTCTAAAACTTGCATGGTTTCTGTATCTTTTCATATGAATACAAACAGAAATAATATACAGTCCAACCTGTATTAAGCAAGCACCTATAGATGGGATAATCAAAATGTGCTTGCTTAAGATAGGTGCGTGCTTAATACAGGTACATTTCAATGTATTTGCCCTTTTCGGGAAATGAATACATGCTTGTGTAATACAGGTTGCTTGCTTAATAGAGGTGGCCGCTAAGACAGGTTTTACTGTATTTCTTCTTTGTGAATTCTCAGAATAATATGATATCTGAAATGCTTATGTTGCTTCTATGATATTAAAGAAAACAGCATAAAAAAGTGATGAATACTGTTTCCTTATAGAAGTATGACAGTAAAAACAGCTTTTCTGTAAAAAAAAATGAAAATAAACATAGGAGCCCATTCTCCAGCACTTTTAATATTTTCATGGTATCATATGGTTATTAGGCAGATGTGCAGGCTGCTGTGAAGTGTCACTGCTTACAGATACTGAATTGACGTTTTCCTGTGACAGGGCTGATTCCTTATACAGTCAAGGGTCAAGAGTAGTTCCGCAAAAATATTTTCCCGCAGACTTAAGTGCATTTTCATGTATACAAGAAAATTAATTTTGCCACTTCCATCTGGCCAATCATGAAATTATTTCTACGGTTGAAACGCTATAAACATTGTTCAAAGAACTTAATTAGGGCCCCGCCAGACGAAGTCTGCGGAGGCCCTATAGTAATCACCTTGTCCGTCCGTCTGTCCGTCCGTCTGTCTGTCCGTCCGTCATTATTTCGTGTCCGCTCAATAACTCTGAAACGGTTACAGATATTTTCACGAGACTTGGTACAAATGTAAAGCATCATCAGACGATGTGCAGAGAACAAGAACCATAACTCTGCCTACATTTTTTACTGAATTATGCCCCTTTGTAATTTTAAGTACAGAAATCGTGTCCGCTTCATAACTCTGAAACCGTTAGAGATATTTTCACGAGACTTGGTACAAATGTAAAGCATCATTTGACGATGTGCTGAGAACAAGAACCATAACTCTGCCTACATTTTTTACTGAATTATGCCCCTTTGTAATTTTGAGTACAGAAATCATGTCCGCTTCATAACTCTGAAACAGTTAGAGATATTTTTACGAGACTTGGTACAAATGTAAAGCATCATTTGACGATGTGCAGAGAACAAGAACCATAACTCTGTCTACAATATTTACTGAATTATGCCCCTTTGTAATTTTAGTACAGAAATTGTGTCTGCTTCATAACTCTGAACCCGTTAAAGATATTTTCACGAGACTTGGTACAAATGTAAAGCATCATCAGACGATATCCAGATAATAAGAACCATAACTCTGCCTATGTTTTTTACTGAATTATGTCCCTTTGAAATTTTGAGGGCAGAAATCGTGTCCGCTTTTTAACTCTGAAACCGTTTGAGATATTTTCACATGACTTGGTACAACTGTAAATCATCATCAGACGATGTGCAGAGAACAAGAATCCTAACTCTGCCTACACTTGTTACTGAATTATGCCCCTTTGTAATTTTTTTGAATATAGAAATCGTGTCCGCTGTATAGCTTTTAAAGCATCAAAGATATTTTCATAGAACTTGTACATAATATAAAACATCATCAGACAATGAGCAGAGAATAAGAACTGAAACTTCATCTACATTTTTTACGGAATTATTCCCCTTTCTAGTTGACAGTCTGGAAAACATGTTCAACCTCTAACTTTAAAATTGTTGAAGATATATTCACAAAACTTTGTACAAATATAAACATCATCAGACAATGTGTAGAGAAAAAAAAACAGAACTACAACTTCATTTTTAACAGAGTTATAACCCTTTGTTATTTTAAGTACTTCATAGAGTTGTTGCCCATGTTTTAATCAATCGTGATTTGGTATTTTGCCCATATCTTGATGACACTACCAGAGGCTTAATTTCAAACAATATATTGAATATGAAGGAACAACATGATAACAGAAAGCTGGCATTGTTATTTCTGGTTGGGCACATATGACTTAAATGTTGTCAACAGTTTCATAAAGGCGGGGCCCTATTAGTTACCATGTTTCTAGTTCTGTACTCAGTATTAAGATAAAGCTTGTCAAACTTGGCATAAATTTAACAAGTTTCCATTGACGTTTGTTATAGTAATGTAACAAGCTTCAAATACCGTGAAGCAGTTGTCTCAGATGATGGCTCAAAACAGGAGGTTCTCTCAAGGAATGCACAAGCAACCTCAGCTCTTACCAAGCTGAAACCAATTTGGAGAGAAACAACATGTCTCTTGGATCAAAGATGAAACTTATGTGCTCCCTTGTCATTGCCATATTTCTGTATGCCTGTGAATTGTGGACCTTGACAGCAGAGTTAGAGAAAAGAACGCAGGACTTTGAGATGAGATGCTACCAAAGGTTACTGAACATTTCGTACAAGGACCATATAACCAATGAGGAGGTTCACAGAAAGATCCAAGCAGCCGTTGGAGACTATGATGAACTCCTGACGCTGGTCAAGAAACGGAAACAAAGGTGGTTTCCCCACGTCTCAAGGTCTTCTGGTTTAGTAAAGACGATTCTACAGGGCACAGTGAAAGGAAAAAGAAGAAGAGGTAGACGGAAGAAGAGGTGGGAAAATAATATTAAAGAGTGGATAGGGATGAACTATGGCAGCTCAAAACAGGACAAGGTGGAAGGGGATTGTTTCGAAGTCATTTGTGGTGCCCGAACGACCCAGTAAAGTTGTGGGATGGAACAGAATAGAATTGACATTAATGGCAACATTGGAAAAAAATGGACCAAAAGTTGAAGTCATGCTGTTTGAGTGCAGGGTGGAGGATTGAAATGAAACGGTTATATTCAATAATTTATTCGTTGAGCTTTTTGCCAGTACCACAATAAGTATAATCCATTCAACAGAATGCCAAAATATAATTCCTAGTCAACATGATAATACACTGAAGTCTATGGGAAAATTAATCCTGTGGAATTACTTTTGGTCCTTGACCGTACCTTGTTACAGGCCATCTATCTGAAGTTTACCACATTTTTTTTTTTTTTCAGGAACCATGCTGTTGGTCTGTCGTCTTTCTTTGAAAATATTGGAGGAATAGCTGCTCCTTTTATTGTCTATGGTGTAAGTATTTATATCACCTGTCCCTTGGGTAAAGATATTTATTGATAAGGTTATAAGTGAAGCTTATCAGTGGGTGGCAAAAAGAGGAATTCATCTGTTTCTTGTAGAAGGATTAGGATTGTCTCTGTCATCATTGAATTGATATGAGCAACAACATGACAAAACCAACAAAGTGGCATGTACACCCAGCGAAGCCTCAGATCAGCCTGGACACCTGCTCAGTCTGATCAGAGTCTTTGCTGTACACTTAAAGGGTAGCTAAGGGTCTAAGCTAGCTCTATGCGGACAGCGAAGACTCTGAGCAGACTGGGCGGATGCCCAGGCTGATCTGAGTCTTTGCTGGGTGTACATGCCACTTTGTTGGTTTTGTCGTGTCGTGGCTTATATGGAGTTGAAATAAAGCAGTATTGACTTTGATAATGCAAATTATTTCAGTAAGTTTTGCACAGATACAGTTAAAATTGCTGGTAAAAATTCTGTAAATGACACATTTTACTCAGAAGCACATTTGGTAGCTCAACAATAAGAACCAAGTTTTTGCACTTAATCTAGTTATAATCAAAACCACGCCTTACCGTAAAAATTCTAAATATTGGGACACCAAAAATAATTACCATAATTGTCCTAAAATTGGAACAGTTTGGTTTCACAGTGCAGTAATGTGTCCAAAAGATGCAAATGGGATGACAAATACTGTAAACCCTGATCAGACTGCTCCTTGAGGAGCAGTCTGATCTGGGTTTGCAGTATTTGCTCAGACCTAACTGTCCCAATATATAGTGCTTTTATGGTATCCAGATTTCTATAAACTGCCCTGAGATTGACATCCTTAAAACTGTATTTGTTAATTATTTCTACAGGCTAAGAATCTGAAGCAGATGCCTCTGGTATTGTTTGGTATTCTCACTGTAATAGGAGGGATCTTGTCCTTGGCCCTGCCAGAAACCCGCAATAGACCCCTCCCAGACAGGATAGAAGATATTGAAAATAACAAGGGAGGTAAACAGAGATCTCAGACAGAGACAGAAATATCTCAGGAAGAAAGACTATAATAATTTTGAATATTGGGAGACCTCACTGTAATTAAAATCTCGACATAAAAAGTGTCTCAAAAGGTTAAGTGTCTCAAGGGGTATATAGTTTTTCTTTCATTCATCCATCATGTGTCTTTCCAGTGTTGCATGAGTCCATCCATTAACATTTATGTTAAAGCACTGATGGGGGAGGGGATGGGTGGAGGGACTATATGTTAGCCATAGCTCACATACTCTAGTTATACCCTATATAGGATAGGAACCATTGCCCTTCTTTTTTTTTGGTAAACATTCTAGAATTTTAAAATCAAGCTGCAACAAAAATGCCCTAGCAACAAGTATTGACCCCAGTTCAAAATGCTTTAGAAGTAGGGTGGATTAGGGTGTACACTTTTTGCAGCTCATCCAAGCCTGTTCAGGATAAATGTAGCTGGAAAAAAACCCATCATTTTCAGAGTGATAAGGGGTATGAAATTTCACAGTTTTATAGCTTCCAATTTGTGCTGGTCAGGAGAATATACATGAACAGGGTTGCCACAGTCAGGGAAAACCATCTGGAAAATGATTTTTTCTAGGTCAGGGAAATGTCAGGGAATTTTATGGTTAGTCAAGGAGATTTGGAAAAGACTTGAAAAATCAGGGAAAAGTTTAAGTTTTTGAAAATTAGTGGCTATGGCAATCTTTAAAAAAATTACTTATTCTGTTCAACTTGAAAGAATTTTACAGACCGGCCCTCTTGTCTCATCTGGATTGACCCTGTTTAATCAGTTCTCACAGATTGCAGTCTGGTGCTTGTAGCATATATCATAAAAGCCTGATAACTGCAGACCTAAGAATAGTATAAAAATCACAATCAAGATTTGCACTCATGTCAAATTACAGACAACTCTTGATATCTCAAAGTCAAAGTTCATCTCAAACTTCTGGTATCTCAAAGTAAATTTTGTTGTTCCCTAAAATTTTACTTTGAGATACTAGCAGTGTGAGATAACAGGGGTTGAAATGTAAAGAAAAATAGGAAATGTGTCCAAATTATATTCTTTGATATTAGATTTTCTCTCAGTGTTTGAGATTATGAGAGTCAACTGTATTACAGAATCTGTATACCAAAGAAAGCATTGCAAAATATTGAACCATCATATTTTCATGCAAATTTTCTTGTGAAACATATCAGTCTTTTACTTTAGTAAAAAGTAAAGATGGTACAGGGAACATGTGGTCACATGCTTTATTTAGATATAGCATATTATTTTATTGGTAACAAATTAGCCAAACTTGAACAATCAACATATCACTTGTTTCATTAGACCTTGTGGTATTCTTTGTGAATCATTGTTTAGTGTATGATTTACTTTAATGCTTAGCGATAAGTGAAGATAATCATTTCATGAGCTGAGCCATAAGAAGTGAAGATTAAGTTCATCTTGCAGGTCTTTTGTGTTTGCTAATATTGAGGTCATCTTGCCTAGCCATGCATTCCCATTATTAATAGTGTCTTCTCTTTCACATTCTCATAGTCATTGGTCATCTCTTCTACTCTAGAAATTTCCTATGACGGAAATTTCTAGAGTCAAAGAGATGACCATAGCTGGAAGTAAGAGGATAATTTGTGATAATTTAGGGATAATTTTGTTATTTTGCCATCAGAACATATGTTGTGACCCATCATTAGAACCGTCTCACTGAGACGGTTCTAATGAGGGGTCACAACATGTTTCTATGCAAAAATGAAAAGAAAAATCATCTCAAAATTGCTATCAGATAATCTCCTTACCTCCAGCTGTGGAAGTCGGATCAGCCTGCACAGATTCACAGCAGGTCCAACTTTGTGGTGCACATTCTAACATATGCTACAGTTTCCCATATATTGGCTCACATAGTACTGATAAAAGACTGTGTTTTTTTTGACATTCATATAGTACTTTAACCCATTCCATTCGGGGTACCCCTTTTTAGGGGTATCTGGGTCAGGCCCCACAAACATGGGGCCTGATCTGAGATCCAAACTGTTTGCTGCCTATACATCATTTCTACAAGAGTTAGTTAGACCAATATTGTCAAAATATTCTTTATTTTTGATGCAGACAAAAATTTCAGCAGACAACAAAAAATACCCAGAATGCAATGGGTTAATAAAGTATTAAGTGAGTAGCTAGAAGTGTTCACATTAACCCATTCAGTGTTTTTGTAGTTCTCACCATGCCCATCAAGCTTACATTTCGGTAAATGTTAGAGAAATGAAAATCATTCCATTTATGTTGAACTAAGTCACATGTTGTTGAATCAGTTTTGAAATATATAGACTCTATTGTATAATTATGATTTCAGGTAGTTTTTGATGTGTTACATGCTTTGTGTTTGTTTACACAATAAGCTGTGCTTTAACGGTTTATGTTAACAGAGTGAAGTGCTTTGTTTGATGTGTTTTTAGCTTTTGCTCAACAGCAGAGGTCCAGATTAGAGGTTGGTTGGTTGATTTGATGCTTAACGTCCACGGTAAACAACTAAGGTCATGTCGGGACGGTCAGTTAACCTAACCACACTATTCCTGGGCAGGCTTAGACCTCCTAAGCGGTTAACCAGTACTAAGTGCACATACTTTCGCCAGTAACTGACAGCTGCCCTTCTTGAATCAGCGGAAGGAGAAACGAAAGTATGTGGCCAGACCGGGATTCGAACCCAGGAAGAGGGATTGTGGGAATAATTATGGGATAATTCTTACCATTTTTTTTATAAGAACTATGTTATGACCCTTGTTAGAACCGCCTCGGCTTTGCCGAGGCGGTTCTAACAAGGGTAGCAACATAGATTTGTATAAAAGCTAAACAGATAGTTGTCATGGAGGCTGTCATGGAGGCTGAACAGAACTATCTCATAATAAGTATGAAATGCAACCCTCAGCTGGACCTTTTAGTCAGTAGATCTGAAGATTGTGTGTTATGATTTTGTTTTTGCTATAATGCTAGTTTTCTATCATGCAGCTTTAGATATGATGGGGTTTTACTGAGGTTATTTTCTTGTTTCTCATAAAAATACATGCATGTTGTGGACTCTCATAAAAACTGTGTTTCTTTCTTAAGCCATTTATTATAAACAGTAAGACAGTTTGTGCCCATGATCACAACGTATGTTTTTATATGAAGAATAAACAGGTATCACCTGAGAGTTACCGTCAAAATATCACTCAATATGTTCATTAGTTTTGCTTTTAAGGTGTATGCTTACTCTGCCATGTTTTCCTACAATTTTTACCAAGGGGCACAGCTTTTGTGACTTTATGTTTGCTTCCTTGGATGTCGTAGCCCTTCCAAAAAGGGTTCAACTATTAAAGGAAAGAATTTGTTCCTTTAAGAGTTGACAAATATTGAGGAGGGTGGCAAAAATGAAAATTGCAGAACTACTTCCCATGAAAGTGTACCCATTCAGCATAAATTGTTCATTTAATGTTTGAGAGCCTGGAACGTTGCTTAGAAGAAAGATTATGTTAGGATCATTCATCCAGATCATGAAATTGAAAAAGATTGTTCATCTAGAGCAAATTTCATAGTTGTAGAGAATCTCCTTCATAGAAATTTAGCCTCAGCAACAGCATAGGAACCACTTACGTTGTTTTATAAATACGACCCCAGATTTTGGCCTGGCATTAGCAGAGGCATTAAGTATGATACCAGAAACTCCGTTTTCTAGGATTAGTGTAATTTAGCCGAGATCAGGATTTTTCTCTAGCATATGGGTTATTTCCTCCTTTTTGTCCCGTCCGGACATGACCTTAGGTGTTTACTGTGGACGTTAAGCCACAACTCAATCAATCAAAAGAAATCCTTTTTGTCATTCATCCATTTTTGCATTGGTCTGATATGACTGAAATAATGTAGAAAAGATTGTTATATCCCAAGTCATCCAGTCATCCATCATTGACATGGATCAATTGATCTAAAATTTGTGTTCAGCTCTTGTGTAATAAAGTTAAAATGTTACAAGAACTGATATATTCTCAGAAGTGGGCATTGTGGGTATTGTTTTATTTATAATATTAGTGATTGTTTTGTATGGAATTTATAGGCTGAACTTTATTGAACTGTTGCTCTTTTAATGTTTTAACACATTTTAGTGTGACTTGCTTACAGAAGTTTACTAACATGAGTGTAAGCCATGTCTTGAGAAAAGATGCCAAATAACCTGTAAAATGCAAAGACTCAGATCAACATATACGCTTGCCAACTTTTTCACCTCCCATGTTTTTCTACCATTTCTACAGTAAGACCACTTTTGTGATTTCCTGTTTGCTTTTTTGGGCAACAAAACCGTTTAACTAAATAGAGGATCTTACATGAGTGCTCATGTATTATTGAATTTATTAAACAAGTTGGGGGAAAGATAAGATGCGAGGCTATGCCGAGCATCTTATCCTTTTCCCTAACGAGTTTAATAAATTCAATAATACATGAGCACGAATGCTAGATTTTATTTATCATATGAAACTAAAATCGCATTTTATTAGCAAATTTTGCACTAAAATGTCACGATTTCGCCATTAGAAAAAACGATGTTTTTATGGACGTCAACGTATAACGTTACAACGTAATTGCATATTTAATCCACTAGTGGAAGATAGCATTTAATGCATGGCTTTATTACACTCTCAGAAGCGACGTCATATGATAAAAGGGGTGTACTCTTAAAAGAAATAACTTCTAGGGGGTCAGATTCTTTCCTGTAAGAGTTGACTGCCAGTGAAGATAAAATATAAGAAAAACACTGAGTTGCTTCCCCTGAAAGATAATTCATTCAGATTAATTGTAGTCTTTGCCATTTTCATAAATTTTTTAGCATCTATAGATTGCTGATGCAACAAGGGATTAAGCTGATCTGCAGATTGATCAGAGTCTTTACTATATGCATAAGCTGCAGGGGCATAGCTAGGGCCACTTACACTGTACGCACAATCATGTTTTATACTCTTTGAGGCCAATAATAGAGGTCTGTTGGCAGCTAGTATTTAAATTATGCCCAATTAACAACATTTCAGCATGAAAATACGCAGGTGTGTTTTGAAATTTTGTCAATTTGACAAAATTTCAATACGCACCTGCGTATTTGCGTATTGGTAGCTATGCCCTTGAGCTGCAAGATTCCTTTGCTGGTGTCATGGCTTACACAAACATTTATGCAGTTCATTTTCTAATTTTATGTCTACCAGTATTGCACAGGCACACCATGTCAGTAACGTAGCACTTATGTGAACACCATGTCAGTTTGACCTTGTGTGCATGCTGAAATAGTCGCAAAGTCTCTCTTGAGGTACATGTGGATTGCATATGCCAAGACCCTTTTACACTCATGCAGTATCATAAGAGCATATTCAGTTTCTGTTTCCATGGAAACTCATGCTAAAATATTTAACTACTATCTGGAAAAGTTGTGTCTGCTCTGAGCAATTACTTACGTGTGCAGGTTGGTCTTGGCACACACATTTTGCACCATTTATAACTCCATAAGGTAAATGGGTATACCTCAATGTTTTTCTGCCATTTTTACAAAGGGAATCAACTTTTGTGACTTCCTGTTTGCTTTCCATGACAAGGTAGCCCTTCCATAAAGGGGTCAGCTTTTGAATGAAAGAATTTGCTCCCATAGGAGCAAATTCTTTTCTTCAAGAGCTGACCCTCATTGGAAGGGGAGGTAAAAATGAGACAGGCAAAGTTATTTTCCCTTAAGTGTGCCCGTTTACCTTCAGACTTGTTATGTGAAAGCAGGAGTTGTATGGTTTATGATGAAATAAGTTGCTTTATGAGAAAAGGCAACATATGACATATGCAACCAGTAATGGCTCAGAATGAGCTGGTACATCAGGGCAACGTGACCTCCCTTTGCATTTTGCCTTTCAAAATCCTTAGGACTCATACATGTTTTTTGATGCAGACTAATAAGATTGTTAGCATAATTCACAGATTTGCAGGCTGATCTCAGTCTTTGCTCTTCTGACATGCTAGAAGGTACCTTTCTTATGAATGTGAATCAAATAAATTCTGATGTGAACTCATTCTTTGTTGTGTTTGAAATGTCTGGTTTAAGGCATTGGTTCATCTCCCTATTTTTCTAGCTCACCTGTCAAGGTGAGCTTATAGTATAGCCATTGTCCGGCGGCGGCGGCGTCAGCTTCGTCGTTAACACTTTTAAACATCTACTTCTCAGAAACCACTGGGCCGATTGAAGCCAAATTTCATATGGAGCCTTAACAGGATGGGGGAACAAAAATTTATATATTTGGTCCAGGTCACATGACCAAGATGGCCGCCATGCCCATATATGGTAAAAACCTTAAAAAATCTTTTTCTCCAGAACCGCTAGGCCGATTGCCTTGAAACTTGGTGTGTAGCATCTTGGACACTAGTACTACAAAGTTTATACAAATGATGACCGTGGTTTGACCTTGACCTATTTTATGGCAAGGTCAAATTTGGTCCCTTAGGCTTTTGAATGGAAAAAGCTGAAAAAATGCATTTTTCTGTTGCTATTGTGCTCTGTGATATGGAAATGCTGTCAGCTTCAACCCCTATGAATACTAGAGGTCAAGGTCATTTAGTGACCTTGACCAAAGATCATTTGTCCATTGCTGCGTGTCAACATTTTCAAACATCTTCTCAGAAACCACTGGGCCGATTGAAGCCAAATTTCATACAGAGCCTTAACAGGATGGGGGAATGAAAGTTTATATATTTGGTCCAGGTCACGTGAGCAAGATGGCCGCCATGCTCATATATGGTAAAAACCTTAAATAATCTTCTTCTCCAGAACCACTAGGCCGATTGCCTTGAAACTTGGTATGTAGCATTTTGGACACTAGTACTAAAAAGTTTATATAAATGATGACCTTTGGCTGACCTTGACTTATTTTATGGCAAGGTCAAATTTGGTCCCTTAGGCTTTTGAATGGGAAAAGCTGAAAATGTGCATTTTTCTGTTGCTATTGTGCTCTGTGATATGGAAATGCAGTCAGCTTTAACCCCTATGAATACTAGAGTTCAAGGTCATTTAGTGACCTTGACCAAGAATCATTTGTCCATTGCTGCGTGTCAACATTTTCAAACATCTTCTCCTCAGAAACCAATGGACCGATTGAAGCCAAATTTCATACAGAGCCTTAACAGGATGGGGGAAGGAAAGTTTATATATTTGGTCCAGTTCACATGACCAGGATGGCCGCCATGCCCATATATGGTAAAAACCTTGAAAAATCTTCTTCTCTACAACCAATTGGTTGTTTGCCTTGAAACTTGTTATGTAGCATCTTGGACTCTAGTACTACAAAGTTTACATAAATGATGACCATGGCCTGACCTTGATCTATTTTATGGCAAGGTCAGATTTGGTCCCATAGGCTTTTGAATGGCAAAAACTGAAAAAGTGCATTTTTCTGTGGCTATTATGCTCTGTGATATGGAAATGCAGTCAACATCAACCCCTATGAATACTAGAGGTCAAGGTCATTTATGATAAAAAACTTAAGAAATCTTCTTCACCAGAACCAATAGGTCAATTGCCTTGAAATTTGGTATGTAGCATCTTGGACTCCAGTACTACAAAGTTTATATAAATGATGACCTTACATTGACCTTGACCTATTTACCACAAAGTCAAATTTGGTCCCTTAAGCTTTTAGGTGGGAAAAGCTGAAAAAGTGCATTTTTCTGTTGCTGTTGTGCTCTTTGATATGGAAATGCAGTCAATTTCATCCCCCTATGGATACTAGAGGTCAAGGTCATTTAGTGACTTTGGCCAAAGGTCATTTGTCTGTTGTGTGTCAACATTTTTAAATGACTTCTCCTCTGAAACTACAGGGCCAATTTTAATTAAATTTCATATGCAGCCTTCAGCCTTCAGGCAAAGCAGGAAAGGAACTTTATATATTTGGCCCAGGTCACATGTCCAAGATGGCCACCATGCCCATATATGGCTAAAACCTTAAAAACTCTTCTTCTCCAGAACCACTAGGCCAATTGCCTTGAAACTTGGTATGTAGCATCTGGGACTCTAGTACTACCTATTTTATATAAATTGAGCATAAACTGACAGGTGAGCGATCGTTGCCCTCGGGCTACTTGTTCTTGATGCCAGCTTTACAATAAGAAATAACATTTATGAAATCCTTTTTGCTTCCCTGGACTTAAAAGACCTTCCTAAACGGGTTCTAGTACCCTTAAAGGAAAGCATTTGCTTAGGTTAAGACAACCCTCACTGACAAAACAAGTCGCCCAAGGGCAACGATCGCTCACCTGTCAGTATATGCTCGATTTATATAAAATTGGTAGTACTACAGTCCCAGATACTATAATCCAAGTTTCAAGGCAATTGGCCCAGTGGTTCTGGAGGAGAAGATTTTTTCAAGGTTTCTGCCATGGTGGCCATCGTGGTCATGTGACCTGGACCGAATATATAAGCTTTGTTTCCAACTTTGCCTGAAGGCTGCATATGAAATTTATTTGAAAATGGCCAAGTAGTTTCAGAGGAGAAGTCCTTTAAAAATGTTGGCACATTACAAACGAATGACCTTTAGCCAAGGTCACTAAATGACCCTGACCCCTAGAATTCCTAGAGGTTCAAGTTGTCTGCATTTCCATATCACAGAGCACTATAGTAACAAACAAAAAATGCACTTTTTTAGCTTTTCCCATTCAAAAGCATTAGAGACCAAATCTGACTTTGTGGCAAAACAGGTCAAGGTCAACCCAAGGTCATCATTTATATAAACTTGGTAGTACTAGAGTCCCAGATGCTACATACTTAGTTTCAAGGCAATTGGCCCAGTAGTTCTGGAGAAGAGTTTTCAAGGTTTTTACCATATATGGACATGGTGGCCATCTTGGTCATGTGACCTTGGCCAAATATATAAAGTTTTTTTTCCCACTTTGCCTGAAGGCTGCATATGAAATTTAATTAAAATTGGACCAGAAGTTTCAGAGGAGAAGTACTTTAAAATGTTGACACGCAACAGACAAATGACCTTTGGCCGAAGTCACTAAATGACCTTGACCTCTAGTATTCATAGTGGTTGAGGATGACTGCATTTCCATATCACAGAGCACAACAGCAACAGAAAAATGCATTTTTTCAGCTTTTCCCAATCGTAAACCTTAGGGACCAAATTTGACCTTGGGGTAAAATAGGTCAAGGTCAACCTAATGTCATCATTTATATAAATTCTGTAGTACTGGAGTCAAAGATGCTACATACCAAGTTTCAAGGCAGTTTGCCCAGTGGTTCTGGAAAAGATTTTTTAAGGTTTTTACCATATATGGGCATGGCGGCCATCTTGGTCATGTGACCACGGCCAAATATATAGACATTCATTCTGCCATCCTGTTAAGTCTCTATATGAAATTTGGTTTCAATCGGCCCAATGGTTTCTGAGGAGCAGATGTTCGAAAATGTTGACATGCAATGGACAAATGACCTTTGGTCAAGGTCACTAAATGACCTTGACCTCTAATATCCATATGTGTTGAAACTGACTGCATTTCCATATCACAGAGCACAACAGCAACAGAAAAATGCACTTTTTGAGCTTTTCCCATTCAAAAGCCTATGCGACCAAATTTAACCTTGCCATAAAATAGGTCAAGGTCAACCTAAGGTCATCATTTATATAAACTTTGTAGTACTAGAGTCCAAGATGCTACATACCAAGTTGCAAGGCAATCGGCCCAGTGGTTCTTGAGAAGAAGATTTTTTAAGGTTTTTACCATATATGGGCATGGCGGCCATCTTGGTCATGTGACTACCAAATATATAAACTTTCGTTCCCCCATCCTATTAAGGCTCCATACGAAATTTGGCTTCAATCGGCCCAGTGGTTTCTGAGAAGAAGATGTTTAAAGATGTGAACGACGCTGACGCCGACAACGGACGACCTACCAAGGCTATACTATAAGCTCACCTTGACAGGTTAGCTAAAAAGGGGGAAAAATAAAGAGTTGCTTCCCTTGGAAGTATACTCCTTCACCATATGGATTAGAAATACAAAAAAGACCATGGATAATGTGTACCCAGATCAGACTGTTCTTAAAGGGTGTTCAGTCAAATTAATTGCCTTTGATCAGGGTGTACACTGTTTGCCTTTGTTAAGGTGTACACTGTTTGCCTTTGATCAGGATGTGCCTTTGATTATGGTTCACACTGTTTGCCCATTGATCGGGGTGTACAGTATTGGCGATTGATCGTGATGTTTACCACTGATCATGGTTAACACTGTTTGCTGGTGATCAGGATGTACACTGTTTGCTGGTGATCAGGATGTACACCATTTGCTGGTGATCAGGATGTACACTGTTTGCTGACCAGGATGTACACCATTTGCTGGTGATCAGGATGTACACTGTTTGCTGATCAGGATGTACACCATTTGCTGGTGATCAGGATGTACACTGTTTGCTGGTGATCAGGATGTACACTATTTGCTGGTGATCAGGATGTACACTGTTTGCTGGTGATCAGGATGTACACTGTTTGCTGGTGATCAGGATGTACACTGTTTGCTTGTGATCAGGATGTACACCATTTGCTGGTGATCAGGATGTACACTGTTTGCTGATCAGGATGTACACCATTTGCTGGTGATCAGGATGTACACTGTTTGCTGGTGATCAGGATGTACACCATTTGCTGGTGATCAGGATGTACACTGTTTGTTGGTGATCAGGATGTACACTGTTTGCTGGTGATCAGGATGTACACTGTTTGCTGGTGATCAGGATGTACACTGTTTGCTGGTGATCAGGATGTACACTGTTTGCTGGTGATCAGGATGTACACTGTTTGCTGGTGATCAGGATGTACACTGTTTGCAATTAACTGGGTAAATAGTGTCAATGATCAAGATGAACACTGTTTGCCTTTGATCAAGGTGGACAGTATTTCTATGGTTTTGATCAGGATTTTGTACTTTTTTGGTATTTTTCTGCTATATATAAAAATTACTGAGGAATATATTTTTTTGTCATGCGTAACCACCTACAAGTTTCATCATATAAGAATGCTATCTTGACTCAGGTCTTGTATATGCGCAATTTTATTCCCACGTGGAAATTAAAAATTAAATCTGCAAATTTAAAGCGCTGTTTGACTCATGTCTGTGTACAGCACAGCATTACTTTATTACAGCTTTATAAATGGTAAACTGGTGAGTTACCACAAAAATCATTGGGTTGATGTACTATTGAAAAGGAAATAAATTTGCAAGTCATCCATCCATACTTTCATACTGCAGAATCTTGTTTTCAGTGTCCCAGTTGGGATGAAATTGCGCATTAAACAGGCATGTTGACTAACTTGGTAAAATATAAAGAAAAACAGATTTTTTTTCTTTCTGTGAAACAAACCAAAATGTAGTTACTAAGTTTTGCGCTTAGCAGACGACGTTGTAAGGGACCTTTTCTCTTTTTGGTTATTGATTGATTTGTTGCTTTACGTCCACGGTAAACAGTGGTGGTCATGTCGGTACAGTCAGTTAACCTTACCACACTATTCCTGGGCAGGCTTATACCTCCTAAGTGGTTAACCAGTACTAAGTGCCTATACTTTCGCCAGTAACTGACAACTGCCCTTCTTGAATCAGCCGAAGGAGAAACGAAAGTATGTGGCCAGACCGGGTATTTAACCCAGGACCTCTGATTTATGAGTCAGATGCCCTACTGATTGCGCTACGCGGCCCGGCCTCTTTTTGGTTGAAACTAACATTTATTTTGTGGCCTGAGATACCAGTAAAATGTATTAGACCCGAAAATAAATAAACCACATGTACAGAAAAGTGAACACATTCAAGACCAGAAATGCTAAGGTGGCATACCAGCTATGACCGCCAGACAAGTCTGATTTTGTCTTCTTTGTGCTTTTGAAATATTTTTCCTGAAACCTCCTGTAAGTTACATAAGCCATAAACCTCAGCACATTTGCCAAAATGCGCTTCAAGAAAAGACCTCGAAATTCCAGAAAGAAAATTTCTGCCTTGTTTCTAAAATTGGCAACAAGTGACGCCATTGCAATGTCTTCCTGTATGGAAGCAAGAGACGTTTGGATTGCTTTTATTCTGAACACAACATAAGGTCCCTCAGCAATCATATTTTCAAGAAGTTCGGTGATGTCCTGCAGCTTTTCTGGAGTGCGCTTTTCAGCAAGCATGTTCCGTTCTTGGATGAAGTAATTTGGTATGTCACCTTGCTGAACGCACAGGTAGATATACTTCAGCGCCTGTATCAAGCGGTCTAGCAGTAATTCGGGCCTAAAGAGATTTTCAACAGTGCCTTCACACAACCAAAACACAATGTTTTTCAGCATGTAAGATGTTATCAGCTTTGGCACAAGTGGTTCTACAACGTATTTAAATAACTGCTTCAACAGAATATACAGTTTGATTTGTGTCTCATTTAAAGATTTCATGAGATGTAATTCTCCAAGTGTATAGCAAATTCTCAATTCCAGATGTCGCCTGTCACTTTTCTTTGACCCTCTAATTGCTACCAAATATCCGGGCATTCCCATAATTCTCTGAATCAGGTCACTCGAAGGCCAGCCATTGTTTCGCTTACGTTTTCCCCATTTGTCTAGTATCTCGGGAGCGTGGCAAATGAGCGCCGTCACAACGTCTACAGTGAAACTGGGATCTTTCAGTACAATTTTATAGTTTTGACTTGGCGTCAGGATTTGTGGTGTTCTTTTTATAATAAATTCCTTCACTGGGTTTGGTAATAAAGGGCTTTCTTTTGCCACTTGTAAACACAAAGTATATTCGTCGAAAAAGTTTTGATTTATTTTTGCAATTGAAAGGTACTCGAACCCATCTGAATGCAGAGACATAAATCTGTCTATAAAAGAAAGCAGGTTGGTTGATTGTTTGGGCCATGATCTTTTTAAAAGTGCATAGCCGGGGTCCACATTTTCTGTTTCCATTTTTATCCACACTTTATTTTCGTCCGAAGGAGGATGCCTAGAACCAACAAAACTATCAAAGACGAGCATAAAGTCTTCATCGCTTTCATACAAGATTGTCGTTCCCTCAACCTTACTGCCGATCATCATCGGTTGAAACTTCAAGTCTTTTAGAGGTTCCGGTGCATTCGACACACTTTCAGAGATCTTGTCTGAATATCCTTTATAGCAATGTCTGCGCCATTTTATCATATGCATACTGTACCCCAGAAAATCTAAAGCCATGGATACCTCTTGAGAAAGGTTCATACCCCTTTGCATTTTGCAATGGACCTGTGGTAAAAAGAATAGTTCAAATGACCAAACGAAACACATGCACTTAATAAGAGCAATTAGAGCACTCAGCAGGGTTTATATAGACGCTGTAAGGGTTGTGTTTAGCTTCTTTTAATCGCAGGTATCCTCTCGCGTATTTCTAAAACGGATGAAAGTGATTTAAGAATCATTTAAAAATCGATAATCCATATTCGCGAATCGAACAGGTAATGAAATACACTACGAGATTTGGGCAAGTCATCTTTTTCTTCTGATTTTATTTTCCCTTACATTTAAATTCATTTTTCCGTGTTCATTTTGAAAACCGCATAAAATTTTTGCCCGCATATTTTTCTTTTCATCATGAAATGATCATTTTCCGTGTTCATTCCGAAAAGACAACAACAATTATTCAGCATTTTGTTGACATATTTTTAATTGAAATAGTAAGTAAATCAGTGCGGTCATTTTTACATTTTCGATCAGCACCCTTATTTTCTATGCTGGCCGCAAATATCCAACAGAATTCACACATTACTCCATGTGGCATAGAAAGTTGCGGACGGAATTTGACTGACTCGCCAAACAGGCATAAAAAGGAGTTTCTACTTGCAGGTTTCAAATTTTGTAGTGAAAACAATAACTGAACAACAAGAGCATTAATCCCTTATCCGTGCTCGCGAGTTCCTTTCAGCCAGTACTTGTTGCTGGATTATAAAGAAAGGACAAAATGACAGAACCGTTTCTTCTGACTAATTGTGGATGTTGGGCATATCCCGTCATTTTGCGAGAATCGCGATTCCCAGGCATTTATACACTTTCGAATTTCACTACTACTAGAGACCTTGATAAATCACAAAATTTTGCAGAAAAAAATAAACTTTTAAGCTACATTAATGAATTCGTTCAGGTATGAATTCTCGTGACAATTTTGGTTGTTCAACTCACGCAGAAAAGGTTTATGATGGGTTGAAGAAAAGCAAAAGTGAATGATGTTCAGTATTACTGTATCTGTTTCAATATTTTTATTATATTATTGTTATTATTAATTTATTTATTATTACAATTATTTTTCAAACATTCTTTTTATTTTATTTTTGTTTAATCTATTCCAAACCTGTAATCATCAACAATTAAAATTGTAAGGCGTATACAATAAAGAAACCCTAATCCCAAAAGCGCCAAAAACGAAATCAGTTGAATTTACAAAACAGTGTAGATCCCGATGAGGCGACTCATAATATGCCGCCTCATCTGGGTCTACACTGTTTATCCTCTGGTCTTCGAATTCTTAATATGATATAGCTTAGATGAAAAGTTTTAGAAATTTTGCAGAAAAAAAAATTGTCGTCGGCTTTTTGGCGCTATGAGGGCTTTTACACTTACCTCTGTTTGATGCGTAATCACATCAATATTGAATCTGGATAGATATTGTTCGTAAGTATTGACCTGGCGCTCATTTATTTCCGTCATAACATTCGGATGTTTTCGTTAGTTTTAGCGATGATCTACCGGAAAATACTGCTACTTGAATATAATAGAGTCAAACGTTTTCCGATGACGCCGTAGCATAGTGGTGAAGGCTTCCAACTCCAGAGACAGACTTCATAAGATCGAATCTGACAGCACTCGTTTCTAGTTATTTTTCCTTTTTTTTTCCCCTTTTTTTCTTTATTTTTAATGTTATGAATGAAACTGCATACATTTTATGCCCCCCACCCCCCGCCATGACATTGTTGTAGGATTTAGCCTACATCATGGGAAAGTAGAAAGATATTGCACCTCGTTCATTAGTTGAGGACGGTTGTCGGGTTGGTCATGGTGCTGCCCGGTCGCCATATTAGTTTGGCTAATAGTGCGACAAAGGGCTACTGTGCTTGCAGTAGGTGCGGGTGAATTTTTTTTTTGGATATTTTTTTTTCTAACGCATATCATCTCTTCGTTCTCCCTGCCTTTGAAAGACGGCCCAATATAGAATAAAGTACTGTCTCAAAGGGCCGTTAAACCTAAGACAACTAACCAAGCAACCAACTAAATTAATAGCTGAAACATTAAAATTTTGTGCCGAGCATGGCAAGATTGTCCGCTGGTTTTACGCAAAGAAAAAAAAATATTAAAACGACGGTAGCGAGATTCGAAATCATAACTCCAAGTTTATACGATCAATGCCTTATCCACTGTGCCACTTGATGCAGTGAAATTTTCTTGTTTAATAGTAGATATAATGTACATATTGATGCAGCGTTTACCTGTTCGTGATCGGACACCGTGAATTAATTTACGGAGGTGAACGGAATATTCATGAGTGCCAGGTCAATACTTACGAACAATACGCATGGTCCGTGACCATGAAAATATACGGATCAAAATATACCCGAAGCCAACAAAGAAACGCATCTTATTCATATAAATAGCAATGACATCAATATTTCATTTATGATTGCATCAATAAACTATATATCTATCTTATCTATCTATCTATTTATTATTAGGTGCGGGGAACGGGTATATTCAGCGGGGGGTCGGAATTTCTTTTGGTCATCTGCTGGTGTGTGTGTTGAGGGCGGGGGAGTGGTCGAAAAGATAAAAAAAAGCCTTGGAGCAGGAGTTTAGTTAATCATATAGGGTGGGGTCAGAATTCTTCCATCAGTCCTCATTTTAAAAAATGGGCATGGGAGGGGGGGGGGGGGGTGGAGCTGCGCCCTCTAGACCTTCTAATTCCTCCCATATGTTTCGATTAATTTTATTCTTTCGAATTTAAGTCAGCAAAAACTGCCAAAAACTAAATGCCCGCTTCATATTCAGAATATTTTCATTTATTTGCTAGAAAGAAAGAGTCTATAAAATTATGCCGATCAGTAAATTTAATGTCATAGTTTGTGACATCGGATCTCCAAGTACTGCTCTGGCTTCTGGGGCTACGCCTCAGACCCTTTATTATTAACCGTTTTACAGAGATTCTGGATGAGCGTGTGCGGAGAAGAAAATGCAAAATACATTAAATGGACCATTAGAACAGTATCCTTGATATATCCCAAGTGGCAAGCATTTGACATTAATTATATTAAGTTCAAAAGTACTGTTTAGGAATATCGTTGCAATGGCAATGATACTCGTATCTTAAACTTACAAGGGTTTAGTCTCTAAATTTTTGCAAATTTCAATGTTTATGTGTTGCTAATAAGCAACAAAGACTGAACAGATAAAAGTTTGTTATGGTGTGATGGCTTGGTACAAGTGTATACTAACATATATAGTTATCTATGACTTACGCTCAAACCTAGCAGAATTACAGATCATGAAAGGCTTTCGATCGGGCAAAGTCTGACGTTTTTCGCTAATGTTGAGCCTGAGGAACCAAAATTATGACGTCATTGCATTTGAACAAGCAGAGTCTTAGGAGAATTGTATGGCAGTCAGAACCAAAATTATCCTGTTCTTGACGACTGATCCATTAACCTCAACAAATAATTACGGAATAAAATGTCACAAGCCCTAAAAATCAATTATTTTAACCCCTCTTCTTGCTTGAATCCATACCAGATTTCAGAACATTTTCATACATATTCATTACATGTGTCTTTGTAAATGAAAGGTGTTTCCTAAATTTTCGATTTCGCTTTAAATATTCTGCATTCATGTAATAACCATAATTATCAAAATGACGTCGGAAAATATCACACATCGTACTCAGCATGAATGTGACGTCATATGTTGCTATGGCAACACATTAAAATTTCACCTTCAAACCGTCCGCAACTTTCTACGCCACCTGGAGTAATGTGTGAATTCTGTTGGATATTTGCGGCTAGCATAGAAACTAAGGGTGCTGATCGAAAATGTAAAAATGACCGCACTGTTTTACTTCCCATTTCAATAAAAACTATATCAGTGAAATGCTGAATAATTGTAGTTTTCGGAATGAACACGGAAAATTATCATTTTATGAAAAAAAGAGACATATGCGGGTAAAAACTTTGATCAGCACAGTAAAAAAGTCATGATTTACTATATATTCTATACATTTTGAGGGTAGTCGACTAAAACTAAAAAATGACCGCGGTATTTCTTATGCAATCTTTTCAAAAATTATGTCAGGCTGTTCGCAAGTTAATGCGGTTTTCGAAATGAACACGGAAAAATGGATTTGAATATAAGAAAAAAAAAAAGAAGGAAAAGGTGAATTGCCCATATCTCGTAGTGTATTTCATTACCTGCTCGATTCGCGAATATCGATTATCGATTTTTAAACAGTGGCGTGGAAAGTTATCCATGCGTCCGTAAGTTTCTACGCCACCTGGAGTAATGTGTGAATTCTGTTGGATATTTGCGGCTAGCATAGAAACTAAGGGCGCTGATCGAAAATGTAAAAATGACCGCACTGTTTTACTTCCCATTTCAATAAAAACTGTATTAGTGAAATGCTGAATAATTGTAGTTTTCGGAATGAACACGGAAAATTATCATTTTATGAAAAAAAGAGACATATACGGGTAAAAACTTTGATCAACACAGTAAAAAAGTCATGATTTACTATATATTCTATACATTTTGAGGGTAGTCAACTAAAACTAAAAAATGACTGCGGTATTTCTTACGCAATCTTTTCAAAAATTATATCAGGCTGTTCGCAAGTTAATGCGGTTTTCGAAATGAACACGGAAAAATGGATTTGAATATAAGGAAAAATAAAATAAGAAGGAAAAGATGAATTGCCCATATCCCGTAGTGTATTTCATTACCTGCTCGATTCGCGAATATCGATTATCGATTTTTAAACAGTGGCGTGGAAAGTTATCCATGACGAGTTTAAAACGTCAAAAGACACTAGGATTTGGCACTAGGCGTACATGAGGGATTCTTAGTTGTTTACTAATCTACAAACCTGTTGCCATTATTTAATTATCACCCCGCATACTAACGACAAGAAGTAGATTTTTTTCATAGAAATTATTATTTTTATATGTGACAGTTTCTGACAATTTGAGCTTTGTGGAGTTGCAACGCTGACGTAAGAAAACGTGAAATGAAAGTGACGTCACATTTGCACGTAAAGTTAATTGCATTTTCGCGCACTGCTTAATAAATTTCATAGCGTCACCTGAAAAGAGTGATTCAACATTTCTAACAGTGTCTTTAATTTTCTTCATCTACACTCTTTTAAGAGTGTCCGCTTTTTAGATCTTTGAAAAGCGATGCCACGAACCAGAGTTATAAAAGTTTATCCAGCTACAAATAGTATGTTAATTGTATCTAATCAGAGAAATGTAAACAAAATCGAGTTGGTGTGAATTGTTTTAGCTTTTGCAGTAATCCGTAGTTCTATTTCTTAGTGCTTCTTGAGTGAGTGAACTCGGGTTTAACGTCCCACCAACAACGAGGTCATATGGAGACGGGACCTCGGTTTAAAGTCTCATCCGAAAGACCGGAGAAGCGGGGGATCGATCTTGCGACCCCTGGATTGGTAGTCGGGAATGTTATCCACTACACTACAGCCGCTCCTAGTGGTTCTTGAACTTTTTTTCTGGAAGCACTAATAAATTTGAAAATGTTAAAACAAAATTTCCGATTTTCGGCTCCATAAGGCTCAAAATGTCACACTGTTACACATTATGATCAATTGAAAGTACGGTCTTCGGCAAAACATATATACGAGGGATGTTCAGAAAGTTCTGATCGTGACGTCTTATTTTGGTAACCATCATAAATACAGAATTTCTGATAGCGAAAATATATAAAGGGATCATATGTCCAGACACCTCTGCAAACGTGGTGTATATTTTTTAAAGGACATATTTTTGAACGTTTTTGAAAGAGACATACCCTACAGCCACTGCAGATTTTCACTTAAGAATGTTATAGTTCATATATGAGCAGTCTATGATTTTTTTTTTTCATCATTGCTGTTTAAACTTAGTCCCCAGGCAACTGTAACCTGTAAATATCGCGGAAAATATATTTAATCTAGGTTCCATACTGTCCGTTCAATTTAGATTTTAAGTATTTTATGTAGTAGCAAATTCTCCCTTTCTACTAAAGTTATAATGATTTTGCAACAAATCCCGGGTCTTGACATTCAAAATCTTGTTAGGAAGAGCCTTTGCATGGGCCAATTCGAAACCGTCGAAAAATTAAAAATAATGTAAATAACAAAGCCGCTACTAGCTTTCGAAAATGACGCTGACGTCGTTTTCAATAACGTCATAAAAAAAAACTGCGCATTGCTTTGCAAGGACGAAATCGATAACGTATGCTGCCCTTCTAACTTTTGAATGGATATTGAAAGCAACGAATGACAAGAAGCTGACAAAACATTATTTTGTATTTACAATGATTTTTTCATTTGAATGACACACTGAAAATATATTCACATATGAAATCAGCTCAGTGGTATGACTGAGGCCTTATAACGTGCGTTGTAACTCAATAAGAAAATATATCTTTGTATAGGATTAGGTATCATTGTATAGACGAAATGTAGTGCTTTCAATACATGCACGGCATTTGTCCCCAGCATGCCGCTAAACAGAGTTATGCGGCTAGAATCAGAACTTTCTGAACAACCCTCGTATGTATACTCGTCAAAACAAATTCCGCCGCAATTTTAATCGTGATATTGACGATTTTAAATATAACATTTTCAAATCATTTTGCTTTTAATTAGTTGCAAAAACATTTATCCACGGAAAACTTTTGAACGTCTTAGTTTCCTGCTTGCGTGTACAGAGTTACCTCGCCTGACTAGTAAACCATAGAAACTGCGACTAGGAGTTTACTGCGCATGCGCAGTATCGTTATGTTTATCTCATTAAATTCTCAAAAAACCCTACATTCTAGAAACATCTAAATAAAATCTGAACAAACGTTCAAATGGCGAAACTTGCATCTTAAAGTGTGCGATACTGTAAATTACCTCCCTTTGAATCAAAACTATAGGAAATTTTATTTTCAGATTATGAGCTTATCAGTCACAAATTTTAGTCTTACTTTTCTGGACATGTGAATACGTTTCTTTGCAACATTTTTGAATGAGAATGCATCAGTTTATTGCAAAATTGTGTCACGCATGCCGTTATGAAATGTTTATGACAATGCTACTGCAACTTTCGAAAGTTTGGCTTTACTGCCTAAACGTTGAAATTTAGAAATGAGAAGTTATTGTGAAAACCGTTTAGAATTCCGATTTTCTTTTGTATATCAAGCATATGGAATTCAATGAATGTGTCTTTGTAGTACAGCTCAGAAAATGAGAGTAAAACTAAAAGAAAAGACGATTTTTTTCGTGAGAAATCTCGGGAAATTAGAAATAACCCCACTAAAACTGGAAGTTGCGCAAACTGTCGGTGTACATTGAAATTTTGAAACCTGTCTGTCTATCAATATAAAAAGGACATATCAGTACTCCAATGACTCTTTAAGTTCATTCATTATGGTACCTTTTCAGAAAAAGATGCTGAAGTTAATGCGGCGGAACTTATTTTGACTAGTACGAGGGATGATCAAAAAGTTCCCGGAAAAGTTCTGTATTCTCTTTACTGTTTTACTTTCTTCAATGAAAATTCACACTATCCGACTTTAATGTAATTGTGATTCAAATCATACAAAACAATTGACTTATGTCTAACCAGTTTCATGCACGCGCCACCAACGTAACGACCGGTAACGTGACCCGGCCCAGCTAACGTTACGTTGCATTTTTATCGTTTCTAATAACAATTTCTGAACGTTGTTTACCTATGAAATGTATGTAGTAACGTTAATTCATTCACCTAAACTTAGAAATATGTATCTTACCTTTATGTTCATAACTTATTTTGTAAGTTGTTTTGATCCTTTTAACGAAATGATGTCTAATTCCAACGTACCCTTTAAAAATCAAATGTGTGGGGATGGGGTAATTCAAGGGCAGATAATTTGCATTACGCTATAAAATGGAATTGTTATGATCAAGATTCATGAACCTTAGATAATGGCGATTCGTTATATATGTGATGTACCCTTTCAGTAGAACTATTCCAGCAATGCGACAACACAATCTGATATCTGCAGCAGCATTAGCTGTCTATCAAAAGTCTTAAATCAAGCAGCAGCAAGGCTACATCGGCAAGCTTTGTCAAAATTCAGCCATAGTTTTAAGATAAGTCCTTTTGTATAAGTAGCTTCATGTACCACACTCTTCTAAATGCTGCACATAGTAATAAATTGATATGATCTTAATTATGACAAAGATGGCCGATACATCGTTGCTTCTGGGTGAGATGGGCATTTGCTGGAACTTCATTATGCTGCCGATTTCAGGTTGTGTTGCCGTATTGCTGGAATGGTTCAACTGAAAGGCATAAATCATATATCTAACGAATTGCCATTATCTCTAGTTTATGAAACCTCATCATAACACTTCCGTATTATAAGGTAAAGTAAGTTATCTGCCCTTGAATTACCCCACCCCACTAATTTACTGATTAAAGGCCACGTTGGACTTAGCAATCATTTCGTAGAAAGAATCAAAACAACTTACAAAATTTGTAATGAACATCAAGATAAGATACGTATTTTTAAGTTTATGTAAAGTAATTCATGTTTACATTAATAATTTGTGAGTAAGCAACGTTCGAATTTTGCTACATGTATTAGAAAAGATAAAATGAAACGTGACGTTAGCTGGGCCGGGTCACGTTACCGGTCGTTACGTTGGTGGCGCGTGCGAAAAACTGGTTAGACATAAGTTAGTTGTTTTGTATGATATGAATCACAATTACATTAAGGTTGCCTGGTTTAAAATTTTATTGAAGAAAGTAAAATAATAAAGGGCGTACAGCACTTTTCCGGGAACTTTTTGATCATCCCTCGTATATGTGTCGCTGAGCAAATTTTTACGCTACAGTCTGCCCACCTGCACAGATCAAAACACATAAGTTAAATTCAAGTACTATTCAAGTTTGCGCTTTCACTCTGCCCTGCAGTTTGAACGGTTTCGGCGCACTTTTAATCGATCGTGTGCTACACATTAAGAATTCTCAGTTATTCTTTGATTTCTTTAAACCAGAAAATATTTGAAAGCCTGTTCTCTAAGACATGTTGTTTTTGTGCAGAAATTATTTAAGAGCCCTAGAAAAATGTTACGGTAACCTAACCTTTTTTTTCATTTTTCAGTACCTTTAATACAGAAACGAGCCCCTTATTTTATGTGGTTTATGTCGCATCGACGTCAGTAGGTATACAGTGTAATTTCTACCGCGTTCCCACTGAAGAATTTTAACCGAATCGAAACCGGTATAACTTACCCGCTTTAATAGGTGGTTTCGATCCGGATTAAAATCTCGGTTTTCAAGTGTGAACGCAAATAAGGGATAACCTAACACAACACGTTAGTGTAACGTCAGCTGTAGTTAAAAGTGACGTCAATTAAGAAATGAAATTTGATTTTTCAGCGTTCATCGTGTGATGAAGCCAGTGAGCGGAGGTAAAATTCCATGAAGCGCCAAGCGCTTCTTGTAGAATTTTAGCGACGACCACTGGCTTCTTCACAAGAAGAACGCTGAAAAATCAAATTTTTATTCTTATATTTACACTTTATTTTTAGACCCTTCCTGTGCTGTTTTCGTGGTAATTTAATGTAGAATATGCAAAATATGCGTCGAAGAAAAGACAGAAACGACGTATTCGGCCATTACGTTAAACAGCCGTCGCCATAACGTGGCGTCAATCGAACGTTACGTGGACCAATCGAGACGTTTGTTTACCTTAGACGTCGCTTTACGACAACGTCACGATCAACTGTCGTTCATCGGTGTATGAAGCCAGTTGCTCTATACGGTTTACCTATGGGAAGACAATGGCAAGTGTAAATATAAATAAATGACGTCGTTTACGCGCCCTCACAGGGGCAGTCAATTTTGGAATCACATGAAATTGTTAAGAAAGTATGAACACAATGTTGATCCGGTATAGTTATTCCGGGCTAACTATACCAGTTTAAAATCCGTAGAAGGAATGCGATATTTGACGTCGTGTGCCCGCTTGGATGTGCCTGGTGCTATTATTGCAACAAGTAGCCCAAGGGCAACAACCGCTCACCTGAGTTCTAAAATGTAAGCTTCCAGCTCAGGTAAGCTGATAAACAGGCTGCAATTCTATAGGATTCTATGACCCCATGGAATGTGGCAAGTTTGGACCCCCAGGGGCTTGATTGGCAGGATTTATGTAGAGGACCGCTATACATTGCTACATACTAAATACATAAGCCTTTGGTCTTATGGTTTCATAGAAGAAGATTTTAGAAGGTGCTTTAGCTATATAGCTCTATATAAACAAACGACCCCCTGGGGTGTGGCTAATTTGGACCTCAGGTGCTTGATTGGCAGAATTTATGCAGGGGATCACTAGACATTGTTGCATACTAAATATGAAAGCTCTGAGCCTCATGGTTTCAGAAAAGAAGATTTTTGAAGTCTTTCCCATTATAAGTCTATGGGAGCAGCATGGCCAGTTTGGACCCCAGGGGGCATGGTTGGCAGGATTTAAGTAAGAGACCACTAAACGTTGCAACATACTAAAGAAGTTAGCTCTAAGCCTCATGGTTTAAGAGAAGAAGATGTTCCCATTGTAAGTCAGTGGGAGCTAATGACCACAAGGGTGTGGCTAAGTTGGACCCCAGGGGCATGGTTGGCAGGATTTTTGTAGG
Source organism: Ctena decussata (assembly GCA_963989385.1). NCBI lineage: Eukaryota > Metazoa > Mollusca > Bivalvia > Lucinida > Lucinidae > Ctena > Ctena decussata. The sequence goes on from OZ022499.1 coordinate 105,272,368, forward strand.
GAACCACTAGACATTGCTACATGCTACATATATAAGCTCTGGGCCTCATTGTTTCAGAGAAGATTTTTTAAGATTTTCCCAATGTAAGTCTATGGGAGCTAATGACCCCTGGCGTGCGGCCAATTTGGACCCCAGGGGCATGTTTGGCAGGATTTATGTAAGGGACCACTAGACATTGCTACTTGCTACATATATAAGCTCTGGGCCTCATTTTTACAGAAAAGAAGATTTTTTTTTGAATTTTCACATTGTAAGTCTATGGTAGCTTATGACCCCGGGGCATGGCCAATTTGCATCCCAGGGACATGGTTGGTAGGATTTATGAAGGGGACCACTAGACATTGCCACATGCTACAAATATAAGTCTAGGCCTCAAGGTTTCAGAGAAGAAGATTTTTGAAGATTTTCTCATTGTAAGTCTATGGGAGCTTATGACTCCTGGGGTGTGGCCAAGTTGGACCCCAGGGGCATGGTTTGCAGGATTTATGTAGGGGACCACTAGAAATTGCTACATGCTATATATATAAGCTCTGGGCCTCATGGTTTCAGAGAAGAAGATTTTTGAAGATTTTCCCATTGTAAGTCTATGGGAGCATATGACCCCTGTGGCGTGGCCATTTTGGGCCCCTGGGCCATGGTTGGCAGGATTCATGTAGGGAACCACTAGACATTGCTACATACCAAATATAGTATTCCTCAAAATTATTGAGAATTTTTTGCAAAGTGAAAATTAAGCACTGGTAGTTGACAGATCATGTATATACTTAATATCTTTGTTTACTTAGTTAACAACATCCCTGTGTGAACTTTTTAGCGTACCAGTATTACTCATATGTTTGAGTCACAAATGTTATCTGCCCTTGAATTGTGCTATCCAGAGATTTTTTGTCCGACTGGAAAATTATGTACCCTTACCAAATAAAATCGTTATTTGTGGAAAAGATAATTACAAATCAGTTGATTTCTGAATGTTTTTCTCATCTAGAGATAAGGTGTTGGCGAACTGAAAACAGAATTTTGTGTGAGCTTGTCAGCTGTAGATGCTGCTGGCATTCAAACACGTGACTTCATTATGAAAAGGTCCCCAAAATTTGGGAAAACTGCAATTTTGACAGAGGGTTTGTTGCTCTGATACATTCTTATTCTATAAATCTCGACGGAAACTGCACAATACCATATTTTTTGTAAGGTTTAGTAAACGTGCTATAAGGGATATGAGTTTCGACATGATTATCTAGTCCTTGCCAAAAATATTCTGTTCAGATCACTGACCGATCAGATTTTTGCTGTTCCTGATGCCTTCAATATTCTTCCTATATTATAACAGCCAGTCCCTGACTCAGAAACTGGAATAAGTAACTTTAAATCATGCAAAATATTAAAGGCAACATTACTAATGAAGATGGTTTTGCACAATGGAGAAAATAAATTATTTCACCTGAGATAGTATATTTCTAGCAAAGGTGGTATAGAAAAATACAGTCGAAATTAAGGGACAAATTTTTACAGGGGTGTACCCTAGCCCATCCTTACCTACCACTGACGAAAGAAAATGCATCATATTGTCATTTTTGTATATCCAACTTGAAACAGAGGTTCTTTTATTGTATTTAACGTGTTTGAAATATTGTTGAACATCTATGGCCAGCAACTGTGTGCCAAAATGCAATTCTCAATAATTTTGAGGAATACTGTATATAAGCTCTGGGCCTCATGGTTTCGGAGAAGAAGATTTTTTAAGTTTTTCCCATTATGAGTGTATGGGAGCTTATGACCCTGGGGTGTGGCCAATGTGGGCCCCAGGGGCATGGTTGGCAGGATTTATATAGGGGACTACTTAACATTGCTACATACTATATATATAAGCTCTGGGCCTCATGGTTCCAGAGAAGAAGATTTTTGAAGGTTCTTAGGCAGTATAGCTATATATAAACAAATGATCCCCTGGGGTGTGGCCAATTTGAGCCCCAGGGGCATGGATGGCAGGATTTTAGTAGGGGAGCACTAGACATTGATACATGCTATATATATTAGCTATGTGCCTCATGGTTTCAGAGAAGAAGATTTTTGAAGATTTTCCCATTATGAGTGTATGGGAGTTTATGACGCCTGAGGCGTGGCCAATTTGGGCCCCAGGGGCATGGTTGGCAGGATTTATGTAGGGGACACTAGACATTGGCACATACTAAATATGTTAGCTCTGGGCGTCATGGTTTCAGAAAAGAAGATTTTTGAAGTTTTTCCTATTATAAGTCTATGGGAGCTTTATGTTGCCATGGCAACCAGAGTTCCAATCCAATCTGCCTTTAAACCTAATGCAGTCAATCCCCAACCCCAACAATGCTATATACATAAAATTTGATCAAGATTGGCCTGCTGGTTTAGGAGATATTGGTGTTTGAAAGTGTGGACGCCGACGACACCGACGCCGACGACGACGGACGACGGACCAAGGCTATACTATAAGCTCACCTTGACAGGTGAGCTAATGATGCGCTCCCCGATGTACCCACTGAACACACAACGTTGAATTAACTATGATTTAACCTTGAATCAATATCATGACGTTGAATCATCATCGTGTGCCTGCTGCGTAGGGACATGTCAGTGAACGGGAAATTTGATTTTGAAAGGAGTTATGGATAAAAGTCCAGTGTTGAATTTAATTAAAGGATCCTCTATGCATGTGCGAACAAAGAAGCCTCAGGCATACCTCCTGTGTCCCCCGCATCTCCTCCCTCCCCTATCCCCCTTCTACACACACACTCGCATACATACACACGCACATCGACTGATAAATAGTGACCGTACCGTCACAAATGGTCTTGTACAAAGAGAGTATGGCTGTTTCTTTTTTTCTAGGCCTCAGTATATGTAATCTTACTTTGAAATGCATAAAAATATAATTTTGGCGGTGACAAAGTACCACCAAGTTGTTAGTTTTAAGTCAAACAACATAAAAATATTTTAGATGCAATTTGGGCGTGTATAAATATACATGTCAGTGAGAAGTTCAAAGAGCTTGGGCATATTAAACTTGTTTTTACATGATCAAAGGATCTTTGAACAAAATTATACTGGTCAAGGAAAGAAACTTTCCTTTTTCCAATGTTGCGTCAGCCTTATACCCAGGCGCACTTCATTACGTCAGTTTACTACATACAGTCATCGTGATGTCTGAAGTTTAATGAACCATCATAAGCGCAGTCTGATCAGCGTCTTAAAAACTGCTCTTCACAATAAATCCTGAGCTTGATGTGAAACAAACAGCAATTAATTCATTCAGCCTGCGCGGATATGCAGGCTGGTTAAAGTCTAGGCTGTTTGCATTAGCCAAAGGCATCTTTTCGCGTGGTACGGTCCATTATATGTCGAAACTGGGTTTCATCATTTCAACCCAGTGTTTACTTGTTTACCGCCCCTTATAAAACCTTACTGAACCTTAACTGGAATTCACCCCTGTTTATGAGGACAGCTGAACATAGCCTGTAAACTTCTTTACCATTAGGGTCCCTACATCCGTAGTGGAATTTGATCATAGTCTTTCATAGCCATTTGTACTTTGTAACAAATTTCTAATTCTTGATTGAACGTAAAACGTTTGTGATTGTACACAGCTCGGTTGGTTTTTGCCTCAATAAATAGGATTTCCACCGTAAAAGTAAATACTTCGGGTATTCGTAATGGGTTTTTAATAGTTTCCATCAAAAATGTGGCGTGATATCGTTTGAAATGGAAAAAATGAATAAATAATGTCTTGTTCGAACGTTCCAGTTCATTGCTAATTTTACTATCCCTGTTATGGTTACGTTAAGAGGTAGTTCGTTGTTTCGTTGCTGTTGTTGTTGTATTTCAATTCTGGTACGATGCTCCTCTCCCACCACCTCAGCCGGAACGTATCCCTGGCCGCAGTATGGCGCATCGTTCGCCCATCCGTCCGTCCTTGTCGTTGGTTAAAGCACCAGTCACCATGACTCGCCTTCCTGGAGCGGTCCTTGTTACAGCCATAATGTAGACAATCTTTGCCGCCACGTTGCTGGCTAGCCGCGCTCTCTCCAGCCCCCCGCCCCCCCCCCCCCCCCTCCCATCACGTTGGTGGCTTGCTACGTGGCGTTCCGCCCCGCCCGCCCGTCCACCACTCGCGAGACTGTTCACAGGACTCAGTGAATTTCTAATATTTTATGACTGAAATCATGCCCCAAGGTTATAAATCTTTTTTCATGCTCAACTCAGCTGAGGATGAAATAAATAGCAAATTACTGATAAGCAGAGTTGTTTTCTTGCTCTGTTTAGCTGAGTATGAAATTTTCTCTGCTTATGAATATGAAAATGCCAACATTTTCGTATTTATCAGCAGAGAAAATTTCATGCTCAGCTGAGTTGATAAGGAAAACAGTTTTATTGGGGCCAGGTCTGATGAATTTTTTAAAACGTTTCCTGGTCATTATGTTAATACAGTCAAAAAGATGGACCTTCTGAAGGTGACGTGTACATGGAGACAATTTTTGTGACTTCCTGTTTGCTTCCCTTGTGAGAGCCACAATGTAGACAAAGTTGCCCTCTCTAAATAAAGAATTTACTTACTTACTTACTTACTTACTTACTTACTTACTTACTTACTTCCTTTGACAATGGAGCCTTCCAAAATAAAGAAAAAAAAGAGGGCCATGAGGCCCTGATCGCTCACCTTTATTGTCAAAATGAGAGAGTTCTGGGTAATTAGTCAAAGAATGGCCTTGACCTCTTGTACTCATAAATCTTCATGTACTCATTAAGATGAATGTACATACGAATTTTAGACCTAAATCTTCACAACTTGCCACGAAATCTTATGTTCTAGCATTTTCCCATATTTGACCTTGCCTAAAAATGGTCAAGGTCAACCCAAAGTCATCATTTTCAACAATCTTGATAGTACTGGAGTACCAATGCTTTATACAAAGTTTCAAGGTCATCAGTTAATTTGTTCTCGAGTAGAAAAATTCTAAAGGTTTTTACCATATACATGTATGGCTGTGGCGGCCAAGTTTGGCATGTGACCTTGACCGTTTGAACAAATTTTCATTCTCTCAACCCCCGGAGGCTCTATATGAAATTTGGTTACAATTGCCCCAGTGGCTTTTGAGGAGCTTGTTTGATATTGACAAAATATGACAGCTCGGGGTCAAAAGTCAAGTATTGACCTTTACCTCTTGTACTCATAAATCTTCATGTACTCATGAAGATGACTGTATATACCAATTTTTAGGTCTTAATCTTCAAAATTTCCATAAAATCTTATGTTCTAGCATTTCCCCATATTTGACCTTGCCGAAAAATGGTCAATGTCAACCCAAGCATATCATTTTCAACAATCTTTATAGTACTGGAGTATCAATTGCTACATACCAAGTTTCAAGGCCATCGGTCAATTGGTTCTGGAGCAGAATATTTTTAAAGGTTTTTACCATATATGGACATGGCGGCCATGTTGGTCATGTGATCAGGACCGTTTGAACAATTTTCATCCTCTCAACCCCTGGAGGCTCTATATGAAATTTGTTTACAATTGGCACAGTGGCTTTTGAGGAGATTGTTTGATATTGTCAAAATATGACAGTTCTGGGTCAAAAGTCAAGTATTGACCTTTACCTCTTGTACTCATAAATCTTCATGTACTCAATAAGATGAATGTATATACCAATTTTTAGTCCTTAATGTTTAAAACTTTCAATGAAATCTTATGTTCAAGCATTTTCCAATATTGGACCTTGCCGTAAAATGGTCAAGGTCAACCCAAGCTCTTTTTTTCAACAATCATGTTAGTACTGGAGTACCCAATGCTACATACAAAGTTTTAAGGCCATTGGTCATTTGGTTCTAGAGAAGAAGATTTTTGAAGGTTTTTACCATATGTGGGTGTGGCGGCCATGTTGGTCATGTGACTAGGCCCATTTGAACAAATTTTCATTCTCTCAACCCCTGGAGGCTCTCTAAGAAATTTGGTTACAATTGCCCCGGTGGCTTTTGAGGAAATTGTTTAAAATTGTCAAAGTATGACAGTTCTGGGTCAAAGGTCAAAGAATGCCATTGACCTCTTGCACTCATAAATCTTCATGTACTCATTAAGATGACTGTATAAACCAATTCATAATTTGAATAATTTTGATAGTATTCGAGTACTCAATGCTACATACCAAATTTCAAGGCCACCGGTCAATTGGTTCTGGAGAAGAAGATATTTAAAGGGTTTTTAATATATGGGCGTGGCGGCCATGTTGGTCATGTGACCTGGACCGTTTGAATAAATGTTTGTTCTCTTAACCCCTGGAGGCTGTATATAAAAATTTAGTTTCAATTGGCCAAATGGCTTTTGAGGAGATTGTTTGAAATTGTCAAAATATGAGAGACCATGGTCAAAGGTCAAGTATTGACCTTGACCTCTTGTACTCAGAAATTGTCATGTACGAATTAAGACAATTGTAGATACCAATTTTCCGCCCAAAATCTTCAACAGTTTCCAAGAAATCTTATGTTCTAGCATTTTCCCAAATAAAAACTACATGTACATAAAGCAAATTTGACTTTGCCGTAAAAAAGGTCAAGGTTATACCAAGGTCATAATTTGAACAATCTTGGTAGTACTCGCGTACCCAATGCTACATAACAAGTTTCAAGGCCATCGGCCTATTGGTTCTGAAGAAGAAGATTTTTAAAGGTTTTTACCATATATGGGCATGGCGGCCATGTTGGTCATGTGACTAGGACCGTTTGAACAACTTTGCGTTCCTAAGACTCAGGAGGCAAAATATGAAATGTGGTTACAATCGGCCCAGCGGTTTCAGAGAAGTCATTTGAAATTGTGGACGGACGCCGGCCGAACGGACGGACGACGGAGCCGGCCTATACTATACGCTCCTCCGGGGCCTTTGGCTCAGGTGAGCTAAATGGTGTCTACTCTTAGCGGAAAGAATTGGCTCATACAAGAGCAAAATCTTTTCTTTAAGAGTTTACCCTTTATGAGAAAGGAGGTGAAAATGTAATTGCTTCCTATTAAAATGTTTAAGGAGAGGACTATATGATGTTGCTGTAGCTTCCCAGCGAGCACATGACGTTGAAATGACGTCATACTGACGTCGATGCAACGTAATGACGTCGCATCGACGTCGGTACGACGTCATTTTGACGTCATGTGCCCGCTGGGTTGTGTCCGACCCCTATGTCTTCTTGTGACAAAACATGTTAAATCTAAAACGTTTCCCGACCAATAGGGTACTGCATGTAAAACAAGAGGACCATTAGATCGCTTCCCTGAGCCCTGGGACTTTAATGTGATATGAACTTTCTGGACATTTGTTTTCGCTATGAATTTACCGATCTTTTGTAGACATGAGGTGACAGTGCCAAAAGGTGATAAGCAAAACAACCAGGCCTAACAATTTCTGAGAGAAAGAACTTAAAATATTCAACCCAATTGACCACTGGCTAAGTTCACCAAATGACACTGACCTCTTGAATTCAAAGGGATTGAGGTCAATTGCATTTCCATAATAGCAACAGAAAAATGCACTTTTACAGCTTTTCCCATTCAAAAGCCTAAGGGGGTAAATTAGACCTTGCCATATAAATGGTCAAGGTCAGCTCAGGATCATGTTATATAAATTTTGTAGTACTAGAGTCCCAGATGCTACATACCAACTTTCAAGGCAATCGGCCCGGTGGTTCTGGAGAAGAAATTTTTTTATGGTTTTAACCATATAGGGGCATGGCGGTCATCTTGGTCATGTGATGTGGAATATATAATATATAATATATATAATATTAAACTTGAACGCATGATTTCCATATCACAGAGCACAATATAAACTGAAAAATCCACTTTTTTCAGTTTTCCCCCATTCAAAAGCCTAAGGGACCAAATTCGACCTTGTCATTAAATAGGTCCAGGTCAACCAAGGGTCATAATTTATATAAACTTTGTAGTAATAGAGCCCTAGATGCTACATACCAAGTTTCAAGGCAATCGGCCCAGTGGTTCTGGAGAAGAAGATTTTTAAACTTTTTTACCATATATTGGCATGGTGGCCATCTTGGTCATGTAATCGGGACCAAATATATAGATTTTTTCCCCCTTTGCCTTAAGATGGCAGATGAATTTAACTGAAACTGGCCCCGTTTTATCAGAGGAAAAGTCCTTTGAAAATGTTGACAGACGATGGGCAACTGACCTTTGGCCAAGGTCACGAAATGACCGTGACCTCTAAAATTTCAAAGGGGTTGAAATTGAATGCATTTTCATATTACATAGCACAACAGCAACATAAAAATGCACTTTTTCAGTTTTTCCCATTCAAAAGCCTAAGGGACCAAATTTGACCTTGCCATGAAATAGGTCAAGGTCAACCCAGGGTCTTTATTTATATAAACTTTGTAGTACTAGTGTCCCGGATAATACATACCAAGTTTCGATGCAATCGACCCAGTGGTTCTCGAGGAGACGATTTTTATGCCCCCGCCACGAAGTGGGGAGGGGCATATAGTTTTGCCCTTGTCCGTCCGTGCATACGTACATACGTCCGTACGTACGTACGTCCGTCCGTCACACTTTGTAGTACTGTTCTTGTCTCCGCAACTCCTCCTACAGTATTCGATGCAGGGAGCTGAAACTTGGAACACAGTTCAGACGTGCATTGAACCTGTGCATAAAGGAAACAGAACTTTGATTAAGGTCTTGGTTGCAGAATTATGTCCCCTTGAATAATATACATATTATAACCATATTTCACATTTGAGTACTGTTCTTGTCTCCGCAACTCCTCCTACAGTATTTGATATAGGGAGTTGAAACTTGCAATACAGTTCAGACATTCATTGAACATGTGCATAAAGGAAACAGAACTTTGATTAAACCTTGGTTGCAGAATTATGTCCCCTTGAATAATATACATATTATAACCATATTTCACATTTGAGTACTGTTCTTGTCTCCGCAACTCCTCCTACAGTATTTAATGTAGGGAGTTGAAACTTGCAACACAGTTCAGACATGCACTGAACATGTGCATAAAGGAAACAGAACTTTGATTAAGGTCTTTATTGCAGAATCATGTCCCCTTGAATAACATAAATATTTTGACCATATTTCACATTTGTAGTACTGTTCTTGTCTCTGCAACTCCTCCAATTGTATTTGATGTAGGAATTTGAAACTTGTAACACAGTTCAGACATGCATTGAACATGTGCATAAAGGAAACAAAACTTTGATCCAGGTCGTTATGGCAGAATTATATCCCCTTGAATGACATGCATATTTTGACCATATTTCACACTTTGTAGTACTGTTCTTCTCTGCAACTCCTCCAACAGTATTTAATGTAGGGATTTGAAACTTGCAACACAGTTCAGACATGCATTGAACATGTGCATAAAGGAAACATAACTTTCAGTCAGGTCTTTATCGCAGAATTATGTCCCCCTGAATAACATACATATTTTGACCATATTTCCATAGCTTAAATACAATCTCACCTTTTATCGTCGCTCTACACTGTAAAAAATACTGTAGAATTTACGGTAGAATAACTGGAAACCGGCTGCCAGTCCTTTTACCGTTATTTTTACGGGCGTTTGCCTGTAAGACATTGTTAGAAATCACGAAATGGAAGTTTTATGTTAACTGGCCGCACTCGAAAATAACTTTGTATTGTTGAAGGGTTATCAGACCAAAACGACACCTACTCTGTTCTGTCCCAATCTGCTTGATGATTCCTGCAAGTTTTACGGGCGCCCGTAAAAATAAAGGTAAAAGGACTGGCAGCTGGTTGCCAGTTATATTACCGTAAAATCTACGGATTTTTTTTACAGTGTAGCGGCCTCATTTATTAACAGATTTTGATATTTCATCACAGCTTTATTGGGTATGACAGGACCTCAAACAACTTTGCGTTTCAGGTTTGTAGGATGAAGGTCAAGGTCACAGTTGCTATTTTCAGAAAAACTAGGGCATTGCTCCAGCGCTTTCATTTATAGATCGATTTTGATGTAACTTCACATAAATGTTAAGTATAACAATATCTTGAATAAATTACTGTTTCGGCACCGCAGGTCCAAGGTCAAGGTCACAGTTGCTATTTTTAGAAAAAAACTTTATCATTCCTCTACTACTCCATTCATTGACAATTTTGATGTAACTTCACTCAAATGTTTAGTGTGACAATATCTTGGACAAGTTCGTGATCCAGAATTTCAGGGTAAAGGTCAAGGTCATATTTGCTATTTTAGAAAATATGCTGTCATCCCTCTGGAACGATTTTGGCATAACTTGACACAAATATTTAGCTTGACAATATCTGGGACAAATTTACATTGTAGGTCCAAGGTCAAGGTCACAGATGCTATTATAGGTAAATGTAAATCTTTATCATGGTTCTAGCGCTTTTATTTTTTTAACTGATTTTGATAGAACTTCACACATATATTAAGTATGACAATATCTTGGACAAGTAAACCTTTCAGGGTTGTAGTTCCAAGGTCAAGGTCACAGTTGCTATTTTTAAGAAAAACTCAGTCATCCCTCTAGCACCTTTATTTATTGACAGATTTTGATGTAACTTCACACAAATATGTTTTAACACATTACTTTTCTAGTGAGGCATATGGCGGGGGCATTCATCACCTTTAGTGATTGTCTAGTTTTTTTTTTTATTTTTAATATATATGGGCATGGCGGCCATCTTGGTCATGTGACCGGAACCAAACATATAAACTTTCTTTCCCTTTTTGCCTGAAGATTGTATTTGCAATTTAACTGAAATTGGCACCCTAGTTTCAGAGGACAAGTCCTTTGAAATTGTTGACAGACAACGGACAAGTGACCTTTGGCCAAGGTCACTAAATGACCTTGACCTCTAGAACTTCATTTGGGTTGAATTTGAATGCATTTCCATATGACACAGCACAATAGCAACATAAATATGAACTTTTTCAGTTTTTCTCATCTCATTCAAAAGCCTAAAGGACCAAATTTGACCTTGCCATAAAATAGGTCAAGATCAACTCATGGCCTTCATTTACATAAACATTGTAGTACTAGCGTCTCACATGCTACACACCAAGTTTCAATGCAATCGGCCCAGTGGCTCTGGAGAAGAGGATTTTAGTAGGTTTTTACCATATATGGGAATGGCGGCCATCCTGGTCATGTGACCTGGCCCAAATATATAAACTTTTCTTTCCCCCTTTGTTGCCTGGAGGCTGCATATGAAGTTTAATTGAAATTGGCCCAGTGGTTTCAGAGGAGAAGTCCTTTGAAAATGTTGACGACGGACGACGGAGGCTACCATCCTATAAGCTCTCCCGGAGCCTTCGGCTCTGGGGAGCTAAAAAGATGGATAATTTTGAATCAAGGAACACAAAATAAACCAAAAACAGATTCATTCTTTGTAATAGGCAACACTGCCTGTGCTTCGGTAGAGCTCTATTTCCAAAATGACAAATGGATATGGCGTGAACCTAGGGTTGTTCAACTAACAACAACGGTTGCGAATACACTCAGGTTGCGCGCATAAAATGGTTTAAACCCAATAGTTTACGCTTGCGAAAACTTGTGGTGTAAAATAGAAAATAGACAAAAATAATTTTTGTATGTCTTTCGCTGTATAGATGTACAGTTCCCTTGTGGCGTAGTGTGCAGCCCCGGGTCCAGGGAGTGGGCTTTCGGGCTTGAACCCCGCCACATGGGGCTCTGTATCCAATATAATGCAGGAATGTAGGTAAAAGGAGTACCTAGTAATAATTTGAGATATATGCCATAAAGTTAGATTGAAATATATGTTGTGAATTCCCAATGAGATGCCATAACATACATTTAAAGGTAAGCATGATATTTATCTTGATTTTAAGCATGATATTTATCTTGATTTTTCATCTAGTACTCTACTTTATCTGGAACCCGGAATATAGCCCCTTTCTTTGGGCTCTAAGCGTCACCAGCTGTCCAGAGAGATTCCCGCCAGCTAGTTGTGGTTCAGACCCGGGCCTGGTGTGTCCGCTTTAATTACCTTGCTATTCTTGAGGCCCTCCCAGGGGTGTTGGGGTGCTGGGGAGAATGGCCATTTATTTTCAGGGAGCTGGGGAGCGCTAGCGATTATTGAGCAAGCTCTTAATTTTGGGGAGCTGGGGAACACTGTCAGAATGTGATTTTCTAAATTGTTTTTGGCTTCGGGGGGGGGGGGGGGGGGGCTGCGACCCCCAGACCCCCATTTATACATATCAATAGTACCATTTTAGTCATTTTTTTTAATCAAAAATGACTTCGGATGAGCATTCATACTTGCAAATGCTAGCATTTCGGGTTCAATTCTGACTACTAGAGGCGGAAATGACTTCCAAAAAACTTTACTTTAGGGAGCAGGCTTGAATATATGTTTAGGGAAAAGGGAGCAGATGAATTACTTTTAGGGATTTGGGGAGCAGTAGCAAAGTAATTTTAGGGAGCACGAGAAAATATTTTAAGGGAGCTGGGGAGAATTGCGCATTAGGCCTCATTCTTCTAATGTCCAGTTAAATTGTCGTTTTTCGTTTCTCCCTTATTCCTTCGGCGTCTTGTGTGACTATTGACCATTCCTTGGTATCTTCGTTTCTTTATTTTGACAGGCCAAGATATAAAATACGTTAGTGTTTCATGGGCGATTTGTAACAACAACTGCTTAACCAGGTACGGAGGGTTCGTACTCGTTGAAACAAGCGAGGCTTACAAAGCTGTGACGTTTACATCATCGAAGCCACCCATGCAGACAACACCCACGTGTAATTTCATCAGTCACCAGAAACATGTCTATTCATATCAGTAATTCGTATAAAAGATTTCAGCGAAACCTATCCTTTTTTAATTTATTTTTTTCAAAGAAATTATAGTTTTTTTCTTTCATGGTTTACTTTACGTTTTATCTGTTTCCATATTATTTGCACATTATGTATAATAATTTCAGGGGCGTAGCTAGGGGAAATTACACAGTACGCACAATTATGTTTCATTCTCATTAAGGGCAATAATAGGGAGTTAAGCCCCTAAGACATTTCAAATTTTCGTGTCTGTTGGCAGTTAGTGTTACAATTATGCCCAGTTAACAACATTTCAGCATGAAAAAACGCAGGTGTGTGTTGAAATTTTGTCAATTAGACAAAAGGACCTCTGACAGTATCAATGCATATTTGCCCATTTTTCGACAAATTACTGCACCTTCCTCGGGCAACAAAAGTTGAAATATTTGGCATTAATATGTAGCCTTGTGTACTATAAAGACATTTTAACAGTGATTTTGAAAAATTATCATGCCTCTAGACTAACATAGACCAATTTTATCAAGAGGGGCATGTTAATTTTTCAGTCTCTGAAAATAAGTCCATTTATTTGGTTTCCTAAGATATCGAAATCTTAATTGATAACTATGCTAAAACTGACATACACACTACTGTTACTGACATTATGCAATATTTTTTCAGTACTAAGGACTTTAGCCTATTTTTAGATATAAAGGGTGTAAGTACCCCACCCACTTTTTCAGTTTTTCAGCTGTAGACTATCGTTTCGGCGTTTAATGTAGACTAAAAGATATGCAAAAAGACCTTAGTGCAGCTAAATTGAACTATATGGACCTAACACCTTTAATTCAAAATAAAAATGCAAGGAAGGCAATAAAAATCGAAAAGTATCGATGTCCTACGATAGCCCAATTACACTCATTTGACCTATTCCGGTGGATTCACCTATTCCGGTGTATCCTGTTTCTTTCTCTGCAACGAAACAAGCTAGAGGCGAAATGATTTTTAGGTAATTACTTTCAATATTTATTTGTCAAACCCACATATATTAAGGTTCTCATTTATCAATTAAAGATATGGAAAACTGAGTTTAAAAGGGGCTGGTAATGCATATTTAACAAGAAAAATGACAGATGTTTTCAGGTCAACTGTGAAAATGGGGTCGGACAATATTTGTGTAAACAAATATGTCTTAAACCTATATGTCTGTCGATTGCTCATTTTATTAGCTATCTAAACCGATTGATATCAAAATGAAATAAAAATAGTTACTTAGGTTTATTGAAATTTTAATTTATTAGCTCATTTAGCCTATTCCGGCGGATAGTATATTTGGGTAATGTCTCTGAGTTCCGAAATCCATATTAGTGCTGCATTCTCGTCATGCAATTTGAATATGTAAGTAAAACTCCATAAGGCTTTATTTTGAATTGTCATTTATCATAGAATCCTGGATAAAATATCAAACAGTGTACTTACGGGCACTGAACCACCGAAATAGTTTTTCAGCTAAGCCGTGGGTATAGTCCGATGTTTTAAATAATCAATTATGTCAAATAGACATTTGTTTGCATAAAATCGTCTTTCATCGAGCTAGTAATAATACAACAGTTTACTTTTGGTGCGCCCCTCGGTGGTTCTTTCGATGTATTGTAAAAAATATACAGATCCACCGGAATAGAAGAAGGTGCGTCGAAATAGGATAAAAGACAACGTCTGGTTGTCGTCAGATTTGCCTATCTTCCTCAAATACTTTGTGAACCCAAACAAAGTGCCTTAAACACGAGGCTTTTATTTATTTACTGACACAAATAAATTAAAATATGAAAATGTATTTAGACTGTAGCGCACGGTCGACTGAAACGTGCGTCGGAATAGGTCAAATGACTGTACCTCTCTTATTTCACAATTCTGAATTTCGAATTCTGAATTCCAAAATTCGTAGTACAAACTGAGTGATAAATTAAGATGAATGAGATTTATGTTAGTTGAAATGCAAATGACCATTGGTTTTAGGCCCGATTTCGCGTCACAGTTATAACTCGTATTAACCAGTCCGTGGTCTATTTTACCGTAAGGCGCAATGTAAAATTTTGGTGTTCCGAATGCTAATCCATGTACTAAGTTCAACGTGAAATCGGGCCTTAGGGACGAGTCATTTATTATCAGGTGGGGGGCCGGGTACATTTTCATATGGTTCACCAAAATTTTTCCGACTCCCCCCCCCAGTCTCACCGAAATTATTTTTCCGACCCCCCCCCCCCCAGATAGGTGACAAAATTTTTTATGACCCCCCCCCCCCTATCCCCAGTGCCAGCTACCCTTCACACACATACCATATTACCTATTTTATGTCAGACTGACCTCAATCAAAACCTAGCTGTATGAAACAAAAAGAACATGTCTTATTCTAACAGGTAAGAGGTTAATTACATGTAATCATGGTCTGTTTAAACTTCGTCTGCATTTCTTGCATTTTTTCTTCTGCTAATGGCCATCCGGAAATCTTTTTGTTGAATGCTTAATGATTATAACTGTAAATAATATTAATTGGGACTCTGGGTGGTGGGGTCTGGGGAGCTGTGTTTTTGCTGATGTAAAGGCACCTGGAGAGCTGATATCACAAATGCAGGCATTAAATTTAATTGAGCACAAAATCATCTACTTGACATGATTTTATAGACACTTTCATACTGTTCTAGCAAAACAATGAAACGTTTTATTTTATTTTTTATTTTTTTGAGTCATTTCCATAAAGGCTTTAAAGTTTTAAGTTGTGAGTTTGAAAGAAAAGAGTCAGAAATTTTATGAGTAATGGGGGGTGTGGGGGGCAAAGCCCCCCAGAAGCTGAGACATTTTTAAAAATAAGGACTGATGGAAGAATTCTGACCCCCCCAATATGCCTAATAAAATATATGACCCCCCCCCTGCTCCAAGGCTTTTTTATTTCCGACCCCCCCCAGTACATCACCAAAAAAAAATTCCGACCCCCCCCCCCCCCTAAATGTACCCGCCCCCCCCCCCCCCCCAGCTGACAATAAATGACTCGTCCCTTAGTATATAAAAATCTGAATTAAATAATTTCACTAGAAAAAACAATGAACTATGTGAATATGCTGATCATTGTCGCGTGCAAAGGGACCTTCTATATCTAGTATAGGTATATAAGATATCATATAAGAATCTAATATACTATATAAGATATCTAGTATAGGTATATAAGATATCTTATTTGACTTTTCCATAAGACGCAACACAATATATGTTATCTGATATAGCATTTAAGATGTCTTGTATCACATATAAGATATCCTGTTTTGTAAGTCAGATATCGATATCAGATATGCTATCTTATACAGGATATGAGATATGTTATTTAAATATATAACATATCTGATATATCAGATATCTTATTTATTATATAAGATATCTTACATGCTATATAAGATATCTAATATATAAGATATCTGATATATTATATAAGATATCTTATATGAAAAATTAAATAAGTTGATAACTCATATCCTATATAAGATATCTTATTTTCTATATAAGATATATCCTGTATCAAATATCTTATAGAGGATATAAGATTTCTTATATGTTATATATCTTATATGTTATATTAGATATCTTAACTGGCATATTAGATATCTAATTTACTATATAAGATATCTACTATGCATTATGATTAGTAAAATGGCTTGCCATAGATATCACTATACAGATTTGGATATATATCAAAAAGTAAAGTGGATATGATTTTTCGATATCACAAATTCGATTTTTGTTTGATATCACTTATTTGATTTGGCGATATCAGTAATCTGAGTTTGTGATATCACTAATTCGTACAAAATCGAATTTGTGATATCACAATGTCGATTTTGTGATACCACTATTTCAAGTATGTAATATCACATGTGGTATCACATTATTTTCTGATTTCACTAACTATTATGTGCTATCACTGACTCACCTGAGTGTCATAAACCATGTGTTACATTATGTTTACTAAATCGATTTAGTGAAATCACAAAATCGTTTTCGTAATATCGATTTCTTGATATCACTAGTTAGGAACGAATTACTGATCACAAACTCGATAGATATAGTGATATCATAAAATCGATTAAGTGATATCACAAAATCGAATGTGACATCACTAAATAGATGTTGTGATATACAAAATCGAATTAGTGATATCACAAAGTAGCTGTGCTCTCGTGTCATCACAAAATCAATTTTGTGATATCACTTATTCTATTTTGTGGTATCACTAATTGGATTTTGTGATATCACTCAATCGTACATATTTTGTGATATCACTTTTTCGATTTTATGGTATCTAGAAACATGTCAATGAACATCAGTCTGATTTTTACCGGCTTAAATACATTCACTGCACTACCTAGAACCATTTGGTTGAACATTTGTCTAATACCTACCCACTCAGACAAATTCATCTCACCACCTGGAAACACATCGATGAAAACCAGTCAAATAACTATACCGCACTCCCTCAAAACATGTCAATTAATAATTAATAAATGTCTGATACGTACTTGCTCAGATACACTAACCCCACTGCTAGCCGCAATGCCTACAAACATTTCGAAGGACACTTGTCTGATAGCAGCCTGCTCAAACACAATCACCCCACTACCTAGAAACATATTGATGAACACCGGTCTGATTCCTACTTGGTTAGACATGATCACTTCACTATCAAGAAAAATTTTGATGTACACCGGTCTGAATTTTACCTCTTTAGACAATTCACTGCACTACTTAAAAACATGTCAATGACTGGTGTTCATCAACATGTTTCTAGGTAGTACACTGAGTTTGCCAAAGCAGGTAGGAATCAGTCAATTAATATATGTCTGATACGTACTTGCTCAGATACACCCACCGCACTTCCTTGAAACATTTTGAAGAACACTTGTCCGATACCGACCTGCTCCAACGCAATCACTCCGCTATCTTAAAACATGTCGAAGAAGAATGGTTTGATTCCTACTTGCTTAGACATGATCACTTCACTACCAAGAAACATGTCGAACACCAGTTTTATTTTACCTCTTTAGACAATTCACTGCACTACTTAGAAACATGTCGATGACTGGTGTTCATCAACTTGTTACTAGGTAGTGTGCTGAGTTTGTCAAAGCAGGTAGGAATCTGTCAGTTAATATATGTCTGATATGTACTTGCTCAGATACACTCACCGCACTACCTAGAAACATTCTGAAGAACACTTATCTGATCCTGACATGCTCGGACACAATCAGCCCACTACCTAGAAACATGTCAATGAACACCGGTCTGATTCCTACCTGCTTATACATAATCACCGCATTACCTAGAAACATGTCGATGAACACCAGTCTGATTTTACCCTCTTTAGACAATTCACCGCACTACCTAAAAACAGGTCGATGACTGGTGTTCATCGACATGTTTCTAGGTAATGCGGTGAATTTGTCTATGCAGGTAGGAAACAGACCGATGTTCATCAACATGTTTTAAGGTAGGATGGTGAAGTTATTAGAGTGGTGTTCATCAGATTGTTTCAAAGTAGTGGGGTCAGTGTGTCTGAGAAGATAGGTTTCAAACAAGTGTTCATCCAAATAGTTCTAGTTAATGCAGTGAGTGTGTCAAAGCAGTTAAGATAAGGAATCAGACCGGTGTTCATTGACATGTTTCTAGGTAGTGCGGTGAGTGTGTCTGAGCAGACCGGTATTCATCGATAAGAGTTTCTGGGTAATACAGGGTGCATCTCTAAGCAGGTAGGAATCAGACCGGTGTTCATAGGTGTTATGCCGGTGTTAAGTGAGTCTGTCTCTGAACTCACCAATATACCCCAAAACAACTCTTTCAACATCAGGATGAGTCAAAAGTGTAGCTAGTTTGGCCAGACGAGACCTTTATATAATATTTACCTTGTACCCCATCCTGTTAATAATCAAGTTTTGAACCAAGTGTGGATGGATTGCAACTTAATAGTTTCATACTGAAAGAGCTTTTTACTCTTGTTTCAAACGGTACAATATAGTAACTATGCCTGTAAATATGAATACAATATTAGGTATACTTTTCTAATAATGTATTAAACAAAAGAAAAACTAATGTAACTGTCAGGAATTATCCTCGAAGGACTTAGCTCAAACCGCCGTATTGGTGACATTTACTTCCGCTTACACTGACAAATCCTTGCGTTTCGTTTTTTTAGGCTGAGAAATCTGTTTGAATTTCAATAAATTCACGAACTAAACATTAAAGTTAAAGCCAGTGAGAATCACGAGCGTACAGTCTTATGTATCGGATTTTGTATTCAGATTCGTTCTTTCGTTTCGATACGGTGATCTCTCGATGAAATCTAAATGAATATGGGTCGAAACGTCCTGAGACGAATCGTCCCGGGTTTTTGGCCTGTTGGGGACGAAACGTCCTGGGACGAAACGTCCCTGGCGCGAAACGTCCCGATACGGTCTCGAATATCTAGGTCACGGCTTAAATTTTGTTGTGCGAGCTCAAATTCAACAATTAAATTCATCTTTCATGGACTGAATTATTATTTTTGATCATTAATAATTTAGCGGTATCAAGGTCGATTGAATATTGATATAACGTTCAAATCACGTAACGATGTTCACTAGGAAAATACGGAGATATTTCATCAGCTAGGTGGTCGACCGAAGTACTCTTCCAATCGGAATACACATACGCTCAAATAATCATCGTTTACTTTCCTTCCACTGTGCATATTAGTCTAGAAATATCTGTTATTGTCTTTTATATAAATTTATGTATTACATGGAGATACTCAGGTCTTAAACTTCTTTTATACGTTGACAAAATACCTAACTACTTAGTACATAATCATTCCGCGATGTAAACCGGCCAGGAGAAATATTGGTTCCAAGTCTACTTACATTTAAATGAAGAGGGGAACCTAACATTAACTGGGTCAATATTGACGTAACAACTCGTAACCTCGATTTCTGAATTCAATGGGACTCATTAACTACTAGTTAGACTAACTCTATAATAGAACTTCTAGGCTTAGAAACTATACATGACTTCTGTTTTTCTTAACTTCTACGCCCAGAAAATACTTAATGTTATTCAGAATATGTACAAAGAAATTAAATCGTGTATCACAGTAAATGGCTCATCGTCTGGATTTTTTAGTTGTGAGAAGGGGGTTAGGCAGGGGGAAAATCTTTCCCCTTTGCTTTTCGCTATATATCTCAATGACTTAGAAACCTTTATGAGTCTTAAAAATTGCTCTAGTATTGATCTTGATATAGAAGATGAAAATCTTACAATACTTATTAAACTTTTTGTAATATTATATTCTGTTAAGTGATGATGCGAAGCAATTTCAAGAAATGTTAAATATATTTACTGAATACTGTAAAGACTGGAAATTAAAAGTAAATATTGAAAAAACCAAAATAATGATTTTGGCGATTACAGCCGAACACGCACTGTATTATTCTCTATGGCGGGAGCGGAAGTTGAAATAGTAAACTGTTTTAAGTACTTGGGAGTTCTGTTTACCAAAACTGGTAGATTTGTTCAGTATGTTAAACATTTATCTGGTATTGCTTGTAAAGCTATGTATTTATTAAGAAAAAGAATTGTTAACTTACATTTACCTGTTGACTGCCAACTTAAGCTCTTTGACCAGACTATAGTGCCAATATTACTTTATGGAAGTGAAATTACCGGCTTTGAAAATATTAATTGTCTTGAAAAAATTCATTTAAATTTCTTAAAAGGGATTTTAAAAATGAAAAGTAGTACCCCGCATAGTATGGTCTATGGTGAATTCGGAAGATTTCCTCTTGAAATCCAAGTAAAGTCAAGGATGATAACATACTGGTTAAAGATTTTAAGTGGTAAAAATACTAAATTTTCATATAGAATGTACTTGGTGTTATTCTATCTTCATAAGAATAATATATTTTCATGCAAATGGATTTCATGTGTAGAAAAAATATTGCAAGATGTTGGATTAAATTATATTTGGATGAATAATGATGTTACTAACGTAAATTGGTTATGTAATGAAGTACAAAAAAGATTGCAACTACAGTTTATACAAAATTGGCATTCTAATATCCAAGATAGCCCAAAATGTTTAAATTATAGATTATTTAAAACAGAATTTACGACTGAAGTATATATTACTAAATTGCAACCAAATTTTTATATACCGTTAGCAAGATTTAGAACTACAAACAATAGATTTCCAGTTGAAAGGGGGAGGTGGGAAAATATTGAAAGATCACAAAGATTTTGTACACTGTGTAATTATAATGTTCTTGGCGATGAATTTCACTATTTGTTCGAATGTGAGTTTTTCAAAGAAGTACGAAAACTATACTTACCAAAATACTACTTGAGATATGTTAATACCTTGAAATTTCAGAAGCTTTTATCTACAACTAGCATAAAATTGTTAAAACAGCTAAGTAGGTTTGTTTTTATGAAGTGCTAAAAAAGTTTTAGTCCCTGTTAAGTTGTGTGTGTATCTCAATATGTGTATGCCATTCTTGTTAGATTAGTATTGAATACCTCATATGTTGTGTAATGCAATCTGAGAGAAATAAAGTTATGTTATGTTATGTTATGTTATGTGGTTGGCGAATCTTTCGATGGGGCTTGGCTTAAATGAAAGAATTTATCCTCTATGAGATTAAATTATTTCCTTTGAAAGTAGCCATTTGTGAGATGACAGACAAATTTTAGCCGCGACACGACAAAACCTACAAAGTGGCATCTGCGCCCAGCGAAGTCTCAGATCAGTCCACCCAGTCTGATCAGAGTCTTCGCTGTGCGCTTTAAGGGTAGATAAGGGTCTAAGATAGCTCCATGCAGACAGCGAGGACTCTGATCAGACTGGGCGAGTGTCACTTTGTTTGTTTCGTCAGGTATGACGGCTCAAAAATATTAGAATGGTTTTTCATACACCTTAAGTTACACTGTTTGATGGATAGATGACTTAGGGGATAACTGTCTTGAAAATTGTCATTTGGGGATGTAAATCATCGGTTTTATGGTCGGCAATTTCGTTTTACGGCGAAGCGCCAGCGGAGCCGTAAAACGCAATTTGCGACCATAAAAACGATGATAGCGGAGCCGTAAAACGCAATTTGCGACTACCTCCCCAAATGACAATTTTCAAGACAGTTATCCCCATTCCAATGCATTTTTCTACACTTTCACCTTTGATAATGTACTAGTTCGCACCCATTTTAAGCGCAGTTAGCAACGTAAAACCAAACGTCAGCCAGTGAGAAGCGACGTTACTTAATGACGTCGGGTTTGCGACAGTATATCGCAGAATATACTGTCGCAAATTTTTTACGTTATCTAATCAGACGTCGCGTTATATTCCTAAGTGCATTAGAATTGCGGTTTAATATCATTTTCAATAGTATTTCAGTAAGGGTGGGTGATAATACAAGGCTGCGTGCAATGAAACCCCGTTTGCGATTGAAAAGATTCCCGCCTCCAGTGGGTCTCGGACCGCTAGATCAGCAGGGAAGCGTTTAACCTACTGAGCAACCAGGGCTCCAAGCTACACTGTTAAAGGTGAATGAGTACACCTTCAGGGGAAGTAACTATGCAATTTTGAATTTGCTTCCCTTCTGAATGTGGGCCAATTCTTAAAGATTGCCTCCCTCGTTTATTTCATGTTTTCAGAAACAAATATTTTAACAAAATTTCGTTAGACAATATGTAATAGTCTCCGAGACTATTGATAATTAATCGTACAAGTTTTGAGAAAATGCATGTTTTTTCGATAAATGTGTTTTGAAAAATAATCTTCAAATTAAAATGCAAATTTTCTATTTCCTCACGGCCTGTAAGAATATCGATTTTGACCACGTGTCATGTGATCATGTAGAGGTAATTTTCTTATTCGTGCACGTGATTGTGACGTATGAATAAAATAGTTTTGTCCATTAATGCAATTTCGAGCGCGGTCCGCGATCGTTTAAAAGTTTATCTTCTTTTTTGTTTAAAGTCACTTTTATCAAACATTATTATCTAAACTCTCTTTCAAATGTATAATTAGACCATGTCGGAGGTATTGCATGAAATATTTCATCAAATCATTTTTGTTATCATTATCATGGGAGTAAATCTTTAAAGGAAAAATGCTTCCTTAGGATGTTTTTTTTTCTTTTAAGAGTAGACTGTACTTTTGAAGGAATTCGTCATCCAGACTGGACCAGAGAAGCAGACAGGAAGTCTCAGAAGCTGTTCCGTTAAAATGGCGGAAGCATGGGGTGTGGTTGTACGTAGGTATGTCAAAAAAAAACTGTTAAGTCTTAGACTTCGTTTTTTTATTTTGTGAACTGTCTTCGAGTATTTAGCTCAAATGCCATTACACAGTAGTGCCAGAATGCTGCATTGTTGTAAAGTTTTAATTCCAAAGACCTGTGAAAGCATTCCTCTGCCCTCTTATATAGTCCGTGGTCTTTAAATGCCCATCCTAATAGATTGAGACACGATTCCACGTGACTTACTTTCTTTGTGTTTATCAACCGCACCATATTGGCAATATCAGCAGCTGCCTGACGTGTCATATTCAGTTTAGTATGGTTTAAGAATAACAGAAAGTGAGTCAGAAATTGTCCATCTACGACTGCCCAGTCAAACCAGAAATCGTACCACGCATGCCTAGACACAGACTGTGGTACTTCTGAGCGTATCATTTCGTAGCACAGAGCTGTTGGTGTCACCTCTACCTCACTAGGCAGATACACCACGCATGGTGAGAAATACTTGACTAGCAGTTCTTTGTAAGTTATATCAGTCCTTTTGTTGATTGTCTTGAACAACTCTCTACTTTCTGGAAAGAAAGGTGACAGTGGGTTGCAACTACAGATGGAAAACGTTTCACGGTGTTCCAGCGCTGATAAGACAGCCAAAGAAGCATGGTAGTACCCAAACGTAAACATGAGTGAAGCCTGCTTGAGTTTTGCAGAGAATAAATCAGTGGTGTCATTCAGCTCCTTCCATTTGGCACTTGACAGGAACATCCTCCAGATTTCTTCAAAGTTACACCCGCGCAGGACCGCGAACGGGATAATACTTGGAATCAGGTTTAATTCAACGTAGGGGAGCACCAGAGAAAGAACATTTTGTGTTTCTTCCTCAGTACGACCTACAATTTTCGAAGTTCCTTTAATATTACTCACAATCTGGAAGAGGCCGAGCATGGCGATTCCTAACTCTCCTTTGCTGACTTGGTTTAGTAGTGAACGGATTCTATCGAACAGGAGACTAACTATGCCAGCAAGATACTGCAGCCTGAGTAGTGCGATCTTTTCACTGACGAGTCGCCTTATCCCAAACATATTGTCAAGGCTTACGAGTCCCCGAAAGACGATTCCAAGATCAGATTTTTGTATGTAGCATAGGTATTCACAGCTTCCTGAGACCAACTTCTGCAGTACATGGGACAGTTTACTTCTCAGTTCACCATTAACCCGTCTGTCAAACATGTTCTCTGCAGGAATGAAATAATTTGGACAAATACCATTGTCAGTCCAAAACTTGAGCAATCTGAGACAAGACACAAAACAGGCCAGTAAATTCTCTGGCTTCCAGAAGTCACTTGGTGTATTTTCTATCATATAAAACATACACGTTTTACAGTGGTACGAACTCAGTGACTCTTCTGTAATAAAGTGAGCTAATGTGTCTTTCTTGAACACTTTCAACAGGATGTAACATTTAAGCTGAACCGAGTTAAACTTGGATACCAGCAACCTTTCTTGGAATGAGGGTGATATTCTCCACTGTAGATGCTGTTCTCCACTGTGTGGGTGACCAACTGGAACGAGCAAACAACCAAGAGCTTCACACGATTTTATCCAATCAGATAATGGCCAGTTGAAACGTCTTTCCCTTGAGAACCATTCAGCTGTGCAATCTGGAAGTCGATGACACCGAAAAGCAAACACCCAGTCACACGCAGCCACAGACCGATCTCGCTCCGCTGATAACGCAGGTCCATGTCTTTTCAAACCCAGTCTAGAGTCATCAGATGGACTGAAAGAACATACTATTCTGCCTGACTTATCAGGACAAGCATTCCACGATTCGTGACCTGGCATAAACGACGAGATAACTTCAGCTGGATCATTGTCACACAATGGTGTTCCATTTTGTACCAGTTGTAGTTTACAATATCCTGGCGGCGTGCTTTGATCTTGGACCAGAAGTAAACACTTACCAAGGGATGGAGCATCAGTACAATCAGTTACCACTGGCAAGTCGTTAATAATGAACACATTGTCAATATCAGAGGCCAAACCAGAATCTCCTGGTACTAATGTGCCCTCAACGAAACTGCCAAACACACAGTATGAAAGTTTTGGACGGTGGAAGAGTGTGCTTAGCACTTCATTAACTATCCCCCGCTCCTTCGTAAGTTTCGATATCTCAGTCGAGGAACCTAATCCCTCCAGTGCCAAATAAAGTTTCAGGGACAAGGGTTTGTAGAAGGCCGGAAAATGTCGGGATGATTCGACTACACCTGGAAAAGAAATGAATGAAATAATCTAGCAGCCGATGTTTACAGAAGTATCAATGTACATTGTACTAACATAATTATATTACTTTAAATGCGAAACAAACGAACACGCATGAATGTTACCATTCTTAAAATGTCACAAAATGATTACAGTCCTGTAAAAAGCCTCTTTTTATCTTTAAAGAGAAAACCAGCGCCACACTGTTTATCTGACGCTTTTCAGCCGTTTTATACGCTGTACGGCCGAAGTAAAAGAACTCCAGAAATAGTATGGTGCCAGCTAACGTTACTAGAATGACTAGTAGACTGTTATGCCAGCCTAGGCTTCTCCTAACCACAGTAAAGAATATGAAACCCTCAGTGGAGATGACTACTACATGGCCTCTGTCAGTATTGTGGTGTTAGCTGAGCTACTTTTAGACCACAGTGGAGGCTAGAATATAAACTACAAAACCGCATGGAAGAAGACAGTTGCAACTGAAGCTACTACTGAATTTATCTATTTAGAATACAGTATAATCTAAGACTGCCAAAAGTGAGTCACATTTTTCTACAATCCCATAGACTTACATGTATTTTTCAGTACGCAAGAAAATTAACTGTGTTAAGTCTGCATACAGGATTGAACTAAAAATTATACCGTAAGAAAGCTTAATGATTATGGCAATAAAAACATATTTTATCTAATTTTTTAATGACACATATTTGAACTGCAGTATTTTGAATGCGGTTGGTCCTGATTTTTGTCCGTTTTACGGTGACGTAACCATTGACGTCAATGAAAAACTTGTATTTCTAAATTTTCACCGCTGTATAAACTGTTGCCTTTCGCAAACTAAAGACTTTAGGCTGTTGAGTAATTTTTGTATATTGCCATGTTCACCTACCTATCTAACAGTATACATTTTATTGCGATCTGCTGAGCAGACGCAGCACATTTAATTTTCTTGCACACTGACAAATACACGTAAGTCAATGGGATTTTAAAAAATGTGACTCACTTTTGGCATGGAGCATGTACTTTGTACGTATTCTATGACATACTCTGGGTCCGCGTAATCGGTAAGGCACTTTACAATGCAATATTCTGTATATATTGAAACAAGTGTTTTAGATAGTCATATACCGTACTTCTAAAAGTGTTATTAATTGGTATAAGTAAACGCCCACTTTAATCAAAAGAAAGTATGTTTTGTTCATATTTTTTTTGCTATAAAAGATTTGGCAACGTATGCAACATTAATATTATTGGCTGCATGGAGAATCTATAAGATTGCTGAAGAGGATAACAAAGCACAATTTCTACAATAATAGCATTTCGTTCTGTTCCAATGTGTGTTTGGATAAGAAGATGTAATGATAAAATAACTTTCTACAGAAGGGCGCAGTAACATAGTCAAACTGAAGAATGTGTATCTTAGTCACATATATTAGGCAGTGCAACAGTGGTTTAATTGAAGATGAACAACACCTCTTATTAGAATGTTCTAATTATTTACATGAAAGATTACTCTTCTTAAGTCACAGAAACAATAAAAATTTTGAGTCTCTGTCACTGCAACAAAAATTTATTTGGCTCATGAGTAATGAAGATGTTAAAGTATGTAAAGTTGTGTCACGTTTTATTTTGCAATGTTTTAATAAGCGGGACAAGTGTATTGTAGACTACGCTTTTGATAACATACTAATTAGCTAATGATTTAACTACGAGATTTATATACCATTTTACCCATACCTCTTATCTGATTTTATTATTTTCACTGTTTCAATTTGTTGTGACTGTTGGGCTTCAGTGTACTGAATTTCTGAGTTTAATTATTATCGCACTCTTAACACACAATTTAATTTAATTTAATATTTGTAGTGCTACCTTAGATCTAGATCTACTATGCTCTTAACTAAGTTGATTTATTTACTGGTCTGTGCACAGTATCCCAGCTGTCGCTTGTTATTTTGTAATAGCGGAAGGGAGTATACTGTAAAAACTTTTAAAATGTGTTATCTGATATTGTTGTCTCCCTTAATTGAACTGTCATGTTTTTTTTTGTTTTGTTTTTTTCTTCTTCTTCTTCGTCTTCTTCTATATCACTCACTGTATATTGTATGTTTCTTTTGTGAAACTTTCTGTATTGATAAATAAACTTGTAACTTGTTACTTATATTAGGTACTTAAACTAGTAGTGAAATTACCTGAATTGATCTGCTACAGATATATATTTTGTGCTCTAAAAATTAGTATAATGCGCAATTATCACATTTCATTGAATGTCAGTGGGTGGGGCAAGGAAAAGTCAATTAAGTCATCAAAGAATCACAGAAACATCTGCACCAATTTTGGTTCCGGTATCCACTCTTACTTTGACCCTCACCCTGGTACCAAAAGAATTTTTCTACTACCTTTTGAGTTGAAAAAAAGATTCGATCGGCCCCATGACTGAACACAATCCCATCTTCCTTTTTACTTATCACAATAAATGTACTTTGTACTCACCACGCTGCCAAGCCATGGTGCCGCTGTCACGGACCAACCTCAGTTTCTCGGTCTGTCAGGCTTCTGAAATGTGTCGTCCACTTTCGTTTTCGCCATTTCTTGTTCTTCATAGGTTTTTCCTGCTGAAACACACATAATCGGATATTTGAACTGTTGTAGTGTGTAGTAAGTCTGACCTTGTTTCTCTATGTATGTATGTGCTATATTTATTGCATCAATAGCGTCTTATAACCTTTTGACCGGGGCTGACCTGCTGATTGTCGCTAACGGGATCTACGTCTATCCTGTTTGCTATTAAAGTCATATATGTTTCCCTCCAACAGGGTGGAAAGAAAATAAACAAGCAAATTCGACGAATTTGTGTCCCCCGCCTTGGAAACTAGGTCTCCACTGTATATACACTTAGTGTTTGAGCTGGAAAAGCGACTAAGTTAAAAATGTAAAAAAAGTAATAAAAAAATAATGTGAGGATTATATCCAGACCACATGCATATCTTCAGACCATGATCAAAACACCTGTGAAGTTTCAAAGGAATGGGCATAAAACTGTGGGAGGAGTTGAACACACAAGGTACCCACTATCTATTCACTTTGATAGTAAAAATGTATGAAAAATGGCTAAGTTCCATTTGCGAAAAAAGTAATAAAATATAATGTGAGGATTATATCCAAACCACATGCGTATCTTCAGACCATGACCAAAATACCTTTGAAGTTTCAAAGGAATCGGCATAAATCTGTAGGAGGAGTTGCGCACACAAGGTACCCACTATCTAGTTACTATGATAGTAAAAATGCCTAAAAAATGACTAAGTTCAACTTGTGGAAAAAGTGACAAAAATAACGTGAGAATTATATCCAAACCACATGCATATCTTCAGACCATGACCAAAACACCTGTGAAGTTTCAAGGGCATCAGCATAAAACTGTTGGAGAAGTTGCGCACACAAGGTACCCACTATCTAGTCACTTTGATAGTAAAAACGCCTAAAAATGACTAAGTTCAACTTGTGGAAAAAGTGACAAAAATAATCTCAGGATTACATCCAAACCACATGCATATCTTCAGACCATGACAAAAACATCTGTAAAGTTTCGAAAGAATCAGCATAAAACTGTAGGAGGAGTTGCGCACACAAGGTACCTACTACTTTAGGGGGAGAGAAAGACGGAAGGACGGAAGGACGGACGGACGGAAGGACGGAATGCCGAAAACTATGTCCCTCCGCTTTTCTTCGAAAAGGCGGGGGACAAATAAATGGGACACCCAAAATAATTACCTTCATAACAATGCAGTAATGTGTCGTAAAGACGCATATCCGATCCGGGAATGCGGGGGTGGAATGGCAAACAGTTTTGGCCCTGATCAGATCTGGGTCTGCTCTGTTTGCTCAGACCTATCTTTCCCAATATTTAGAATTTTACGACAGAAGGTTGTGTTCAGATAATGCCGTTCAATATCCAATATTCCATCATTTGATCGCTTTGTGGAGCTAAAACGGCGATATGAAATTTACAATAAAACCTGTATCTATATCTGTTTCGCATCTTGGAAGCGATGGGCACAGGAGCGCCATGGGAAATCTCTGAACACTGGGGCTCAGGTCAGCCGGCACAGCCGCAAGCGGAAGATAATACGCATTATGTGTCATTCTTGGTCGATATTACGTCATTTACAAGGAAGAGTATTTCCAAAACCATTTCACTGTGCTGTTAATTTTTGCGAACAACATAGTCAGATCAGTTTGATTGGTGTTTCTCTGTATATTTTCAATTTTCCTTAACAAATTTCACTTTTGCTATGTATGCTCGTATGAATTTAAAGTTTCACGCAAAGTTGCAAGATCTGAGTTTTCACTATTTACACAAGCGATAAAGCAGTTTTTCGCCTTGCACTGATCAATTAAACCGAACATGCATCGATTATTGATATGAAAATAGCAGAAATAAATAAAAAATAATCGGTTATTGGCCTCTATCGAAACAACGCTTCAAACTTGATAATGTGACAAACCATTAATTTTATCTTTACAGAGATGAAAGTTAAAACAAGCCTGACAATAATGAAGCGGATCGAGGACTGGTCCGTTTTATGTCATATAATATGATTTGGTGAAATATCATGTCAGTGCATGGGGCGCTATTAAAAGAGAAAGGAATTATAATTGAGCCACGACACGAGAAAACCAACAATGTGGTTGTGCGCCCAGCGGAGACTCAGATCAGCCTGGGCATCCGCCCAGTCTGATCAGAATCTGCGCTGTCCGCATGAAGGTAGCTTAGAACCTTAGCTACCCTTTGAGCGCCAAGCGGAGAGTCTGATCAAACTGGCCGGATACCCAGGCTGATCTGAGTCTCCGCTGGGCGCACAACCACATTGTTGGTTTTCTCGTGTCGTGGCTCAATTATAAGCTTTTGGCTTTTATTTCGGTTCCACTGTATACAATTCCCAGCGGGTACACAATGTTGAGTAAACACTGAATCAACCTTGATTCAAAGTCATGACGTTGAAACATTGTGTGGCCAGTAGGTCAGTCAGCATATCACTTGAAACACGTGGTCAAAATCGATAAACTTACAGGCCGTGAGGAAATAGGTTATTTACACACTTATTTGTAGATTATTTTTCGTACCACATTTATCGAAAAAACATGCATTTTCTCAAAACTTGTACGTTTGATTGTGAGACTATTACACATTGTCTAACGAAATTTTGTTAAAATATTTGTTTCTGAAAACATGAAATAAACGAGGGTGAAAATCTTTAAGATTAGATCGAGAACGACCCCTCTCCGCATACAGATACATGTAACGATACTGTTATGTGATAAGACTAGCTTCGAAAAAGTCTCTCTCTATTTTTGGTTCCAGCGGCATTTTTGGTGCTGGCAAAGTCCATTTCTATCCTCTCTTTGACATTATCCTCCAATCTTTTCTTATGTCTGTCTGTTCTCCATTTTGTCTTTCATTATACCCTCAAAGATTGTCTTTGCCAATCCAGAAACACTTAAAGTAAGACCATATGTATACCTTCTAAGTTTCCATTTCTTGATCAAAGCCAGGAAGTGGTTGTGTTTTCATATGCCTGCTTGGCTCCTCTATAGCTACATTGGCCATTGTCTGAGAAGTTTAGTAGCCTAACGTTCCATCTTAAAGGGCTATTATATGAGCCGCGACACGAGAAAACCAACAATGTGGTTGTGCGCCCAACTCAGACTCAGATCAACCTAGGCATCCACTCAGTCAGGTTGAAGTCTTTTCAGTGGGCTTTAAAGGTAGCTATATATAAGGGTCTAAGCTAGCTTCATGCGGACAGCGAAGACTCTGATCAGACTGGGCGGATGCCCAGTCTGATCAGAGTCTTCGCTGGGCGCACAACCACATTGTTGGTTTTGTCGTGTCGCGGCTCATATTATTTGTAACTCTACTACCAATAGGTATATTTAAAGGCATAAGGAATGATGGATATGACATGGCAGCACGTCAGTTTTACATTGGAGCCAAGACATAATCTGGTTATCGCCCCAAATTGTCTTCAGCAGCAAAATGAGTAATTTTGATAGTTTCAGGTTTGCAACAAAACGCTCCGCGGACTTTGAAATTTGTTAGTCTCCATAGTCCTATCAGCGGCAAAAACGTCTTAACTCAAATCATTGTAAAAGGCGGTTCAACAATCACGTTTGGTAATAAAATATGGGTTGATGTGCATATAATGCGTCATATAACAGACAAAAAGTAGAGAAAACAAGTTTTTGAAAAATAACAAATCGCTTCACAATTTAAATTTTCCTGTTCTGGTTTCCCGTCTGGCAATGCTTTATAAACATAGGCGGGATAGTGATTGGGACTCCACGGCTGTACATTGTATTTTTACCATTTTATTCATCTTAATGAAATCGAAAGATGGTGATTTGAGTTGCCAACTAAAATGGCCCAAATAAGTTTTCAAACCCTTTTTATGTGAAACTCAAGGATGTTTTATTTGTTTAAAGCTGGCTAATCACGGTCATTTACACTGACGAAACTATACTGAGAAGCTTGCAGCGATACCTCATGATAAAATTTTTCACGCTGATAGAGCAATGGGGCCTTTAAGGTTTTTTACTTCTGTATTTTAACTGATCTTCTATAATATGCTGTTGACGTTTGTTATCAGTTTAGTCTTCTCAGTGCTTTATACTCATCTGAGTTGTATACCTTGTGCAGGTTTTGTCAAGGCTGTTAGTTCCTATTCCTCCTCAGCAAGAGCGTCAATGTTATCTGGTACTAGTTTTCTGCTTATACTACGCTTTCCACCAAGTTCTTCCAAAACGCACGGCTCTTTCGAGGAAGATGTGGACGAGGGTGAGTGCAAAAAGGCATCCTTCCCTAACTCTGACTGTTTCTTTGAGCCATAATTTCGTACTGTGCTGGACGGCAGCTGTAGCCGGTGCCTTAGAGATGCTCAGTGGCACAAACTAGATTGACAGTGATATCTATTTCCACCTGGTGACCCATAAGCCGCATGCCATACTCTATTAAAAGCGTTTTCGAACTCTATGAAAGCATAGTAAGCCGCATGCCATACTCTATCAAAAGTGTTTTTGAAATCTATGAAAGCTTAGTAAAGTTTTTGCTGGTTTGAATGTCTGTTCTGTGGTGCTCCTTCAGGCTTTGAATCTGTTCTTCAGCATGTCCAAGATGATTTTCAGTATGTCTTTGCTCGTATGCCTGACATAAATTATAATTCTGTAGTTTTGGCAGAGCTGGAGAGTGACATTTGAAGGGAGTGTGATAATCAGTGAATGGGTACCTATTCCGAATCTGAGGTAGTCAGAGCCAGCTAGAAGAGGATGAAACCCGTCTTTCTTATGCTGTGCCCAAGATACGGTGGGCCTCAAACACCCACTGCCCCTACGGCCACAAAGTTCTCAGAAATCTTTATCTTTTTTATGCCAAGCAACAAGGCCCCAAAACTCTTTATATTTCCTCTGCTAGATCTTAATGTAGTTTGTAAATTAGTTTTCGACTGGTCAAAATGCCAAAACCAAAAAGCTGACCACAGGCTTTAGAAGTTAGTTTGCCCATAAAATCAGGAGCAGTATTAACATACGCATCGCTTTTACACGTTCTGCATCATTTAGATCTCTAATTCCATGCGCATGTAGGTTTCATTTTACCCTGTGTCCACCAAGGAGGCCCGGTAGCTAAGCAGGTTAAGCGCTGACCTGATAAGCTAGTGATCCGGGTCCAAGTCCTGGCCAAGCAAACAATCCGAGTTCAAATTCTGGCAAGGCTTAATCAAAACTCTATCTTTAAACTGACAAAAAGAGTTCAATGATCCCAAAAGGCCAGTAATAATATAATCCGCAGACTCTGATAATATACATGTACCAGCAGATCTTAGAGACCATAACCTAACAAAGGTGTGTAATGAGATCTGGAGAACAGGAGTCTTGCTTAACCCATTGACTTATTTACAGCTGAATTTTATATTCTAAATGGTCAGCTGTCACTAGTACAAATATCAAATACAGCAATCAAATACGTAATTTTGGATTATACAACATGATAACTTAAATTTGACAAGGTTATTCGAAGGTGAGGCGAAACTTGAATGATTAGATGGGAATCGGCGAAAACGGGCTTTCCGCCGAGCCAAAATTCAAAAACGGTTGCTAAATATGTACGCGCATGGCATATTTTGTTCGCGGCCAGCTTAGCAGCGTTTTTTGCCTGGGTTTGATAGAGCTCGTGTCAAATTATGCAGTTTGAATGCCGTTTCCTTTTTAAACACAAAAACCTACTCTGTGGTTGATTTATCTGTTGTTGTGGGGACAAACAAAAATAACCTCTATGTGTGTGTGTGTATGTGTGTGTGTGTGTGTGTGTGTGTGTGTGAGAGAGAGAGAGAGAGAGAGAGAGAGAGAGACTCCCCATATGCACTGGCAAAGTAATATGCATGCCATACGTTTTGCTTGCCGTATTCGTATAATAATACAAAGACCATATGACAAATCTGTCGACTGATAATTCTGTTTGCTTAATGCACAATAAATCTTCACTTGTTCTCTTTAGCACTGCAAGTTAACGGACATATAGACAGGAATTTATTGTTTCCGACCAAATGTTAAATGGAAGAATATTGTGCAATGGAAGAATTATAAACGCACCGCACTGTGATAACTGTCTTATTCATTGTAAGGACAGAGAAAAAAAAACTCATATGAGGGTCGTCCCTGTTCGCATTAACAATACACATAAACAGCGGCAGGTTAAGTGATCATTTTCCATGGTGCAAAGGCTTATCTGAGCGCTCACGAATAGCGCATTCAACAAGAAGCCTTCTCGCGCCGTGATTGAGTTTAAAAAGATACAACTATCACCCATCGTAGTGGCTATAGAGGGCAGTGGGTGTTAGAGGTCCACTATATCCTGGGCCCAGCAAATGAAAGACGGAACCAATTTACCCATTTACTGCTGGACTGACAGAGTTTTTCTGTCGGTTGACGGCCATCGGGGATTCGACTTTGCGACCTTTGGCATCATAGCCGAGCGCCTCTAACCACTACTCTACTACGCGCCTAACCGAATTTAGACTACTATAAAAATAGACTTTTAATATTCATGCATTTATCAGTTATTGCCAGTTGTAACTTTTCATCGATATTAATTAAACAATTATGATATTGAATATATCAACCAGTGTGAATGATTTATATTTAGAGCTTCTTTCAGACACTTGGGATTTAGCTATTGAAGTCTTTCTGCAATGTTGTGTAATTTGATACAATATGGTTTTGTATGGACTCCTGCAGAACGGTGGAATCACTCCTTTGTTCCATGGACTTTCATTACAAATTCTAAATAGAAAATTTCAAATTTCCGAAATGGAAATTTGAAACTGACAATTCAGAATTCAATTCGGAATCATAAATAAATAGTTGCTTTTTCACAGTCTCATTTGCATAACAGAGAAACCTTATCAAGTTGTGAAATTGGAAAACAATGACTATCAACGGTGGAGTGAGCCATAACGGCAACATAACAAAGAACACGTATGCAACAAAAAGTTCGCCGCGCTCTTTGAGACCAGGGCGAAAGAAACCGTGGAAAATACCAAAGCCAAAACTGTCTAAGGATATTAAAATTGTTGAAGATATGGAGACTGAAATATCAAATTTACCAAAAGTGTCAATAGAGAAAAGTGATACTATGGTTTCTGGAGCAGACGATAAGCAAATACGCGCTAAATCACCAGCTGTGACGTCACAAAAGAACGAGTGCCTCACTGTTCCGGGTGCGTTACCGGGCTCATCAGATACCTTCGATGAGCAAAAACGATCTCCAACGGACACATTGTCAATAAAGAGAGAAAATTCTCGACTTTCACTAAAATCAAGTAAGTCGATAGACTCGCGAATTCGTCATGCGGTCGTTCAAATGCCACATGGGACAGACGAAAAGGAAAAAGCTGTGCTTGACCCAGAACAATCCTGGATTAAATCTGCCATACCAAATCTTCTGCTTTGGCAAGCAATTATATGTCTAGTCATGAACATTACTGTACCGGGAACAGGTATGTAAACAGATCTACTTGCAACAACTATGTCGTGTATGTTAGAGCGGAAATGCTTAAAGGCTCCATTGCTCTATCATGGGTAAAAAAAAAGTTTGTGGTGAGGACCGTGAGGCTTCTCGCTACAGTTATGTCATTGCCAGGTTTAAATATAGAAAACATCATTGAGTTTTATATAAAAAGGTTCTGAAATTTTGGGTCATTTCAGTTGCCAACTAAAATAATCTACTTTCAATTTCACAAACTTGAATAGGTAAAAATACAATGTACAAGAGCGGTGTCCCATTCATTATCCCTTTTGTTCATATTGAATCGCCCGACGTGAAACCAGTTAAGGCAATCATCTTTGTGGATCATTTTGTCATTTTTCAAGAAAAAAAAATGTTTCCCCTCAGCATATGCACATAACCTACGTTTTATCACCAAACGTTACCATTTTGTCATTTTTCAAGAAAAAAAAT
The DNA here is from genome assembly GCA_963989385.1 of Ctena decussata. Taxonomy (NCBI): domain Eukaryota; kingdom Metazoa; phylum Mollusca; class Bivalvia; order Lucinida; family Lucinidae; genus Ctena; species Ctena decussata. The sequence continues at coordinate 105,308,247 of OZ022499.1, forward strand.
ATGTTTCCCCTCAGCATATGCACATAAACCTACGTTTTATCACCGACGCTTGAACCGCTTTTCATAATGATTTGTGATTTGACGTTTTTACCACCGATAGGACAATCTCCAGCCTTCGTATTGTGTCTGTAGGTTCCTATGGGTCCATGTTGAAATTGTGCGAACACCAAAGGGTCTGATCAGAATGCGCGGATGCACAGGCTGGTCTTAGCCTTTGCTGTTCGTATGTGCGTTAAATACCCGAAAAAAGTATTAACGGGTCAAACTTTTACCCTGCGATTGCTGGAACATTTCAAATATTTGGTAAAATAAATCATTTCTACCTTCTATTTTGTTCATTTCGCAAGCTTTATACACATGAAGTTTGAATCTATAGCCTTTGTCTTGACCAAGTCCAGGCTTTAAGTCAAACTACCCCTAAAATGAAAGTTGTTTGAATTCTCATAGAGAATTGATAGTGTGTCAGTTTGGTCGGGCATAACTTCTAAAATTGCTGAGATTTAAAACTGTTACAGCTTGCTGACCTTAAAAATGATTAAAATTGATGACTATCGAACAATTTTGCAAAAAATTCATGAATTGGCTGGACTTCTGAACACTTTGATTTTGAGGGTAGTGTGAATTGAAGTCTGGACTTGAGCAAGACAAAGGCTATAGATTCAAACTTCATGTGTATAAAACTTGCAAAATGAATAAAATGGAAGGTAGAAATGATTCATTTTACCAAATGTTCGAAATGTTCCAGAAATAGCAGGGTAAAAGTTTGACCCTTTAATACTTTTTTTCGAGTATATTTTGCGTGTCACGGCTCAAATTGACTATAGAGCCATTTTATTGTTATCCGATGTAGGTGGATGGGAGAGGACTATATCTATGACATGCATGACGCCTCTGTGCACTAATGTGGTCATCCATCTTTTCTTGCCCCCGCAACCCTTTCTTCGGCTTTGATTTGAAGGTTGTACTTTGCTGAGACATGATATGAAGATATGCATCTGATTTTGGATTTGGCTTTTCTGACCGGCTTATGGCTCATGCTGGCTTAGGTCTTGTGTTCGCAAAAACCTATGTAAATTATTTCATCATGATCTGAAGATGCGTATGCAATTGGGTTTTTGTTATATTTTTCACATAGATAGTTCCTTTGGCATTTTTTTAAACTTTTGAACTGTTTGCCCAAGAGCGCTGATATTTCGTAGATGTGTTTGTCATTATGATGTTTAAATTAGGTTGCATTATCATTAAAAAAACTATTTCCCTTTTAGATGACGGAATTTTCTCTTAAGAAGGATGTTTGGCGCTAGAACAACTGGGGCCGTATTTATAAAACAACTTAAGTGGTTGCTATGCAGTTGCTAAGACTGAATTTCTATGAAGGAGATTCCCTACAACTATGAAATTTGCTCTAGAGGAACAGTCTTTTTCAGACTGCTCCTCTAGAGAAAATTTCATAGTTGCAGGGAATCTCCAACATAGAAATTTAGCCTTAGCAACAGCATAGCAACCACTTAAGTTGTTTTATAAATACGACCCCAGATATTTGGAGGCTATTTCTTCATGAAAACTAAGCAAATCATGCTGATATTTTGCCCTTCAATATTTTCGCTGAAAGTACGTGGTCTCTGTTACACGAAATGTACGGTTACACGAAATGTAACCCAATCTCAAAACAGTTCATGGCGTACTGAAGTACCGTTTGGGACACAACCTTGAATTATTTGAGCTTACAGTTTTGATTGCCTAAATAATTTCGTATGTTTGAATTATGCTCCTTTCTCAACATTGGCCTTTTCCAAACCTTTGAACTTTATTACCTAGGATCTGTTAGCTGCTGTTGTTGTTGCCACAAAGCGAGTCTACTAAAACAGCCGGTGGAAAAAGGCTGCAGCATCTGTAACGCACCGGTATTTAGCTATGGATCCCTGTGTATTTTATGTCACTCCATAGTTTGTATACATATATTTAGCACGTGAAATTTAGAACGAGGAAGCTCTGTTAGGAACGCTTTTATTATAGGAGGTTCACTTATAAAGAGGAAAAATTCTGATCAGCAGTTACATGTAGCTGAAGCGTACAAAACACACCACACTAAACGACACAAACTTATTCTGTTGTTCTGGACGTTGTTAAATAAATGGGGAAAAAAGGAGTTTCCTGAGCAGTCTCATGCAAAGTCTAATACGTTTTATAAAATCTATTCTTTGAAATTCATGCATAGCTTTGACATGCTTTTAATCTCTCTCTTCTAGTATTTCCGATCCTTTCTAATGTTCTCGATTACATGCTGTTAATCTGATTACAAAAGACTTGATCACATCCCATGACATATTCAGTGTCTTTTTGTATACGAAATTGCAACACATGTTTACAACCCGTACACACTGGCTACGTGGAAACGCGTGTAGCACGGGCCAGTGTACTCGTGAATCGTATAGCACGGAGAAACACGGCGTAGCACGGCGATTGTTTACAGGTGACTTTTCAGTGCTGACTGACAAATTAAGATATAAGTTTTATCAAACACGTTTCTTTAATTTCAACCAATATATCTTTCATCTACCAACAAGGGTTTATTTGGGAAAACTTACACTATTTTTTTCAGTATGCTGTCAGAAAGTCAAGCTCACCACTTTACCGTCAAACACATTTTTTGAGGCAATATTCTTCATAAATGCATCAGCATCTTCAGCTAGTTAGAATCCCTACGCTGAACCGACCAGAATCAAATATAAATTACGAATATACCTCACTGGGCGTTGCGGGTTAACACGGGTGTGGCAACGGAGTAATACGGCTCTGTGTTTTCGAACGACTACGGTATAAAACGGGTACCGTTTTTCTTTTTGAATCATTAAAAGGAAAGAAATGAGTAATGTGAACTTGTTTATTTCCGGAAATCTTCAACTTTTCTTTGCCTTTTAGTAGACGAAGTTGTTGTTATGCAGAGAATTCATTTATACCTGATGCGGTCCCTGTACGTATCTGGTTTCCAAGTAACGAACATGTATCTATACGTCTGTCTCAGTGATTTTGACTGCCTCTCATATATACGGGTGCGGGCAGGGACGCGGACCACTGATCAAGTACTTGGTTCCTGGCTTGATTATAGACTGTTGTAAGTTCATCGATAAACGTCTCAATTCAGCGTGGTTTAGCCTTGTCTACTTCTTCATGACAAATGTCTAATGGTAATCCATCTAATAGCTCCATATTTATCCTCCATTTTACTGAAAAGTAAAAGATCGTAGGATGAGCAAAGAAGCCAAAGAAAATCTCATCATCTGTCCCATAACAGCCTCTTATGAGCCGCAACACGCAAAAAGGGTACTTAACATATGTGCAAACAACGAATCTGTGAGTCCATAAGACACGGTGGTAATACCAATTTCGCCATCTATGCTGTCGACCGAGGCAGTACTATGGGAAAATGGATGTCGACTGAGAATTCAGTGGTTAGAATTACCATTAATGGTAAACAATACTTTTGTTAACAACTGTCGACCGAGCTGATACTGTTGTAATTGTCTCGGTCGACAGCCACTTTTTCACGTATGGTAATTGAACGGCTCGGTCGACAGCACAGGTCGGGAAATTGGTATTACCACCGTGTAAGACCTAAGCAGACTGTATTTTAAAATGCAGATTCCGCAGAGTCCATACATGTTGTATGCAAACAGCAAAGGGCCGGACCAGACTGTGTGGATGCGCAGGCTGGTTTTAATCTTTGCTGTTCGTCTATACATTGAGAATCATTTCTTCATGTTACAACTCGTTTTATGATCAGTCTTTATTGTTGCATCAATAATTCTCTGAAGAAGAAGAAAATACGGTATCATTAAAGCAGAAACATTTCAGTTGCTCATGCTAGTCTGAATCTTTAAACAAAGCCTGCCTATGCCATTCGAGAATACCAAAGACGCAAATTGGCCCGTGAGTTCTCGCAATTTTGTTCGCTGCTTACGCAGTGTGATACCCATACTCAGTGGGTGTGGACGAAAAGACAACATACTCTTGGCTACTTTGGTGGCCTTGAAGGTTTCGCTGCTCTGGCTACCTTGTGCAAATGCATGTGTCGATGTATGTTTGAACAAATGAGGTTCATTTTTTTCTCTTTCGATACCATCATATTGTCGGGGGAGCCCCGGTAGCTCAGTAGGTTAATCGCTGGCCTGCTGTTCTAGCGGATCGGGTTCGATCCCCGCTGTAGACAGGAATCTTTTATAAGCATCTCTATAAGCATACAGCTTTCGTTCTATCCCATAGCTTGTCCTGATATGTTATTTGTACATGTATGTATGTATGTATGTATATGTATGTCAATGGAAAAGCGAGATGAATATGTTTAAACTAGACGGGAATCTTTTCAATCGTAGACGAAGTTACATTGCATCCAGCCTTTCATTATCACTCAGCCATCGTCCTGATATGACTGAAATATTGTTTACTTGAAATGGATGTAAAATCGCATGCCACCCATCCATCCATCTTTTCGGGGAATGTAAAACGGCCTTTGCAGTAATACTGGAAGTAAAGACTATGTACCTGACCTATATCAGCAGTGTTTGTCTGAGAAATCTTTGTCTACTACTAGTCTGAAATAAGATTCTATTCTGTTCCAGATGGGACAAAAAGACGGAAAAGGAAATTTGTTATTGCGTTACCCAGGTTATACCGATGCCTGCTCCGGGTAAAGCCGTAACCGTCACAGAAAGGTATCCGTTATTACACCGTGACTTTGAAAATGGGTGGTGTCTTGCAATAATCCATTTCAAGGTGGTATCATGCAAAATCTTTATGAAACTTTCACTGACAAATGCCTAAAACATATCTGTATTGAATTATGTGTTTATATCGAGATTTTATTGACCTATAGTTAGAATAAACATCTTAGATATAACATGGTAAATTTTAAACGTATAAAATTTATTACTCCAACAGCTCCAGAATACAGTACGAGCATAAATTCGGATTTTAAAGTTTGGTATATATACTCTTCAATGTATACCAAGCCAAGTTAAGTAAAACAGCATGTCAACCTACCTCTTTCCTTTTTGTCGTTATGATCTAAAGTGACCTATCCTTGGTAAACACTCTGTGCTCAGCCTTGTGGCTCCGTGCTCAACGAATTACGAGTACACTGACCCGTGCTACACGCGTTTCCACGTAGCCAGTCTATACGGGTTGGTATGGGTTTTCACTGTTTGCAATGGTAAGTCCGAAATTACCCGCTGTCCGAAGTTACCCAACCCGATAGGTATTGCAACTCTCCAGACCCAGATTAGACTGCGTACTGCGTAGTCTGACCTGTGTCAACAAGATTTGCTCAACATTTTTATCATGCTGTTCCACAAAGCGAAATGTTGTGTTTCAGGAACAATGCTGAGTGGATTTTGCATCTTCTGTGGCGGCAAGTCAAGAATTCCATCCAAGTCTAAAACTGACATTATAATGACGCTGTGTGTTAATATCTGGGTGGGCGTGTCTCAGCTCTTTACAGTTACTTTTCTACTGGTTGGATGGTTTTGGAGTATCGCATGGGGAGTAAATATGGTCATATTATCAGGTTCGTATAAGTTTTTGCCAAATATGGTGCCATATACTCACATGCACAATTTGCCTTCATACTTTATTCTTGTTACAGCTTCGAGTTTAAAATGGAAATGCCCATTTAAATTTTAGCTAAGTACGCTATCTTTCGACGGGGAGTATATTTACAAAAACGGCCTCTCAAGTGCAGACTCTTTATCCGACGCTAAAAGTTAGCTGTCATACCTCTTTGGTGGTCTTTAGGTTTTAATGGGTTAATAGCATTGCGCACTCTCTAAACATTTACGTTTACAGCATTATCCCGACAAAATACGATAACTCATTACTTGTTAAAAACATGTCTTATTCACAATGTGCAGTGTTAAATGTCATCCTGGTGCTGAATTTATTTGAGCCGCGACACGACAAAACCAACAATGTGGTTGTGCGCCCAGCGCAGACTCAGATATGCCTGGGCATCCGCCCAGTCTGATCAGAGTTTTCGCTGTCCGCATGGTGGTAGCTTAGACACTTAGCTACCTTTTCAGCACTTAACGAAGAGTCTAGTCAAACTTGGCGGATGCCCAGGCTGATCTGAGTCTGCACTGGGCGCACAACCACATTGTTGGTTTTGTCGTGTCGCGGCTCATTTGTCACCTGTCAGCGGTCTGTATTCATCTTGCGTCATTATAGTTGTAATTAAATTCACGAGCTTTAAAACATCGAATGCATCATGGAATTTCGATCCATTTCTTTCAAACTCGTATCCGCCCCAAGAAACAAGTCCTTATCTCATTTTGCATTCAACAAAGTCAAACTATCAGTTTGGCTATTAGCAGTAACAATCTTTGGATCATGTAGTTTCTTAAATGTTATCAGGAAAAACTTCAAGGGAACTTGCGGCTCCGCATATTTATCAGTGTCTACGCTTTTTGCAATGCGCATATGGCATTATTTCTGGCAAAACACCATACCCGTAATGACGCTAAATATTCGGACAGATAGGTCTGAGCAAACATTGTAGGCCCAGATCAAACTGCTTCTGAAAGAGCAGTTTGACAAGGATCTACAATGTTTGCCATTCACAAAGCATCAGTTGGATGCATTAATGTGTGTAAAATAAATGCACTTTCTAAGAATGTTCAAACAATAATTATACAACTTTCGGGTGTCCGAAATTTTAGATTCCTTACGGTACTCATCAGTTCAATAGAGACAGGAAGTCCGTAGAACGCACGATTTGTAGTTTGACGGACTAGTGAACACAGTGACAATCAAATTCCATTTTTGGAAACTGCACTGCATGTTTATTGATTTTTGTTATTATGCAACACAGGGTATAATCGATTCCGCCAGTTTTCGCTTCCTGCAGAGACTGTCCGCCATATTTGGCTTCCGCCGAGACTGTCCACGAACTCTTGCTTCCTGCAGAGACTACTGTCCTCGATAAATGGCTTCCTGCCGAGACTGTCCGCGTGACTCTGCTTCCTGCCGAGAGGCTCGGCAGGAAGCAGAATCACGCGGACAGTCTCTGCAGGAAGCCATTAATAATGTACAGAAGTCTCGGCAGGAAGCAAGAGTTCGCGGACAGTCTCGGCGGAAGCCAGATATGATGAACAGTCTCTGCAGGAAGCGAAAATTAGCGGAATCGATTATACCCTGTGTGCAAGCGATTCAAAAAAGAATCATATTGCAGTTTATGAGAGAAAGTATACCTAGGTATTCCGAAAGTATATTCATCCGTTCGTCCGTTCCAGAGCATCAGATTAGGTTGAAAATATTGGTGTTAAAACTAAAGATAGTTTCTGTTCATTCCCAAGAACAGTAAACGTTGTTGCCGGTCATTAGAACCGAATAACTAAGGCAGCTCTAATGAGTGGTATGAGAGGTTGCATTCCACCATTAATTTTCCATAGACGACAATGTTAACATCTGGTCATTTTATTACAAAACTGTACATACGAAGTTTTCCAAACCTGCCTTGCTTTAAAGTGTCATCCTAGCCTATCAATTTGAGATGAAAACATCCACTGCCTTCCCATCTCAGTGAGCCGCTAAGCTAGGCTGAGTATGGCAACCACCGATCCGTACCCCAAAAAAGAGCATACTTTTTTCCTAGGGGATCAGTTACCAAAATCAACCCCATCTCCTTCTGGTAAAATATTTCTCAATTAAATATGCCTTTTTGTAACTATCATTTGTTGGTCTTTTTTCATACTGCAAGAAATCTAACATGCATGATTGACAGATGACGTCATCTCTCTTACAATGTAAACCTAATGCTCTCCTCGAAATAGGCGGGGCAAGTCCTCATGAATATTTAGTGGACTGTACCCAAAATATACCTTCAAGGGTAAAAAAGAAATTAATCATAAAATTGTCAAATCCACCTTATCTGGAACTCTGTCCCAAACATCTTAGAGAACCATAAAAAGACTAAACTGAGCGTTACGAGCCTGGGAAGATTTCAGGAGATTTGCAGCAGCGGGGACAATTTTCATCTTCCTAGGTTTATAGCAATAGCAATCACTTGGAAGAGAGTATACATCAAGTCAGCTGACTAAACAGGGCCATGTTTTAAACAGAATGTCACAGTTCTGATAGTCTGAGCACGACACCAGCTACATGTAATATATTCTTTACCGCTGAAGGAATAACTACTGTGACTGCTTTGTTGTTTGTAACTCAGTTTCTGTCGCAGTTTCTGTATATAAGTTCACAGGGTATAAACCAGTCCGCCAATTTTCGCTTCCTGCAGACTGTCCGTCATATTTGGCTTCCGCCGAGACTGTCCGCGATCTCTTGCTTCCTGCCGAGACTTCTGCACATGATAAATGGCTTCCTGCAGAGACTGTCCGCGTGATTCTGCTTCCTGCCGAGGCTCTCGGCAGGAAGCAATCACGCGGACAGTCTCGGCAGGAAGTCATTTTTCGAGGACGATAGTCCCTGCAGGAACGGAGACGGACAGTCTCTGCAGGAAGCGAAAATTGGCGGACTGGTTTATACCTTGTGTAGTTGATCTCTAAGGCCGGCAGCTCTGATCAATAAAAACTCTTCCGTTGTTTTAAATTAGATTTTAAATGCAGCATAAAAAGTTTGTAAGACAACAAATCTAACTTTAATTTGTGGGCCAGGTCAGAAAAGATCTAAGTTGACCGGAAGTCCCGCACTACCATCTCTTCACCAGTGACCTAAATGCATGTCAGTACCGAGTAGGCGAGTTCGTAACACTGCTCAAGTTATTCCCCTGCGATGAATTTTCATATGAATCTTTTTTAGTTCTCACGCCTAGTTTTAAGGTTCTGAACAGTATGCAAATTTTAAAATGTGGTTAACTGTCTTTTCCAGTGGAATGGCGAAAAGAACGCAAACTACAACGTGCCAAGGAGCTTCAGTCTTTTGCGCTTAGTGCCTTTAGTACAAACATCAGAGGAAGAACCTGACACAAGTCTCAGATGAAATTAACTTTTGCCCTATAGCGCCCATGGACTAGTATGATCGTATGTTTTACGCCGACACTGCTACAATTGGTGCCATAAAGCTTTCGATTCTGCCTATGTGCCCTGTAGTTAGACAGGTACAAAGCTCCGAGAATTTTCGAGCTCATCCAAAAGGACGTAGTCCCTCCTAGTACACTGTCGTTACTAACGTATGGCGCTAACCGGTTCCAATTTTCAATAGAGCAATAAAAATTCGAACCAATCATATTGTATGACTTTAAAGCGTCTATTTACAGTATATTCTTGGTTCAAAAACCCTTCCAGGACTAACGGGACAGTTCTATTTTTCAAACAGGCAAATAAAAAGAGTTGCACAAATACGCATGAATAGTTGAAATTTTGTCAGCTATAAAAAAAGTTCAATATGCGTCTGCGTACTGGCAGTGACCTATAAATACAGTGACTCGCGTCTTCACCTTTCGGTCCAAAGAGGCGTGTCGCGCATGCGTCTGCAGCGCCTCCTACCGGAGCGCCATTTTTAATACTAGCTGAAAAAGCTTGAATTTCTGTCAAAAGTTAACGGCGTGCATCGCCCATTTTATCGGTGTTTTCATAGTGAAATTATTATGCAACGATAAGGTAAGCTTTGAATTTTATAATGATGTATTAGAATATAAGTTTTGTGACAATTTTGCTTGGTTTTGGAGCTCATTTTTAACGATGTAAATTGAGAAACATTGGTCACTCGAAAGAAAATGGCGACGCCGCCGTATAAACCATCACTTCTTTTACGATGTACTCCGTCGCGAATAAGGTTTGAGGTAATATTTTAGTATTAGGAAACGGATGGGGAAGGACCAAAATGTTGTTTAATATCATTTTCATGACAATTATTTACTATTATGATGGTCTTATGACAGTATAAAAATATGCTTATTTAGGAAAGTAGCGAAAATCGGCAAATCAGGATGTTCAAAACCCCACTCCCCCGTTTTTGAATAAGGCTCCCAAAATAACTATTTTTGAGCCTCGAAATGATATTTTTCATAAAGTTGAATGCCTTGTTAATTGTTTGAGTGCTATTTTATGCAATTTCGTGCCGATTCAATGGGTCAAAATAATCTTAAAATAAAACTTGTTTTTCACAGTTTCGCCATACAACAATGAGTTCAGAGGGTCGGTTAGTTATGCATTGATCAATAAAAATTAACCCCAAAATCAAGCAAAATAATCACAAAACTTACTATTCTAATACATCATCATAAAATTCAAAGCTTACCTTAACGTTGAATACTAATTTGATTACGTAAACATTAATGAAATGGGCGATTCACGTCGATAATTTCTGATAGAAATTCCAACCCACTCAGCTTAATTAAAACCTATGTCACTGACTTCCTTCAATTTTCAATGCATTCATATTCTCCTAAGTAAGAGAGAGTCAAGATCAAAATGCTAATCCAAATGCATAATAAAAAAAGGTTTCCCGTATTAATATTGAAAAGCCCTCCAGCCCGTTCTTTTTTTTTTTCTTTTTTTTTTTTTAACTACGTCAAGTAAAACTACCGTGTAAAAACTTGGCAAGTTTGGTATCAAAATTTCGGAAATTGAGTACACAATTTAACGCAAACGTTTGTAAGAACACATGATTTATACAGATAAAATAAAACAATGATAATATTAAAATATTTCTAGATGCGAAATAAGCGGTCGATAGAATTATCGATTTTTTCAGCCACTCACCTGTCCAGCGGCACGACAAGCGTCTATTGGAAAAATACCTAAATTTAACTGGAGATGCGAGTCACTCTAATATATAGGTCACTGGTACTGGCCAACAGGATGCTATACCTTCGATAAGGCTTAGGGCAAAATATGTACAAGACAAAATAAAGTTATATAAAGTTTTATTTCATTTATCATATTTGATCAAAACACATGGAACATTGGACATTGTCATTCGTTGCTCTGAATATGGAATGCTCAAGAACAGTCATCACAACCAATCAAATAAATACTTCGGTAACTGTACAGCTATCATAGAATTACGACTGAGTAGTCCCCCGGGCCCCAGTTGTTCAAAACCAACGGTGTTAATGAGACGTTACATTCTCAACGTACTGTATGCAAAAAAAAAAAAAAAACAATAAAAATAACAGTGTCATTTTTGTGCAAAAATATTAGCACACTTATTTGGTATGTATTACAAGTCTTAATATATGTTGATTAACAACTTCATCAATGCTTTGAATAACTGGGCCCTGGATATGCATTTGTATATGGGTATAATACCATATGGAAAAATTGTATTGAATGTGACCCACAATTATTAAATAACGGGCTAACAGTAGAATTTAGCAATATTAATTTCTTGAATCTTCTTCAGCGTAACTAATTACCTGTAATCTCACTGTCTACTGCGATGTACTGTACGTAACCATGGTAAATGTAACAAGGTAATATTCATGGAGATTTTTTTTGTTTTTTTTGTAAAACTAGAATTATTATCAAGACGAAAATCCGTTATAAGAATCATAAATCGAAAATCATCCAAATGTTTCCTGCAACTCAAATTAGCTAAAATATACAGATTCCCCGTTTTGCAGTGACAAAAAGAAGTGCAAGAAAAAGGTTCCAATGACACACCACAACCTAATTGATTTATTCGCTGACATTATGGCACAAAACTAAAATACACATAAAATTCTACCTCTTAACAAACGATTACCTTATTTCTTCTAATAAACACCCCATGGCATTGTAATCCAGAAAAAGCCATTCTTCGGACAAAATCTCAGCAATACATTAACACATTTTGATGGTCTAAAATGTTTCAAAAAGGTAGCCAAAGTCTACCAGGAATCAAAATGTTATGTATTGCCAAAATTTTGTCCAAAGAGGGGTTATTGGAAAAATTACTGAATTTGACTCTGGATCACACAATATTGTGAAACAAAAAAGACGAAATAATTTAATGTCAGTATTGGATGTGACATATATTGTGCTTTTACTTCGCCGTGACATAAGAAAACCAACAAAATTGTTGTGCGCCCAGCACAGACTCAAATCAGCATCCGGCCAGTCTGATCAGACTCTTTACTAAGCGCTTAAAGGGTAGCTAAGGATCTAAGCTACCTCCATGCAGACAGCGAACTGAACAGACTAGGCGGATGCCCAGGCTAATCTGAGTCCGCATCCGCCCAGTCTGATCAGACTCTTCGCTAAGCGATAACAGGGTAGCTAGGGATCTACGCTACCTCCATGCGGACAGCGAAGACTCTGATCAGACTGGGCGGATGCCCAGGCTGATCTGAGTCGGCGCTGGGTGCATAACCGCTCTGTTGGTTTTTGGTATGTTGCGGATCAACTGTATTGTAGTTTACAGATACTACACCATCATCATCAACAGAGGGTCTTGACTGCACATAAGGTATCTCTTGTCACCCAAGTTTCAACATTGTAAACGGCCGTGACTAGCCAACAAACAGAACATCCTTGAATTTCGAATGAAAAATTGTTTAAAATGAACGTGGTCATTTAGGTTGGCAGCCAAAAATGACCTACTCTCGATATCATTATCTTAAATAAATGGTACATATATACAGTGTACAGGCTTTCGATCCTATTCACTGTATTGCTTTTGTTCCTATTTAATTGTTCTACTGAACCAGTAAAGGAAATTATAGTTTGAGCGGCAATTTTCAGTTTTCAAAAACATGTCATCCCATCTGTTTTCCAACGTTTGAAAAAGCACCTGCAGCTATGAGCGTCCAGTAAAAACTCAAATCAGCCTTTTCAATATTTGACATGCGACATGACAAAAGCAACAAAGTGAAATGTGTGTCCACCGAAGACTCAGATGAGCTTGGGCATCTATCTGCCCAGTCTGATCAGTCTTCGCTGAGCACGTGAAGGTAGCTTAGATCCGTAGCTACCTTTTAAGCGCACTGCAAAGACTCTGATCAGACTGGGCGGATGCCCAGGCTGATCTAAGTTTCCGCTGGGCGCACATGCCACTTTGTTGGTTTTCTCGTGCCGCGGCTAATTTAGTTCTCTCACGCAAAAGACTGGGTATTAGAATATGGTAGACTGTGATCAGCCAGCATGGATGTACAGGTGATCTCAGTCTTTCATGTTTGAACATACCGTAAGGAACTTCTTCACGCGACGCCAATTAGTTTACAATCTTTGACTGTTTCCAGCCAAACAGACCACAAATAACAATTTACTATCCTATGAAACTAAGAAGTCCTCTTGTATGGCTTTTACAAAAGTATAGAAATAACATTAGTTAAAAATCTGTACATAACAAAAATGGACGGAATGTTTAAAGACACAAATAAAACTGGTGAAATTAAAATAAAAGAGACCAGTTACTGTGAGATCTTTGTCCAGAAGAAATATATCAGTATTTGTTCACTCAAACGCCAACTGCAAACTATGTTGCATATTCGCGTAGTGGAAAGAGCTTTTCCCTATGAATGTACGGTACTATTACTATAGTAATTCGCCCCTTTACTTGATTAAATTTTAATACCATAGTGTCTTGATATCAGCTGACATGTGTATATGTAAACTGCGTATTGACACTTAAGTGTGCCTTCCTGTCTGATCAAGTGCACTTTACAATGGCCGTAATACAGACAGTTTCAAGACGCACTATGGGTCTTATATCACTGTCTGAATTGAGACCCGGAACATCCTTTTTAGGAAACAAAACAGACCACCTAAGATGGCGGACCAGTTTACACATGCTAGGTTGGTGCTTCGCTTTATCGAATTTTCTGACTATATACAGTACGCATCGGTTACACGAGCCATATTAGCGAACGGAGAATACATTTCTCCATAGAAAACAGGCATTGATGTGGTGAAATCCATTAACATTTTCATGAATTTTCGCGAGATGTTCCGTTGACATTTTCCGGCACATAGAGACACAATTTGTGTTGAACTAGCAAGTATGTTCCGATGACAAATACAAATTACACAGCAATAAAAACTAGAGCTGTCGGAGAATCCAACTATACCCCCGATTAACTGCTTAAATCAAATGGTGTTATTTTCGTTACAAAATGCATAGAGAGAGAACTCATTGTCACCATGTATACCAAATATCAATATTCAACATAAATCCCTTTCTACGTAATATGGAATAAAATGATTTCACATTGACAGAAAGAAATAATAATAGATACATGCAAGACATAAGTCTTTATCAGTCTGTATACCAAATATGAACATTCAAACTTGAATGGTTGCTGTGAAATCTGTTACAAAAAATTGCATTATTCAAAGTCAGGAGAGAAAGAAAATTGGAAAAATATAGGGAAGAATAAGCAGAAGGCTGGTCCTCAATCCCACGATACAACAAGTTATCATCAACCTGCATACATAATATCCCTACTCTAACTTACAGAATCTGATGCATAGAAATCTTTTGCAAAACTTGCATTATTCAAAGTAAAGAGAGAAAGAAAATCTGACGTATACAGGGAAGAACATGCAGGAGAAGGCTGGTTCTCAATCCCACGATACAGGAAGTAATCATCAACCTGCATACCAAATATGTCTACTCTAGCTTGCACGGTTGTGGAGGAATCTTTGACGAAAATTTTCATTTTTCAAAGTATGGAAAGAAAGAAAATTGGACAAATACAGGGAGGAATAAGTGAAAGAAAGCCGGTTTGCAATCCCACGATGCAATAACTTGTCATTAACCTGCATACCAAATATGACTACTCTAGCTTGCATGGTTGTGGAGAAATCTTTGACGAAAAATTTACTTATTCAAAGTATGGAAAGAAAGAAAATCGGACAAATACAGGGAAGAACTAGAGCAAGTGTGCAGGGGCTCACGTATACCCCCGGCCAGTGCCACCGCCTAATATTAAAGCATATGTTACCAAACAGACAGACAGACAGACAGACAGACAGATGGATGATCTATAACATACCCAGTGAAAGAACTATAGACAAATACCAAAGGGTTCCATTAAAAATTTGCAACAACAAAAAAAAGAATATACAAATTTAACATAAAATTTAAACACAAATTTACATAAAACTTTAATGTCTGTGACCTTGACCTAAAGTCAGCAGCAGCATCCAAATGATTTGAACTGATCAGTTTCCACCTAGCAGTAAACCTACTAACAAAGCAAAAAGTTCCAATCAAGTATACTGAAATATACGGTAAGCAAAAAGTACAACCACAATGGTACACAAATTCCTACGTATCTGACCTTGACCTTAGGTCAGCAGCAGTATCCAGCAAACTAATATGTATCTCTCCTGTAGTAACATTAAGCACATAAGAACAAGTTCCAGTAAAGGCTTTCAGAAAGACAGAGCAAAAACAGAAACTTAACACAAAACTTTAACGCAGCTATTGTATACATTTCAATGTCTGTGACCTTGACCTTAGGACAGCAGTAGCAGCATGTAGATGATGCAAACTAATTAGTATCCATCCTCAGCTAAAATACTAAGCGCCATTGAACAAGGTCTGGAGAATTGAAGGAAATGAAAAAAACTTAACACAAAACTTTAACGCAAATGCTAATGCTATTGTACTAACTTCAAAGTCTGTGACCTTGACCTTAGGACAGCAGCAGCATGTAGATGATGCAAACTAATTAGTATCCATCCTCAGCTAAAACATTAAGCATCATTGAACAAGGTCATGATAAAAGAAGCATACCAAAAAAACTTAACACAAAACTTTAACGCACTTTTGTACAAATTTCTAAGTCTGTGACCTTGACCTTAGGACAGCAGTAGCAGCATCTAGACGATGCAAATTAATCAGTATCCATCCTCTAATAAAATAAACATCTATGAACAAGTTCTTGTTAACAGAAACAGAATAAAAAACTTAACGCAAAACTTTAACGCAAATGTTAACTTACGTACGGACGGACCGACTAACGGACAGACGGAAAGATGGACGAACGGACGGAAAGACAAAAGCTATATACCCCTCGACATACTTCGTATGCCGGGGGTATAATAAGCAGGAGAAGCCTGGTTCTCAATCCCACGATACAACATGTCGTCATCAACCTGCATACCAAATATGACTACTCTACCTTGCACGGTTGTGGAGAAATCTTTGACGAAAAATTTCATTATTCATAGTATGGAAAGAAAGAAAATCGGACAAATACAGGGAAGAATAAGCAGGAGAAGCCTGGTTCTCAATCCCACAATACATCGTGTCGTCATCAACCTGCATACCAACATACCAAATATGACTACTCTAGCTTGCACGGTTGTGATGAAATCTTTGACAAAAAATTTCATTATTCAAAGTATGGAAAGAATGAAAATCGGACAAATACAGGGAAGAATAAGCAGGAGAAGGCTGGTTCTCAATCCCACGATACAACATGTCATCAACCTGCATACCAAATATGACCACTCTAGCTTGCATGGTTGTGAAGAAATCTTTGACGAAAAAAGGGGACGGAAGGATGGATGGAAGGACGGACGGACAGATGTAAACCAGTATAACCCCCACTTTTTCAAAGCGGGGGTATAATGAATATTTCTAAAAAAAACAGCCAAGCGATTTAAACACAGCTCTCAGGGTCTGGGATAGAACTGAATTGGGCATCGTATTTTATAAAAAATTATGAAATAAAAATGACGGTTCCTAGGAACTAAAAAAAATGTTTGGGTCACCATTCAAAATTAAAACTGCACAATAACATACTTGAAAATATGCCCATACAAGAGCGTGTGGAAACTTTTTGCCACATAACTGCCTGTTTTGTATGGAGGAGTGTATTATATGGCTGATATTGACTAATGCATACGATATATAGTTAGAAAATTCGATAAAACAAAGCACCTACCTAGCGTGTGTACACCGATCCGCCATCTTTGGTGGTCAGTTCCGTTTCCTAAAAAGGATATTCCGGATCTCAGTCCAGACAGTTTATATCCTTTCATCTATCATTTAGCTGTGAGATCTGTTGAAAGAAATCAAACCATGATACACATTCACTTCACGTATCTGATAATTTGGATTGACTGTCTTTAATTTACGACAATCCGATTCTTTACTCTCTTGATTTCCCTAAGAAGAAACGCCATAAGAAGCTATCATTTTCCATTCCTACAGAAAAATAACTAGAAAAGGTAATGAACAAATAAAAGACAAAACAGAAATGCCTATGTTAAATGGACACATATCACTAAACAGCAGCAGATTAGCGATTAATCTCTGCATATATACTTTTATTTTCAGCCTAAATGAAAAATAATATAAAGAACGAATGAATCAAAATTCATGAAAACCAAATGGGGCCACAGTTAAATGACAGGTACTATACTAACTAGAGCATGTGAGCAGGGGCTCACGTATACCCCCGGCCAGCGCCACCGCAAAACCAGAGGGCCAATGGCCCTATATCGCTCACCTGAGCACTGAGATTATGTTGGAAAAACTAAGTTGCCACAGCAACAAAACAACATGCACAACAGCAATAAAACACACCATTTATGTAGAGGATGATATCACAAACATTTATGCAAAAAATAAGCTTTATCCCCACTTAATGGCTTCTGAGAAGAAGATATTTGGCAAAAAAAAAAAAAAAAATGAAAATTGCAAGTTTCAGTTGCAATGGCAACCAATCAAAATCCGGTCCTTGGGCAAAATTCATATAGTTGGTAGAGGACTACTCTAGGAACAATTCTGTAAAGCTTTTGTCAAAATATCTGCAGTATCACATAAATAAATACCAAATGTCCACTTTCACCATTGTAAGTCTATGGAAACTTTGAGTTGCCATAGCAAAACCAGTTCACATGGGCAATGATAATATGAAATATACTTTAGGTAGAGGCTAAATTAATATGTATGCAAAGTATCAGCTTCATCCTCCTCATGGCTTCACTTTTCCCATTTTAAGTCAATGGAAACTGTAAGTTGCCATAGCAACCAAAGTTCTTATGGGGTTGGAAGAAAAAACAAAATTTATATAGAGGCTTCTGTCATCAACATGTTTGCACAATATCAGCTTCATCCCCCCATATGGCTTCTGAGCAGAAGATTTTTTCATTTTATCTTCTTCTTTTTTTTCGAAAATTTACCCTATATTTTGCCATGGCAACCAATCAAATTCAGTGGTTTGGAGAAAATTCATTAGAAACATAGAGGACTATTCAAGAAACATTTCTGTAGAAAGAAAATCTAAATAAATGCAGTGAGACAGCAAAAATTGCCAATTTCCATTTTCCCAAGTCAATGGAAACTCTTAATTGCCATAGCAACCAAACTGCTGGAGAAATTGCCATGACAAACGGTAATTCTATAGAGGCTAGTACTAAGGTTCTTTCTGTAAAAATTGAGCTTTATTGGCTACACAGTTTCTGCGGAGATGATTTTTTAATATTTTTCTACTTTTAACCATTCGGTTGCATTGCAATGGCAACCAGCCAAACTGCACAATTTGCATAAATTTAACAAGACTGGTTGAGGACTACTCAAGGAACATTTCTATGAAAGTTTTGTCAAAATATCTTCAATGACATAGCAATAAATGCAAATATTCTATTTTGCCATTATAAGTCAATGGCAACTGTAAGTTGCCATAGCAACCAAACTGCTAGAGCAACTGCTAAGAAAAACAGTATTTTTATAGAGGCTAGTACTAAGATTCTTTCTGTGAAGCCTAAGCTTTATTGGATGCACAGTTTCTGAGGAGAAGATTTTTTAATTTTTTACCATTTGGTTGCCATGGCAACCAGCCAAATTGTGTAATTTATAGAAATTTCATGTGGTTGATAGAGGACTACTCAAGGGACATTTCTGTAAAAGATTTGTCAAAATATCTGCAGTGACATAGCAATAAATGCAAATTTTCAATTTTTCCCATACAAGTCAATGGAAACTTTACGTTTCCATAGCAACCAAAGTTCCAAAGGGATTTGGATAAAAAACAGTATTATTGGTTCCCCCTGCCCATAGATGCTGTATATGAAATTTGGTAACAATGGGCCTTGTAGTTTCAGAGGAGATGTCGTTTGAAAACATTGACAGACGGACGACGGACGACGGATGCCTGCCTATACTATAAGCTCACCTGTGAGCCTTCGGCTCAGGTGAGCTAATAAAAACACATTTCATACAAGCAAATGTTCACTAACAGACAGACAGACAGATGGACAATCTACTACAAATCCAGTGAAAGGCCAATAAACAAATACCAAAAGGTTCCATTAAAATAAATGCAAATTATGTTATTAAAATTTCAACATAAGTTTACATAAACTTCTATGTCTGCGACCTTGACCTAAAGTCAGCAGCAGCATCCAAATGATGTCAACTAATAAGTTTAAAGCTAGATGTAAACCTAATAACATAGCAATCTGAGAAATTTTTGACATAAATTTTCCCATTTATTGCATTGGAGTGAGAGATGGGAAAAAGAAACAAGTCGCCCAAGGGCAACGATTGCTCACCTGTCAGTATATGCTCAATTTATATAAAATTGGTAGTACTACAGTCCCAGTTGCTAGATACCAAGTTTCAAGGCAATTGGCCCAGTGGTTCTGGAGAAGAAGATTTTTCAAGGTTTTTGCCATTATATGGGCATAGTGGCCATCTTGGTCATGTGAGTGGACCGAATATATAAACTTTGTTTCCCGCTTTGCCTGAAGGCTGCATTTGAAATTAAATTGAAATCTGCCCAGTAGTTTCAGAGGAGAAGTCCTTTAAAAATGTTGACACATTACAGACAAACAATCTTTAGCCAAGATAACTAGATCCATATATGGGCATGGTGGCCATCTTGGTCATGTGACCCAGACCCCGGGTATAAACTTTCGTTCCCCCATCCCACTGAGACTCCATATGAAATTTGGCTTCAATCGGCCCAGTGGTTTCAGAGGAGAAGATGTTTGAAAATCTTGACGACGGATGGTCCGACGGAATGACCTTGACCTTTAGTGACATAATATCTTCATCTGGTCATTTAGTCGACCATGTATACCAAGTATTGTACCTAATACTTAAATAGTTTCTGAGAAATCCACTGTTTAAGCGTTTTCCCATATAAAAGCCTAACGTACCAAAGTTGACCATGCCGTAAATTAGGTCAAGGTCAACGCAAGGTCATGATTTGTATAAAATATGATGGGCCCGCATGCCCAATGCTACATACCAAGTTTCAAGGTCATAGGCCTTTTGGTTCTGGAGAAGAAGTTTTTTGAAGGGTTTTTACCATATATGGGCATGGCGGCCATCTTGGTCATGTGGCCCAGACCCCGGGTATAAAATTTCGTTCCCCCATCCCACTGAGACTCCATATGAAATTTGGCTTAAATCGGCCCAGTGGTTTCAGAGGAGAAGATGTTTGAAAATCTTGACGACGGACGGTCTGACGGAATGACCTTGACCTTTAATGACATAATATCTTCATATGGTCATTTAGTCAACCATGTATACCAAGTATTGTACCTTAGACTTAAATAGTTTCTGAGAAATCCACTGTTTAAGCATTTTCCAATATAAAAGCCTAACGTACCACAGTTGACCATCCCGTAAATTAGATCAAGGTAATCGCAAGGTCATGATTTGTATAAACTATGATGAACCGGCATGCCCGATGCTACATACCAAGTTTCAAGTTCATAGGCCTTTTGATTCTGGAGAAGAAGATTTTTGAAGGGTTTTTACCATATATGGGCATGGCGGCCATCTTGGTCATGTGACCCAGACCCCGAGTACAAACTTTCGTTCCCCCATCCCACTGAGACTCCATATGAAATTTGGCTTCAATCGGCCCTGTGGTTTCAGAGGAGAAGATGTTTGAAAATCTTGACGACGGACGGTCTGACGGAATGACCTTGACCTTTAATGACATAATATCTTCATATGGTCATTTAGTCGACCATGTATACCAAGTATTGTACCTTAGACTTAAATAGTTTCTGAGAAATCCACTGTTTAAGCATTTTCCAATATAAAAGCCTAACGTACCACAGTTGACCATCCCGTAAATTAGATCAAGGTAATCGCAAGGTCATGATTTGTATAAACTATGATGGGCCGGCATGCCCGATGCTACATACCAAGTTTCAAGTTCATAGGCCTTTTGATTCTGGAGAAAAAGATTTTTGAAGGGTTTTTACCATATATGGGCATGGCGGCCATCTTGGTCATGTGACCCAGACCCCGGGTATAAACTTTCGTTCCCCCATCCCACTAAGACTCCATATGAAATTTGGCTTCAATCGGCCTAGTGGTTTTAGAGGAGAAGATGTTTGAAAATCTTGACAACGGATGGTCCGACGTAATGACCTTGACCTTTAGTGACATAATATCTTCATCTGGTCATTTAGTCGACCATGTATACCAAGTATTGTACCTTAGACTTAAATAGTTTCTGAGAAATCCACTGTTTAAGCGTTTTCCAATATAAAAGCCTAACGTACCAAAGTTGACCATGCCGAAAATTAGGTCAAGGTCAACACAAGGTCATGATTTGTATAAACTATGATGGGCTGGCATGCCCGATGCTACATACCAAGTTTCAAGGTCATAGGCCTTTTGGTTCTGGAGAAGAAGATTTTTGAAGGTTTTTTACCATATATGGGCATGGCGGCCATCTTGGTCATGTGACCTGGGTCAAATATATAAACTTTCGTTCCCCCATCCTGTTAAGGCTCCATATGAAATTTGGCTTCAATCGGCCCAGTGGTTTCTGAGGAGAAGATGTTTAAAAGTGTGAACGCCGACGACGCCGACGACGGACGACGGACCATGGCTATACTATAAGCTCACCTTGACAGGTGAGCTAAAAAGAAGGCCAAAAGAAATCTTAGCATCTTGATTTTCTTTCCACCAATATGTATGGCCATTCTCATGATGTATACAAAATTTGAAGACTGTGGATTCATGAGAACAGAGAAATCTGTGACAAAAAATTAGAGAGAAAGAAAAAAAGGACAAAGGGAATGAAAAGCAGGAGGAAGCTGATTCTCTCTTACACAGTACAACTTGTCATACACAACTTTTAAACCAAATTTCAAAATCCAAGCTAAAGTGGTTCCTAAGAAATCTTTGACAGAAATGTTATTAGAGAGAAAGAAAAAATGGACAAACTAAGAGACTGATAAGCAGGAAGAGGCTGATTCTCTCTTACATGATACAGCTATTCACACCCAACATTTGTATCGAATTTCAAATTACTAGCTGTAGTAGTGCCTGAGAAATCTGTGACAAAAATTTAATTGGAGAGAAAGAAAAAATGGACAAACAAAGGGACTGATAAGCAGGAGGAAGCTGATTCTCTCTTACACCATGCAACTAGTCATACCCAAGGTTTGTACCAAATTTCAAAGTCCTAGCTGTAGTGGTTCCTGAGAAGTCTGTGACAAAACTTTAATTGGAGAGAAAGAACAAATGGATAAACAAAGAGACTGATAAAAGGGAGAAGGCTGATGCTCTCTTACACTGTACAACTAGTCATACCCAATGTTTGTACCAAATATCAAAGTCCTAGCTGTAGTGGTTCCTGAGAAGTCAGTGACAAAAATTTAATTGGAGAGAAAGAAAAAATGAACAAACAAAGGGACTGATAAGCAGGAGAAGGCTGATGCTCTCTTACAAGGTACAACTAGTCATACCCAACATTGTATCAAAGTCAAAAGTCCTAGCTGTAGTGGTTCCTGAGAAATCTGTGACAAAAAATTAAGTGGAGAGAAAGAAAAAATGGACAAACAAAGGGACTGATAAGCAGGAGAAGGCTGATTCTCATTTACACAGTACAACTAGTCATACCCAATGTTTGTACCAAATTTCAAAGTCTTAGCTTAAGTGGTTCCTGAGAAGTCTGTGACAAAAATTTAATTGGAGAGAAAGAAAAAATGGACAAACAAAGGGAATGACAAGCAGGAGAAGGCTGATTCTCTCTTACACAGTACAACTAGTCATACCCAACATTTGTACCAAATTTCAGTGTCCCGGCAGTAGAGGTTCCCGAGAAATCTGTGACAAAACTTTCATTGGAGAGAAAGAAAAAATGGACAAACAAAGGGACTGATAAGCAGGAGAAGGCTAATATTCTCTTACACAGTACAACTAGTCATACCCAACGTTTGTACCAAATTTCAAAGTCAAAGCTATAGCGGTTCCTGAGAAATCTGTGACAAAAAATTATTGGAGAGAAAGAAAAAATGGATAAACAAAGGGACTGATAAGCAGGAGAATGCTGATTCTCTCTTACAGGGTACAACTAGTCATACCCAACGTTTCTACCAAATATCAAATACTCTTACTGTAGAAATTTTTGAGATATCTTTGACAGAAAATTAATTGGAGAGAAAGAAAAAAAGGATAAATAAAGGGAATGATAAGCAGCAGGAGGCTGATTCTCTCTTACACGGTACAACTAGTCATACCCAACGTTTGTACCAAATTTCAAAGTCCTAGCTGTAGTGGTTCCTGAGAAATCTGTGACAGAAAAAATGTTAACATACACACAAACATATTAACGGAAAGACCAAAAACTATATACCCCCTATATACTTCGTATACCGGGGGTATAATAATTCTCATGCACTCATTAACTTAAGTTAGGCACACACACTTGTATAGGCATTTAAACATTCCTTCACTCATGAAATATTAATATACTGACCACAGCAGTTATTTAACGGATTTTCCGTTACATATTACAGAGCTCCAGATAAGGTGGGGTATTGAGAATAACTTTTGTGAGAAATTTCCTTATTCCTCAATGAAACATTTGTTGTGACCACTCATTTGAACCCTCTTGGAAAAAATGCTCTAATGAGTGGTCACAACAAATGTTTATCATCGAGAAATAAGAAAAATTACCCCTAAAATTATACCTGTATCTCCTTATCTGGAGTAGACCTAGTTACAGGAACTCTATACGGGTAGTTACTTTGATCATGGAAAACAATATCACATTGTGACTCATAAAGAACAAACATCATTTACATAAAAATGTTATTTTGTAAGTCCAGTCGTGTGCCAAATTATATTAAACAATCATAAGATGTCGCAGACAGTTGCAACTTCACATTATTGCACATGAACCGATTCAGTTAAACCCATGTGACATTTTCTCAGATGTATTCCTTGCTTCCAGGAGATTGTCCATCAGAATCTATATTATTCTATGCCATTTACCACATACCAAGAAATAAGTAACAATCTTTCATTAAACTGAAGATAATATGACAAAATAATATTTGGAAAGTCAAGCATTCAGTTGTTATAAAAGCTTAACTGCAATATGTTTACTTTGGAAGAAAAAGCAGCCATTTTCGACTATCTGTATTACGGTAATCACATTTTCTGCGACATCATCACGATGTCACCGTTACCAAACGACTTAGTCATCGAGGCGAAACAAATTTGTTTGGCCAAGATGACCAGGTAGCTTTGGAACTATTACTCATTTTCGTTTCATATCAGCCTTTGAAACATAGTTAACAAGGTATGTGAATGAGAATTAAGGTTTTGTGAACTTAATTTGGCACATGAATGTACATCTCACGAAACTACTATTATCACAGAAGTTTATTATCAGTTGAGGTTCAATGAGATTAAATAAATTTGTATCACAAGTTAACACTACAAACGTTTGCACTCTGAGGATCTTGTTAAATTCTGCGGATATATTCTATTCCCGCCATAAGTCCTAAACGTCAGCAAGATATGATGATCATCACTAACAGTCTGAATACATAATGCAAGACTAGTTTATCAATACTTTAAGTTAAACACCACCTAAAAGACCCTGTATTAACGTAGCATTAAATCTGTGCAATGTCTCACTTCTTACAATGTATTTTTAAGAATATGATAATTTCAATCCCATGATAAGATTCTACTATATATACTGATAGGTACATGTTTTTGGTTTCTCGACACCCGTTACTGCGGCTATGGATTCGTTCCGCTGAGGTGCGGGGGCAACGTCGATATGAAAATTGAAATGCTACTAGTTTCTCGACAGAGAATGTAAGCTTGCATCCCCTGGCTGTTTTTATTTTAGGTTCAGCTGCTCAGGCGAGGAAGAACATACTTTTCATGCAGGAACAGAAAGCTTAATTTCCCTGTAAAGGATCAAATGACAAATTTGTCACATTTCATTGCCTCATCTGTTGTTATTATTTTTATTACTAACTTCTTTCATGAAGATTAAAGTACACATTAAGAAACGCCATGACATAATAAGAATGAACTCGAGGATTTGATGCCATTTTTACTGATTTGTTTGAACTGTAAAAATGGCATCTAAGCTGAAAAATCCTCTTTACCAAATCATTCGTTACGACAGAAAAGATGCAATAACACTTTTTTAGTATAAGACATTGTAATTTCATCACTCTCGAGTTTCTGTACTTAACTTAATGACAAAAGAAAACTTGCAAAAAAAAAAAAAAAGTTTTATCTGTTATAAGAAAACCCATACCTCCGACAATACAGACGTGTACATGGAATGTACATGTTCACTGCTCCTCGGCCAATCAAACTCTCAGATATGTCTTTGCAGTATAACGACAGCTTGGGTAGCCAAAAATGACATACATCATGAACACAAATTACTGAAACAAACGAAGTACTATCCGAAGAAAAGAACCTGTTGTTAGCAGAATAAAATATAAGTACATATACCTGTATGCCAACAAAGCTTACAAATAAAATCTCAAAGAGTTACTTCAAGAGCAGAGCAAGAGCAGTAAACACATTCAAAAGAAGGATCATGGCCATACTTCGAGGTTTCTGCTACTACAGCCTCATCAGTGACCCTTACAGTACCAGCCGCTCGGTTCTAAACAAATCTAGTTTTTTTCAGATTTTTCAGAATATATCGCCTGATCTCTAGGACAACATCAAATATGATCTGCACTACGGATGATGTACGGGGGCCGTTTAACGACCGCCACACGGCACAACATCAGCTGCAGTGAAGTCAAATTAAAATTTTAAGGATTATCCAGACCTATTCTTTTTACCAACTGAATTAGCTATATTCTAATTATACGAACAGATCATGTTTTGTTTCCAAATTCCAATTGACCAAAAAAGCCAATTCTAGCTCTTTCTGACATCGCACAGACACAAAAAATGTTGAAGCAACATCAGACCTCCATACAAAACGAGTATTGCATGGTAATATTGTCAAAGGTTTGTCCTTTATTATCCATCACTCACATACTGGAGAACATTCATTTATGACCTCTCTGAGAATCCATAACCCTGAAACGGTTCTAATGAGGGACAGCTACATACCTTTGACAAAAAAAGTTATGTTTCTATTATTTTTCTTCTGTGAAATGAATGGAAATTATCTGCGAATAATCAGTCAATACTCCCCTTAAATGGAGATATGTTTACATAGCAAATGTGCCTCATTACTACCATGATTCACAGTCCATTTGTTATAAACACTAAAACTCTATTCCTGTAACCTTTAACAAACACTGTCAATCGAGTAATTCAAAAGACTTTAAGTTTTCATAGACGCTACTGGCCACCCTCAAACAAGTATCAATGATGCGGGCTTAGACCATTCATAAAAAACATTCATAAAAAACATTCACTATACCACAACGTCTTGAGTGCTAACAACCAGTTTTAGCCTCACAAGTGTTTTAAAACTGAAATTTATTTTCAATTATTATGTTTCAGCCACTTTAAACAACAAATAAAACATCTTAGCCACAGATATGGACTAGTGAACAACCACAGTAAGAACAGTTTATAAAGATTGAACCAAATCAATGAACTTCCTGCCTGTAGGTTCAAAATGTTGTTAGTGAAATCTGGTCTGGGCCCAAAAGTTATTCCACCAAGTTACTTTTTTCCATTAACTTTAGTGTATGTTCCTTGGTGTTTACTGAAAAGAATTGTTTGACATTCCTGTTTAACTATTATAATTATTTAAGTAGTGGCAGAAAGGTAAACTAAAAAAAAAACATATACCAATCTTTCCAGAAAACGCCAAATTTAACACACAATATTTCGCACTGAATCAGGTCTACAATGATAAGAGTGGTATAAATCATACCATAGTTTGTCTGCCGGTACGGGAGATAATCCACTCGCAAAAGCTCGTGGATTATCACCTCGTGCATGCAGACAAAGCGTGGTATAACTATAACTTAATCATAACGGACATCCCTCTCTGAACCCCACTAGCATAATCCGCAAGTCACAGCAGCCACAGACATCGAGTACTTAATCATGCAAGCAATACCAATTCCATTTCAGTTGTTCACTCTATACTTATATATCCTGACTGAAGTTTGGGATTTTAGTATTTTCACGACGTCGTCCTGAGTGGATAACCATCTGTTTTCTTATGTCATTTCTTACGGATCGTGAATGAGGAAATCCCGGAAACGTCTCGTTTATTTTGATAATTCCGTTTGTTTCTGTATGCACTTTTGTGAAAGTACATGATGATAATTAATAGTACTTCTAGACAATATTCGTGATTCTATTGTGTTGGTTGGTTGGTTGATTTGATGCTTAACGTCCACGGTAAACAACTAAGGTCATGTCGGGACGGTCAGTTAACCTAACAACACTATTCCTGGGCAGGCTTAGACCTCCTAAGCGGTTAACCAGTACTAAGTGCACATACTTTCGCCAGTAACTGACAACTGCCCTTCTTATATCAGCGGAAGGAGAAACGAAAGTATGTGGCCAGACCGGGATTCGAACCCAGGACCTCTGACTTACGAGTCAGGTGCCCTACCGATTGCGCTACCCGGCCCGGCGATTCTATTGTGTATAGTATAATGTCTGTATTTAATCCTTCCCCGATAACCAAAATTAAGTAGGTCTTGGAGTTCTAGATCTCTATTTTGCTTCTAAATTGGGCGTGTATTAACATGAAAACTAAAACAAATATTACCCTAACGTACAGAAAAGTACTGAATCTCTGCTCTGTAAATCTCAAGCATACATTTGGAAAAAGAAATTTATGACAAAATACTTAACATGAAGCGGGATTTCTCTAACCTTTGCATGAAGTGAAAACCTGCGATTATCCACCAGGTCATCAATGACATCAACAGAAACTCATTGCTTTCTAAATTCATGCTACGTTTGCCAATATCTTTTTTTGACATCGAGGAGACAGAACTGTGTTCTAGAAACAGTATCTATTACATTTTTAACTTCTCAACTAAAGTAATTGTTTTATGATTGCCCATGGAGAGTAAACAAATACATTTGCATGTAAAGAAGTAAATGTACTGAGGTCTATGGGAAAATATTTTTGTGGAATTACTTTTGGCTCTTGACTAACTTGGAGGTCGAAATGAAACCTTTTCTGCTTCACAAAAGACGAAACATATTAATATCACTGCATGACTTTACATACTTCCTATGTATCAAGAGAACTCCAGATGGAAAGGGACGGCAAACGCTGATTCTGTAATACCAATCTTGTTTAGAACAACCCTGTAAAGACAGTTCTGCTTACAGACAGAACCTATATTTCTGCTGAGAATGAACGGAAACTCTCAATCAGTCATCATCAACCACAAATCTCCCTATACAAAGCTTAAGCCTCCAAACACCCTGAAGGGTTTGTCCGGATCCCACTACTTTCCTATTGACTGGAACATGTCCTCTTCTAGTCGTGAAGGTGTGCTGGTGGTTCTGTTTCTATTACCATCCTGGAAAACAAAATGAGGTTCAGGGGCCTTATTCATAAAGCCACTTAAGTCGTTGCTATGCGGTTGCTAAGGCTAAATATCTATAAAGGAGATTCCCTACAACTATGAAATTTGGTCTGAAGGAAATTTAACCTTAGCAACAGCATAGCAACATAGCTTTATGAATACGGCCCCAGGATTTAAAGTGTCTTTTCACTCACTAACAGAAGGTTAGTCAACATCTACATTTTTTCCTGAAATGCTCCGAGGCACATAATTCATTTCAGAAAGTATCATTATACAACTCATTTAATATTTATTCTTCAGCAAGCACTAAGTACACCATATATCGGATACTTTCTTCTATCGTTTTCATAACATTTCGCACTTATAGTTATAATACTTCCTGTTGTAACAAGTTTGGACGATACCCGAATATTGCAGTGAATAAATAGACTAATGTAAGGAGGGTAATTTTCAAACTTATTTTATTAAAAAAATAACTTTATAGCCGGTAATTTCATATTTCAGTTATGTTAAACAGAAAAGGTTGGAACTAAAAAACCTTGAAAAATCTAGTTAGTGTATCAGAAGTATGAAACTTCAAAGAACAGATTCCATTTATATGAAACATGCAAATCCATTACCTCAAACTAGTTGTTCTTTAAACCGGCTCCCTAAGAATCAAAATGAAGGCTAGTATATACAATGTATCATCTACACATCATTAACAAACGTAAATATGAAACATGCAAATCCATTACTTTCAACTAAATACGAAAAAATGCCCAACCAGCCTAATATCAGAAACTAAAAACAGCAAGTGCTTTTTAGCACAGGTGGTTATATTATAGTTAATGAAAGAGTCTGACGACAAGATGTGCTAAAAATGTATAATTTATCGACATTTCTCCACATACAGAAATACAACTGCAATACTTATCATCAATAGGTTTTGCTACTGTGTGTCATAATGACATTTCTAGCCACTAGAAAGCATGCAAAGTCAAAAACAGTAAAGCCTCAAGGATTCAAACTTCAAGGGTTTAATATTCTACATAATTCAAAGTCCGTTCTTTATTGGAACATTTACAACTGTCAATTAGTCCCATATTTTTTGTTTGAGTACATCGGTCAAAAATATTAGCAACTTTTGTATCCTAGATTTACTTTAACCATGGTAGCTACTACCACCTACGTTTTCCCTTCAAATACCATGTAAAGCCTGTTCAAAGCTGTGCGAAGCAAGTGACAAGAGCTATTTTTAAATGTAAGTGTGCCTTCCAGGGATATGTCTAAAGGTAAGTTGGATACTAAGTACCAAAGGTTTTGCGGCAAAAGCATAAAAAACATATGAGCCGCGACATGACAAAACCAACAATGTGGTTGTGCGCCCATCGAAGACTCAGATCAACAGGCGCCCAGTTTGATCAGACCCTTTGATAAGTGCTCAAACGGTAGCTCAGGGCCTAAGCTACCTTCATGCAGACAGCGAAGACTCTGATCTGACTGGGCAGATGCCCAGGCTGATCTGAGTCTGCGCTGGGCGCACAACCACATTGTCGGTTTTGTCGCGTCGCGGCTCAATTATCTTGTGCAACATAATATATAATGTGCCACATCAAAGTTTATTTTTATATTATTCTATTGCATGTGAACAGCTTACAAATGGCTATAAAGCTATACATAAAAGACTACAACGTCAGCAATTACTTTAAGTATCTTTCAATTTAAATATGCTAACCTTAATTTTTATCCTGTTCTAGGTCTGCACGAGTCATGCAGATATGTCTGTCACAAAAATCTGGTGTTTAAGCTATTTCAACATTTGAACAACAAAGAGACACATTACATAATCCAGGATGACTGGCAGGTGAAAGTCGAGACAGAGGGATTGCACAGAACATTTACATTGCTGGAGCTACAAATAATCAAAACTTTGCAGATGACTGAGTTTTGTTATCTGGTTGTGCCTGCTGCATTAGAACCTTGAATATCATAATAAAAATAAATATATCACGACATCCAGTCCTCCCCAGTTTCATTTCATTGTAATGATATAAGTAACCCTAAAATAGTTTTTTATTTGATAACGGAAAATTACTGTTTCTATTCTAAATGTGTTCGTTATGCTTTTTAAAAATCAATCTGATTTGTAGCTCTGAATATGGGTTTCTTTCAGACTAAAATACTGTGCAAGATCACTGAAAATTGTTCAATCGATATGTTTACAAATATTTTTGTGTCTGCAAGTTTATATCAGGTCACTTGATTTCTGACTAAGTGGTACACCGATCAGGAGGGGATATACAAAAAGATACTGTTCATTTAAACCCAGTCTTTTAAAATTCTTCTAGCAGCGACAACATCACAAGGTAAATGAGTTTTCTATAATGTTCAAATAGCCAAATGATTCATCAGCCGCTACATTTCCTCAAAAACCTTTTTCATTCATCAAGGTCTTTTGGACCCATTTAGTATGAAAACACAATGAGAAAGCTGCTGAGAGTGCTTAAACACATACTGATCTAAAAATTCATTGTAACACATGTGCACTAAATAGTCTTTTCTCCTGCCATAACTCAATTAAATTTCTAACAAGTACATGTATCTGCAAAAAGTCGCCTTGTCATTTTAGATGAGACTGCACAAGTCTACCTTTCATTTACATACATATGTGCAGCAATAAACAGAAGCAAATGCCGCTTCAAATCACCTATTATTACTCTTAATTTCACACTTTTTTTCAGTCATTTCTAGGCAAAATATTAAAAGGCTGCAACGAGCTGCTATGCATAAAAAAATTGTATACATGAAACAAACAAATACAGAAAATCGATCACAAGAATATTAATGAGCAACCAACACAAAGCAACAACTAAAAACTAACTGGCATGGCGAATCTCAGAATGGGTAGTGCAAATTTTACCTGCATGTCATTGCGCTAGAGAAAAATAACAGAAAAGTGTTAAGCGTGAAATAGCCAGAAGTGCCATGTGCTGAATGAACTGAAAATATCTAAAGGACCTTGTCTTAAGTTACAAAAGCCTTGTACACTTTCACACTGAAACTGATGTCTAGTAAATAAGATCTATCATGAGTGCTAGAAGTGCCATGTGCTGAATAAACTGAAAATATCTAAAGGACTTTGTCTTCAGTTACTAAAGCTTTGTACACTTTCACACTGAAACTGCTGTCTGGTACATAAGACCTATCCTGAGAGCCTGAAGTATCATGTGCTGAATTAAAATATGTAGATGTCAATGTCTTTAGTGAACTATCAATCACTCTTTTGTGGTACCTATTAACCATAACTTGCCTTCATCATACACGAAAGATATTTATTTTCCTTTATTCTGAATAGGGATTGCCTTTACACAGTTTGGTCAAGAACAACAACTCAATAACTGTATAGAAGTTAAGTTACATGAAAGGTAAATTATGATAATAAATGTTTTAAGAGAGCAATGTCTGCAGCTTCTAAAAGTAGCAATTACCTGGCACAAAGGTAAGAAATGATTTTCTCCCACCTTTGCCTATATAAGATATCTTATACCTGGCAACATCTTTCTTATATTAGCAACCATACTTTTTCATTTTTTGACTAATATTTTAATTTTAAATGAACAAAATGGACACACAAGCATGTTGGATGACGTTTGATAGCAGATCATGGGTTTGTGACGTCACTTAATTTTAATGACGTCACTAAAACCGGTTAAAAACGTCGCTAGCAAACTTGACGCGCGTCACGTGACGTGAAAGGCTAAGTTGCATTTTGTTTTCGCCCTCTGGAAGATAAAATAGTCCACATATTGTGTTTTCCGTCTAATTTTGAGGTGCAAACTGTGTTTACACCCATTTTAGGACCCGATAAACACACTGGGCTGCTAAAATTTACTTCAGATCATTGGTTAAAAAGTTAGAATTTTCCTGTTCTGAAGCCTAATCCGACTTTAGGTTTAAAATCCGCTGGGAGAAAAATAATCCATCATGAGCCAGTCCATGTAGGATAGGTAAATCTCACCCTCGGGGTCAGAATTTCAACCAGGGACTCGGCAAGCCTCGTCCCTGGTTGAAATTCCGACCCCTCGGGTAAGATTTCCCTATCCTACATGGACACTCATGATGGATTGCTATAATCTATGGCTCTTCCATCAGGAGATGGTACTCATTACTTTCTCTATATAGTTTTTTTTGGGGAAAAATAGTCAGATTACAAAAATGGTTAATTAGTCTCCTAAACCTAGACAGATATCCATTAATATGCCAGTTTCACTGTTTCTAAATGTGACAAGGCTAATTTTTACCAAAATAACACATTTAGACATGTCTGACTTAATCAAAATGATGCTGATAGTGTCAAATGACTTCCTGGCAATTCAATATTACGCCAGTTAAGTAATAAAGGCAAATGAAAGTTTAAAGCTTGTAATTTGAAATCCCTGTTACGGTGCCAGCCCCACCCCGCCAATAACCCAGACATTTTGCCTTATACATTTTTGCAATGATACATTGTTGTTCTAATTAATACTTTGTGCACTGATCATCAGTTTAACATACTCAAATGCAGTTTACGCCCTCAGAAATGCCATGCTACAGAGACAGACACCAGCACTGAAATTCCTCTGACAATTACATGATATTTTAGACATGCACATTGTTCTCCAACCCATTTAGGACAAGCTGTGGAAATCAGTTGCAGTAATCGATGCAGATGTGGGGCCAGTCCTAGTCCTCAGTAAGTACTAAAGCATCGAAAGAAACCATCATATACCCACATTCATACCAATGTTAGGATAGGTTATACACAAAAAATACAATGTTATCAAACTAATCAAAGATTTGAAATAAATGCAAAATACTTACCCCCATTAACTGCTGGCTTGTTGCTGCTGTAGAAGTTAAAATTCAAGCTTGTTTCTTCTGGAACAACCCTCCTTTAAACATAATTTATGGGTTACAGACTTTGGCAGCACAGCATATAATACAACTTTTATTAATGTGATAAAATACTATAATCAGTCTATATGCATCTAACACATAATTATTCCCCAAAATATGGGTATCACAGTTTATTACTGTAGACCTATTAAATTTCATAGCTTTTTTTTCATGACTTTCATGTGGAAGAAAATTTTGCTAATGTAATCTCCATCAAATTGTTATTCTGCAATGTTATCAATATTTTTTGCTAAAAAATTGAGTGACATCGGCAGAGTCAATACAATACTAGGAGTGAAAATAAATAGGTTTATAGTAATGGCTGAAATGCGATGTCATAATGAACAACCAACATATAGGAAAAAAGGATGCTGACCTTAAACATACTGAGCATACTATAGTGCAGGGCTCTTCTCCTGAGTCCTGAGCATTTATAAGAAGTTTAGTAGTTTTTAAGTGTTACTGAGAACTCTTTCTGATACTATAAATGTGACACTGACCATGAAAGTACAAACAACTTTTATGCTTGGCATGTCGACAATACTTTCAATAACTGTGTGATGTATGAAGTAGTTCCTAGCAGCAGTTTCGCAGTGAGGATGGAGATGTGGTATGTAACAAAATCATAATGTAGCAGTCAAATAACCCTCGCCAAGGTTTCTGTTGTGATTAATAAATACATGTATACAGATTTTCGGTCCCTGAGAAAAGCTTTTTTAAAGTTTTAAAGTGTTAAAATTTGAAAATGCAAAGTTAAAATCATTTTGATGAAAACTGACACACCTTTATGAGTCATGCACACATTCAAGTAATCTGACAAATGCTACTAAATGTTCAGCCAGTTTATTTTCTTCCCCATCTGCGCTCCAGTATTTGTAAGTGACATTTCATGCTACTATCTATTGCTGACGTAAACTTTGGACCAATTCAGGATATAATGTATTTTGGAATATATTTTTGCAGCACATTTTTACTGTAAGGCAGATCAATTTGACCTTCAGGCATAAAAAATCATCTCAAAATATTTCAATGCAATTTACCAGTTAATGAGGCTGTTAGACCAAACGTAACACCAAACCAAATGGCTTTTAGATGAAAATGATATATGAAGCACTGCACAACCAAGGCACAGTGTAACATAATACAGATCAATGGTATACCTATTCCCTACTTGTTTCAATATATATATAAAGAAAAGATCACCTTGGCATTCTGTTTGTAGCACTAACTGTTTTTCTTTGTCCGGGTTTTGTAGGTGGCTTAGGAGCATACATCTGCAGGCCTCCCCCCTCTGAATCAGGTCTTTCATTTCTAGATCGAGAATCTAGGGATTTCTGAACCGCATGAGCTTGAGCAATCATTGCCTGGTGCTTAGCCTTACTCTGTTCTAGCAAAACTTTGCTCTGCTGTTTCAAAGCTTGTTGTTGCAATATCTGATATTGTTTACTGGTCTGTGTTGGGGTGTGATAGTTCTGAGGCAAGACTCCTGTCACTTGATTATATGCCATAGCCACATCGTTTGGCCAATTATTGCCGGAATCTTCAATAAAACTATTAAAAGTTGCATTAGCATTTTGCAAATTCATATTAACATTTGTCTGTTTCCTATTCGTGCTTCTATTTTCCACTGCTGATTGAGTTCTTTTACCAGACGGTGGTCTATTTCTAAACACATGATCTTCCATTGTTATATATTTCCCAGGATGCATCTGATAACCTGCTACATCACCACTGCCTTTCTCTGTGTTTTGAGCTGGAACCTGAATGGTTTCTGTGGGCTGTACAATGCCATCCTGTATTGGCCAAGCTTTGCTGTGTTCCACATGTCTTGTGTCATAATGACCTTGAGCAGATGGAGGTCTACTACTAGACTGCGAGTCAGGTGGTAAAAGACTGGTCCCATTAAAGGCTGAATACTGGCGAGCTTGCTGCCTTAATGTCAATCTCTGGAGTGCCTCTGATATAACTTTCTCGTTGTAAGGATCTGCAAAATTGCGTAAAATTATGGTGAGGTTTCCATCAAAAAAGACTAAAAGTCCACACCAATATAAAACTAGAAAATTGTGTCTGTAAGACACTAATGAGGCTCCCGTGCAGCGCCTGTCACATGACGTATATATCCATAAAGCACCTACAAAGAATCCATTGAAAACATACCCTACCATGTAAAAAATTCCTCAAAACGACTAACTTAATAAAAGCATCGTAAACGACTGCGTAATACCCCGCCACTGCAAACCAATACCCCGTCTTCTATCTTTTATACATTTTTTTTTATCATGACATGAACCTCATGAACAGAATTTTTTCATAATTTTATACATGTATATAGCTCTGGGGCAGGGGCAGGTAACCTATGTGGACTTAATACTACTTGTAACAGAAAGCTTATGTTATTTTAATCATTTCTATGAAATTTCATCAAGATACACCGAAAATCTGATTTTATATTGATTTTTTCATGATTTCATACATGTATACAGCATGTGTCAGGAGCAGATAACCACTGGGGGACAAAATTTTGATCAAGACATAAAGCTTATATCAGTATGATAATTTGTTACAAGTTTCAGAAAAATCCCTTTCGACTCTAATTTTATACATTTTTTTTCATTATTTCATACATGTATATAGCCCTAGGGCAGGGGCAGATAATCCAGGTGGACAAAATTCTGCTTATAACTGAAAGCTTATGTTACTTCGATCGTTTCTGTGAAATTTCATCAAGATATTTCAAAGTGTAAAAGAACTACAGACCAAAAACTGTTTTTAAGACCATGAAAAGGGCAATAACTCCATAAATAGAAATCGAAATTTGCCCATTAACAATCCCAACCGAGATCTTCCCAAGACCAATGCACATGCCATGTATGAATAAAATCCGTTAATAAATACTCAAGTTATCGAACGGAAACGAAGTGCTCACGGACGGACGACCAGA
This sequence comes from Ctena decussata, assembly GCA_963989385.1. Taxonomy (NCBI): domain Eukaryota; kingdom Metazoa; phylum Mollusca; class Bivalvia; order Lucinida; family Lucinidae; genus Ctena; species Ctena decussata. The sequence continues at coordinate 105,344,760 of OZ022499.1, forward strand.
CAGACGTACGTACGACGGACGGACGGACACACGGACAGCCAGCGGGAAAACATAATACCCCGCCACTAACGTGTGGCGGGGTATAAAAAGGCTGTGATTCTGTCAAAATTAATTCTAGATCTATCAAAATGCCTCATGCATATCTTCAAATATGTCCACAATAAGTAGACAAGGTTTAAAAGAAGATCCATTGAAAACTGTGAAGCAAGTTGATAACACCAACTCCATACCCTACAATGCAAAAATTTCCCTAGAATGACTAAGTTCAAAAGGCTGTAATTCTGTCAAAATTAATTCTTAGTTCAAGAAAAACCCACATGCACATCTTCAATACATTCACAGCATGCATGCAAGGTTTGAAAAAGATCCATTGAAAACTGTGAGAGAAGTTGATTACACAAACTCTATACCCTACAATGCAAAAATTTGCCTAAAATGACTAAGTTCAAAAGGCTGTCATTCTCTCAAAATTAATTCTAGGTTTAACAAAAATCCATATGCACATTTTCAATATGTCCCCAACATGTATGCAAAGTTTGAAAAAGATCCATTGAAAACTGTGGGAGAAGCTGATTACACAAACTCTATACACTACAATACAAAAATTTGCCTAAATGACTAAGTTCAAAAGGCCGTAATTCAGTCAAAATTAATTTTAGCTCCATCAAAAATATACATGCATATCTTCAATATGTCCACAACATGTGTGCAAAGTTTGAAAAAGATCCATTGAAAACTGTGGGAGGAGTTGATTACACAAACTCTATACCATGACAGACAGACAGACAGGGGCAAATCTTAATGCCCCCTGACTATCGTCATGGGGGGGGGGGGGCCATAAAAAGGTTTATACTGCTGTAGTTAGGTGCTTAACTTTATCTTATTTACAGCATACCCATATTTGCAAAAATCAATGCAACCAAACGACTATGAAAGACAGTATTTAGTAAATATTTGTTCTGTATTTCCAAGTAATTTCACAACTGGCATTAGGCAATATTCAATTTATTTTACTTTTTTTATTTCATCTATTCTGTATCCATGAAGTACATTGAAGTAACCAATAATGGCTTTCATCCTATTGGGGAGTGCACAATTAGTCTCTTTTCATGAAAGATTTTGAACCCGATGGATACCCTATGAAAGGTATGTGATGGTAACTCTTATTGCACTGGGTCTTTTACATAACACATTCTCCACAATGAAATGTGGTCATTCACTGCGTGGAAACGACACAGAAACAGCCTGGAAACAAAATTAAGTGTTTTAACATTTACTGCACTACCCAAAAATTAATCATAAAAATGTTTTGCAAAATATTTTCGTATTATCCCTCGCATTGGACCTGAATCAGAAGTCATATTAGACTAGCCAAAACAGGAAGTGAAAGATTGTTCTGAAAGTATCCTCATTATCAAAACTACTAAAATTTTACTGAAGCGACTACTAAATAGAAGCTAACAATCTACATATTTTTTTTATGTTTGTACTTAAACAAGTGTATCTGCATTATGTATTGTGAAAAAGCAAGTTTTTAAGCTCACTTCAATATAACCGACCAAAATAAAACAAATTTCTAATGCACATAAAAGTGGGATTTGGGGGATTTGATTTACATAGTGCATTGCTGTGCATGGAAATGTGCATATGAATCTTTGGTCCTAATCTAAAATTGTTTAAAAAGTTTTGCGCCAATGGAATGTATGAATATGACAGTGCATTGAATTGCTTTGAAATCTGTCAGTTGTTTCTCCTTCACCTAGCTGGCGTTCCTTATGCAGTGTAAGATGTGCTTGAGGAAAGAGTAAAATCCATGGGTAACTATGCAATTCTGCCAACTGAAGCACTAACCTAAAAGCTTTGCAAAAATAAGAAAGCTCCTATCTACCAGTTTTCAACAGTGCAAAAAGTACCTTTCTCTTTTTTATAACTAGCAAAATATTTGCTAAAGTGAAGTGGAGACTTTCTCTCTTTGGGTACCTCTTTCTCCTGTTCTGTAAATTTCATCACACCAAATAAAATTTTGCATTGATTTAATAAGATCAAACTGTAATTTGTGTATTCAACTGCTCAAGGAATTTTGAAATAACAGCATTCCATCCATTATTCTGAAAGTCAACTGTTTCAAATGACATATTAGTGACAACTTAGATTATTTCTATAACTTTTAAAAATTATTTATGCAGGCTAGAGTGATTCAACCAAGAAACCTGATCAAACTTTATGCCACCACTGGAAAATTAACCTATGTCTTGTTTCTGCTAGACACAGACAAGGCAATTAATATCATTATCTCAGATGTCTCTTTGACAAGCTGTAGTTTCTTTAATTTGACTTCACTGAAGCTGGCGTTGTGCAATGTGGCGAGCATAAAACTTCTCCTCAATACACCATCCATAGTGCAGATTATATTTAAATATTGTCCTTTGAGATCAGAGAATCAGAAACAATGGCAATTTTGATTGGTTCAGACTCTTATTCTAGATCAACGCAGTTTAATTGCTTGGACCCTTTTTCATACTAATCAGTCTCTGAATCGACTGCCGTTTTAAAAATAAGAAATTACAGTATGATTTTCTCTGGCCTCTCTCACCAGATCATGTCAGAGTCACTGATGAGGCTTGAGTAGCCGAAAAGTCGAAGTATGGGACATGTTCCTTCTTTTAAATATGTTCTCTGCTCTTGAAGGAACTCTTTACGATTCTAATTTCACGTGAACAGCGACAATCTGAATCAATTTAGTGCAGCAGTGACTCTAATAAGACTACAGCTGGAGATGCTAGGTCTTTGCTGTCCACATCTACTATTAACACCATTGTCATGCAGCAAGGTTCATTTAATTTTGAGTGACAATAAAAGTAGCACTATGTATTTCATGCACCCTTTATATGAATTATCACAGACAAGGTGGTTCTTTGGAAAATTATTTCATCTTGTTGTACACTGCAACTGTTTTTGCTTAGAAAGTTTACACAATCAATAGAAGTGAAAGTGTATTGATAACTTGGCAGGCTTGAAAAAAGTAGGTTCAGTTTGTTTGGTTGCTTACTTGAAACGGAACATGCCCGTAAATTTTAATGGCAACAAGCGGATATAATTCCAAAGATGAACAATTTAAAACTAATATTAGAATAGCATGCTTTACCTTGCAAGTCATTTGTGCTTCCAAAATTACTTGAAGGAGCTGTAGGTCTTGAAATCTGTGCAGATGAAGGACGTGACCTTATACTTTTTTCTGATCCTGCCTGTCCTCCTGCATAAACAAAAGTAAGTTCTGAAATGTTAGACTGATAAAAACAGACTTCTTCATGATGCAGGTCATTATTTTCACAGCGGTGTATATAAAATTGATTTACTATCATTACGACTGACACTGTGTGAAATTTACTTCATCCAGTAACTAATCAGGAAGTTTCTATTCATATGTGGATTAGCCATGAATGAAACAAGTTAACTGTCCAACAATGCACACATAAAACATATTTCAAAGATTTTTTTTTTTTTACTTTTTGTCCTGCTTTGATCATTTATTAACACTTTCATGGCTATTGCCAAATATATGAATTATTTGCTTCAATTTTCCATAGATGTGAATTATCGTTAGGTTCATTAATGGCTGTAAAACAATGTGCATCTGAAAAAAGAATAGCTATATAATTAGTCAAAAGAAACAAGAAATATCTTTAAAAAAAAAGATAATCAGCTTAGATTAAATAGAAGTGTGAATTGTAATATTTATGAGTCAGGTACATGTAAGATATTGATTGCGTTGATCAGATTGTACGGATGCACATGTTGATATGCATATTTGTTGTTGATGCTGGGGTTTTGATTTCGGAAATGTTATTGAATTTTAATTGGGGTCTGTCTGTGTTCCACATAACAATGAGGATTGGTTGGCTGGCCACCCCACATATAACTTTAAAAGTGTCGCAGTTCCAACACAACATCAACAACTAATAAGCCAGCAACAATTACTTAATTTCATCTTCGATTTCTGTGTCAAGTTATTTTGTTGGTTTCATTTTTTACATGAGCGACATGACAGGCTAAATGTTCTTTGGCAAAAATCGATTTGAACCGAAATATCTAGATTTATGACGACACGGTTTATAGGCCAACAGTCAAATGAAACTGAAAGTAGAAAGAGAAAGCGAAAGTAAGCTAGTTACATCAAAATTCTGGGTGTATTTATATTGGCCAATGAAACACTTAAAATGTAGGTCTATAGTAAGCCTATACGGCTAAAGCAGAAAAAAACCCCCATCGAATTTCAGTTATTTTCAAATTTCTTAAAATACCAATATTCCCAGTCCCAGCTGGCACATATCCTCATTTCAATGACATGGCAATGCAAAGCAACGCCTTATCCATGTTAATGCAATGCAATGACATTGCATTGATGTTAATATGACATTGCTTTAGTGCTGTTTGCCTAAAGTAATAAAAATGTAATTAATTTCAGTTTCTTTTTTCTTTTTGTTTTCTTTTTTGACTAGCATGTATATCTCTGTTTTATTACAGGTTGTCTTGTTGTTTGGGTGTAACATCATTAGCAGACATGCCTAATAATGCAAATCTGTCAACGTGTTACTATTAATCTAAAAAGACGTCATGCATCAGTTACAGAGGTGAAAATGAGAAGAATTGTATCAGTCATGTATAAGCTCCAATGACATGACAACTCCCGTTTTCCCTGCAGGGTAAAAAAATTTTATTTGTGTCTCACAAATAAGCTTATGAGGAATCCAGGTAACACTCTGACAGGCCCTAACAGGTTATCTTTAAAAACTAAACATAAAGGCAATTAAAGGATACTTTCTTACCAGTGCACCTTGAGATTAAAGCACTCTCGCAGGGGGGGGGGGGGGGGGGGGGGGATATTTTCAACGAAAAAAATCACAATCACACAATATGTAAAGGAGATTTATTTTGCATGACAACAAAGTCGGAGTATTTTTTCATGTAACAGCTATTCTTTTGACAACCTGATTCAGATTATGTGCTTAGAATGTACTCCTGTCTTAAGTACTTCTACCAATACTTAAAACGCCGTTTACATGTTCTCACTACAAATGTTTTAATGATAATGCAAAACACTGGTTATTGTCTATATATGCTTCCATAACACTATCAAAATGTAAGCAAGCTCATAAAATGGCAGCTAAGTGCTAGAAAGAAAATACAGATCTCTATTTAGGCACTCTACTCTACTTTTAAAGAAAGTCCCAACTTGAGCTACAGTGTGTTTCCTTTGTCCCCCTTTATGTGTCATTAAAGTATATACAAATGATTATAGCAATAAAAACACATTTGCTGTAATTTTTTATTGAAACACAGTAGAACTGCAGCATTTTAAATGTGGCTGGTCCTGATATTTATCAGCTAACCGTGGCATCATCATTTATGTCTGTGGAAAAAATATACGTTCCTTAATTAAAAGCATTGTATGAATTCTCTCTTTCAAAAAATCAATATTTTACGCAAATGATGCCATAGTCATTTTCCTTTCTAACCGTATATATTTTATAAAAATTATAGGCTGAGTAGAAGCAAAGCAATAAATTTTCTTGTACTCCAACTGATACATGTAATTCAATGGGATTTTAGAAAAGTTAAATCACTTTTGGCATAGTATCGTACATATTCTTGTACACAATTAATGTTGGCCATTAAACCTGCATCCAATACACGAGCCATATTAAGAGAAAAGGTGTTGAAGGGCTAGCATGAACATCAATGGCTCAGACCAGCTTACATATATATCTGCACTCTGATGATTATGCCATCTCTGCTTCACAGTTATATTATACTATGCAGAAAAACTCTGAAGATGCTGATCACACAAGCTGATCAGAGACTTAGATGTCTAAGTAGCCCTGCCACCCCAAAATGACTGTCTTATTCAAAGTGGTGTTTTATTGTATCATATTTTTTTCCAATTTTATCTTCTTCATTTTTTGCCTTTTAAAAAATGTTTTCTAGGCTTTTGATTTTTTTTTAAATGTAAGCAGTATGCAAGAAAAATTGTTTACATTCCAAACATAATACATAAAGCAAATTTACATCAGTATTACAAATGAGTAAAGTACCTGTCTTCTGTCCACTTAGAGAAGCAGACCTAGGCCTGAGACTACTCAGTTTCTGGGTGTAGATTTGCACAGCACTAGCATATGAGGCAGCAGATGAGGTATTATAGCTCACAGGTGCGGTGCGGGTAGACAACCCCATGCTAGAGTGGGGTCGAAGATCACCACTCGATGTGGGAACACTGTGTATAGCTGCAGGGTAAAAACAGGGATAAATGACAAGTCATGAATACGTGCACTTGCAACTATGCAGGAAAACAAAAAGCAAGATGTGAGGTTACATGTAAAGAAAAGGTATCATAAACTCGAAAGCATAAATTTCAGCTAAGTCACCTTCAGGGCAAAAAAAACTGTAAATTATTTTCTCCTCTCATAAAAACTGGAGGTAAAGTCTCTGACGAAAATCACCTTTGAGACGCCAGTCATCAGGGATACAACTAAAAGTTTCATCAAGTGATGACGGAAAACTATAATTATGTGGAAGGCATAGTCTGACTTATCTGAGAAATGTCACAAAACAGTCAAACCAGAAAACTCAACAACTGTTTACGCCGATGTTGGTGACAATGCAGAAAGAGATACCTATGCCTTGCATTCTACCAGTCACAGATGAGACGAAGCCGCTTCATTTTCTCTCCCAAAATGTGACTTATTTGAAGCACTGCCGAACATTCATTGAACTTTGACATCACCATAAGACTTTAAATCACAACTGGTCTTAAAGTTAGCCAAATGTATACTTTCGTGAATCTAGCTAAATGCTTCCCTTTAATTTCAATATAAAATGAAATGAAAATTGTTGAACAAACTCATGACAAACCCAGCATTACTTGCAGACTATTATCATATAATAATAAAGACATATAGCTACAGCAATAAACTTAAAATAGTGCATACAATGAATTAAAGCACACATAAATTCAGAAGAACTGAAAGCATTTAGAGAAACAGAGATGTGGTATAACTTCTAATAATGCTGAACTACTGTACAAGCTAGGGTCATGGTGCTTCCTTATGGCAGCTTGGTTATGGTAAATATTTCATATGAGCCGCGGCATGACAAAACCAACAATGTGGTTGTGCACCCAGTGCAGACTCAGATCAGCCTGGGCATCCCCCCAGTCTGATCAGAGTCTTCACTGTCTGCATTGAGGTAGCTTAGACCCTAAGCTACCCTTTAAGCGCTTAGAGAAGACTTTGATCAGGCTGAGCAGATGCCCAGACTGATCTGAGTCTGCGCAGGGCCCACAACCACATTGTTGGTTTTGTCGCATCGCGGCTCATATCTACTTTCTAAGGAGAGACAAACTAGATGTTTCAGCTGTAGTAGTACTCTTTCAAAAAAAAGTGCAAAATGAACAGAAAACACAAGTAAAACAAGAGCTGTCATCAGACAGCATAGCTCACTTGACCTGGTGCTTGCCCATTGTGAGCACAAGGTTCTGAGAATTTGACCTGACCTTCAAAGTCAACAAGGATGGTGTTGCTGGCACTGAGTAAAACTGGAGCAGCATCTATCATCAGTGCAAGTTCAAACTATTTTTACCCAGGCATTGTGAAGTTATAAACCTTCAGAAAAACCATAAAATTTAATACAGCATTTCTAAGATTGTGACCTTTAATTTAAGTCACTGCAGAAGATAGGCCTATACCGTAAAAAAATGTTGGACCAGCATCAATCCATCCACATTATTTGAAAACTGTGTCTCTGGTAAACTTTAACCAGATACTTTAACATTAAATTTCTAACCTTGACCTTTGTCACAACCTTGATCTTAAGGTCGCTAATGGGGTGGTTCTGTGTGAAAACTTTTTGAGATTATCTAACATCAAAGGAGGTGGGTCTTAAAACATTTTAACCAAAAACATCTCAAATTTTAACAAAACATTTAAAATTACATGACCTTGACCTCAATGTTACCAAGGGCATTTTGGATAGTACTGTATACAACTTCAGATCATTATCTTACATCTGTGAAAGAGAAAACCAAATCCATCCATGGGTTAAGGACAAGGAGATATGAGACTTTAAAAACCTCAACCAATAACATCAAAAATTTTAACATAAAAATTTGGATGACACTGCTTCTAGCTATAGTCCTTTTTCATATCTAAAATTATCTGCATAGAGGTAGCTGAATGTCATTAACGATTATTTTTCATATATGAAAGAGAAATAATTTCAGTGTCACTTGGAGAATAAATATCTTTAGGCATAGGAGAATAGCACATGCCAATACATGCATTTTTCTCATATATGAGAATAACATAGGCAAATCAAATACATGCATTCTTCTCAGGGCAGTAACTGATATGAAAGTGGGAACTGTGCTTGAACATTTACTGAAAGTAACTAGTATGCAAAGACCAGGAACTGAAACAATCAAAATCCAAATCCAGCCCTCAAACCATAGTTGGAAACAACTAAGATTACAAATAATCAAGATACAGAGAACATATGGCCAACCGAGTGAGCAGCTTGTTCCCGAAAGGTGGCCACTCAGCAACCCAAACCGAACCAAAAATAATAAGAACATACATAAGGTAAAACATCACAGAAACTCTGACACCAAAAACAGGCAACAGAGAACCACTGAGGCTGCTTCGGTCAAACAGAGTTCAGAGCTCTTATGCCAACAATACTCTGACAATGATAGTACAGCAATTTAAGTGCTACTAACTCTATTTGAGAATGGCATGCAAACTCATAAATAAAAACCTGCTCAAACTGTTATAAACTTAGCACCATGGCTTCATGAATAAAACCTCACAAAAAGTCATTGGCAGCTATATTACGTCCTGGAAATCAATTCTTTTGAAAACTAGACAATCACTAAAGGTGATGAATGCCCCCGCCATATGCCTCACTAGATGAGTAATGTGTTAAAACATATTTGTGTGAAGTTACATCAAAATCTGTCAATAAATAAAGGTGCTAGAGGGATGACTGAGTTTTTCTTAAAAATAGCAACTGTGACCTTGACCTTGGAACTACAACCCTGGAAGGTTTACTTGTCCAAGATATTGTCATACTTAATATATGTGTGAAGTTATATCAAAATCAGTTAATAAATAAAGGCGCTAGAACCATGACAAAGATTTACATGTACCTATAATAGCATCTGTGACCTTGACCTTGGACCTACAATGAAACGTAAATTTGTCCAAGATATTGTCAAGTTAAATATTTGTGTCAAGTTATGCCAAAATCATTCCAGAGGGATGACAGCATATTTTCTAAAATACCAAATATGACCTTGACCTTTACCCTGAAACTCTGGATCACGAACTTGTCCAAGATATTGTCACACTAAACATTTGAGTGAAGTTACATCAAAATTGTCAATGAATAGAGGAGTAGAGGAATGATAAAGTTTTTTTCTAAAAATAGCAACTGTGACCTTGACCTTGGACCTGCGGTGCTGAAACAGTAATTTATTCAAGATATTGTTATACTTAACATTTATGTGAAAAAACAGTATACCCCCCACAAACACAGTTTGCGGGGGGTATAATTACATCAAAATCGATCTATAAATGAAAGCGCTGGAGCAATGCCCTAGTTTTTCTGAAAATAGCAACTGTGACCTTGACCTTCATCCTACAAACCTGAAACGCAAAGTTGTTCGAGGTACTGTCATACCCAATAAAGCTGTGATGTAATACCAAAATCTGTTAATAAATGAGGCCGCTAGAGCGAAGATAAAAGGTGAGATTGTATTTAAGCTATGGAAATATGGTCAAAATATGTATGTTATTCAAGGGGACATAATTCTGCAATAAAGACCTGACTGAAAGTTCTGTTTCCTTTATGCACATGTTCAATGCATGTCTGAACTGTGTTGCAAGTTTCAAATCCCTACATCAAATACTATTGGAGGAGTTGCAGAGACAATAACAGTACTACAAACTGTAAAATATCGTCAAAATATGCATGTCATTCAAGGGGATGTAATTCTGCCATAATGACCTGGATCGAAGTTTTGTTTCCTTTATGCACATGTTCAATGCATGTATGAACTGTGTTACAAGTTTCAGATCCCTTCATCAAATACAATTGAAGGAGTTGCAGAGACAAGAACAGTACTACAAATGTGAAATATGGTCAAAATATTTGTTATTAAAGGGGACATAATTCTGCAATAAAGACCTTAATCAAAGTTCTGTTTCCTTTATGCACATGTTCAATGCATGTCTGAACTGTGTTGCAAGAGTCAACTCCCTACATTAAATACTGTAGGAGGAGTTGCGGAGACAAGAACAGTACTCAAATGTGAAATATGGTTATAATATGTATATTATTCAAGGGGACATAATTCTGCAACCAAGACCTTAATCAAAGTTCTGTTTCCTTTATGCACATGTTCAATGCATGTCTGAACTGTGTTGCAAGTTTCAACTGCCTATATCAAATACTGTAGGAGGAGTTGCGGAGACAAGAACAGTACTCAGATGTGAAATATGGTCAAAATATGTTTATTATTCAAGGGGACATAATTCTGCAACCAAGACCTTAATCAAAGTTATGTTTCCTTTATGCACATGTTCAATGCATGTCTGAACTGTGTTCCAAGTTTCAGCTCTCTGCATCGAATACTGTAGGAGGAGTTGCGGAGACAAGAACAGTACTACAAAGTGTGACGGACGGACGTATTTAAGGACGTATCCACGGACGGACAAGGGCAAAACTATATGCCCCTCCCCACTTCGTGGCGGGGGCATAAAAAAATATCTCTTTGTAAATATAACCTTTCTTCTCTTGGTTCACAGGTTTTCGGATATCCCCATTAGAATGCTTTTCAAGATTACATGTAGCTTATAAAATAATTCCAGGGAGTGTTTTTCTAAATATTACTTTAAGGAGAAACAACTCTATCATTTTGCGTTTGCCTTTATTCTCAAAGGGGGATCAACTCTTAAAGGAAAGAAATTGCTCCCCTTGGAGCAATTTCTTTCCTTTGAGAGTTGACCCCTTGTGACTGGAGGCCCTAATCTTACAGTGAATCCAATGTTAAGCCCCAACAGTTGGCTTCTTTTGAAAATAACAGAAAAACATTGCAGAGTATCCATTCGCCTCAGTTATGGACATAAAGGAAAGCATCTATGTTGTAATTCATAGAAGATATCTAATATACTAAGCACTTGCTTGAAAATGTAAAAGAAAATGGGGAAGGAAAATCTAAACAAAATTATTAGAATAAAATCAAGATAAGGGAAAAAGTCACCTTTTGGAACTTCCTCCCATCCAGTCACTGTCTTTTGTGCACTGACATTTTCCACTGATTCACTGTCTCTTCGTTTCTGAACTGGTGTCCCCGATCTCGAAGTGGCACCGACATGTTTCATGGAGTTACCAGTTGTCGGAACATGCTGGGAACTCTGAGTCTCCCCACCAGTTTTTCCACCAAGGAATATACTAGCTGATTTGTTTATTTTTGTGTAAGTTGTAAGCACTTCTTCTAACTCAGCTTCACTGTTTTAAGGAAAATACAACCAAAAATACTCACTGAGAAATAAAAGTAACATATTTAAAATCATGTACAATACTTGAGCTTGAGAAATAATTAAGCCAAGACACGACAAAACCAACAATGTGGTTGTGTGCCCAGCGCAGACTCAGATCAGCCTGGGCATCCGCCCAGTCTGATCAGAGCCATCCCTATCCGCATGGAAGTAGCTTAGACCCTTACCTACCCTAAAAGCACTGAACGAGTCTGATCAAACTGGGCGGATGCCCGGGCTGATCTGAGTCTGTGCAGGGCACACAACCACATTGTTGGTTTTGTCATGTCGCAGCTCATATATGTGTGGAGTGATTTGAAAGGTATCATACAGCTGCTTCAAATAAAGTAAGGCAGTTTAAAAGATGCAAGCTCTGCTGATGATGTATGGGTTCTTGTTATTCTTTCACCCAGCTTCACAGATTCTCTTTGGTTTCATAGACCTTTGTACCCTTTCTGGAGGAAAAACTGCACTGATAATTCTTCAGTGATATCTTCCCAAGACTTTGGTGGTGAATTTTATGTCAATTGTACAGATACCTTAACATGATAGTTATGATATTTTTGTCTCCTATAAATTTGTTCACACATAAACGTACTATATATATGCCTATTCATGTTATCTTTTTTATGATAAACGACAAAACAACAATATGATTTTAGATAACTTATGAAATTACATTCTCATGTAGCTATGTCCCGGATTCATTCTGAAGAGAAACTTTGACTCTTTCATTGCTTACAACTTAAGTTAAGTTAATCATTTCCATGAAAAAAGAACAAATTCTTGTTGTAAAATCTTATTTCAAGTAAAGAGTGAAGATAAAAAAAAAGTTATGTTTCTTTCTTTGCTCCAAGTACCACACTATATCTATCCAGTGTATCCACATTTAGCCTTCCTATCCACCAGCCTTCACAGTATGATGCAAAGACATATTAAACCATAGTCCCAATAGAAGTATTTATAAAAATAAGAATGTATTTAGTATGAAAAACTGGTGATACAAATGAATATTTGTGCATATAATATAAACATTACAAATACCCCAAAATTTAAGTTAATCATTTAGTTACCAGTATACAGCACCAGGTATACCAACTTGTAAACTTGACAATGGAATCTACATGTGGCAAACAGACAGTATCAAAATGTGCAAGTTAAAAGTTACACATAATACAAATCATTATAAGGAAGTCTTCCAGGGTTGAATTTGCAAGACCTTTTCAACAGCTGAAGTCAGTGCTCGTCTAAAATACAATCACTTTAAAGCATTTCTTTTAGAAATATCTTACTTATCATAATGCCTCAATTTGAAGCACAACAATGATTTCATTTTTGGGTCAGTGTACCAACATTAGCACTAATGACTGCCCTTTTCTATCTTATGCCATACCTTGCAGTATGAACAAATCTGTCAAATTTATCTTCTTCCAAACCTTCTAAACTTTCAGCTCTCCTCAGCTGTGTATGTTTTCTTTCCAGCTGCTTTCTTGATCTAAGCTGTTCAGTTTCCTAAAATATAAAATTCAATGTGGCCTGAAACACCTATACTGACTGGTGAAAAAAGGAATAGAGATCATATAAGATATGTATACATCATACTTAAGTTGGGCTGATAACATTCTACCTATCTCTCATATATAATTATGCTGCAACATATATATCATCACCTACATAGTCAGACAAGTAAGTGGTAATCATGAGTTATCATTTCCATCTCATAAAAGTTGCCAGAAATTAAATAAAAACATGCTAAGTAAGTAAACTTTTACAAATGAATGCCAAATCACATACATGAAACAGAACAAACTCCCTTGCTAACTGCTAAGTGGTTAGTTGAAGATTAACAATCTCCTTCCCATATTTCCACTATTACTGTGATATTTTTTATCTTCAAAATTCTCTTAAATCTGCCAACCACCATTGGTGATGTTAGCAGAAACGTGAAAATCATGATAAGATGCTCACAGTATATTTCTCAGTATCATACAGTATCAGTTCTGCAAAAATATGTCTGTTAGTGCAATTAATCAAAGGCAGGCAACATGCCATGATATGGTGTGCCAAAAGCACCTGTATGGTGCTTTTGGCCCTTTTGGCACACCAAATGGTGAAGACCAGCAAGTATCTGGATGACAATCAGATTGTTACAATTCTTGGGAATTCCTGGGTTTTCTTCTTGCTTTTAAAATGGTTGAAAGAGCCGACAAATCTGATTTCTCTGCTTAAAATGCACTGATTCATCAAACAACTATTACATTAAAATTTCAATAAAACCTTTTCAGTTTCAAATTTCTTTTTGGTGAAAGAAACACCATGCAACATGACAGTAACTGTTTAAAGTCTGACAAATAAGAAACATTGACTTTATACAGTATGCACTACAAATCTCAATACAGTATAAAGCTGTTAACTACTGTAGGTATTTTCTGTGCTCTTACTACATTTGCCTTTCTTGAGTTGTTATTTAACAAAGTCTGATATTAATCAAACTGTTCAGAAACACAGAGTACAAACAGTGCTGATGCCATCCACCCCACTTCTCACACAACAAAAGAATCTGTGCTTACTAACACATGAGTAGATTTAACAAGTCATCTCAGGGTAAATAATATACAGATACCAACATCAACTGTTTAGTGCTACTGTAACCGTCACCATTCAGCATCAAATTTAACATTAAGTTATATGGATGAATGAAACATGAAAATCAGTAGTAATGCATCAGACATAAAATAATCTGGAAAAGGAGAAGTTGAGATGGGGGGGGGGGGGGGGGGAGCTTAGAATTAAAATTACAACCCGAACTACCAATGCAGATGCTCAGGAAAAATTACAATCGAATACCAAAGTCTGTCCATAATAGACTCCATGTGATTGAAGGTAGTGCAATCACTGCCAATTTTTATTTGACAAAATGATATAAACAAAGAAGAAATTATGGAACAAAAGGAGAGAAATAACATATATGTACATAACATTAAAATTTTTAAAATTTTCAACTTTTACATTTCTATATGGTTAGGTTGTAATACACTTGCCCCTACTGGTACATCATCAGCAAAATTCTTCAAGCTAAACAACTTGATGAAAAAGAAAAGCTTAACTTCTACTCTTTATTGTGGTTCTAAAATACACAAAACAAGTCCTGGACAGTTAGATCCTTTGGAAGCAGAGAATACACCAAAGAAATGAAAATAGCAGACTTTGTTTAAGTCTGTTCATATATACATGTAGTAATGGAACTCAGTAATAAATGTGAAACACCCTCTCTTCCTCAACACCTGCTTGAGAAGAACTTTATTTAAAAACTGACTCAAGATGAACTCAATGATCACAAAGCACCATAAACTATATAGATGATGCAGTATAGACAGACATTTTATGGCTCAAAAGGCAGCACTCAGCACCATTTGCAGTGAAGAATCTTCACTGCAAATGGTGCTGTGTGCTGCCTTTTGGGCTATAAAATGTCTGTCTATTCAAGATACAAGTTTTGTAAAGTTAGGTGCTTTGGGAGCCTGTTTACCATACTTGTATCGTGTAATCAAATGACACAAGTCCATATTGACAGGGATAAAATTAGAGAACAACAGAAAATCAAATCAGTATATTACACTTTTATGCACATAGTAATGATCAAATAGGATACATGTAGGGCAAAAAGGCTGACAAATTGACCATGTAAGTATTTGTCTGAGCCATGTTCAATGAAAACTTTCATCGACAACGCATGAAAAAAACCCAAAACATTTCTGCCCCAATCACCTGAACCAGTGCTCAAACTTAAATGTCTGCCTGTGATTTCCATTACTTAAAGACTTACAGCCAATTTTCGTATTTTCAGAAAATCCTGAAAACAGCAATTTCAAAAATCAACTATCTAAATAACAAAGCAATTTCTGATTGTGGTAAATATGCTTTATTCGTAAACATTATATATTTCTATGTTTTATATTTTGTTTTTATATTTGCAGCTGCTCATCGTTTTCAGAATGTGATGACAATATAACACCATTAATGCCAAGTACTGAAAAGACTGTTCAGTTTTAGCACACAAAATACCTTCCAATATCCTCCATAAAGGTATATTTTCCACAGCCAGAAATTTTGATGTTTCAGCTTAAAGCACTCTACACTGTAAAAGACATCTTGTTATTTCACAAATAAATTATCTTATTTATTTCTTGAAGTTTTATAAAGTAGCCAGAACTAAAGTAAGTCTAAAATTATTCATTTGCAGTTTTAAAATACATAAAAGAAATTCTTAAAATGAAATTTGTGAAATAACAAGTTTGAAAGCTACAAGCAACTCCATTCAACATGGTCTTTTACCAGTAATTCCAGAACACCAGCCATCGATTTCTGCAAGATTTTAATATTATCAATATGACCCTGATATGTAAATATATTTAACCATCAATTTTTTCAGTCTCTCAAACTGCATACCACTGCTCAACCTGAGCATGCTACATATAGTTGAAATAAGACTTTATCTGAAATCAGCTTGGAGGTTTCAAACAAGATGTCCTTTCAAAAACTAATTTTCTGATAGAGCATATTATACACTGTTTGTTTACAGTCTTCAGCCCAGCTAAGCCAAATAAACTGGAACCGTAACATAAAACTGTGTTCTGGCATCTGAAAACGGCATAAACATAGAATATATGTGAGCCAGAAACAAGAGCTCTCCTGAAAGGTGTACAGGTTGGAGTGTGGATGTAAGGTCAAGTGTCTCACTAAGGAAATCAGTTGCTCTTCCCCAAATGTTCCTGCATAGCAATTAAGAAGACTTTCCTTTTTGGTTTCTTAGAAACAGAGTTAAACACAACAGGTAAATCTTTTGTTGATATGTACGCACATGGGCATGCACACACACATGAGCATGAAGGGTATCACATAGCACAAATATGTTTCACAAATGCACACTTATTATTTATTTTCCTGAGAATATTCCAAGTGGGCACAGAATTTTAAAACACTGTTTGTATGAATTATTGCAAGGTAGGTTAAATCGGACGCCGGGGTAAATGATTGTATGAACACTGACGAAGCATTACACAATACGGTAACTTCGTCAATGGAACATCATGACATTGAAGTGACACTGATTCCATATTGTTTTACTAGAAAAAATCTACATGCCTTTGCTCTACATTTGACAAGTTAATAAAATATGTACCCCTTCCTCCAGCATATCAAATACGGACAAGGATTAAGTCTAAAGAATATTAAATGATTCTTTACCAAATTTAGAGCCATATGCTCATTTCTGTATAGAAAGTGTTATTACTGACTGCAAGTATTGCCACGTGGTTGCAATTAAGACTCCAAATAAAATTTTGTTTGCTGTTTCAGTCACCTGATGTAGTAGTAGAAACTGCTCTAAGTCAACGGTTTATCAAGCTCAGCACTAAACATAATGGGGCTTTCCCGTAAAGTTTGTAAAAAGACCTTAAAAACGAATTTATTATCCTTCAGCAGGTTACCTGACATAATCTTGAACAAAAAGATGATCATGATGGATGACGATGAACAAAATTAAGTTTTACGTCCCTTTCAATAGTATTTCGGCCATGTGGCATGAAAACTTATTTACAACAAAATCATGTTTATGGTGTGAGGAATTCCATACCCATATCATCACTAGCACAGTAAGCCAGGGCTTAGCTGACTCACACAGACTGTGCTACTGAAGCTCCAAGATGATCATGAAATCAGATTTGACAGGTATGTCAGAAGTTTAAGTGTTGGTATCTGGTTCCAATCAATATACTTACTGTCCATTTTGAATTCATTTATGTCAACTATATATCTATCTAGATAATTGAGTTTATATCTAACTGAGCAAAGTCAAATGGCAAACAGTTTTAATTATATACTATAGCATACATGATACAAATAATTAACAACATCACAAACCTAGGATTCAACATTTGTTGCAAATGCATGCTACATTAATCATCAAATAGCCCAACTGTCAAATGAACTATGCCATCAGGAAAATGGTGTTACTATATACAGCTTTATATACAGACAGTGAAAACTCACATGCACCTGACAGCTTTTGGTTCAGCCTTCATTGTCTTTATCATCTTTGGCTTCTTATAAACCACTATCATGAACAGATCAGACTGACCTAATTATGTGAATGCATAGGCCCATCTTAGTCTTCACAGTATGCATATACAATAAGGTACCTTTTTCTCATGACATGGCTCAAAACTATAATGCTCTAATAGGTTATAACATTTTAAATGTCAAACATTTTAAATGTAACCTAGAGGATGTTGACTCTCTTCATACTGAGCTTTTCATTTTTTTCTCAGTTTTGCTTTTTCATGTTCAGCAACAAAACCAAAACATGAATCAATACCGTAATTACCCTAAATATTCGGACAGACAGGTCTGAGCAAACATTGTAGACTCTGATCAAACTGATCAGGGTCCACAATGTTTGCCATTCACTAGGCATCATTTGGATGCATTAATGTGTGTAGAATCCACTTTCTTAGAATATTCAAACAAAAATTGTCACACTTTTGGGTGTCCGAAATTTTAGGGTCATTATGGTATCTTGTTCAACGTGCACAGTATGACATAGCCAGACAAAGAAGTTGTATTCAGCTTTAAAGAATCATTGTAACAAATACCTCACTTTTCAGATCTTGACAGGTCTTTTGGGGAGTAAGTAGGGTCAAGTCGGGTAAATTCAGACAGCAGGTAAATTCTGACAGTGACAGTGTTTCCTTTATATCTCAGTTGTTTGGAATTAAAACAAAATGAAGTGGTCAAACAGTGAAAATCCTGATGAGACAGCTCATGATGAGCCATCTCATCTGGATTCTCACTGTTTGCAATGGTATGTCCAAATTTACCGGCTGTTCGAAGTTACCCGACTCAACCTTAATTTTGTTGCTTACTAAAGAAATCAAAATATTGTCAAATATTGTCAAAGAGTGTTAAGAGGCCTAGTTTCTTTATGGCAGATCCCTGATTATGACACTGAAGATCAGCAAATAATTAAACTTTCCTGAAAGCATAGTTTTACATCTGGAGTGGAATGGCCTGGGCTGGAATAATCTGACCCGCAACACAACAAAACCAACAAAGTTGCATAGGCACCCAGCAAAGACTCAGATCAGCCTGGGCATCCACACAGTCTGATCTGAGTCTTCCCTGACGGCATGGAGGCAGCTTAGACACTAAGCTATCCTTTTAGTACACAACAAAGACTCTGATCAGACGGGGCAGATGCCCAGGCTGATCTCAGTATTTGCTAGGCCTACATGCAACTTTCAAAATTGTTGGTTTTGATGTGCCATGGCTCCATTCTACTTTCAGCAGGCTAAAATTTGCACCCCCAGTAAGAGCAATTCTTTCCTCTCAGAATGTCTTCCAAAATCAGTACAATAAAATGGAGATTATCCCAGCCAGTTCAATCCACTCAGATTTTGAACTATGCCTTTTAAGGATAACTGCACAACATTAGCATGTTCTATATATTTGATAATGAACTAGCAAATATACATGGGCATAACACTATACCTCTTTACTCTTAGCTAACAGCTGAAAGTTACAGCAGAGTTATTTTTAGAAACACAAGAGGTTTTAATGAGAAACAAGAGCTGTCGCCTGACAGCATAGCTCGCCTGAATTGGTGCTTGCCCATCACATAGCCGAATGGTGGTGTGGACTGCTATGCATAAAACTTCATGCAAGCATGTTCATAATGAAAGCACATTTATAAACAAAAGCTATCTCAGAAATAAGTCTTAAAATAAAATTAAAATAAAAAAATGAAATGAAATTTCAAAGTCCATGAGCTTGAGGTAAAAAAAACTGACGGGAAGGGGGGGGGCTATGTGGACTGCTATGCATAAAACTTCATGCAAGCATGTCCATAATAATGAAAACACATTTATAAACAAAAGCTATCTCAGAAATAAGTCATAAAATAAAATTAAAATAATAAAAATGAAATGAAATTTCAAAGTCCATGAGCTTGAGGTAAAAAACTGATAGGTTTGGGGGGGGGGGGGGGGGGGGGGGGGGGGGGGGGGGGGGAAACTAGGATGTATCAAAACCCTGAACCATTATCTAACATCAGTCCAAGTATTAGTATCAACTGAGTCCATCATCAGCGGCACTGTGAAATTATGTCTTCATAAATATAAAACTTTAACCAAAATCTTTAAAGGTAGGGTCCTGTACTTTGGAATGCATCATAATTTTGATGATCTTTCATCCAAGTTGTTGGAAAGCACTTATAAAAAGGGAATGAATAAGTTTCACTACAAAGTGTAAATAAAAAAATATTAGAAAAGTTGTTTTGCAAGGGATTTCCTAACTCTGCTTCGCACACCAGTTAGCGCTATTTTTAATTTATGCCAAAAATAGATAACGCTGCTGACGTCATGCTGCATTGCATTTTGGGATAGTTTAACCCATCCGTCATGCCAGGACCTCTAGAAGAGCTCATAACAAGAGAAAATTGACCTTTGGAGAATGGCATCAGAAATCGCGCACTTATGGACATAATAAACATAGTTACTTTTAGAACTGGAATTCCAACGAATGAAAATAAACCAAAAGGGAAAATGACTATTTCTTCAACATCTGACGATTTTCTCAGTAGCAACAAATTCAGAAAAAAATAAGAAAATTCAATACTACTCAGAAAAAGACGAAATTATTTTGTGAACATAATTGTTATCGCTAGTCCAGGAACCTACCTTTAAGATAAAATTCTAAGTGGATGACCTTGACTTCCAGGTCATCCAGTGGGGTAAGTATAAGGTGTTTTGTAAAAACTCAAAAAAGAGTCTAACATCAGTTCAAGTATAACCTAAATCACAGCATTATGAATCAGTTTGCAATTACAAAACTTTAAAAAAGACAAAAATTTCCTAAGTCCCTGACCTTGACATCAAGATCACTGAGCGGGGTTGGGGTAGTACTCTGTAGATCTAAGTACAGTGCAAATATAAAAAGAATTCATCTATGGGTTCAGGAGATATGTGTCTTTAAAAAACTTTAACCAAAACATCCAATCAATAAAAAGACAATATTCTAAGTCCATGACCTTGACATCAAGGTCACAGAGGGGGGTGGGGGTAGTACCTTCGAAAACTTTAGACCAATATCTAACTTTAGTGCAAGTATCAAAGGAATCCATCCATGGGTTAAGGAGATATTGGGCTTTATAAAACTTTAACCAAAACATCCAGTCCAAAAAAAATTCCAATTTTCTAAGTCCATGACCTTGACATCAAGGTCACGGAGTGGGGTGGGGGTGGTACCATGTTAAACCTTAGACCAATATCTAACTACAGTGCAAGTATCAAAAGAATCCATCCATGGGTTAAGGAGATATAGGTCTTTAAAAAACTTTAACCAAAACATCCAATCCGGACGCCGACGCGGACGCTGACGCTGACGCAGACGCGGACGCCGACGCCGACGCCGTGGTGACAACAATAGCTCTTCCTGAACTTTCGTTCAGGCGAGCTAAAAATGAACCTTTACCTGATCAATCTGAGTGATTTTATAATTATACAGCTAAGAAAGGAGCGTCTGTACAGGAGTTAAACTATTCAGATTTATCAGAACACCTTTGATACATGTCTGCTCACTAATATGGAATATGTCATGAACCAGCCTCAGTGCTCCTAACATCTAATCTAAACACTCCCATAGGAGGCATTCCATTTCTGATAATAAGAATACTACTGACACAGAGTATATATGTTGAAGCAGGTTTTGTAAACCTTTCTATAAAACAGGTTTTATTTGTATTCCTTGTCACTTCATTTTATTTTAGAGTGTCTTACAAAGAAGTAACAGGATGACTGTCACAAGCATAATGGGTCCTTACCCAACTAAAAGAGTAGCAAAGAGTCAACAGCCTGTGCATCCATGCAGTCTACACCGAACATTATATTTTGCATGTACATATAAGCAGCGACATGACAAAACCAACACAGTGGCATGTGCACCCAGCAAAGACTCAGATCAGCCTGGGCATCTGCCCAGTCTGATCAGAGTCTTCACTGTCCGCAAGAAGGTAGCTTAGACCCTTAGCTACCCTTTAAGCGCTTAGCAAAGAGTCAGATAAGACTGGGCGGATGCCCAGCCCTATCTGAGTCTGCGCTGGGTGCACAACCACTTTGTTTGTTTCCTCAAGTCGCGACTCAAATGTAAATATGCTATTTCCTCTTTACTATAGCAGCTCATTTCTGAAGATCTTTTATCTAATTACATGTATGTAACATTGTTAATTTGATGGTTTTCAGATTTCCAGGCCAGTAAACATATAACTAGTTATGTAAGTCCAACTTGCAAATAAACCTGTTATAAAAAATGCATAGGAAATTGGTCTTTTGTATTCATTTGTAGCAATAGTATGTAAGTCATTTCTTGATTAAATAACTTATCTATTTCTAAATATGACTACATAAACCTCACCTTGTTGTAAACATGTACAAAATCTCCAAGTTGTTTAGCAAGTATCCTCCGTCTATCATTCAATGGCAATTTTCTACTTGGAACAACAACTTTAAATGACTGTTGGAGATTCACTGCAGCTCTTTTCAAAAATCTCAGAACCAGGTCCTACAAAATAGGTTGGAACCATTTCTAAAATGCATTGGATCTTTTGCCTTTGTACTACATACTCATACAGTGAATAAAAGCATCGTAAACGACTGTGTAATACCCTGCCACTGCAAACCAATACCCCTTCTTTTATCTTTTATACATTTTTTATCATGACATGAAGCTAATATTACCTAGACAATATGTTGCAAATTTCAGAAAAATCCTGTTCATCTCTGATTTTATACTGAATTTTTTCATAATTTTGTTCATGTATATAGCTCTGGGGCAGGAGCAGGTAACCTATGTGGACTTAATACTACTTGTAACAGAAAGCTTATGTTATTTAAATCCTTTCCATGAAATTTCATCAAGGTATACCAAAAAACTGATTTTATATAGATTTTTTGCATGATTTCATACATGTATACAGCTTGTGTCAGGAGCAGATAACCACTTGGGGACAAACTTTTGATCAAGACAAAGCTTATATTAATATGATAATTTGTTACAAGTTTCAGAAAAATCCCTTTCAACTCTTATTTTATACATTTTTTTTTTCATTTTTTATACATGTATATAGCCCCAGGACAGGGGCAGATAACCCAGGCAGACAAATTCTGCTTGTAACAGAAAGCTTATGTTACTTCCATCATTTCTGTGAAATTTCATCAAGATATACCAAAGTGTAAAAGAACTACAGACCAAAAACTATTTTCAAGGCCATGCCAAGGGCAATAACTCCATCAGAAGACATTGAAATTTGCCCATTAACAATCCCAACCGAGATCTTCCCAAGACCAATGCACATGCCAAGTCTGAAGAAAATCCGTTAATAAATACTCAAGTTAACGAATGGAAACGAAGTGCTCACAGACAGACGGACGTATGACGGACGGATGGACACACGGACAGCCAGCAAGAAAACATAATACCCACCCACTAACGTGTGGCGGGGTATAAAAAGCAACTCTCATATTTCACATGAAGACTGATGCAAAACATATTCTACTAATTCTGTTGGAAAATTTAACTGGAGCATTAATAGCAGCAATGTGCACTAGACTATGACTATTTTGACTATAAAATATACAACAAAACAAAAGGGCTAATTTCTAAGTACTGTCATACAGACTGCAAAAACTGTTAAAGTAACCCTAAAACATAGTTTTCCCATTAAGATTCATTTCCATCCAGAAGTAAACACAAAACTTAATCATATGAGCTGTGACATGAGAAAATCAACAAAGTGGTTATACAGACAGTGCAGACTCAGAGCAGCCTAGGCATCTTGAGTCTGATGAGAGTCTCCAGTCTGATGAGAGTCTTAGCTACCTCCATGCAGACAGGGAAGCTTCTGATCAGACTGGGTGGATGCCCAGGCTGATCTAAGTCTTCCTGTGGCACACATACCACTTTGTTGGTTTTCTCGTGTCCCCGCTCATTTAATCATGATAACTGGCATTACTGTACATACCATTTGCTCATTAAGACCATCAACATCATCAGCTGACATAGAAGAACAGTCTGTCATCAATCTCTGCTGGACTCGTACCAAATACATGGCAAAGGCTGTGCGAGCTTGAACTTTGCTGAAATATAGTAAATAAGAATAAGCAATCCTTTTGAGAAAATATTAGCATCTATTTCAGTTTTTAAGTTCAGTTGTATCTTAAAATTGTCAGCATGAGTTTTGTGTTTATAAACGAGTATTCGAGTATGTGTACTTTCAAATTCCTTAAATGCTGAAACAATATTTTTCATTCATATAAATGTACCTTTGCCAAATTTAGTGTAACAGACATGCATAAAATATTTCTTTTAAAGTTGCATGGATGCAACTTAGTAAGACAGCATGGTATCTGAGTAATTTTCTCCATTTTTTTTTATGAGCAGCCAATCCAGCAGAAAGAAGATTACTTCCCTGCTTTTCAGTTCCTTTAAAAATGTGTTAATCTTGAAAGGAAGATTTTGTTCCCTGGGATATTTTTTGGGAGATTTCCCTGTAAGTGTAGCCCTATGTGTAATAATTGTTAAAGAGTAGAACCTAAGAGAAAGGATTCAAAGCCTAAAATAGCCTAAAATAGTAGCCCCTAAGAAAAGACAAGATGATTTTTTTTAAAAGAAGCCCTTAAGAAAAGGGATGCAATTTGCAAGTCCTTAAAGAATAGCCTCTTTAGAAACGGATGTAAATACTTACAGCTAATACATGTAGTGATCTCCTATGTAAGAGGGACATTGCATATTATTACAGTATCTGGCATGAGGCCACATCTGACAAAGCTGTCTGTAAACTATTTTCATCCATCAATAAAGCCTGTGTACTTTGAATTACAGCAATTAGAAAAGTATATAAAAGCATCGCAAACGACTGCGTCATACCCCGCCACTGAAAACCTTTTTTACACACCGATTTTTCCAGAATTATTTTTTTCTCAGTAAAACCCCAGGACAGGGGCAGCCTAACCCCATTGAACATGGATAAAATTCTTTGTCATGACAGGACACTTCATTACTCTGATCACTTACAATAAGCTTCCGATAAATCACTGACCACTCTAGTCAAATACAATTTCAGTGATTTTAAACATGTGGTCATGGGGCAGATAACCCCTAAAGGGTCAAATCACAACAAGAAGCTTTCATTGCTTCTATCATCAGATGTAAGTTTCTGAAAAAACTGTTAAATATGAATTTATATAGATATTATCATCATTTTATGCATGTATACAGCCCAGGGGCAGGAGGAAATAACTCTGATGGGGTAAATTTGAGCATCATGGAGGCTTTCATCACTCCTGATCATTTGCTGTAAGTTTCAGAAAAATTGCTTCAAACTCTGATTTTATATGGAATTTTTCATGATTTTATACATGTATATAGCCCCAGGGCAGGGGCAGATAATCCCCAATGATAAAATTTCTGTGCTCATATAAAGCTTTTGTTACTTCGATCATATTTGTGAAGTTTCATCATGATACTCCAAGTAGAAAAGGAACTAGAGGCCAGAAACCATTTTTTGTACATTGACAAGTGCCATAACTCTGTCAGAAATCATCGAAATTTGCCCATTAACAATCCCAAGCGAGACATTCTTGGTACAAATGCATATGCATAATTTGAAGGAAATCCGTTGATAAATACTTAAGTTATCGCACGGAAACGAAGTGCGGACGGACGGACAGACGGACGGACAGACGGACGTACATACTATGGACGGACGGACGGACGGACGGACACACGGACGGCCAACGTGAAAACATAATACCCCACCACTAACGTGTGGCGGGGTATAATAAAACAATACTCACGTCAGTGTAAGCCCTTGCTGCAGTAACTCTACAACATTATATTTTGGCTCTGGTGGTGGGGGAGGGGGAGGTGGTGGTGGTGGAGTGAGATTTGAGGATCCCTCCACCTCTATCACATCCTGTTTATCCCTTAAGTCCACAAAATGTCTATTCATGTCACTTTGATGTTCATCTGTCCTAAGAGTACTTCCAATTCTCTTTTCTAATTTATGTTCAGATTTAGAATGAGAATCTTTTTCCACAACAATTTGAATCACATCTTCACTTCTACCACTAGAGTCAGTTCTCTCACTTTTACTATGCACTGATTCTGTTTTGGACAAAGAAGCCAGTGGCTTATAATTTTGGTTTTGTCTAGCTGTAATGTTCTCTTCATTAATAGGTTTTTCATCATCTTCTTCTTCTCCTTCTTCATTACAATTTTCATTTTCTTCTCCAGACTCTTCTGCAACTCCTTGAGCCAGTTTCCTTCTTTCCTTTCCTGAAACAACATATTACACGCTTATTAGACATGATTCAACCTGGAACTGCTGAAGGAGCCAACTACCCTATTGTGCTTAAATATTGAATGGAAAATTAATTGTTTTAGGTGTCCCAATACTAATGCACTTTAGGGTATATCCCTGCTAAATAGCTTGATTACGTTGTGCTGCTTTGGATGAAAATGGCGATGTCAATACCAAGCTTGTTCTCCATCCCCTTACACATACAATGTACCAAATATGAGCATTCAGACTAGGGGCTTCAGGTGTTTTTTAAAAATGCAAATTTACTTATTTTTACCTATTTTATGAGAAAGCATATTCAATTTCCTCTAAAATGGTATGTATATTATTAGAATAGGGTGCTTGGTTCAAAAGTTATGACATGTTTTAGACAAGCCATTGTGACCAATTTTGTAATCATGCTCCAATGTATTCAGTATACGGGCTGATGGCACCAAATTTCACATTCATTAAGCATAAATTGGGGCAAGGATTTAAGCCTTTTACTTATAGTCTTATTCATATACACTGTATGATGCAGTAATATGGGCGGCAACTTCAGCAAATATTTTTGAGTGGTTCACTCGTTTCCATGGTAACCAGGCTGTCAATTTCTGGTTCAAAATGGCAGCGAAATCGGAGTTTTATATGAAGCGAATAATGACAAAACGACAGAATATGATAAAGAACACTCATAAATGATACAATGTATGAAGCAATTATAAAAGATGCACCATTTACTAACATTTTTTATTTGTGAGTTTGTTTCCATGGTAATGAGGTGGCCATTTTCTTGTTCAAAATGGCCGCTAACACGGAGTTTCCATGATAAAAAGATATCAAATGCAAAATAAAAAAAATAGAAACAGTCACAAATCCTAAAGGTAGTTTAACACAATTCAGTTATACAAGTTTTACAATTTGCAAGCATTATTTAGTGGTTCAGCTGTTTCCATGGTAACCAGGATGCCATTTACTTGTCCGAAATGGCCACGAAAACAGTGTTTGCCGGCCAAACTGAAAGAGATGACATTACGAGAAAAGAGGATACAGCAAATTCACAAATGATCTAGTGTGTGCCTCAGTACCTAGTTAAAGCTGGAACATTTGCTCGCATTTTAATTGATTCACTTGTTTCCAAGGTAATTTGGTGGCTTTTTTGTTGGTCAAACTTTCTGTAAAATCTGCATTTCTATGAAAAAGAAGGTAAAGCCCGAAATGCACGTCTCGCTTACCACCTCTCGCAACAGATACAAGTCACTACCTCATTCGTGAAATTAAATACATCTGTAAAATATGCTTATATTGCAAAATATCACGCACATCTGTCAGTAAATATAACATATTCTTGTAAAATATATAGCTCATCCAAGCGTGTTTATGTGTTGTCATACATGAGTAAAGAACAGTTCTTTGATCATTCGGGACCGTAATAAATAGCAAATAACATAAAGCATCAGTCTCCCCGTACTTGGTTAATTTGTTGGTAGTATGGGGTTTAACAACTCTTTGAAACAGTATTTCAATTTGTGTAGAGCTGTCTCCCAGAGAGGGAGAGAAAGAAAAGATATGACAGGCGAGAGAAGAAATATCCAAATTACCCCACCCACATCTACTGCAAACACAGTAGACCCTTACTCTTCTATTATCCATATACAATAGTTGGACGCCTTTGCACTGAAATTTGCCGGGCACCATCGCCCGACCGCAACCATCCCCCTCCTCCCCCTTCCCACAACCACCGTACTTAGAAACGTATCCCCGGGTTTACTATAATAATGCAGATCATGTTTTTTCCATTCCTTTAGGGTGGTCATTTGACAGCTAGAAAACGGTTAAATTGAAGTTCAGTGCAACTAATGTTAAGTGCAGTGTGGCAGCCATATAAAAAGTGTCACCATACTTCACCATGCATAGTGAATATTACATAATGGAATCATTGGGCTCATTCTGAGTCAGTTCGAAAATAATGCCGCTGAAGCCGGGGGGCTAGGGGGACATTGGCAGTGTTGCAACAGTAAATTACTGCACTTGAACTGACTCAATGAAATCAAGTCTCTTTTAGGCCTACCCGTTTCTTTAATGTCTGCCTTGCTTCCTGAAGACCTTTCAAGATTTATTCTTAGTAAAGAAGACCTGATACAAATCCTTGAAATATTTTCACTGACCACAGAACGTTCCTTTCATGATTTATTTTTGGCTGACCAGTTGACAATGTTTGTCAGCTGATCAGTAAGTAACTTAAAGACCCTTTATTTGTATAATCTTTTATTGTGAGTTATTGCTGCAAGCTTCTTACTAAAGATTCATTATTGTAAATGACCCTGATATAGTTTAAACAAATAAAACATTGTTAAGTTTCATTTAAAATCATTCGGGTACTATAAATTTGCAACTAAAATGATCTTCCAATAAACGGTAAAAATACAGCGTACAAACCTGGCGCGCTTTTGCATAATATTGCATAGTTCGACGGGGAACCAGGAAAGGAACTAGTACTTTGTGGAGCTGTTTTCCCATCATTTTTTTTATTATTATTTCAGCCTTTTTTGAGGATTAGAGACATTGAAAAAGTTGAATATGGAAATCCGCATCTGTAGCAGTAAATTTGGTTATCGAAACACATTGTTTCCCTTACTCTTTGCAACAGCTATGTGATTCAATGTATATCTCATAAACCCAAATTCTCATCACCAAACGTGAAGGTTGATTTAGACGTTCTATCACTGTGAGTAGAAAGTACTATGGAGACTTTAAAGGTTGGTTCCTGGAGTATGGAATGCATCATAATTTTCATGATTGTTTTTCTAAATTATCGGAAAGCACTTAAAACAAGGAAATAAGTAAGTTTCACTGAAAAGTGTAAAGCCAAAAGTATTTGGTAAGTCGTTAAGGGAGGGGTTCCCTAACTCTGCTTCGCACACCAGTTAGCGCTATTTTTAGTTCATGCCAAAAATAAGTAACGCTGCTTACACCATGCTGCATTGCATTTTGGGCTAATATTAATCTATTCGCCATGCCGGGACCTTTAGGAGAACTCACATCAAGAGAGAAAATGACCTTTTGGAGAATAACACTAGAAATTACACACTTATAGGCATCTGACAAAATTATTTATAGAACTGGAATTCCAAGGCATTGCTTAAACCAAAGAAAGTAAACCAGAGAAAATGACAATTTTTAACAAAATCCAACGGTTTTCTCACTAGCAACAATTTTAGAAAAATAAGAGGATTCAATATTACACAGAAAAAGACAAAATTATTTTGTGAACAGGTTTGGTATCCTTAGTTCAGGACCCTACCTTTAAGGTGCATAGTTCAACTTTAGCAGCGGCCGCAGCAGACTTAGTGCGATAACAGAAATTGATTGTACCAAAATGTATCTCGTCTTAAAATAAATATACAAATTTAAATAACAACTTCATTCAGGACTGACAAAAGAAAAAAAATCCAAGCTGATATTCATCTTGGCTTTGCACTGTTTGACCAACACAAAGGCACTGATGAAATGACGCATTTTACGACCTTTTCAAGAGCATTGAGTCATATGAAAGGATGTGTGCAATGGAACCCTGTTCACGGTCGAAAAGAGTTTTGCCTACAGCGAGAATCAAACCGCGCTAGCTCAGTGCTAAATCCACTGAGCTACGGAGTACTCCTTAAATGTATGCTGATCTTTAATTGTCGACTGCGATACTTTTGATATACTTGGAATAAAATCTTTTGAATTGTGACAGAAAATGATATGAGAATATGAATTTTATGACAATTGAATTTATGTTGATATGTATGTGTTCACATAATTTTCATGCGGGGAAAATGCCAAATAATTCTGATTAATGCCGACTAAAGTTGGTTTACTGTAAAATAATAAATTTTGCAGATACTTTAACTTTCGCTTTCCTTTGTTTTGTATTTAAAAATGTATGGAAAATAGCAAAACACAATAATTTAGATAAAAACTGACTCGATTAAATTTGCTTAACACAATAAATATCGACTGCATAATCATAGTTTCGGGGGAGCCCTCGATCAAGTGATGAAAAATCCTGACGTCAAATTTAGCGTAACGGCGGGCGGAGAAACGTCATTAATATCGTCGATACCATGTCTCCAAACAATGATTTCCGCGGCATATAAAATAGCTCATGGCATAGAGGTGGAATGGTTTTTGAAGATTATAGGTCTGAGAATTCGAATCTGAGTGCCTCGGTTTTGCATAACAGTTATTTACCTGTTAAGATTTGGCTTATTTCAGTCAAATTGCACTAGCTTTCTTGTTAATGATCGAATTTTACCGAGGCAATCAATCTCGTAAAGGTCACTATCTCAGAATTTATTTGATTGGTCAGTCTGACTAATCACGCTTACACGTTGCCGCGGAAACCGTTTCAAGACACCCCACTATGTTGTAAACAATCGGAAAAATGCGGCCACGCCAGAATGACGTTAAGTGAAAATCGACGGTGGTCAGTGGTTACCAAACGTTATTTTACGTGTAAAATAGAATTTTTGGCACTGAAAATGCCCTATAATTAAAAAACAAGGATGTTTCCATTTTCCTGCATAAAAATAATGACAAAATTCTTGTAAACTACAACAATACAACGTGGTAATAAAAGGCCATCGGCCAAGTGTCACCCGACGTTTGAAATGTGTCACAAACTGCAGCCCTTTATTCCGTTTCAGAGTAACTGTATGGCCAAAACCAAAACATATGTGAACAACAGAATCTGGTAAGGAAATAATAATTGAAGCATAAGCAAAGACATATACCCAATTACTGGGCCTCTATGAGGTTATAAAATACTTAAGTTCAGGACTGGGCGTATGTGTGTAAAATCAGGTTACTGAAACTTAAGGCCCTAACAGAATGCCTAAACATCAAGCCCATATACCCAATAACAAAATAACAAGGGCCATAATCCTCCTAATATGAATCTGATGAAAAATGAACAATGCATTTATGAAGATTCAGCCCATTAATATGAATAGTTCTTGAGTTATCCTTTTAAATTTAAGTGAATGTCTATTATCTATGAAAGGGGAATAACTCTGTCACTAATAAATTTAGCATATCCTAACAATAATCAGAATACTCAATTTACCAAATGCTAATAGCATACTAAATTTCAGCTCTCTCGGTCAAACGGTTCAAAAGTTGGAAAATTGCCAAAAACGACAAAGGGCCATAACTTTGTAAAATATAGGGCAATTGAAATTCCAAAATCACATGCACATCTTCAGATCTAGATGAAACATACTGCACAATTTCAAGTCAATCTGATAAAAGATGTGGCAGGATTTGCGGGGACAAGGTCTGAGTTAGCAAGGGCTGTAACTCCATCAAAAATGGCCGAAACAAAAATCAAAAACCACATGCACATCTTCACATCATAAGAATACAATCTGTAAAATTTCATATAAATCCGATGAAAGATGAAGGAGGAGTTGCGGGGACAAGATTTCGGACAGACGGAAAATGCCAAAAACGACAAAGGGCCATAACTTTGTAAAATATAGGGCAATTGAAATTCCAAAATCACATGCACATCTTCAGATCATGATGAAACATTCTGCAAAATTTCAAGTCAATCTGATAAAAGATGTGGCAGGAGTTGCGGGGACAAGGTCTGAGTCAGCAAGGGCCGTAACTCCATCAAAAATGGCCGAAACAAAAATCAAAAACCACATGCACATCTTCATATCATAAGAATACAATCTGTAAAATTTCAAATCAATCCGATGAAAGACGTAGGAGGAGTTGCGGGGACAAGATTTCGGACGGACGGACGGACGGAAGGACGGATGGACGGACGGACGGACTGACACACGGACGGACGAGGGTCATTTCTATAGTCCCCCTCCGCCTACGTCGGGTGACAAAAAGGGGGCATTTTTAGCGCACAACTAGTAAATTACGCGATGACGTAACGTCATCTGAACCCCCTATTCAGACTTAAATAACTGTTATGAAATATGCCATCAAAACTGGCATTGCTCAAAACATGGACAGAACTTATGCAGCAAATATGAACAGACTACCCAGTACAATTCCTGTGAAATTTGATACAAAAACTGCACTATCAAAAGGAAGGAGAGACCAACATCAGAGGATTACACTAAAGAGTATGCTGGGAAAGATTAATTTGTCAACCTGTACACCCTATTTCCAACACTGTCAACTTGCCCTGCCTATATGATAATTCTATCTTACACAAAAGCTGTGAAAACTGTTGCGATGATGATTCTGTCTCACACATAAGTTTCTTACACAGAAGCTGTGAAACCATGGTTCTCCAATCAGATTGGACGAATGCAATGTTAGGATGTTGTTGACACTGCTCCACTGTTAGTAGAAAAAGTGTGTATAAATGTTTTTCTGCTTCAACTGTATCCCCTAACACAAATATGTGGTCTAATAATAGATAGAAAAGAATGTAAATATAAGCAATGAACTTAATTTTTCTGGTGTTTATCGAAGTATAAACTACACTGGGTCACTAGCAAAGTTTACATGAACCCATTTGGGGTTCACTTACTTTGCACGCGACCCAATGTAGTTTACATTTCGATAAACAACAGAAAAATGAAATTTATTTCTTGAAGAATTCAATGGAGAGCAGTGTCTTGCCTGTCTGGGTATTGTCACAAGACAGGGCTTTACTCTTGTATCATATATTTCAAGGAAAAGGTCCAGAAGAAGAACTTACTCATTTGAGCTCTTCTTCTGTTTCTTCGTTGTCTTTGTCGACTAGTTCCTAACCTGCGTTCATACTGCTTTGTGCGCATTATGGCCTGTGCATATGCAGTGGCAAGCTGAAATAAGATTGGTGTCAGTTAAGTAAATACTACTAAATATCAAACACCATCACTATATTTTGTTTATAATTGAAGAATGGAAAGCTATTTGTTTGACTGATTCTGATCATCCAACCATGCTAGTTTCATCTTCAACATATAGATTGGTGCAAAATTATTTACCAATTTCAAAAGTCAAAATACATATCTTAAACCATTATGTTTACAAAGTTTAAATTTTGCTGACTGCTTTGAAATAACATCTTCCAAATCACTGCTAAAAAGGAAAGAAAAGAAAAATAGTGAATGGCTGCAGTAATCAAATTGAAGGGCTGGTCTGCAGTTTCTGAATGTTAAATAGCAAAAAAGTATTCAAAACATGAAACTGATTTACAAAAGATAGTTAATGGATTCTCTTTAGCAAGACTTGTCTTTTTTATCATACACTTAAAGTTTGCAAAGGGCATCCTATTTTGGAGGAACAAAAAAAAAAAAAAAAAAATAATAAAAAATTCAGCAACACAAAAGAAGACCTGGGCATAGAAGATTTGACTGGTAAGATTGTTTTGTTGGTCCTGAATTGATACTCACTTCCAATGTTGGCTTGATGGCATTGTTAGCTAGCTGGATGTAGGCACTCCTGAAATGGCACAGAGAATTTTTTGCTTTCAAATAAGAAACATTGACCATCATATTCACTAACTGATATGGCACTTCAGAAGTGCCTCTCAGAACAGTAAATACATGTACATCTGTAAGTTACCCAGGAAAGGCCACAACCATAAATAACAGCCCATCCAAGACGCAAGAAGATCATTAAAACAAGTCAGTGCATTCTGCTAGTATGTTCAAGTTTGGCTATTCTAAATACACGTTTGCATCTCTTTTGTATGTATGGGACTGTGTATATTAAAGATAACATGGACTATGCAGTGGATGTATTTTCTTTTCGCTGTTTTGAAATCCCAAAGTTAAATATAAAATTTCCAAATCAATGACTTTGACACCAAAGTCATAAACAGCAATGGGTGCAATATAAAACTTTAGACCATTATCTAACATCAGTGGAAGTATGAATTAACTCCTTCCATGGGTTAAAGAACTATGAATCTTGAAGAAACCTTTAATAAAACATCTATCTATACAGATGCCAATGCCAATGTGGACACTGATGCCCACACCACAGTGACAACAACAGCTCTTCTGTACTTCACACTAGTCTGGTCAATCCCATAATCTTGTGAGGCCCTTGGGACACGACAGATGACTTTACAACAATTATTTTCCACCTACTCCTGTCTTCAGCGGCCCTAATAAGAAAGCAAAGCCCATCCCTGACCACTCCTTATATTGTCTTCCCACCTCTTCTGTCTACCTCTTCTTCTTTCTCCTTTTATTGTGCCCTGCAGAGAACCGGCTTTGCTAAGCCAAAAGAGCTTGCTTGACATGTGGCCATACCACCTTAGTTTCTGTTTCTTGACCATGGTCAGAATTTCGTCATATTCTCTAATGGCTGCTTGGATCTTCTGCGAGTATCCTCATTAGTGACATACTCCTTGTATGAGATGTTCAGTAACCTTCAGCAACATTTCATCTCAAAGGCCTGCATTATTTTCTCTATCTCTGCTGTCAAGGTGCATGACCCACAGGTAAGCAGAAATATGGATATGAGAAGGAAGACATCAGTTTCACCTTTGATCCAAGTGGTATGTTCATACAGGCAAGGTAAAATACAAAACATCTGAAGGTATTTTGTGTGTTATGGAATGGTGGTAAAACTACATCCGTCATTCAGGCATCATATCGCTGACTTCAGTAACCAATGACTTGTTTTTCTTTGCTTTCAAGGTATGTTATGAGAATACAAGAAAGTCATTAACTTATTTTTGAATACAACTGTTTCACATATTATCACTTATTTCAGCAACAACTTTGTTGTTTTTGAAGAACAATATCCAGTATATACAGGGAATACTACAATGGAAAAAACTATTTGAAAATACAATGTACAAGCTGAGACTGCTACAAGCAATGTAAAATTGACACATGATGTAATTAAGCATGCTGAGGTATAGCTTTTAAAGCGCACTAAGTTACTACTCTAAACTACAAAAAACAGCAGCTGCAAACATGCCAAATGGCTACAATGTAAACACTGATGCCAGTGTATTCAGTCATATACAATGATTTCCTTTTATTTCTGAACACAGTAGGGCTTTCTGTTTTATACCACTTTCGTCTTCTCTATGATTAATGTCAAGCATTTGTTATGATAATAAAGCCTCTTCTGCTAGAATATGTTCTAACTGCCAGTATCTGGTGGCTTGGAGGATGGTAGACATTTCTGTTAAATTGGGTGACAGAGAGAACCATCAGCACTCCACAAGTAGTTTGTGTCCTCTTTGTGGCAACTGTTCCAATTGCACTGACAAACAATGTGAGACTCCACAAGTAGTTTGTGTCCTCTTTGTGGCAACTGTTCCAATTGCACTGACAACAAGAGCTGTCGCCTGACAGCATAGCTCGCCTGAATTGGTGCTTGCTCATCACACAGCCGCTATGGTGGTGTGGACTGCTATGCATAAAACTTCATGCAAGCATGTCCATAATGAAAACACATTTATAAACAAAAGCTATCTCAGAAATATGTCTTAAAATAAAATTAAAATAAAAAAAATGAAATGAAATTTCAAAGTCCATGAGCTTGAGGTAAAAAAACAGACGGGTAGGGGGGAGGGGGTGGGGGTGGGGGGTGGGGGGGGTAATTGGGAATGCTATGCATAAAACTTCATGAAAGCATGTCCATAATGAAAACACATTTATGAACAAACGCTATCTCAGAAATACATGTAAGTCTTAAAATAAAATTAAAATAAAAAAAATGAAATAAAATTTCAAAGTCCATATGCTTGAGGTAAAAAAACTGACGGGTAGGGGGAGGGGGGGGCTAGGAGGATGTATCAAAACCCTGAACCATTATCTAACATCAGTCCAAGTATTAGTATCAACTGGGTCCATCATCGTGGCACTGTGAAATTATGTCTTCATGAATATAAAACTTTAACCAAAATCTTTAAGACAAAATTCTAAGTCGATGACCTTGACTTCAAGGTCATCCAGTGGGGTAAGTATAAGGTGTTTTGTAAAAACTCAAAAAAGAGTCTAACATCAGTTCAAGTATAAACTAAATCTCTGCAAAGCATTATGAATCAGTTTGCAATTACAAAACTTTAAAAAAGACAAAAATTTCCTAAGTCCCTGACCTTGACTCAAGATCACTGAGCGGGATTGGGGGAGTACTCTGTAGATTTAACTACAGTGCAAATATAAAAAGAATTCATCTATGGGTTCAGGAGATATGTGTCTTTAAAAAACTTTAACCAAAACATCCAATCAATAAAAAGACAATATTCTAAGTCCATGACCTTGACATCAAGGTCACAGAGGGGGGTGGGGGTAGTACCTTTGAAAACTTTAGACCAATATCTAACTTTAGTGTAAGTATCAAAGGAATCCATCCATGGGTTAAGGAGATATTGGGCTTTATAAAACTTTAACCAAAACATCCAGTCCAAAAAAATACAAATTTTCTAAGTCCATGACCTTGACATCAAGGTCACGGAGTGGGGTGGGGGTGGTACCCTGTTAAACCTTAGACCAATATCTAACTACAGTGCAAGTATCAAAAGAATCCATCCATGGGTTAAGGAGATATAGGTCTTTAAAAAACTTTAACCAAAACATCCAATCTGAACGCGGACGCGGACGCGGACGCGGACGCTGACGCTGACGCGGACGCGGACGCGGACGCGGACGCCGACGCCGTGGTGACAACAATAGCTCTTCCTGAACTTTCGTTCAGGCGAGCTAAAAATGTGAGACTCCACAAGTAGTTTGTGTCCTCTTTGTGGCAACTGTTCCAACTGCTCTGACAAACAATGATACAAATGCAACAAACTGAAAGAGTGTGAGACTTGTGGATTTCTACTCTGCCATGAATTTCAGAATAATCTGCTATGGCTGATTCAGATGATAAGACAGACTGAGACAGCTACAGGTAAATCATCAGATATAGAGCTGTTGATACTACAGGCAAATCTGTCTAAACAGGCATCTATTCAAAGATTGTTTTAAAAGACCAGTATATTTATACGGAAGTATCTTTTTTGGTATCTTGATATCTGTAGTTAAACAGCAACTGCCTTAATGATTTTAACACACCTCTGGAAGCTTGTTTAAATAGATATCTGACTATACTTTGAGCTACAGCAAATCTATGTAAAACAGTATCTATTGATATTATAAAATATGACAATGTCTATAGCTCTTGATGGCAATGTTTTAGGGATGACACTCCAAATAGTGTTTTCTTTTTACCATAAATAAATACAGTAGAACTTCAATGGCTCGAACCCTGATGGCTCGTTAACTTTGCGAGAACTCATTCTTGGGTCCCTAGCAGTCAGTTTAAATTGAAACTAATTCTGGATGGCTGGAACTACCTGTGGCTGGAACTAATTTTCATGGTCCCAAGCCTGTTCAAGCCACTGAAGTTCTACTGTTCAGTACAGTCTCATTACAACACAATACTACTGATTACAATGTTATTATGGATTTAGCACTATCATGCCATGCCTCATGGTGAGACTATACTACAGGGGACCACATTAAAGGCAAATGAGCATTTAAGTGGAAGCAGCAACTCTGCCAATTTTATTTTTGTTTCCTTTCTCAATGTGGGTCAACTATTAAAGGGAAGAATTTTCTCCCAGAGGAGCAAATTCTTCCCTTTTTTCCTTTAAAGTTGACCCTCTTTGGAAGAAAACCACCCTCAAAGGAAGCACATGAGGTTACAAAAGTTGTTCCCCTTAGTGAAATGGTGGAAACAAAACATGGAGATGTACCCTTAATGGTTATTTGCCTTATACACTTTTGTAGTTTAGTCCTTAATGTTCATTTGCCTTATATTCCTTTCCAGTTGAGTCTAAATATAATGTTGTTCACTTACAAGCTGTGCCTTTCTTTTCATTCCAAAAATTGCAAATGAAAGACCCTTTATCCTATGTTGTAAGACTTTGTAAGATGACTGTAGTGAGAATCCTCAACAACATTTTCTTTTGTTATTCAATGATAATTTTCTATTTTTATTCCAAAACCTTGGCATATCTGAGAGCTACTAATACATTTGTAATAATGAAATGAGCGAGTCTGTATATTCAAGTACAATACATATATATATATATAACAACTAATACTTCTAAGGAGAGCATTCTCATACTTACAATGTTATCTTAGGGGCAGGGGTCCTAGAAATGGTTTAAAATAATCATTAGAATAACCCTGAATTTTGTTTCAGATGTCTTTAAAGTTACGGAAACTCCACACCCACTCCACTCAATGTTGAATATATTCTTTACTTTTCATTCAACGTAATGTACATGTATATGAACATTTTAAATAATGGGACAGACTATATTTGGAAGTAATGGCTTTCCCTACAGATATGTTTAACAGAAAAGAACTATTGCCAGATAGATACATGTTAGTTACTCAAGTGTTTTATTTCTATAAACAGAATCAGTTCCACTGATATTCTCTGGTATTTGCACAATACCAATGTGACAGTATTAATACCTTCGAACAGATCTATCAAACAGATCTATCAAACAGAAAAGAAACAGATTAACACAAACTGATTAAGAATCAGAAACTTAAGCAAGTTTAGTGCCAATTTCACTAACAGAACTACCAAGAAGGTGCATTGAAATAAATTCACTGGAAACATTTTCCATATAGCACTTTGTATTTATACAGACTCAGTCCACTCTCCCTATCTCAAATTCGAAGTTAATCTCAAACTACTGATATTTCAAAGTAAATTTTCTGGTCCCAGAAAATTAACTTTTCTGGTCCCAGAAAATTAACTTTGAGATACCAGTAGTTTGAGATTACAGAAGTTAAACTGTAAAGAAAAATGGATAGATGGATGACTTGCAATTTTACGTCCTTCTTAACAGTATTTCAGTCATATCAGGACAATGGCTGGGTGATAATGAAAGGCTGTATGCAATGGAACCCCGTTTATGACTGAAAAGATCCACACCTACAGCGGGGCTTGAACCTGGGACTGCTAGATCAGCAGGCCAGCGCTTAACCTACTGACCTACTGGGGCTCCTGTAAAGAAAAACAGGAAATTTGTCCAAACTGTTTTCTTTGACGTAAGAGGGTACTATGACATATCAATGATTGAGATAATGAAAGTCAACTGTAATCTTCATCAAATGCCAGTCTATTGATGTATGTAAATGTTTACAGTAAATTTATTAGAAACAAGAGCTGTCGCCTGACAGCATAGCTCGCCTGAATTGGTGCTTGCCCATCACACAGCCGCTATGGTGGTGCGGACTGCTATGCATAAAACTTCATGCAAGCATGTCCTTAATGAAAACACAAAAGCTATCTCAGAAATAAGTCTTAAAATAAAATTAAAATAACAAGTAGCCCAAAGGGCAACAATTGCTCACCTGAGAGACACTGTAAGCCTATAGGGATATTTAAGATGCTCAAGGGCAGCTAACTCCACAGTCAGTGGTCCAATCAGGCTGAAAATTAAACTCATCCAAAACATTATATATGCCCTCATTTAATATATGCAAGTTTAAAAAGTATCCGATCAAGAGCACAATAGACAGAGCTGTCAAGGGCAGCTAACTTCGTAGTGGTTGGCCTGATCTGGCCAAAATTTGAACTTGTTTAAGATATTATGCATTTCCTCATTACCTGCAAGTTTGAAAAGGATCAGATCAGTAGAAACCAAGAACAAGAGGGCCAAGTGGCCCTTGATCGCTCACCTGAGCAAAAAGGTTAAAGGTCAAACTAGGGTCATAATTTGAACAAACCTGATAGTTTGCAACCATTTCCAGATGGTTCTGAAGAAGAAGATTTTCGAATGTTTTTCTATGTATTGCTATGGTTCAAACCCTGGAGCCCCTGGGGCAGGGCCATTTTGGACCCTGGGGCCATCATTTGAATAATCTTGGTAAAGGACCACTAGGCAATGCTAAAAGCTAAATTTCAAGCCTCTGAGCCAAGTGGTTCTGGAGCAGAAGATTTCTGAATATTTTTGTATGTATTTCTATCGTTCAAACCCAGGACCCCCTGGGGCGGGGCCATTCTTAACCCTGGCACCATCATTTGAACAAACTTGGTGAGGGACCACTAGGCAATGCATCATACAAAATTTCAAGCATCTGCACTAAGGGGTTCTGGAGAAGAAGGTTTTTAAGTACATTTTAATTTCGAACCCAAGACTGCCTGCCCCAGGGCCATTTTGGATCCCAGGGCCACCATTTACACAAACTTTGTAGGAGTCCACCAGGCAATGCATCATACCAAATTTCAAGCATCTGAGCCAAGTGGTTCTGAAGAAGAAGATTTTTCAATAGTTTCCTATGTATTTCAATGGCTCAAACTCAGGACTCCCTGCCGCAGGGCCATTTTGGACCATGGGGCCATCATTTGAATAAACTTGATAAAGGACAACAAGGCAATGCATCATGCCAATCTTCAAGCATCTGAGCCAAGTGGTTCTGAAGAAGAAGATTTTTTAATATTTTTCTATGTAGTTCTATGGTTCAAACCCAGGACCCCCTGGGGCGGAGCCATTTTAGACCCTGGGGTCATCATTTGAACAAACTTGGTAAAGGACTACTAGGTAATGCTAAATGCCAAATTTCAAGCATATGAACCTTGCAGTTCTGAATTTCAAGCATCTGAGGCAAGCAGTTCTGGTGAAGAAGATATTAAAGTATTTTTTAGTTTCGAACCCAAGACCCCCTGCCCCAGGGCCATTTTGGACCCTGGGGCCACCATTTGAACAAACAAGGTAGAGGACCACTAGGCAATTCTACCAGCCAAATTTCAAGCATCTGAGCGAAGCAAATCAGGAGAAGAACATTTTTAAGTATTTTTTTGTTTCAAACCCAAGACCCCCTGCCCCAGGGCCATTTTGG
The DNA here is from genome assembly GCA_963989385.1 of Ctena decussata. Lineage (NCBI taxonomy): Eukaryota > Metazoa > Mollusca > Bivalvia > Lucinida > Lucinidae > Ctena > Ctena decussata. The sequence goes on from OZ022499.1 coordinate 105,385,559, forward strand.
ACCCTGGGGCCACCATTTGAACAAACTTGGTAGAGGACCACTAGGCAATGCTACATACCAAATTTCAAGCATCTGAGCAAAGCAGTTCTGGAGAAGAAGATTTTTAAGTAATTTTTAGTTTTGAACACAAGACCCCCTGCCCTAGGGCCATTTTGGACCCTGGGGCCACCATTTGAACAAACTTGGTAGAGGACCACTAGGCAATGCTACATACCAAATTTCAACCATCTGAGCCAAGCAGTTCTGGAGAAGAAGATTTTTAAGTATTTTTTTAGTTTCGAACCCAAGACCCCCTGCCCCTGGGCCATTTTGGACCCTGGGGCCACCATTTGAACAAACTTGGTAGAGGACCACTAGACAATGCTTCATACTAAATATCAAAGCCCTAGGCCTAGCGGTTTCAGAGAAGATGTCATTTAAAGCAAATTGTTGACGACGCACAACGGACGACGGACACTGGGTGATCACAATAGCTCACCCTGAGCCTATGGCTCAGGTGAGCTAAAAAGTGGCGACATTGATTTTTTGGATGCTCAGGGCAGGTACACCATAGTCAGTGGTGGGATCTAGCCGAAATGCTAACTAATCCAAGCTTTTATGCATATCCTCATTACCTGCAAGTATGAAGAGGATCCGATGAAAAATGAAAATGTGATGACGTTGTTTTCCCCATTATAACACTATGGGATTTTTTTCAAATGCTCAAGGGCAGCTAACTCCGTAGTCTGTCTCGAATCCGGCCAAATTTTGAACTCATCCAAGCTCTTATGTATGTCATCATTACCTGCAAGTATGATAAGGATCTAATCAAAAACCTTGACCTTGGGCACAGCACCATGAAAGTCGAACTTGCTCGAGATATTGTCATGCCCTTCATTTGTGTGAATTTATTTTAAAATCCATTGAGAAATGTAGGTGCTAGAGCGCTGACAAAGTTTTTCTAAAAATAGCCACAGTGACCTTGACCTTGGGCCCAGCACCCTAGAAGTCAAACTTGTTTGAGATATTGTCATGCCCTACATTTGTGTGAAGTTGATTTAAAATCCGTTGAGAAATGTAGGCGCTAGAACGATGACCAAGTTTTTCTAAAAATAGCCACAGTGACCTTGACCTTGGGTGCAGCACCCTGAAAATCAAACTTGCTCAAGATATTGTCATGCCCTACATTTGTGTGGTTATTTTAAAATCTGCTGAGAAATGTAGGTGCTAGAGCGCTGACAAAGTTTTTCTAAAAATAACCACAGTGACCTTGACCTTGGGCGCAGCATCCTGAAGGTCGAACTTGCTCGAGATATTGTCATGCCCTACATTTGTGTGAATTTGATTTAAAATCTGCTGAGAAATGTAGGTGCTAGAGCGCTGACAAAGTTTTTCTAAAAATAGCCACAGTGACCTTGACCTTGGGCGCAGCATCCTGAATGTCGAACTTGCTCGAGATATTGTCATGCCCTACATTTGTGTGAAGTTATTTTAAAATCCATTAAGAAATGTAGGTGCTAGAGCGCTGACAAAGTTTTTCTAAAAATAGCCACAGTGACCTTGACCTTGGGCGCAGCACCCTGAAAGTCAAACTTGTTCGAGATATTGTCATGCCCTACATTTGTGTGAATTTGATTTAAAATCGGTTGAGAAATGTAGGCGCTAGAGTGATGACAAAGTTTTACTAAAAATAGCCACAGTGACCTTGACCTTGGGTGCAGCACCCTGAAAGTCAAACTTGCTTGAGATATTGTCATGCCCTACATTTGTGTGAATTTATATTAAAATCCATGGAGAAATGTAGGTGCTAGAGCGATGACAAAGATTTTCTAAAAATAGCCACAGTGACCTTGACCTTGGGCGCAGCACCCTGAAAGTCGAACTTGCTCGAGATATTGTCATGCCCTACATTTGTGTGAAGTTATTTTAAAATCCATTGAGAAATGTAGGTGCTAGAGCGCTGACAAAGTTTTTCTAAAAATAGCCACAGTGACCTTGACCTTGGGTGCAGCATCCTGAAAGTCGAACTTGCTCGAGATGTTGTCATGCCCTACATTTGTGTGAAGTTATTTTAAAATCCGTTGAGAAATGTAGGCAATAGAGCGATGACAAAGTTTTTCTAAAAATATGTGATGACGTTGTTTTCTCCATTATAACACTATGGGATTTTTTTAAAACGCTCAAGGGCAGCTAACTCAGTAGTCTGTGCTCGAATCCGGCCAAATTTCGAACTCATCCAAGCTCTTATGTATGTCATCATTACCTGCAAGTATGATAAGGATCTAAGCAAAAACAGTTGAGAAAACGTGATGACGCCATTTTCCCCATTATAACCCTATGGGATTTTTTTCGAACGCTCAAGGGCAGCTAACTCCGTAGTCTGTGCTCGAATCCGGCCAAATTTCGAACTCATCCAAGCTCTTGTGTATGTCATCATTACCTGCCAGTATGATAAGGATCTAATCAAAAACTGTCGAGAAAACGTGATGACGCCGTTTTCCCCATTATAACCCTATGGGGGCTATCTGTTGCCATGGAAACCAGAGTTCTGAGCTGATCGGCACCAAAACCTAATGCAACCTTTCCCCCACCCAAATGATGCTTCAGATACAATTTGATTGCGATCAGCCCACTGGTCTCTGAGATATTTATGTTTGAAAGTGTTGACGCACCCACCCACGGACGCACGCACAGACGGACGGCTCGACTCCCATCCTATAAGCTCACCTCTGAGCCTTTGGCTCAGGTGAGCTAAAAAAAATGAAGAAATGAAATTTCAAAGTCCATGAGCTTGAGGTAAAAAAACTGACGGGTGGGGGGAGAGAGTGGGGGGGGGGGGGGGGATGGGGAGGGGGGGGGGGGCTAGTATGTATCAAAACCCTGAACCATTATCTAACATCAGCCCAAGTATTAGTATCAACTGAGTCCATCATCGTGGCACTGTGAAATTATGTCATCATTAATATAAAACTTTAACCAAAATCTTTAAAACAAAATTGTAAGTCGATGACCTTGACTTCAAGGTCACCCAGTGGGGTAAGTATAAGGTGTTTTTGTAAAAACTCAAAAAAGAGTCTAACATCAGTTCAAGTATAAAATAAATCTCTGCAAAGCATTATGAATCAGTATGCAATTACAAAACTTTAAAAAAGACAAAAATTTCCTAAGTCCCTGACCTTGACATCAAGATCACTGAGCGGGGTTGGGGTAGCACTCTGTAGATCTAACTACAGTGCAAATATAAAAAGAATTCATCTCTGGGTTCAGGAGATATGTGTCTTTAAAAAACTTTAACCAAAACATCCAATCAATAAAAAGACAATATTCTAAGTCCATGACCTTGACATCAAGGTCACAAAGGGGGGTGGGGGTAGTACCTTCGAAAACTTTAGACCAATATCTAACTTTAGTGCAAGTATCAAAGGAATCCATCCATGGGTTCAGGAGATATTGGGCTTTATAAAACTTTAACCAAAACATCCAGTCCAAAAAAACACCAATTTGCTAAGTCCATGACCTTGACATCAAGGTCACAGAGTGGGGTGGGGGTGGTACCCTGTTAAACCTTACACCAATATCTAGCTACAGTGCAAGTATCAAAAGAATCCATCCATGGGTTAAGGAGATATAGGTCTTTAAAAAACTTTAACCAAAACATCCAATCTGAACGCCGACGCGGACGAGGACGCTGACGCGGACGCCGACGCCGTGGTGACAACAATAGCTCTTCCTGAACTTTCGTTCAGGCGAGCTAAAAATTGATTGGTGCAAACATTCTTTCCAACCTGCTGTCAATGAAAAGACATGAAACATAACTTACTTGGCTCTTGATCCTGCTGAGGTGGAGCCTTTATTAGCTGTGGCAGTGGTGGAGCTTTTATGTCTGAAAATATAACAGTCTGTTATTATCTGGATATAAGACAGGGTTTTCTCCTTCTCAAATGGCCCGAAACACCTAACCATTCTGCCATAACAATCCTAAAAGTTTATTTCCTGGTTGGGATGGAATTATGTGTTTACCAGGTGTGCTTTACACCATTTGTTGATAATTCTAAGATAATTTCATTTTATGATGCTCACAAAATGTATATTGTGGCTTGTAATCAGGACTGCCTTGTTGAAATAGCCAGGAAATATGTATATATGTATATTAGGAAAAAAACCAAAAAGCTGTCTAATTATCATGACTGAAAGCCTTCTTTTTTCCAGAAACTCTAAACTTACATCTTGAATGAAATGAAATATTACCTGTCTGGGTAGAGCTTTTGATGTACCATGAGGTTATGAGTTGTGGTAAACTGAAGAAAATTCCTGAAACAAAAAGATACTACCTCAGTTAATGCATTGTTCTTTTTGCATGCTTATTTTTTTCATTTTGGTTAGTCTAAGTAAAAGCCCTTTTGGGCTTATGTTATCATTTGCTTACATTGAACAAAAAATAAATTTTCTATGTCTATGTCACACGTTGAAACACTTCAACTATTTTCCTAACCCTTTTTTGAGCAGAGGACCTGTCCTTATTATTTGGATGAGCCCATTCCTAGGTGTAGGGGTTTCTGGTATATTTTTTCATTTTTATTGCATTTTATGCATAAATTCCTGTAAGCAAACGGTGTAGACCTTGATCAGACGCCACATTCTGTGGCATCTGAAATGGGTCTGCACTGTTTGCATATGTCCCCAAAAAGGGTTAAGCACTCTTTTCTCTTTCAAGAATTAAGAACTAGCACAAACACCGAGTTCCTGATTGGTTTCAATACAAAATTAATTGACAGTTTATCTAAGTTTATCTTAAAGGCTAAGTAAATTTAAGAAAAAATATTTAAGTGGTTATGATGGTGGAGGATTGTATAAGTCTCTTATGCATGCTATCAAATCCTGTTTTCCATTTTGTAGCTTGTAAATGCTATGCATGTAAATAAGTTGAAATAAATACTGATTAAACTAAATGGTATTAATAAAGTAGTCTAAACTTACTGATACAGGTCCCATGAGTCTGCTGTTGGGAATATTCTAACCCAACCCCCTTTCCTAGAATCTTCTTCTTTTAGTCTGCGTAACACTTTGATTTCATCACTGTTCAGTCCTTGCATTGCTTTGTTTGTACTGGCTGAGACATCTCTACCCGAGCCGTCAGAACCTTTCTTCATGCTACCAGCAGACTGAGGCCTCTGTTTCTGTAGGTGAAATAGTAAACATGTACACTTTAGCACAGTCAAACATGCATGGGTCAAAAAAGTGCCCCTATATTGTTGCTGGCTTCATGTGCTAGGACAGACATTGGGACATCAAATACGCATTGTATGCTTTCTATGCAAGTGTGTCTTCAGTATCAAATGTTGGCAAAGCAAAAGACATCTTAATTATCATTTAAGGTGTATGGGTACACCTTCAAGTTTGTCCTCCATTTTTACAAAAGGGAAACAAATTTTTTGACTTACTGTTTGTATTTCTGCTCAATATTGCCTTTCTAAAATGGATTCTACTTTTATAGGAAAAATTGCTCACATGGGAAGCTAACAGGAAGTCACAATAGTTCTTCCCCTTTGTGAAAATAGCAAAAAGCTTCCATTGGTGCCAATCTTTCCTGTAACATCAGACCAACTTTGGAAGGGCTTTGTCATCAAGGAAAGCAAACAGGTGGTCAAATAGTTGTTCCCCTTTGCAGAAATGTACCCATACACCTTAACCAGCCATCCAAAATAGTGTTAATAGTACAAACTGCTTGTGTCTTATTTCTGCAATTTTTGCATCTAGGAGTACTGTTAACTCTCCTTGTAACAATCTTGTAGTCACATACTTGTACATTTTACTGATATTTCGATCTGCATGAAACTTTACTTCAAATCAAAAGCAACAAAAACTGTAGCACAAGAACATCACACAATGAACATTTAGTAAAGTGATTCTGTTTGTTGAATCTACAACACTAAAGACAATATAAAAAGTGAACACACATCCTTTAAGGCTATCTGCTAGTCTTAAAAGCCTTTGGATGACAAAACAAAACAAAACAAACAAAAAAAAAAACAGCAGCCCAAATGGGTAATTTTAGATTTAACTAGCAATTAAATGAATGTGCACTAATTATTACCAAACAAAATCTTGAAGTGTTTTATGCCTCTGCCTTTGGAGAGCAGTGGACAAATGTATAGCATAAAATAACATCTACATGTATCTTAGACAATTTTCTCTAACAATAATTGACTGCCTCTTTGTTATTACATATGAGACGCGACACGAGAAAACCAACAATATGGTTGTGCGCCCAGCGCAGACTCAGATCAGCCTGGGCATCCGCCCAGTCTGATCAGAATCTTCGCTGTCCGCATGAAGGTAGCTTAGACCCTTAGCTACCCTTATAGCGCCAAGCGGAGAGTCTGATCAGACTGGGCGGATGCCCAGGCTGATCTGAGTCTGCGCTGGGCACACAACCACATTGTTGGTTTTCTCGTGTCGTTGCTCATATAAGCTAGCAGCTTAGCCTAAAGACCACCAGACTGTTGGCAGGTGTTGAATTTCCTGACATAAACATTCATGTTTCAAAAACAATGTTTTCAAGTCCCATATTTTAGGTAACTTGTAAAAATTCTTTGTATTTATAATTTCGCCTTTTATTTGTGTTTCTGTTCCTATTAATTTATTTATTTTTTTTCAATTTTGCCAACAGCTGTTTCATCAAGCAATTCTTTCAAAAATTATTTCAGAAAAATTTGATAATTTCAGAAAAGTTTTAAGAAGATTTGTAGATAAAGTACTCAACCTGAGCCGCCACCTTTCAAATTACTCTCTGCATGGTTTGCAGACTTATGGATATCCATCATGCTCATTTACAATGGTCAGCCAAAATGCTTACACATTTCAGTTCACCTCACAAAATTGCTGACAGTGTTAACTGTGACCTGCTTTCATATAATATTAATACTTTAATAACTTTGTAAATATTTAAAATTTTTTAGCACAACCCCATTAGCACAAAAACACAACCATTTTACATTCTTGGGGTCACTGCTACAGAAACATGGTCCAAAGAATGTAAATAGTGGTGTATATAAGTCTCTTGTTTTGTCCAAAATCAATGAGCTTTCTGTCAGTGACATGAATCTTTACATTCAAGTTCATCTGCAATGCTTGTCCTTACGTACTGGCAATCAAATTTGGCAGTTACACAGAGGTTCAACGAATTTCAGACCAGAAAAGTGTAGTGGGGTTGTTTCATATCACCAGTGTTATGATTCATCATCATGCTAGAATCAATAACATTATGGTTTTCCATAATTCTTTGTCTTTCAGTTCTGTGGTGCCATCTTGTGAAAAATATTTATGCACAATATAGTTTGCCATGCCTACATTTCATTTGAAATGAATGGTTAGCCATAACAAATAGGCATTATCGATATCCAAAAGCCTCTGAACTAGTATATCAAATAGATAAAATGATTTAAAATGAATGAGCTGTGTCAAAAGAAAACCAGCCTCATGGTATATGCAGTCCACATGTCAAGTAAACAGTTCATTGCTCTTCCCTTCCACTAGTATGTAAATGCACCATTACATATTCCTGATGACAAGTTTTTACATGACACAGCTCCGAATTATGGTCTCCTACCACCAAAGGACTTTATATAAAGGCTATTACTGGGACAGTCCCCAAAACAGTCCTTGATCAAATGTTTTATTTGATGATTATTCTAGGATGATTGTTCTCATTTCTCAATAACAAGAGGCCCAAATGGGCCTGATATCGCTCACCTGGCTTTTGTATCCGAATGGTCCCCATTCTGATACAAAATTGGTCCAATTCCAGAGATTTTCTCAATTTCACATTTTGCTACTTTTAGTAACAGAGGCCAACTTGTCTGGTCTTTATATATTTACTTTTGAAACACCTCAAGGCAAGAATCATTTTGCCACAAATTTCATCAAAATCCATTCAGGGGTTACTGAGATATTGTCAGTTTCATGTTTTGTGCTATTTTTAGTAACGGCAGATGGAGGCCATCTTAGAATGCCAAAATGCAAAAAATTGAAAAGCTTTCATGCAAGGACCATTTTGACACAAAATTGGTCCAGTTCCATTGTAATTTTCTAATTTTCAAATTTTGCTATTTTAAGTAACAGAGGCCAACTTGAAGGGTCAATATTTGTTAATTTGTGAAACACATCAAAGCAAGAATCATTTTGCCACAAATTTCGTCTCAATCGCTTCAGCGGTTAATGAGATGTTGTCATTTTCATGTTTTGTGCTATTTTTAGTAACAGCAGATGGCGGCCATCTTGGAATGCCAAAATGCAGAAAATCGAAAAAGCTTATTGAAATGATCATTATGACAGAAATTTAGTCCAATTCCATTGAGATTTTCTTATTTTCACATTTTTCTATTTTTAGTAAAAAAGGCCATTGTGACTTGTCTATATTTAGTTACTTTTGAAACATCTCAATGCAAAAATCATTTTGACACAAATTTCGTCAAAATCTATTCAGCGGTTACTGAGATATTGTCATTTTCATGTTTTGTGCTATTTTTAGTAACGGCAGGTGGTGGCCATCTTGGAATGCCAAATTGCAATTAATCGAAATGGCTTCATGTAAGGAACATTCTGACACAAAATTGGTCCAATTCCATTCAAGGGTTCTTGAGTAATTGTCATTTTATGTTTGTGCTATTTTTAGTAACGGCAGATGTCGGCCATCTTGGAAGCCAAATTGCAATTAATCGAAACGGCTTCATGCAAGGAGCATTCTGACACAAAATTGGTCGAATTCCATTCAAGGGTTCTTGAGTAATTTGTCATTTTTATGATTGTGCTATTTTTAGTAACGGCAGATGTCGGCCATCTTGGAAAGCCAAATTGTAATTAATCGAAATGGCTTCATGCAAGGAACATTCTGACACAAAATTGGTCGAATTCCATTCAAGGGTTCTTGAGTAATTGTCATTTTTATGTTTGTGCTATTTTTAGTAACGGCCCCCATGGTGGCCATCTTGGATAGTCAACTGGCACAAAATTGAAATGATTCCTTTTAAGGACCATTGCTGACCAAATCTGACCACAATCGATTGCGTTTTCTTGAGATACTGACATTTGAGCAAAATCGGTCTTGTAAATACTAAGTAGGTCACTGTGACCTAATTCCGAGATAGATTTTTTTCATTTTTACAATTTTTAATCCCAAGGTCCCATTAATGTTCCACGCAAACTTTCTGCCAAATATATCAAATGGTTCTGGAGAAGAAGAGTTGATTTTGTTGTTTTTGCTATTTTTAGTAACGGCGGCCATCTTGGATTCTTGACCTGACCCAATTTTACAATTTTGAAACCCTGCAGTCTGGTCATGCTCCATGTGAAATTTGAAACCCATGGGTGCAGTGGTTTTAGAGAAGAAGTTGTTTGAAGTCGTTTGAATATGTCGTTTTTTGACATTGGCATTTGAGCAAAATTACACTCGTAAACAGAAAGTAGGTCACTGTGACAAAACTTCGCTACAGATTTTTTTCATTTTTACAATTTTGAATACCAAGGTTTCATTGATGTTCCATGCCAAAATTCAGACAAATATACTTAGTGGTTCTGGAGAAGAAGTTTATTTTGTTGTTTTTGCTATTTTTAGTAACAGCGGCCATCTTGGATTTTCAACCTGACCCAATTTTACAATTCTGAGACCCTGGAGTCAGGTCATGCTCCATGTGAAATTTGAGAACCATGGGACCAGTAGTTTTACAGAAGAAGATGTTTGAATATTTGTTTTTAGGTGTTGACGGACACATTCCGTGACGACGCATGATGCACGCCGGACGCATTGGTATGACAATAGCTCACTATGGCCCTTTGGGCCAGGTGAGCTAAAAACTGTTCATATTTGTGTATAAAAAATGTTCTTATTTCTCTATAAAAAATAACCATGTGGCATATAATAAGAAACACACCAAAGAGACAATTTTGATAAGCCAAATGTTTGATTTCAGGGAGCTTAAAAATCATTTCTGTTTTGTGCACCAATTTCTGTTACTGCAACCAAATATGAGCCGTGACAAGACAAAACCAACAATGTGGTTGTGTGCCCAGCGCAGACTCAGATCAGCCTGGGCATCCGCCCAGTCTGATCAGAGTCTTCGCTGTCCGCATGAAGGTAGCTTAGACCCTTAGCTACCCTCTGAGCACTTAACGCAGAGTCTGGTCAAACTAGGCTGATGCCCAGACTGATCTGAGTCTGCATTGGGCGCACAACCACATTGTTGGTTTTGTCGTGTCGCGGCTCATATACAGAATAACAACTGGCTTGTAGACATGTATGCATGGGTTCATCAAAGCTCCAGGTAACCCATTAAAAATTCAAACAAAGATTGTTTTTCTCAGCATATGCTGTGTGGCCTCATTATAATCACCTTGGCAAATAAAAAGAATTCTGTTGCCCAGAAAAAGATTATCAAAATTTTTATCCTCAAAATCGCCTTTACAGTAAAAAAACAAAACTGATTTCACCCCAAAACTGCTGACTTATACTGAACAAAGGGGTTGATGTCAGTATAACACACTTGAAGAATGTTAGAACAACTGATTAACTCTTTCACTACCAAAAAGCAGACGACAAAATTTACGTCTGCAAAAATTAAAAAAATGCCTTGTCCAAGACTTTTTATATTGAGAATTCAAAGACTAGAGGGCAAACAGTGTAGATCTAGATGAGGCGGCTCATTATGAGCCGCCTCATCAGGATCTACCCTGTTTGCAAATTTTGCTAAATGCCTCACTGGGGCTTAAAGAGTTAATAACAATATGAGCTATGGATGGACATATAAAATTATTATCTATGAAAACCAGCTTAGCCAACGAACACCAAATAATTAGATATAGATTTTATTCTAATTTTACAACATTGTTTAGCCAATACCACATGCTTACCAAAACCACAGGTGCAGATCTAAATCTGGCTGACTGGAAAGAATATCACAACAGTACTGTACAAATTCTACAACATGGGACACTTAAAGTAACTCTGGTCACTCTGCTTAAACTTCAACATTTTGTTTTGGATGCAGAAGTATGTTAGTGGAGACCCTCATCAGACTGCTCCTGGATCTGCACCGTTTGCTCAGACTTATCTGTTCCAATATTTAGAATTTTTACAGTAATAAAATACCCTAATGTGCTTAAGTTTTGGGACACCTAAAACATTAATTTTCATTTGTCCAAATTTTTAAGCACATTAGTACAATTCTTTCACAGACTATATATGGCATACATCCCTGATCTGAAACGTTTATGTTCTCTTAAAGTCATACAAACATATAAACATTGTACATCCTGGGCAATTTTTGAAGACCATTCTAACACAGAATGCCTCTAGAGGCAATGGAAAAATCATAGTGATTTATTTAAGCAACAAATCAATGTTTGCATGTTTATTTGCATGTTTAGCTAGAAGAATGGTTGGGAGAATATGAAGAAAATGACTACGTTTTTCCGTGATTTTATGTGTTAGAATCAAAATAGTTCAGCTTTAACAGTTATCTGTTGAGCAATAAATTAGTTGTAAGTAGATATATCCCTCACACTCTGTGCTTATAACATTATCTACTTTACAACTGACCTCCAAACAGTGACTTATTGTTCAACAAATCACCGTCTATTTTTTAAAGATTTTGATTTTGCAATGAATTTATCAAAACATATTTGGAACACACAACAAAGTAAGGTATAAGGAGACAAACAGAGTCATATTTATGGACATTTTAAAGCCATCATAGCTCTCCCAGTGCTGTACAGGTTTCACTGTATATTATTGCACCATGCTTTTAGATGACAGTTTTCTATTAATAATATTGTCAGTGGCAACATATTGTTTAATAGCAAAAGGCATGGAATAAAATATGGAAAATATTAAAAAAGCTATAGAATTTTTTATCTGATGCCACACTGTTCATTTTATTTTCACCACATTACAGAGTCTAAATATGTCATGTCATGAAGGGGTGGCAACTAAAATGTTACAAACAGTTTCCAGTACAACAAGAAAATTATGTATGTGTTACTCATTTAAACTGTCCAGTTGTTGTCATTTCAATGGCAAAAGTATAGTTAAACGTTTGCAGTGGTATTTTACAATAGGAATGAGTCAGCTATGACGGCTTTAAGTAGTATGAGATTAAATGTGCTGGAAATGTATACTTAGGGACAAAAGTTCTGCATGGATGTTCAAGGAACATCCATGCAGAAATTTTGTCCTTAAGTATATTTCTGGATTTACCAAAAATTACAGATTTCTAGCTAATGAGTACACTTATATGCTAAAGTGTATATCTCAAAAGTACGAGATTACAGATGTTTGAAAAGGATGCTATTATTAAAGGTGAACGGGTAAACTTTCAGGGGAAGCAACTCTGCCATTTTCATTTTCTCTCTCTCACAATGAGGTCAACTCTTGACATAATGTTCCCATAGAAGAAAATTGTTTCCTTTAAGACTGGACCCCATTTTGAAAGGGCTCCACTGTCCAGGGGTGGCAAAAGAAAGTCTAAAAAGTTGTTCCCGTTTGTATGTAAAAATGGCTGAAAAACATGAAGAGGTACCCGTACACCTTTGGTAGGCATGTATATAAGTATGGTTTGTTTTAAAGTTGCAACTACAGCCTACCTTACTGTTAGTGCTTAAATTGTGTAAAAGATATACTTGTACTTGAACTAGGCCCAGTTGTTCAAAGCGTCATCAGCTAACTAGCTTGTTAAGAGGTCAACTCTTTAAGTGTTTTATGACTCTGTCATCAAATACACTGATATTTTTTTCTTGAAAAAAATGTGAGAAGCTTTTGCACTGCATCAAAAAATGGTGACGTATTTGAGATATTAATGTTTGAAATTTTCACAAAACAATAACTAATGCAGTTCTTAGTTCTGAGCAACCAGGCCCTGATGATAAAGAAGGATTTTGATGATACTTCTGAGAGTTCGTTTTTCCATAAAAACAATTGTGGGGCTACCCATTAAAGCCATTCTAGCAAAAGGTAGTATAGGCATCACAATGTGTGCTTTTAAAGGGACCATGAAAAAACTATACTGTAATTATCACCAAACCCTTCTTTACACACACTTAGCAATGAACATATAGACATGTAGGAAAAAATATGACATCTTCAGAAGAGAGAAAGAAGAATTCTAAGGGAGAAAATACGGGCAATTCAAAATATGACAATGTGTAAAATGCAGGTAAGCTCTCAGATGAGCTACCAAATCTTTATAAAACTACTCTGACAAAAAATAATACTGAGTACAGTAAATTTTAAAATTATGGTTATACGTTTGATTTCTCTCACCAACATCAAATGTGATGTTCTCGATTTCTGTATGGTTAAACAGATGCTAGTTAGGTTATTAGGAAGTACATAAGAAAAATTTAAGAATAGTGCAAAATTTTCAGTCCACAAAGTTAATACTGGTCATACATACCATGACCACAAGGGCCTTCTCTTTTTAGTGCAGGATGTTATTGCACTCCCATATGCAATATCATCTAATAAAGGCATTTATTGTCTTGACGGTTAAACTAAATGTCAACCAAAGGACCTGGTATGATAAGGCCCATATTTTGATGTCATGCAGAGATGACTTTATACACAAATTGCTAGACTCCTTCAGTCTGACTTTGGAAAAGGTATAAGAACATGCTACTTAGTATAAAGACTCACTGATGGCAAGTTCTTTTTCAAGCCCAAGTTCAGGGCAAAATTCAGTGCTGCCAACATGATTCAAACCTGTTACTTTGTGATACCAACAAACAAAAGACTCCTCCATGTTTTCCCACTCTTTTTCCAAAGACAATGAAACCCTCCCAAAATGGTTTCTATTCTAAATTGAAAGAATTTGCCCCTACAGGAGCAAATCCCTTTCTTTAAGAGTTGACCATCACTGAGAAAGCAGAAATAACAAGGGCTTCGCAAGCGGCACATAATACGCCCGTTTCAATGTCCTAAAGGAGTTACAGAATGAACAAGATTGTTTACAAAAGGATAGACAGGCAGACAAACAGGGACAACCACTCTATAATTAACTAGAACTGTCAGCGAATCCGACTATACCCCCCCCCCTCCCCCCCTTAATTGCTTAAATCACATGGTGTTATTTTCGTAACAAAAAGCATAAGGAGGGAGAGAAATCATTGTTACCATATATACCAAATATGAATGGTTGCTGTGAAATCTGTTACAAAAAATTACATTATTCAAAGTCAGGAGAGAAAGAAAATTGGAAAAATATAGGGAAGAATAAGCAGAAGACTGGTTCTCAATCCCACAATACAACAAGTTCTCATCAACCTGCATACAAAATTCCCTACTCTAACTTACAGATGCACAGAAATCTTTTGCGCAAAAAAATGCATTATTCAAAGTAAAAAGAGAAAGAAAATCAGACAAATATGGGGAATAAAAAGAGGAGAGGTCTGGTTCTCAATCCCACAATACAGTAAGTCATCATTAACCTGCATACCAAATATGACTAATCTAGCGTGCATGGTTGTGGAGAAAACTTTGATGAAAAAGTTCATTATTCAAAGTATGGAAAGAAAGAATATTGGACAAATACAGGGAAGAATAAGCAATAAAAGGCTGGTTCTCAATCCCACGATACAACATATCGTCATCAACCTGCTTACCAAATGGGACTACTCTAGCTTGCTTGGTTGTGGAGAAATCTTTGACGAAAAATTTTATTATTCAAAGTATGGAAAGAAAGACTATTGGACAAATACAGGGAAGAATAAGCAGAAAAAGGCTGGTTCTCAATCCAACGATACAACATATCGCCATCAACCTGCATACTAAATATGACTACTCTAGCTTGCATGGTTGTGGAGAAATCTTTGACGAAAAATTTCATTATTCAAAGTAGGGAAAGAAAGAAAATCAGACAAATACAGGCAAGAATAAGCAGGAGAAGGCTGGTTCTCGATCCCATGATACAACATGTCGTTATCAACCTGCATAGCAAAATTGACTACTCTAGCTTGCATGATTGTGGAGAAATCTTTGACGAAAAATTTCATTATTCAAAGTATGGAAAGAAAGAAAATGGGGCAAATACAGGGAAGAATAAGCAGGAGAAGGCTGGTTCTCAATCCCACAATACAACATGTCGTCATCAACCTGTATGCCAAATATGACCAGTCTAGCTTGTATGGTTGTGAAGAAATCTTTGATAGAATATCTTTGAACAAGGGAGATAACCTACATACACTAGGTATACCTTTTTTAGTTCTACTTTTTTCCCTTGACAATATATTACATGTACAACAAAGTTTACACAAAAGTAGCCGATAAGAACTAATGAAAGGGATTCACTCTTAAACAAAGAAAGGGAGAGCAGCCATTGTTGTACGCGACACATCGTTAGGACTTCATACACATTGCTATGAAGTTTTATAAAGATATCCCAAACGGTTATCTAGTTATGGCGCGTACAAGACTTACAGGGATAAAATTAATCAAAGGGGCATAACTTCAAAAGTAAGAAAGTGGGAGCAACCATTTTTGTACGTGACACGTTCCCCCACCCTAATACATATGCCTACCAAATTTCATGAAGATATCCCAAATGGTTACTGAGTTATGGCGTGTACAAGAATGTTTACGGACGGACGGACAGCGCCATGACATAATACGTCCGTTTTTTCAAAACGGGCGTATAAAAATGGCAGCACTGCATCCCCTAAAAGTGTGCCCATTAACCTTATGAGCCGTGATGCGAGAAAACCAACAATGTGGCTGTGCGCCCAGTGCAGACTCAGATCAACCTTGGCATCAAACCAGTCCGATCAGACTCTTCGCTAACCGCTCAAAGCGTAGCTAAGAGTCTAAGCTACCTCCATGGGGACAGCGAAAACTCTGATCAGACTGGGCGGATGCCCAGGCTGATCTGAGTCTGCGCTGGGCGCACAACCACATTGTTGGTTTTGTCGTGTCGCGGCTCTTATAGATTCTGATGTGTGTTCTCACTGTTTATGTAGGCCATAAAAAATTATTCTGCAACACATGATAGTAATAGCAAGCTGGTTACTGTATATATAAAGTGAGTTTTACTCTATTGCCATGAAAAGAAGTGTTTGAAGCTCCTTTACCTCAGGGGGCTTTTTTGGTGGATCAGAGTCATACATGTAGAGCTAAAAACATTTGGCAATACTACCATGACTTGTTCAAGAACCGTTTAATGCAGACATCCGGCCAATTGAATCACAAAAATTAAATAGTATTATATAAGAATGTGGAAGTGTTTAATGCTTCCGTTAAATAAATGGTAAGAAAGATGAAGGTTATTACTATCATATTTGTTTCTTGCACCATTTATTGTATGTTAATACTGTCTTTTGTTTGCTAATTTGCTTTTGTAAAACAAATATTCGGCAGAGGGTGTCTCATCTGTCTGTGAATTGTCACAAAACAGAGCTTAACCAGACAATTCCATTGCCGCTGCAGAAAAAGTAATACCTATGTCTTGCTTCTGCTATTTGCAGGCCAGACAAAAATCTTTGAAAAATGTGCAAAGACAAGCATAAACATTCCTCAACACAAATGCAAACGGTTTCTGCAAAGTCTGACAGCACATTCAGATGGCACTTGCCAGACTGCAAAGATCCACAAGCTGATCCTAGTTTTTCCTGTTTTCAAATGTGCTACAAACTATGTATACAATTTATGACAAATGTTATGAAAGCTGTATGTCAGAAGTAAATAAGCCTTCATCTTTATGTATGTAGCTAACAACCAGGTTTTTCCATGCAAATGAAAACAAACAACATCTATTGGTGACAAAAGTGATGGTAAAACTGTTGTGACGTGCAAAAAGGGTGCTTAACTCATATGCAAACCTCAAGGCTTTAGAGCAGCCTGTGTAGATTTGTGCAGTCTGGTCAAAGCATTTGCTGTTCAAGCACACCATGTATGAAACCTAAAAAGTATACAGGAGCAATACAAAGGTTCTAGCTAGACTGCACAGATTCACAGGTTGGGTCAAGTATTTGCTGTTTGCAGATAGCTCCCTTTTTGTGGACTGTGGTGCAAATGACTTGTAACTCACCTTAGCTCTTGCTGCCATTTTTGCAGCAACATCCAGATTGCGTCGGCTCTGTGTAATGGTTCTCATCATAGGATCATGACATATGATACCTGAAATATTTATGGTCTATCAAGAGATCTATCGCAGTGAAAGGATGGGCACAGCATTCACAACAGTTCTGAGACATTGAGATTTTTCGCATAGCTCTGTAAAATATAGTGTGGCTCCTCACAAATTACAAGTCTTGCATCACTTAAAAATTTCATCTTCACAACTATATGAGCCGCGCCACGAGAAAACCAACAAAGTGGTTGTGCGCCCAGTGCAGTCTGAGATCAGCCTGGGCATCCGCCCAGTCTGACCAGACTCTTCGCTAAGCGCTTAAAGGGTAGCTAAGGCCCTATGCTACCTCCATGCGGACAGCAAAGACTCTGATCAGACTGGACGGATGCCCAGGCTGATCTGAGTCTGCGCTGACCGCACAACCACTTTGTTGGTTTTCTCGTGTCGCGGCTCATATGTGGGGTAACCTCATTTGAATTTGTGATTACAATGAAGATCTGTTGCTTTATGAAAGAACACATGTGAAGAAAAGATCCTGATCAAGGTGTAATAATGTAGAAATTAACTTCAATGCTTTTCCATATGCCTGATCATATTTTTTTCTGTTTTTTTTTACAGCCCTTTCAAGAATATTTCACTATAACAAGTGGATCGTTTAACAAGTGGATCTTTAGCAGATGTGGGTGAAGGCTGCAGCTCCCAAGGGAAAACCATCTGACCTTTTTTTCAAGCAGAATCTGTTTTTTTTACTTGTGCGTCGAGAGACCTATTTATACACTTACCTGTGAGACTGAAGAGATCACACATCATGTTTCCTTTGATCTTCAAATCAAGAGGACTATCACTGTAACAGATATGCATTTAAGCTATAATATTTTGCAGATTTATACTGAGCAAACATAACAGACAGGGTCATTGTAAGTTAAGAAATATTACATGAAATGTCAGTAATTTCAAACTGTGAACCAAATTTGTGTCACAAAGAAAATACAGTTATTATATATTTTTATGGTAAAAGTTCTATCATGCATAGGCTGGAAGTATCTATTTCTGCTTTAGAATGTGTATTTGCCCTTTGAATCAGCAAGCATATCACACACACAGGTAGGCTGGCTAACGTACTGCACTAGCTTGTATCCATAAGTTCTAACCTTTTCATTTTTGAATGGGAATGGAGGTTTGCTGTAAGGCAAGAAGACATGAAGGATGCTTTTCTGTTGATAAATGTAAATCTAAAACAGATTTTTTTTCAAACATGGGCCACAATATTATTACTAGGTAAGAAATATGCCCACCAGATTTACTTTACATATGCTGAGACTATGAATTTTGAAGGCAGATCCTCTGGAAGCAAGGAAAGCATCAAATAAATTAAAACAGCAGACTCGGTTTTACTGAAACCCATTTCTCTGATGGATACTATTATCTTCAAATTTTGATGTGAGCATTTCCCGTCAGAGGATATTTAATAACTGTGGGCAAATGGTGCTAATGCCGATCAGACTGCTCCTTCAAGACTGCTCCTAAAGAGCACTCTGATCTGTATCTACACTGTTTGCTCAGGCAACCTATCCAGTTATTCAGGATGAATACTTGTATGCCAATCTAAAGTGAATGGGTATACAACTATACATAGCCATTTTTTTCAAAGGGAGACAACTTTTGTGACTTCCTGTTTGCTTCACTGTACATCAAAGCCCTTCCAAAATGGGGTCTACTCTTAAAGGAAAGAATTTGCTCCACTAGGAGCAAATGCGTTCCTTTAACAGTTGACCCCAACTGAAAAGGGAGGTAAAAGAAAAGACAGAGTTGCTTCCCCTGAAAGTGTGGCCATACACTATAACCTGTAGCCATTCACCATAAAGTACTCACCACGCTAATGAAGGAGATAAATTAACTTCTAGCACCCAGGGTTTATAACTGTCATCTATTAGGATGTCAAACCCATACAATTCTACAAAAACACAGTCAGATCATCTAGGTAAACATGTGTATTGTATTTAATACATTTGCATTTATTTCAAAAAAAACTTTTCAACATATACTTAAAAGTATATATTTATAAGTAAATGTTTAAAATTTTTTTTAAAATACCTCCAGATCTAAACTGCATAGACACTGTCTTTCACATTTTTAATATCCCTATTCCGAAAGATTTTAACCTGAAGACAGCCTCATTCAGTAAATCATAATTAATTACAATTCAAAATCAATTGAACTTACAATGTTTAAAAGGAAAACAAATAACAGTCACATGGTAATTTTATGCCAAAACATTTAATGCATATACATTTCGGAAAATGGTACAAAACATCACCGATCAGTGTAACATGCTACCATAATCCACTGATTTACTTGAAAACTCACTATTCATTTATGCAATCAAATTCTCTTTATTAGTTTATTACTACATGTGCAGAAATTATATACATTGTATTTGCCTAGAATTTGCCATAAGAATTTCCACAAACCACAAACTTCAAAATGAATAAACCTATTTTATTGCATTGAAACAATGGGATCAGCATAAGTTATAACAAATTAGATAGTCCTCTCCCTAAACACTGGTGTGAGCAAATAAAAGGTACAATAAAATAACTAGAATTAATTTTATGTTGGAAATCAAGAAAGCTCTTGCACATACCAAAACAGTTGCCCTTGTAAGGCATGAACATTTTACAGGCAGTTGCAATAGGTAACTCTACAGACATTATAGTCTTTATGACACAATCTTCTATCTTCATCATCAACGCTGAAAACATAAAAAAGGGAATTTTTGAATACCAGCTTTCTTGTCTTGAAAGTAAAAAAAAATCTGGATTCAAAAAGAAAAGTGTCTCCAGCAGCTACAGAATGTCCATAGAGGATCTTACACAAGAGGTAATTTTACATATAAACATGAATTTCATATGAAATGAAAACTCGTATTTCAGCACTTTAAAGGTGTTGACATTATTTCAAAAGAAAACATAGTGTTACCTTATAGGGCATCATGACTTTACACGCCAGTACCCAAGTGTTATGTAACATGCCATCATACAACTTTTATGACAATGACTGTATACACTGAATAACAATGATTTTAAATAATAAAACAAATTGCTAGTAAAGAAATCTACATTATCCCATCACCATACTCTAAATGACATTGATAACTGCATGCAAAATGAAATACCTTGACTAGTAACTGTAATATGTAGGACTGTACCTACCAGCAGTATCTTTGCCACTAGACCCGAGATATCGTAACATGTCACCCAGTGACAATTTATTGCCTACATAATGAAACACCTTGACTAGTAACTGTAATATGTAGGACTGTACATACCAGCAGTATCTTTGCCACTAGACCTGAGATATTGTAACATGTCACCCAGTGACAATTTATTGCCTACATAATGAAACACCTTGACTAGTAACTGTAATATGTAGGACTGTACCTACCAGCAGTATCTTTGCCACTGGACCTGAGATATTGTAAAATGGCACCCAGTGACCATTTATTGCCTACATAATGAAACACCTTGACTAGTAACTGTAATATGTAGGACTGTACCTACCAGCAGTATCTTTGCCACTGGACCTGAGATATTGTAAAATGGCACCCAGTGACCATTTATTGCCTACATAATGAAACACCTTGACTAGTAACTGTAATATGTAGGACTGTACATACCAGCAGTATCTTTGCCACTAGACCTGAGATATCGTAACATGTCACCCAGTGACCATTTATTGCCTACATAATGAAACACCTTGACTAGTAACTGTAATATGTAGGACTGTACCTACCAGCAGTATCTTTGCCACTAGACCTGAGAGATCGTAAAATGGCACCCAGGGACCATTTATTGCCTACATAATGAAACACCTTGACTAGTAACTGTAATATGTAGGACTGTACCTACCAGCAGTATCTTTGCCACTAGACCTGAGATATCGTAACATGGCACCCAGTGACCATTTATTGCCTACATAATGAAACACCTTGACTAGTAACTGTAATATGTAGGACTGTACCTACCAGCAGTATCTTTGCCACTAGACCTGAGATATCGTAACATGGCACCCAGTGACCATTTATTGCCTACATAACGAAACACCTTGACTAGTAACTGTAATATGTAGGACTGTACCTACCAGCAGTATCTTTGCCACTAGACCTGAGATATCGTAAAATGGCACCCAGGGACCATTTATTGCGTACATAATGAAACACCTTGACTAGTAACTGTAAAATGTAGGACTGTACCTACCAGCAGTATCTTTGCCTCTAGACCTGAGATATCGTAAAATGGCACCCAGTGACCATTTATTGCCTACATAATGAAACACCTTGACTAGTAACTGTAATATGTAGGACTGTACCTACCAGCAGTATCTTTGCCACTAGACCTGAGATATCGTAACATGGCACCCAGTGACCATTTATTGCCGTAGTCCTCCACATCAGCATCATCATTTCTAAATAGACAAAACAGATTTGAGCCCCAACATGATAAAACCAACATAGTGGCATGTTCCCCCAGTGAAGACTCAGATCAGCCTGGGCATCCACCCAGTCTGATCTGAGACTTCACTTTTGGCATGGAGGTAGCTTAGACCCTTAGCCACCTTTTAAGTGCTCAGCTTAGACTCTGTTCAGAAATATACAAAGGGGCATGTTCTCTGTACAGAGACTGATAGTGCATTAAATTTGTACAAATTTTCATGAACAAATTTAAACAGTTTAAAATACAACATGCGGACATAAAGTTGATATGAAATCACTATATAAAAAATACAAAGGGGCATAATTCAGTCAAATCTGAAAACAGAGTGATTGTTATTTTTCCATACATATTGTCTGATAATTTTTTACACTTGTACAATTTTCATGAAGAAATCTTAAAGGCTTTTTGAGATATGGAGTGGAAAAGAAATCTTTCCAGGGGCTTAAGAGATAGGAGTAGACACAAAAAGTCAACAGACAGACAGATGAACAGACAATGCCAACGCATAATACATCCCGTCTCAGGATGGGCATATAAAAATAGAGTCACTTACCTGACATATTCATCATTTTTCTTATTTACACTGTAGTTTGTCAGATGCATACATTGGTTTCGTATATGGCGATTACTCTTTTCATATTTCACTGTAGCAAACCTGAATAGAAAAACAACAGCTGCAGACTAGGACTGACCTTGGTAATTTCTGTTCATTACCAATAAAATATGTGAACTGCAACACAACAAAACCAACTAAGTGGAATGTGCACCAAGCAAAGACTCAGATCAGCCTGGGCCTTCGCCCAGTCTGATCATTCTCTTTGCTGTGTGCTAAAAGGTTAGCTAAGGGTCTAAGCTAACTCCATGTGGACAGCAAAGACTCTGATCAGACTGGGCAGCTGCCCAGGCTGATCAGAGTCTTTGCTGGGTGCACATGCCACTTTGTTGGTTTTGTCATGTTTAGCTCATGTAGTGACCACTCATTAGACTAACCTTCTATTGTAGTTCTAATAAGTGGCCACGTTTCAATGTAGAAAAGCAGAAATGATCTCAGAATTAGACTGTGCTCTTCCAGCATGCAGCTTTCATGTGCAGCAGCAGCGAAATTTTTTATGTAGAAATAAGAAAAGCCTCAAATAATTATAACAAGAATTCTGAAAAAGGCTGTGAATCCCCTGTCTGTGCAGTGTAACAAACCAGAAACACAACCAACACTTATGCCGCTGATGCAGAGGATGCTGCCAGAAAATACCTGTGTCTCACTTCTAGTTGCAGGCAAGCCTGATCATGCATTTAAAGAAATATAAGTGTTCAAACAATCCCACCTTACCCAGCCACATGTACAATAATACAATCAAATCAATGTCATACTTTTATTGCAGCTTGGATTTTTATAAACATGATTTCAAATTTCAGCTGTGAAAGACAAAATCAACAAAGTGCCCTGTGCACCCAGCAAAGACTCAGCTCAGCCTAGGCAGCTACCCACTCTGATCACAGTCTTCACTGCATGGAGCTAGCTTAGGTCCTTCACTACTCTTTAAGTGCACAGCAAAGACTCTTATCAGAATGGGCATCTGCAAAGGTTGATCTGAGTTTTTGCTAGGTGCATGTACTACTTTGTTGGCTTTGTCTTGTCACAGCTCACTTATAAGGTCTAATTAAGGCAAAATGCTGTCAGATATTTCTGTCCGAGATAATCTTTCTCATTTTCCAATAAAAACATATGCTGTCAAATCCTTAATTAAGCTGCCTCAGCAAAGTGCTTTTAATGACGGGGCCACAACAAAACTGTTTTACTGCAATCAGTAAATTCGAAATTATCTCAAATTTCATTACAGTAACACCGATTCCCCCATCTTGAGGGCTTGTTATCAAAACTGCATCCAAAATATTATAACATGATTACTCTAGAATAAGTAGATTCAATAAACATGTTTGTTTTTATGCAGAAAAATCATTTGAGTGACAACACGACAAAACCAACAAGTGGCATGTGCACCCAGCCAAGACTCATATCAGCCTGGGCATCCCCCAGTCTGATCAGTGCATTTGCTGTCTGCATGGAGCTAGGTTAGACACTAAGCTAGCCTTTAAGCTCATATCAAATGCTCTGATTAGACTGGGTGGATGCCCAAGCTGATCTGAGTCTTAGCTGGGTGCACATGCCACTTTGTTGCTTTTGTCATGTCGTGGCTCATATCTCCCACCCTATCCAGCAAGGCAGAGCTCTGGGTTTGGTAAGTAAAACCAATGTCAAATATGTCACCAAGATTATTACCTAGTCAATCCTTCCTCATACAGGTATATGGTTAATGGATCATATGAAGTCACACACACATACAGTCGTACATCAAACTTGAAACCATCTATAAGGAGGGGGTTGGGTATATATTTACACACTATCACATTCTCATCTAGAGGAATCTGGTCAGGCTGAAATGTAAAATAAAATTGCAATAAATTATAAGAAGTATTTCAAGACAATTAGGGAAACTTTCTATAAAATAACCACAGCAACATCTGTTGTGACACCTTGCTTTTGCAGTTCTAATGTGGCATCATAAAGTGAATTTACAGAGAATGAACAAAATCATTAACAAATCTACTGAATTCCTTTTAACAGATGTAACCACTGATGTTATTCTTTTTTCTGACTTGCCACACAATGTTATTATTGAATAGTGAATGTACTCACATGATTCACAAGAAAGACTCCTCTTCCTCTTGAAGAAGCTACAGGTTTTACAATCCAGGGACCTTTATCTTTCAAAAAGGCAGCTGAAAAGAAGAAGTGAAAATTAGTTTCAATCCTACTGGCAAAAATGTGTTGGTTCGTTGAAAAATAAAGTGTGAATACTTTCTAAGTTATTATTTAACAGTCTGGAAACTTACAGATACTTTTATTTCATTTGAAACAAATGACTAGTCATCACAAATGAGCATGATGGATATTCAGAAACCTTCAGTCTGTCAAGGAAGAAATAATGTGCCTTCAAGGGAAATCACTCTGACACTCAAGTTTTACCTCCCTTCTAAAAGGGAGAAAACTCAAGGTGTCTGTACTTCAAGGAAGAAATATCCTCCAAGGAGAACAAATTCTTTCCTTTAAGAGTTGACATTCACTGAGAAGGGAGACATAAATGTAAATGGTAGAGTCACTTCCCCTGAAGGTGTATTCATTCACCTTAAAGAATTTGTTCTCATAGAAGACCCACTTAGAAAACAGATTCAGCTGACGGGGAAGGTAAAGTTGCCAGCACTTGTAAAACTAGTATCCAACTCAATGCACTGTATTAGTACATCTAAACTTAATGACAGTACACTGCTCCATTAATTTCAATTTACATTATGGAACTAGGCCTTTTAGCAGCTGCATACATATTAGAACTTTAAATCTTGTCCAATTACTAACATGAATTTCAATTGTACAAAAAGAATATTTAGCAATTTTACTTACTACAAAATTCTTGATATTCTCCCGGCAGTACATAGCTTGAAGGAATGATATCAAAGTTCTTTACACCCTGTCCAGACACACAGATATAGAAATGATTTAATATGTGGTTCAAAATGGGAAATAACTCTGTCATATCTTAATTTAATTGACTCGTTTGCCTATGGAATGAATACTAAACATGAGCAGCTACACAAGAAAACCAACAAAGTAGGTGCACAACCCCTTCTTGGTTTTCTCGTGTTGTGGCTCATATTATGGAAACTGAATACAAAATATCAGTATTCTGTCATGGGTTCTAACAATACCATGCCAACAAAGAGTAATGGAGAGACAGAGGACATGCAAAACCAGAATATTTATAATGTCTACTATAAAGATGTAAAGATGGTTCAAATGTACACATTTTATCATGGAAAAAAGATGTCAAATTAAAGGAAATTTCATCCTCAATGTTTTGCATAAATAACCCATTATCAGTGTTCTCCTTAGAAATTTCAGAAGGCATTTTACTTTTAGCACCAAAATCAGATTTTGATCTGTTGATCAATTTTTAAAATCCCCACTATAGCAATGTTTTGTCAAAATTAGCCTAAATTTACATTATAAATAATTTATTGATGATCCTTAATGCATTTAAAATAACTTTACTGGCTAAGAAATGAAAATAATAGCATTTTTATAAATTTTCATTGGAAATTAAGGCATGTTGCAAAGGTAATTTGAAGAGGAAGGCATATTGCAAGCGACATGCCTTAATGGTCTGGGGAGTTCCCTGCATTATATGTGCTCCATTAGTATTTGATTTCACCTGTAATTCTATATAAACTTTTAACTGAAGTTGAAAAGAAAACAAACTTGATGGAACAATTACCTTGATTTGTTGCATCCGCTGCAAATTCTTGTACAACCTGTCTTTCCTTGTAAGCTCGTAAGACCTGGAATGAATGTTCTAGTGTGCATAGTTAATTCCTCAGGATAAAGACTTTGGCCCTTAGAACCACTTTGAGTGTATGGGCACACCTCCATGTACCCATTCACTTTAATGCTTTTATATACAGAAGAAAAATTATTCAATATACTTCTTATCATAGCTCTGTTCTTAAGTAAAGCTAGTACAATGAGAAGTGACCTATTGGTTATTTTCAGATTTCCTTGTCAAGTTTTACAATATGCCATCATAGCACCTCTCTCTCCAATTCTAAAATATTACAAAACTCTTCATTTCCCCGTAAAGGTGGACAGGCCCTATGAGTACTTATCATATTAAGCAATTTACGACTAGCGGATTCTTTTACCTGGCTCTTTGGACAGGTCCATTTCTAACTTACGGGGTACCAAATTTTTTTTTTTTTACTAATTAT
Organism: Ctena decussata; assembly: GCA_963989385.1. Taxonomy (NCBI): domain Eukaryota; kingdom Metazoa; phylum Mollusca; class Bivalvia; order Lucinida; family Lucinidae; genus Ctena; species Ctena decussata. Next base: position 105,411,957 of record OZ022499.1, read on the forward strand.
TTTCGTACGATCATTTGCCATATCTAGAAACAACTACGAAAGCATGTAAAAATTCTATATATATTTGGCGGAATTTAGTATATACATTATTTTAAATGATTTAATTTGTTTGTTTCAAAATTACTAATTATTTTACCAATAAAATTACACACAGAAATAAGGCCACCAAACCGAAGGTCCCGCCAAACACGTGATCACACCATACACGAAAACGAAAAAAAAAATGTAACAAAGTTAGACTAGAAAAACGGACCATTTGAACCATATTGAAACTCCCTATTTCAGTATGTTATCAATCCATTTACAATTATTTTTATGAAAGTATGACCTGTAGGTCTGTAAATATACCATTACCATATTAATACTATATGCCAATAGCATACATACAAATTAAACATTGTGACACATGAAATAATTTCATATTTCATTTTGTAAAGACCACCATCATCTTTTTTTCAAATATCTAGTTGAAAAAATATATATAAATAAAATTGACCATCTAATGTTGTCGATCTAGCCTCGACTGAGTCATGTCGATGAATGCGGGCGCGGGCGCATTTTTCGCGCCAGAAGAACAAAGAAAATGTAAATGCGTCATGTGATACCTGGTAGCCAATATTTTTGTTTCTATTAGATTAGAACTGACCAATCCAAAAATCTGATAAATAAAACTATATATTCATGGTTCAATGGGCCGCATTCCTGCCTTAATAATTAAGCGTTATGCTAGCCATAACTTATAAATTTCTCTCAAAGAATCCAACATTTATAACAAACAGTGCAGACCCTGTTCAGATGCCACAGCTGTGGTATCTGATGTCAGTATACACTACTTGCCAATGTCCCTCTGATGGCTCTCATTAATGGGTTAACAGTGGTTTATCATGCTGTTTATGCTGAGGAAAGTACATGTATATTACAATAGCCTATACCTAGGAAAATGATTTATTTTCTGGAATTCTGACAATCCTCTTAGAGTAAAGGGTTTAAGATGAGCTCCTGTCCACACAAGGTTATAGTCAGAACTGTTTGGGTGTACTTCATGAAAGCCATGGGAATTCAGGATATTTCGTACAACTTTGGTTTCTGAACCACCAAACTTGTAGGCCATATGATATCGTTCTGAAAAAATAAAACATCCAAATAAACATTTGAGTTGGAACATATAAGTACACATGGAAGAACATGAACAAAATATACATCATGTTCAATCTTTAAAGTGAGAAGCACAGACTCTGATAAGTCTGCCAGGTGGTATCACTAAAGTTTCCTTTCTGGAAGCTGATTCTCTCAGAAGATTTTCCAGCCTTGTTTATCTTTAGTTTGCAGTTTCTGATTAGGTGTGGTACACTTTAAAGGGAAGTAAATCTTGTTTTGTCCCTGATCAACTCTGGTAGAAAAGGATTTGCTCGTCCAGGGGCAAATTATTCCTTTAAGAGCAGACCCCTTCTTGGAAGGGCTTTATTCTCCAGGAAAGCAAACAGAAAGTCAAAAAAATTATTTCCCTTTAGTAAAATTGGCAGAAAAACATGGTTGTGGTGTATCCATACACCTTACAGTGAAAAAATTGATGGAGTACTCTATTAAGAAATACAAAACAAAATTTGCATACAATTAAATTAGTTTGTTGCACACAAGCACCAAAACATATTTCAAAACTGTTTGAGGTGCCACAATATTTTGTTTACTGTGAAAAAAGAAAATTATCAGAATCATCCACAAATCCCCCTTTTCTGGAGCTCTGGGAACCTTTTTGGGTGATGTGGCTCATTTAAGTTTCAATACTGAGAATGTACCCAGACTTACCTCCCACTGTTCTATAGTTCGCTTTCTTGTGAACCAGACAATCAGAGTTGAACAGGATGACTGGTGTCTTTTTCCCATAGCCTGTCCACTGTATGTTTAGCGTCTTGGATCTGTTTCAAGTATATGATATAAAATGTTAAGATGTTTAAACACTCAAACCTGTGAAAAATAATAAACATCTGGGGGAAACCAACAAATGAAATTTAAAGACAGGGGAATACTCAGTTAGTTGCAACAGACAACCTTGCCTCATGTGGAATTTAACAGTTTACAGGAAAACCTGCCTCTAAATGTTTGGGCTAAGCCACTCCTGAGTTTTGAGGGGTGTAGTACACAAGGCAAAATATATGCAAATATTGTAGTCTTCACTGGTTTTTAATACACAGTAGATTAATTAAAGGTGTAACATCTCAGTTCATACCTCCATGTTTATCCACCCTTTTTACAAAATGCTAACAACTTTTGTGACTTCCTGTTTGCTTCCCCGGCAAATGAAACCATTCCAAAATAAGGTCTACTCTTAAAGGAGAGCATTTGTTCCTAAAGGAGCAAATTCTCTTCTTTAAGAGTTGACCCCTACTGAGAAGGGAGGCAAAAATGAAACTGGCAGAGTCACTTCCCTGAAGGTGTTCCCATTCACCTTAAATGAGCCAAGTCATGTGAAATGGTACCTTACACTAAGTTATAGCATGTGCAAATAGGAAAGAATCAGATAAGCTTGCATATTTACAGAGCCGTTTCTGTACCCAAATGAGCCGCTGCACGACAAAACCAACAAAGTGGTATGTCACCGTATGTGCCTCACACGAAGACTCCAATCAGCCTGGGCATCTGCCCAGTCTTATCAAAGTCTTTGCTATGCACTTAAAGGGTAGCTGAGGGTCTAAGCTACCTCCAGTCCAACAGCAAAAACTGATCAGTCTGGGCAAATGCCAAGGCTGATCAAAGTCTTTGCTGGAAGCACATGCCACTTTGTCAGTTTTGTCATGTTGCAGGCCTCGTTGCTCATATACAAAGTATGAATCATGGGAAGCCTTTAATATGAAAAGTGATCACTGAACAGCAGCGCTCTAGATAAGAGGGAGTATTTGGTGATAATTAGGGATAATTTTTGTTAATTCTGCATAAAAACATATGTTGTGACCCCTCATCTGAACCGTCTCGATGAGACGATTCAGATGAGGGGTCACAACATATGGTTTCAATGAGAAATAAAAATAATTATCCCTCAATTATCATCAAATACCCCCCTTATCTAGAGCTCTGTGAACAGTCTGTGCAGATCTGCACAAGGCTGATATGAGTATCTGTTGTTTGCACATGGACAAAGGTACCTTTTCAGGTGACTCTAATGAATGTTTTTGCTTACATCATGTTTACATTTTAAATGTATTTTTCATTTTTTGAGTGAAATACTTGGCCAAAGCTTTTAAAACTTGCACGTCTATTCAAGAATAACTGTCATATTTAAGAAAATAAAAGAGTCAGATTACACAAAGAAGGATGATTTCTTAAAGTTGGTCCATGCTGTAAGATTGTCAACAAAGAAATGAACTGAATCAATAAAATGTCAAAACAAATTTTGCTTTACTGGTATTGAACTTATACAAAAGTTATATCGCTTTGTGTACTTTGATAAATATTGTTTGCTTAAAACCTGCCCTTGATCAAATATTTACAGAATACAGACTATACATCCTTTTCAATTTTAATTGTATACTGTTTGCCAGAGCTCTAGATAAGAGGGAGTATTTGGTGATAATTAGGGATAATTCTTGTTAATTCTGGATAAAAACACATATTGTGACCCCTCATCTGAACCGTCTCGCTGACACGGTTCAGATGAGGGGTCACAACATATGGTTTCGATCAGAAATAAAGAAAATTATCCCTCAATTATCATCAAATACCCCTCTTATCTAGGGCTCTGGTTTGCAGATTTCAGTATGGCTTTATCAACTGATTTTAAATTACACCCAGTTTATGTGTAATTTAAAATCAATTTGCAAACTCCTGTGACCTACTCGGTCCTAACCAAGTTTGAAAAGTTAAGAGCGATACAGTTAGTATTTAAGCATGGTTTCAGCTTGCAGCCATCGAAATTATAAAGTTTTTATTGCCTCTTTAAGGGAACAGTCTCAAAATACACAGATTTTCATTGGAGATTGGGAGAATATGATCAAAACTGGGAAAATACAGTAAAGATTATAACAATCCATCATGAGTGTCCATGTAGGATAGGGAAATCTTACCCGAGGGGTCGGATTTTAACCAGGGACGAGGCTTGCCGAGTCCCTGGTTGAAATTCCGACCCCGAGGGTGAGATTTTCCTATCCTACATGGACTGGCTCACGATGGATTATTTTTCTCCCACTGTTAGCGGATTTTAAACCTCAAGTCGGATTAGGCTTCAGAACAGGAAAATTCTAACTTTTTAACCAATGATCTGAAGTAAATTTTGACCAGCCCAGTGTGTTTATCGGGTCCTAAAATGGGTGTAAACACAGTTTGCACCTCTAATTTAGACGGAAAACACGATATGTGGACTATTTTATCTTCCAGAGGGCGAAAAAATGCAACTTAGCCTCTCACGTCACGCGTGTCAAGTTTGCTAGCGACGTTTTTAACCGGTTTTAGTGAGGTCATTAAAATTGAGTGACGTCACAAACCCATGATCTGCTATCAAACGTCATTCGACATGCTTGCATGTCCATTTTGTTCATTTAAAATTAAAATACTAGTCAAAAAATGAAAAAGTCTGGTTGCTAATATATGAAAGATGTTGCCAGGTATTAGATAGAATTTTCTTATATGAGCTGAGAGCCTATCTTATATAGGCAAAGGTGGGACAAAGTATTTTCCATGTCTAAAAAGACCCCAAATACCTAAATTAGTGTCATGAAATTCTGCTTTGAGAAGAGTTTTTCCCGTCAAAAACAAACCAAAAAATTTAGATCCATCTTAGAAGACGGATCCAGATTTTTTGGAATGTTTTGGAAGGAAAAAAACAACAATCTTTTTACCACAGAAATGAGAGCTCTAGATAAGAGGGAGTATTTGATGAGAACAGAGATAATTTGTCTTGTTTCTCATCGAAACGAGACGGTGCAGATGAGGGGTCACAACATATGTTTTAAAGCAGTTTTAACAAAAATTATCCCTTATTATCACCAAATACTCCCTCTATCTAGAGCTCTGCTTACTTCTCTTCAGCCTCATCACTCCCATAGTCTGAATCTCTATCACTCCTTTCCTCGTCATCACTGCCATCAGAGGGGGTGAAAGAACCATCAGAGTCACCTCCCTTTGATGATGCCATCGCTAGTGTGTCAAGTCCAATCAGTAATTGTAGGTTTCATAACACACATTCTCAGACAAGATAATCTTCAATTATGTAAAATCATTTTGGAAATTTGGACTGTAAAATGTTTTTAAAGTTTTTTTTTTTAATTATCTTTTTTTGTACTTTGTTTCTGTTATTTGTTCTTCCTCTGCACCTTTGTGAGGTTTTCTGAAACAAAGAAATGGATTTTAATAAGCAGTTGACTACTAAATGAATTCCTAGAATGCTTAACAATTGTTCATTTTGACCCTTAAACTGCTGACCACAACAGTTGTCTTTCAAGTGGGGCAGGTCACCTTAAGAATCTTTAAACTTAATAAAGATTGCTTGTCATCAATTACAACCCACCATACCGGTTGCCATAGATCAGAAATCTATGTTGCTTCTTTTTCTGTGTTAGACTTTAAGGGGCACCCTTACCTTGTTAATTCTGATTTCTAGAAAACCAGACCCAATCTGCTTCAATTAATTTTAAGAGTTTATCAATTACATCAAGTTCAATTATGCTAAACTTTCCACATATTACTTTTACTAACAGACTGCTCCTGAAAAGCAATTCTGTCCAGATCTTTAACTATGCAATACTCAATCAACACAGATCAAAATTACCAGGCTTGTCTATTTAAACATTCCACAACATAATGGATAGGGGAAAGACTAATTTTAAATCAGGCCTCACATGGTTGCTGACCCCCATCATAAATACATGAAGGTGCACATGAGCGGAGAGTTACAGAAGAGACCAAAACACTCATAAAAGGAAGGTCTGTACATTATGCACCAGTTATTTGCACCTCTGGCTAGCCAGGGCCCAGGAAGAGTGGGGACTTCAACTTTTCTCTGCAAAGCCACTGCAGACGTGCAGCACTGTCAGGACAAATATCTGATCAAATTCCTGTTAAAAGCCACTGCCCCATAGACTAAATTCAACAGCTGACTAAATTCAACAGTTGGGGGTCACTTTCACTGCCAGATAGTAAAAAAGCCCCATACATGCACAGCACTGCAGGGACAATGCTAATGTAAAACAGTGTTCCCACTCAAATTTTAAACTGAGGGTTTTTATACCCCCTATCTATAAAATTTGCGGGTATGAAGTAAAATTTACGGGTATGACTTTTTATCTCGAAAAAGTTATGGGCCGAAATGACCCGGAACCCTTGGTCCGCTTCTTTTACAAACACTAAAGTGCCGACGTGTTTCCAATTGAAGCCTGAAAAAACGAAGAAAACGGCGGTCATGCCTTTTTCCGGTCCTCGTTTTATCCAATATTAATCATTTGATGGATTCCTTTCCAAATGAAAAATAGAAAGTGCCGTTTCCAAACAGAAACAGCGAAAATAAACGCAAAAATACGGACAAATTCTGTCGGCCATTATGACAGTTCTAGTGCGCAACATGACCGCGCATGTCATTAATATTCATGCAGCCGATTAGTGGTAGTGTTTTCCGATAATGAATTTGATTGGCCGTAGAACGGATGTGACGGACGTGAATGAAAGCATGGTATCTTACTATGGCCCGCATTTCAGATCAAAACAGCGACTTCTGACTCTCTTCTCGGCTACAAAAATCATCTGGCCTGGCAGACTCGCAATAGAATGAAGAAAAATGATTTTTAATATTTTTGAGAGAAACATATGCGCGTGAATGCACGTTCTTGCCCCAAAATTTATGCGTGATTAGAATGATTTCCGCGTGATTCATGCACAATTCTACGTGAATGGGAACACTGGTAAAAACAATGTAACTTTTTATGTAAGCCCTGCTATCCCCAGCAGTGGATAAATTAACACAGATCCATGACAAGAATGTCATTTTCAGACTGTCTACCGCAGAGTATATGCCAAGTTAGTGTCCAAAAACCTGTAGCTAGCAAGCACCTGCCTGCCACAGACCAAAGAAGAAATAGAAGAATCAGCTGGTAAGTTATTTAACAGGTGAATGCAATTAAATTTTCACTGAGCTAGTCTACAGACATTAAATTTTATCAGAAAGGAGGGAAATTAATTTGAAATTTGTTGCTATGGAAGTGTAAACTATGCTCAGGCAAAAAAATATGGCGGATGTCCACTTCCGTTTTAAAAATATTTCCAATCTACATGACAAAGCATTATAAACGTTCATAATGATATTCAGACAAACCTTTTATGAAATTATTAACTTCTACAGACGTATATCATAAAACTTTCATTCAGAATTCTTCGCAATATTCTTTACAAACCTGACAAACGCAGGAAACCCGTTACCTGAACACCGGTTCATAAATAAAATAGCAAAAACGATTTTTGCAATGTCTGACTATTAATATTCCACTCAGTACGACCTAGAGACAATTAAATCATTCATTCCATTCAGCTGACAAGAAAAATCATCTTACAAGAATAGTTTAAGCTGCAAAAAAAAGCCAAAAGTTCTCCCAGTGGGCGAGTTACAACCTGTGTGTAAAGTAACTCGACACCGGTCGCTATCACGGATAAAATACCGTACCTAGTGACACAGAGGTCGTGGTGTCAGACCGCCAAGACCAACAAGGAGGCCCTACCAGTTAGGTGTGTGTGTGGTTGGAGGGTGGGGGTGGGGGGGGGGGGGTCAGTGCTCCCTAGCTCCCCGAAAATAATGCCCGAATCTCGCCAGCTCCCTTAAAATATTTGCCCATGCCCCCTAAAATTATTTTGCCTCTGCTCCCCAAATCCCTAAAAGTAATACAGCGTCTCCCCAGCTCCCCAAAAATATTCCAGCATGCTCCCAAAAATGCTCGGCACTTTTCATCAATGATCAGAGTTACACTGCATAAAATTTCTGTCAGAAATAAGGTGAAGTAACTATACTCAGAGGCCAAAGAAAGTATACACTTTCTAAATGTCCAGATGTTGTTGTGTTATTGTTTAAGGTCCACGGTAAAGAGTTATGGTCATGTTGGGACGGTCAGTTAACCTAACCGATCTATCTATCTCCCTTTACCTCTTAACCCCCGAGGGGGGCATCAGACGGGTTCCGGTGAACCAAGTGCTGAAGGGGGTTAGCTGGAACAAAAGTATAGGAAAGTGTGTGAAATGAGTTCGTACAGTGCGATAAAGAGTTGTAGTATAGTTAAAAGATAAAAACAAAAATTGATTACTTGGCAGACAGCACTGCTGAACTGCACCAAAGTGGGAAGGACCGGTATGTAGGGTGGGAGGGCATTCCAATGAATAAAGGTCCTAGGGAAGAATGTGAACCTGTAGTAGTCTTCATAAGTTGGGATCTGTCTATATGAAAGTCGATGTATATGTCTTGACTGTCTAGTATTACGAACAAGGTACTCAGATGCAAGAATGGCAACAAGGTCATATGTGACCTTGTACATCATTATAAGACGACAATCTATACGTCGTTGGTCTAGGGGCGCCAATTCAGGTCCTTCAACATAACAGTGACGCTGGATGTGTAATTATAATCTCTTGTTGCCCACCTGGCAGCCCTTCTTTGGACCGCTTCCACTTTATGTATATCAGTGGCAGTGTGTGTGTGTGGGGGGGGGGGACCATACTGTTGAAGCGTACTCCAACTGGGGCCTTACTAGTGTTTGTAGGTTACTGATTTCAGGTCCTTATTATGGACCCGAATGTTTCTTTTCAGAAATCCAAGAGTCTAGTTAGCGCTCTTGGTTATATTATCAATATAGGTACTCCAAGTAAGGTCATCCGAGATGGTGACCCCTAGATATTTTGCAGATGAAACACGATCCAGCTCAATATCATGTAGGAAGTATTCAGTCTGAATGGGTTTTTTAAGACAAATGACATGAAGGACCTGACATTTAGAGGGGTTAAAGTTCATATCCCACATCTTTTCCCATTGTTCTAGGCAAAGTAGGTCCCTTTGGAGGACCTTGCCTTCGGACGGTGAGCTAAGAGCAAGGTACATTGCAGTATCATCTGCAAAGAGCCTTACTCTTGATTTGACCTGCTCTGGTCAAATTACCAAACTATTCCTGTGCAGGCTTAGACTGTTTCAGTATCTACAGCTAGTCTATTTAGTTCTCTCTCTGATAGCAATAATATACTTAGCCTGGTACTACTGCCACGCGAATTCATTCATATTCCAGCTTCCATAGTATTAACTTGCTGTTTATAATAAAGTAGTTATTAGTAGGAAACAATGGACTTATTGTTGACAATGGACTTATTGTTGTCTTACATTGTTGTCTTGCCAAACATAATAATGAAACATAGAGCTCCTAAGCGGCTAAGCAGTACTAAGTGCACTTACTTTCACCAGTAACTGACAACTGCCCTTCTTGTTCTAAATGTTCACATTTTACTATATTTTACTGCTCACGCGAATTTCTCAAGGTTCTGCTAGCTCAGCTAGAGCAGCTGGAAACAGGACTAGGCGGGAAGGGATTGTTGTAAAGTCATCTGTGGTGCCTCAACAACCTCGCAAGATTACGGGATAGACTAGGCTAGACAAGACTAGGTTATTCGAAATGCTTGACAAACATGTTTTTCACATGCAGCAAACTGGACAACATGATTTTGCTGTTCATCTGTATCTGAAATTTCGGATGTTTTCCTAAGCAAACCACAACATTTGCGTTTTATTTACACAATGAAAGCGCTCTTTGGTGCAGACAGAAATCATACTCAGAGGCAAAAGCACGTAAACACATTTTAAATGCCCGTATTGGCCTTAATAAGAAAATTACTGGACGGTCTCTTCGCAGCACAGGCTATCCAACTGCAGATCTGCAACTGTTTTGGGACAAAGTTAGCTCTACTGGGCTCATGCCAATTGCTATGGTACCTCGGTTGCTATGGCGGTTTAAAGTTGTCATTGAGTTTTAATTGGAGCGCTAAATCATTTTTTTCTCTTACAGCCTTTGTATTGCAGATATAGTAATAAGTTTCTTCGGTACCGTAGCCCCCTATCAATAACTTTTTTTGTGCCAACTGCTTGTATGGTTTAGTTGCCAGAGCAACCCTAAATGATGAAAACTTCAGTTGCCATGAAGATGGAAATACACAAGCTTCACAGAAATGTCAAGTAGTATAGCATTAGACTCTGCTGACATACTTTTACTAGTGATATCTTGGTCCAGAACTTTGCTTCCTTTGCATGTGCAACTTGGTCAAGAACTTTGCTTGCGCAGCTTGGTCCAGAAATTTGCTTGCTTTAGGAACTTGAAGCCCCTGCTGACTTTCTGTGGGGATTTTACACCTATGACGGCGCAGACCTTATTGCAACTATTGATTTACAAACCCAAATCCTAATTCTAAATCAGTCTTACCAAGTAGTACGTATCTGATTTTTAGGGGAAAGCAGTACAAACTGTGTGAGAAAAGGGCAAATTTCTGTTGCTGATGTATGGATCTGCATGCATTGATCTATTGAAATAGCAAAATATTCTGCAAGCAGACGATATTCAGAGGGTCTCTATCTTTCAGAGTAGGCACAAAATGTGTTGCACATGCCTTCGCTGCAAACCAATTTTCATAACAGAGAAAATAATATTTAGAATGGATATTGAGGTTAGAATCCTGAGAATGGATATTGAAGGTTTCGCAAAGAGTTTGGTGTGCAGTTAATAAAACAGTTTGCGTCGCTAGAACAGATGAATGTACTAGTAACAGATGTTAATAATTTATATGTGAAAAGGGGGGTCTGGGGGCGCAGTCCCCCACCCCAGAAGCCAAATCATTTTAGAAATCAAATTCTGACAGACAGGGCTCCCCAGCTCCCGAAAATTAAGAGCTTGCTCCACAGCTCCCTGAAAATAACTGCAAGTGCTCCCCAGCTCCCTGAAAATATATGGCCTTTCTCCCCAGCTCCCTAAAACCTCTGGGAGGGCCTCAACAAGACAACGGACTTAGTTTGAGAAAAAGACAGTTCCATTGTATATAACAATGTTGATGAAATTCACCAGGTTTCATTCCTTTATCAAACCATTTGAGCTCTTAAAGACTGTTGCTATAGTATACGTGTGCCTTGTATTGACATTTTGGAATAGCTTTAATATTGATTGCTCTTCGTGTGATGTGGTACCCAATAACATATACAGTGACTTTGAGAAGTTATCCAGAAAGTTATGTCACTCTGTCTATCCTGAACGCTTTTAAAGACTATCCTGGTCCCAAGAAGGATCAGGACAATCTTCTATTATGAAAGCCGTGGCGCAGTTCAGCACGCTGCTCTCAATGTATATTTAATGTTCATTTAAGATTTAAATAGGGTGATGGAATCATCATTTTAAACATGGTATATGGACATTCCTACATCGACAACAGTTCTACTCAAGATGAGATGTGCCTATCTGAAGGCAGAATGTATACAACAAGGCGCCCAAATGGCTCAGTGGGTAGCATACCTCTGCTGCATAAGTTCAAACCCGGCACTAGCAAGTATGATTGGAAATAGATTTAATTTTAAGATTTCGTACAGGGTTCGTAGTTCAATGAAAGTTACCCAGCACCACTGCCCGACCCGACGTCCTGGGATGATGCTGGGTAACTTACAGTGCCGGGGATTCCTACTAATTTGGATGATAGTAGGAAAAGTGCCAGTTGTGCTTGCTGTAGGTGCGAAATGTTTTATTTTCTTTACTCTCGTCTATCCTATTTTCCTTTTCTTTCTCCCTCTGTCTGGGAGACGGCTCGATATTGACTGAAATACTTCTCAAAGGGCTGTTTAACAGAAAACAACCAAGCAGCCAACCAAAGGCTGACATGAGAGTGATACATGTAAATATATCGTTTTGTTTTAGCAAAGAATTTAAGCCGCGACACGAGAAAACCAACAAAGTAGTTGTGCGTCCTGCGCAGACTCAGATCAGCATGTGCATCCGCCCAGTCTGATCAGAGTCTTTCCTAAGCGCTCAGGGTAACTAAGGGTCTAAGCTCCTTTCATGCGGACAGGGAAGACTCTGATCAGACTGGGCGGATGTCCAGGTTGATCTGAGTCTGCGCTGGGCGCACCACTTTGTTGGTTTTCTCGTGTCGCGGCTCATTTGTTGTGTTCTGCGGACAGAGAACGGGAATGAATCATCAAGAGACAGTATGGAAATGGGTGAGTTTATTCTCAGTACCATGCAATATCAATTATTTGAACAATAATATCTTTCAAATTAATTTTAACAACAAAATTTAATGAAGAATAATACAGAAACTGTACAATAAATTAGCAATGCACCAGTGTATTATATTAGGAAAGAAAATTATCCTTTTTCCAAGTACATATCGAAGCTTTGCGAAGAAACTGATAAGATGATCATGTATAAATACGACACATTCTTAGACAACATGACAGCGAAAACGCATACATATAATCTACGGGCGAATATGTAGCGAAAAGCTGAATCTGTGATTAGCCCTAACTTCAGTAGCATAGTCTTCACGAAGCGTGTCTCTGGTTCTGTTATGTAGCGACTCTTCAAGTGATCAAAAAAAATAAATAAATAAAATAAACAGACAAGGAAAGAAAGAAACTGAAATGGAAACGTGGAGGTATTCTAGAAGAATGACACAGGTGCCCCAACCATGCGCAATGTCAGTGAAATAAAAGTCTTTTATACGAGGGGTGTTGAAAAGTTTTGCAAATGGCCTCATGACTTTGTTTAGGAGCATGCTGGGTACAACTGCTATGCATGTACTGAAAGCACTGCATTTTGTCTTTACAATGATACCAAACACTATACAAAGACTTTTTTCCTTATTGAGTTACAACGCATTTTAATAGGTCCCAGTCATACCACTGGGCTAATTTTATATGTAAAATCTTTTCAGTGTTAGGCATTCAAGTCAAATATCCTTGTAAATACCAAATTAATCTTTGTCATTTGCTTGTCCATCGTTGCCTATAATATCAATACAAAAGTTAGAAGTGCGGCAACTGTTATCGATTTATTCCTTGCAAAGCAATGCGCAGTTCTTATGACGTTATTGAATTTTACGCTAACGTCATTTTTGAAAGCTTGCAGAGGCTTCATTTTTGGCATTAATTTAAATTTGTTGACAGTTTTTCGTTGACCCATGTAAATGCTCTAGCCGACAATATTTTGAATGCTAATGCACTTGTTTTCATTACAAAATCATCAAATTTTAGTAGAAATGGAGAAATTGCTACAGCATAAAGTACGGATAATCCATATTCCCGGCCCTGTACGGAAGCCAGATTAAAACTAATTTCCGCGATATTTACAGAACAACATTGTCTGGGCATTGTCTTTAACTAACAAAGATAAAAAGATATCAAACACTGCTGATATATAAATTACGGCCTACTAAAGTAAAATTCTGCAGTGTCTTTAGGGTATACCTCTTTCAAAGAAGTTAAAAATGCGTCCTTTTTTAAAAAATGCACCTTGTTTGCAGAATTCTATTCGCATAATATAGCTTTATGTGTTTTTGCAATCAGAAGTTCTGTCTGTATGGTGGTTACCGAGAAATTACGTCATTTGCAAAACTTTCCGAACGCCCCTCGTACATGGTACATTTATTGGTAAACTTATTACACAACTCAAAATATTTAAAGGAGCACCTAATAGCTTTTCAGTTGACGACAGTGCAATGCATCACTACTTTGAGGGTTATTCACTGTCGATCAACAAAGACATGAACTTACCAGTCACGTTGCGAATTTTTTAAAAGGGTCGAGTTTATTGACAGCACAAGGTTTGCTAAAGTATTAATCCTATCCATGTCCATGGACTGATTTTTGTAGAAATGGAATTTTGGTAAAATATGAACTTTTTTCAGAACAGGTGAAAAGCATGAAAATTTCAACCAAATCGAAATGACCATTTTATTTTAATGAAACCGAAGGTCTTGCAAGGTGACCCGTATGACAGGATCACTTTCAACTCAAGTTTATGAGATTTTATAGCCTTACAGAAAAAATCCTTGAATTTCAGAAAATTAAAAAAATGCAAAATTTGTTCCATGGAAATAAGCAAGGCCTCATGTGCACTGAAATTCTTGTTGTCTTAAATATCCATCCTTTTTCAAGATGCTGTCAAAGAGTGGGAAATTCTTGGCTACTGGTGTACGACTTTAAGGGCCGTTGAACTGGGTATATGTTGTACTAATGGCTATGGGAAAAACATCAGCTGCTCCTTTAAATATTTTGAGTAGTGTATAACTGACTGATTGGCGTCAAACAAAAAAGTACATTGGGACATGTGCGGGCATGAAAGACTCAGATCAATCTGCGCATCCAAGCAGCCTGATGGGAGTCATCCAAATTTGCATATATAAAATTTACGTTTTCTTGATGAATCGAAAACAAGAGGCCCAAATGGGCCTGATATCGCTCACCTGGCTTTTGTATCCGAATGGTCCCCATTCTGATACAAATTTGGTCCAATTCCAGAGATTTTCTCAATTTCACATTTTGCTACTTTTAGTAACAGAGGCCAACTTGTCTGGTCTTTATATATTTACTTTTGAAACACCTCAAGGCAAGAATCATTTTGCCACAAATTTCATCAAAATCCATTCAGGGGTTACTGAGATATTGTCAGTTTCATGTTTTGTGCTATTTTTAGTAGCGGCCATCTTAGAATGCCAAAATGCAAAAAATTGAAAAGCTTTCATGCAAGGACCATTTTGACACAAAATTGGTCCAGTTCCATTGTTATTTTCTAATTTTCAAATTTTGCTATTTTAAGTAACAGAGGCCAACTTGACGGGTCAATATTTGTTAATTTGTGAAACACATCAAAGCAAGAATCATTTTGCCACAAATTTCGTCTCAATCGCTTCAGCGGTTAATGAGATGTTGTCATTTTCATGTTTTGTGCTATTTTTAGTAACGGCAGATGGCGGCCATCTTGGAATGCCAAAATGCAGAAAATCGAAAAAGCTTATTGAAATGATCATTCTGACAGAAAATTAGTCCAATTCCACTGAGATTTTCTTATTTTCACATTTTTCTATTTTTAGTAACAAAGGTTATTATGACTTGTCTATATTTAGTTACTTTTGAAACATCTCAATGCAAAAATCATTTTGACACAAATTTCGTCAAAATCTATTCAGCGGTTACTGAGATATTGTCATTTTCATGTTTTGTGCTATTTTTAGTAACGGCAGGTGGCGCATCTTGGAATGCCAAATTGCAATTAATCGAAATGGCTTCATGTAAGGAACATTCTGACACAAAATTGGTCCAATTCCATTCAAGGGTTCTTGAGTAATTGTCATTTTTATGATTGTGCTATTTTTAGTAACGGCAGATGTCGGCCATCTTGGAAAGCCAAATTGTAATTAATCGAAACGGCTTCATGCAAGGAACATTCTGACACAAAATTGGTCGAATTCCATTCAAGGGTTCTTGAGTAATTGTCATTTTTATGTTTGTGCTATTTTTAGTAACGGCCCCCATGGTGGCCATCTTGGATAGTCAACTGGCACAAAATTGAAATAATTCCTTTTAAGGACCATTGCTCACCAAATCTGACCACAATCGATTGCGTTTTCTTGAGATACTGACATTTGAGCAAAATCGGTCTTGTAAACGCTAAGTAGGTCACTGTGACCTAATTCCGCTATAGATTTTTTTCATTTTTACAATTTTTAATTCCAAGGTCCCATTAATTTTCCACGCAAACTTTCGGCCAAATATACCCAGTGGTTCTGGAGAAGAAGTTGATTTTGTTGTTTTTGCTATTTTTAGTAACGGCGGCCATCTTGGATTCTTGACTTGACCCGATTTTATAATTTTGAAACCCTGCAGTCTGGTCATGCTCCATGTGAAATTTGAAACCCATGGGTGCAGTGGTTTTAGAGAAGAAGTTGTTTGAAGTCGTTTGAATATGTCGTTTTTTGACATTGGCATTTGAGCAAAATTACACTCGTAAACAGAAAGTAGGTCACTGTGACAAAACTCCGCTACACATTTTTTTCATTTTTACAATTTTGAATACCAAGGTTTCATTGATGTTCCATGCCAAAATTCAGACAAATATACCCAGTGGTTCTGGAGAAGAAGTTTATTTTGTTGTTTTTGCTATTTTTAGTAACGGCGGCCATCTTGGATTTTCAACCTGACCCAATTTTACAATTCTGAGACCCTGGAGTCAGGTCATGCTCCATGTGAAATTTGAGAACCATGGGACCAGTAGTTTTACAGAAGAAGATGTTTGAATATTTGTTTTTAGGTGTTGACGGACACATTCCGTGACGACGCACGACGCACGCCGGACGCATTGGTATTACAATAGCTCACTATGGCCCTTCGGGCCAGGTGAGCTAAAAATGAAGACCCTGGTCCATTTGCGCAGATATGCAGACTGGTTTAAGTATTTATGGTATGCTCTAGACGCGTTATCCGGAGGTTCATTATCTCCTCACTCATTTCCAAGTAAATGACTGAAATACTGTTTAGAGGGACGTTAAAACCTCAAATCATTGAGCGTTTTGTTCTAACAAACACATATAAACATCAGACTGTCACAAGGTACTAGTCCATGTATGCTTGTAGTGACTCTCTTTTTTTTTTAATTCTTTTTTCCGAACAGTTCAAGTTTATGGATCCATCTCCAAGTGAAATAATTCTGATCCGGCGTTCGTTTCGCTATTCAACGAGGAAGGGACAAGGTGGGGAGTGGGGGGGGGGGAGGGGGGGGGGCTGGGGGCGATGTAGGTACTCCTATAGACAACAGGCTCATTGTGGCTCTTAATTGCTGAGCTGCGTCTTTCTGTGATGTTTTCACCATCTTCCCTCAGGGACAAATAGTTTTACTGAAGGAGACCACACTTTTGATGATTCATCTTGAACTAGAAAATCACCCGCCTAACGTGAAAGGCAAACTAGGGTAAAGTCGGGTAAATTCGGACAGCGGGTAAATTTGGACAGTGACATTGTTTCCTTTATATGTCAGTTGTTTGGAATTAAAACAAAATTAACTGGGCAAACAGTGAAAATCCTGATGAGACGGCTCATTATCAGCCATCTCATCAGGATTTTCACTGTTTGCAATGGTATGTCCGCATTTACCCGCTGTCTGAAGTTTACTGACTCTACCCTAGGACTCGCTTTTTGTTGGTCTTTTTCTCAACGAAATCACACAGCCTGAAAATCATGGTAAAGAATTTATTCAATAAGCAATGAACACACCAGCAGAAACTAATTTTGAGTCAGGGGTTGGGGTGGATAATACTTTTGGTCTTTGGTCGTATATTCATGTATTTACAATAGAAAGGCACATGTCTATTTGACACTCTGCATGATAGAAAAAACAAACAAACGTGAAAACCCGAACAGCCTGCGTCCGGTCGTGTTTGCACCTGGGTTAACGCCCAACACGTTTAATATATCAATCGAATTAAAACAAATATTGTTAAAATGGCCATAAAATGCTGAATTATCCATCCATTCAGATCGCATGGTGCATTTCCTTTTGCGTAGTCAAAGCCTTTCCTGTTTACATGTGCATGTACATGTATATTATGGGAACACTTTCTGAAAAAGCAACAGTGTCATTTCTAGTTTGTCTCCTCAATGAGGGTCAATTCTGAAAGCAAAGAACCCTCTCGCCAGAAGCATATTCATTCCTTTAAGAGTAGACCCCATTTTGGAAGGGCTTCTTTGTTCAGAAAAGCAAACAGGAGGTCACAAAAGCTGTTTCCCCTTGTGACAATGGTGCAAAAAAAACCCGGATTGCACCAATTCACTTTAACAGAATAACTGGGAGAGCAGCTATATACTAGATGCATATACTGGCTCGAGCTTTTATTGTTGCCCTGCGATTTAAGGTGAATGGATATTCTTTCAGCGGAAGCAGCCATGTCATTTTAGTTTTGCATCCTTTCTATACAGGGGAATCAATTCTTAAAGAAAAGAATTTGCTCCCCTGGAGCAAATCTTTTCCTTCAAGAGTAGATCCCATTTGTAAGGTTTCATCGTCCAGGAAAGCAAGTCACAAAAGTTGTTTCCATTCGTAAAAAATGGCGACGAACCCATACATTTTAATGCTGCATCAGTTTGACAGTATCTAATCCGTTGTAGCTCGGCCTTTACGAAGAGCAGTCGCGGCACTCTTCTTCAGTAAATTAAGACAGTCAGTTAATTTTTCATCTGTAGATATCAGCCGAGCTTCGTGCTTCTCGAATGTCTTTCTAAGTCCGTTGCCATTTACATTTTCTTTGGTTGCTGAAACTGCAAATAAAGAAAACCAGACAGTAAGCAATACATATATACCAGATACGTATGTGGATCTTTTAGAATCTGCATGTAGTGCAGAGACTGTTTCAGTACTATACAATAAGGCTGCACAAACTATTCTGTATTTAGCAAACTACTGGAATCAAATAGTAAGTTATATATAACAGGTATATTAGAATAGGCTATTCACAAGTATAAAGAAAAAAAAACAGAAGACCATTCTAACAAAATAAATCTAACCAGCAGCAGAAAGGGTGAGTATACCGTGCCCTTTATTAAAATGCTGCTAAGGTGCTTGAAAACAATGCAAATGTTATCTCGGTATAATGAATCTGTTTCCAACTTTAATCAAGGCATTCGAGGCAATTTATGCTCTCCGCATCACTTTACTAGCAAACAATTTATTTATAGAATCTTATAGTATGTGTAACCAGAGATGGCTCAGATCAGCTTATGCATATGTAATCTGATTTAAGACTTCTCTGCTTTATCAGTTTGAGGATCCTCTTTGGAATCTACATATTCTGAGTACACAGCAGACTGCGCGGATGTGAATCCTGACTTGAATGTTAATTGTAACGTCTAGTTACATGTAACTAACAGCATTGATTATTTGGTATAATTTATCAGTTTCATACTTTCAGAACATAAGAAACATCATCCAAAATTCTGCGTGTACATGGATTCAATTATGAGAATCATCTATACATTTACAAAAATCCTTATACTAACCATATTCCCGCATTTCATGCATGCCGTTCTGAATTTCTCTTGCTTCTCGGAAGAAATCTCTTAAAGATTTGGCAAATTCAACGTCTAAACCCGCAGCCGGAGTAGGCTTAGCCATATCTTCCACGGACATCTTTCGGTCCATGCTAGGTTTTCTTTCAATGCTGGGTTTCCGCTCAATACTGCGCTTGCGTTGTGTTGTGGATTCTGAAAAATCAAAGCTCGCTGTATTTACAAAAAACTAAATGCATCCCTTAATCAGTTTTACATTTAATAAGTTATATTCTTTTAACTATTGATCACGGTCACGATATTCAAAGCAATACAGCGGAGTCAGTAACTTGGGAAATACTTGCAAAAGTATTGCTTTTACAAAACTTTGACTAACTCAGTTTTAAGAAATAAATAGATCTACTTTCGCAAATCTTAAGATTCTACTTTTTTCATCACCGGCTATTTCATCTAAAACTTTCCCCGCCTTACTTTACACCCCCACACCGTGTGCTTTAATCCGCCTCACTCCATGGACCTCTCCACAGAACAATTCAGGCTGAAATTGCTAAATATGCAATCATTTTTTACTGTGTCAGCTCAAAGTTTTACTCTTCAGCTCATCACCAACTCCTTCCAAATCCTTCGTCGTCTTATCTAGTCTATCCCATAACACCGGGAGGTCGTCGGGGCATCACAGATGACTTTTGATAAATCCTTCGATAAAACTCAAATGTCTATTACCGAACATCTTCGTATTTCTGAGAGCCTGAGGTTCGCAACGTTTCTGGCCACTAACTACTATAGTCAGAAAATTTCAGTCTTTAAATCATAAACCTATCCCACCCACACCAATGAAAAAAATTATTTACCTCTTCGTATTTCCATAAGTCTGAGTTTCTCTTCTGTTCTCATCACTGACTGCTTCAACTTGAAGTTCTCTCTCTTTAGCTCATCCCGCTGAGCTTGTAACTGTTCTACCTCATCTTCCTACAACCAGATTAAAATGACTGATAACTTCCACCAGGGGTTTTAAGGGAAACAACTTCTGTGACTGTGTATTTGTAAGGCCTTCCAAAATGGGAGCTACTCTTAAAGGAAATGATTTGATGCACGAGGGAGCACATTCTTTCCAATGAAAGTTGCCCATAATGACATAGGAGACAATCACTTCGTGGTGTGAATTTGTTTTCCCTGGAGGTGTTCCCATTCACTTTGCATAACTTCAGTGTTGGCATGGATCAATAACAATAAAATATAATGTCATAATGTTGGAGATCATTGAGTAAGTATATTCTGAAAGTGTTCTGCACCAACTTTTAAAAGACAAACACGTGAAACTGTTTTGGGCCTTATGTCGCCATTAAGTCTGAATCCACCCTAAATCTCTTCATTGTGTTTACACAAAAGCGTACGTAACTGGTATTCATGATTTGGAACTCAGTGATGAAAGTCCGGCCCGATTTCAACCAGGGGATACTTTGTAACTGTACTCAAAATGATAGTTTATTGAGGTAAATTGTCGGTTTGATAGTCGCAATTTTGTTTTACGGGGACGCATTTGTGTTGTTGTGTTATTGTTTAACGTCCACGGTAAACAGCTATGGTCATGTCGGACGGTCAGTTAACCTAACCACACTATTCCTGAGCAGGCTTAGACCTCTTAAGCGGTTAACCAGTACTACGCGCACTTACTGTCACCAGTGACTGACAACTGCCGTTCTTGAATCAGCGGAAGGAGAAATGAAAGTAAGTGGCCGGACCGGGTATCGAACCCAGGACCTCTGGCTTATGAGTCAGACGTCCTCCCGATTGCACTACGCAATCCGGCAGGACGCATTTGTGGAGCAGATATGTGGGACCAAACGACTACCCCCAGGCTGCTGTTAAGACATTATGTATCGATGTTCTTTTGCAAACTCCTCAAACAGCCTCAGATGACATAACAAGTTTCAAGATATCAAAGTTTGTGTAAAAGATATTTGACACGCTAATAAACGCTTTGCAATGAAAGGTAAAACTTTGAAAATAGTGAGCAAGGGGTGATGGGGGATGTTGTATGGGTAGGGAGGAGTTGCAAAACGCCCACCCCGAGGAAATGTATTTACAAAAATCAATATAAGTTATCAGATCAAAGATCAAAGAACATACTTTTCGAGCGAAGAATTCAGTTTTGTCTAAAAATTATAACTGCTTAAAGGTATACTCCCTCGTATTTCATTACGAAATAATCACAAAATTATGAAACTGGTTAGTTGTATGCAACAGAATTAAGATTTGTCCAAAAAATCTTCGGCGAAAACACCTTTGTTACGGAGGCAGAGACGATATATCAATGCGTACCCTTCTTGAATATTCACGAATATTTTGTCGTCATAAATTGATTGACTCCCACACGCGTTTCTGCAAGCATGTTTTGAATTTTATGATTGGTGGAGTAAATAACTTTACAATAGCATTAACCTCTAATCTGTGCACGTGAGTTCTTTTCAGCCAATAACTGTCTGAAGTCGATTAAAGAAAGGGCTTCAAATTATTCATGATATAACTTTAACCTGATTAACTAAGATATTGCTGAGCGTATCCAGTCATAATTTTTGGCGGGAATGGTGACCCGCTATTGCCGCTCTTTTTATGTATTTTCTTAATTTCTCTTATTTTCAGTGACCATCACAAATTATAAGTTTGGCAGATAAATGTACTTTTAATAGCAATCATTATCATGCCTAGGATATAATGTTTTATGAGAAATTTAAAAGTTAATAGAAATATTGTGGGTGTAAATCTTTAATGGACATAAGATAATAAATCGCCATGGGCGCTTTGTCCCTGCTAACAAGGCATCTTACCCCAATGGTCGGTCAAAAGGCAGTTTAATTAAAAATACATTTTCTGCAATCTTATCTTATTTCCAGATTTCACTGCCATATTTCTAGAAAGCTAATTTTCATTTACCAAAAGGTCATTTCCAAGATTAATCGGGCAACTTCGTATATAATGAAAAACGCATTTC
The DNA here is from genome assembly GCA_963989385.1 of Ctena decussata. Taxonomy (NCBI): domain Eukaryota; kingdom Metazoa; phylum Mollusca; class Bivalvia; order Lucinida; family Lucinidae; genus Ctena; species Ctena decussata. The sequence continues at coordinate 105,433,982 of OZ022499.1, forward strand.
TTGAAGGGGGGCGTTTTACACCCCTTCATCACCCATTCCCCTATTTAATATGCTTTTCACCAAAAGCAAACTTTAAGCAACGTAAAACCAGACATCAGCCGGTTAGAAGCCACGTTAAGCGTTGGGCTTCTAACAATATATCACAGGAGATAACGTCGCAATTTTTGACGCTATCCGACAAGACGCCGCGTTTTATTCGTGAGTGCATTAGAATAGGCTATTTACCTTTATTTTCAGCAGCGACAAAACATCAGCTGTATGATCCTGAAAGAAAACATCAGCTTTAATCTACAACACATTGAATTCGGTTTACTTAGATAGAAAACATTCTTGAAAGTTTTTTCTTCTTAAAGGCTTTTTCAATTCATTCAATTTAAGAATAATTAAGTCTTTGTTTCATCGGAAGTTTTCTAATATTACATAGGTTAGACAATACTGTCAATAGTACAAATAAACGTTTTGTAGCCTACATATGAGCTTGTTACACACCTGCATAACAATATGTCTCTTTATAATACAATGTTTTTAATACCGGTATTCTTTGTTTCGGTACATTTCAACATTTTAACCTGGAGTATCTATAATTCGAAGCTAAATTTAGTAAGCATTCGTCTCTCAGTGCCTCTGCTTATTCTGCATTTGCAAACATCACAGATTGGTTCTTCTGTGTTGATGCCAGCACATAAGGGCTTTTCACTCAAATTTAAATCTTATAAGTTTTTATTCACTGAAATTCAGTATTTTGTATACCTTCTTACATCCATTAAGGTTAAACATTTAAAGGAAAAAAGAGACGCTGCCTTTATGCAGGTGGACATTATTTACAAGGGGTTCTTTCTGTTAGACTTGTTAATTATTTCAAAGAAAACAAAGCTGTGCAGATCCAGGCTCTTCAAAAGCGAAAAAGCAAGCAAAGCAAGCAGTGATCATTTGCAACTCGTAAAGTACATCAAAGTACATGTGCATAACATTCTTTAACGTAGTCTGGCCCATGGCCCTTCTTCTGAATGTGTTCTCTGCTCTTGATGGAACTCTTTAAGATTTAATTTGAATAACAAACGACTGGAATATTTGACATCGTTACATTGTGTAAGCGAATAAGGCCAAAACGATGTATGTTCATTCATAACGACCGTATTTATGGTTGTGTTTAACAGAATGCCAAAAGACCAAAACCATATTTCGGTAAAACCTTTTGGAAAAGGCACATTTTTATATAAAATACAGATGTAGATCATTAAATTTGTTTTCGTCTTCGCAATTGCAATGATTATTTTTTCTCCAAAAGCTTTGCTTTGAACAATCTTTTATTTGTCTTTGTTAGACTAAGTGTGTCTGTTATTGAAGCTGTGCTGTTCCGTTTGGTCATTTGAGCCGCAACACGAAAAAACCAACAAAGTGGTTGTGCACCCAGCGCAGACTCAGATCGACCAGGGCATCCACTCAGTCTTAGCAGACTTTTCGCTTTGCGCTTAAAGGGTAGCCAAGGGTCTAAGCTAGCTCCATGCGGTCAGCGAAGACTCTGATCAGACTGGGTGGAAGCTGGGCGCACAGCCACATTGTTGGTTTTGTCGTGTCGCGGCTCATTTGTGTTCCTCACATTGTCTTCCTTCGATGTTTAAGATGGGCTGTGCTTTATTATTGTGGCCGTTCCTGGATAAAGTCATCTACTTTTGTTTAATTCCAGCCATATACACATAAAACAGTTTAACATTTGGCAGAAAGCCCCCGGCTTGTAAATTTAGGATCTCTTTAGAAATATAAGTGACTATCATTTGACAAACGCAACTGCCTACATGATGTAAGACATTAAATGTATAAAACGTTGGTGAAAGTATAAGAATGCTGCACAAACAGGATGCAACGGCTCGCGTTTTAAAAACATGTCTATATGATTAAACATAATATTGATGCATTTCCTCAGCAGTAGCGCGATAACTTATGTTGGAGACATTGTATAATAAACATGCATATGTTTAAAGTCACGGTGTACAAGCGATATTGGTGGTTGGAGGCCTGACTCAAAGCGTTCTGTGAAAGCTGCAAAACATGCAACAACACGAATCAAAGAACACAAAAAGCATGCAGAAAAAAAATTGTTAGCAACACTTCCAAAATAGCACACGTTTACCTCTGGCGATGTTTTCCCATTTGTCTGAAATATTAATACATTATGCAAAGCTCAAAGTAGGGGGTTAATGTAGAAATGAGTCCAGTTATATGAGCGGTAACATGCATGACCATCTTAATATTTCAGTTTTGAACAGTTGAGCCTCAGCATCATTGCAAATCCACACTGAACAGGCTGATCTCACCTGATTTCTGTCTGCTCACATCAGCATGCGGAATTGCACACTTACAGGGCCGAACAAAGTAACCACCGGAGGACACTTTCTTATATGCAACCACATCAAAGAGTACAACTGCATTGGAAACAGCGGGATTAAATGTCAAATTGTTTTCCTGGACTCTACTGATGCATCTTTTGTATCGCGCACTGTAAGCGTTGAAATTCAATTAAAATGACTTGAGTATCCCAGCTGCTTTTTTCAGAAACTATACATCAAATAGTTAATTTTCATAAGCAATATTATAAAATGTAGTTAAATGTCCATGCAAAGCAAATGTGCATTTAGCTAATATAAACTAGATATTATAATCAAAATTCAAACAAGCAGAACTTTAAGCCATTATACAATTAAAATAAAAGCAATCATCCATTTATCAATGACAAGGACGCCATTGAACAATAATCTGTTATGGTATTCGGATATACGCCCGAGAGAAGAAGACTCCAAGTTGAAAAAAAATCTGGGCACGGTTGTTCAAAACTAATGACGTCGTTAGTTAACAAGACGTTAAAATTTCAAACGCTAATGTCTCAAATATGTCAATATTTTTGTTGAAAAAATGTGAGAAGCTTTTGCACTGCAAAAGCTTCTCACATTTTTTTCAACAAAAATATCATTATATTTGGTTATGAAGTTGTAAAACACTTAACGAGTTGACCTCTTAACAAGCTCGTTAGGCTAACGATGCTTTGAACAACTGGGCCCTGTTCTTTTCTGGGCTTTTCCTTGGAGGTTATAAATAACCCTTACTTCCAGAAGCATATGTGCCAATACTTACATGTGACTGGTGTAGGTTTTTGGCATTTGGTTTGTGCAGTTCCTCGTCTTCACTAACTGGAATATGAACAGTGTACAGTTTGAGAAATATTTTCAGAAAATAAGTATACCTAAACGATAATGGGCAAACTTGAACATGACACTTTTTTGGATTACCTTATACTATGTTAAACCGTTTTTTAGCGCCAAAGATGAAAATAGTCAAGGTTGCAAACTGTGTAGTTCCAGATGAGGCGGCTCATAATCTGCGGCCTTATGATGAACCGCCTTATGCGGATCTACACTGTTTGCCCTATATTATCTGAATTCTCTATCATATAGCTTAGATGAAACGTGTTTTGAAAGTATGTGGAAATTCTGAGGATATCTTTCCTTTGGAAGCGAGCAAGCAAGCAACGAACCTGAATACAAATGACATACAAATTTGATTAAATCTGTGTAATTTGCACATTGCCACATCACCATGCATCGACTTCCTAGGAACTGTATATGAGGTAGATAAGGACCTCACCCTTCCGTACATTTGTGAATTTAAACAAAAGAGAACCATTATTAATATTCTTTGTTATTCTTATTAACATTCTTTTCTCTGTATCACGGTCGACACAAATGAGTGGACAATTAGATTTTAAATTTATTTTATCATATAATATATACTTGTACCACAGTAGTTAAACCTATTCACAAGTGCATAAATTTGTGAAAGCAATTAATGAACTAGTAATTGTCTTTAAAGATACCGCATTGCTTCCTACTATGACAAATACCTGATAGCAGTGGCAATCCTAAGATCATAATTAAAGGCTTGGACCCAAAATGGCAAATATATACATATAACGCCTAACACCAAATAATTTGTTGGATGACGGACGGCGGAAATCTGCCAATATTGTAAGCTCAGGTGATCTGAAAAAAAATCGTGCCTGGCCGTTTCAAACTGTTTTTAACACCGTTTTACCAGTGTTAATTGAAGTTTGTAACAGCAGAACATGCTGTCTGTCGAGGAATGACGATATTTAAGTATATACCGATTTGCTTTTAACTGCCATTGTTATGTACCGAATGAGACTTTACTATAGAAAAAAGCCGTGTTGTAATCGATGGCATTTTACGTTGGTTTCCTCCTATTTTTAATTGTCGCAAAACGACAGAACCGCTGACACAGGGTTTCAACACTGTTGAAACATGGGTGCGCCAGGGTTTTAACAATGACGATAACACATTCTTTTCCTGTGTTTTAACGTTTGCCCAAACCCTCGTGTATTAACATGATGCAGCCCACACCGCTTCGCGGTTCGGGATGCGACATGTTGATACACTCGGGCTTGACAAACGTTAAAATACGGAAAACAATGTTTTACCCTCTTATTATGGGCTCAAATGAGAACTTACTTTGTTTTCCCCAGAGCTCTAGAACCAGAGAATTATGTTGGAAGTAGTCTAACAAGTCTTTGGTCACCGGTTTATATGAAACTAGCTGCTTATAATCAAAGTCGATGTAACTCTTGTGCCAAACATCTTTCGTTTTTGAAGGCTTCTGTTTGTAAAATGCAAATCTTGAAAGACAAAGAGACATATTATGAACTAGAAATGTTTTTCAGAGAAAAACTGATGTCCCCCCATCATCCCATTTCCCATCCCCTCCAATGAATAAAAAGCCTGAACAAGTAAAATATCTAGGCAAGTTTGAAGAAATTCCATCCACTGGTTCTAAAGATACCCTACATAGATGACTATGACCTTGAAAATGAGTTCAAGGTCACCAAAATCAAATCATCTCCAAAACTTGATGTATTCATGCAAGTTTGGTGAAATTCCATCCATTGGTTCAACAGATATCACTGGTACATGAAATTGTCATCTAAGTCCTCAAGTGACCTTGAAAATGAGGTCAAGGTCACGAAAATCTAATCAGCTCCTAAAACTTGTCCCAATGATGAATCCATGCAAGATTGGTGAAATTCCATCCATTCGTTCAGGAGATATCACTGGTACAAGAAATTGTCATCTAAGTCCTCCAGTGACCTTGAAAATAGGGTCAAGGTCACCAAAATCTGACCAGCTCTCTTAAACTTGTTGCAACAATGTATCCATGCAAGTTTGGACAAAATCCATTCATTGGTTCAGGAGATACAGTGGGTACAAGATATTGTCATGTAAGCTTCCAGTGAACTTGAAAATGAAGTCAAGGTCACCAAAATCCAATCAGCTTTTAAACTTGTCCCAATGATGTATCCATGCAAGTTTGGTGAAATTCCATCAATTCGTTCAGGAGATATAACGGTACAAGAAAATGTCATGTAAGTCCTCCAGTGACCTTGAAAATGAGGTCAAGGTCACGAAAACCTAATCAGCTATTAAACTTGTCCCAATAACGCATCCATGCAAGTTTGGTGAAATTCCATCCATTGGTTCAGGAGATATAGTGGGAACAAGAAATTGACATCAAAGTCGTCCAGTGACCTTGAAAATGAGGTCATGGTCACCAAAATCTAATCAGCTCTTAAACTTATCCCAATGATGTATTCCTGCAAGTTTGGTGAAATTCCATCCATTGATTCTATATATATCACTAGTACATGAAATTGTCATCTTAGTCCTCCAGTGACCTTGAAAATGAGGTCAAGGTCACTAAAACCTAATCACCTCTTAAACTTGTTCCAATGATGTATCCATGCCAGTTTGGTTAAATTCAATCCATTGATTCAGGAGATATAGTGGGTACCAGAAATTGTCATCTAAGTCCTCCAGTGACCTTGAAAATGAGGTCAAGGTCACCAAAATCTAATCAGCTCTTGAACTTGTCCTAATGATGTATCCATGCCAGTTTGGTGAAATTCCAACAACCGGTTCAAGAGATATCGCGCACGCAAGAAATCTGTCACGCCGACGCTGACGCCGACGCCGACGCCCGGGATCCGCACTGAAAACAATATGTCCCCCCTCACCTTTGGTGGGGGGACATAATTATTATCCACTTGCAAATATATCAGAAGTCATATAAAAAACAATTAAATACAATAGTATGACTCTTCTTCACATACATACCGAACAAGCAATGTCACTGTACCTTGTAAGACTTGCTTGAAAAGCGAAAGAGCTGCAGATAAAGAAATTTCTATGATAATAACTAGATACTTTCTGTTAATTCTACATATAAAATGTTGTGGCCCTCAGTGAGGCAGTGATAATTACTGACCGTTTTATATACTTTTATAAAGAATTAATAAAATGTGCTCTAGAATTTTCATACATTTTCCAATAAGAAATATGAATGCAGCTTCAGTAAAACTTACCGACATTGTACACCTCTAGAATTCTCCTCACTGATCCATCTAACTCCCATACAATCCGTTAATGTGAAAAGAAAGTTCAAGGATTTGCCTAACAAGTCTTTAGGTTCCAGTATGAGTTCATCTTCAGCTATCACTTTTCCTTTGTCATTGCAAGGAAGCATTTTCACATGAACAACAGCTTCTTCTTTCCCATGATAATTGTGAATAGTAAAATGTTCATCAACTTCCGCACAATAACTAATACTTTGTAGCATGATGTGAGAACTGTAAAAAGAGAAAACGCAAAATAAGCGGTGCCACATAAAAGTGCCTGAGACAATGTGCGGACAGCTTAGACTCAGAGGACCCTGCGCATCTTTGATATCTGAGCAGGGCCTTTGACCTCCTCAAAACAGAGACCCCTCTGATCAGAACCCCTAAGACATCAACGTCTAGAAGAACATCTCGGTTAGATTAAAGATCATTACTACGTACATGTCATATGCTAAGAATACACATCTAAATTGTAGATAAAGTGATGACTAAGAAACATAGCATACATAATTTATTTTAGCTAAAAGCACATTAAAAATGTTTGATTCAGAAATTATAACTAAATATTGCCCTCATACCTATCACAGTCTACCGCCCAGCCATTCCCTAAACCCAGTTGTGCAAATCCAAATTTTGGTAGATGCCCACAGGAAAAAGTCTGATTGTTATACAAACTCCTGTTATATCTATCACTTTTGCTAAGTTTGACAGAGATAAAATTAGCTCACTGTCTTAAAATATTTTGTACTTGTGCGAAATTCACAGAATATATATTTGACGTCTCTGAAGTTATGACATTTGGCTGATTCTCGGGTTTTCGCACAGTCTCATGGATTCGTACACCCTAATACAAGCAACATTTCTTCAAAATAAATATCAAAACCATGCTGATGCTCAATGAATTATTTTAGAAAAAAATGTTGTTCATCTCAACAATGCTTTATCCTGCTATAAATAAACGCGCTATAAAATACACACAAAAAGAACAAGAAGAAATTCTTCTTACCTTCCCAGAAAAATATCCTCTACAGGGTCCCAGAAAGGATCCTTGTCTCTGGTCATAATCACATTGTCGCCGTCCAAGAATTTCAAATAAAGCTCATCTATCAAATCTTTCCGGTTCAGGAATTTTATCTTAGTCCACATCCACACCTGAAAATATACTAAGTTCTATGATTTTGCTGTTGGTAGTGCACAACCAATAGCAGCATCAAGGCCGTGTGTTTGTATGTGGATTTGGGGACGGGGAAGGAACGGTTTGAGTAATTTAGTTGTGACGAATTCAAATACGGAAAAACGCACCTGCCGCACCAAATTTGGTTTGGCAACTGTTTTATTTCAAGGATTTGGTAAAACAGAAACTTTTTATACAATCTTGCAAGCTGTAAAACATAGGTGTGTTTAAGAAGCATCAGACCTTCAGTTGTGCCTTTTTTTATGTGCTTAGTTTTTAATATCTTTTATCCATTACCTGTATTTGTTTGAACACTAGAATAGCTGTGAGCACAAATTTGTTTTCCTGCTGAGGATTAAAGTTATTGGTGCCACATTATGGAAATTTGAAATATAGGAGAAAAACTCAAAATATGTCATTTTCCCCTAAGGACAATCAAATACAAACCTTTCTTGAGACGGTGTTTGTGACTCTCACAATCACCTCTTTCCCCTTGGCTCTACCCTTAGGGTCATGACTAGCAGCACTCTTAACAATAGGTTCAAACTTCACATTCTGAAATAGAGAAAATATAATTACACTTCATCAAATATAAATGAAGATATCATAAATGGGAAAACTTTTTAAGGCCTATGCAAACTCCTATTGCTCTGAACAGCCAAGGTATATCGAAGAATGAAATTACACGGTCAAATCCATTTCCGAGCAAAGTATGAACTTTCAGCAAACGCATTTGCTCAAACTGAAATGGTCGTGCTCAGCTCGAATGTGCCCGAAGACAAGCTTTCTCTCAAGACCAGTGCTTTCATTAGCCTATATTAGATAAAACGTGCCACATGAGTAGAAAGGAATGAGCTACACATATACTACAGAATTTATTGCCTGCATATATACAGTTAAGATTTGTCATAATTAAGTAGGTATTATCTCTGTATCAAGGCTGTCAACATTTAGTTCTGCTTCATTTTCATTGACTTTTTCTACCGATACATAGATATGGTGGGTGTATTATGATAGGCAGGTGATGCTTACTACTCGCGAGCACCTGATCACACCTCTATTTTGGGTTCCATGTCTGTGTATCTAGAATATTCCGGAATTGTCAATGTCTAAATGACTTACGAGTTTGGACTTATGATTAGTATACTTTGACCAATTTCATTCAAACACATACTTAAAGCGTTTGCAAATAGCTTGTATATCGTGTTTCAATTCTTTTTATGATCTCATATGGATATCGTGAACGTAATAGCAACTTACCCTCTTCAGTTCATCGCTCACCGCATTAGCTTCGGCAATCTTTGGCATCAGGTCTACAAAATCTTGAAACAGAACTAAATTTGTCATATCCTGTTGTTCTCCAGCCTCTCTAGGCGTTTGAATGTCCATGGAAACACCTTCATGTTCTGCCAGTTCTGTCATACAGTAATCGAAGTCGTATATTGCCTTTTCATGTTCGTCTTTACGTTCATGAGGGTAACCCATATAGAGGAAGACACTTGTGGACCCCAGTTTAAGCCGATCCTACATAAACAGAAGCTGGGCATGAAAATGACATTTCAGAATTCTAATGTTATAAGTAATTAAAGCGTAAAGACGGCATGTTGTTCGAAGAAAATGATAAAAAAAACACAGTTGTCATCGGAAAAATAATTAATTTGCCAGCTTATTTTCGCAAATATAATCATTTGATAGTAAAATCTATCAAACATTTATCGAGAGCTTTATTCAAAGTTTGAATAATGACGTATATGTATGAGTTATAAGGACTCAAACATTAATTTACAGCAAAAGTTATAAAAATTCTATGTCGAGGAAGAGCTAAGATTGTCATTAAACAATTTGACCTTTATACAAATGTGAAGTTCATGTCTAGGCCTAGGCCGTCTTGTAAGACAATTCCTAAAATACTTCAGAACTCTAATGTCAGATTGTAGTTTCTTACTTCTTCAAAAGAGCTAAAACACTACGCAAAAATGAACTAAAAGTACCAGATGATGTAATGCAGTCTTTTCTCTGACTTTCGTTCCGTTTATGAGAACCAATGCGGCTTCTGAACATGGTTTAATGAATGAACTTCTACCATCACAGAGTACTTCTGCATGTGTTGGCTGAATCCTGGGAAAAAGAAAAGAGAAAACAAGTATAGACTCAGCACTTGTTTATATCTAAAAACGCAAATACATGGCATTCACTAGTATTCTCTATTTATGATCAAACAGACACGAGAGGGCTTGAATACCATTATCCCAATTTCTCTATCCCAGCTGTGCATATCAAATTTAGTTACAAAAAATACTATTAACTTGATAACTGATGTTACATATTACTGAGTTATTGCAAGTAGAAAAGGGATAACAGCCAAAAACCAGTTTTTTAAATGGGCAAACTTTGGTTATTTGTTCTCTGCCCAACCAAAGGCTCCTTATATTTATAAGTTTCATAAAATATGTTCAACGATTCAAAGGTCTGGATAAGACATGAATTTAAAGTAAAACACCATCATTATGCTACACGGTTCTTGTGTCCTGCGTCTTCGACAAGGAAAGGGAGTTTAGGCTCCTGTTTCCTTCATAACTGATTGGCGATCTTTATATTTGAACCATCTCAAAAATTCAAGTCATACACATTTTTCTTACAGAGTTAAAAAAACTTCTGTTCTTATTGCATAGTGAAAAATACCCTTTATACGACGTCGACATGTTTGTGACAGGGATATTAGTTATCAGAAGCACGTGTCTTATGTCAAGACCAGTGCTTCAAAAATAACGACTTACCCGAGGCCTCGAATTTCAACCGCAATATTCTTTGAACCTGTTCGTCCGATAATCGTTTTATCTGCAAGAAAATTATACTCGATCTTAAAGTTGCAAAACTACTACTTAAAATGAAATAACTAAATAAATATTAACATATATATTAATATTCACTATTAATGTATATTAATATTTAGGCAGTCATCTTCTTTAAAATGTACTGCTTGGTTAGCTTTATATTTGCTATCATTAGTTCGTAAACATAAGATGAAGTTACTTAGGAAAGATCATCATCACAAATCACAATCCCCCTAAGACGCCAAGAGAACATAGCAAAAATTAACGACAAAAGAAAGCACTTTTATGACAATAAATAAACTTTATCTAACAAAAAGGAAATACGACAGAAGAATCGCCTTGGAATGATCAGAAGTGGAACTACTGGGTTGGGGAGGGATAAACTTGCTTTTATGCATGAATCTGTTCGAAAAATAAGCTTCTTTTATATGCAAATATCTGTAACTGAAAATAAAATCAAAATTGGTATTTACCTGGCAGTAGCCTATGACATAAAGCTCTCTCTCTCTCTCTCTCTCTCTCTCTCTCTCTCTCTGACTCTGATATTTAAGGAAAGAATAGAAGTTTGCTCCATTGAGAAGGGATGCGAAAATGAAAATGGCAGAGCTGCTCCACCTTAAAGTGTATCTATTCAATACCATTGGACACTTTCCATCTTTTAAATCTTGATCTACTTTTTGAATGTGTATGTTGAGTTTTATCGTTCATTTCAAATCACAAATGAATCCTTTAAGAAGTAAATTCAGAAATTTAGAACTAAAAGCAGAAGAGAAGGCAATGATCAGGAATCGACACAATCATTTGCTACATCCTGCCCTAAACACCAATTGATAAAGGAAAAACTAGCCGGCACACACAAAGCAAACCCAGACAAGCTAAAAGCCAAGACAGAACCTCCTTCCCGGTGTCCCACAGTCCCCAGGAGGGATCTAATGAATAACAAGTGATCGTATAGTTTCTACATTTTTTATTATCTACTTCTAACAACCCAGGTATCCCATTCAGCCAAGTTCTACATAATCAAGTTCAAATCCAAATCTAAAATCCAACTCTGCGCTTACCTGCCAGGGGAGGTCTTTTATATTTCTACGGGACTATTTCTTGAGATATTACTACGCTTCTAAAATATCTACGCAATTTCGAAAGGGGAGCAATTTGTCTGTAATCTAGTTCAAAGGGTGAATGTTTACAAATATATTAACCTAATAAAATGACAACTACATGTGCACTCTGTGATAGACCTCCCGTAGCAAGTCATTTTATTGTTTCACACTATCATGCATTTAAGATGTTGTTAATAACTTGCTTTTAAATAGTGAATAAAATATTATATATAATTATTACTTAAGCTTAGAAATGACACTACAGTTAAAGTACTTTAGTAGGCAATAAACATTAAAAATAAAATATCTAAAAGATTTGAAAATTATCAATACTATACAAACAAATACATGACTAAATTGTGATTTCTATACTACAGTTTATTCAATAAAATCAATTATAGTTTACTTGGAACTTTATTGACTAAAGCTAAACAACATCCTGGTCACGGCACCAAAAGAAGATCCCTGTCCCACAGTCCCCAGGAGGGATCTAATGAATAACAAGTGATCGGATAGTTTCTACATTTTTTATTATCCACTTCTAACGACCCAGGTATCCCATTCAGCCAAGTTCTACATAATCAAGTTCAAATCCAAATCTAAAATCCAACTCCGCGCTTACCTGCCAGGGGAGGTCTTTTATACTTTCTAAGGGACTATTTCTTGAGATATTACTACGCTTCTAAAATATCTACGCAATTTCGAAAGGGGAGCAATTTGTCTGTAATCTAGTTTAAAGGGTGAATGTTTACAATTATATTAACCTAATAAAATGACAACTACATGTGCACTCTGTGATACCGGCAGATGGCCGTGAGGCAATTCTAAATAATGTACTAACAAGAGCTCCGCTGAGCGGGACAATGTACGCCCATTATGGTTTAAAGAAGGAGAAGAAACAAGAGTTAGTGAATTCTGCAGTGGTGAGGCAGATATGAAATCACATTGAAATTATACAAGGTGGTCATAATTCTGTCAAAACTTCAATTAAGTAGAGTCTCACAGTGCCTTATGTTTGTACGAAGTAAATCAAAATCTCGTCATAACTGTAAGAAGGATTCTATTTCTCTGCACATCGTTTGATGTTTTTTTTTTATTTGTACAAACTTTCATGAAGAAATCTTGAACGTTTTTCGAGATATGGAGCGGACACGAAATGTTACCTTTAGAATTTCGACCTCTAAGTGTGCCCTTGACCTTTGTCGGACATTGTTGAAATATTGGTTCTGCACATCGTCTCAATCAGATGAACATTGAGTTTTGCACATCGTTTCATAAGGTGAACATGTGACCCAAGTTTCCAAAAAAACCTTTCAAGGGGTTAAGAAGATATGAAGCGGACACGAAAAGTAAACGGATGGATGGACGAACAGACGGACGGAAAGACGGATGGAGGTCACAACATAATACAACTCCGAGTTCGACGGGCGTATAAAAATGAAAGCCAACAAACACTTATAATAATAGAGACCGCAACAGAAGGACCGGCTTGATACGGTCAGTCATATATTACTGGGGGAAGAGGGTAATCCAGTTCTACACCGCATAACCCGCGCCCTGTTTTCTGCAGTGGTTCATACACATACAATTGTAACGAATCGTCACATGTAAAACATCTATTTTACCAATTTTCTATTATTTTATAACTACAAACCAAGACAGAAAGCAAACCAGGCAGCTAATCAGGTGACCGCAAAGTTAGAATTACATGAAACAATAATAAAGCACAAGTAAGCACCGCTTTGGAACCGTCAATTATATATTTCTAGGGTTTTTTGTTGGTTTTACGTGCGTACTACCCTCGTCCAAGATTCTGTTGTAGTTCATAAACAGACAAGTTATTCCGTCTATTTCGTTCGTGTGAAGGACTTCTAACCCATCAATGGATCAATACAGCAAATACGTAAATCAGGCTCCGGGGTTATAAAAAAATCATACTCAACTCAGCTGAGCATGAAATTCAAAATGCTCTTAAATATAAAAATACTAAGAAATTCAGCATTTTTCAAGCTCAGATAAGCCAAGAAGGCTTTTTTTCTGCTCATAAATGTTGAAATGCCAACGATTGTTGGCATTTTAACATTTATGAGCTGAAAAAAATCCATGCTCAGCTGAGTTGAGCGTGAACATTTTTTATAACCTCGGGGCCATGATTTAATACTGAGATAATACAATTGCAAGATCAACACTGAAACGGTGAAGCAACAGCAGTCCAACAGTTGAACCCCAATGGGCCCGACCAAAGACAGATCATCTTGTGAAAGAAGTTTGGTATAATGCATTATTTTCAAAGACTGGTAAACAGAAGTAAATGTAATAGCATTTGGAAACATAAAGAAATTAAAATTTCATAGTTCTGATATATACCAAGAAAATCCTATTTACCTTTGCAAAATGCATGCTTAATGACACCGGATAACTGAGGATCTTCGTTTACGTTAGTTATATATGGATATTTCTTCCATTCTTGGTGAGATTCTTCAAGTTCTAAATGCTGTGATTTCTCCCACTCTCTCCTGTGTTAAAAATAAAAACAGTCATATGATAGATGGTTTATAACATATTTTTAGCCTTTTCAATCACATGATCTTTATTTAAGCATGTTGTACAAGTTTTGATTATAGGCTTAAACTGTTTATAGAAATGAACCTGCTCTGCTATAAATATTCCTCAATAGCATTATTTTTCCATAAAAATGTAGTGAAGCATTGAATTACATTATCTTACCTATGTAGTCATTGATCAATCAAATGATGTTATAACAGACCATATGTTCTAAATGACCACACAGCGTCGAGAAAACCTCGTCTAATTATCGCCGACTTTGACCTGCTGCAAAATGTTGGCAGGTTCTGCCATACCGCTTCACAGAATAGATACATCGATGAAAGCTATGAAAATAAGACTGCGTGAAAAAGGACAACTGGCCATGCGAGGAAAACAGCTAGAAGTTTGACAGCCTACCTCGCTTGTTCTAATCTCTGCTCCCACGACAATTGCATATCGCCCATTCTCTTCTGGTTGTCTTCCAACATCCTCTGAATATCTGTATACAAAGTACAACATGTTTACATGAAAGTAAAAAGTATGCAAAGACCAGGAACTGAAACAACCAAAATCCAAATCCAGCCCTCAAACCATAGTTGGATATGAAACATGTATTTTTTAAATTTCGCTTTTTAATTTCTTAGAAAAAAAACATCTACATCATAAATATATGCTTACGTTGAGTCTTCTTTATTATCCCTTCTCTGAGAGTGAATGGGTACACTTTCAGGGGATGCAACTCTGCCATTTTTATTTTTTCCTCCCTTGTTAATGGGGTCAACTCATTAAGGAAAGTATTTGCTTCCTACAAGAGTATACCCCATTTTGAAAGGGCTTCGTCATCCAGGGTCCAAGGTTATAAAACTAGAGTAGAATCTCAAACTCAAAATAAAGAGCACTGATTGGCTGCTTCCGAGCATGTGCTCGGAAGCAGCCAATCAGTGTGCTTTATTTTGAGTTTGAGAATGTACTCAAGTTTTATAACCTCTGGGCCAGGGAAGCAAAGAGGAAATCACAACGGTTGTTTCTCTTTGTCAATACGTTGGAAAAACATGGCACTGTACACATACACCTTAATTTGATGCTTATGTGTATTGTCTTGTATATGCTTATCTTTTCTTCAGTGAATATTTCGTTACTGCTGAGTCATTTTAAACAACTGTTTGTAGACATTAGCTCATAAACTGCATTGGTCAAAATGCAGATAAATAATGTCCCACTCTAGCCAAACTATGATCGTTCTTATATTCAAAATTGAGAGAGAAAGCAGCAAGAAACTGAGACTGAGTTTATACCTCTCTCCAACCCATCTCTCAAAAGCAAACTTTCAACCACAGAAATATAAAAGGTTGATTTTGCAATTAAAACTACAAAATAAACGTGAAAAAAATTAAATTAGTGCCAATGTACATGGATGATGTACTTCAAACAATAATTCCCTGCATTAGGATAAAAAGCATGCATATGGTTAGTGATCTTAAAGTAAAGTTAGTAATAACGTGTACATTGCAGCATAGTAAGATATCATGAAAATCATCTATATACATATGCATGGCAAGGCATATGCACAAAACTTCAAATGTAGGTTTGAGTATCAACCACAGTTTTCGAATTTTCAATCCTCGGTTTTAGCATTTCAAAACCTAGTTTGAAAAAAAGTTTCTTTAAACCATGGTTTAAACTTTAAAATTCTAGCTACTGACAGCCTTAGTTTGAGACATCTAAAGAGTAGCTATATCTAAAAGTAAATAGGAAAATTCCTAGGTTTGAAGCTTAAACATAAGTTTGATATTTCAAACTTAGGTTTGAAGACTTACTGTGCCCATGGCGAGCCAAACATTTGATACAGTCCTTCCATCACTGAGATTATATTCTTACCATAAACGGTCTTATATTTTGAAAATTGAACAAACATAAACTGACGTGATGTGTCAAAGAACTTGTCTGTTTTGTTAAAAATATCTCAAGAGGGAACAAATAAAATGCAGAAAAGGGAAATTAATTAATACACCTATTTCTTTTTACAGTATTCAATGTACACTAATTTAATTTAATGTAGTAAGCCCCAGTTTCCTATCTAAGTTTTTATAGTGGCAAATGGCAAAACTTAAACTAAGTACTAAGTACAAATTAATTTAGAAATGTTGGTGAAATAACGGCCTGAACGAATTAATATGAAAACAGCTGTCCCCAAGCTTATAATCTGAAGCGTTGTTTCAGACAGTTTCATACATTAACTCCCCCAAAAAGAGATTTCGATTTGATTTAACACATGCCACGTACAGTTATCCCTACAAGAATCAGTGCATTGTTCCATTGTGGTGAAAAGATTGTGAATGGCAGGCAATATGATACATGGCATACACACATTTGTGACCTCCGATATATATAGTCACAGCAATCAGCACTTATATTAGGAGGCAATATTCATGTTATATATCAGCAATATTTTGCCAACTATGTGCAATGTGCATACTATATTTTACATAACTTATGAAAGCGCCAATGCGATGCTGTTTTACTTATCGAAATTATATTACCAAACAACATTTAAGCGAGCACTCGCTGGCATGCAATTCAAAGCTACGTAGTTCCCATAGAAAAGTACCACCCACGTGTTGTAAAGAGGGATGTGCTCGCTTATAGGCAGTGCCTTTTATTTTCATATTATTTTGTATTGAAAAGATATTGTTCTTCAAGCAAAACAGTAATACGACTTTTTCATAACAGTGTGATAATGATGTATGCTATCTGGGCTTGTGTTATCAGTATTTAGGAACTTTTATCGACATTTGAAAGTTGTGCTCACATAAGATAAGCATGAAAAAGTTTACCACCTCGGGGCCTCTTTAGTAATAAAGCATTCCTTATTCCTGTGAAAGGTGCCAGCAGTCTATATTATTACAATCAGTTTGAAGCATACACAGAGGTTCAGATAAGTGGGGGTTGAGAATAAATTTACGTAATTCTTGTTTATATTCCACGCAAAATATGTGCTGTGAATTTTAGTAGAATTGTTGTGTTTTAAATGAGAGGTCACAAGGTATAGTGAAACAGAGAACCCAGATTTAGCTTCATAAGTCTTATTCTCTAGAACTTTCAAATGTGAACATGCGGGTCACTTATTATAATACAAAAACATACATGCAGATCTCTAGATAAGCGGCGGTTAGTGACGATAATTATGAGATCATTTCTACTCAACCTCTTTAAAACATTGGTATTTCTCACCCATCAGACAAAATTATCTCTTTCTAAAGACGTCTATATTTTTTTCTATCTCGGCCTGCTTTCTCAAGCCTCGACTCTAAAAGCTATCTTTACCTGAGAATCATTGCTTAGTAAATACTGGTCATGTTTCGCAGTTAATTAAAAAAATCAACCCACTACCTGTCATAGGAATTGCTTGCAGAATATGAAAATGACAACCAAAACTTGTGCATGCCATGTCATGTATATTTTGATCAGCTGTCAGTCATGCAAAATGCATGCTCAAGGTAAAATCAACAGGACCCGAGGTTATAAAAAAAATTCTGTGCTCCTCAACTCAGCTGAGCAAGCAATTTTCTCTGCTTATAAATATGAAAATGCCAACTAATGTTGGTATTTTCATATCATAAGCAGAGAAAATTTCATACTCAGCCAAACTGAGCAAGAAAACAACTGTACTTATCAGTAATTTGCTATCTATTAGCAGGTAAAATTTCATGCTCAACTCAGCTGAGCATGAAAAAAGTTTTATAACCTCAGGGCCTGGACAGCATTAATAATACGAATAGAAATTTAGCTTGGAGTATATACTAAGGCCTGAACAAAGTAATGAACATATTACTGATCATGTTTTATTAAATTCTGTAATGGGTGAGAAAAAAAACAATCAGTGATGGAGATGAGACCTCGACACCGAAAGTTCAAGCTCGTTTTCAGATGCCTCCTATGAGATTAGTAATCTGACAACTAGCCTGAAATATAGATTTTACGAGGGGTGATCATTAAGTAATGGAAACACCTTTGTAGATTAGTTGATTATATACAGAAAACGGTATCCTTCATGTAACATCATCGCGAATCTTTAGAGCCTTCAAATTCATGTTTGAAATTGAAATTTTAACATGTTACTACAGCAATATATTACGTCACGTGCATGCGGGGTACCGCGTGTGATTTTTTCGACGTCATTTTAGTAAAGAGCAGCTTGTATTATGTTTATTATGTGCATATCGCACATAATAAACATAATACAAGCTGAAATGTAACAAGCTGTAAGGAGAAATTGAAAACTTAGGAACGCCTTCCGTTTGAGTTGGGTTTTGACTTTTGAAACACACATATAATGATTGTTAATGAAAACGTTCTGAAATCTGGCATGAATTAAAGCTCAAGCAGGGGTTAAAATAATTGAGTTTTAGGGAGTTTGACATTTTATTCCGTGATTTCTAGTATTATGCTAAAGTGAATTGATCGGTTATCAGGTACATAATAATTTTGGTTCCTTCCGCTATATAATTTTCCCAAAAGTGCAATGACGTCACAATTCTGGTTCCTGCGCCTTAAAATCGGCGAAAAACGTCCAATTTTGCTCGATCAAAAGGTTTTCACGGTCTGTATTTCTGCCAGGTTTGAGAGCAAGTCATGAATGACTATATATTTCTTTTAGTATCTGAGACTTGCATCAAGCCATCACACCATTACAAACTATTATCCATTCTTTGTTACTAATTAGCAGCAAATATACATGAGAATATGCAAAAATTTAGAGACTAAACCCTTACAAGTTTAAGGAATCGTTGCCATGGCAACGATATTCTTATAAGTACTTTAGGTCTTAATTACATGTCATATGCTTGCTTCTTAGGAATTTTTATCTGGAATACTGTTTTGACTCATATCTAAAGAAATAACTGCTAGTTTCCATTATTCAATGATCACCCCTCGTATAATAACATCGTGGCTCTTCATTCAACCGAAACTGGCCCTGTCCGACTTGGAGACAAAACTCATACTGGCAAGGAGGGATAAGAAAAAGATCTCAGATTTAAAGTCATAACACCGTTTTCGGGAATTCTGTGGATATGCTGAAAAACCTACTTGTTATTACTCTACTGTTTGCTAAAAGAAAGGAAGAAATAGTTCTGATAAAAGTCTACTGATGAAAATTACACCATGTAAGTTACACTATATTGATTAGTTAATTCTTAACTATAATTTGATAATGGGTAAAAGCAAAATGATTTGCACGACGTTAATGAATTATGTTGGTGAGAAGGCTCGTATTAGTTAATGACTTGGTTATTATTCCTAATTCTAAGTTACCAATTTGGACGTGAATAAGTAATGCGACTATGCCCTGGTTAGAATCTACAAAAGCATCTGGGTCAGTCCTACATACCATTATCAGTCAGCTCTGTGGTTAAAGTTAAAATTCATAAAATGTATCTAAAAAGTGTTTGTGACTGAAAGTACGCTGTAACTAAAATCAGACAATGCTATATGTAATTCTGACAAAGCCAGAGGTCCAGACAAGGTGGATTTTATGATGGCTCCGACATGATTTCTGATCAGTCTCTTTTAAACCATATACATTATATCATTACATCCACCTCCATCGAATTAATCAGACGTCACAACGATATAAGAACATTTTCCTTTATCTGAAGCTCTGAAGGTATTTATGATACTAACATTACAAATATTAACAGACTGAAATGCTCTGTATATGGATACTGATATGGGCTAAACTAGCTTCTGAATTCATCAAGTCAGAAAAATGCATTGACCTTCTTCGTATCTAGAATAATGACATGGACTTAAATGGCGTCAGAATCTAACACGTGGAGCGTCTCAAGCTGTATATAACATCAATAAACTTACAACTTCAGAATGACAGAGGATCTAAATACCGTATGCGCGATAGTTTTCGTGGTGTTCCATTTTCTGCGGTATTTCGCGGTGACTTAGAAACCGCGAATACTAAAATCGCGAAATAATTTCCTTTTTCTTACAAAGTATTATCAGTAGACACAGCGTCCATACACATGTATTTTGTTTCTGTTTCTGGTATTTTTCATTTGAGCCAGTTCTTTCATTAACCTGCGGCCGCAGATTAATGAAAGAACTAGCTCAAATGAAAATGAAGCAATTTTGGTTTCTGCGGCGCATGTTGCTAACCGCTAAAATAAAAAATCGCGAAAATTAATGTTAATGTTTTTGCCCCTAAACCGCGAAAATTTGAACCCGCGAAAATTACCGCGTATACGAAAGTAACGTATTCAGCATCAAAACTTAAAATAATGATATGGACTGAAATGGCGTCAGAACCTTACAAGCAAACACATTTATGCCTTTGGTGTGTTCTTTAGATGCAGTCGCCTGTGTTTCAAATACCGTAACACAGGACGTCTCTGACGGGCGGCAAATGATGACAAATACTTTAGATATTCTAACTGATTAATGACAATGCAGTTGAGAGCTGGAATGACAGCATGGTATACTGTGAAATGCTCAGTGCACTGTAGGATAAGTAATCTTTCAGCTACAGTACTGTTTCATGAATAAACAGACTATGTCCAAAAAATATAGGCTTAGTAGTACTGTGTGTTGGTACTAACGCGTTGCGCTAAAAGCAATACTAACATTGGAACTGAATACAAGGCTTAGCATTCTGATAACAAGAACATAGATTACAAACATAAATACGAAATATAAGGCCTATCCGCAATTATTTAAACTATACTATAAAACAATTATAAAACTATATTATTCTATGCTATATTGAATTAATTTACTACAGTGCAAACATTTAAACACATAACAATGCCTTTCAGAGTTTGGCAGTATTTGCAATGCTTTAACCAAAGCCAGAGTAATCTTCCTTAGATGATGTGAGCCGTGACACGAGAAAACCAACAAAAAGGTTGTGCGCTCAGCGCAGACTCAGATCAGCCTGGACATCCACCCAGTCTGATCACACTCTTCGCTAAGCGCTTAAAGGGTAGCTAAGGGTCTGAGCTACCTCTATGCGGACAGCGAAGACTCTGATCAGACTGGGCGAACAACCACATTCAATTTGTTGGTTTCCTCTTGTCGTGACTCATGTACATTCATCTTGAGCTAGTGACCTTTTAAACCCTATTTGCCTGGAGTTCCATTATAGGGCTCATGGCAAACAGTGTTGATTCAGATCAGACGCCGTAATAAGAGAACTCTGAACACTGTAAACATAAAACAAAATAAGATAAAATACAATGACATGAAATAAACCCCGGCACGACAAAATCAACAAAGTTGCATGTGCGCCCAGCAAAGATTCAGATCAGCATGAGCATCCGCCCAGTCTGATCAGACTCTACGCTATGCGCTTAAAGAGTAGCTAAGGGTCTAAGCTATCTCATGCGGAGAGCGAAGACTCTGATCTGACTGGGGGATGCCAAGGCTAATCTCTGGGCGCGCACATATCACTTTGTTGGTTTTGTCGTCTCGCGACTCAAATAAAACTGATTATAATTTAAATCAACACAGACCACAAATACATTGAAAATGGATCCGTCTACACCGTGAGGTAGAATTGCCCACTATGCATTAAAGGGTAAAGCCGTCTATTGTACCTGATGTATCTCCTCCTCCCTGTTTCTTCAACATCGCCAACAACCTGGCATTTTCTTCTTTCAGTTCTCTGATCAGCCGATCTGTTGGGCTTTCGTTAATAGTTGCCTTGTTTTGGATCTTTTTAGCTCTGAACGGAAGACAAACATACATTACTCAAATAGTTTTGCTATACTTAGAGAATACCGATGGAAATCAATTATGATTCTGGAAATTTGAGTCTGAACTGCAGAAGATAGTCTTACCAGAGCAAAATGTTTTAGGGTCGTGATTTAGCTCTACCCTTTTTTTTACCCTCATCAACTCTGCAATTTTCAAGCATTCAGAAATACCTAAAACACTTTTTTTTAAAAAGTGTGTGAGGCCCACAATCATGAATTTATCCATTGAAAATTTTGGCCATAATTGTCGATGAGATGTTAGAGTGGACAATAAAATGAATATCATTGCGTCTGTCAATGTGTCATCTACAATGAAACATGGCAAGGGAACACATTATCATATCTTAAGCCAGCAGTAAATGTGCTTTGGAATTTATAAACGTATAGGTAGCCAGAAACAGACTTTCATAATAATTAGGCGTTTTTCATACAGAGTTAAAACATGCTCGACCTAACAACAGTCGTCCATATCAGCCACGCCGCAACAAAATGCGCCTCCGGGTATGACTTATATTATTGCATAAATGTCGGTGTCACATGCAATTGATATGTTTTAACAAACACGAAACCATGCATTAACATGGGTTTTCTCGCGCCAGTAATGACCATCTTAGCGACTTTTCGTATGCAAGTTGCAGGGCAAGACTCAATCAGTACAGAAACGAGCGGCAAGATTGCAGTTGAAGATATCGATTAAAGACTTTAACGGATGAGTTATACAAATTCGGATATTGTAAAAATGAAAGTACAGACGACATCGAGTGAAAACTTTGATGAACATGATTATGACTTGTAAAATGCTGCTAAAGGTTGCACAAAAATTCACGGTAGCTGAGCATGGCCTGAAATGAGTTTCTTAATAGCGTGCATAGTGCGTGTAGGAATCAGCAAGTAATGGCGATGAGGCCGAAAAATAGTGCTCCAACATTTTCGTCCTTTCTGTTACATTGTAGTTGATTTTATGCAATAATAGCGATCAACCCTTTTTTTCCCAATGCGTTAATTTAATGTTTGCAAGGTCCTTCGGCCTCGGTTTTCAACATCTCCCTCGGGACCTTGCAAACGTTAATGCATGAAAAACCATGTATGATCTCAATAGTGTTCTCTGCTCTCGTTTACAATCTTTATATCCCTGAGAATATGTCTTGTGAACAAACCTCGACTTCGAGATATCTAGAGTTGACTGTATTATTTACCTGTCTGCATATCTGAGAGTAGACAATGTTTCTTCATAGTTTATATCTGCAGGGCTCAATGCTGCAATCTGAAATGTACAAACAGTCTAGTTGGAACACGTGTTAGTCACTATAAAAGTAATGGTCAATAGTTCTGATAAAGGGTGTGAATGTTGCCCATGAAAGGCTCTGATATTTCTTACGTGTGAGTTTATCTACTTGCAGTTTTACGGGGGGCGGGGAGGGGGGAGGGGAAGGGTTCGCCCAATTCTCAAAACGATGTTTCCCAGGAGGCTCAAGGAAACGAACCATGACATGGACCTCTTGGCACGGAGTTTGTCCGTGTTCTTTCAGAGGTCTTGACTCTCGTACGTTTATATTTTTGCATCTTATACACACTACCAATATCAAAGGTGTAACAGTGAATAAGGACATGACCGTCTCCCTAGCCCTGATATTTCTTAAATTAATAGCCATTTAATTAAAACGGACCAAATTGTCAGTACTGACACTTTTATGGGTACAGACAACTGCCATCAAAGAGAATTGTCTTATTAACATGCAAAATCACGGAAAAGAACACGTGCACCAGAGTGTAAGTAAACAAACTCCAAACCCTCATTAAAATGAACAACGACCTTAGAAACTGGAGCCATAAACAACCATTCACCAAAGATATTTTATATATACAGACAATGCAAAAGCAATAAAGATAAAAAAAAACAGGTCCCAATAAGGAAGCGCATAATTTCAATATATCAATTTTGAGGTGTCATAGACAATTCAACGGTTCCAAAAATGATACAATCTTTGTAGATAGGTTTACAAATCATCCAATATTTGCCAAATGGTACTTTAACCTACTTCATACAACATACGCTTATAATTTAATTTCAACCATACCTGGTATGCACTTTATTTGTAAAACCTTGACACCAAGATGTTTTATTAATATGAGTTGTTTTCAAACGGATTTGCTTAAAAGGATCCTTCGTGCACGTACAACTGTGATGCAGTAATTTAACAATACAAGGTATTCTATCTTAGCCCACTCAAAGAGGACAATAATGTAACCAGGTCTTAACATTTTGCCACCTCGTTTCCAAGGCTGAAATCCATTTTCGGAAGATATAGGCATGTTGTCATTTACAATAGACATAAGAGATTGATTGGACCTGAAATGACATTTCTCAAATTGGGAAT
Organism: Ctena decussata; assembly: GCA_963989385.1. Lineage (NCBI taxonomy): Eukaryota > Metazoa > Mollusca > Bivalvia > Lucinida > Lucinidae > Ctena > Ctena decussata. Next base: position 105,458,238 of record OZ022499.1, read on the forward strand.
AGGGGCGAGGAAGCATAAACGCAGCAAAATCTTGAACAGCTGTAACATTGTTGAAAGTATGCCTTTCCTCAATTTTCCTTCCTTGTTTGTTTTTTTAATCATAAATGATGTCATGAAATTAATATGAGTCGCAACACGCGAAAACCAACAAAGTGGTTGTGCGACTAGCGCAGACTCAGGTCAGCCTGCGCATCAGCCTATTCTGCTCAGCATCTTCGCCAAGCACTTAAAGGGTAGCTAAGGATCTAAGCTAACTACCTCCATGCGGACAGCGAAGACTGATCAGACTGGGTGGATGCCCAGGCTGATTTGAGTCTGCGCTGGGCGCAAAACCACTTTGTTGGTTTTCTCTTGTTGCGGCTCATATATCTCTTCGTTGCCAGTACATAGCAGAAGATGAATAAACATAAATAACTCAGGGTTTATTTTCAAGCCCGATTTGTGTTTCAGAAAAACATATGATATTCAGGCTTGTTTCAAAGCACAACCCAAAACAATGATCTCGCACAGTAACTATACTTCTTGACAGACTTACCATAATTGTTCTACTGTTACCACCTAGAGCAGACTGCAGCAGTTTGGTAAGCACAGAATCACGGTAAGGTACCATCACTTTCTTCTTACCCATCGCTTGGTCAGCCAAAGCACTGGAAATATATTATACCGTAAATCTAAAAATTTAGATACCTAAAATAACTGCTGTGTTTGTCAGTGAGTGGAAGAGTTTGGTTTTAAAATGAAGTGGTGCGTCCAAAAAGTGCAGATGGAATGGCAAACAGTACATACCCTGATCATACTGCTACCATAAGAGCAGTCTGATCTGGCTCTGAAATGTTTGCCTCTCTCTCCCAGTTTTTAGAACTTTTTGGGTACATGCCTGGGCAACCAGCCTTAACGTGCAGTCCGATAGCATCATAGGCGTCTTCGCTGTTCTCATACATGTCTACGTGGACAGACAAATTTTGATACAGACACATATATACCCATTCTAAATGTTGGCTATATATACATGTGTCGGTTGCTTTAATCCAATTGCATGGCTGCTCTGACCATATTATTACTACAGGCTTATCTGAGGTTTTTTTATCTGTAAATGTCAAAATGTTCAAGTTACTTGCCTCTGTCAAAAGGCATTCGATCATTCTAACCGAATGCCTGTTCAACCCATTGACCCTACCGAATATATGCAGTAATTTAAACAAACATCACAAAAAAATCAGTCTGGACCAGATTCTCTAAAGCACCATCTGACATGGCATAATTCGTACACATATGCAAGAGATTTAACAACATACAGTTAGTCTGAATATTTTTTTCTTCCCCTAAATCCGTTTGACTGCATAGTTAGTTTTCATGTTTGAAATTGCAATTTTCCAACATATAACGTTACTGATATTATGTTAATGTCAGACCTAATGACATTTCCAAGTGTTGATAAACTCTGGTTAATGGCAGATCCCTCTTTTAACCTGTCTCCGGTAGCCCCGGTAGAGTCGGCCCTCTCTGATCCTGCCAGGTCAACTAAGTTGATGTCACTGCTTCTTGTATTACTTTGACCAGTCTCACTGATAAATACCTTTGAAGGAGAAAGCAGAAACATACTACTACTACTACTAATAATAATAAGACCTTGATTTATTGCCCCCCCTCACCCCAACCATTTCCGTAGGCATGGGATGGGAGTGCAATACGCAGTATTTATCGTATAGTTATATGCAGGATGTTTAGTAAGCCTGTTTCATATTCGTTCTATGTTTAGCGAAATCTTAGTATTTTTCCGGTCCAGTTTTTGTCTGGAATCTGTTTCCATTCTGGTATCACTATAGTGCATTCACTTTTCCGTCAGCCAGGATAAACTCAGGATAAAATCAAATTTTCCATTGCTAATTAACCACACGCCTTTGAGCGGCACCATACCAATGTGCCTGGTCTGTGAAACATTTTGTATATTCTTTATGGTATTAATTCCGGCCAGATTATTGCTTTAGTGCAATATGGATAGGTATTTGTTGCTTTCTTTCTTCTTTTTTTATTTTAGAAATTATTTTACTCATTTCGGCCAGAGTCTCTTCGGGTATCTGAGCCTAAATTGTACACCCAGGCAGCGGGTTAAACACATGTGTATGCTTTTCATTCCTTTGCTGATTTGATACCACTCTCTAGGAGACGACGCAAAATGATCCTCAAGGGTTGGCGTGTCGTTAAACCCCAACGCAGCAACAACTTTCATTACCGCATGGCTCATGTATCTCATCATTAAGGCGCAAACATTTGGCAATCTGGAGTTCTGGGGCCCTACCTGTTCGAATCTAATTGTTATAACCATATGTGAGCGGCTGCTGGTGGCGTTCATGTTGGTGGACGCTGTGGTTCTGTTGATGGTCCCTGACTCCATCAGTTTCTCTATCTCTTTGTAGTTACGGACTGGCACTTGCTGAAATGATATAAGCCGCATCATATGACGTCCAACAATGGGGCAATTTTGTCATGTAATATTCAGATCATCCTTCTCATTTACACGAGGTAATCTGAGACATCACCATTGGCTCTATGGCCGGTCACTTCCACAGAAGACTAATGTGACGAACACATGCTCTGATTAGACTGCACTTATGTGCAGTCTGATCAGAGCCTTTTTGTCACCAATGCAACCCATATATGTTTATAATGCGATGCATATATGGCAAGTATTTCATAGTTAAAGTACCCTGGCATTCTTGTAGGTTTGGACTCGATGGTTCCAAATTACATGAGTATCTTAGATTATCGGAGAAAACCATGCATATGCATTTGGGCTTTTTGGAGAAAGTTAAAAAAACACACACTGAAATTCAAACTTTTTGATTCAATGAATAAAGTCATAAAAGTTCGCAATTCCATTGTACATTGATTCATCGGAAAAGGCAACAAAAGTTGGTAATATCGTATGTATTTTGATTGGCTGGAGAAAGTCATAAAAGTTTACGAAGCTACAGAAAGTCACACAAGTTTATTTGTATTTTGATTAGCGTGGAAAAGTCGTAAAAATCATACTCCCATGTGTATTCTGATATTCTGGAAAAGATTCGCGAGTCTATATGTAATTTGACCGTCATAAAAGCGTGCAAATCAACTAGTCTCCTATAAAAGTCGTGAAAGTGTTAACAATTACACGTGCGTGCTGTTTTGTGCGAAATAGTAATGAAGTTCACAGAAGTTACCTTTAAGCCCTCCACGTAGAACCCTGTTTTGGGATTTTGTCGGACTTTAAGTCCACCATGCGGAGGTTTAGTTTTGACTAGAAGATCTCTGACTTGTTCATTATAGATCTCAAGCATGCTGAAAAATACCTGAAAAACAAATTCTTACTGTCATTAAACAGCATTCCATGCAAGGTGGGTATCCGATGATAATTGTCAGCCTACTGCCTACTGTTGTGATATCTGAATTTGTTGTCGCTATAATACTTACATACAACCCTGTCTTATTGGTTCGCCCAAGAAGATGATAATTTTTAGGATGTGCACGAATGCCTACTGTTGTGATATCTTAATTTGTTATCGCTATAGTATTTACATACAAACCTGTCTTATTGGTTCGCCCAAGAAGATGATAAGTTTCAGGATGTGCACGAATGCCTAGACTGTTGTGATGTCTTAAATGGAAACAATAGGTGAGTCCTTGGTATTGTAGTTTGACTGAAGGGGCCCCGAACTGACGGTTGCTTAAGACAGGTATTTTTTTAATCGAGATAATCTCACAAGCAGGTGCGTGTGTCTACAAACAGGCCAGCGTGTATGCAAACTCACATATATTAGATACATAATTGCCTGCGTTCGACTGAATCTGCCACACACACATACACACACATATACATACATACATTTCCTTTTCTGTTATGAGAGGCCTCGGAATCTAAATGGATTAAGCACTAAGCTAGCGATCTGGGTTCGAATCCAACTGGAAGTTGAATTCTTTTCATTGTATACAGGGTTCATTGCACAATTTTCATTATCACCTTTCATAGGCTCGATATGACCTTAAACTCACAAGTCATCTGTCTGGTTATTGTAAATCAAATGTAAATAATATTTCAAACAAAACGCTCAGATTTATGTGTCACTAAAAATAGGCCAAAATCAAAGCAGTTGTTGGACATTTCAATAAATCTACAATTTTGACTTTGAAAGGCCGTTTATCTTGACTCTAGCTGTTAAAAGCAAATATTTGAACATCTACAGGGGAATAAAGGTGCCCTACGACAAGTGCTGACAGCCATTTCACTAACGTGAAATCCCCCATTTTTTCAAAAGGAGACAATTTTGCTTAAATATTGGGACACCTAAAACATTTGGAATAAAAGAAAAAATAATGGTTTTAGGTGTCCCAATGCTTAAGCACCTTGTTTTTTTTTCATTTGCTTACCTGGGCATCGAAGCAACTCTAAAAGGGGATCTACTGTTGAAGGAAGGAATTTGCTCCTACAGTAGCAAATTCCTTCCTGTAAAAGTGATAGAGAATGGTGGCAAAATTATAAATGACAGCGTGTACCATTACACGATAAACAATTATGCGGTAAGTAGATTGGTTATATTGCATGTTACCTTTTCTTGTGTTGTGTGCCATGGAGATTTAAACGTGTTGGGTATTTAAAATATTTGAACTAAATTAATTTTGAGTGAAAACGACAAATAAAATATTTTGAGAGCTCTGACGTGTTTTTCTGAAGTTTTTCCATATTTTCCTATAAAAATGGCGTAGCCCTACGCGCAAAGTCCTAAATCATTTCACATTTTTTATTATTATTATTCATGGTGAGGTTTTTGCTGTTGCTTATCATTTGTATATGCTACTCAACAAATATTAATATATATAATCTTTTCAACCATCAATGGGGTTCCATAGCGGACAACCTTTCATTTTCACCTTTTCATCGTCCTAATCTGACTGAAACATAAAAGAACTTAAAACAGCAAGTCATCCGTCAAGCCACCCCGAGCCATTTCATTTGCGATTAAACGCGCATAACAATGACAAGTTTCATGTTTTAGCTTCAAGACTTGCTTTAACTTCTACATGTTCTGCAATAATGTGCCATATCATGCATTAACGCAACCGTGGCAATTATTTTATAATGGTACTCCTCAATATAACTTTGCAACAATCGAACAACTTGTTTACAAAGCTAAATACAATGTACAACAATCATTACATATAATTGCAGAAAATATGAAAGGCAAATCTCTAGACTATATTTACAATTTTTTAATTTGATGCATTTTCTAAAAAATCTTTGCATGCTTTATAATGAGCTGTGCCAATAGAAATGCCCAAGAGTAATGAACTTTAAGGCATATGCGACCGGCGAGGACCTGGATCAGAAAACGTGCATGTGCAGACTTATAGTTTTTCACATTATATAGATCCTACAAAATCTGTTATTAAATAGGACTTTTCAAACTGTGCAGATGCGCATGCTGATTACAGTTGCCGCGGTTCGCCTTTGTCGCAAGATTCTTTTCTCAATCTACCTCTTATGTTGAATGGGTACTCTTTCATGGGAAGCAACTATGCTGGTTTTGTCTTTGTCTCCCTTTTCAATAAGGGTCAAATCATAAAGGAAAAAAAATGCTCCTGTAGATGCAAATTCGTTCCTTCAAGAAAAGACCCATTTTTGGAAGTGGCTCTGCATCCTGGGAAGCCCTTTTTGAAGGGAAGCAAACAGTATGACATAAAAGCTGTCTCCTTTTGAAAAAAAAATACAGAAAAAAAAACATGAAGGTGTAGGGGAGAGTCGGGTAACTTCGGTCGGGCAGCGGGTAAATTGGGACACTGACATTGTTCCCTTTATATGTCAGTTGTTTCAAACTAAAACAAAAAATAACTGGCCAAACAGAGAAAATCCTGATGAGACGGCTCATGATGAGCCGTCTCATCTGAATTTTCACTGTTTGCAACTGTATATCCGAATTCAGTACCCGCCTGTCCGAAGTTACCCGACTCTCCTCTACCCATACACCTTAACTGCAGGAGGATAGGAGCTGCAAATGAAATGAGCAATTAAAAGTCTTTGTTGCTCTTTATGATAAAATGAAAGGTCCGTCTTACACTCGTATATTAGAAGAAATATGACAGCAAAATTTGCTTTTTAATTATAATTCGTTTCAAAGAGAAAATGAAACCAAAGTTTGCAGCAGCCAATTACTAATTAAAAATGCCATTATACCAACAAGGGTTTTGGTTCCCATTGTGGAGGGCGAAATAAGTTTTTGTGTTGTATACCAAAATTCTTGATAAAAGAACTTAGCACAAGCAACCTAATAAACTACAACCCAACATACCCAACGTTGGTCATAGTTTTAAATAGTATAATAGGATAAGATATATCTCAACCCAGATAATAAGGGTAATAAAGATAATATTAGAATAAGTTTTCTAACATTTCCATAAAATCATATATTTTGACCCCTCGTTAGACGGTTCAAATAAGGTCACAACATATGGGCCAGACGGTTCTAATGAGGGGTCACAATATATGTTCCATTGAGAAGTTAGAAAATCATCTTAAAATTATCCTTAAAAAACCATCATATTTGGAGCTCTGGTACCGTATTTATAAAATGACTTAAGTGGTTGCTATGCTGTTGCTAAGGCTACATTTCTATGAAGGAGTTTTCCTGCAACTATGAAATTTGCTCTGGAGGAACAGTCTTTTTTAGACTGTTCCTCCAGAGCAAATTTCATAGTTGCAGGAAAACTCCTTCATAGAAATGTAGCCTTAGCAACAGCATAGCAACCACTTAAGTCATTTTATAAATACGGCCCCAGCTGTTTAAGGCAAATATAGTAGCCTAACTGTACCTACCCTCAGCTGCTTCTTATCATCCTTGTTATCCTCTATGGCATTAAATAGCTCCTCACAAGTGATGGGGACAATACCCTTATTTGGTCCGTACCCTATCATGGAGTAGCTCTTCCCTGACCCTGTCTGTCCGTAGGCGAAGAGGGCAGCGTTGTAGCCCTGCCAGGCATTATCGAGGACCCCTTGGCCAAGGTCGTTGAACACATGTCTCTGTAAAAACCGAGTGATATATCAATAGGTATAGATAAAAAAAGTTCCAACTGTTACTAAGTTACTGAAGTTAATTGCATTTGGATTCTTTACCAAATTCGTCAGACCAGAGCGAAGAGAAATAGGTATTTTAAGCAAAAACCGTCAGACTATTCCCAGCCAAGAATACAAATACTCGTAACAACAACTTTGTTAAAAGTCAAAGTTTTGTCTATGGTTCAGGTTGTAAACACAGAAAAGACTTGAAAATGCATATGCATATATGGAGTATTTACTCTGACGTTTACATTCCAGGACTGAATTGAACAGAACTTAGAAATGTACCAAAGTCAGTTGTCTTAATATAACTTTTGTTCTCCTATGATTAACTTGAAAGTACGGTTCTTGACAAATAAGAAAAGGGAAAACATGATATGTGTCGGTGAGCAAGTTTTTATGTTACAATCATCCAAACACAAATACCCTCTTGTATCCTGCAAATCGTTAAGATCTTAGCATATGAAATAATGATTCTTTTTTTCTAAAATGGCTTCATTTGAAAACAAAAGGTAGCCAAGTGCCGTTTGGCGCTTTCACAGCGCGTTTACTATACTACTGGTATGATAAACAAGAATTTACACAAACTTGATAATTTTATCAAGTAAGATATTAAGAAATAAAAAGGCCTATATGCCATAAACAGAAAAAAACATACACCCCTCATTATGTAAGAATACATTCTGACTGTCGGAGAGCCATGTTAAACGCCCAACGGATCAATTTCTAATTGCCTTTTTCTGTCTGTCCGAAACTACAACCTTCTTAAAAGACTTTGACTGAGCCCTGGTATATGTAGCTGCGTGGGTTAATATCTAGCCTGCTAGGCTAGCAGTCCGGGTTCGAATGCTTCTGAAAGTGGAATTCTTTTTACCCGCAAATGGGTTTTCATTGCTCACATCTTTTCATTATCACCCCCACCCATTCGTCTAAATAATGATTGAAATACCGTTGAAGTAGCCGTAAAACTGCAAGTCATCCATCCTTTCAAAGACCCCGACAGTTTGGCGACTGTGGCGCTTCAAGCAAATATGTTGTCATACCTGATCAGTATAAATACTTCCAGGCGAGTCTGCCTCAAATATTCCACTAGATGTCTCTGTAAAGCCATCATGTGACCAGTAGGAGTGGTCATAAGAGAAGGTCTTGGTGTCGCCATTCTCGGGATTCCTTATAATGGTGGTCTTGTCTTTCATAGATAGAATACAGCTTGAACTCGCATTCTTCTCCCTCTGAAAATAAAATGTAGATAGAGTTGATGTATTTTTTAAATGACAACCACACACCTGTTAACTATGTTTTCAAGGATGTTAAGAAACGAAACAGAGCTGTTACGAAACGTAAAAGAGGCATAGTTACCAAACGACCTGATGACCAGGTTGCTTAGTAACTATGACTCTTTTTCGTTTCGTAACAGCTCTTTTTCGTTCGTAACGGCCCTTATATATACATAGTTAACCAAGGGTGAACCAAAGCAAATAAAATCGTGATAATTCAGAACAACATGCGCATCCGCGCAAATCTGATCAGGATCTTTCCAGTTATGAATCTTCAGAAAAGCAAAGAATATTATTAATCTCTGCAAATGTGCAGACTGACCAAAGTTTTCACTGTTTGTACATGATCTTTGGTACCTTTATATTGAGACATTATCGCTGATGTATAGCAGCAAGCAGCATACTAAACAATCATTTGAAAAAATGCTCTATTAAAAATGCAGGTTGGTCTGAGTCTTTGCCATTTGCGCATGAAGCAGCCGCGCCTGTTCTCAATGTGTACATGCACACCTCTTATGTTCCCCCACGGCCCGCCCCCATTTTTACAAAGAGGAACCACCTTTAAGACTTTTTGTTTGCTTCTCTGGACATTAAGGCCGTTCTAAAATTGGGTCTTCTCTTAAAGGAGCAAATTCTTTTTTTTAAAAGGATTGATCTCAGTAGAGACGGGAGAAGAAAAAGCTGCTTCTCCTGACATTTAAAATATTCACCGCTTACATAATGTAAGAGATTAAACCCTCTAATATGGACTCTGTAATAAGACAGAACATGAATAATAAAACAGCTGCAAGGAGAGCGCGGCGTTAATTACATAAACATGTAAATGAAAGCATGCAACGCATTACTCATTCATGTACCCGTCCTAGATTTATTACAGACTCTCGCTCAAACAGATGTCTAAAGCTACATGGCATTACTTTAACAAATTTGAGCCGCGACACGACAAACCCAACAAATTGATATGTGCGCCCAGCGCAGACTCAGATCAGAATGGGCAGCCGCCCAGTCTGATCAGAGTCTTCGCTGTTCGCATGGAGGTATGATCAGCTAGCCTAGACCCTTAGCTAGCCTTTAAGCTCAAAGCGAAGACTCTAATCAGACGGGGCGGTTCTGCTTGTCTGAATACCTACAGTCGGGCTGCAGGCCTAGCTTGGGGCATACACTTATTATCACGAATCAACGTATGCTTACCTTGAACCCACTAGCTTCAATTTCTACAAATTATTTGCTCCAGATTGAACGTAATGCCTGCTTCTACAGAGGTTTAGACGGGTCGATAGTTGCAAATGACAAAGGAGAGGGGATGCGATTTTCCTAACAAAATTCTGCTATATTCGATCTATTCAAAGCAGTCAGCTCCCCAAAACAGCCAATTCTATACTATTTCAAGGGTGGTAGTTGTATACAGGTTGCACTGTATGTCACAATATGGTTGATTCCACTCGCTCACACTGTTGGACATTCTTTCAGAACAAAACTCATACTTCAGTAAGAGCAGCCGGTTCCAGCGGTCATAAAGCTTCTTTCCTTATGACAAGGCTCAGATAGTGACCCAAATGTTATGATTACTACATCAAGAGCTCATAAAATATGAATAGTTCACCTGTATCTTGAGTATAACGATGGCTTTTAGGTAGCAAATCATGTTATCTAATAATGAGGATGTTGGCAGAAGATCCCATTGCAGAACAGGTTGATTTCCTGACCATGGTCAAGAAACGGAAAACGAATGTAGTTTGGGTACATCTCAATGTCTTCTGGCTCAGCATAAATAATTCTATAGCGCACAGTGGAAGGAGAAAAGAGAAGCGGAGAAAGAAAAAGAGGTATGCAGAAGAAGAGGTGGGGAGACAATACTGAAGAGTTGTGAGGAATGGACTTTGCCAGAACCACACAGGACCAGATGGAAAAGAATTGTACCGGTCATCTGTGCCGTGCCCCTATGACCCGGCAAGGTTTAGGATAGGATAGCATAGAACAGTTGAGCAAAATAAAGCATATCGTCTTCAAAAATAATCTGTTAGAAAACCGTTAAATTTTGTTACTTAACGATGCAGTTTATTTTATGAATGACTCATGGTGCTGTATTTCATTACAGTATATAAACACTGATACAGTCTTCCCTTACAGAACGATCAGCAGAAAACCTTATGTTAAAGTGAAATGCCTTTTCTGAATAAATGTACTTAATTTCGACTGGTTGTCTTATTTTTCCCAAGAACTAAACACAACCCAAGACCAAACTAACAAACAAGACAAAAACTGATAGCAGTAGTCTACTTTTGCAAATTTGTATACTTTATGGGCGTTTCTTTAGGCGTTCAGTGTATATATAACTTGTCATGATTTTGATAATCTGCGAAATGGCTGCAGCCAGAAATCGTCAAGTTCCGTAATGTGGACCCAGCAGGCACACAACCTTGAATCAACATTGAATCAACGTGAATCAACATTGAATCAACGTTGATTCAACGTCTTGACGTTGAATCAATGTTGATTCAATGTTGAATCAATGTTGATTCAACGTTGTGTGCCCAGTGGGGAGGGTCTACACTGCTGAGGTTGGTATAAAACAGTTATACCGCGATTTGTCCTCCTGTAAGAGAGATAATCCATTCGCTAAAGCTCGAGGATTATCTCCTCGCCCAGGTGGAGAAATCAGGGTGTCCCTGAATGTTTGAACAGGAACATAATAGAGGATTTTCCCTTTCCAACACTACAATCGATCGAGGCAATTAAAAGAATTGAAAGAAAATTGTACAAGGGGACAGGCTAAATATTTGTGTGGCCCGCTAATAATACAAAGCTCAAGGTTTTATGGTCAGTCTGACTCAAAACAACTATAGAAAAGTACTACTTTCATTTGAATGAAAGAATTTAACACTTTTTACACTTACGCGTAGACAACTTCTGCATGTTTTGGCAACTGAAAACATTAAACAAGATCTTATAACGCTCAGACAGAAAAGTTTTACGTCTGTATAATTTGAAGAAAAAAATGTTTCGTTGAAGCTGTATCATACTGAGAATTCACTTGAAAGACGAGGTCAAACAGAGAAGTGCCAGAGGAAGCGGCTGATTATGAGCCGCCTCATCTGGATCTACGCTGTTTACAAATTCATTATTTTCATTTAATTAAGCTTTGTGTTAAAAATGTCAATCAAGTAAGAACTTTAGTACATTTGTACTTCTGTACTTGTATCTCGAGAAGAAAAAAATCAACTTGTTAGAATACCCATGCTGAAATTTACTCTAATTACTCCTACGTAGTGGTGTTGTGTTTGCATATGCAATTTCAAAAGTATTATCATGCTGATCAAGCATAAGGTATAAAACAAAAGAACTACTGGCACCAATAAGGCCACAAATCACTGCAGATCATTCAATTTTATGCGTAAAACCACTCAATGGAAATAGAACAATGATAATGACTGAAACGTGTGCATTGCGACAACTCAAGTCAGACAGCGCATCCAAGCAGCTTGAAAGGTGTCCTCCATACTCTCATATACTTATGGTTCCGTGCAAGCTGATTTGAGTCTTGCTGTTCGAACAGGCTAGCTCCTTGTCGCAGCAGCATTTTTAGCAGGAGCTACCCTGTAATGTGGAACGTCTACATTGGGTATCGTGCTTTAAAACCATGCTCTTACTCATGAATTGTTTTCTTTTATGTCTGAATAAAATTTCTTTTTTCTCTGTTATATCACGTAATTTTATCGGTGATTGGCACCGTTTGTCGCCACACGTCAGGAAGTAGAAGGATAAGCAATTTGGAATATTGAACAAAAGGCAAGATCACATAGATGCCCCTTAACACTGATGTTCTGATATGGCTGTCATACTATTATTACCTTGACTGTATCAACAGTTTTTAGATAAATTAAAGCTTGAGAAGTCAGTCATACCAAATAATTATAATCATTTGGTATGACTGACTTCTTAGGCTTTTATAATTTGAGCCTCGACGCGAGAAAACCAACAAAGTGGTTGTGCGTCCAGCGCAGACTCAGATCAGCCTGGGCATCCGCCCAGTCTGATCAGAGTCTTCGCTGTCCGCATGGAGGTATCTCAGTCCCTTAGCTACCCTTTCAGCACTAAGCGAAGAGTCTGACCAGACTTGGCGGATGCCAATGCTGATCTGAGTCTGCACAGGGCGCACAACCACATTGTTGGTTTTCTCGTGTCGCGGCTCATTTGTCTATTATTTTTATCATTATTATTTTAGGGTATCACCACGTAACTTTGAGAATTGTTTCGTGTGTTTGATATTTGCAGTTAGCAGTTGATAAGGCAGACTGTTTGTTCTTTTTTCGTTTGCAGTACTTTAAGTAGACTTTTACGGCATGTGCCTGTGAAAGGTCCTCGAAACTGGTCACTAACAAGCGGCAAAACACACATGGTCCGTACCAGTGTCAATCATCACGGTTTCCATCGCTGACTGATGCATTTCCCAAAAGCTTTACGGGAATTTATTTTTCAATAATCATTTTGCTTTTCTAAGTCTGCGGTCTTTATATTTTTCGGCTTTAGCCGTAAAACCTTACTATTGACCTACATTTTAAATATTTTATTGGCCAATATAAATACACCCGGGATTTTGCTGTAAGTGGCCTACTTTCGCTTTCTCTTTCTACTTTCAGTTTCATTTGACTGTTGGCATATGAGCCGTGTCGTGATATTTCGGTCCAAATCGTTTTTTGCCAAAGAGCATGTCACTTGTTATATATAAACCCAACAAAATAACTTGACACAGAAATCGAAGACAAAATTAAGTAATTGTTGCTGGCTTAGTTGTTGATGTTGTGTTGGAAGTGCGACTCTTTTAAGGTTATATGTGTGTTCACGCATTCATGGCGGAATACAAACTCAAGTGACTATACAACGTAGGGGTCCAGTGTCATAGGCCCACTTCGAATCGAACTAAAGTACCTACCATAGTAGTATTTTTGGGCATGCGCACTCGCATTACCGATCGAACGCCAAGTTGCTACAATAGCAGAATGTCATGGAAACGGAAATAACTACAGTGCATTTCATTGCCTTTTCCGTGCTTGTAGTCGATAAAAACGATAATCTATATATTAAATGATAAAATATGCCATAAAATAATTGCAAAAAGAAAAAACTCATTAAAACAAATACTTGCTGCGCTCCCACAAATCGCGAGAGTCTTCAATGGCCGCCATCTTGCTACTAGAGTAACGGCAGTCCAGACCTCGGTTGATCTTTGGTCAGTTCATGACGTCATTTAAGTAGCTACCATCGCACTTTGGTTGGAACTTTAGTAAATATAGTAGCTACTATAGTTCGATTCGTAGCTAACCCAAATGACAGCAACACTCTCCAGAATGACCTCAACACCTTACAACAATGGGAACGAACCTGGGATATGGAATTTAATCCAAGCAAATGTCAGGTGCTACATATAAGCAAATCCAGACAACCCATCATTTCCCAGTATACCCTCCATGGGGAGATTCTGGGGGCTGTTGACAGTGCAAAATACCTTGGGGTGAACATATCCAAAGACCTTAGCTGGAACACCCACATAAATGAAATTACAAATAAGGCTAATAGAACTTTAGGTTTTGTTAAAAGAAATATTAGAACTAAAAATCAGTCCGTAAAAGAATTAGCCTATAAAACTTTACTCCGACCCAGGTTGAGTATGCCTCCACCGTCTGGAGCCCTTTCACAAAACAGAACATCCAAAAAGTAGAAATGTTGCAAAGAAGGGCTGCCAGATGGGTGACAAGTAGATATTCCTCGTATGATAGTGTAACTGAGATGCTGAGTAACCTCGGTTGGCGCTCCTTAGAAAATCGCCGATATGCTCGCCTCGCGATGTTCTATAAGATCACGTATGGTCTTGTTGCCGTGCCAATGCCTTCATATTTTGAGCGTCCCATCAGATTATCTCGTCACATGCATCCACTAAGTTTCCGCCAGGTACATGCTACTACAGATTATTACCGGTATTCCTTTTTTTCCAATGACTGTTGTTTTGTGGAACCGGCTCCCTACAGGTATAGTTCTCTTAAAAGATCTCGACTCCTTCAAGCTAGAAGTGGGCAAGATAAATCATCAAAGGCCATAGAAATACCCTGCTTTTATCTCATTACTTTGCTAACAATACTAACACTTTCATCTTTTTCTAATCTCACTATCATTCTTTTAGATCTCACTATCACTTTTTTACTTTTATTCTTACTAACCCTGCGCATAACACTCAGTAGAGGGTGACGCAGTAAACATAGATAGATAGATAGAAGTGGGCCATAGTCACCCGGAAAGAAATGATGCCGGTAAGACGGTACCCACGGGAAGTTGTTTATCGTTTGCTTCCTAGAATGCGATTTGTGTCGATCCTTTTTGCAGGTTTTCCTTTTTGGTTTCTTTATAAAAGTCCAAGTTTTAACGCAACAAATATCGAAACACCGCTCGGCCAATTCCGTGAATCAAGGAATTGTTCGAGCGATACTCCGATTGAATACTGCGCGTGTAAATATGGCCGCCACTTGTATGCGGCCGCCGCTGGTCTCTAGTCGGTCATCATCATTCTATGGAGTGGCCTCATGGGGTTAACAGTTTGCCCTGATTAGACAGAGCATTCCACAAAACTAGCAGACAACATTTTTTGCAATTTATTCTTTTGTAACTGCTTACATTAAGAAAATACTTGGGCGACCTAAGAAGCATGCTACTGAATTATGTAATTTGTACTTTGTAACAGGACTACTTTTTTTCGATATTTCTTAACAAGTAAATGACATGTGATCTTTTCCTTCTTTGTGTCACAACAACATAAATTGTTGTAATATCACTCAATCCGATTTTCAAGATTATTTGAGCCGCGACACGAGAAAACCATCAAAGTGGTTGTGCGCCCAGCGCAGGCTCAGATCAGCCTGGACATCCGCTCAGTCTGATCAGAGTCTTCGCTGTCCGCAAGGAGCTAGCTTAGACCCTTAGCTACCCTTTAAGCACACAGCGAAGACTAATGAGACTGGGCAGATGCCCAGGCTGATCTGAGTCTTCACTGGCCGCACATGCCACTTTGTTGTTTTCTCGTGTCGCGGCTCAATTTTCATACAAAAGTGTCTTTCAGTCTTTATAAAGGTCCTTTTAATTGACCAAACTATACCTTTGAAAGCATTAAATTCTGTTGAAAGGAAAAGTTTTTTCTATACCACATACCAAATTCAACAGACTTTTGCACAATCTCCGAAAACCTTTACATTGTAAGCATGAAAAGGTAAAAACCTAGTTACAGACAACATATGGCCTTATCAGTTCACTTTGAAAGCTAGTGCATAAATGCAATGGCGTGAAAGAATCATTTCTGTTGACCACTGTCAGCAGTTTTGTGATAATTCTGCCAGTTGAATTACTTTACAAACAAATGGGTCGAAGAACATTATTATACTCTGGCAATCCATTTTGAAGAAGCTAGAATTTTATTTTTCAACTGGGAAATGGAATTGCGCGGTTTCCAGCAAGTATAAGGGGCATTCCCGCATAGATAACTAATATCACTATTTGTCCGCAAAATATTTACCCAGTCACTAAGTCCTTATACTGAAGCCCTGATAAATAAAAGAAATTGCGAATATTCGACAATCCTATCAAAAGTGCTATAATTATGTGTACAAACCCTCGCGTACTACTGGGTTTACTGTTTACTTAAAGTATTGTAAACGGTATTTCAAATGTAGCAAACGTTTAATTTTTCTAATGTTCATCTTTTCACTTGGTCGCAAATTCAAAACTTTATTATAACTTTATATAAATCAAGATTTTTTTTTCATTTCTTTTTAAATTTATTTATCGTACACGTTGTCACTAATTTCCAACTAGGCTGACTTATCGTCAAAAACGCACGGGGATTTCATAGCATTAGCTACATTTTAGCGACCCTGGAACCGGGGATGGGGAAACTGAAAATATGTAGTTTCTGGCATGACGAAGTGATATAGTACAAGGTATCGGAAGGAGGTGGCGGCCATCGTAGACTCTTTTTATTAGCTCACCTGAGCCGAAGGCTCAGAGGTGAGCTTATAGGATGGGAGTCGAGCCGTCGTCCGTCCGTCCGTGGGTGGGTGCGTGCGTCAACACTTTCAAACATAAATATCTCAGAGACCAGTGGGCCGATCGCAATCAAATTTTATCTGAAGCATCATTTGGGTGGGGGAAAGGCTGCATTAGGTTTTGGTGCCGATCAGCTCAGAACTCTGGTTTCCATGGCAACAGATAGCCCCCATAGGGTTATAATGGGGAAAACGGCGTCATCACGTTTTCTCGACTGTTTTTGATTAGATCCTTATCATACTTGCAGGTAATGATGACATACACAAGAGCTTGGATGAGTTCGAAATTTGGTCGGATTCGAGCACAGACTACGGAGTTAGCTGCCCTTGAGCGTTTGAAAAAAATCCCATAGGGTTATAATGGGGAAAATGGCGTCATCACGTTTTCTCATCTGTTTTTGCTTAGATCCTTATCATACTTGCAGGTAATGATGACATACATAAGAGCTTGGATGAGTTCGAAATTTGGCCGAATTCGAGCACAGACTACGGAGTTAGCTGCCCTTGAGCGTTTGAAAAAAATCCCATAGTGTTATAATGGAGAAAACAACGTCATCACATATTTTTAGAAAAACTTTGTCATCGCTCTATTGCCTACATTTCTCAACGGATTTTAAAATAACTTCACACAAATGTAGGGCATGACAATATCTCGAGCAAGTTCGACTTTCAGATTGCTGCGCCCAAGGTCAAGGTCACTGTGGCTAATTTCAGAAAAACTTTGTCAGCGCTCTAGCACCTACATTTCTCAATGGATTTTAAAATAACTTCACACAAATGTAGGGCATGACAATATCTCGAGTAAGTTTGACTTTCAGGGTGCTGTGCCCAAGGTCAAGGTCACTTTGGCTATTTTTAGAAAATCTTTGTTATCGCTCTAGCGCCTACATTTCTCAATGGATTTTAAAATAACTTCACACAAATGTAGGGCATGACAATATCTCGAGCAAGTTCGACTTTCAGGGTGCTGCGCCCAAGGTCAAGGTCACTGTGGCTATTTTTAGAAAAACTTTGTCATCGCTCTAAGGCCTACATTTCTCAACGGATTTTGAAATAACTTCACACAAATGTAGGGCATGACAATATCTCGAGCAAGTTTGACTTTCAGGGTGCTGCGCCCAAGGCCAAGGTCACTGTGGCTATTTTTAGAAAAACTTTGTCATCGCTCTAGCGCCTACATTTCTCAATGGATTTTGAAATAACTTCACACAATTGTAGGGCATGACAATATCTCAAGCAAGTTCGACTTTCAGGGTGCTGCACCCAAGGTCAAGGTCACTGTGGCTAATTTTAGAAAAACTTTGTCATGGCTCTAGCACCTACATTTCTCCATGGATTTTGAAATAGCTTCACACAAATGTAGGGTATGACAATATCTCGAGCAAGTTCGACTTTCAGGGTGCTGCGCCCAAGGTCAAGGTCACTGTGGCTTTTTAGCTCACCTGAGCCAAAGGCTCAGAGGTGAGCTTATAGGATGGGAGTCGAGCCGTCGTCCTTCCGTGCGTGGGTGGGTGCGTCAACACTTTCAAACATAAATATCTCAGAAACCAGTTGGCTGATCGCAATCATATTTTATCTGAAGCATCATTGGGGTGGGGGAAAGGCTGCATTAGGTTTTGGTGCCGATCAGCTCAGAACTCTGGTTTCCATGGCAACAGATAGCCCCCATAGGGTTATAATGGGGAAAATGGCGTCATCACGTTTTCTCAACTGTTTTTGATTAGATCCTTATCATACTTGCAGGTAATGATGACATACACACGAGCTTGGATGAGTTCGAAATTTGGCCGAATTCGAGCATAGACTACGGAGTTAGCTGCCCTTGAGCGTTTGAAAAAAATCCCATAGTGTTATAATGGGGAAAATGGCGTCATCACGTTTTCTCAACTGTTTTTGCTTAGATCCTTATCATACTTGCAGGTAATGATGACATACATAAGAGCTTGGATGAGTTCAAAATTTGGCCGGATTCGAGCACAGACTACGGAGTTAGCTGCCCTTGAGCGTTTGAAAAAATCCCATAGTGTTATAATGGAGAAAACAACATCTTCACATATTTTTAGAAAAACTTTGTCATCGCTCTATTGCCTACATTTCTCGACGGATTTTAAAATAACTTCACACAAATGTAGGGCATGACAATATCTAGATCAAGTTCAACTTTCAGGATGCTGCGCCCAAGGTCAAGGTCACTGTGGCCATTTTTAGAAAAACTTTCGTCAGCGCTCTAGCACCTACATTTCTCAGCAGATTTTAAAATAACTTCACACAAATGTAGGGCATGACAATATCTCGAGCAAGTTCGACTTTCAGGGTGCTGCACCCAAGGTCAAGGTCACTGTGGCTATTTTTAGAAAAACTTGGTCATCGCTCTAGCGCCTACATTTCTCAACGGATTTTAAATCAACTTCACACAAATGTAGGGCATGACAATATCTCAAACAAGTTTGACTTCCAGGGTGCTGTGCCCAAGGTCAAGGTCACTGTGGCTATTTTTAGAAAAACTTTGTCAGCGCTCTAGCACCTACATTTCTCCATGGATTTTAAAATAAATTCACACAAATGTAGGGCATGACAATATCTCAAGCAAGTTTGACTTTCAGGGTGCTGTGCCCAAGGTCAAGGTCACTGTGGCTATTTTTAGAAAAGCTTTGTCATCGCCCTAGCACCTTCATTTCTCCATGGATTTTGAAATAACTTCACACAAATGTAGGGTATGACAATATCTCAAGCAAATTCGACTTTCAGGATGCCATGCCCAAGGTCAAGGTCACTGTGGCTTTTTTTAGAAAAACTTTGTCATCGCTCTAGCACCTGCATTTCTCAACGGATTTTAAAATAAATTCACACAAATGTAGGGCATGACAATATCTCGAGCAAGTTTGACTTTCAGGGTGCTGCAGTCAAGGTTTTTGATTAGATCCATATCATACTTGCAGGTAATGATGACATACGTAAGAGCTTGGATGAGTTCGAAATTTGGCCGGATTTGAGCACAGACTACGGAGTTAGCTGCCCTTGAGCGTTTGAAAAAAATCCAATAGTCTTATAATGGAGAAAACAACGTCATCACATTTTCATTTTTCTTTGGATCCTCTTTATACTTGCAGGTAATGAGGATATGCATAAAAGTTTGGATTAGTTAGCATTTCGGCTAGATCCCACCACTGACTATTGAGTACCTGCCCTGAGCATCCAAAAAATCAATGTCGCCACTTTTTCTTGGTTTCTACTGATCTGATCCTTTTCAGACTTGCCGGTAATGAGGAAATGCATAATATCTTAAACAAGTTCAAATTTTGGCCAGATCAGGCCAACCACTACGAAGTTAGCTGCCCTTGAGCGTTTGAAAAAAATCCCATAGTGTTATAATGGAGAAAACAACATATCAGGCCAAGATCAGGCCAACCACTACGAAGTTAGCTGCCCTTGACAGCTCTGTCTATTGTGCCTTTGATCGGATACTTTTTAAACTTGCATATATTAAATGAAGGCATACATGTACATAATGTTTTGGATGAGTTTAATTTTCAGCCTGATTGGACCACTGACTGTGGAGTTAGCTGCCCTTGAGCATCTTAAATATCCCTATAGGTTTACAATGTCTCTCAGGTGAGCAATTGTTGCCCTTTGGGCTACTTGTTTGAGTGTTCATAGCGACACATGTTGCATGAAACCTGTCATGCAACCATTTTTTTAAGCCCATGTTGTCTGAAGCAGATTGCACTGTGACCATATCCTGCACTTCACCGTTTATCTGTTAGGTGATAATGGCTCAACAGTGTTTCCCAAATACAACATTCCTTCCTAAATCAATATTAACATCAATATATTATTATGACCTGGTTTATTTATTTTCTTCTTTTATCTGAGGTGGCTGAGATTTCTTTTATCTTCAATGGATGAGATTGACAACAAGGACTTAAAACGATCTCGTAAAATATGCCAGAACATTAGTATTTTGATGCAGAACAGACGCTGACTTCAATTTACCAATTCAGCACGCACGTTTTAAGTCTCTGTCAACATTAATAACCAAGCTTTTCACAAGCTTTGAAATTAAAGGCAAATAAAATTACATGACTTAGATCACACCGGGTAGGCGGCAATCGAAAACGATATATTATTGACCTGGTTTATTTGTTTTCTTCTTTTATCTTAGGTGGCTGAGATTTCTTTTATCTTCAATGGATGAGATTGACAGTCTCTGCAGGAAGCGAAAATTAGCGGAATCGATTATACCCTGTGATAAACCTAGTATGCAAAGAGTCGGAAATACTCAGCATTTTTCTCTTTTCAAGTTTCAAAACTACCATTACGAAGAACTGAGTATTCATTTTCTTTAACCGAGATAGAGCGTATTTGTTTGGTCTATAGGTTAGCCTTGTCTACATATCTTTACAAATTGAAAGAAATGGAAGAATAATAGAATGAATTAATGTCTTCAGACTACATACAGCGTTTAGTCCACACACATCTAAATTACCCTTGACCACAAAAAATTCCCGCAGCGCGAAGGCCCGCCCACACGCACACACCCCTCTGTTCGCAGCCTATATATCCTGAACAGCGACAAGTTCAGCACTGGAACGGAATATACTTAGAAACAAGATTTCTGAAATAATTTAGGTCTGGTGCTGGACTAATGTGCAAGCACACGCCACTAGACACTTTTTCGACCGGCAGGTCAACCGGGCCCCATTAAATATATTTTTGAGTTTGGTTTGATACAAGGAAGAATATGAAATTACTAGTGGAACAGTTTTCGAAACTACCTCCGTTAGACCAAGTACCCTTAACTAAACCTTATTTCCTAACCATAAACAGCTCGTGGGGCAGTCAAATGACTTTTTTTGTGTAAAACTGTAATCTCGAAAATATATTGCATATATTGAAAGCAAAAGTTTAAACCAAACTGCGCAGAATTATGGTGAAATGGTACTTTCATGGGTAGCGACTCTGCCATTTTCATTCTGCTTCCCTTCTCAAATGGACTCAACTCTTAAAGAACTTGCTCCTCTAGGAGCAAATTCTTTCCTTCAAGAGTAGACTCCATTTTGGAACTGCTTCTTTGTCCACGGAAGCAAACTGGGAGTCACAAAAGTTGTTCCACTTTGTAAAACGAGTGAAAAGATGGTGTACCCCGATCACTCACTCCTCATGAAATAATGAATGCGTATGGTTCACTCACTCACTCCTCATGCAATAATGAATGTATTGGGTTTACTCACTCAGTCCTCATGCAGTAATGAATGTGTCACTAACTCCTCATGCAATAATAAATGTGTATGGGTTCACTCACCCACTCCTCATGCAATAATGAATATGGGTTCACTCACTCCTCATTCAGTAATGAATGTGTATGGGTAGTACCCATGAGGAGTGAGTGATATGGGTTTTACGGCACGTCAGCACAAAAAAGGGCTATTTCGCGCCGAAAACACTGTATAAGAATACGTTTATTGCATGAGGAAATGAATTGTAAAATGCATTCGTTCTGATCATCTGTGTATTAAATGTCTCGTGTGTTTGCATGATTGTAGCCCGGCACTGGGTCGGAAATTACTTGGAAACAAGTTTCAGTTTTCTTAGACATAATTTAGGAACCTTGTTTCTGAAGTCACAGAAATAGTTCTGGCAGAGCTGTAGGTTGCCTTTTTTAGGAATCGTGGACCTTGACAGCAGAGTTAGAGAAAAGAAAGCAGGCCTTTGAGATGAGCTGCTACCGAAGGTTACTGAACATTTCGTACAAGGACCATATAGCCAATGAGGAGGTTAGCAGGAAGATCCAAGCAGCCATTGGAGAATATGATGAACTGACGCTGGTCAAGAAACGGAAACTAAGGTGGTTTGGCTACGTCTCAAGGTCTTCTGGTTTAGCAAAGATAATTCTTCAGGGTACAGTGAAAGGAAAAAGAAGAAGAGGTAGACAGAAGAAGAGGTGGGAAGACAATATCGAGGAGTGGACAGGAATGGACTTTGCCAGCTCAACTAGGGCAGCTGAAGACAGGACAATGTGGAAAGGGATTGTTTCGAAGTCATCTGTGGTGCCCCAGCGACCTAGTAAGGTTATGGGATAGAATAGAATAGAATAGAGTTTCTGAAGTAATTAAGGTCTGATGCTGGACCAGTCTGATAAGAAAAATAAAACAATGTTTAATTATACTAATAATTACCTGGTTAAACGGCCGAACTCTGACAGCCACCTTTACACTGTCTGACGTTGACGGCATCTCTCTTTAGACGTACACTTTATTCCTTTAATGTGTGAAGTAAATCTCCTTGTTGAATTTTATTCCTTTAAAGAATCAAGTACATGTAATATGTTTATTACAGTAGTTTTGAATTTTAAACAAGATTTCATCCTTTATGACAACATGGATATGACATATTTCCTTTAATAGAATAAAGTATATTTCTTACAGTAATTCCGAATTTCAAACATTTCAAGATTAATATGACAAATTTCCTTTAATAGAATAAAGTATATTTCATACAGTAATTCCGAATTTCAAACATTTCAAGATTAATACGACATATTTCCTTTAATAGAATAAAGTACGCTTCTTACAGTAATTCCAGCCATCCTCTATGATACGACATATTTCCTTTAAAGTACGTTTCTCACAGTACATGTGCATGTAGTTCCAAATTCCAAACAGTACAGTAACAACATTTCATCCTTATTGGTATGACATGACATCTCACACGAAGTCTTTATTGATAACTAACCTTTCCTATCCTGGTCTTCTTTATAAAGAAACTATATCTATTGATTTGTAAGAAGATACAATTTCTTCCGGTTTCTTTAATAATAAAATTGGACCGGAACGACATGCTAGTGCCAACTGAGCTTTTCTCCAGGTATTTGTATAATAAATCAGTGATCCGATAGCAAAAAGTCACTGACGTCAATTCCAGGAACCGTACTTTCCCATAAGCATAAATAACTGAGTAGGGCCTATCTGAAGTACTTGTAACTATATTTTGTGTACTTTTCGCACTCTTTGGGACACCCGATAGGAGTGGCGTCGTGTGAAAAGGAACGTTCAACATGTGCGAGAAGCAAAAACTGCAAACCAGCTGCAACTGCAAAAACCTATCAGTCTTCGCTTTTCATGTTATTCATTCTTCAGGGTCTGTGAAGACTGTATGAATGCGCATAATTATTATTGGTCTTATTTTACGGTATTCCAACATACCCTAATCTCTAAAGTACCATTGTCCGTGGCGTTCCAAAGTCATGTCAGTCTTTCAACAAAAGATCGATATGACAGATCTAATGACAGAGACTGTATACCCCGGTTGCGAAATATTGATCAATACTTATTGAATAAAACAGAAATTGAGCCGGACATGAGAAAGGGTACTTCAGATTTTTTTTTTTTTGTCCAAAATGGGGATTAACTTTCGTTACTTCCTCTTTACTTCCGTGGAGTAAGAAACCCTGTCAAATTGGTATGAACTCTTAAAGGGTTAATGGTGCTCAACTCGTAAAAGGAAAGAATTTGCTCTTTAGGGGCAAATTCTCTCTTTTAAGAGCTGAACCCCAAACCCCATTGAGAAGGGGCCAAAAATGAAACTGGTAGAGCTACTGCCTCTGAAAGTGTACCCATCTACTTTAAAAATAATGTACGAAGGATAAAGACTCCGATCGGTCTGCGAATCCAAGTAGACTGATCGGCATTGCTACTGCGCTAATGGTCAGTATGATCTTAAGTCTGTTCACACAATGCAAGGCCCTTTTTCTCGATGCACGGACAAAAATAGCACCCTACGGACGCATTATGTCCTCACAAAGGCTACCTTAAACTACTTAATTGTATGCTAATGATGTACTAAAAGTTATTTAATAGTTTCTTTCGCAATGAGGTCAATCCAGCATATAAATTATTTACTTATCCAAATTCTATATATAAACATTGTACATAGTATCATATTGAAAACATATTCGGTATCTGCATTGAACAAGAATTCCGCAACTAAATGTCTCGCCTGCTTGGGCGTGTCACAAACAGGGTTTGGTCAGAAGCTTCCGAGAAAGTTTACGACAATGACATAGAAATAAGTCTAACAGCTCTTGCTTTCATAGTTCCTTTTAGTTTTCCCATTGGAAAAGCTGCTATTTCGTGCTTAGGCTACAACTTTGAATGCTTTGCGATTTCGAGTTTTTCGCAAAATAAATGTTGCTTTTTCTGGACTGTTTGGCGATTTATGTACAACATGTAACCAGTGGCGACAAAAGAACAGGAAGAAATGAAGTGATGACGTTGCACTTTTAATGTCTCTCAACCCAGTCTGCTATTCTCGAACCACGTTCTCTTCTGAATCACTTACTATCTCAACACGCCTACTAAACGAAAGAATGCGTAACCATCGGTTAAGAACGCGAAACAATTCGAGCGACATCCGGTTTAGCATTCGATGATGCAAAAAGGTAAACAAACTTTGCATTTTCTGTCTTTCGTGAGCGATATAAATTTGTTGAGGAAATAATTGATAAATCGGGGAATGTCATGCAATAGCCCATGCGTATCGACGTTTGTCGAGTAAATCTCAGACCACCTGCTTTGCGCATATTGGCTGAATTAATTTTCGCGTGCTGAAGGTGTGTCGAACCCATCGAAAACATGTGGAAATTGGTGATGTATATTGTATTCTATTTGATTTTGCGGTTTGCTAGAAGTTTAGCCTATCATCATGCACACACGATAGACACATATGGTTACTTGTGCTATGGACCTTTTGGTTGCCAACGCTGCATAACCGAGAAATCACTGAAACAATGGTCGAAAATGGGTGGTTGAGCATTCGATCTATATAAATAATAAGAAAATTGACAGCTATCAAGCAGGTCTGATTTCATCTCCACGGCTCCAGGAACACATGCAGCTTATTCTACGGAATCGTTTCTTAGCCTTCTTGACGAGCAATGCACTGGTGTTTCGGAAATCAATAGCATTTTGATGAAAACATTTGCAGTCTCCCAAGTCATAGTATATAAGGATTTTTACACAGATATCGTGCTTTCAAACCAATGCATTGACCCTGAAACTATCTAAAATATGATTTGACATGTTTTAAAATTTTGGTTTTCGTAAAGAAGTGCTAATCTGTCCAATTTTGTTGGTTACGCATTAGAGTGACCGGTTGAGAATTGGAGGAGCAAAGGAGAAAGTCGCAACTAATGCCCCTTTTGTATATGCCAGCATGTAACTATAACCATTAGTTGTCTACATATGCGTTTTAAATTGTATTGAAATCATTAGATGCAGAAAATATTAATTATATCCTTTTCTGGACAAGGGCATTGGAATACTAAATTTGAAGTAATTTGACAAAATGGCGCATTGATTGATAAATCAGAGATCATTATTTACCTCTGCAGAAAATAAAAAGACCATTTGCATTTCATAATGGCTCAAACCGTTACATCTTTTTCTATGGTTAAGCATTATAGTCCCTTTAATCATTCGACAGACGATGCTTGAAAACAAACTTTAACTCTAGGGCAGTGCCGTTTCAAAGTCGATTCAAAGACTGAATAGTATCAAAAGGGGGTCCAAAGGAACTAAAAGCGATGATCTTGAATATGAGTCTAAACCAGTAAGAAAATTTGATTAGATATATATGATAATAACTATCTTACCTACATCATCAAAGACAACAAACGCTTCCAAGATGTCGCAACACCTACACCATCTCCCACTCAAGCAGCTTACAGTAATGATAATCAGATAGTTACTCAACAACTTTGTAATAACATCAGGGAATTATTCAACCAACTGGGGAGAGAGAAGCAAGGAGAATTAAACGTACCATTGAAAATAAATGGTATAAGAACTGAATGACAGGAAGAAACAATAATAGCTTAAACTTCGGAATGAAAAGCTGTCCTCAACATATTAAGTCTTGAGAAACCAGAAACCGATGATAATACCACAAGAATTGCAAATACATAACATATTTGGGGAGCCAGATGACCAACAAAGAAGAAGAGGAAGACAAGTTTTAGACGATTTTAAGACTGAAAAAGACTGGCTAGAATTGACGGCTGATAGCCATGAAGAAATGAAGAATTGTTATCAATAATATCTGAAAAAGCTTCCATGAGAGCAAAGGAAATTCTCATTACTATGTTGGGTATGAAACACAAAGAGAGAAGAGGAAACAATGGAAAGCTAAAAACGAGGTACGGCTTAAAGAATATGAAACTGACTTCTGTAATAAATATACCATTAAACTCCATTCACTAAAGAAATAAAAGATATTCGATTAAAAGGACAATCTTATAGACCCAGACGCAAAAGGACCGTCGATTTTAAAAAAGGGTCGAACAAGAAGCATCAGTCCAAATAATAAGAGACAAAAATGATGACTATATTTTAACTTATGTACCTACATTTAACCCTAAAAACCCTGAATTATTCAATACAATAAAACAAAACTTACCAAATTTATATGAAGATGAAACCATGAAAGAATTATTAGACGATTTTCAGCTCATAAAAAGCAAACGTCCACCTCAAAGTTTGACCAGACTTTTAACTCGTGCTAAATATTTAATAATTATGATTTTCCGAAGGTGACAAAATGTAATAGAGCCAAGTGTGGTTTATGTAATCATTTAATAACGGAAGAGTTCCAGTTTAAATGCGGAAAATCTTTCAAAGTAAGGACACCTATGTCCTGTGATGTTAAAAATCTTATCTATGTGGTCTGGTGTAGCCGATGCCGAGAAAACTACATCGGAGAAACAGGCGATTCCCTCCGCCACCAGACAACAGTTCATAGACAGCATGTTAGAGATGCGTCAGTCTTATTAAAATCAAGAAATTATGGCTTTCGTCGCAAGATCATGTCAGGAATACTGATGAGGCTTGAGTAGCCGAAAATTCGGAGTATAGCCAATGTTTCTTCCTGTGAATAATTCTCTGCTCTTGAAGGAACCATTTTAGATAATTACGTAATGGGTGAAGGAAACATTGGTCATCATAAAACGAGCACAAACTTGCATGTAATAGTACCCCCTGTGTGGCAAGCAATCAATTAATGTGTGTAGAAATTGAATCATTGAAGGAACTACTTTAGATTTTAATTATGTAATTGGAAGAAGAAACATTGGTCATCACAAAAGGGGCACATACAGGCATGTAACAGTGAAGAACCACATTTGTACCGCCCTGTATGGCCAGCAATCACTTACTGGGTGTAGAAATTCTACTCCCAAAGCTCACCCTCAGCGACCATTGTGGTTCAGAACATTTACGTGTAGTTAGTTATTCAGTTTGCATGGTCTTCTAGCTCATCAATTAATCATGCCGGGCAACAAATAATAATAACCTGAACACGGTACAAAAACTGTTCAATATGCAAAGTTCATAGGCTGAACAAAACGGCACTGCTCTAGAGATACAGACAATTTGTTTTCGAGCATCCTTAACCATACAAAAATAATATAACGGTATGGGCCTTTATGAAATGCAAAAGGGCATTTTTATTTTCTGCAGAGGTAAATTACGAATCAATTTGCCATACAAACTCAGTATTCCGATGTCCTTGTCAAATAAGGACTTTTTTCATTAATATTTTCTGCATCTAATGATTTTAATACAATTTAAAACGCACATGTAGACAACTTATGGTTATAGTTAGATGCTGGCATTTGCAAAGGGGCCATTAGTTGCGACTTTCTCCTTTGCTCCTCCAATTCTCAACCGGTCACTCTAATGCGTAACCAACAAAATTGGACTGATTAGCACTTCTTTACGAAAACCAAAATTTTAAAACATGTCAAATCATATTTTAGATAGTTTCAGGGTCAATGCATTGGTTTGAGCACGATATCTGTGTAAAAATCCTTATATACTATGACTTGGGAGACTGCAAATGTTTTCATCAAAATGCTATTAATTTCCGAAAAACCAGTGCATTGCTCGTCAAGAAGGCTAAGAAACGATTCCGTAGAATAAGCTGCATGTGTTCCTGGAGCCGTGGAGATGAAATCAGACCTGCTTGATAGCTGTCAATTTTCTTATTATTTATATAGATCGAATGCTCAACCACCCATTTTCGACCATTGTTTCAGTGATTTCTCGGTTATGCAGCATTGACAACCAAAAGGTCCATAGCACAAATAACCATATGTGTCTACCGTGTGTGCATGATGATATGCTAAACTTCTAGCAAACCGCATAATCAAATAAAATACAATATACATAACCAATTTCCACGTGTTTTCGATGGGTTTGACACACCTTCAGCACGCGAAAATTAATTCAGCCAATATGCGCAAAGCAGGTGGTCTGCGATTTACTCGACAAACTTCGATATGCATGGGCTATTGCATGACATTCCCCGATTTTTCAATTATTTCCTCAACAAATTTATATCGCTCACGAAAGACAGAAAATGCAAAGTTTGTTTACCTTTTTGCATCATCGAATGCTAAACCGGATGTCGCTCGAATTGTTTCGCGTTCTTAACCGATGGTTACGCATTCTTTCGTTTAGTAGGCGTGTCTCAAGTTATATTATATATTGAGAAACTGATAAAATACATCGAATATTTATAGTAAATGTTTTGGATAAATCAAGTGCACAGCCGACATGCTTTAATGTGTACGGGTGCACCTTCGTGTCTTTATGGGGAGGACCATACATGTAACTGAGAAATTCACTGTTTACGCATTTTCCCATGTAAAAGCATATGTACAAAAACTGACCATGCCATTATTAGGTCAAGGTCAACCCACAGTCATTTTTAACAATATATGATGGGCTTGAGTCCCCAATGCAACATACAAAGTTTCAAGGTCAGTGGCCTTTGGGTTCTGGAAAAGATTTTTAAGGGGTTTTACCATATACAGGCTTGGCGGCCATCTTGGTCAGGTGACCCAGTCCGCGACAAATTTTCGGTCCCCCCATCCCACTGAGGCTCAAAATGAAATTCGGCTTTGATAGGCCAATTGGTTTTAGAAAAGAAGATCTTTGAAAAAGGTGGACGATAGACTGACAACGAACCATGGCTATGCTAAAAGCTCACTTGTGAGACTTTGGCTCAGGTGCGCTAACAATAGTGTGGCTTCCAAATGTAACAAGGTTTTGCTGAAAATAATTAAAGACTGTTTCAAATATCAATATTAAGCCTGAGGAGGGCTTACTGAAATCTGTACTGTCCACTGTTTGGTAATAAGGTCTTATGGCTGAATTTCATAACTGAGTCTGATTCATATCAGAAGTTCTAGTATCAGAAGTCTGCAGAACAGAGCTCTAGATAAGCGGGAGTATTTTATTATAATTAAGGATAATTTTTCTTATTTCTCATCAAAACTATATGTTGCGACCCCTCATCTGAGATGAGGGGTTCAGCTTTTCTGTTTTTATGCTGAATTAACAAAAAGTATGTATCCCTAATTATCACCAAATACTCCCTCTTATCTAGGGCATGTACTAAAACATAGAGTGGAGTTAACTTTTGGAGTGGAATGGTTTTTTGGAGTGGTTTTTGGAGTCAGGTAATAAGTCATATAAGGTCAGAAGGTGACCTCTCCTTGACTCAGAGACTATAGGAATTAAAACCAGATCTACTGCTCCTGAGTCCATTGTCAGTGTAAAAATAAGTTGGCCATGTCAATGAAAATACAGGCCCAACAATCAAGCAAGTATATAAGTGGACCACCAAGCCAGCCAGCCAGTGGGTAAGTAAGTAAGTAAGTACATGTATACATCTTTTCCAACAGTCAGAATGTACAATTTAATTTTGTTAGAATTTAACACGACTCATTATCGTATCCCAAGGGGGCTATTTCAAACTGCCAAGACTGTATGCTGCTGATAGTTTATATGCAGTATGGCCATTATGTTTAATTATTGGTTCCCCAAAGTATAATTGGCCTGGCCTTGCTTGGTCCATAGTAGTATGCCATCAAGCAAGCCGTTATGTCATTTCACATAATCGGGTCAGGCCAGCTCAGGAATCACAACATGCCCCTTTGCAACCGGTCATTGCCGGTGAAAGGTTAGGCATGTTTACTTTTCCAGACATTTTCCTAGCAGAGTCAGATTAAGTTCACACCAAATCTCCACTCCAAAAACACCCCAAAAAAACCACTCCACTCCAAGACTCCACTCCAAAGGTTAACTCCACTCCAGGTTTTAGTATATGCCCTTATCTAGAGCTCTGCTGCAGAAGGCTATGGAGATAAACACAGCGCGCAGCGGGTAAACATTGCTGATGACATCGCTGACCCCTATGTCACTCATGCATGCTACAGCAGTTGTGCAATTAACTGCAAAACAAAAGCATTAAGGTAACAATTTTATAACATCTGTAGGTTTGGAACTATAAGTAGAGTCCTTCTGGAGATCCTTCATTCTTTCTATACAGGACATTTTCTATCAGGATGAAGAAAGGGTCATAGGGAAAGGCTTGTGCAATGGAACCCCATTTACGGTTGAAAATATTTCTACCTCCATTCGGATTTTAATCCATTGGCTGTCACACAGTGACGTAAAGCATCAGCGTATGCCGACGTATGAGAAATTTAGCATACACGCTGGAAGTTAGGGGTACCAGGGGCGTAGCTAGGGGCAATTACACAGTACGCACAATCATGTTT
This sequence comes from Ctena decussata, assembly GCA_963989385.1. Classification (NCBI taxonomy): domain Eukaryota; kingdom Metazoa; phylum Mollusca; class Bivalvia; order Lucinida; family Lucinidae; genus Ctena; species Ctena decussata. The sequence goes on from OZ022499.1 coordinate 105,489,309, forward strand.
CTGCTAAGAATAGATTCTTTTGCAAATGACCCTCTGGAAGTGTGTGTTGTTCGAACATCGTGCGCGACGTCTTTACTCAAATTGAAAGCAATAATAGGGGGTTATACCGCTAAGATATTTCAAATTTTCGAGTCTGTCGGCAGTTAGTATGAAAATTATGCCCAATTAACAACATTTCAGTAAGAAAATACGCAGAAGCGTGTTGGAATTTTGTCAATTTGACAAAATTTCAATACGCACCTGCGTATTTGCGTATAGGCAGCTACGCCCTTGGGTACGTTAAGAATAAGTTACGAACACGCTAAAATACGTTGGTATAAGTTGTTGTACGTCGAATGCAGCCCAAAATTTTGTGCATGCATAAAATTTTCAGCGTACGCCGACGTATTGTTTATAAGTTAGTCATAACTTTGGTGTACGCGACAGGTAAGTTATGCGTATGTTCATGCACGTAACTACGTTGGCATACGTCGGCAGCCAGCAGGTCCATTGTGTAGCGTACGCGTAACGTATTTCTAACCTATGGATAACTTATTTGTAACTTATACCGAACCTATGCCTGACGACCTTAGAACTTATTCAACTTGTCACGAACGCACTGAGCGTATTTAGGCAACATATCCGCCAGCGTCCTGGGCTTCAGCTATATATATTGGATACAGATGAGCAATTCATCACTTTTAAATAAGGAATCTTCTTGGACCGCCTCTGCTTGTCGTTTTGGGGCTTGAGAGGAGGTTGACACTTCAGATGCCACCACAGCAGCTGCTGATGCCACCACGGATACAATGTACCACTAAAGAGGCACTGGAGTCTGCGCGAGAGCGAGGTTGGCTACCATAGTAGGCACGGTAGGCGGGTCATGATTGAGACGACGGTAGGCATGCTGGTGGTAAAGATGGAGTTTTCTTGTCATCTACTATCTGCAACGTTCTCTAATTTTCGTTTTTGAGGCATTAGTGTTTCCCCTATAGAGGTATAGAAGGGCGCCGCGCCCTTCTTGCCCTTCCCTCCCGCCATTTTGCCTTTTAAAAAGTTCCCTCTGCCCTGAAAAATAAGCCCCTTTTTCCTCCTGAGAAAGATACCTTTTCTGTTGAAAAGCGCTATCCCTATCCTGCTATCCTATCCGGATACACAACTGTTTGACACTACACAGGGTAGTATTCATGTATATGTCTATAAATAGACTGTCCAGGTAATAATGTTTACCCACTTATAAGAGACATTGTCTTATAATTGCCAATACAGCTTGTGTACTTGCTTAATAGGCATTACCATATTTACTAGCAAAAGGATTAAAATTAGAAAATAAGAGGCCATCTTAAAATTAAATAATGGGTAACTAGATAATTATTACTTCTTTGTTTATTAAATTCATTTGATATGGTTTCAATTTAAGTGTACAGTATGCATTGTATGGGGGTGAAATGAAATAAAAGACAGTGCCTAAAATAAACATAAAGTAAATGAACAATGCCAAAATAGAAAAAAAATTATGAAGAAATAAAATAAATAAATAAAACAATAAAAAACTATATAGCACCATGTGTGTTGTAAACAGGCTAATGAGACATTTTTAATAAATGTATGCACCATCTTTGGGGGCTAACAGGAGATGATGATGTTTGAATGATTAATTCTTTTACAGCCCTTTTAGCAGTATTTCAGCCATTTGGAGCCAATAGAGTCATGAAGCTGAAATAATCCTTAGGCTCTTATCAGATCTTGCAGAACTCAGACCCACAAACTTCTAGATTGTAAACAGTTTAGCAGTTGGCCAGCTCAACTGGATGGTAGATGAGGATAAGATATGGGAAGTGCAAGACCGAAGACAGAAAACACTGTGTCACCATACAGCAATTATGTGACCACAGGATGGTGAATGGAAGGTAGTGAAAGGCAAGAGATGGATAACACAGTGATTAAAAAAATATATACAGAAATCAGTTGCAGTAATAACCTCCTAGACCATAAATAAAAAAATGATACTATTTTATTAATGCAGAACTTTACTTTATTAGCAGAAGCACAGTGCAGTCTAAATAAAAAATAAACAATCTGCATGATACATGTAGCAATGTGGAAATTTATGTTTATATGATAAAACAGATGTCCATTCAAAGCCCCGCGCGCGTCGATTGCCCCTCTGCTTCCAGGCTACCCTGCCCCTTTTTCAGCTTACCCTGCCCCTTTTAGCAGTCTGGGGGAAACACTACGGCATGTCCATCGATCCACGTCCACTTCAATAAAAGGTGTTGTAGAGAGCCATCGCTTTACATCTGATCGTCGAAGCACGCTCCAACACGCTATACATAAAGTCGGCGTAAGTTAGACTAACGTTGTGCATGCGTTCGGCATAAGACAAGAACGCTACAGATACGCTGGGAACACGCTGTTATATGCTTTTATAAGTTCTGTATATGCTCGGGACAAGTTGTGAATACATTATTTATATGTTACATAGTCGTTCAGTACGTTATGTATGCGTTCCAAAACAGGCTGCCGTTTGATTTTTTAATTTATCTCCAGCGTATGCCAGCGTATTGGATAAATTTTTCATACGTCGGCATACGCTGTCTGAAACGTTGTAGTGTGACAGGGCCTTTAGCATTTTAGAGGCTTATCCAATGAGCTACCAGGACTCCTCCGTGTCAATGAAACTTTTTTAAAGGGGGTTTACTCTACTAGGAAAGAATTTGCTCCTGTAGGAGAACTTTAAGACTTGATCACACTGAGAAGCGAAAATGAAAATGGCAGTCGATTTCCCTGAAAGTGTGTGACTGTCCATTCACTGAGTGTTGAAGGAGCCACAGATTTCTGTGCAGGTGGATATGATCTGGTGGTTTGTAAAAATAATCATAAATACTGCAGAACAAAAATGTCAACACTTTAGAGCAAATAACAAATCATAGGACTGTTATTTGAATATAGATGTTGTGGTCCTTCATACCAACTGTCTCATTTAGGAAGATCTCCTCAAAAGTCTGAATGGTTCTGGTGAAGGTTAAAAGAATGGATTTACTGTAAGCTGGAAACCGTCCTCACTCTCATTCTATTTCAAATTTAGAGACATACCGATCAGACAACAGGCTCGCCAGTTAAGGACTGACTAGAGTTTTTTTCTATTTGCTGTAACAATTCTCATCTTCTTATCACAGCAATAGTTAGTAATCTGTAACAACCCTTGTATTCATGCTACTGTAACAATTCTTTGTATTCATATTTCCATAGCATTCCTTTGTATTCTTAGTGCTGTACCAGTGGGGGCGCCATGGTAAAGTGGTTAGCGATGCATGTTGTGAGTTTGAATCCTGGCCAAGGTCAATGCGCAACTGGAAAACTCTGTCAACCCAGCAGTAAATGGGTACCTTTTCCAAATCAGGGAAGGACAAAGCAGGGACAAGGCTCTGTCTTTCATAAGCGGTGCCCAAGATACAGTGGGCTTCTAACCCCCACTGCCCCTATGGCCACTAAGCTATTATCTCTTTAAGTCTTTACCTACCGTACCAACGTTTTGTGTTCTTAGTACTGTACCAACTCTTTGTATTCTTACATGTACTACTGTACCAAACCTTTGTGTTATTACTGCTGTAACAATCCTTAGAATTCATGCTACTGTAACAAACCTTTGTTATTAATACTGAACAACCCTTTGTTTTAGTATTAATATGACAACTCTTTGTGTTCTTAATACTGAACAATGCATTGTGCTTTTACTACTGTAACAAACCTTTGTATTCTCACTACAGTAACAAAACTTTACATTCTTACTAGTGTAACATCCCTTTGTGCTCTTATCACTGTGACAACCCTTTATATTCCTATTACTGTCACAACCCTTTCCAGTTCTTACTGCTGTAACAACCCTTTATATCTTATTACTGCAACTACCCTTTATATTCTTATTACTGTAACAATCCTTTGTATTCATTCACATTACTGTATCAACCCTTTCTGCTCTTGCTAGTGCAACAACCCTTTCTTACTACAGTTTTATATTCTTATTACTGTAACAACCCTTTATATTCTTATTACTGTAACAACTCTTTGTATTCTTACTACTGTAACAACCATCTGTAATTTTTTGCTGTATATCCCTTATGTATTGCTTTTTTGTAACACTTCATAAACATGTATTTATTGCAGTAATAACCCAGGTTTTTAATCAGTGCTCACCTTGCTAAGGACTTCTATGATTAAGGCATGGATTTTCCCCATTAGACCGGCGTGACAGGTCCGAATTTTTCCAAAGTATAAAGTGTGCAATTTTTTCTTAGCAGAGCTTCCACATATATGTAAACCGTATGAAATCAGATCATTTGTGATTCAGACCCAAAGACATGGGGAGATAATCCATTCTGACCCTACCTACCCTAAATTCAAGGTTTTCGCATACCTCATCTTTTGAGGTAATAAAAGTATTGAAACCAGTCATCCATTCCATACATTTTTGTCATAAATGCATGCTAAATACACCCATATCACAATACAAAGCAATGATTTCCTTCTTGTTACGCCTGACTGGCATTTAAACATGCAAAACCATAGTTACACTTCCGGTCAGAACGGCCAAAATAGAACGCTTCACTATAATTAAAGTACAAGTACTTTCCCCCCCGTGACCCAGCATTTCCTTCATGCAGCAGACGTAATAGTTACCGGATGAGTACGAGGGGTGTATGAATTGGAAAGACCTGAGCACGGGGAAATGGGGACACCGAGCGGCTTTAGCCGCGAGGCGTTTTCATTTCCCGTGCTCAGGTCTTTCCAATTCATGCACCACGAGCACGAATCCGGTAACTGACTTACACTTCGACACAGCATTGCCATCATCTCGTGCAGTTTGTGGGTCCTTCGAATGTTACTGTAAACATTGTACAGAAATAGATGTAAAAATATTTATTGTGTCTGTGTATCTGGATTTATTATGTCACCATAAGTTTGCCTATAAATTAAAGTGGTAAAAAAATCATATAATTGAGTATTTCAAATGTTTTTTTTTTTTTTTTTTTTCTCTTTATCACTATTAATGATAAAATTTATAATTTTTTTTAATTTTTATACGCCAGTTTCTTTTCAAACAACAATAAAACGGACGTATTCATGTCATGGCGCTGTCCGTTCGTCTGCCCATCTGTCCATCCGCCCATAAACATTCTTGTGTTTGCCATTAAGAGATATCTTTCTTTCTTTCTTTCTATACTGCTACACCCTCTCTCGAGGATTATGAGCAGGTGAACGATGTATCTTCATGAAATTTCATAGGAATATGTAAAGGGCAGGGCGATGTGTCGAGAACAATAATGATTGCTTCTCTTTCTTAATTTCCGAGTTGGGGGTGGTCGGATGGTGCGATGGTGCTGTGTGTAACTTCCAGCGCCGGGGCGTCCTACTGATTTGGAACATTGTAGGGAAAGGGGCTACTGTGCCAGGCTTGCAGTAAGTGCGGGTGGGAGTTGTTTGGACAATTTTTCTCTCGTCTATCATTTCTCCTCTTTCTACCTCTCTGCGAGCCGGTCCGATATAGACTGAAATACTGTCTAAAAGGGCCGATAAACCCAAAAAAATCAATCAATCGTTTCCGAGTTATGCCCCTAGATTAGTCTTTCCAGATTAGTCGTACGCGACATAACTAGATAACCGAATGGGATATCTTGATGAAACTTCATGGCAAGGTGTAGGAGGTCCCGACAATGTGTCGCATATAAAAATGACTGCTTCCCTTTCTTAGTTTCCGAGTTATGCCCCTTTGAGAAAAAGGACTATTGGAGGCCAATCCTTCAAGTATTTCAGAACAATGAAGAACAGATCAGCCTGCACAGGCACACATTTTGATTCTTGCCTTCCTCGTATGGCTGAACAATTTGAAGACCTTGTTATGCCTGCGCAGATGCTGCTCTGATTTTTGTAGTTCTCATAAGACACAAAAACATGCCCTTTTCATATTTTTCATTATGATTACATGTACCGTCTCATGAAAATGGGTCATTTGCACATGTGAATATCGTTAGAATAGCAAATGTTCAGCTCAAATAAGCTAGCGTATCGCTGCCAATGGATCAAGGTCTTTGCTGTTTTATGCATATGGGTAAGATACAGGTCAGACAGCGCAGATGCGCAGTCTGGGCTGACAAGGCATTTTTTTCGTAAATCATGTAAATGGCAAAATGGTTTCTTATCATGTGATGCTTCGAAGATGTATATATTATATTGACCCTGATCAGCCGGTGTGCAGGTAATCTGCGCAATTGTTGAAAATAAATGATGAGTATGTGTGTGTGTACATGTGTGTGAACTTATAGAATTCGCTATCTGTTCGGAAACGTTTGCGCCGTCGGATGATCTGTGGCTAGCCTGTGCTGTTCGATTGTGCAGAAAGATGCCATCTAGTCTGGCGCTCTCAACTAGGAGACAGTGCGATCCACTACGCTAGACACTGCCATTTTCAGTTGTGGCGTTCTGAAGGAAATGACCTTGTCCGGCTTCAATTTTAGTATTAATTCGTTTCAACAACGTCGTATTCACGTCTGTGCGACAGTATGATGTCGCGCTGACGTTGATACGACTACGGGTCTGGCCACAACAAAGAGTGACTGACATATGGCATGTGATCATTTTCACACATATTTTGTTAATACCCTCTTTTGTTACAGAGTGATTTGTTTGTTTGTATACCAAACGTTTGAATAGCGTCTCTCTCGAAAAGGTGGTTTCTGTTAATACTCTTACCAGTCTGCGCAGCCTAGCAGACTGTTCGAAGTGTCTATCTGCTGCCAAATATTTTCCCAGGGTCCGTACATTGTTTTGCGAACAAGGTACTCTGATCAGACGGGCATTATACACGAGCTGATCTGTTACGTGTTTGCAACAATCAAACGGTATATTTTCACACGAAACTAATCATTTGAAATCAGCATATAATGTGTTATATAATTTGCACGGACCCAGGTGTTTCTTTGAGGAACCACCTGGACACAAGCATTTTTGTATGGGAGTCTATGGAGAAAACATCTCACGGTTACGCAATTTTCGGGTGTTCAAGTTGGTTACTAACTTGAAGGAAACAAAGGAAGCGAAGTGTAATTATGCGATGCAAGTACGCAATATATATGAGTGGGAAGCTGGGTCACGGGGGGGGGGGGGGAACGATACTCAGTAAGCCAAAGAAGAAGATGGTCAATAGTAGCACTGTGATCTTTAAGGATTATATTGTGTACCATGACCTTGAAATGAGGTCAAGGTCACATACATATAGTCAAAACTATCCAGTGTTGTCTGTTATGTAAGTAATGTAAGTCAAAAAAGGATGAAATGTATACAATAAATCCTTATTTCAACCATCAGTTTGAGGATAATTTACAATTTATCTCAACAATGACGTCAACGTATGTTTAACGTACTTTACATAGACACAAACAGTTAAAAATTCATTTGTCATGCAAATTACATTTCATAGTCATAAATGCAAAGTAGAAATCAGTGTTCCGTATAACTTTTTAATCATGGGGAAAATTCACGCCTTAAGCATAGAAGTCCTTTCTGAAATGGACTTAAGCATACAAGACCATGTCCTATAAGGGACTGGCTAGTCACAGAGACCCTCTGCACAGAAAGCATTGCAGACTATGATTAGACTACTCCTCTGGCCTCACTCTACAACAACTGCTTAAGTATTTCTGTACGAATGATGTGAATTTACCAGAGCCTAGATAAGAGGGAGTATTTGATGATAACTTTTCTTATTTTTCACTGAAACCATATGTTGTGACCCCCCCATCTTAACCATCTCATCGACAGTTCAGATGAAGGGTCACAACTTATGTTTTTATGCAGAATTATCAAAAAAATATCCCTACCCAGCAGGCCTGCGACATCAAAATGACATCACACTGACATCAATGCTATGTCATTATGTCCAATGACATCATTTTGACGTCATGTGCCCGCTGGATAATTATCTCCAAATACTTCTTATCTAGAGCTCTGATTACTTTCTTGCTCAGGTGGAGAAATAAACAAACTATGATTGACTTGTTTTTATTATATATCAGATAGCACATGTGTTGTCCATTAACATATTTTTTGGAGCAATTCAATTCTGCAATCACTTTGGAAATGCATATTATTTTGTCTAAATAACAGTGTCTGTGCCCTTCACATTTGCATCATTCAAAACTTAAGTATCAGTTATTGTGCCATGATATAAATTTTCAGTTGGAGCACACAAAAGATTTAGTTCATTTCAGATGTTTAGCATTGTTCTTGAGTCTCTGAAAAGGTCAACACTTACAGAGTAATTTCAACATAAACAGAGTAGCTGAAAATATTTCGTAACGATTTTTCTTCTTTCATAAAATATTTGTGGCATTTTATTATGACTGCCTCTCTCAAGAAATCCTAAAGAGAAGCCAACAGCAGAGTTTCAGATACAATTGGGTTTTCAGGATTATAGTTCACATACTTCTTACAGAGCTCTAGATAAGAGGGGTATTTGATGATAATTGAGGGATAATTTTTCTTATTTCTCATTGAAACCATATGTTGTGACCCCTCATCTGAACCGTCTCGTCGAGACGGTTCAGATGAGGGGTCACAACATATGCTTTTATGCAGAAATAACAGAAATTATCCTAAACTAGAAATGTTTTTCAGAGAAAAACTGATGTCCCCCCACCAGCCCATTTCCCATCCCCTCTAATGAATAAAAAGCCTGAACAAGTAAAATATCTAGACAAGTTTGGAGAAAATCCATCCACTGGTTCTTAAGATATCCTACATAGATGACTATGACTTTGAAAATGAGGTCAAGGTCACCAAAATCAAATCACCTCTTAAACTTGTCCATATGATTTATCCATGCAAGATTGGTGAAATTCCATCCATTGGTTCAGGAGATATAGTGGGTACAAGAAAATGTCATGTAAGTCCTCCAGTGACCTTGAATATGAGATCAAGGTCACCAAAATCTAAGCAGCCCTTAAACTTGTCCCAATGATGTATGCATGCAAGTTTGGTGAAATTCCATCCATTGGTTCAGGAGATTTAGTTAACACAAGAAATTGTCATGTAAGTCCTCCAGTGACCTTGCAAATGAGGTCAAGGTCACCAAAATCTGATCAGCTCTTAAATTTGTCCCAATGATATATCCCTGAAATTTTGAAGAAATTCCATTCATTGGTTCAGGAGATATAGTGGTTACAAGAAATTGTCATCTAAGTCCTCCAATGACCTTGAAAATAAAGTCAAGGTCACCAAAATCTGAAAACCTCTCAAACTTGTCCCAATGATGTATCCATGCAAATTTGGTGAAATTCCATCCATTGGTTCAGGAGATATAGCGTTTACAAGAAATTTTCATCTAAGTCCGCCAGTGACCTTGAAAATGAGGTCAAGGTCATCAAAACCTAATCACCTCTTAATCTTGTCCCAATGATGTATCCATGCCAGTTTGGTGAAATTCCATCCATTGGTTCAGGAGATATAGCGGGTACAAGAAATTGTCATCTATGTCCTCCAGTGACCTTGAAAATGAGGTCAAGGTCACCAAAATCTAATCAGCTCTTAAACTTGTCCCAATCATGTATCCATGCAAGTTTGGTGTGATTCCATCCATTGGTTTAAGAGATATCACTGGTACAACAAATTTTCATCTAAGTCCTCCAGTGACCTTGAAAATGAGGTCAAGGTCACCAAAACCTAATCACCTCTTAAACTTGTCCCAATAATGTATCCATGCAAGTTTGGTGAAATTCCATCCATTTGTTCAAGAGATATCGCGCATACAAGAAATTGTCATCTATGTCCTCCAGTGACCTAGAAAATGAGGTCAAGGTCACCAAAATCTAATCAGCTCTTCAACTTGTCCCAATAATGTATCCATCCAAGTTTGGTGACATTCCATCCATTGGTTCAAGAGATATCACGCATACAAGAAATTGTCATCAATGTCCACCAGTGACCTTGAAAATGAGGTCAAGGTCACCAAAATCTAATCAGCTCTTAAACTTGTCCTAATAAGGTATCCATGCAAGTTTGGTGAAATTTCATCAATTGTTTCAAGAGATATCGCGCATACAAGAAATTGTCATCTATGTCCTCCAGTGACCTTGAAAATGAGGTCAAGGTCACCAAAATCTAATCAGCTCTTAAACTTGTCCCAATAAGGTATCCATGCAAGTTTGGTGAAATTTCATCCATTGGTTAAGAGATATCGCGCATACAAGAAACTGTCATCTATGTCCTCCAGTGACCTTGAAAATGAGGTCAAGGTCACCAAAATCTAATCAGCTCTTAAACTTGTCCCAATAAGGTATCCATGCAAGTTTGGTGAAATTCCATCCATTGGTTCAAGAGATATCGCGCATACAAGAAATCTGTCACAGGGACGCCGACGCCCGGGATCCGCACTGAAAACAATATGTCCCCCCTCACCTTTGGTGGGGGGACATAATTATCACCAAATACTCCCTCTTATCTGGAGCTCTGTCTTAGGAACTTGTTTTAACCCTTCATTTGAACCACTTTTGAAGAGGTGGTTCTTAAGAGGACCACAACATATGCTTTCATTGTGAATAAGAAACACTGTCCCAGAATTACTGATATTTTCAAAATCCCATCTATCTGGACCTCTGCACATCATATTTTATGGATAAGTTCTTTATCTGTAGCTATCAAAACTTTGCCGGCATTGTAAAGTCAAAACAAAAATTAGACACGATAGTCATGTCTATACCAAAGCATTAAGGTAACAATTTAGTCATGTCTATACCAAAGCATTAAGGTAACAATTTTATAACATCTGTAGGTTTGAAACTATAAGTAGAGTCCTTCTGGAGATCCTTCATTCTTTCTATACAGGACATTTTCTTTTGCATTCTTAAAATCATCATTGGTCACCTTCATTCTTCTCTCTCTTAGAGCTAATAAACCAGCTTCTGTACATATAGCCTGAAAGGAGAGAGCAAAACATAAGTATATTTGGTTATAAAGTCCTAAAACACTTAACCAGTTGACCTCTTAACGAGCTTCTTCTGCTAAAGATGCTTTGACCAACTGGGTCCAGCTCTATAAAGTAAAAGTTACTTAGGTCAATTATTTTCTAGTCTTTACAGGACATGCATCTTAATATGGATCTCAAATATTCATTTTCTACTAAAATTTGTTGTTACATGGTTTGATGTATTTTGGTGAAAAATTTAAGTCTTGAGAAACATGAAACCTCTGTGTCAAAACCAAATTCGCAGGTTTATTAGCCGAAACTACGTAGTCTGGCCCATGTTCCTACTTCTGTATGTATTCTCTGCTCTTGAAGGAACTTTTTAAGATTTTAATTGGTATTAAGATAATGCAAACAAATTATTGGGGAAATTTTACTACATGACCTTTGACACAACAAATCAAACGAAGTGGCATGTGTGCCACGCAAAGACTCAGATCAGCCTGGGCATCTGCCGAGACTGATCAGCAACTTTGAAGTGTGCTTAAATCCTAGCTAAGGGTGTAAGATACCTCCATGCCAACAGCAAAGACCCTGATCAGAATGGTGGATGTCCAGTCTGATATGAGTCTTTGTGTGGCACGCATGCCACATTGTTAGTTTTGTTTTGTCGTGTTGCAGCTCATATACAAATCTGAATCAGCACATGCAGGAAATCTTCCAATATGATCTACATGAAGACTGACAATCAGTATGGGGGGAGGGGGGGGGGGGGGGGTCTTGCATTTCATGGAAGAGGGCATATTTACAGCATAAAGTGTAGTAAATCAGCCACTGCTAAAATACTTTTAATTAACAGTATTATGGTTAATGGGTATACTTCCAAGGGAGACTACTATTTTGCCTTCCTTCTCAGAAGAGGTCAACTCTTAAAGAAAGATGAAAATTCTTTCCTTTAAGAGTAGACCCCATGTCCAAGAGCTACCTCATCTAGAGGTATTTACTACAGCAGGGGCTTTTATTAGGATCATTATGTTATTTTCTACCTTTATATCAGCACCAGAGAGATCATCTTTAGCCATCACATAATCATCAATATTTACATCTTCAGCCAGAGTCATTCTGTTAGTATGAATTGTGAAGATTCGACGCTTTGTTTTCTCATCTGGAAGGGGGAATTCTATCTTTCTGTCTATGCGACCTGGACGAATCAAGGCTGGATCTAAAGTTTCTATTCTGTTTGTTGCCATAACAACCTGTAAATAAAGTTCTTGAAATAAATCTTTGTTTTCATATGTAACAGTTCGTAACTTAAATTCCGAAGTATACATTATCAATGTAGATTCGAATCACTATGGGAGGTGGGTGCGGTTGAGCAATGGTGCTGGGTAACTTTCAGTGCCTAGGCATCCTACTAATTTGGATAATAGTAGGGCAAGGGCCTGCTGTGCTTGCAGCAGGTGCAGGTAGGGGTTGTTTGGACATTTTTTTCTTTCGTCTATCACGTCTTCTTTCTTTCTCCCTGTCTCTGGCAGACTGCTCGATATGGACTAAAAAGCTGTCTCAAAGAGCCCAAGTCAACAAACCAAATCAGTTTGGGATCAGACTATGACAATAAAACGACACATAATTTTAATGAGACTTTTAAACCTTGACTTCAACTACAATTTGCATCTGATCAATCACATACTTATTTGGCAGGCTTATGTGATGCCTGGACTGGACTGATTGGCACAATGGGGATTTATACTTTTTAAAAGTGTCCAAATTTAATACTTTCTGCAGATGGGGAAATGGGAACTATTCAAATGCTTCAGAAGACTCATGATCATAGAATCATACATCCAGAATTATAGCTCTTCAGCATACATGATAAGTCTCTCTAGACATGACAAGAATTCTGCAGAACATGGTGTGCCTGTATGTGCATTGTCACTAAACAGAGCTAAAGTCGAAAACTCAACGCAAAGTTTAAACCGCCGCCTCCAACAACACCTGGGCCCAGTTGTTCAAAACTAATGACGTTGTTAGTAAACGTTTTGTTAAAATTCAAATGTTAATATCTCTAAAACATCAATATTTTTTTTGTTGAAAAAATGTGAGAAGCTTTTGCATTGCATTGCAAAAGCTTCTCACATTTTTCCAACAAAAAATATTAGTGTATTTGGTTTTAAAAGTCATAAAACACTTAACGAGTTGACCTCTTAACAAGCTCATTAGGCTAACAACACTTTGAACCACTGGGCCCAGAAAAATACCAATGTCTCACTTCTACTAGCTGCAGGTGAGACAAAAATCAGCACATACCTTAACATCTCCTCTAGAATCAAATCCATCTAACTGGTTTAGTAATTCTAACATAGTTCTTTGTATTTCTCTTTCTCCTCCAGAATTTGACTCATATCTAGAAAACAGATTATAATAGGATTTACATATACAGTTACTAGGCCTTGTTCATCTTAAATTCTAAGGATAATTCACTTTCTTGTACCTTTTGTTTGGGCAAGGCCCAGCTGTTCAACTGCATTTAACTTTCAAACATCTGAGCTGAGGCACAACAAAACCAACAAAGTGGCCTGTGTGATATGTCAAAACTCAGATTAGCCTGGGCATCCACCCAGTCTGATCGGAAACTCTTATCAGACTGGGTGGATGCCCAGGCTGATCTGAGTCTTTGCTGGGCACACATGCCACTTTGTTGTTTTGCCAGGTTACAGCACATGTTAACAATAGCTTTGATATATCTATGGTCAATCATAGGTCTTTAACTTCTGAGTTTGGGTTAAAGTCAAAGTTCATTTCATACGAACAGAAAAATCTGTCCTTCTGATCATTGGTGTGAGGTGTGGATAGAAAAATCTGTACCAAGGGCCACTAACAAGACTTGCCGAGTGATCTGAGGAACTTATTATTCTATCCACAACTCACACCCATGACAGATACTTATCTTGCATACTCTTTTATGTACGTTTGATTTTAAACAAAGAAAATGTTATTATGCATAATTTTAGCGTTTGAGAGTTTCTATTTAACTTTGAAAGAAGCTGATGCTTTACACATTTAACATGCCGTTTTTTATGCAGTTTTTTATGTTGGCGTCTGGCATGGCATTAACTGACATCATTTGCTGTTGTCATGATGCAACTTGACCTCCTGGGAAACCAATACACTACATTCAATATCCGCTCATTTTTTCTGTTCTTTGGCGAGATAACATGAGTGAGATAAGAATTGCCGTTACATGTGAAAGTGATAGATATCTTTATCTGGTGTGCTAAAACAAACCCACAGATTCTAAAGCACAATGTGAGGAAGCCCCAACCAAACTGTACCTGTCGGCAGCTAACATAAACATATCCGTGGACAAATTTTTGCTTGATGAGACTGGTCATGTGTGCTAATATATTATCCTTGAGGAAAGTTTTTTCCTTGACCTCACCCAGAATGGTCATATCTGCAGCTAACATAATTACAATATTCATCCTATTAAATGCCCCTGCTTTAGTAAACACCCCTCCCTCTTTTCCCGAAAATATTTTATACTGATTTGCCAAAACTGCAAAATTCCAGATAAAACATCTTGAGATACTGTAGTTTATATATGAGCCGTGACGCGAGAAAACCAACAATGTGGTTGTGCACCCAGCGCAGACTCAGATCAGCCTGGGCATCTGATCAGTCTGATCAGACTCTTCGCTAAGCGCTTAAAGGGTAGCTTAGACTCTAAGCTACCTTCGGGCGGACAGGGAAGACTCTGATCAGACTGGGCGGATGCCCAGGCTGATCTGAGTCTGCACTGGAAGCACAACCACATTGTTGGTTTTGTCGAGTCGCGGCTCATGTGGTTGTATGTTTACCTGATCATAGTCCACAAGGTATTTCATGCAAATGTGATCTATTTTAGTGATGCCAAAGTGAAGCCGTTATACTAACATGGTTAAAATTTCTTTTATATTGACTTCTAGAAGCATTTTGGAGAGTGGTTGATTTGTTACTTTTCAGGCCCTAAATAATACCCCCCTTCGTAAAATACAATGTATTTAATAGTATAAATACTGCATACCATAAGAAAAGTATTCAAATGACTTAGTTCAATTACCTTTTAGTACCAATAGCATCTATTTCATCAATAAACACAATAGATGGTGCATGTTCCTCTGCCACTCGGAAAAGTTCTCTCACAAGTTTTGGTCCATCACCCTGAAATGCAAAAAAAGTGATAAAATATTTTCTCCCACCTTTGCCTATATAAGACAGGCTCTCAGCTCATATAAGAAATTTCTATCTTATACCTGGCAACATCTTTCTTATATTAGCAACCATACTTTTTCATTTTTTGACTAATATTTTAATTTAAATGAACAAAATGGACACGCAAGCATGTCGGATGACGTTTGATAGCAGATCATGTGTTTGTGACGTCACTCAATTTTAATGACGTCACTATAACCGGTTAAAAACGTCGCTAGCAAACTTGACGCACGTGACGTGAGAGGCTAAGTTGCATTTTGTTTTCGCCCTCTGGAAGATAAAGTAGTCCACATATCGTGTTTTCCGTCTATTTTTGAGGTGCAAACGGTGTTTACACCCATTTCACGACCCGATAAACACACTGGGCTGCTCAAAATTTACTTCAGATCACTGGTTAAAAAGTTAAAAATTTTCCTGTTCTTAAGCCTAATCCGATTTGAGGTTTAAAATCGCTAACAGTGGGAGAAAAATAAACCATCATGAGCCAGTCCATGTAGGATAGGGAAATCTCACCCTCGGGGTCGGAATTTCAACCAGGGACTTGGCAAGCCTCGTCCCTGGTTGAAATTCCGACCCCTCGGGTGAGATTTTCCTATCCTACATGGACACTCATGATGGATTGTTATAATCCAAGAATAACTCCAAAGTCACATGCACATCTACAGACCATGAAGAAGAAGCCTGCAATTTTTCAGAATGATTCTTCAAAAATTGTAGAAGGACTTGCGCATACAAGGTACCTACTGTCCAGGAGGGACAGAGCCCCGGAACCACAGACTGACAGAACTATGGAATGCTGAATACTATGTCTCCTTGCTTTTCTTACAAAAAGCAGGATACAACGAACCCTGAATGGCTAGAACTACCCTTGGCTAAAACTAATTTTCATGGTCTCAAGCCTATTTCAGCCAACAAAGTTCTATTGTCTATGCATGCATTTCATGTAATTCATTTCCTTGCCTATGTTATTCCATATGAAAGGCTCTGTGCTAGTGTCCTATTATGAGGAAAAATAAGTCTGTATAAGAGTATGCTGTATAGGCCTTTTTTATACATACCAAATATTTTTGTATGAGCTCTGAACCAACCACTCGGAGAAATGTAGCTGAGGTTTGATTGGCTACTGCTTTGGCCAATAATGTTTTACCTGCAAGAAATATACAACTGATGTCAATTTGTAAACACTTCATACATTCAATACCGTATTCTACCTAATAAGCGCACATGCGTCTATAAGCGCACGCCATGGCAATTTGTGAGGCATAGGACTATTAATGCACATATTTTTACTGGTTTATCCCTTTGCTTTCTCGTTTACAAGAGCTGAAAATGCAATAGAATATTTAAGTTTTTACTTCTTAATCTTCTCTATCCTTCTACATGTATATCCATACGAATTTAAAGATTAAGCATCAGAGAAAAGCTGCTTATAAGCAGCTTTTCTCTGATGCTTTACCTTTAAATTTGTTCCCTTCAATATATAATAACCTATTAAAATGTGCTCTTATATGAAAGAAAGTTTACTACAAGTATTTGCCGCCATTTTGAAAAAGTTAAGCGCTCAGGGCGCTAATAAGGTCGATTACGGTATGTCAATTTGTAAACACTTCATATATTCACTTTTTCATCAAATCACAGCAGCTCATCTACAGAGGACAGATGTCTTAACAATAAATTCTTCTCTGCATGTTTATGTAGAGCAGCAAATTTTACACTTTGTGTTAATGTTGCATATGTTGTCCCCTCTCAGTAAAAAGTCAGCAAGACTCCTTTATCGAGTTTTAGCTGAGAAAACTGAGAGACCAAAATGTACTTGTCTGAGAGATTACATCAGATGGCAAAAACAGGTAAGGCTAGTAATCAAACGAAGACTCTCGTAGTTCCTGTAAATTTACAGATACTACACTCAGTTCTATGACAGATACTATCTGCAAATACCAACAAGTCCAGGTACATGTATTCAGGTCCTATTTAAGTAGGTTATATAAAATGGCCTGCAAACTGTGAATAACTAATCATACTGCTCTATTATAAGTCTTTACTGTCTGATAAGCAGTTCTTTAAATATTTTAGGGTAAATAGAGGAAATCAATGAATATTCCTGTAAATTGCAGTATAGCAAATATTTGGTTGCCTATAAATTGCAAAGTGGCAACCACTGATGATACACAGAACACTGAAATAATGGCATATTAATGCCTGTGCAAAACCATGTTGAAAAACACAATGTCATGACTTGCTTCGATGTTGATATGATGTTTCAATGCCATATGACCAAGATGTTGCCTTGACATAGGTACAACCCTGTTGCAAAATTTTGTGCCAAATGCATACAAGTACTTTGACATGAACTGCAGAAAACCCTAATATCAAGATGTTATGAAATTTAGAAAATTTTTAGTTAAAAACATGCCAAAAATAGAAAAATTTACATTACGATACTTGAATTTTACAAAGCTTCTACTAAACTTACCTGTGCCTGGAGCACCATATAATATAACACCTTTTGGTGGTCTGATACCCATCTCTTCATAATATTCTGGGTGGGTCAGGGGTAACTCTACTGACTCCTGAAAAGGGATTCAGAATTATGAACCGTTGTGCTGGCTGTTACTTTTTTCTTCAAGAAAATTTATGATGTGGCCCCTCATTAAGACCATAATTTCTATTATGCTTTTTTTGTTATAATGACACTGGAGAAGAACATTAATTGGTTAAGATAATCCAAACATTCAGGGTACATGCCAAATAGTAGTGCCTTAAAGTGTGTTTTAATTTTCACAGAAGTGTGAGATCTGACCAGAAAAGTTCAACAATAACATGGGAGCCACATCATGTGATTTCCAATAATGTGTTACTGGTGACAAGCATAGGCTATGATCAGACTGCACATAAGTGCAGTCTGATCAGAGCATATGCTTGTCACATCAGCCGTCTATGCAAGTAATCTAAGCCAATGAGAAAACAGTGAGGTCTCTGATTATCCTGTATAGATTAAATAGATGATCTGAATATCACATGACAAAACTGCCACATTGTTGGAAGTCACATGACGTGGGTCATATAAAGAGTTACCTTTATTTCCTGAATCTGGTTATCCAGACCACCAATATCAGCATACGTTTCTTGTGGAGCTTTGTCAAGTTTCATCACAGTTACCATGGGATCAGTATCATCAGATAAAACACCAACTACTGCATGTACCTAAATTGTAAGTATAAAATGGTAAAGTTTCAGAAGAAGGCTCTGATATGGAAGGATTTTTAGGTTTTACAGGTACATGTACACCTCGCATGTTTTTCTGCCCTTTATATTTTTACACGTTGGAAAATTTTTTGTGCTTTCCTATTTCCTTCTTTGGATGATGCAGCTCTTCTTTCATGGGATCCGATTTTAATGTGAAAATTTTTACCTATGGAAGCAGAATCTTCCTTTTAAAAGTTCACTCCCATTGGGATAGGAAGCAACAAGACCTGTCACAGGGACAGGATAGCTCGCCTGACAGCGCTTTGCCCATCACATAAAAAACTTTAACGTAAAACTTTAACATTTTGCTAACGCCGCCGCCACCGACGCTAACGCCAATGCCGACGCTGGGGGTAGTGTAATAGCTCTTCCTGAACTTCGTTCAGGCGAGCTAAAAAGGACAATGAAATACTTGCTTCCCTTGAAAATGTACCTAATCACCTTAATGAAACACAGAAATATACATTTTGGCCCATCATTTGAACCGCATTTCTGAGGTTACATATTGGGAATAAAAATCAGTAAAGAAAGAAATAACATCAACAACTCTGCCACTAATACTGCAGCTGCAAGAAGACTCTTCTTTTTATCAGTAGGTTCAGCCTGGCCACAAGGTTATTAAACTTTTTTCATGCTAAACTCAGCTGTGCATGAAATTTTCTCTGCTGATCAATATGAAAATGCCAACTAATGTTGGCATTTTCATATTCATAAGCAGAGAAAATTACATACTCAGCTAAACTGAGCAAGAAAACAACTGTACTTATCAGTAATTTGCTATTTATCAGCAGGTAAAATTTCATGCTCAGCTGATTTGAGCATGAAAAAAGTTTTATAACCTCAGGGCCTATCATTGTAAGGCTTACCTCAGTCCATGTTTAGACCCCAATATACGGATGGGTTCTGAACTTCTGAATATAATTTGAAGAAAATTTTTCTACATCTGCACAAAACATATGAATAATCAGAAAGGCTTTACTGATGCTTCTCTTCTGAGGATTCATAATCAAAGGAAACTTGCAGTCTGATTATGGTCTGCACTGTTTGCTGTAATGTCAGTAACTACTGTGGACAAATGACTGTATACTGAATTCAACGTGTTCAAGGAGGCTCAGTAGCACAGTGGATTAAGCATTGAAGCTAGCAGTCCAAATTCCAATCTCACTTAAGGCACAAATCTTTTCAACCATAAATGAGCCTTCAAACCATACAGCCTTTCATTATTACACTTCCTTAATCTCAATTATTATATGACTGAAACACTCTTGAAAGGGCAGAAAAATCACAAGTCATGCATCCATCAACTTGTTCAAGTTCCAGATAGCAATTGGTTAAGTGTTCTGATATTTGATATACTTTTTAAATGGGACTGATTGCTCTGCACAAACAGAGCAGACCCATATCAAAACCATTCTACTGGAATGGGACTCAGTTTTCCAAAACTTACTTTGTGATTGAGTAGCACTGAGCAGCCAGGTTCCAACTGATCTTTATCAACAAATGAAAGAATAGAGACGTAGTGTTCACTGCCCACAGATGTTGATACGATAGCGTGGTTGTCATCTATTATCTCTTCTAATGTTCCTACAGACATGGGAGATCCTCGCAACTCATCCACTTTAGTTCTCTCCTCCTGTAATCATACAAATGTTAAGGTGAAGGGGTAAACATCCATGTTTTCCACCATTTTACCATGGGTAATAACTTTTGTAACTTCCCATTTGCTTCCCTGGGCAAAATTAAAGCTTCTTTCAAGCAAAGTTTCTGTGACAAAGTGGGTTTGGTATAGGAAAATATGATCATGTGAATGAAAATATATGTTACATTTTCCTGGCCATATTTATATAGTAAGTTTATATGACAAATACAATTTGTCCGTGTGGACTATTTGCAATGTCACCCATTACTTTTAGAACACCACTAGATATTAAAGTCAAATTGTTGAAATTGAAGGGTTGCTATAGTAAATTAAGGTGTAACAATTGATTGGGTAATTAACTGACCTATCGCAGGCTGTCAGTCAAAATATGCACTGAGCAGTCAAATAAGGTAAAAGCCTCAGCCAAATGAATGTTTTTTTTGTGACAACAGTTTCTTTTGTAAAATATTCTCGGACAAAATCAAAAGGCAGAGTAATAAGCACATTTGCATAAGGTCCATTACTATACCTCATGTTTTTCTTCCTGTGGTTTGAGTCTCTCCTGATTTCTGATAAATTCCTCTTCCATCAGGAGGTAGTCCTTGATTCTCTCCAGCTTCAACAGCTTTAGTCGACATCTTGTGTGCGGAGTCACTGAAATAATATGAACACATTATAACTACAGTTACCTGATCTGGCTCTCTCTCTGTATCAGGTAGAGCGGATGTTGCAGGATTGCCGGATCACACCAGGGTCCAGTTGTTCAAAACTAAAATGATGTTCGTTAACAAAGTGTTAATATTTCAAACGTTTAGATCTCAAATATGTGAACATTTTTTGTTGAAAAAAATGTGAGCATTTGTACCAAAAATATCAGTATATCTGGTAAAAAAAAGTCTTGAAACACTTGGCGAGTTGACCTTTTTACAAGCTCATTAGGCTAAGGATGCTTTAAGCAACTGGTCCCAGGTGTTTGCGTTGTGTGTGATCCAGACATCTGGAAACATCCATGCGACATGATACTGAACGTCATACCGAGTTCATTTAGTATTTGGTGATAATTAGGGATATTTTTGTTAATTCTCCAGAAAATCATAGGTTGTGACCCCTCATCTGGACCGTCTCAATGAGACAGTTCAGATGAGGGGTCACAACATATGGTTTCAACAAGAAATAAGAAAAATTATCTCTGATTATCATCAAATACTCCCTCTTATCTACAGCTCTGTCGTCATGTCCAGTTACTTTAGAAATGATTTTATTATATAACTTGAATATTTACTTACTAAATCTTAGCAAAACAGAATTATTGAGCTTGAATTGTTTTCAGTGCTTGGTTTCATGTCATGTTGCTTTTACGCCTGACCCAGTGAAATTTGCAGGGAAGATACACACTTTGTGGTGCCCTATAATGACACCGACATAAACTGGTCATCTTTGGGAGGATACTGATGTGGATTTGGAGAAATTCAGATTCTCTTTTCTGGATCAGAGTGCCAGAAACGTCACTGTTTGAAAGTGATATTATTAGGTATCTAATAAAAGCTATGTTATGATTGTCATCACAAACAAAACCTACCACTGGACAGATCAGGGGTATCTCATCTGAACAGTAGTATTGTTTTGACAGTTGCTAACTGGTGGCCGGAGATGAAAATCAGCAACAATCTATTGAAAATTTTCAGATGGTTTCTACTGCACTGAAAATTGTTGATTACGATAAATACTTAAATCGTAACTACCCTGTGGAAGCTTGCTAGCAGCATCTGGTCCCTTTATCTTCTTCTTTTTCTTTCCCACCCTTGTTGGAATAGGAGGTTCATACTTTCTTTTCTTTTCCTGTAACAGCATATGAAATCTTTAACATGCTATACAGTTATGCATATAAATACTGTATTAATCCTATTACATGCACAGTGGCATTGCATTTTGTGAAAGGGGGCATTATTTAAAGCCTAAAGTATAGTAAATCAGTCACTGCCAAAGTACCTCTAATAAGCAATATAAAGGTGATGGGTACACTTTCAAAGGAAGTAACTCTACTATTTTTGTCTCCCTTCTCAGTAGGGGTTAACTCTAAAGGGAAAAAAATTGCTCCTATAGGAGCAAATTCTTTCCTCTAAGAGTTGACCCCATTTCAAGGTGCTACCTTATCCAGAGAAGCAAACAGGAATTCATGTTAGTCAATATAACATTATTTTCGGAAAAGAGGCTGGGGGCATTCATTAGAGCAGGGGCATTTATAAGGATCAATACAGTATTTCAACTTCCTTTGTCACCAGTGTAGACCTGTCTGACAGTGCTCCAGATAAAGAGACTATTTTACAGCTGCTATTCCTCCTCTGTGGCCTACTGGATAAGAGCACTGACTCTTAGACATTAGGCTTCTCACCACTGTGGGTTCAAACCCTGCTCGGCACACAAGTGAGAAAGCCACATTCTGATTGCGGAAGGTAAGGTGATTTTTCCCTTGGAGCTCTGGTTTTCCCCCACCCCTGCTTAATAATTGGCTTGATATGTGAAATATTCCTGAAAGGGCTGTAAAATAGACAAAAAAACAATCCTCCATATCAAAATTCTCTGACTATTCCCCAATTTTCCTGACATTTTACAATTTTTCATAATAAGTTTTCAAGGTTCAAAAAGTTGGTTAAACTCTTTACTTGGACAGCGACAGTCAATTATTATTCTTGGATTTTAGAAATACCAGTCCAACAAACATCCTTAGGTAAGTTAAACTGTTAAAGAGCAGCTTATTTGTCCTCCAATATGGCCTGAGCCAGACTCAGAGCTCTAGATAGGAGTATTTGGTGATAATTCAGGGATACCGGAAATTTTTATATTTCTCATAGAAATCATATATTGTGACCCCTCATCTGAACCGTCTCATAAAGACCTTCAGATGAGGGGTCACAATATATGTTTTTAAACAGAATAAACAAAAATTATCCCTAATTATCACCAAATACTCCCTCTTATCTAGAGCTCGGCTGAGACTCAAACCAAAGTGGATGAGAAGCTAGTGATTATAAAGTACACATCTTGCTCACTCAGGTAAAAGGGCCCACCTCCATTTTGTAATCTGTATCTTGAAACTGAATTAATAATCAAATTGGTTCTTACCCAGGGGTTTATTAACCATAAGTCCCTTGGTCCTGGACCAGTGATTTTTGGGCAGACCAACTGATTTTGAAATTAAATGAAAACACATGATAACGAAGAATAGCTGAAACATCGGGTGGACCACTTAAATTATGGATAAGTTAGTCCTGTGGACCACCAGTCATTCAGTTCTTAGCGAAATCCCTGCTTACCTTGTCATCCTTCTTTTCACCAGAACCACCTCCTGAGCCCCCTGATTGCTGCTGACCCTGAAATTGAAAATAAAAATAATTAATGACAAAATATTGTTAAATTCTGTACTAATCCCTTACAATGGGAAGCATGGTTAATCAGCATGATAGATATTCTCTTGCGAAGCGTTTGGGGAAAAAAAGACATAACAGGACCACAGTGTCCTCATATATCATTGTTATAACTATCAGGAAACAAACTTTGAGATACATGCAAGAAACTGGAGTATGGTACAAATTCGTTTTTGTGAACCAGCTGTAAATCTGTGTCCAGATTTGATGACCTTCACAGGATTCTGTCATATTTTTGTATGATCAAAGTGAGGCATAGATTAAACTAGCCTGCAGAAATTTAAGGGTTACTAGAATTATCCGAATCTACTTTATTACCGGAATACACCGGTATATACCTTTATTATCAAAATAAACTTAAATATTGCCTGAATAAATGAAATAAGTACCATTTCCATTTAAGTATTAGCCTTATTTTATTGGTAGTGAGAATAAATGAACCAACATATTGGTATTGGATAAGTATCACTGTGTAGATTGCAAGCTAGTTTGGTTCTTTGTAGGGGTCAGTCACTTGTCAGCATTTACATGAAGCAAATATTAAATGAAATATTTTAAACAAAATCATTTATATTCTGGTCAAAATAAAGTGTATTCCGGTAAACAAACATGTGTATTTTGGTATATTCTGGTAGATTCCGGTGTATTTTGGTATATTCTGGTAATTAAGTGTAGGAAGTGGCTATTGAC
Organism: Ctena decussata; assembly: GCA_963989385.1. Classification (NCBI taxonomy): domain Eukaryota; kingdom Metazoa; phylum Mollusca; class Bivalvia; order Lucinida; family Lucinidae; genus Ctena; species Ctena decussata. The sequence goes on from OZ022499.1 coordinate 105,513,496, forward strand.
AACTGGTTGTCACTAGCCTCACAGGCTACAGACAACCGGTTGTCACTAGCCTCACAGGCTGCTGACAACCAGTTACTATAAATCCTATTGTTTTCAAATAATAAAACTCAAGATATTTTTAGAATATTAGTTTCATGGTATTACTCTTATATCATGATATTTGTTGATATTTGTTTCCACTCTGATCAAGTTTTAAGTTGATTGTAGAAAGCAAGAAATGATTAAAAGAATCAGATGTAAATTTCTGTGTGTGATTTTTCATTTATTATCTACATTATTATTGGGTTATTCATACAAAGAGCTAAAAGAATTTATGCATCACATGCACACAAATTATACATTTACCTTGATAGAAAAAAGGTTTTACATAAATTCTCCAGTTACCATTACCTTTAGTTATATTCTTGCTGTTCAGTCAAGCAAATTGATTCTATCCACTAGGAAAAATAAACTACAAATTTATAATAAGAATGCAAGAATAACTACTATGATCATGGAGGCAATTGTGCAAACAGAATTAGCACATAAACATTCAGAGAAAATTTGTAAGTGGTATTTTGAGTTAGTTCCCTTACAAAGTATGATTTGAGTTACTTCCCTTGGAAAAATCTATTTTTAGAAGATATCTCTTCTCCATATTTTTGCCTTTTTATTTGCAGATATTTTGTTGTTGTGATTCATATGTAGCTTGATTTAAAGCATAAACCTATTGAGAATTACTTGTGATGTTATTACAATGAACCAATGCTTCCTGTCCTTCAAAATGCATATTAATTTATTAGCTGGTTGTCAGTAGCCTCGCAGGCTAGTGACAACCGGTTGTCTCTAGCCTGTGAGGCTACTGACAACCGGTTGTCACTAGCCGTCGCCTTAAGTGTATTCCCGTATTTCTAGTTACCGGAAATTCAGCAGTGATAAACCAAGCAAAAACAAAAAGTTTTATAGTAAAACTGCAGTACAGTTTAGTGGCTTTGTATGAGAACTAATTGATAAAAGATCTTGTGTTTAGAAATTTAGTGTTGAAACACTGTGAAGTGACAAGGGATTTGACAGCCTTTCTTTCTTTCTACCGATACTGCTCTCGGTCAACTATGACCATGATGGCAGGTTTGTGGTGTGGCACATACGTTATCACAAAAGTAAAAAAAAAAACAAGAGCTGTCGCCTGACAGCATAGCTCGCCTGAATAGGTGCTTGCCCATCACACAGTCGCTATGGATGTGTGGACTGCTATGTATAAAACTTCAGGCAAGCATGTCCATAATGACAACACATTTATAAACAAAGGCGATCTCAGAAAATGTCTTAAAATAATAAAAAAAAATCCACATGAAATTTCAAAGTCCATGAGCTTGATGTCAAAGAACTAAGGGGTAGGGGGGAGGAGGGCAGGGCTAGGATGTATCAAAGCCTTTAACCGTTATCTAACATCAGTCCAAGTATTAGTATCAACTGAGTCCATTGTGGCACTGTGAAATTATGTCTTCATTAATATAAAACTAATCAAAATCTTTAAGACAAAACTCAAAGTCCATGACCTTGACATCAAGGTCATCCAGTTGGGTAAGTATATAGTGTTTTGTAAAAACTCAAAAAAGTGTCTAACATCAGTTCAAGTGTAAACTAAATCTCTGCCAAGCATTATGAATCAGTACGCAATTAGAAAACTTTAATAAAGACCAAATTTCCTAAGTCCCTGACCTTGACATCAAGGTCACGAGTAGGGCTGGGGTAGTTCTCTGTAAAACTTTGGACCAATATCTAACTACAGTGCAAATATAAAAAGAATTCATCTATGGGTTCAGGAGATATGTGTCATTAAAAAACTTTAACCAAAACATCCAATCAATAAAAAGACAATTTTCTAAGTCCATGACCTTGACATCAAGGTCACTGAGGGGGGTGGGGGTAGTACCTTGGAAAACTTCGGACCAATATCAAACTACAGTGCAAGTATCAAAGGAATCCATCCATGGGTTAAGGAGATACTGGGCTTTAGAAAACTTTAACCAAAACATCCAGTCCCAAAAAACTCCCAATTTTCTAAGTTCATGACCTTGACATCAAGGTCAAGGAGTGGGGTGGGTGTGGTACCATGTTAAACTTTGGACCAATATCTAACTACAGTGCAAGTATCAAAAGAATTCAGCCATGGGTTAGGGAGATATAGGCCTTTAAAAAACTTTAACCAAAACATCCAATCCGGACGCGGACGCTGACGCCGTGGTGACAACAATAGCTCTTCCTGAACTTTCGTTCAGGCGAGCTAAAAAGGAAAAAAAAAAAAGAAAAAAAAAAAGAATTTGTGACAAAGCCACCAGCAGATTAAAACTATTTAAAAGAAGTCCTCAGGGGCAGGCATTCCATGCCTAACCCCTGCTCTACCCTAGGATATTATATTTTGGCCTTAAACCCATCAACTGTCTCTGAAGAGACAGCTTCAGTTGTAAGGCCATTCCACGATGCAATTGTCCTGGGGAAAAATGAATTCTTAAAACCATCCGTATAAGCTTTTGGACGATGATACTGAAATGGGTGGGACCTAGTTCTCCTGCTCCCTCCACCACCCTCAGATAGGTACCTATTCTTATCTACTATAGCCAGATTAATATGAATCTTATAGAATAGAGACAGAGAAGCCTGCTGTCGTCTTTCCTGCAGGTCTGGCCATTGGAATTCATCCTACATTTCTCCTACATGGCTTTGGTTGTGCCAGCGCCTACAGGTCCAATGGGCAGCAGTCCTTTGTACTTTTTCTATTCTGTTAATATCTACTTGGTGATGGGGCATCCAAAATGGCGCTGCATATTCTAATTTGGGACGGACCAGAGTTTTATATGCAGCAGCCTTGATTTCCTTCGATGCAAAAGTCAAGTTTCTTCGAAGGAAACCAGTGTTCCTTTTCACCTTTTTGGGAATGGTGGCGGGGCCCTTAGCATTGGGAAAATTTATGCGTGAAAACACAAAATTGGGAAAAATCATATCCAAGGAATAAATTAATATACATCTATATGGGTATACTCCCATGTAAAAAAAATAATAGGCAAAATCTGACCAAAATAAGTGCATTCCCCCCCCCCCCCCCCCCCCCCCACCACCACCACCACCACCACCACCAAAAAAAAAAAAAATAATATTTTATCAAATTCATTGACCACATTCTACAAAATTAAGCATTAGTGATGTACAAGGTAAATCTAAAGAAATAAATAATTTATTTAGCAAAAAAGACAGCAATTATGCACTATACATATTTGTTGTTGTTGATGTTTGTTGTTTTTCAAAAGTCAGTTCTTGTTATCCACTGGACAGGTGTAAAAATCGGTCTGAATTCTGTGCAAAAGAGAGAAGCCAGACCAAAATAATGAGTGCTTTATTCACTTGAAGTCTTGAAAATCAATGTTTACACAAATCTAACATTATTTGGGCATACTTTTCACACTAGAAATGGTTAAAATTTCAATGTCACATATTTTCGTGGCTGTCATAAAAACGGGCATTTTTTCTTCAGTTTCTAATTGGGAATTTTTTCCAGCCAATTGGGAAAAAAGGAGGTGTTTTGCCATTGGGAATGGGGCCGAATTTCGGCCCCAGAATGGCCTGAAAAGGAACACTGGAAACCCAAAGTCTTAGTAGCCTTACTGGTAATTTCATTGATATTAATTGATGAAGACCAACAATTACTTCAGATAGATTTGGATAAACTGGCCCGTTGGGAAGAGGCATGGCTCATGAAGTTTAATGTTGCTAAATGTCACACCATGAGGGTGACTAAGCATCCCCCTTCCAAGCAGATCATTCATAACTATGTTCTGCACAACCAAGTTTTGGAGAACGTTCCTTCTGCCAAATACTTGGGTGTCACGATCACTGATGACCTCGAATGGGGTCAACATATTAACAACATCACTAGCAAAGCCACGAAGACTCTTGGTTTCCTTCGCCGAAACCTGGCTTTTGCTCCTAAGGACATTAAGGCTGCTGCATACAAAGCTGTGGTCCGGCCCCAATTAGAGTATGCGGCACCTGTTTGGACCCCCCATCATCAGACTGAGATTGGTAGAATAGAGAAAGTACAGAGGACTGCTGCACGCTGGACCTGCAGACGCTGGCGCAACCAGAGCCATGTAAGCGACATGCTAGAGGAACTTGAATGGCCAGATCTGCAGGAACGGCGGCAACAGGCTTCTCTATCTCTGTTCTACAAAATTCATAATAACCAGGCAATAGTTAATAAGGATAAGTATCTGTCTGAGTCCGGTAGAGGGAAGATGAGAACAAGATCCCACCCCTTTCAGTATCACCGTCCAGTTGCTTATTCTGACGGTTTGAAACATTCCTTCTTCCCCAGGTCAATTGCAGCTTGGAATGGGCTTACAACTGAAGCTGTCTCTGCGGAGACAGTTGAGGAGTTTAAGTCCAAAATAGTGTAAACCTCGGGTTGGGCAGGGATAGAGCATGTAATGTCTATCCCTGAGGACTTCTTGTAAATAGTTTTAACTCTGTGTGGCCTTGTCATAGGAAAATACTATTTTTTTTTTTTTTTTTTTGGAAACTTATGCGCCACACCCCGCGCCTGCCATCATGGTCAGTTACTGACCGAGAGCAGTACCGAGAGAAAGAAAGATATGTTGACCCCTCTTGAGGTCATCAGTAAATTTTAACTCCTAACTCCTGTTAATTTTATATACTAGAAGTTAAGAGGCAGTTTTATTATATTTTTTAAATTATAGCCTTTTGAAACAACCAAAAATCATCTGCTGTGTCCTCTGGAATGGACCAGTCCTGGAATTTATAGCTTAAGTTTAATAGTTTAAACTTTATTTATTTGTATAAACATCATAGACTTATAAACTTTATTTATTTGTATAAACATCATAGACTTATGTACAGACAATGGTTAACAGAACATTCATTTATACAAAGGGATCAGAAGGAAGTCTGTCGACTTTTGTAAATCTGTATCCCTGTTTTATAGCTTTATTTGCAATAAAATAAAAATTCTATTTCTTATTTCTTCGCTATATAGGCATGTATCCACAATGGGTCCCCTATATCGTGGTTATTCCAATGCACGCTTAAAGGCTTTCACAGTCAGTCCTCAGTCGTCTTAGCACTAGCAGTCATCCTGACTTTCCATCTACATCAAATTCGGTGGGACACATCCAGTCTCAGGCAGCACAGTCCAATATTGCTGCTTTACTCGTCAATCGAGAAAATTTTAATAAAACTCAAAAGGGCCGAATGGACCAGTTACCGAATGCAACACGAATGATTCAGCACTTCATTTCAACTTTTATTAAGCGGGGATCTCTTCATCTGTGATTAGCATTGCTATGCCATTTTACAGCATGAACAAATGACGAAATGGTGTTGCAAAAATAAATGTCATTCAGGACCAAGAATGCGGAAAAATAAAGAAATATTGGGCCAAAAAAGTGGAGCTCAGTTTACCATTTCTTTTCAGCGGAAATTAAGCTTGCGCATGCTCAGGGAAGATAAAAACCAAATGACTACTAAAATAACTGAATCGATGTTAACTCACAAAAACGAATGAGAAAAGATCCCGCACCGCAGAAACAGAACAGGGTCTACCTTCCTAAATGTCCGTCTGCCTACCTGTCCTCCTTTCTCTCTCTCCCTCTCTCTCCTCCTCCTCTCTCTCTCCCCTTTCCCTCTCTCTCTCCACCTACCCGGCTATCTATCTATCTATCTACCTATCTACCTATCTGTCCATCCATCCATCCATCCATCCATCCACCCACCCACCCACCCACCCACCCACCCATCTATCTATCTATCTATCTATCTATCTATCTATCTATCTATCTATCTATCTATCTATCTATCTATCTATCTATCTATCTATCTATCTATATCTATCTATCTATCTATCTATCTATCTACAGAGGGTGGACAAAAGAGTTCGTTACATCGTTAAAATTTTAAATAATCAAACTCCTGTATATTTAAGAGATCTTAACATACAACAGATTCTGGAAAAAAACATACAACTTGTTTAACGAAAAAAGAAAAGAATTATTTGACAAACTTTGAAATAAAATGCAATATTTTTTCATGAATTCTAAAGGTACACAAGAGTAAGACTGTTCAACAAGCTTAGTCAGAAAGCGAAACATCGTTTATTCAAATATCATGTGTCATCGATTTCGCACTTAGACCCATCGTCGCAGGGCCAGTCTGCCAAACCCACAGACTGAACAATTTAATTCATACACTATTGCGACCTTATACAAAACAAGTTAAAAATTATTTAAGAGATACCACATATTTTTAAATCATTTGCCCTCAGAGGTACACAAACACTCTTTTGGTCTCATTTGATGTTGATTCACTGTATTCAAACAATCCACAGCACTTAGGTTTGAAAGCTATTTCTTATACCAGACAGATTTTTTAAGGAATTTATTCTTTAGGACATTGAATTAATACTAGAAAATATTACTTTTCATTTTAATGGAGCTTACTTTTGTCAAATCGAAGGAACGGCCATTGGCACAAAATCTGCCCCCGTTTATACAACAATGGTAATTGGATATTTAGAAGAGAAATTATATAAGAAAAGGTAACGATTTTACCAAAGAATTCACATTTTTCTTTTGGAAAAGATTTTTGGAGGACTACTTTGTCCCATGGACAAAATCATAGTTCTAAATACTATTTTGAATAATCTACACCTTGACATAAAATTTATCATGCAATGCTGTGCCGAGAAATTACCTTTTCTCCCACCTTTGCCTATATAAGATAGGCTCTCAGCTCATATAAGAAATTTCTTTCTCCCACCTTTGCCTATATAAGATAGGCTCTCAGCTCATATAAGAAATTTCTTTCTCCCACCTTTGCCTATATAAGATAGGCTCTCAGCTCATATAAGAAATTTCTATCTTATACCTGGCAACATGTTCTTATATTAGCAACCAGACTTTTTCATTTTTTGACTAATATTTTAATTTTAAATGAACAAAATGGACACGCAAGCATGTCGGATGACGTTTGATAGCAGATCATGGGTTTGTGACGTCACTCAATTTTAATGACGTCACTAAAACCGATTAAAAACGTCGCTAGCTAACTTGACGCGCGTGACGTGAGAGGCTAAGTTGCATTTTGTTTTCGCCCTCTGGAAGATAAAATAGTCCACATATCGTGTTTTCCGTCTAATTTTGAGGTGCAAACTGTGTTTACACCCATTTTAGGACCCGATAAACACACTGGGCTGCTCAAAATTTACTTCAGATCATTGGTTAAAAAGTTCAAATTTTCCTTTTCTGAAGCCTAATCCGACTTAAGGTTAAAAATCCGCTAAGAGTGGGAGAAAAATAATCCATCATGAGCCAGTCCATGTAGGATAGGTAAATCTCACCCTCGGGGTCGGAATTTCAACCAGGGACTCGGCAAGCCTCGTCCCTGATTGAAATTCCGACCCCTCGGGTGAGATTTCCCTATCCTACATGGACACTCATGATGGATTGTTATAATCTTATACCTGGCAACATCTTTCTTATATTAGCAACCATACCTTTTCATTTCTTGACTAATAGTTTAATTTTAAATGAACAAAATGGACACGCAAGCATGTCGGATGACGTTTGATAGCAGATCATGGGTTTGTGACGTCACTCAATTTTAATGACGTCACTAAAACCGGTTAAAAACGTCGCTAGCAAACTTGACGCGCGTGACGTGAGAGGCTAAGTTGCATTCTGGTTTCGCCCTCTGGAAGATAAAATAGTCCACATATCGTGTTTTCCGTCTAATTTTGAGGTGCAAACTGTGTTTACACCCATTTTCGGACCCGATAAATACACTGGGCTGCTCAAAATTTACTTCAGATCATTGGTTAAAAAGTTAGAATTTTCCTGCTCTGAAGCCTAATCCGACTTTAGGTTTAAAATCCGCTACCAGTGGGAGAAAAATAATCCATCATGAGCCAGTCCATGTAGGATAGGAAAATCTCACCCTCGGGGTCAGAATTTCAACCAGGGACTCGGCAAGCCTCGTCCCTGGTTGAAATTCCGACCCCTCGGGTGAGATTTCCCTATCCTACATGGACACTCATGATGGATTGTTATAATCTTATACCTGGCAACATCTTTCTTATATTAGCAACCAGACTTTTTAATTTCTTGACTAATATTTTAATTTTAAGTGAACAAAATGGACACACAAGCATGTCGGATGACGTTTGATAGCAGATCATGGGTTTGTGACGTCACTCAATTTTAATGACGTCACTAAAACCGGTTAAAAACGTCGCTAGCAAACTTGACGCGCGTGACGTGAGAGGCTAAGTTGCATTTTGTTTTCGCCCTCTGGAAGATAAAATAGTCCACATATCGTGTTTGCCGTCTAATTTTGAGGTGCAAACTGTGTTTACACCCATTTTAGGACCCGATAAACACATTGGGCTGGTCAAAATTTACTTCAGATCATTGGTTAAAAAGTTAGAAATTTCCTGTTCTGAAGCCTAATCCGACTTGAGGTTTAAAAAACTGCTAACAGTGGGAGAAAAATAATCCATCATGAGCCAGTCCATGTAGGATAGGTAAATCTCACCCTCGGGGTCGGAATTTCAACCAGGGACTCGGCAAGCCTCGTCCCTGGTTGAAATTCCGACCCCTCGGGTGAGACTTCCCTATCCTACATGGACACTCATGATGGATTGTTATATTCTGGATGTTTTAGTCAGAAAGAAAGGCACACAGGTACAAACAGACATTTATAACAAACCGACGGATAGTAAACAGTCTTTGTTATTTAATTCCTGCATCCCGAAGCATACTATGACCAATATACCGTTTTCTTTATCCCGATGCTTGAGAAGTATCGTGACCGTTGAAAACAAATTATTAATCCGAATGAAAGAACTAAAGACAGCTCTAAGGAATCAGAGGTACCCTAAAATACTTGTTGATAAAGGTATTGACAAGGCAATGAGGTTAAAACCTGAAGATCTATGAGAAATATGTATAAAATTTCCTTTTAAAAGGAAGGCTTGCCCAGCTAAGCCAGTGAAATTTTCATGAGTTGTTATTGAAGTGAACCCAATTCTTGGTGAACTTTCTGTTGCTATCTTTTAATAGGCAAAGCATTTAATTTCTTAACTTTTTGAATGGTGGCATTATCCATAGGTGTGAGGTAAAAACAAGTGTAGAATTTATCTGAAAAACAAACTGAGGAAATATTTAAACACACACACACACACACACACACACACACACACACACACACACACACCGAGAGAGAGAGAGAGTTTTCCAACGTTTTGGCCGTTAGGCATGTACCATATGAACCTATTTCAAGTCTTTTCTTTACGGCTGCTGAGTCACTTAGTTTGAATCAAATTTTAGGAAAGACTGTTTAAAACCCATGTCTATGTAATTTTGGCATATCTAAACTAGGCATCAAAGAAGACAATAAATTTATATTTACTGAAGTTTATTTTTGGTTTTAGTGGCATCAGTGGCAATTTTGACACTCTGAGAAGAAAATGCATGCTGCTATTGTTCGAGACAATAACTTGCATTACACCATTTGGGAGCAACAAAGCATGAAACCCATTGCGTTCATACTTCCATGAACTTCCGAGAAATGAAATTTATCCTTTATATTTATTCGTGAATTATCCGTGACGTCGCTTACGCTTGTATGAATAAGTGTTGTTCAGGGATGTATGAACATCGTCAGCCCAGTATAGGTTCATCTAAGGAAAACGTCGACGAGTGTAAATATTTCTCTGTACATTTGTATAGGTGGAGTAAAAAGGCAACAAGAGAGTGTTATAAAAGCAAGAACAATGTCCACACAACCCCACCCGCACCTACTGCAATCACAGTAGGCCCTTGCCCAACTACAATCCAAATCAGTAGTACGTCCCGGTACTGGAAGTTATACCCAGCATCGTCGCATCATCCAACTACTCCATTGTCATAAAGCTGTCAATGATTTCCTAACAGTCGGCCTCAACGAGATTCAAATTTTAACGGTTCTGAATTGTCCCCTTTTCTGTACCTGTATCATTGTGAGAGGTTTCCAGTTCAGGCTATTCATGAACATGTTGATGGCGAATAGGAAATTTATCAGAAGCTAAAAATGCGTACATTATATCGCTTATGCCTGTTGCAATGCGTATGCGTTAATATTACTCACCTACATTACCAGCTTTTACATACATAACACCGTCAGTTGTACATAAAAGCCACACACACGGATAGATGGGATACTTTTTTCAGTAAATGTGATGAGTGATAACGGGAAAAATTGTTAAAAGCGCATGTTTCTAAATTAAAACAATGAATTTGAACTTCGCTATTTTTAACAGATACATAGATCAGCCCATTCCGGCATAAGCGCAGTCTGATCAGTCTATCCTCAGCATGAAAGATGTCTGCATCATGAAGAATATATATGCCGAAAAAGACTGATCAGACCCCAAGAATGCACCGGCTCTGGACAGTGTGCCGGCTGCTTTGACTAGTCAGATGATGCCATGCCCTTAGGCCTATTTTTCGCGACGCCGCTGCATGATTTTGGAAAAAGCTAATGCTTGTAAACTAAGCTGTAAATATACACTGTTTCTTACACAGGTTTTGATATATTTTTAAGGATGCAAAGCCAAATATTTTGCATTAAATTAAGAATTTTCTTTTTTATGCAATCAGTTTATAAAAAACAAGAGATATGTGGCCAAGTTCAAGGCACTTGTGAAAGAAAAACGTGCTTTTTAACGGAAATATCAAAACAAAGTACATGCACTATCAAAAATAGATTTTCCGCCTGTTATTTTTAGCAGATGAGGTAAATCGGATATGGATAAAAATAGACTCTATTGGTATTTTCCGACTAAGCGTGACGTATCGTCTCTTCCGAAAATAACTCGGTATCACTAAACCACTTGAATACTGGCTTGCGACCGTCATCGCAAGCCAATAAAACCGCAAGAAAATATATTAACTTACGTATCTACTTTTAATCCACAAAACCCAGAATTATTTCAGACTATTCGATTTACATAATCTCCCTATTCTATATGAAGACGTCAAAATAAAAAAAAAAGTCATAGTAGAAACTAAAATAATAAAAAGTGAACGGCAGCGGCAAAATCTGAAAAGATGTTAACTACACTTAGTTTTCAAGACAGCCAAGATACCCCTCAAATTACCAACTGCAACAGACCAAATTGTGGAGTGTGTAATCATCTGATACCGGCGCGGGAACTGATTTTTTTTATCTAGATGTGGCATAAAACAATTTCTCATGTGACACCAGAAATTTGATTGGTGTGATACAATGTATCGGATGCATTGAAGAATATATAGGGGAAACTGGGGATTCCCTGAGGCATAGGGTTACAGTCCACAGAAAACAGATACGACATATCCGAAGAAGAATGCTTTATGTAAGCCATCGTACAGATAGATGTACTAGAAACAGTAACAGGTTGCGAATTTTCCCGTTGTACAAAATAAACAGTCATCAAGGCCGTCGTCGGCGGTCCGGCCGGCTCGGCCATGGCTGGACCACTTTTTCGGCCGAATATGCTATTGGCCGATTCACTTTTTTCCATTCGGTCGAATATGCTATTGGCCGGACCACTTTTTTCCGTTATTCCTTCTTTGTCTTTGTCTCAAAATGCATTAAAATCGCTTCTAGACACGTCCTGATTTCAACACCCCCCCCCCTTACAAGGAGAAAGACATCCCCTCTCGTTCTCTATCCCACTCGTGCCGTCGGCACTCGGGGAACGCCTTTGGCAGTCTTTAAAAGCTGGGGTAAGCATTTGAAATACAGCAAATACTCATAAAATAAATTGAGTTTCAGAAGCAAAATGGTCTCAAATTGCATTAAAATCGCTTCTAGAGACGTCCTGAATTCAAACATTTTCTCATGGGAGGTAAATACTCATAAAATTAATTGAGTTTCCCAAGCGAAATTGGTCTCAAATGCATTAAATTCGCTTCTAGAGTCGTCCTGAATTAAAAAAGATTCTCGGGGGAAGTCCCCCGAACCCCCTTACGAGGTACACCCTCTCTCGTGCTCTCCCCCACTCATGCCGAAACTCGTGCCTTCGGCACTCGGGAAACGCCTTTAGCGTTCCGAAAAAATGGCCGTACCACTTACCAAAAGCCGACGACGGCCCTGATGACAGTGTAACTGCGAAAAATATATAAAAACGTTATTTCATACACAAATTTTAAACATAAGTTGAATAGGAGTTAATTGAGAAGAATAACATGACGTCATCTCCTTTATTTCTTCATAAAATCGTTTCTATTGGCGTCAACGTATTAATTAGCTGGCATCTGGTCACATGTACCACGAACTGACAGTATATTTATGTGTTGTTTCCTCTGATGATCTACATCTAGAAGTGAAACCGGTTAAGAGAATAAATTGAAGGACAAGGTAGGCAAGTATAAGTGGCGCAAATGGTTAAACTGGTGGCTCTGAATGGCTAGAGAGAGTTGCCGTAGTCGGTGCGGGTTCGAATACTGTGAATATTTCTTTATTTCTCAACTGTACTCTTTTTTCGGATGTACTTGCATCAGTTAAATGATGCTGGGCTGGAATATCTGTTGAAGTAAAAAGATAGGCAATGATCAGGAATTAATACAATCAAATCCCACATTGCGCTCCCAAAACCAATAGACAAAGAAGCACATACACATAGAAATTGACACAAGTTTACGAAAGACACGCACAGTAAACCGAATGAGCAGCTCTTTCCCAAACAGATGAAGTTTGTTAAATCTTAAATCAAATCATATAATGTTTCAAAGCTTCGGTATCATATGATCCAGATATTCCATGTATATAGCTGACTGTGTTAACACAACTTAATTGAGTATCCCTATCCGACGGGTCATTAAAAAAAATCAAGCTTAACATTGTTCCTAGAAACTCCTTTTTTAAGGAGCGTACTTAACGCAAATGGTTACGCCGTTGGTTTAAACATATTTATTTCAAACTTTTTCAATACATATAAACATTGATACAATACAAATAATGGGATTGGAACGAAAGCACGCGTACTTATAAAGTTCCTCTCCCTAAACATTTCTTACATGTATACATCATGGCGACAGTTTGTTAATTACAATAAACCAAATTATCAAGTAAATACATGACTGATATCATATTTCAAAAACAGATGGAAAAATGGTGAAAAAGATTTCCGAACATGAAACAGTAAAGAAAGAAAATGGAGAAAGAGAGCTGTGAGAGCGGACAGACAGAGAGAAAAATCAAAGAAAAAAAAATTAGAGATTTACAGACTATGCAGCTGAGAATAAGAGAGGGAGCGCGGATTCGCAGCGACAGTCGCATCAAACACAAATATTTCCATTACTGACAAGAACAAAACCAACCGCTTGCTATTTGATAAGATGATATGCTCAAAAACGTTTAGAATCCATAATAAATTTATGCACCTTTTCGAATATAGCCGTATTTGTATCAGTTGAAAGAGAATCGTTGCCATATAAAAGGAGAGACAACGAAGGGGTCTGATATTGTGACACTGTATTTAAGAGTTCAGTTCGTTGGACCTGATAGTACATGCAATGGAAAAAATAATGCTGAGCATTTTCTGTGCTGCCACACTGACATAAAGGGGAATCGGAAATGTTTCTCAAGAAAAGATCTAAGTTGAGCGAGCTGCAATTGGTCCGTAATCTGGTGTGTAATACCTGAGCTTTCCTGCTGCCCACGTAGAAATGTTTTGGAATGCGCGTTTTGTCCTTGTTTAGAAAGCATTTAAAAGTGTTTACTGAGTCAGATTGTTTTGCCTCGTCGTGTACGTTATTCCAGGCTCTGACAGTTGACGGCAGGAAAGAATTATAGTAAAGAGTTGTTCTTGCATCTATTGTTTGAAGATCATGAGAATTTCTGAGACTATAACGTGAAATATTACTAACAGACTGGGGTACTAAGGAAGACAGATATAAAGGAGTCAGATTATGGGTCATTTTGTAAAATAATGTTAGCTTGTGATCTGTGCGTCTCTTTTCAAGCGAATCCCATCCGATTTCCTTATAAAGATTAGAAATAGAAACAAGTCTAGTGGCTCCTGTGGCGATTCGAGCCGCTTCGTTCTGAATTTTGTCAAGCTCTTGTTTCTCGTAGAGTGTACAATTGTCCCATATGACGTCCCCGTATTCAATCAGTGGTCTAATAAATGCAATGTAAATAGTTTCAAGGGACCTTCTGTCTAATCTAAATTTTAATTTTCTCATAGTATTAATTCTAGTCCAGGCTTTATCAGTAATATATTTTATGTGTTGATGCCAAGTGCAGTCATTAGAGAAGTAAAGGCCGAGATGTTTGTGGGAATCGACTTCAGATATCTGATGGTTTTGGCCATGGCTGGACCACTTTTTCGGCCGAGGACTACTTTTTCGGCCGAATATGCTATTGGCCGATTCACTTTTTTCCATTCGGTCGAATATGCTATTGGCCGGACCACTTTTTTCCGTTATTCCTTCTTTGTCTTTGTCTCAAAATGCATTAAAATCGCTTCTAGACACGTCCTGATTTCAACCCCCCCCCCCTTACAAGGAGAAAGATATCCCCTCTCGTTCTCTATCCCACTCGTGCCGTCGGCACTCGGGGAACGCCTTTGGCAGTCTTTAAAAGCTGGGGTAAGCATTTGAAATACAGCAAATACTCATAAAATAAATTGAGTTTCAGAAGCAAAATGGTCTCAAATTGCATTAAAATCGCTTCTAGAGACGTCCTGAATTCAAACATTTTCTCATGGGAGGTAAATACTCATAAAATTAATTGAGTTTCCCAAGCGAAATTGGTCTCAAATGCATTAAATTCGCTTCTAGAGTCGTCCTGAATTAAAAAAGATTCTCGGGGGAAGTCCCCCGAACCCCCTTACGAGGTACACCCTCTCTCGTGCTCTCCCCCACTCATGCCGAAACTCGTGCCTTCGGCACTCGGGAAACGCCTTTAGCGTTCCGAAAAAATGGCCGTACCACTTACCAAAAGCCGACGACGGCCCTGATGACAGTGTAACTGCGAAAAATATATAAAAACGTTATTTCATACACAAATTTTAAACATAAGTTGAATAGGAGTTAATTGAGAAGAATAACATGACGTCATCTCCTTTATTTCTTCATAAAATCGTTTCTATTGGCGTCAGCGTATTAATTAGCTGGCATCTGGTCACATGTACCACGAACTGACAGTATATTTATGTGTTGTTTCCTCTGATGATCTACATCTAGAAGTGAAACCGGTTAAGAGAATAAATTGAAGGACAAGGTAGGCAAGTATAAGTGGCGCAAATGGTTAAACTGGTGGCTCTGAATGGCTAGAGAGAGTTGCCGTAGTCGGTGCGGGTTCGAATACTGTGAATATTTCTTTATTTCTCAACTGTACTCTTTTTTCGGATGTACTTGCATCAGTTAAATGATGCTGGGCTGGAATATCTGTTGAAGTAAAAAGATAGGCAATGATCAGGAATTAATACAATCAAATCCCACATTGCGCTCCCAAAACCAATAGACAAAGAAGCACATACACATAGAAATTGACACAAGTTTACGAAAGACACGCACAGTAAACCGAATGAGCAGCTCTTTCCCAAACAGATGAAGTTTGTTAAATCTTAAATCAAATCATATAATGTTTCAAAGCTTCGGTATCATATGATCCAGATATTCCATGTATATAGCTGACTGTGTTAACACAACTTAATTGAGTATCCCTATCCGACGGGTCATTAAAAAAAATCAAGCTTAACATTGTTCCTAGAAACTCCTTTTTTAAGGAGCGTACTTAACGCAAATGGTTACGCCGTTGGTTTAAACATATTTATTTCAAACTTTTTCAATACATATAAACATTGATACAATACAAATAATGGGATTGGAACGAAAGCACGCGTACTTATAAAGTTCCTCTCCCTAAACATTTCTTACATGTATACATCATGGCGACAGTTTGTTAATTACAATAAACCAAATTATCAAGTAAATACATGACTGATATCATATTTCAAAAACAGATGGAAAAATGGTGAAAAAGATTTCCGAACATGAAACAGTAAAGAAAGAAAATGGAGAAAGAGAGCTGTGAGAGCGGACAGACAGAGAGAAAAATCAAAGAAAAAAAAATTAGAGATTTACAGACTATGCAGCTGAGAATAAGAGAGGGAGCGCGGATTCGCAGCGACAGTCGCATCAAACACAAATATTTCCATTACTGACAAGAACAAAACCAACCGCTTGCTATTTGATAAGATGATATGCTCAAAAACGTTTAGAATCCATAATAAATTTATGCACCTTTTCGAATATAGCCGTATTTGTATCAGTTGAAAGAGAATCGTTGCCATATAAAAGGAGAGACAACGAAGGGGTCTGATATTGTGACACTGTATTTAAGAGTTCAGTTCGTTGGACCTGATAGTACATGCAATGGAAAAAATAATGCTGAGCATTTTCTGTGCTGCCACACTGACATAAAGGGGAATCGGAAATGTTTCTCAAGAAAAGATCTAAGTTGAGCGAGCTGCAATTGGTCCGTAATCTGGTGTGTAATACCTGAGCTTTCCTGCTGCCCACGTAGAAATGTTTTGGAATGCGCGTTTTGTCCTTGTTTAGAAAGCATTTAAAAGTGTTTACTGAGTCAGATTGTTTTGCCTCGTCGTGTACGTTATTCCAGGCTCTGACAGTTGACGGCAGGAAAGAATTATAGTAAAGAGTTGTTCTTGCATCTATTGTTTGAAGATCATTAGAATTTCTGAGACTATAACGTGAAATATTACTAACAGACTGGGGTACTAAGGAAGACAGATATAAAGGAGTCAGATTATGGGTCATTTTGTAAAATAATGTTAGCTTGTGATCTGTGCGTCTCTTTTCAAGCGAATCCCATCCGATTTCCTTATAAAGATTAGAAATAGAAACAAGTCTAGTGGCTCCTGTGGCGATTCGAGCCGCTTCGTTCTGAATTTTGTCAAGCTCTTGTTTCTCGTAGAGTGTACAATTGTCCCATATGACGTCCCCGTATTCAATCAGTGGTCTAATAAATGCAATGTAAATAGTTTCAAGGGACCTTCTGTCTAATCTAAATTTTAATTTTCTCATAGTATTAATTCTAGTCCAGGCTTTATCAGTAATATATTTTATGTGTTGATGCCAAGTGCAGTCATTAGAGAAGTAAAGGCCGAGATGTTTGTGGGAATCGACTTCAGATATCTGATGGTTTTGGCCATGGCTGGACCACTTTTTCGGCCGAGGACCACTTTTTCGGCCGAATATGCTATTGGCCGATTCACTTTTTCCATTCGGTCGAATATGCTATTGGCCGGACCACTTTTTTCCGTTATTCCTTCTTTGTCTTTGTCTCAAAATGCATTAAAATCGCTTCTAGACACGTCCTGATTTCAACCCCCCCCCCCCTTACAAGGAGAAAGATATCCCCTCTCGTTCTCTATCCCACTCGTGCCGTCGGCACTCGGGGAACGCCTTTGGCAGTCTTTAAAAGCTGGGGTAAGCATTTGAAATACAGCAAATACTCATAAAATAAATTGAGTTTCAGACGCAAAATGGTCTCAAATTGCATTAAAATCGCTTCTAGAGACGTCCTGAATTCAAACATTTTCTCATGGGAGGTAAATACTCATAAAATTAATTGAGTTTCCCAAGCGAAATTGGTCTCAAATGCATTAAATTCGCTTCTAGAGTCGTCCTGAATTAAAAAAGATTCTCGGGGGAAGTCCCCCGAACCCCCTTACGAGGTACACCCTCTCTCGTGCTCTCCCCCACTCATGCCGAAACTCGTGCCTTCGGCACTCGGGAAACGCCTTTAGCGTTCCGAAAAAATGGCCGTACCACTTACCAAAAGCCGACGACGGCCCTGATGACAGTGTAACTGCGAAAAATATATAAAAACGTTATTTCATACACAAATTTTAAACATAAGTTGAATAGGAGTTAATTGAGAAGAATAACATGACGTCATCTCCTTTATTTCTTCATAAAATCGTTTCTATTGGCGTCAGCGTATTAATTAGCTGGCATCTGGTCACATGTACCACGAACTGACAGTATATTTATGTGTTGTTTCCTCTGATGATCTACATCTAGAAGTGAAACCGGTTAAGAGAATAAATTGAAGGACAAGGTAGGCAAGTATAAGTGGCGCAAATGGTTAAACTGGTGGCTCTGAATGGCTAGAGAGAGTTGCCGTAGTCGGTGCGGGTTCGAATACTGTGAATATTTCTTTATTTCTCAACTGTACTCTTTTTTCGGATGTACTTGCATCAGTTAAATGATGCTGGGCTGGAATATCTGTTGAAGTAAAAAGATAGGCAATGATCAGGAATTAATACAATCAAATCCCACATTGCGCTCCCAAAACCAATAGACAAAGAAGCACATACACATAGAAATTGACACAAGTTTACGAAAGACACGCACAGTAAACCGAATGAGCAGCTCTTTCCCAAACAGATGAAGTTTGTTAAATCTTAAATCAAATCATATAATGTTTCAAAGCTTCGGTATCATATGATCCAGATATTCCATGTATATAGCTGACTGTGTTAACACAACTTAATTGAGTATCCCTATCCGACGGGTCATTAAAAAAAATCAAGCTTAACATTGTTCCTAGAAACTCCTTTTTTAAGGAGCGTACTTAACGCAAATGGTTACGCCGTTGGTTTAAACATATTTATTTCAAACTTTTTCAATACATATAAACATTGATACAATACAAATAATGGGATTGGAACGAAAGCACGCGTACTTATAAAGTTCCTCTCCCTAAACATTTCTTACATGTATACATTATGGCGACAGTTTGTTAATTACAATAAACCAAATTATCAAGTAAATACATGACTGATATCATATTTCAAAAACAGATGGAAAAATGGTGAAAAAGATTTCCGAACATGAAACAGTAAAGAAAGAAAATGGAGAAAGAGAGCTGTGAGAGCGGACAGACAGAGAGAAAAATCAAAGAAAAAAAAATTAGAGATTTACAGACTATGCAGCTGAGAATAAGAGAGGGAGCGCGGATTCGCAGCGACAGTCGCATCAAACACAAATATTTCCATTACTGACAAGAACAAAACCAACCGCTTGCTATTTGATAAGATGATATGCTCAAAAACGTTTAGAATCCATAATAAATTTATGCACCTTTTCGAATATAGCCGTATTTGTATCAGTTGAAAGAGAATCGTTGCCATATAAAAGGAGAGACAACGAAGGGGTCTGATATTGTGACACTGTATTTAAGAGTTCAGTTCGTTGGACCTGATAGTACATGCAATGGAAAAAATAATGCTGAGCATTTTCTATGCTGCCACACTGACATAAAGGGGAATCGGAAATGTTTCTCAAGAAAAGATCTAAGTTGAGCGAGCTGCAATTGGTCCGTAATCTGGTGTGTAATACCTGAGCTTTCCTGCTGCCCACGTAGAAATGTTTTGGAATGCGCGTTTTGTCCTTGTTTAGAAAGCATTTAAAAGTGTTTACTGAGTCAGATTGTTTTGCCTCGTCGTGTACGTTATTCCAGGCTCTGACAGTTGACGGCAGGAAAGAATTATAGTAAAGAGTTGTTCTTGCATCTATTGTTTGAAGATCATTAGAATTTCTGAGACTATTACGTGAAATATTACTAACAGACTGGGGTACTAAGGAAGACAGATATAAAGGAGTCAGATTATGGGTCATTTTGTAAAATAATGTTAGCTTGTGATCTGTGCGTCTCTTTTCAAGCGAATCCCATCCGATTTCCTTATAAAGATTAGAAATAGAAACAAGTCTAGTGGCTCCTGTGGCGATTCGAGCCGCTTCGTTCTGAATTTTGTCAAGCTCTTGTTTCTCGTAGAGTGTACAATTGTCCCATATGACGTCCCCGTATTCAATCAGTGGTCTAATAAATGCAATGTAAATAGTTTCAAGGGACCTTCTGTCTAATCTAAATTTTAATTTTCTCATAGTATTAATTCTAGTCCAGGCTTTATCAGTAATATATTTTATGTGTTGATGCCAAGTGCAGTCATTAGAGAAGTAAAGGCCGAGATGTTTGTGGGAATCGACTTCAGATATCTGATGGTTTTGCATGAAGACAGGTGGATGAAGAGGTCTATTTAATTTACGAGAAAAAAGTAAGGTTTCAGTTTTTGAAGGATTGAAGGTAACAAGCCAGGTGGACGCCCAAGCTGAGATTTTACCAAGATCTGCGTTAATGCATCCGGCTGATGTCACAGGATCGTCTACAATAATAAAGAGACTAGTGTCATCTGCAAACAATCGAATATTTGAGCCAATATCATTTACAATATCATTTATATACAACAGAAAGAGAAGTGGGCCTAAAATTGATCCCTGGGGTACTCCAGCACGAATATAGGTCCAATCAGAAACAGCGCCAGGGAGAACAACTCGTTGTTTTCTGTCAGAGAGATAATCTGCAAACCAAGCATGGACGTTTCCTGAGACACCAGCCGCTTGAAGTTTAGCAAGGAGGCCAGCGTGCCACACACGGTCAAAAGCTTTGCTGATGTCGCAGAAAACAGCCCGTACTTCTTTGCCTGAATCGAGAGCTTGGCAAAAAGTGTTGTAGAGAAATGTTAACTGATTGACGGTTGAGTCTCCGGGAAGAAAACCAGATTGTAGAGAAGAAAGTAAATTGTTATCACGTAGATGGTTAAATAAGTATTTAAATACGAGTCTTTCCAAAACTTTGTCTTCCGAATTGAGCAAGGAAATGGGTCGATAGTTGGAAACATCAGAAAGGTCACCTTTTTTTAGGAATAGGGCAAACATTGGCTTCCTTGTATGAAGAAGGAATTATACCCTCGCGCAGTGACTGATTGAAGAGAGAACAATAGGGTGGTGAAAGCTCTTTAGACAGTTCACGAAGAAGGCGGTTACTCAGGCCATTAGGACCTGAGGCTTTGGCAGCAGGCAGAGTTTTAAGAACCGATTCAACTTCTAATGGAGACAATACAATGTTATTTAGAGGTGCACTGACAGTAGCTAGGGGAAGGTTTGGAATAAGGGCGTTCTGTTCGTTTAAAATCGTATGGCTTTGGAAATAATTGTTTAAAATGTTAGCCTTGTCGGTTTCTTCAGTGTATATACCGTCCTTAAATTCGAGCGGGGGAATGGCTGTTTTGTAATTAGGAGCAATGAACGATTTTAGTGTAGACCACCAGTCTTTTGAAGAGAGTGTTTCAGATGTAAGTTTTGCTGCAATTTTATCATAAAATGATTTTTTAGAGTCTCGAATATTTTGAACAACTTTGTTACGTAATGTTTTGAATTTATTCCAGTCTGATTCTAAGTTAGTTCTTCTGACTTTCCTATAAGCTCTTTTGCGTTTTCTAATATTTCGTTTAATGTTCGAGTTAATCCAAGGTGGTTCTGAGGGTTTGACTTTGATGTATCGATTAGGTATGCATTCTTTAGCAATAGTAGTTACCGTAGTAGTTATGTTATTTGCGTAAGTATTAATGTCATTATCCTTAATATAATCCCAATCAAAAGATGCTGCCTTATTATGTAGTAACTCATAATTGCCTTGATCGTAATGCCAAATGTGTCGCGTGAACGATGCAATTTTAGGCTTAGAAAACTTAAATATACCATATATTGGACAATGATATCTTATTTCTTGGGTTAGAAAAGGATCACCAACTCCACTGACTATCAAATGTGTTTTGTTATTAACAAGAAGAATATCTATTAATGAGGATGAGTGTTCAGTGAAATGTGTGGGCTGAGTTATAGATTGATAGAAAGAAAACTGGGTACAAATTGAATTAATTTTCCTCGCTGTTTGAGGATTAAGTAAGTTTAAGTTAAAGTCACCAGTAATAATTATCTCCGAGATTCCTGGTGAATCAACTGCCAGTGCTATAGAATCTTCAATATCAGAGAAATAGTTAGAATTAGAGTTAGGAGGACGGTAAAACAATCCAAATAAAACATGTTTATGGTTATTAGTTAATTCGAGCCATATGCTCTCAATATTACGTGGTTCTAAATCTTCGCGGCGCTTATAATGTAGACAATCTTTTACATATATCATAACACCTCCGTGGTTGTCGCCAGCCCGATCCTTCCTCTCAGGGGTGTTAAAGGAGTGCAACAGTAGCTCATTTGTATCGATAGAAGGGCTTAGCCATGTTTCCGTAAAGGCTAGGATATCGAATTCAAAAAGTTCAGCCTGTAATATTTCTAATTTCGAAAAAATGCTTTGGACATTATAGTGCACAAAGGATAAGTTATGTGTAAGATCTAAAGAACCAAATAAAGTATTAGACATACTCGAGGATGAGCTGCTGGTATTATTGGACGAGGATGTTGATAAGGGACCTGGGTTAGGGTGAACATCACCGGAGTTGGATAACAATAGGTATAGCCATGTTGCGAACACTACAATGGAGAACCAAAGTATTAAGTTGGAGATGTAGTCAACATTCACTTGTAACGATTTTCCTGGCATTAGTCTTTTGCGATTTCTGTGAATATACAGTTTGTATGCTAAGAACTCACTTTCATGCAGTTGTATTAATATTGAGAAAGTACATGTAATGTTCTTGTATAAAACTATCAGTGCAAGAAAGTGTACCAAAATAGCAAACTTACACAAGCGGCGATACGTCGGCATGACGGCTAACCTATTTGTTCTATGTGCAAGAATCATGTAATTGTTGTAAGAAAAAGTAAAAACAAAACAAGTACCGTCATACCAACGTACATCCGTTCAAAATATGTCATTGTGATTAAAGCAACAACCCGCTGCGCCAACGCTCCCTCTCCCAGCTCCAGTAAGCATAAAAAATAAAGAAAAAAATCTATCCTTATAAAATGCATAGAGATAAAAAAAAATATGATGGAGGAAAAAAAATGCAAGTGTTCTTGTTACGATGAAGCAAAATATGCTAACTAAATTTTTATCTGATTACGCCGTTGCCTCTGCTAGGCGCAGTTGTCGTAGTCGGCGTGGGCTCGAACCCCGTCCGTCTCCAGTTGGGCACTTTATTTTTTATTTCTTGCCGTGTGGGTGTCATGTGCCCTGCAGTCGATAGCGCGTCTGACTAAAAAGCCAGAGATCCCGAAAAGAGCAGTTGTCAGTTACTGCTGTTTTCATGTTGATTCGTGCCCGTAATTATAATTTGTCTGCTTTTGTGAGAAATTTGAGACTGTAAATTGACTTTGCATTCAAAAACTGCAAATAACAGCAGATCAAGTTATTAAACTGGTATGAATTTTTATTTTGAACATAAAATAGAACACTGTCTTGGACAACCCCATGGAGCAAAAATTGAAAAAAAAATCTCATTGAATTCATACCCTTGAATCAACAGCCTAATTAGTCAAGACGGCTTGACTATATATTAATATGAGTCCAAGTTTTTTATGTGATGCGTTTGGTGTTTTAATTGCTTACTGATGAATAAAGAATCGATTATACGAGAAAGAAAACTTAAAACCTGTCTGTTAACAGTCTCATGTAGATAACAATTATTAATTGAAACGTGGGACTAGATCTAGATGCGCAAGTATTAAAGGAAATGAGTACTTTGGATTCGGTCCGTAGTAATACCGGAACGAGAATGGAGAATAGATAAGAAGTGTAACCCGCACCCGCATCCGCGAAAACCGCATTGGAATTTTATGAATGGCTGAACATGTATGTAGCAGCAAAATAAATAATGTTAAGGCATTGAAATAGTTACATATAGGACTAATCATTTCAAACCCACTAAGAAAATACGTAAGTCTGATCTTGTTGAGACTATAAACACAAAAAGTCGAATTCAAAGTAGGTAAAATGTGTAATCCGTACCAGCGATAGAATACCCGCGTTGGTAGTTAAAATCCCATAAATGCCCTCTTAGCGGTAGAATGTACGTCTAAAGATGAAGACAAATGATATGTAATACGCAATGTCAAATCACACTAACAAAATATGTAAAAACACGAAAATACGGGAACGCACCAGAATGCACGTGTTTTACCGAAACGAACTATATATGTATATAAATATTAAAATATGGTTTTTCAACACAGATACTCCATTTTGGGGGTTTTAACATGAAGTGCTTATTTGGCGAAAATCATTATTTGAGCCATATACTATTATTGTGCAGAAGAATAACATACACGATACCCTTTAGTAGCTCCTCAAAGAAAATGCATGTTCGGGAATTCTAGTCAACTGATTGAATTTTTTTTCATAGTTTTACCTGTACAGCACTTGTTTAATATAAACACATCCTCACTATTATTGCCTCTCTTGCAACACAAAATGCCCTTGCCCTCTTGATAAACAAGTGCCTGTGCTGTACAGGAAATCTGATTTGATCAGGGTATCATACCTCACCCTTTGCGGTGAAGTTTTATAATATAAATACCCTTTCCTCTGTACGCAACTTTTAAGAAGTGTTTAGACGATCATTTTCTGTTGTACGTCATTTTGATGAAATTTTCATATGAAACTCAAACTAAAAAGTCAAATTCCTGTGTTCTGATCAAATGCTTAAAACATATCAGGCATATTCCGTGCCACCCAGATGCACATGGAAGTTCCCGGAAATTCTGCATTTTTTTTTTTGTCTAAAGACAGAGTTGTACTACAAAAGAATGATTAACGTCCATTATCTAATAAGCTAATCGCTACGTGCCTCTAGTGCCCGATTACCCTAAAATTCTAGTCAGTTTCTGTATACTGTATGAATGAAAATACCTGTAGCGAACGATAAGGTTGGTTGACTTTATGTCTTAACCGGATTTAGCTGGCCTTCTACCATTTAAACCAGTTGTAAACGTAGTATTATTACTCTAGGAGCCAAAATCGCCTATCTTGCCAAAATAAGGGTCGGAGGTGGCACCCTCTGCTATACTTAGTTTGAATGTATTTTTGAATAGTCTAAACCCTCAGAAACTAGGTTTGATTGTTCTGCTCGCCAAATTTTATTGTCAAAATAGTCAAATTAAGCGATGGATATGACTACCTATAGTGGAGCAAATATGATTCCATGAGTGGCATAGAAAAGAGAGATAGTGGTCCACGTGGTGTACCATTAGTTTTTATACATAAAAATAATTATCTTGATCTGTAGTGATCAGATTCAGCGTTTGCCACCTTGGCAAACCTTGCATAACTCTGTAATGGGCAGTAATATACGTTACCTTATTAAATTTTAAGTATATGAAATAAGAATTGATGAGACATATGCTGTAACGATTCAACTGTATCAAATGTCAATATTTTCTGTAAGAATAGCTAATATGCAATAAATTAAGCTACATGGAAAACAATTAAGAACCTCGGGTCTGTTATTTTCATTATAACAATTCATGTACCCCTTGAAAATTTAAAACATAATTTAAGTGTTTTTTGTTTTATTATTATTATTTTATTTTTACAAAGACTGTGATAAATTGACCCCAAGATTGAATTTTCAATTTGTCTAACTGGCTCTTTTCAATAACTTTCTAACAAATAAATTTGAGATTCGTAGTCTTTGTACTTGGTCAACCATGAACTGTTGAACAAAGGCACACCTATTCATTGTTAGTCATTTTTCACGCAATTGTTTGATTAAACATAGCTAATAAGGTATTTAAAACTGAAAAATTTGACCTGTGTCATTTAGATTATACTAAACATGATACAACACAACAGTTTAAATCAGTTTTGACCTTACAACACATATCTTCAGCAAAGTTACGTAATCATCAGATTAACATGTTTGCGTAAAAAGACTATCATTCACCCAGGAATACACTCTTTCGAAAATTTGCGTATTAAACAAAACAGTTGAGCTAAATATATTTATTATTTACCAAAATTTTTATTTTTGCATTGTTAAGTCGCCTACTCAGACAGCAAACAGTGTTGTTTACATGACAAGAAAAACTGAAATTGTGCCCCCCCCCCCCCCCATCCCCCCCCCCCCACACACACACAAAAAGTAATTGAATAAAAAAGAAGCGCTCATGAATTATTCTGTACACGGAAAAGTACTAAATCTATTTATATTCATTAATATCTAAATGATTTTTAAGAATCACACAATACAAACTTAGTTTTAATAAATTACTTTTTGAACTCAGAAAGGTAACATTTGTAACTTTTATTTGAAAATATTTCTTGAGGTTAAATGTTGCAAATTCCTAATACGCCAAGACCTTATTAGTTTGAGTTATTTTTACATGCATGTGAAATCTGTTTAAACCTACCGTATGTAATTTATCAGTGATATTTCCAAGGCAGTCCATTCATTGTGATGTTATGATGTTACAGTTTGTGCTGTCCACTTTTCTATTGTCTTTACAACACTGGTTTATTTTGTATTTTAATTCGTCACTATCCTGTTGAAAGTAGACGCTTTGTTGGTGTAAGGCTAGTTTGGAGGTTATCTGCATGGAATGGGCTGCATGTTTATTTTGCTACTTCTAGTATTATTTGAGTACTTGTCTTTTTGCTTTATATTACTATTTCTAGTTTGGTGTCATGGGAGGTCTGTGACACCGATTTAACCCATTCCTGATTGCTGCCCGTTTACACTAATTTATCTGTTTTGACCTTTTCTTTTAAAAACAATATTAAAACCATGGTTAAAAATATTTTGGCCGTTTAGCATATATTTAAACCAAAGTAACGTATGTAACAGGTTAAAAAGTAAGTGTTATTTTTACTCCATTGCCGCTATTGTAAAGTGCCATGTATCTACGGTAAAATGCTTCCCTATACTTCATTTAATTGAAAAAAATATGTGTTTTTGGGTCGTAAGGGATCATTTGGGCTCATTCAGAGTCAGTTTAAAAAAAAAATCAGCCGAAGCTGGTGCTAGGGGGCATTGGCAGCATTATAACATTCTATTCCCAGACACCGAGGTTGATGTCTTTGTTTCCTGTGATGCATTCTTTGCTCCCAGAGAATTCTCATTCAGAATTTAGTTAAGCTCCTATCGTTTCAAGAATTTTAAGTGAATGGATACAATATTACGCTTAGATAACTGCCACGTTTACCTTACCTTCCTTTCTTAATGGGAGTAAACTGTTAAAAGAAAGAATTTGCTTCTTTAGGAGAAAAGTGTTTCTGTTAAAAGTAAACCTTATTTTAAGAAGGTTAAATAAGCCACAGAAGCAAATAGGAGTTCGAAAATATTGTTTCCATTCTAACAAACTGCAGTAAAACATTGAGGTGTGTCCATTAACATTAATACACTATTATTTCCTTGACATGTTTGGAGATCATTTAGAAATAAGGAACACACATGAGAAAGAACATGGCAGATTCCTGGCAAGTGCACACGATATTGTCTGGGCAAGGATGGTATGATTATGACATTATCAAAATGATCTTATATTAATCGAGTCAATGATAATTCACTTACTTTTTCATTTGCATGATAATAAAAAGGTAACGAATACAACATTTAAATGCAAACAAGTTGTCAGATTAGGTATTATGGTGTTTAATGATATTGGTATATTCTGTTTGCAAATTCAATAAGATGAAGCATTGAAGGTACCTCAAATCTCGGAAGGAACCCTTTTATTGTTAAGAAGTTGGCTTGTTTACCATCATCTAGCAATATGGTCACCTGAATAGCTGTCCTTTTTGCTTTCTGTTTTGTTTTGTAATATCAAATATAAAGTTGGTAAAAATATATGTTCTGGCTGTTTTCAGTTGGGGCTGCTGAATGACCACCTGTTTGAGAAAGAGCTGTACATTTAGTTTACCGTGCATGTCTTTCGTGAACTTTTTGTCTATTTATGTGTGTGCTTCTTTCCCTTTGGTTTAAGGGCGGGATGTGGGATCTGATTGTATCAATTCCTGATCATTGCCTATCATTTGCTTCTCATAGTAATGCTCGGGTTACCAGGTGCAGAAAATAACCGGTTTTAAGCAAAACATCTAAAACAGGCATAATACCAATGCAAATTAGGCACTGTATAGAACTGTACTTATGCTACTGTTACACGTTTTGTTAGTAACAATTGAAATTTGAAACAATGAAATGGGTACATCAAATATTCAAATCTCTTCAGAGAGTTATAGTTATTATGACTTCTGTAATGTTAACATTAAGAAGCCTTATGTTTTGCTTTCAACATTTGATGATTACTTCAGGACCTGTTACTTTCTGCTCCAGATTACTCAAGCATGAATATAAAAACTTCTTAACAGTAAAAGGGTAATCTGATAACCCTTTTATTGTTGAATGTTGTATACGTTACCATTTTTGACTACCAAACCAGGAGTTTAAATAAGTGATTTTTCATTGACTTGATTCAAAAGCCATTTTCATAATGAACTGAAAGTAATGACAATATGCCATAACCATATTACCCATGGCTGGACAATATCGTCTGCACTTTCAAGAACAGGATCAATGAAACCAAATCTGCTTTGTTCTTTATCGCAGGTGGTCTTTGCTTTCAGATTATCGTCAACCATGTCCTGAAAGTCTGGCGGAATGATAAAAGCTTAACTTAATTCCAAAAAGGAAGATTCTCCGGAAGCAAGTTATGCATCAGAGAAAACACTACATTAATCTCGGTTTGGCTGAGTGTGTGGTCGGTAATGTAATGTTGCTACACTGCCAATGTCCCCTAGCAACAGCTCGAGCTAAGTTCCTTTTTCCAAACTGATTCAGAATGAGCCCAAATGATCCTAAACATGATTTTCATCATGATGAAGTAAGAGAGAGAGCTTTTCGTTCTAGCCACACGTCATTTTACACTTGTGGCAGTAGAGTAGAATAACTCTTACTTTTTAACCTGTTATATACGTTACTTTGGTGTAAATAAATGCGATAAGGCAAAATATTTATATTAATCTTCGATTTCATATAAAGTTTTTAAAGGAAAGGGTCAGAGTAGATAAAACAGTGAAAAAGGCAATGCTTAGGAATTGATTCTATCCATGCAACAACCAACAGGCGATACCAAACTGGAAATAGCACCGTAAAGGTAAAGTTATAAGACAAGTAGTAAGACGTTACTATGGGGTAGTAAAATAAACTTGCAGCCCAAAGTCTGTGTTGATGTATTATAGTTGATTACCTGCAGACCACAATTACATGTTAGTATTATTAGGGCAACGACTAGGCGTTTGACCTAAAATGGTGTTTGTTTACATATTTCATTTAAATATTATATTTCTTTGGACTTTTTTCTGCATGGGGTAGCATGAATCGTTGTGTATATATATATATATATACACAATACCATGCCAGTCACTTTTGAGTGCGGAACATATTTTGTTAGTTTCTTGGACATTTAAATCTACCACTATGCCATTTAATGGACAAAATTATTGAGGGCTATCTCATTGAACAATTTAGCCTACCTGTTTCTCAAGTGGGTGGGGTAAATTCATATAGGAAAATGTTCAAAAAATAAAGCGGAAAGTCGTTTTGATGCATTATGGCTCTAATTAGTAACACCTGTATTGAAACGATATTTCTAGAGTAGGAAAAGAATGGCATTGCTGCAAAACATGACTTCCGCTGAAGTACAACAATGTAACAATACATGCCTTAATGGTGTTGATTTCAGCCATAGGGTACCAAGGAACACATGTGAATTAAAGCATCATGACAATAAAATTTTGAGAGCAGAACAATCAAACCTCCTTTCAGAAGGTTATGGCTAATAGAAAACGTAGTCAAACCAAGGATAGCAGAGGGTGCCACCTCTTTCAATTTTTAGCTGACTTGGCTCCTAGAGTATATCTATCTTTCTAATTATCAATAACTTTCGGGGTCCTTTTCACCTTTATTTTCACCATTATTAACGGTAATGTTTATGTAATTCGCTATCCTTTTTTCAATGTACCTGACCATGGACAGTGGCTCATGAGAAGAGAAAATAAAACAAGACAGCTTATATTATAATAAGCCATTTATTTTAGCGTTTCTTGTAGCTCAGATGTATGTGTTCTCTCCATTATTCTTGCAGCCCTCCAATCCTCCTCCCCCCCCCCCCCCCCCACACACACACACATTCTAACTATCTGTTGCCTTAGCCTATTTTCTGTTCTTAAATAAAATGATAGTTGTGAACCACATCGTGAACCACATCGTGAAAAAGGGTACCTTACTTCCTAACTGTTTTACGAGGGGCTTGGGCGCGGGTCAGCCTGGATGTTGAACGCAGACTGACCGGAGCCATAGCCTCCATCCTTTAATGTACCTGGCCATTGGAATGACCGGTACTTTACTTTTTCTATACATCCGAACTAAGGTTCCTTTTCTCGGGATGATGATAACAATAGTGCAATTTGTATGATGTTGTATCCTGTTATTGACGTCTTAATGTGGAAAGTATTTAAACTTTTCTCCTATGCCATCTGCGTATGGCCTGAGAATTGATTGTGAATAAAGTTTTGTTCTGTTCTGTTCTGTTCTGTATTCAGATTGTCTGTGTATGTGTACTTGATCGTGTGCGTATGTACGTCCCCAATCTTGTTAAACTCGGGTACAGATTTTGTTAGAGATAGATGAATAGATTGCCTGTTACGGTAGCAACTTGATACTTTAGTAAATCAGCAATGTGCAATTACCGATATTACCAGGTTATTTTGACCCATATTTCATTTTTGGCCATAAAATCCCCATCAATAGACCAAAATAAATAATAATAATAAAGGACTTAAGTATTTGTCTCGACTGTAACTAGTATTAGCTCTCTGAAAACTAACGACTTCATCTCTAAGAACAGCCCAAGCAGTTCAATGTTTTACATTGCTGGTACATAAATGTCGTCCCAGAGATGGACTCTCACAATGTGGCTTGACTTCTCTGACGGCATTTCGTCAGAACTAGCTTGTTTTCAAAATAATTTTATTATTCTGTCCATATTTTAATATAAAAAGAATAACCCTCGCTGTTTATTAGTAAAACTGGCAGTTTTATGGCATTACAAATTTGGGAAGATTTTCTTTGAGACCGCTGAAAATATTATGCATTTTTTTAAAATCATTTTCCAACCAAAATTTTATTAGCACTGACAAACAGGACTTTTGATACATAATTATTTTAACCTTTTTCATTAAAAGAGTTGATCAATTTCATTGCAGTCCTTAGCAAACCACAAAAACGAATCTATGAGACGACACAAATCCATGAGAAATGGGTATCCTGTGCTTAGTACTGGTTAACCGCTTAGGAGTTCTAACTCTGCCAAGGAATAGTGTGGTAAGGTTAACTGACCATCCTGACATGACTATAGCTGTTTACCGTGGACGTAAAGAAATAAGACAACAACAAGCGGTGTCTTGTTGTGCCGTGTGGTCCCTAGTCTTATCATATATGACCAACAAGATTTGAGGTCATACACCCAGTAATCCGACATTTTATAAACCTCCAGCGAAGAAAACCGAACATCACCGCGGATGGTATTTCTCCAGCTATCGCGTAACTGGCATATTTTTAGAATCAAGTTTTATCACTACTCACTAGTATTACCGCTGAGAGATATCATATTAGGACACGAACTGAAAACATGAGAAATGTGCTTTTCTTTTATATATCCATGGTTGATCTTGTTTCATTTTACTGAGCTGATAGAAAATATTGGCACTTTTAACTGTTTTGTAGCTTTGATTTTAATTAATTAATGATTATAGTTTTGAATTTAATATTTCTTAACACAGTGTTTCTTAACTGCCATAGAAACGTAAAAAAATCATGCTACATAAGATAGCGGGGCATAGTTTAAAACATGGAATGGAATGGATGAGATAATCAACATTCCAATGGCTACAGTCCGAGGCTACAGTGTGTCCCCAGAGCTTGGGGTGTTACTCGTACTGAACGGAATTTATCGCCTTGAGGGCAAACCAACTAAATGCCATCCCAAATCCATGGAATGAAGTAGAGAACATTGTCCATTCCATTCCACTTCATAAAATAGCAGTTCAAAGTTTAAACTATACCGATTAATTAGACCTCATAAATAACTTAACAACTGACATTTATTCCCGAAAATTTGCTACAAAACTCTGAAATGTATCAACACCTGTTAATCGGGTCGCAACGCGAAAAAGTGGCTTAACGTCATGGTATCAATGGTTTAATAATATTGTAGAGTCACCCAACCTGTGCAAACCACCACAAAATTATTACGAAAGAATGGAGGGTATGGTCACATAGTGTAACCCGTGCTAATCTGATTCTTCTAAGTTCTAATCTGAATCTGAATCTGCCAAGTACTCCAAACACCTCTAATGAGTATTACATGGAGTGCGTACGCGTGCGCAAATGACGGTTTTCAAAAACACCGAAAAGTATTTCAAAATAGATTTTGTATGCAATTAAATTGAGTTTTAGAATTTGGAAGTTTTGGTCTCTAAAAAAGACAGAGCCTGCAGTATTTGAGAGGGTAATTTAATGGGGGTGAATTTAAGATGATGGATGATGATGATGATGTGATGTCGGTTTGTTTAGAGAGTATTGAGGAGCCCTGCTCGGAATGATCCGAGGTCAGGGCTGTTACAGATGTCAGGTGGGAGATTGTTCCAGATTTTGGCAGTTCTTGGGAAGAATGAGTGACTATGAGCATTTATACTTGAACGTGGAAATGTGTATCTGGACCTCATGGATGGCTGGATATTGTTAGGAAATTTAATGTTTACAAGATTATGTTTTATTTTATAGAACATTATGAGGGATGAAATTTGTCTACGTTTCTCGAGAGTAGGGAGATTTAGTTTTGATAACATGTAACTGACACTGCTAGTGGAACTGTAATCGTTGAATATGTACCTGACGGCTCTGTGCTGGACCATTTCAATCTTTTCTATGTATTTTTTCTGCCAAGGGTCCCACACAGAAGCCGCATACTCAACGAGTGGGCGGACATAAGTCTTATATGCAGATTCTTTTAGTTTAGGGTTATTAGTTTGAATATTACGTTTGATGAACCTCAGTGAGTTGTTTGTTTTCGTTGTGATCTGGTTGATGTGTTTAGCCCACGACAAGTCGCGTGTGATATTGACCCCCAAGTATTTTGCGGAGTCAGTTTCTTTTAAGTTAACCCCATGCAAGGTATAGTTGAATGGTAAGGGATTTTTCTTATTTGTGATACGGATCACTTCGCACTTGTCGGGGTTAAACGCCATCAACCATTCACTCTCCCAGGTTTCAAGTTTTGTTAAGTCGTCCTGTAGGGACTGGCAGTCTGTCTGGTTTGTAACGGTAAGGTACATTATAGTGTCGTCAGCGAAGAGCCTGATGTCGCTCCGTATCATGTCTGGCATATCATTTATATAAAGTAGGAACAGACAGGGCCCAAGAACGGAACCCTGTGGAACGCCTGACATGACAGAGCAAGAGTCAGACTCCTCGCCATCGAGCACTACTCGTTGCGTTCTGTTTGAAAGAAAGGACCCAATCCATGATATAGCGTCTTTATTAATGCCAAAGCGGTGGAGCTTCAGCAAGAGCCTTTCATGATCTACCTTATCAAAGGCCTTGCTGAAGTCCATTACAATGACGTCGGTCTGTCCTTTGCCATTTAGTGTGTCCGAGATGTCTTGGACAAATTGAATAAGCTGAGTTTCGCAGCTGAGTTTTTTGCGGAAGCCATGTTGGTTTGAATGGAGGAGATGATGTTCATCCAAGTAGCTCTAACAAGACAAATATCTATTTTTCTCACAAGGCCCCTTATTGATAAACCACGATTTTGTCTGCAGTGCTGTACTTCTAGCAGACGATTGTTTTGAGGGCCTCATGGAAGATTGGGCAACCCAAATGAGTAACCCTCTTTAAATAAAGAATTTACTTACTTACTTACTTACATAATATGCGCGTTGAGAATGCGCAGTAGCCCGCGCAGAAAATATTGTGTGTAGGATTTACTGGGTACCTCACCTATAATCGCAGCCATTGCGTAGGTTTAGGGGAGGTAACTACCACACTATGTGGTCCCATGGGTGATTAGTAGTACGGTTCAACAAAACGAAGCTTTTTTACATTAGGGTCACTTCAAGTCCGCTTCGGCTTATATTATATTTTTCTAAACAAATGCAATTTGATTGGTCAAATAAGGAAAACTCAGCCAATCAGCATTACGTTTACAAACAAAATCCAATATGGTGGGCATAAGGGTCAAGTTTGACATTACGTGGCATTAAATTAGAGATTTGACGTTTTTATAAGCTCTCGTATACGAAATATAGTCTGCACATTCTTTACTGCAATCTTCTTATCAATATTTCCCTAGACTACCTCAAGGTAAATGGTTACTTGGCATATAATTAAGCGTTAGCTTGTACCTAACACATTTTGCAACAACAACAACCATGCAGTCAGCAATTGGCATCCTTTCACTTGGTTAGGTGGCAACCTCACACAAGAATGCTGTGAAGCAGGTAAAGCAAAGTATTTTCGAACTCAAACAGTCTGGAGTAGACTTACACAAATTTCATGGACACGTTGGCATTCAGACATCAAAGGCAATGAGCTTGCTGATAGTTTGGTAATGTATTGACTGCTTAATTTTGCCCAACCCCGCAAAATAACACCAGCAACGGGCCAGGAAGAGGACGGGAGGGTTTACCTTTTCACTTTTCCAAGATGTCGCCTTCACCACACCAGCTTGTCTGTTCTGTGCATGCGTCAGCTCAGCTTGAGGTCTCCCTACTTCCCGACGAGGCGCTCTAATCCATGGGACCAATCCGGGGGTGGGTGATTAAGGGCTTTCGTCACAACATTTGCAAAGAAAGCAGAAGAGGAGGCTAAAGAACTGGATGATTTGAGTGTTGTAGTGATAATGGAAGATGTGAAGTCAGCAGCCAGAAGGTCTGGCAAGATATGTTGGACAAGTCAGAGAGGGGGGGGGGGCTTTGTATACACACAGACCTGAAGTAAATGTTAAACTAAAACACTCATTTAAGTCCATTAAAAGGGAAAAGGCAATTTCACAGTTAAGGACAGCTTATACAAATTTGAATGAGTATTTGTTTAAATGTGGCTTAAAGGACAGTGAAAAGCGTGAATGTGGAATAATTGAAAGCCGTGATCACTTCCTCCTTCAGTGCCCTATTTATGAAACACAGAGAGAATTCCTCAGAAAGAGACTCTTCCAACAGTTAGGAATAATTGACGATGACTCAGAGATACTACTGATCGTGAAAAATGAAAAGGAAGCCAATGAAATCAGAAGTGAAATCTTATCCGCGCTTGAAAATTTTGTTGAAGAAAGAGAGCGCTTTTACATACTTAAAACCGAAATTTAGAACTTAAGCAACGCACTACGTAAACAATCAAACCTGTGAGTTTATACTAGTGTTGGGAATCGGACTGGAAAATCACAATCGATTATCGGAAGAGTTAAACCGATTTCGATTGTACAATCGGATATCCTGTCAGCCAAGTCAACTAATATATAATGATAGCTAATGCTCCATAAAAGTCTAAATCTGTACTTATCCACCAAAATAAAGAGCATAATGCACAGAAAAGAGCATTAGACATCATTACTCCTTTGGCATCAACTAATTTTTGTGCCAGACATATTTCATAGGCAGATAGAAAGCAGTGAATGTGATCATACTGGCTAGCAGCTGAATCTTGTGACAGATGAGGGCAACATACCTATGCACTATAATGCTATCTTAGATGGCCATATCAGTACTGTATATATATATTTTTCTTTTATTTCTGCCAGCACTGACTGACAATAACAACAGATACAGTTGCCATTGTTGGTAAAATCTTTCTTCTCAAAGTATTCACCTTTTCAGATAGGTCCTTATGCAGTATACATTGAGACAACTAAGAAGTCACTAAACCTGCCCCTCTTAGAGGCCTTATAGATGACCAAAAATTGAAAGTGTAACCATCTGTACTTTTTAAAAAAAAAAACAGTAAAAGCTAAGGACTATTTGGAACCAGGGTCTATATATGTTATTAACAGCAATCTCAAACTTTTAGCCAAAGGTTGTAATGGTCAGAGTCTCAAAACGCTTGTTTCGTTTTCATATAATCCAGAGTGGGTGGGGGGTATCAATACACAACCTTTATTTGCGTATGTTTTTTGCATAAAATGCATATGACAGATGTCATATCCAGGTTAGATTTTGTGTCTGGTCCCTCTTTTATCTTTCTGAAGCAAAAATAAACCCCAAATCGGGATTTGCGCTTCCCTGTATAGGGAAAAAACTCCATGTCCGGCTCTGATTCTTATTAGGACGCCATGACAGTCGTGTTTGGATTACTTCCCTTTAAATGCACAAAACAACCAGAAATGAACCGAAACTCACCAAATGGTCTGTGCGACGTTTTTGACCTAATGCCTTTGTTTACAATCGATAGTCACAAAATTACAATCGATTGTCGCCGACGTGAGCCTGAACGATTAGTTTTCGATGTTCAGCGACTATCGGGACAACACTAGTTTATACCAAGGCTACTTACCACTGAAGAATTATACCAGAGTGTTTCTACGGCTTAAAGGCTCAGATACAGATGCAGATGGGATATTTAAGGAGACTGTCTGACTATCGGCGAGGATTAAGGTATATTGCCATATGTTACCGGTTCTGGCTGTGATGAGTAGAATCTAGATTGTCTTGTCAAGGGTCATTTTGGCTAGGATAGGAATCGGATACTAATGCCAGGCTTTGCCAACACAATGAAGTTATAACATAAAGACAACATAATTGTAAAGCTGGAAAAATGAAACTTGGGTTTAACTTCCCACTAACACATAGGTCATATGGAGACAGGACTTCAGTCTAGTCTCATCCAAAAGACTGCAGAAAGAGGGAATTAAACGTGTTACCCCTGGATTGGTAGTGTAGTGCAAAATGATCAGATTATTATTAGTACCAAAATTCTATAGATGATGACCAAATATATGGTACTTGCTGAATGCAAAAGTTTTATAACATTACTTCAGTCACGGCTAGTGCATGTCATTTAAGGTTACTGCAGACCACTGACTCTAATTAAGCTGTGACAGACAAAACCAACAAAGTGGCATGTGTGCCTGGCAAAGACTCAGATCAGCCTGGGCATCTGCCCAGTCTGATCAGATTATTTGCTTGGCACTTAAAGGGCAGTTTTGGGTCCAATCTACTCCCATGCTAACAGCAAAGACTCTAATCAGACTGAGCAGATGCCCAGGCTGATTTGAGTCTTTGCTGGGTAACATGCCACTTTGCTGGTTTTGTTGTGTTGCGGCTCAATTCATTTATCTTATATTGCAGGAGTTTAAGCTACATGAAGTTGAACAATCTTAAACAACAGCAACATGTGGTACCAGGTCATTATCCTTCTCTTCATTTTCCAATTATCCTTTCTCGTAAGTGCTGAGCCCCCTGACACCCAGACTGATGATGAATTGGAGGATGATATGGAAGAGATTGTTGAAGAGCTCAAAGGTATAAAGCAAAAACCTCATGAATTAAATGAAATGTCTCAGAATGTTATGCATGGGTCTGATACTCTGAATCCTTCTCACAGAGAATCCCAGCATATTAAATCCCCTGTTTCTACTAAGTTTCAGCAGCAGCTTCATTTTCAGTCTCATGAAAGAACAAAGTTAGCTCAGTCTAAAACAGATGCACGTTACAGTAGCCCTGATCAAGACACACAACCTGATCTAGGACTGAAAACGCAAAAAGCAAAACTGGAACAACCTAATGAAGAGTTTGTAGAACAAGAAATGAATTCTGACAATGTTCACAAAAGTGTGGATGATGATGATCTGCATTTTAAAGAATCAGAGATAGGAGATGAAACTTTGACTGATCGAGTATTAAGGCTAAGTAAGACGCTTAAAGCACAGTTGGGTAAAGCAGAAGAAAAGGTTTCAGTTGAGATGGACCAGTTTCAGGAGGCAGTTGATGGCAAATTAAATTCAGTGAAAGAAAATCTTGAAAAAACATTTAGCTCTTACATTATTGATAAGCCTGGAATTATTGAAAAAGATAAAGATCAGTCCAGAATTGATTCTGTCACTTCTGTCACAGGGAAGAAAGAATCAGCATCACAGGCTGTAAATAAAAATGCTGAAAATGACATGCCTGACACACTGTCATTTGAAGAGACTGCAGAAGTGTCTAATACTGCCGAAAGCGTTGGTATTGATAATGAAAATGGAAAATCTGTAACAGATAAAATCAAAATGCTTAGTAAGAAGGTTTTGGAAAGTGAACATCTTCTTGATGGTCTTGAGGAACATGATGATCCTGAATTCCCTGAGGATCTGGAGGAAGACTTTACAGACATTAATGATGAAGAAGAAATCATAAGTTTTCCTAATGCAGCAAATGGAGAAGAATATGAGTTATCTACAGAAGAAAGAACTGCAAGTCAGTTCGAAGCAGTATTAGGTAAGAAGCATAAACAGGACGACTATTTACAGCAGCCTGACAAAGGTAGAAAGGAAAGAAGCTCAGAGGGCCACACAGGTGGTGAAAACATGGTTATTGAAGAAGATAGCGAGTCTCTGATAGATCAAGTGTTAAGACTTAGTGAGAAACTCAAAGCAAAGGTAGATAAAGTGGTAACTGCTGAAATGGATCAGTTGCATAAGAAAGTCGAGGATGAGTTTGAATTACTGGAAAAAGAGCTTGAAAAGATGACTGCATATGAGGATAATTTCCAAAGCACTGGAGAAGACACTGAGTTAGTTGACTTTAAGGGAAAATCAAGTGATATACCAGTACATCCTAGTACAACAGTGACTTTAGGTTACACTCCGCCACCAAAAGTTAACATTGAGCCTTCTGAAACAGAATCTCTTTTAAAGTCTAAAACTGTGAATGCTTATATTGAGCTGCCTGTAGATGAATCTGTCAAAATGGCAACACCAACTCTTAAAATGATGAAAGAATCTTCAGTTGATACTTCTATACAGTCCTCAAGTGGAGGTCTACATGTAACACCAACACAATATATACATCCTTCAGTTTATGAAACTGAGACAAGTCCTGGCTCAAATTTAAGAAGTGATAATGCTAAGGAGGGAGATACTAAGTATTCTCAACAGAATGAGGCTTCTAGTGATTCTGTAGACACAGAGACTGATAGTATTCAAAGTTTGGCAGAAAACTTTGAAAGAACTGTTTCTAAAACTGAGCATGCTGCTGAACCAAGCTCGTCAAATTTTAAAATTCAACAACATCATTCAGCAACACCTAGTCATAAGATGATTTCATCAGAAGTTATTCTTCAGTCAGAACATACAGCAACTGCCAATGCTGAAGAAACAAGGAAGCATAGGAAAGATATATTAGGAGCTGCCAGCAAGATTATAGAAGAGAACCATGGTGCACAGACTGCTACATTACAAACACAGTTTAAGCCAGCAGGTAAACAGAAGTTGTAGGGCATATATATGCTGGGATTTTTTGCACTTTTGCATTGTGTCTTTTCACATTGTCATTAGAAATGTTATTGTCTATCTAGATGTGCTTCAGATCTGAGACTGATAACTTTATTGAGCTTTGTAGATATAAAAATGTCTCTTCAGAAGCAGCTTTTTGAACCAGTTATGCTCAAAAGGTTATGAATATATTAATCAGGGTTCTCACTTGAATTTTAAAAATAGGAGTCCGGGACTCCTCCTTTTCCAAAAATAGGAGTCCCATCTGAAAAGTAGGAGTCCCATCCTGAAATATTGGAGTCCCATATGTTTTAACATGAAATTTAGCCTATAAATAATCTTATTTATCTAGTTAAAATTGTCTTTGATATTGTCCCTGAGGGATACAAAAGATGAAAAGGGCCTGTACAGGACTGGACGGGGAAACGACAATGCTTTTGTGATTGGACATCACATGATAATGTTATAAGAAATGTAAAAAGATATGACATTGATCATTATTCGGTAAATCTTCCATTTTAAATCAAAGGTATTAATTTACTTTTCCCTTCAGCAGAAGTGTAACATGTAATAGCTACAGTTCAGTACTATTCAGTGATGTCGAGTCCACTGCAACATTGCTTTCAGTAATAATTACAACTTATCTCGACCATCTCCTCCCTCTCTCTCCCCCCCCCCCCCCCCCCCCCCCCCCCCCCCCCCCCAGCATCGGCGCACCTT
The DNA here is from genome assembly GCA_963989385.1 of Ctena decussata. Taxonomy (NCBI): domain Eukaryota; kingdom Metazoa; phylum Mollusca; class Bivalvia; order Lucinida; family Lucinidae; genus Ctena; species Ctena decussata. Next base: position 105,553,581 of record OZ022499.1, read on the forward strand.
ACCCCACCCGCTGACATCAAACGCAGAAATCCGGTTACATGTAGATCTATTTTGAGACACAGGCTGATTGTTTATTTCCAAATCGAGTTTGATTTACACTTGAATGAATGCATACCTGTCGTTAAATCTTCCTTTGTTTATTGAATTATACATTAACTGCGAATATCTGCGCATATCTGTATCAATAAGAGTTCCTATACCGCGTGTTGAAATGTCTGTTTAGAATTCGCGGATTTCCCAAAACGTTATTTATAGATCTACACTGGTACTCGTTCAGCACGTGGTGCGCGGATATGGCGGGAAACAGACTGGAAACGGCGGGAAAGAATTTTAAAGTGCATGAACCGAAGATCTAAAAAGTAGCCGGTTTCCGGGTATTGCAACAACTGGCCTTGCTTAAATATAGTATAATTACCTCTGACGGCCGCTTCTAGCAACTTGAAATTACCGATTGATTTTTTCCAATGATTTAATACACACGTGTAACGCCTATCAAGCCAGTGACCTATATATAGTTATAGGTCACTGATCAATCACAGCGCACGAGCGTACTACAAACAGTCTGGAAATAGAAAACGTGCCTTAGAAAAGACTCATACTTCGGCAGGCTAGTTCTACCTGAAAATCAAAATTTTCTCGTACAAGATTCTCTTTTATGAGACTCTCGTCCCATTGGCGAGAGTTGTATATTGTAATTTTAATTTGCCGACACAGCCACTATAAAAGTCCCACCTTCTGTCATTTAATATCATGCGGTACTTCTAAAAATGTAAACTGACCAATCATGCGCGGCGGTAGATCTAAGACAAAGATACCGAGTTTACCCAATTTGTTTATATTGATCAAAAGATCGCCGATTATTAGCGATTAAGAAAGTAATACTGACACGTGCCCTGCTACGGTAGTGGGGATTAAGAAGGTGTGAAATTCCAGGTAAATAACAGGTAGCATTTATGACGATTTTATTGATTATCGATTCAGATAAGTGGCTCATCTAATAGTTCTGTCAAAGGTGTCAGCAACGTGTGTCTTCTTCACAACTTGTGAAAACTGACATTTTATCAGATTTTAAAGGAGTACAGCCGGAAAAATACCGCGTCCGCGGGAATCCTCGGTAGGCAATTATTGGCGTCCGGGTCGGAATTTTCGCGTCCAGGGACGCCGAATTCGGCGTCCCCGAGATCCCTGTTAATCTCAGATTTGAACAGGCTTAAAAGCTTTCTAGCTTTGAAAACAGATGCATGTACATGTATAAAGTGGGTACAGTATAATATAGGTGCATAAAGTGCAACCTAATTAATTACATTTAATTAAAAAAAAAAAGGTGAATTTTTAAACATAGCTGCACAAAGCTACAGATAAGGTAGGGTTTTGGTGGGTTTTCGGAGATAATTGTGAGATAGTTTTCTTGTGTTGTGACACCTTATTAGAAAGTGTCTCATGTGTAGCCATCTGTTTTTCTAGAAAAATATGGAAATGTGTATTATAATGTTTTCATGGAAAATTATCCTTAAATTATCCCTGTTACCCCTTCTTACCTAAAGCACTAAAACTATTAGCAGATGAAGTTTAAGTTGCAGATGAATTGAAAGTTAAGATCTTGAATATCAATGAATTGTATATAATCAGATTATATATATGTTGATATCACCTCTTTGCCAGGGTGAGCACCACTTCAGTTTGTGCCAACCTTATACATGTATTTATTAGCAATAGTCATTTCATTGATTTGGTTCCATCTACATTTGCATCTTCTACTATACACCTATCTAATTATGCATTGTGAAAACTCATAACAACCAGCTTTTGCTCATTTATCTAACAGTGCATGTATTTATTGTATTTATCCTGGGATGTAGATACTGATGCATATCATCACACAGACGCACAAGACCCAGCTGTTCATAGAATCATTAATTTAACAATGTTGTTAGTCAAGGAATTGTATAGTCTTATTGAACACATGAAATCAAGTGTGCTAATAATTTTTGCTGAAAACAATGTGCGGAGCTTTTGCACTCAAAAGCTTCTCACATTTTTAGAGGAAAACCTGGCAGTGTATTTTGCATACAGCATGTTTGAAAATGTAAAGTCACATTAAAAAACAATGTCAGTAGCTTTGAACAACTTGGTCCAGAACTTTATATATAAGGGTAGTATTTGATGATTGGTTTCGGGCAAAAGGCTGCATGCACTGTATAAGACTCAAAATATACAGGAAACGCAACAGTGAAAATCATTCTAGTGACAAACTCTTCCCCTCAAACTTTTGACCAGTACATTTGAGTCACAACCCGAAAAACCAACAAAGTGGCATGCACACCCAGCGAAGACTCGGATCACCCTGGGCATCTGCCCAGTCTGATCAGAGCCTTTGCTGTCAGCATGGAAGTAGCATAGACCAGTACCTGCTCTTTAAGCGTAAAGTGAATTGAATACTCTGATCAGACTGGGAGTCTTTGCTTTGTGCACATGCCACTTAGATTGTTTTGTCTTGTCGTGGATCATTTTTCATATTGATGAATCTTTCAAAAAATTGTTTGCAAAGAGTGCAAAACTGAGAGTTGTATGACAATATCCAGGTAATTTTGTTGGAATATTGGGATAAATGCAGTAGATGATCTCCATTGCTTTCACTGTTGATGATTTTGACTGTTTTGAGTGCTTCCACATGCTTAGTAGATTATAAATTAGGACACTTCATGACAGTGCTCCAGATTAGAAGGGGTAACAGGAATATTAAAGGGATAATTTTCCTTATTTTTCCATAAAAACGTACTTGTGACCCCTCATTAGAACCGCCAAGACGGTTCTAATGAGGGGTTACAACGATATTTTCATTGAGAAATAAGAAAAATTTTCTTTTAACTGGAGCTGTGTACATGTTATAAATTATCGACACTACATGTTATTTTAGTTAGAATATGTTGAAAGTGATTTTATCACAAATGGTGCTCGTGACAAAATTTGTTGTTGAAATTGAATGGAATGACGATAAATGTGTTGCTTTTAGTGTTTCCATGCTAGCCTTTCACAAAGTTCTGTCTTTATTAAAACAGTGTAAATAGTTCTGTCTTTATTAAAACAGTGAGTAAATATGTATAATTTGTATTTGGGTTGTCTACTGTACAACATACATTCACTACTAGTATTGCACCTTCTAAAATGTTGTGAAGTTAGAAATTATATCTTTTCTTATAGCTAGTTAAGTTAGTACCCATTTCACCCTTTTACCTCCTTCCTTAATAAATGTTGTAATGTTGGCTCAGCTCCAGACAAGAGTGGGTTTTGATGATACCCTAATGCGCTTAAGTATTGGGGCACCTAAAAAAATTAACTTTCCATTTGTTCCAAATGGAAAATTCATTATTTTTAGGCATCCCAATAAATACACACATTACGGTAATTCACCTTTCTGACTACACTCCTACTTTAAATAGATATGCATCTCTTCATTAACTGTATGGTAAATCATAGACTTATTGTGGGATATTGAACACTTGATACTTTGTTTTTGGGACTATGTCACATGCTAAGTTGTTGCTGCATTGGTCAGTTGAGTTATACACTATCAGATGAATTTTGAGTGACATCGTGGGTGTGGCTTGGAAAGATCTATACTGTGATTACTGTTCATTCTGCCAAGAAACACAATACCATATTTCTTCAGTTTTAAGATTGTTGTAAGATTGTTTTGGAAGGGAAAAACCCTATTTTCCCTCCGAGAAAGACCCTAAATATCTAAATCAGTCTTATGGAATTTTCCTAGAGGAGAGGTTTTCCCTTCCAAAACAATCCCGAAAATGTAGATCCCTCTCATAAACAGGCCCAAACACCTAGATCTAATTTTAATATATGATATGGTTGTTTGGGTGAATTCGTAATGGTTCTTCAAGGTGAGGACTGGGTACACTTTCAGGGGAAGCAACTCTGTCATTTTCATTTACCTTCTCAACAATGGTCAGTGCGTGAAGAATTTTCTCCCATAGAAACAATTTTTTCCTGTATGAGTAGATTCATTTTGGAAGGGCTAAGTCCTCTAAGGAAGCAAACAGGAAGATGCAAAAGTTGTTTCCCTTTTGTAAACATGACAGACAGACTTGGAGGTATACCCATACACCTTATAAAAAGATCCAAAGCAATTTCTTTGAAACTTCTAACTTTGAAAATAAATTTTTGACAGCTATTTTTAATGGTTACTGTAAAAAACTGACACAAATTATCATTTGAATTGTAAAAACCCAAAACAGTATAATGGACCAGGAGTGGTAAAACTTGTTATGGACTTTAGCATAGTCTCAAGACAGAAGAGTTTTGCTTGAAATAAGGTGTTCAGCAGGGATTCAGCTAGATTATCTAATAATAGTTTTGATATAGATATGAAAATTAAATCAAACCTGAAAACACATTAGTACTGTGCATTTCGCAGTATTTTCTGTTTTCACACTGGTCTGGCATTCAACACAGGCAACGAAGACAACATACAGGAATCTTGCTTGTTCTGCTCATCAGGATAAGTTTGTTTCAGAAGTATAGTCTCACGGACCATCCGATCCCCGGCTCTTGAAATAGGAATCAAAAGTTTTACTGAATTCATATGCATATTCAAGAAATGCTTGATAACAGTTTTTGGACTACAACGTCTATTCAACGAATCGGTAAAGAAACTTATTCAAGCACTGCATTTAGACTAGATGAAGTTTCTTTAAAAATCTGGTCTGAGAGGTATAGCAAACTGTCGGGTCCATAAGAATAATAGTTTGAAATTAATCTAAGAGATATTCGAAAACAATCAAGTTTTATAGTACGTTGCCTTCGTTGGCTGTGTTGAATGCCAGACCAGTGTGGTATTGGCTTCTGTCTGCAGTAATAATGATTTTTGAATTTTCAGTAACATGTTTAAACAAATTGTCTAATTTCCATAAACTCAGGGCAGGATGTCATATTACTACTTTTAGCATTGTCATGAGAATAACTTGTCTAAGTCTGACAATCTTTGTAAGTTCATTCTTTGTCAAATGATGCAAGTAGTACAAGTTTTCTCAGAATACCATAAAAATTATAACATTTAGTTACCATAATTGTCCTAAAAATGGAACAGGTTGGTTTTGTAATGCAGTAAATTGCTATGCATGTAAAAGATGCAGATGGAATGGCAAACAGTGTAGACTCTGATCAGACTGCTCCTAAGAGCAGCCTGATCTGGGTCTGCACTATTTGCTCAGACCTATCTGTTCCAATAATTAGAATTTGTATGGTAGTTTTCGTTTTGTTAAAGATGCAGCCCCACATGTAGAGTCCACAGTGAGTAAAGAACTTGAGTCAGATGGAAAGAAGAAAACATTAGAGATAGATGAAGAAGATGATGATGATGAGGATGAGGAAGAAGATGGAGAGAAGAAGGAAGAGAAAAGTGAAGAAGAAACACGGGAAGACAAGGAGAGGAGAGAAAAAGGTTTATATTATGCAGAGCTTAAAAGAAAGTGGGGTTTAAATATTTTGGATTGTTTCTATAGATATACCATAAAAACATAACTTTGGTAGAGCTCCAGATAAGGCGAATTTTTTTTTTGAAATTCTAAGACACTTTTTATTTCTCTAAGAAAACATACATTGTGACCCCTGGTTAGAACCATCTTAATGAAGAAATATAGAAAATTATCCTTAAATTGTCTCCATTAGCTCTTCTCATCTAGACACGGAATTTGTGAGTCCCTAGTAGATCTGCTGCTAAGCTGAGTCTAATGAAGGTCACAAGATATGTTTTTATGGGGTTTAAATATATAAGCAAACCCCATTTTATCAGAAATCTGCATTGGATGTTTCTATCATTACCAAAAAATTTGTGGAAGCTGATCCATTAAACTAGTGACGGTGTCAGAAATGGTAGAAAGTGCCAAAAAATTTGTAGAAAAGTCAGAAATAAACTCAGTGAAACTTCTCTGAAAATCTGAGAAACCTCCACATGTAGTCAATCAAGACAAGGAATACGAAATGGCATACTGGAAAGTCAGTGGTCTATTAACTCCAGGTTTTGAAAGAGGTACAATGTAATGAGTTTTTATGACAGGAGGCAAGCTGAAAATCTGGAGTTTTATAGGAAAATGTGCAACTGGGAACAATTGACATCGAAAAGCACATCAGAATGAACCTTCACAAAGAATGCATTAATTGACTGACATTTTCTAAGAAAAGAAATACTTCAGATCATCTATCTGCAGTCCACAAATATATAATTGGCATCATGTGAAAAGGGGTCTTATGCTATGTGGATACAGAAAAAACTAAAATCAGTATGCACAGCAACTCAGACAGATCAGAGTCTTTGCTCTAAACTGTCTAGATTTCCAGTGATTCACAGGCTGTATATGTGAAAATGTAATAATCTGGGTTCGAGGTTATAAAACTTGAGAATTAATCTCAAACTCAAAATAAAGCACACTGATTGGCTGCTTCCGAGCATGTGCTCGGAAGTAGCCAATCAGTGTGCTTTATTTTGAGTTTGATAATGTACTCAAGTTTTATAACCTCTGGGGCTGATTAGGCTGCATATATGTGCAGGCTGAGCTGAGTCTTAGCTGCTTGCACACGCGAAAAAGCCCTATCACATGGCACCAATCATGTATGTTGGTGATCAGTGTAAAATGGAAGTACAGTCAAACCTGTCTTAAGGGGTAACCCCCGGGGGACACAGAAAAACTGACTGCTTAAGACAGGTGACCCCTTTACACTGGTTCATTTGCACTGTATTTTGGATCAAGGTACACCAAAAAGTGGCTGTTAAAGACAGGTGACCCCTTAATACAGTGGCCCCTTAAGACAGGTTTGACTTTATTTGCACACTACATACACTAGAAACTACATTAGTGGGAATGGCCATTTGAATAACATTAAATTCTTTTTCAGCTCAGCAATTCTATGAACAAGGAGAAAAACTTGTCAACTCGTCATACAAGAGAGATTATGCTCAGTAAGTCAGCTGTTCTGCTATGTTTTGCTAATATAAAACTGTACTATGCTACAAATACAAGGACACATGTACAGCTTTCAAAAGTATTCGTCTCTTAGTTTTCATGGCCGAATGTGAAGGTTGGGTTTATTCTGACCTTCTTTTCTGTTTGCAAATGCCAAAGTTTGTGTCTTCCCATTCAGCGCTTTTCCTGAAGAACCGCTCCAATGTGAAATATACACCACATACACAGTCCTCAACCTACTGTAAACTTGAAAATTTTCTCAAGTGCGTATTGTGCCTTGTACACCTCCATGTTTTTTAGCATTTTTACAGAGGAGAACAACTTTTTGTACTTCCTGTTTACTTCCCTGGGTGATGTAAGCCTTTCACAATAGGATATACTCTCTAAGGCAAAAATCTGTTCCTTTCCTTTAAGAGTTGACCCCAGTTGAGAAGGGGGGCAATGATGAAAATGGCAGATTTGCTTCCCCTGAAAGTGTACCCCTTCACCATAATTTTGCAAATTAGTGCTAAAAGAATTTTTTGCAAAAGTTTTGAATTTATCAATCTCAGAAAGGATATTGGCCATAAGTATTTCACAATAGTTTTAGTTTTTGTCAAACTTCTCATTATACCCCCAGCATACGAAGTATGCCGAGGGGTATATAGCATTTGTCTGATGTCCGTTCGTCTGTCCATCTGTCTGTTCTTCCTTCCACCAGTTAACATTTGCGTTTAAGTTTTTGAGATCTTATATTATTGAAATCCAGTGTTGTGTTTGGTTTATATTTAGCATGATTATAGATGTTGGTCCAAAAGTTTGTTCTGGTACTACCCCCACCCATGCCTGTGACTTAGAGGTCAAGGTCACGGACTTAAACTTTTCATGTTAAACTTTTGCGTTAAAGTTTTTAAAATCTCTATATTAGTCAAACCCTTTATTGGGTTGGGTTTGTGTTTGGCCTAATGATAGATGTTGGTCCAGACTTTTATTCTATACCATCCCCACACATGCCTGTGACCTAGAGGTCAAGGTCACTGACTTTAACTTTTCATGTAAAGTTTTGCATTAAATTTTAAGATCTCTATATAAGTCAACTACATTGTTAGGTTAGGTTTATGTTTTGCCTGATGATAGATGTTGGTCCAAAGTTTTATTCTGTACCATCTCCTTCTATGCCTGTTACCTAGAGGTCAAGGTCATGGACTTTGACTTTTTATGTTAAAGTTTTGTGTTACAGTTTTTAAGATCTAACATTCTAAGTCTTTGTTCAATTTTGTCTACATGTCAAGGTCACAGACTTACACATTTTCATGTATGTTTTGTTTTAAAGGTTTTTTAATCTGCTATCATCCAAATCCTTTATTGTGTTTGGTTTATTTTTGGTATGATGATAGGGGTTGCTCTGAAAATTTATTCTATACCAACCCCACACATGCCTTGACTTAAGGTCAAGGTCACAGACTCATGCTTTTCCTTTAAATGTTTATGTGTTATGTTCTTTGCTTATTTTTCCCCTCTTCTTCAACAAGACCTTTTGATGTGTGACTTCATTTACCTCAAGGTTGCAACAGTTTACATTATCTGGATGCTGCTGACATAAGGCCAAGGTCACATTCTTAATTGCATCAGTTGCATCAGTGTACTGTTTTATAATGGTTCATATAAATTTTAGATATCGTTCAGTGGAACCTTTTGATATACATGTATTACTGGGTATACTCTTAGCTTGCAGCAGATTAGTTGACATCCTCTGTATGCTGCTGCTGACCAAAGGACAAGGTCACAGACTTTAAGTTTTGTATCTTATATGTGTTAAATTTTTGTGTTTAAAGTTTAATATCATAAGGCGGTGGCACTGGCGGGGGGTATACATGAGCCTCTGCCCACGTCCTTTAGTTTGTGAATTTGTGTGAAAATTATACTTTCCTGAATTCATGCTTATCAAGATTCTGTGAATTTTTAGAGTGCCAAGGCTCAGAGCTACCTCACAGTTGGGTGCTATGGTTAGAGCCTGCACAGTTTTCTTGAAAATACCTCAAGGGCTATACATGACGTGCAGTTTGATCAGAATCTTTGCAGTTTGGTCTGAATTTTTGCAGTTTGGTCTGAATGTTTGCAGTATGCAGGGAAGAGTCTTTGCAGTTTGTAGAGAAGCTGATGCTTTTTCTTGAGACACAGGGGTTGAGGTGGCTCGATGGAGGACGCTTGTGCGCCCTGGGTGTTTCTAACCTTATGTCTGCAGCCAGTGTGTCCCGCGTAATCAACAGTAAGTGTGGCTCGGAGAGGGATGCTCGTTGCCTGCCGAGACCTGCCCATCATTTCTTTTCTTTCAAACTTTTGGGGTTTAGTGACACTGAAGAAGTTTAATACAGAAACGGGCATCTGTCACACTAAAATTGGTATGGATATGTTTATATTATATATATATCCTAAATTAAGCTATATATTCACTGTAATTTATTTGTATTCTGTAGAGCCTATGAAAACTTCAAGCTGGCAGCAAAACATGGTCACCAGAAAGCAAAAGAATATCTTGGCTTTGGCATGTTGCTAGGAGACCACATGGAACTGGACCCAGAAGCTGCTTTAGCAATATTCCAGGAACTCAGTGATAAAGGTTCTCCAAAGGGGCAGCTGGTAGGTGTTATTTTGCTTTTCAGGCTACTGAGTACACACAGGGGAAAGCTTGTAGTTACCTGCTATAAAATAATTTCGCCACAGATAATAATTCTATAGCTTCCTACTTAAGGTTTTGTGGGGTGCTTTTAAATACTGCAAGCCATATGTTTAGACGATACAAATTTCTTACCATTATTTTGTACAAACTTGGAAAATATTTCGCGAAGTTTAATTTTTCGCGGATTGCTACCGACCCCGAAATTCAGCGAAAATTAGGTGACACTAAAATTTCCCATTATATGGTATATCTTCTTGTGTCTGTAGATTCCATATATTCAGACAGAAATTCCTGCTTAAACAAAGTAGATGGACAGGTTGTATTAGCACAGTCTGATCAGTGTATTTGTTGTTTGTTATGCTCCTAGCAGCTTGGAACAATATAAAGCCCTATTTACACTAGGCAATTAGGCTACTGGAAAGGCACCTAAGGCCTTGCCATGCTGGCTATGGTTATCGCATGGCTAACATTAACTATGCAATAACAAAACATGTAATTATAATTAACAGTGTAGAAATTAATAAACCGGTTTATCCAAGTACATATTACAGAAATAACTTATGGTAGGACAAGGCTTAAATGTTTAGAATTACTTGAATATGTATGATTTTCCCATGCTTTGACCCATTACTATTATGTTTCAGGGTGTTGGCTTCATGTACAGTGCAGGTCTGGCAGTTAACTCTAGCCAGGCCAAGGCTCTCATCTACTTTACATTTGCTGCCCTTGGTGGAGACCCTCTAGCACAGATGGTCTTGGTATGTATTGTATTGAGTATAAATGATAATCATGCACTCACAAATATTTATACACAGCATATGAAGAACACACAAACATTGGCACGACAAACTAAAACTGGACATGAGCACTGCAGCATACATATGTGCTATAAAGAAAGCACTTATATCTTTGCACTTTGAAAATATTACAGTGGCAAAGAAGATTTGAAAAAAAGTGAATTTTGTGTCTAACTCTTGCAATGGGCACATGGTGCTAAACAGAATTCTTAACCAAAGGTTCTGACCTTTAAGGGAAGGACCGCTGCACTCCCATGTGACAGAACTTCTTGGAACAACCTTTTTATACGCCCGTTTTGAAAAAACGGACGTATTATGTCATGGTGCTGTCCGTCCGTCCGTCCGTCCGTCCGTCCGTCCGTCCGTCTGTCCGTCCGTAAACATTCTTGTGCGAGCCATAACTCAGTAACCGTTTGGGATATCTTCATGAAATTTTGTAGGCATATGTATTAGGTAGGGGGAACGTGTCGCGTACAAGAATGGTTGTTCCCCCTTCCTTGGTTTTAAAGTTATGCCCCTTTGATTGTTTTTTACCCTACAGGTCTTGTGCGCGCCAGAACTAGATAACCGTTTGGGATATCTTCATGAAACTTCACAGCGATGTGTATGAAGTCCCAAGGATGTGTCGCGTACAACAATGGTTGCTCTCCCTTTCTTACTTTCTGAGTTACATCCCTTTTGTTAGTTCTTTTCGGCTATTTTTGTGAATACTTATGTTGTGCATACATTAACTCAGTAACTGTTTGGAATATCATGATGAAACTTTATAGCAATATGCATGATCACAAGATGATATGTCGCATATAAGAATGGTTGCTCCCCCTTTCTTAATTTTGGAGTAAACTCCCTTTCCTCCCTCCATAAACATTCTTGTGTGTGCCATAACTCATTAACCATTAGGGATATCTTCATGAAATTTTGTAGGCATATGTAGTAGGTAAGGGGAATGTATCGCATACAAGAATTGTTGCTCCCCTTTCCTTAGATTCCAAGTAATGCCCCTTTGATTGTTTTTTTTTCCCTGCAGGTCTTCTGCTCGCCATAACTAGATAACTGTTTGGAATATCTTCATGAAACTTCATAGCAATGTGTATGAAGTCCCAACGATGTATGGCGTACAAAGTTGTTGCTCTCCCTTTCTTAGTTTCTGAGTTACATCCCTTTTGTTAATTCTTTTCAGCTATTTTTGTGTATACTTATGTTGTGTATACATTAACTCGGTATCTGTTTGGAATATCATGATGAAACTTTATAGCAATGTGCGTGATCACAAGATGATGTGTCACATATAAGAATGGTTGCTCCCCCTTTCTTAATTTTGGAGTAACCTCCCTTTGATCATTATTTTTAGGCATTTCCATTCACTCCATATCTCCTTTACCCTTTGAAATATTAGAATGAAACTTTGTAGGAGTGTGTGTAATAATGGGGCAATGAATCCTGAGCAAGAACCATGACTCTGGCTTGCTTACTGGATTATCTGCCCATGCATAAATTTCCTGTTTACTCTGTAACTCTTTAACATTTTAGAATATTTTAACACAACTTTATGGAGATGTGTATATTGTCAAGGGATTGTATTAGAACCAAGAATGGTATATCTAGTTTATTTATTTTATGAATTACAGCCCTTGTTTGACTTTGGCATTACTCAACTTAGGAGCCACTTCACCTTGGAAGCTGATTTTTGGTATACTAATAGTATTTGATGTGTTAAATATTTAAATAATGTTGCCGTCATTAATTAAAGTGTGATATTCCCTATTTGTCTGCCTGTCTGTCCTTTTGTAAACAATCCTGTTCATTCTATAATTCCTTTATGACATTAAAACGGGCGTATTATGCGCCGCTTGCGAAGCCCTTGTTGAAATACGCAAGTTGTTTAACCCTTTTTAGACCGGATACCCGTTTTGGGGACATTATGCAAACAGTGCAGACCCAGTTCAGACGCCGCAAAACGCGGCGTCTGATCAGGGTCTACATTGTTTGCTTACAGGAATTTCTATGCAAAGTACAATAAAAGTGAAAATATTCACCAGAAACCCCTAAAACTAGTAATGGGATTATCTGAATCATAAGAATGGACAAGTCCACTGGTCAAAAAAGGGTTAAAGATATAATTGCTAGTTACTTGATAGGTTTGATGACACAGTATGTCTTCATCTTTTAGGGTTACAGATATCTGTCTGGTATTGGTGTGGAAGCTAAATGTGAGACAGCTCTACAGTATTACAAGAAAGTTGCTACAACAGGTATACTTGGCTTATGATGAATGTGTTCACTCTTAGGGGAAGCAACTCTGTCATTTTCAATGTTACCTTACTTCTCAATAGGGGTCAACACTTAAAGGAAAGAATTTCCTCCTCTTTGAGATAATTTTTTCCTTTAAGAGTAGACCCCATTTGGAAGGGCTTCCTCTTCAGGGAAGCAAACAGGAAGTCACAAAAATTGTTCCCCTTTGTAAAAATGGCTGAAAACCATGGAAGTGTACCCATACACTTTATTAATAAACTTCTAAACAATTCAAATCAAAACTGATCTTTTCTCTTTATTGTATTATTATGGATGCTAAATCTTAAAGGTGTATGAATACACCTCCAAGATAGATTGTTCAAAGTTTGATGCATTTACAGTGGACCCTCTTTACAACGACAGCATTTGTTCCCAAAAATTTTGACGTTAAACTGAATTTGCTGTTGTAAAGAATGCATATTTAGAACAATTAAGCCATTTGGTGCATATCAAAATGTCGTTATAAAGAATTTTGCTGTTGTAAAGAGTGTCGTTGTAAAGAGGGTTGACTGTACCTCGCTTCTCATTTGGGGCCTACCGGTAGACGAAGATTTGTTCTCTAATCACTTTTGAGTTCGGAGTCTTCTTACAGAGAAGTTGAAACTAATTCCCATGAAGTTGTTCTCCTTTGAAGAAATGACAAATAATCACGAAGATGTACCATCCACCTAAAATGTTTTTACAAGCTTCTTATCACTGCAAGAGGATATTGCATAAAAATATTCTTCAAATTTATGTTAAGCTCAGAACAGTGGAGTTGAATCTTCTGAAGAAGCTGTCTTTGTTTAAGAGAAAACCTTTGTTTCTGTGAATATCCATTGTCAGACATGTTACTCTTGCTTTAAACAGTTGCTGAGAACACCTCGTCTGGCAGTCCTGTTGTCCAGCGTATCAGGCTACAGGAGCAAGCAGAGAACCAGAACACAGGGGGCACACTGATGGACGATGATCTGCTACAGTATTATGAGTTTTTAGCAGAGAAGGGAGATGTACAAGCTCAGGTCAGCTTAAAATATATATTAAATAAATGTATAGATAGATCTAGAGAACTGGACTCAGTAAACTTAGAGTTTATAGTTTATAGAACGAAAAATTGGGAATTGTCCAGATTGAAAGTTGTAAAAGTTTTCTTACAAATTTTAATGGTAAGGATGTATAATAGGATAAATACAGTTGAACACAGAGATAAAGGCTACAATATGAAATTTGATAGAAGAGATTGCTCTTTTTTGGATTATCACAGATATGAAATGAGCAAATTATGAAGTTCATGTTGTATTTTTATAAGTGGAAGGTTGAGCATCTATAGCACTGGATACATACTGCAATTTAAGCTGCATCAGTAGCTATTCTCCAGAATGTTTTCAATAGATTTCGCCAACAACTTAATAAATTCAGCAATAATGAGCATAGATGGAAGATATTGTATACCTGATGATACTGAGACTGTGTTTTCATGACAAATCATCAAAGTCTTGCCAACTCTAAGCCTGACTTAGACGTTGATGTGATGATAATTAAAGTAATTTGCCTACATGTGTATTTAATCCACCACTGGTGATTTATAATATTTAATTCAGTACATTATTGCACTCTCATATGACACATCATAACTATGATAAACCAATTTATATGGTAACTTCCTTTTCATAGGTAACATTGGGTCAGCTGTTTTATCAAGGTGGAAGAGGAGTGCCACTGAATCATGAGGTAAGTACATTACGTTGAAGTGAATGGCTACACTTTTGGGGGAAGCAACTCTGCAATTTTCATTTTTGCCTAGTCTTGATGGGGTCAACTCTTTAAGGAGAGAATTTGCTCCTCATGGAGCAAATTCTTACCTTCAAGACTAGACCACATTTTGAAAGGGCTGTGCCATCCGGGGAAGCAAACAGGGAGTCACAGAAGTTGTCCTCCAGTGTAAAAAATGCCAGAAAACCATGGAGGTGTATCCATACACTGTAAACAGTGGTGTAAACTATCTAAACATTTAGCCATTAAATGGGAAATTTTTTGCAAGTGCTTATTTTTGGCAGTCTCTTTTAAACAATCTATTTATAAGTTTTTAGTTTGGGATTTTCAAAATGATTCTTTGGAGTGACAAATGCCTCTGGCATTGCAGGGAAGTTTTATCAAGAATAATTAAAAAAAAAAAAATCCAAAGATATTTCCTGATTTTTCTGTACTTGTAGAAAGGAAGTATGTTTTGATGACATAGTGATTGAATGAAATACAGTATAGCTTAATTGGCTCGAACAGGCTTCATGAAAATTAGTTACCAAGGGTAGTTCTAGCCATCCAGGGTTAGTTTCTAAATAAAGTGTCTTCCCAAGGAAGAGTTCTAGTCATGCAGGGTTAACAAGCCATCAGGGTTCGAGCCATTGAAGTTCTACTGTATGCCACTTTCAGTCATGGGGTGGCTGATAGCAATTCTGGGGTTATTTCATCTTGCACATGGTAGCTGATCAGGATCTTTTCTATTCATTAAGATAGAATGAAGGACAAAAATATACAGGAAGAGGCATCAGAGCTCTTGATAAGGTGATTTATTAAATGATACTTCTGGAATTGTTATCTGGGGTCTTAAAGTAAATAGATACACTTTCGGGGGAACCAACTCTGCCATTATTATATTGGCCTCCCCTCAATTGGGACACACTCCTAAAGAAAAGAATTTGCTACTCTAGGAGCAAATTCTTTTCTCTAAGAGTAGACTGTATTTTTGGAAGGGCTACATCATCCAGTTAAGCAAATAGGAAGTAACACAAGTTGTTTCCCTTTTAAAATTTTGAAAAAAATTAATCATGAACATATATATTTTCATTTCCAGAGAGCACATCATTATTTCTCCATGGCTGCTGAATCAGGGAATTCTAATGCCCATGCATTTCTAGGAAAAGTAAGTTTATCCTTATGATCTAAACGTCATATAGACAACAACCAAGATTCAAATCATCCTGCCTGTGTAAGATTTTATTCAGCTCAAGAGCCGTCTCCCTCACTTTATTTTACAGTGATATTAGCCTTTTTTTACAATTCCTGAATTGATTTGATTGATACAAGGTCATGCAAAGTTTTATGCAGTGCAAGCCACATTTCTAGGGGACAAAAACATGCTAACAATATGTGCTCGTCCAAAGTTTTAAGCAGTGCAAGTTTCACTCTCACAAATATTTAGGTCATAGTCACTGACTTAAAACTGTTTATAAGCTTGATTGAGAAGCAACAGTTCTGACAAGCTATGCTCTGTGGCAAAAACTCTTATCAGTACCAAAAATTGGGGCTGACCATTCAGATACAAATATATGGTAAAATCAAATGCTACATTTGTATAGCTTTTACAAATTGTTTTTGACACATGGCAGTTTTCATAGATTGTTTTTTCTTTTTCTTTTAGATGCATTCTGAGGGCAGCCCTGTAGTAAAACAAGACAATCAGACAGCCTTCCAGTACTTCAAGAAAGCTGCAGACAAGGTGAGTGATATACATAAGGCAATAAAATAGTTACTTTGGTATTGTTACCCCTAGCTTAGCAGTCCATTTCTCAATCCGCGGAACCACTCTGGCTTCTGCTATATAAGATTGTATACAATATAATAATATTCAAGTGAAACATACACCCAGGTCAAACTATACTCTGTTCAGAGTATGCATGCTGCAGTGTTTTACTGTTTATAAAACAGCAACGGATAGACTTTTCATAATTTGAAGATATACCATATTAATCCTATTAAATGCACGGGGGTGTTGGGATGTTGCATTTTATGGGGGCGGGTGTCATTATGAGCCTAAAGTGGAGTAAACCAGCCCCTGCCCAAATACCTATGATAAGCAGTGTAAAGGTGTTGGGTATACTTTCAAAGGAAGCAACTCTACTTTTTTTGCCTCCCTTCTCAGAAGGAGTCAACTCTTACAGGAAAGAATTTGCTCCTGTAGGAGTAAATTCTTTCCTTTAAGGGTAGACCACATTTCAAAGAGCTGCCTTACCCAGAGAAGCAATCAAGAATTCATCCAAGTTAATATGACAGAATTTTTTTAAAAGAGGCAGGAAGCGTTTATTAGAGCTGAGGCTTTTATTAGGGTTAATACAGTAGAGTGCTTCAGAGATAAAAGAGTTGAGGTTTAGTATTAAGGTGAATGGATACACTTCTCGGGGAAGCAGGTGCACCATTTTTAATTTGCACCACTTCTCAATATAGGAATAAATTCTTTTCTGTAAGCGTAGACTCCATTTTGGAAGGGTTTATTTGTCCAGGGATATAAACAGGAAGTCATTTCTGTAGGGCAAAAATGTTGGGAAAACTTTGCCTTAAGTGAGTGTAAATAGTAATTTATCATATGACGTCGCATCTGAGAACGTAATAAAGCCATGTATTAAAAACGATAATCAACATGTAGATTAAATATACAAATTACATTGTAACATTATGCGTTGATGTCGATAAAAACGTCCTGTAATTGCGAAATCGTGATGTTTTAGTGCAAAATTTGCTAATAAAATGCAATTTTAGTGTCATACGATAAATAGAATCTTGCGTTCATGTTCCTATATTATTGAATTTATTAAACTCGTTCGAAAAAAATGATAAGATGCTTGGCATAGCCTCACATCTTATCTTTTATCCCCAACTCATTTCATAAATTCAGTAATACATGAACACTCATGTAAGATCCTCTATGTACAGTATTTCTTTTATTTGATTATTTTATGTTTTTCTTCTACTTCAGGGCAATCCAGTTGGTCAGGGAGGTCTGGGAGTCATGTACTTGTATGGGAAAGGAGTTGATAAGGTATTGTTTAAACTTTACTTACTGTAAGAAAAGGACAAGCAGTTTAACAGTTACAGTCAACTCTCGATATCTCAAAGTCAGAATTCGTTCCAAACTACTGATATCTCAAAAGTAAATTTCCCGGTACCAGAAAATTTACTTTGAGATATCAGTAGTTTAAGATAACATGAGTTGACATGTAAATAAAAATAAGAAATTAGTCTAAAGTATATTCTTTGATATATGAAAATACTTTGAGAAATCAGTGTTCGAGAAATTGAGAGTTGACTGTAGTTAAAAACTATGTCATATTACACAGCTCCAGATAATTTGGAATTTGGATAATACTTCTGTGAAAACTTTTCATATATTTCCATGTTAAACGTTTGTTTGCTTGATTGTTTTGGCTTTAATGGCCCTTTGAGACATTACCGGTATTTCAGACTAAATCAGCCATCTCCAAGAAAGGGAGAAAAGAGAGAAGGGTAGGATATACAAGAATAAAGAAATGCAAATAATCCCCATTTCCAGATTAACTGAAAGATTAGCTGGCCCTTGGGGTTTAAGTGAAAATGGTCAAAGTACCCAAATCATAAGTGAAAGTGGTCAAAGTACCCAAATCATAAGTGAAAGTGGTCAAAGTACGTCAAAGTACCCAAATCATAAGTGAAAGTGGTCAAAGTACCCAAATCATAAGTGAAAGTGGTCAAAGTACCCAAATCATAAGTGAAAGTGGTCAAAGTACCCAACTCATAAGTGAAAGTGGTCAAAGTACCCAAATCATAAGTGAAAGTGGTCAAAGTACCCAACTCATAAGTGAAAGTGGTCAAAGTACCCAACTCATAAGTGAAAGTGGTCAAAGTACCCAAATCATAAGTGAAAGTGGTCAAAGTACCCAACTCATAAGTGAAAGTGGTCAAAGTACCCAAATCATAAGTGAAAGTGGTCAAAGTACCCAACTCATAAGTGAAAGTGGTCAAAGTACCCAAATCATAAGTGAAAGTGGTCAAAGTACCCAACTCATAAGTCATAACTCATGTTTTAATGCAATTTTATTAGAAATAAATCATGTTCTGATTTGCTTTGAGTTTGCTTGTCTATGTCTAAATTATGAGTGTGTCAATAAGCTGTGCTGCAGATAAGAAGGTGTAACAAGGATGATTTAAGGATAATTTTCTCTATTTCTCCATAAAAACATATGTTGTGACCCCTCATTAGAGCTGTCTCACTGAGACGGTTCTAATGAGGGGTCACAACATATGTTTTCCTTGAGAAATAAGATAAATTATCTTTGAATTATCCTCAATACCTCCTCTTATCTGGAGCACTGAATAAGTAAGGTAACAGTCACATGTAGCAGAGATTCTGGTAGGCTGGGTTTTGAGGAATATTATGAGAATTTCTGTTCCAAATCCACAATGATAGATTGTGTGACTCTAACTACATTGCCTGGCAGAAGGTTATATAATGAAAGGCTCAACATACAGTTTCATTATGAAAAAATATTCCAGAAATATCCTCAAAACCCAATCTTATTTGAATCTCTACTGTAGGCTGGCTTTTAGTTCCTTAAGCAAACCCACCATAGTTCCATAAACAAACCCACCTTCTTATCATTGGATGTTGGTAGTGTCCCTTTCTCTAACAGGATTATACAAAGGCTCAGAGATATTTCACAGCAGCAGCTGATCAGGGCTGGGTTGATGGACAGCTTCACCTCGGCATAATGCACTTCAGTGGTAAAGGAGTGAGGAGAGATTATAAAATGGCAGTGAAGTATTTCAACTTGGCATCTCAGGGAGGTCATGTCTTGGCATTCTATCACCTGGCTCAGATGCATGCTACTGGTACAGGGGTCCTCAGGAACTGTCATACTGCAGTGGAGGTAGGTTACAAAACAGACCAATAGAAACAATATCGTCAACATTTGTTGTATGTGATGATATCACTTTTGACTGCTACAAACGTTTTCCGACTAGTGAAATGGTAGAAAATCAAAATTAGGGTTTTAATAAAAGTTTTATATTAATTTTTCATTAATTTTGCTGACTTTCTTGTTAGAAAGCTTACATTTACTGTAAAAAGGATCTGAAAAGGTGCTCAGAGATTTATTTATAGAACATATGTAAATAGAGTTAATAACTTTATTCGAGAAGTTGAAACAAATAGTGTTCTGTAAACTTTGCAGATTAAGAAATGCTAAATTTCCTCAGTCACATGAGCCACGACGCGAGAAAAACCAACATAACTTAGAACACTTGATATACATGTACTTTTTGCTGTAATAACCCAGGTTTTCAATCAGTGCTCACCTTGCTAATTTCTGAAATGGACTTAAGCATATAAGACCATGTCCTATAAGGGGCTGGCTAGTCACAGAAACCGACTGAATGAAAAGCATTGTAGACTCTGATTAGACTACTCCTCTGGCCTTGGTCCACAACAACTGCTAAAGTATTTGAGCTGTGACATGACTAAACCAACAATATGGCATGTGCGCCCAGAAAAGACTCAGATCAGCCTGGGCATCCACCCAGTCTGATCAGTCTATGCTGTCCGCATGGAGGTTGCTTAGACCCTTAGCTACCATTTAAGCACACAGCAAAGACTCTTGACCAGACTGGGCAGCTGCCCAGGCTGATCTGAGCCTGTGCTGGGCACACAACCTTTTTGTAGATTTTCTGGTGAAGTGTTCATATTAACTTCCTGTTTCAGCTATATAAAAATGTGGCGGAGCGTGGTTCCTGGGCAGTGTCACTGATGGAGGCCCACCAACTGTATAAGGATGGGAACATTGACCAGGCATTACTGAAGTACACCTTCATGGCAGAGTTGGGATATGAGGTGGCACAGTCTAATGTGGCTTATATATTAGATCAAGGTAATGTATCTCTTGCATCTTTGTTTGGCTAGAGATTTAAGTAAGAGTGGAGAGTGGGTGATTGATGATATTTAAAAAAAAAAAGGTAAACTTTCATTAAAAGGTAAGTTATGGCCCCTCTTTTGAAGTGCATCTTCCCCCAGCCAAAGTTTTAATTATAATTATCATCAAATCCAGGTGTGCCTGGCACTCTGCTTGATGTCAGTAGTTGATTGGCACCTGTCATTTGCAACCACGGCCCCCATGGGGTCGGGGGTAGCGGGGGCATAGCGGGGCTTAAGAACCGTGTTTTTATCTAAGAGATGTCCCGGCTTGCCGTGGATATGCCAGGCTTTTGACTCCCACCAAAACAAAGGGGAAAATAGTGGAATGTTTTTTACGAAATTTACCGCGACACTTTGTCAGAATATGGATTTTCATATTTATATGATCCCCTAGGGGGCTGAGACCTTTACCAGGGATTTGACACAAAAAATGTCCCCACAGTTCAGGGCATATACCAGGGCCGTGCAGAGTGGAAAGTCAATATCCCCACTATTCCCCGGCCCCAGGGGGGCTGTGGTTGCAAATGACTGGTGCATTAAATCATGAGCAGTCTGGAAAGACTCAGATCAGCCTGCAAATTCATGCAGTCTGATCAGAGTTTTCCCCATTTGCCTCAACAATTTATGAATCCTGATGATTCAGAAAATTAAAAAGTGAAGACTTTGATCACTATGCACTGTTGATTTAACTATTTAGTGTGCGCATATGGCTTACGGCCTTATTTCACACAAGGTCAGTCTTGAGCTGCATAATGAGAAAAGATGCCAAATGAGATTTGCAAACTGTGGCAACTTACATAAGCCTGCATCTGCACAAATCAACATTGGTCTTTGCTTCTCACATTATAAATTTCTCATGCTCCACACTGACCAGACCACAATAAAACATAGGCATTTTCTGTGCCATTTGATCAGACTCTTCACTGTTTGCATCAGCAGTCCATGACTTTTAAGGTATTTGTATACTGTAAGTGAAGACTGATGAGTATTTATGCATGTGTGTGCATGTTGGGCATAGTAATTGTTGTTTGCGTGTAACAATAAGACTCCTTGGCTCAAAGTTCATAAATATTTCAGGTGAAAGTGGTCTTTTCTCAGAGAAAGAAACCTATCAAAGAGCGTTATTACACTGGACAAGGGCAGCTTCTCAAGGTAATTCACTTTATTATATACCTATCAATGATAAACCCTTTGAACTGCCTGTTTCCTGGCCATCTGATATCAAACTGCAAAGAGCCGTATCAAACTGACATTTTCTGAATCCGTATCACTATCCTTTAAAACAAGGCTATTTCTGAGTTCCAGCTTCAGGCGCGTCATTTGCTGACGTGAATCACAGAAACAAGAACCAGAGACACGGGACTAGTGACGTAACGTTAACAAACACGTCAAAGGGCGCGCAATGATAGCTCAGTCAGTAGCGTTCGTCTTACGACTAGCTATATACCTCTGCCGCGCGAGTTCGAATCCGGGTCGATGCATTATCACTTGCAGGTATGAATAGTTGACTGTTCCCTAAGGTACATAATAAACAAATTATTATAACAGTAACTTGATCTGGTGCACTGTATCACGTCTCGTGGATGAGCTCATACCATTGGATCACCCTCAACGCAAGCGGCTCGGGTGATACGATGGTATGAGCTCATCCACTTGACGTTATACAGTATGCCAGATCAATTTACTATCATAATAATATGTATGAAATAGCATCTTCATCTTGCTGCAGTAGACTGGATTAAATATATCAGTTACTCAGCCTTGTATGTCAGCCTGAGGTGTTAAGGTTTGTTCTAACGCAGCTAGCATGTATAGCCCTTGGGATTGTGGTATTTGGATCTACAACCATGAACTAGAAGTCATAGCCCATGGGGCATTTTTTTTCCGTAAATGATGATTTGGTATTATGAGCTCTTCCAGAACATTCAGTAGTGTAATATCCACTGTTTTGCTTCATAATGATAGAATTTTAATGAGAACGCTGATATGTGCTCAAAATTTTCATTGAATTAGAATCAACCTTCCAGGTAATTGATATGTTAGATGTGGACAGAATGTCTTTGACAGTATGAGAATGCAAAATTCCCTGTCAAAAATGGATCATTTCGTATTAAATTAGATTTGCCTCATGATTCTTAAAAGATTCTGTGAACAAAATAGGCTTTTAATAAAAACAAGAGATAGTTAGTTTATGCCCCACTTATTTTGAGCTCTTTGGAAGGAAAAGTTGTTTATAACTTGTTGTTTGGTAAAACCTTGCCATTTTCTAGAAAAGATGATGGTAATGCCAAGTTAATATTTTGATCACTATTCTAAGATCATATTTCTTATTTTCGCATATATATATATATCAGGGCAGTTCAAGCCAAACTGATGCAAGCAAAAGGTTACAGCATATATTTCACTTTGGTTTGTTGTAGGATCAACAGTAGCCAGGTTGAAGATGGGAGATTATCATTACTATGGTTATGGGACAGAGATAGACTATGAGACTGCAGCTACTCACTATAGACTAGCTACAGAGCAACAACATAATGCCCAGGCCATGTTTAATCTTGGTTACATGCATGAAAATGGCCTAGGATTGAAACAGGTATGTTTTGTCTTATGAGAAAAAGGCATAGGTATATTTGTGATGCCGATGATAAATCTTCAAAAGTTTGCTGATCTAGCTCCATATGTGTGACAAAACCATGCATCCCTCTGCAGAATCTTTGTTGATATCTGTGCAGAGATCAAGATAAGCAGAAATTCCGTGGATGATAGAACCATAAGAATCTTCTCAGGAAAGTTATTCTGATGGGATACATATGTACATGTATTTTCAAAGCTGTACACCTTTTGCACACTTAAGGTTGGGAGCCAAGTTTCCCAAGTAGGCGGAAGCTTCAATTAGTTATTGCCTTTTTCAACTGGAGTCAATTTGGCATATATTTCTCCCTATCTCCCCTTCAATACTGCATTGCCATTTTATTTTCATTACTCTGTGTATACTTTGTATGCTGGTGTATAAGGTGAATTGTATTAATTTCTAATATTAAGAACATCATATTGATTGCTTTGAAGCAAGAATTTGTATTTATTTTGGAGTTGTTAAGTGATGAAAACTCTTTGGATAGCATCACTTGTTCGAGATGGCATATGCTCAGATATCCATATGGGCATGTACAGTCAGATCAGAGCTTGCATAATTTCGCTACAAATAGATGGCTCCTAAGCCATTTAGATAATGAAATGAGTATGCCATAACCGTACTGCATGAGTGAGAAAAACATGGACATTTATACATATGCACAAAGGCAGTCAGTTCACAGTGTGGATCAGATAGCTTTGTATAGCTACTGGTGAAGATAACCTTTTTTTCCAGGATGTACATTTAGCGAAGAGGTTCTATGACATGGCAGCAGAGACTAGTGGTGATGCTTACATTCCAGTTACTATAGCTCTAATGAAGTTAGGATTATTTTATGGTGTAGATGTTTTTAGTAAAGAGGTGAGCTTTCTTTTTTCATTATAATAATTTACCATTGATATTTGGACAAATAAAAAGGGGCAGTGGGTGTTTGAGGCCCAGCATATCTTTAGCACATCATATGAAAGGCAGAGTTCATTCCTCTTCTTTTGCTCTTTTGCTGAGTTTATCCTTTCCTGATTTGAATATACTGCTGTGTTGACAGAGTTTTTCCTGTCACTGGCAGGCCTATTGGGGATCCAACTTGCGACCTTCTGTACCATAGCCAAGCACATCTAACCACTGAATGGCCTACCTCACTATGAACAGTTGTGTTGGGGCAAATAGTGTAGGTTCTAATCTGTTTATATTAAGGTTTTATCATACACTTTAAGGGAAAGCAACTCTGCCTTTTTCATTTTTGCCTCCCTTTGCAATGGGGTAAATTCTTAAAGGAAAGAATTTGCTCCTCTTTGAGCAAATTCTTTCCTTTAAGAGTAGCCCCCAAATTGGAAGGGCCACATTTTCTAGGGAAGCAAATAGAAAGTCACAAATGTAGAAATGATGGAAAAATCATGCATGTATACCCATACATTTTTAAGGTCCATTTCAGAGGTATAAAAGGCATACAGTACAATTTGTTACGTGACACAACATGCTTATTAGTTCTGTGAAGGTTAATAAGGAATAGTCTATTCTCAGAAATCTGTCTGTCTGGTTTAATAGCCCTCAAGCTCAAATTAAGATGTCTGTATGATTTAATTTACCCACAGCCTCAATTTAAGAGGCTCAGATGGGCCTTAATATTCATCCTGACATTTTCAATTCAGAAACAGTTCACATTTAGGGGATGCATTTTTCATAATTACATGTATACATTTGATCACTTCTATGTAATATGAATATGAAAAGTAAATCAGGGTTCAATTTTCGCTGTACTTTTCAAAGTTGACTGAGTCGAGTTGGTACTTTTAAGGAAAAGTAGAGGACCATGTACTTTTGTTAGCATTTCCCAGAAAGTAAGAGATATAATGAAGAAGTGAGGTCTCAGACTGCAGTCTTTATTTTTGCTCTGGAAAAATGTGGTAACAGATCATATGAGTTCTGACTGCTGTTTTGGGAATTGGGGAAAGCCCCTTTTGTAGGAATGCAACACCCCAGGGGAGTCTAGTAGTTAACTACTCAGTAACAGTGTACTATTCACTAATCAGTCTGCACTTTCTGGAGCAGTTTGACCTGAGTCTTCACTTTTGCTCACACTAAATTCCCAAATATCCAGAATCTTTAAAGTTATATTTTAGGCATACCAATTAAGAGGCGTTAGTTGGGAGCCTATATTGCACCAAACCAAAGTTGAGAGACTGAATCCAATAAATACTTTGTAACCAGTATATGTGCAAGAACAAGATAATTGAGCCGCGACACGAGAAAACCAACAATGTGGTTGTGCACCCAGCGAAGACTCCGATCAGCCTGGACATCCACCCTGTCTGCTCAGCCTCTTCGCTGTGCGCTCTAATGGTAGCTAAGGGTCTAAGCTACCTTCATGCAGACAGCGATGATCAGATTGGGCTGATCTGAGTCTGCGCTGGGTGCACAACCACATTGTTGGTTTTGTCGTGTCGCAGCTCATATGTTAATTGTCACCTCCAGAAATAGCTGACAATTCCATGAAATACCTTGCAGATTATGGAAGTAAATATGTAATGCACACTCAGGATCAAGTAAAATAGGATTTTTTGAACTGAATAACATGATTTTGGTTGGTCAATAGACTATTTTCTTTTTTACATGAAACAATAGAGGGGCTGTTCATTAGAACAGGGGCATTTATTAGGAGTATTACAATAGTGTTACAGCACAAAAATTGATAAAGGTATCTCAATACTAGACAGGCCCGACCAGTACGCGGACACTTTTAAGGGTGTTTTACCTGATGTTTAAGACTCAAACGTGTTCTAGATTACCAGATGGGGATGCAATTTAGGAAAATCCTTGTGCTAAATATAGACAAACGGTACATATGAAAAAAGTCATCTGCGCATGGGCAGCGTAACGCTGTTGAGGCCATGCTATTTGCTGTATCAAACAGGCTTATCATACCAGTACGCGGACACCTTAGAATCTGAGTAAACTAAGATGACATTTATACGCTGCAATACTAATTTAATTATTGATACATCTAGTTAACAAAAATGTATAAACATCTTAAAGGGTTGTTCTAATTTCATATCGACACATGGCTGTTTGCTTAGCCCATTTGCGTGTTTGCCGTAGCCAAAATGAAGCATCGATCGTGATACCGGTCTGCATCAGCCCTGAAAATTCGTAACTGTGTTGTGTAAGTGTAAAAGCGAATGACAAAATGATAAAGAAATGGCACATTGAAAAAAATGTTTCAAAGTCAGTAGAATTTGGAAAGTATCTTAGCGTTTATTTGACGCCAAAGACAAAAGTGTCCGCGTACTGGTAGTGTCCGCGTACTGGTCGGGTCTGTCTATGTGGAGTTCAGGTGAATGGGTACTCTTTAAGGGGAAGCAACTCCGAATTTTTTGTTTTTGCCTCCTTTCACAATGAGGTCAACTCTTCAAAGAAAGAATTTGCTCCTCTAGGAGCAAATTCTTTCTTTGAAAGAGTAGACTCTTTTTTTGAGATGTTTCATCATCCAGGAAAGCAAACAGGAAGCCTCAAAAGTTGTTTTTCTTGGTAAAAATGGTGGAATTGATATAAGTGTATCCATACACCTTAGATTTATGAAGATATTGCAATATGAGGGAATGTTAGACTATAATTTGTTTTTGTTTCTTTTCAGATGGAGGGTTTTAACACCTTTAAAAACAAGTTAGATATAAGATATCAGCTTGGACCTAACTGGGACATTTATTTAGCAACTTTCTTAGGCATAATATTAGGAATACTTGTTATATTGCGGAGAGCCAGCTGGCAGTAAGAGTTGTGTCCCTTCCATTGCTCATTTATTTATATCAGAGTTTGTTTAAACTGTATCATGAGGAGAGGTAGCTTATAACATGTGCAAACAGCACAAACCCAGATCAGCCTGTGTACCGACACAGGTTGGTCTGTGTCTATGTTGTTTGCTATATGAGCCACGATATGACAAAACCAACAAAAAGAGGCATGTGCGACCAGTGAAGACCCAGATCAGCCTGGGCAGCTGCCTTGTATGATAAGAGGTTTCACTGTTGGCAAGAAGCTTGCTTAGACCCTTAGCTACCCAGAAGCTTGCTTAGACCCTTAACTACCCTTAAGCGCACAACGAGGACTCAGATCAGACTGGGCGGATGCCCAGGCTGGATGCCCAGTCTGATCTTGGTCTTTGCTGGGCGCACATGCTACTTTGCTGGTTTTGTCATGTCACAGCTCATGTATGTTTTTAGCTCACCTGAGCCAGCGGCTCCGGGGGAGCTTATAGGATGGTAAGGCTCCGTCGTCCGTCGTCCGTCGTTCGTCCGTCGTCCGTCCGTCCACAATTTCAAACGACTTCTCCTCTGAAACCGCTGGGCCAATTGTAACCAAAGTTCATATAGAGCCTCCTGGGACCTTAGGAACGAAAAGTTGTTCAAACGGTCCTGGTCACATGACCAACATGGCCGCCACGCCCATATATGTTAAAAACCTTTAAAAATCTTCTTCTCCAGAACCAATAGGCCGATGGCCTTGAAACTTGGTATGTAGCATCGGGTACGCGAGTACTACCAAGATTGTTCAAATTATGACCTTGGGTTGACCTTGACCTTTTTTACGGCAAGGTCAAATTTGCTTCCTTGTGCTTTTATATGGCAAAATGCTAGAACATAAGATATCTTGGAAACTGTTGCAGATTTTGGGCTAAAAACCAGTATCTACAGTCATCTTAATGAGTACGTGAAGATTTATGACTTTAAGAGGTCAAGGTCATTCTTTGACCTTTGACCCAGAACTCTCATATTTTGACAATTTCGAACAATCTCCTCAACAGCCACTGAGCCAGTTGAAACCAAATTTCATATAGAGCCTCCAGGGGTTGAGGGAACAAAAATTTATTCATACTGTCCAGGTCACATGACCAACATGGTGGCCACGCCCATATATGGTAAAAACCTTTAAAAATCTTCTTCTCCAGAACCAATTGAACCATGGCCTTGAAACTTGATATGTAGCATTGGGTACTCAAGTACTACCAAGATTGTTCAAATTATGACCTTGGGTTGACCTTGACCATTTTACTGCAAGGTCAAATATGGGAAAATGCTAGAACATGAGATTTCATGGAAAGTTTTGAAGATTTTGGCCTAAAAATTGGTACATAGAATCATCTTAATGAGTACATAAAGATTTTTGAGTACAAGAGGTCAAGGTCATTCTTTGACCTTTGACCCAGAAATCTCAAATTTTGACAATTTCAAACAATCTGCTCTAAAACCACTGTGCCAATTGAAACCAAATTTCATATAGAGCCTCGAGGGGTTGATGGAATGAAAATATTTTCTAATGGTCCTGGACACATGACCAACATGGCCGCCATGCCCATATATGGGAAAAACCTTTAAAAATCCTCTTCTCCAGAACCAATTGACCGATGGCCTTGAGACTTTGTAAGTAGCATTGGGTACTTGAGTACTATCAAGATTGTTCAAATTATGACCTTGTGTTGACCTTGACCTTTTGCAGCAAGGTCAAATATGGGAAAATGGTAGAACATAAGATTTCATGGAAAGTTTTAAAGATTTTGACCTAAAAATTTGGTATATACAGTTGTCTTAATGAGTTCATGAAGAATTATGAGTACAAGACTTAGAGGTCAAGGTCATTTTTTTACCTTTGATCCAGATTGCTCATATTTTGACATTTTCAACCATTTCCTCAAAAGCCAAAGGGCCAGTTGTGAACACATTTCATATAGAGCCTCTAGGGGTTGATTGAATGAAAATTTGTTCAAACGGTCCAGGTCACATGACCAACTTGGCCGCCATTACCCCTTACGGGATAAATCTTTAATATTTTTCTTCCCCAGAACCAATACACCTATGGCCCTGAAACTTGGGAAATAGCATGGAGTACTAGAGTACCACCAAGACTGTTCAAATGGTGACCTTGGGTTTACCTTGAACTTTTTTGCGGCATGGTCAAATATGGGAAAATGCTAGAACATAAGATTTCATGGAAAGTTTTGGAGATTTTGGCCTAAAAATGGTATATATGGTTGTCTAATGAGTACATGAAGATTTATGAGTACAAGTGGTCATGGTCATTCTTTGACTTTTGACCCAAAACTCATATTTTGACAATTTCAGACATGATAAGTATAAGCCACCTTGCCAATTGTTCAGGTGAGCGATTCAGGGCCTCATGGCCCTCTTGTTTTAGGACCCATAGACAATGCTTGTGAATGGGTGAGACTGTGATTATAGTTCATAGTTGCGCAGACTGAAATTAGTATTTGCTGTACATAGGATACCTTTAACTTGTGTCTGATAAAACAGGATGAACAGAGAAGTCTCAAATCAGCCTGTGCATATGAGCATTCTGATCAGTTTTCCCATTTGCACGTGAATCATTAGCCCCTGCAGATTCTGTATAGTGAAAAAGTGCACAGGCGAGTTTGAGTATTTCTTGTCTGCACATGACTTAAGGTTCCTTTTCACATGACACCAATTATATGTACAGTCAACTCTGGATATCTCAAACAATGATATTTCAAAGTACCTCCTTACATCAAAGAATATACAATGTAGTTTAGACACAATTCAGATTTCTATTTACATTTCAACTCCTTTTATCTCAAACTACTGATATATCAAAAGTAAATTTTCTGGGACCAGAAAATTTACTTTGAGATATCAGTAGCTTAGGATGAATTTCGAATGAATTATATCTAAGAATATAGTTAAGACATATCCATATTTTAATCCACATTTCAACTCCTCTTATCTCAAACTACTGATATATCAAAATTAAATTTTTGGGATGAACCTAAAATTTAAGATACCAAGAGTTGACTATATATTAAAGTGTATTTGTAATATATATACAGAGCTCTAGATAAGCCATATTTCTGGGGTTTTAATAATGTATATTTGTCTTTACAAAAATATGGGATGGCAATGCTTCAAATTACAAGGAGTAACGGAATAATTTTGGGATTCTTTTCCATATTTCTCCTTGAAAATGTATGCAGTTTATACTTGCCTTTATGAAATGATTCTAACAGGTATTCACAGCATATTTTTATTGGAAACTCGGAGGAAGTTATTTCAAAATTATTGCAAAAATACCCCCCATATGTGTTACCTTGTATGGAGTTTATTTTGAGATCCCATTCGGGAAAAGAAATAAAACTTTTCACCTCAAAATATTTCGCTTTCTGGGGTTCTCATGTGAGCTGTCTGTGATTATATACTTATGGCACAGAAATCTAGATGGACCTGTACTCAAAAAGTGATTGTCCTCATTAATGTGGTTGTGGTAAAACAACCCAAATATGCCCCCTACTAGATCAGTCGGGTCAGAACTGATTTGGGTCATTTGAGCTGCGACATGAGAAAACCAACAAAGTGGCATGTGCTCCTAGCCAAGACTCAGATCAGCCTGGGCATCTGCCCAGTCTGATCAGAGTCTTTGCTCTGTGCTAAAAGGAGATCTAAGGATCTAAGCTACCTATATGCTGACAGCAAAGACTCTACTCAGACTGTGTGGATGCCCAGGCTGATCTGAGTCTTTGCTGGGTGCACATAACACTTTGTTGGTTTTGTCATGTTGTGGCTCATTTGCCGTCAAATATTTGAGACCCCAGACAGGCTGAGAACTTTGAGGATGATTCTGAGAATCTGATAAACTTTATTGGCCTTGATTAGAACTGATGAGTTGGAGAAAAATTCATTTCTCCAAATAATCATCAAGTGCTCACTTGATCTTGCCCTGTAAATA
The DNA here is from genome assembly GCA_963989385.1 of Ctena decussata. Taxonomy (NCBI): domain Eukaryota; kingdom Metazoa; phylum Mollusca; class Bivalvia; order Lucinida; family Lucinidae; genus Ctena; species Ctena decussata. The sequence continues at coordinate 105,584,377 of OZ022499.1, forward strand.
TTCCAAAAGTATGTTCTGGCTTGTTGAGATGTATGTATTGTATATAATGTATATAAACAGAAATAGTGACAGTATGAAACATTGTTACTCAGTGAGTAGACTAGAGGACTTGAAAGTTCTGGAGACAATGGCAAAGCTACTAATTCAGTTATTGGACTCTTCCTTGATTGGCATGCCATGGAAAGTCATGTGCAAACAGAGAAGACTCAGCCTGCACATGTCTAAGAGCCATGATGCAACAAAACCAACAAAGTGGCATGTATGCCTAGTGAAGACTTAGATCAGCCTGAGCATCTGCCCAGTCTGGTCAGAGTCTTTGCTGACTGTGTGGAGCTGGCTTAGGCCCTTAGCTACCTTTTCAGTGCAAAGCAAAGCCACTGATCAGACTAGGCAGATGACCAGGCTGATCTGAGTCTGCATTGGGCATACTTGCCACGTTGTTAATTTGTTGTGTTGCTCATATGCAGTTAATGAACTCTGATGAACTCACATTGCAGATGCCCAGGCTGAACTGAGTCTTTGGTGGGGGCACCTGCCACTTTGTTGGTGTTTTCATGTATCTGTTTAGAATGGCTGTTTTCTCATGATATAGCTAATAATATGCAACTTGCCTGTCTAGAAATTTATGTATTCAGGACTGTATGTTTGTCTGATTGTTGCTCATGGTGTGTAAAGGTGTGTAAGAACTCAGCATTTTAGCATATACTCAAGCATGAGTGAATGACTTTATAATTGAATAATAATACTGTGATAAACTACTCAAAACATTATCTGCCCCTAATAAATAAGTGCTTGTCATATTGGGACAGACATCTGACCCAGTTCAGACTGATCAGGGTCTGTACTGTTTACTATTCAGTCTGCATCTTTTGAAAGCATTACTGCATTGTAAAACCAAACTGTTCCACTTGTTAGAACAGTTGCATGTATTATTTTACATGTCCCAATGTTTTAGAATTTGTGTGGCAGTCCATCTCTTAGATGACCTCTGAGGATTGGTGTAGCCCAGTTTTAGCCCTTAATGCGCCAAAATGCAGACGACGGCAGAATTTCAAAAAATGTTTCGTCCAAGCGATATCATATTGAGAATTCAAACACTAGAGGGCAAACAGTGTAGATACAGATGAGGTGGCTCATTATGAGCAACCTCATCTGGGTCTACACTGTTGACCAATTTAACAATTCTAATTTTTGGTGCTTTAAGGGCTAGTAGCTTGTCTATATAAAAGCATAGGGAGAGCTGCTGTTGTCAATCATGCACTGGCATCTAGATCAGTGTCCAAAGGATGTTTTTGTCAAATTTTTATTTGTGATGGGCAAGTTTGAGCTAGGCAATCTATTTTGTATGCTGACATTCTGTTCTTTTTATTTTTCTTTGAGTTTACTTTAAAGCTGTCTAAAAATGCAAGTTCCAGTTATTTCTTGCCAACTGGCATTTCCTATAACTGTCTCAACAACTATTGAAGTACATGTATATTTATACTATTATGCTTTATAATGCATTTTTGTTTTTTAACTTGAAGCAGATAGTCTGTTTTGTCATTCCAAATATTGCAGTAAAGAATGTCCGTCAGCCTTGAATATGTATACATATATTATGTTAGTTTTATGCTGATTCTGAAACATTAAATAAAAGTTTAAAAATATGCCACTATTGTGTACGGTGTTGATGACTTTTGTAGCCCTTCCAAAATGGGGTCTGCACCCCATTGCTCAGCTAGCCTGAAATATTTTATCATGAGGTATTGCTGCCAGCTTCTCGTCATAGGTTGGACATTAGAAATGTCCATGTTTAAACAAATAAAGGAGCCCCGGTAGCTCAGTGGGTTAAGCGCTGGCCTACTGATCTAGCAGACCTGGGTTCGAGCCCCGCTTGAGGCAAGAATCTTTCCTATTGTATAGTGAACGGGGTACCATTGCACACAGCCTTTCATTATCACCCCTCCATTGTCCTGGTATGACTGAAATACTGTTGAAAAGGACGTAAAATTGCAAGTCAACAATCCATCCTATTTAACGAATGAAGCATTCTTGAGATTCACATTAAGAAGGTTTGAAAATTGAGTTGGGTCATTTCAGTTGGGAGCTAAAATGACCGTCTTTTGATATCTCAATAAAGCAATTTCCAGGCGTGGGGCCCCAGTCATTTTCTAGCTTTTGTTTATTATTTCATTGATCAACAGGAAACCAGAAAAAGCATAAAGCATTTTGAAATTTTGCAGGCTGCTTCTTCATTGTCTTTAGATGTGCCTGTAAATATTAAAGATTACAGTCAGATAATTTTTGTCACTTTTTTCATGTTTCGAACTTAGGCTCAAAGACTAACAAGTGAGTGAGTGAGTGAACTGGGATTTAACGTCCCACCAACAACGAGGTCATATGGAGACGGGACCTCGGTTTACAGTCTCATCCGAAAGACCAGAGAAGCGGGGGATCGATCTTGCGACCCCTGGATTGGTAGTCTGGAGTGTTATCCACTACACTACAGCCGCTCCTAAAGACTAACAAAATGTGTGTGCAGCTCCTCGTGGGACTTTGGACCAGTGAGAGTTTTTGAAACTGTGCAGGTGTTTCTTAACATGGTCTGAGAGCTTGCATGTGGTTTTTGTAGAATCTCCAGATGAATTTTTCATACTTTTCATGGATTCCGAACTTAGCAATATTTCTAGTTCAAATCAATCAAATTGCATTTACAATGGGTACTTCATGTGTGTACATGTATGTCCTCATATTGTTTTGGACATTGTACATTTTGGGATTGTGCGTCCTCCCTTCTTTTTACCAAAGGCGGGGAACATAAATTCATCGAATTTGCTTGTTTATCTCAAAATGTGGAGGTTGATGTGCTTTTCATCATGTTTGTTTAGACATGTTTTCCAAAATGGAGACTTTAAAGGAATAAATTTTCTCATATAGAGCAACTTCTTTCCATCAAGAATTGACCACCATTGAGATGGGAGGTAAAATGAAAATGATAAAGAGTTGCTTCCCCTGAAAGTATATCCATTCACCTTCATAACTAGCGAAGTTCATAGGTGAAAAGGTAAGGCCTATTGAGATTGCTGTAAGATTATGGGAGGTTCTCTGTGCCAGCTCTGTGCTTAAGTATTGGGACACCTAAGATAATTAATTTTCCATTTGTTCCAAATGGAAAATCAATTATTGTAGGTGTCCCAAAATATAGACATTACAGTTAAGTAAAGTTTAAAGTTTCAATATACAGTCAAACCTGTCTTAAGGGGTCACCCAAGGGGACCCTCAAAAACTGGCTGCTTAAGACAGGTGACCCTTTAATACAGGTTCATTTGCACTGTATTTCTGTTCTAGGGACCCAAAGAAAGTGGCTGCTAAAGGCAGGTGACCCCTTAATACAGTGACCCCTTAAGACAGGTTTGACTGTAATTATAGTAATTGTATAAGGTGAGCCAATTATTGTACCAAAAATCATAAAAATTAAAACGTGAGCCAATTATTGTACCAAAAATCATAAAAATTAAAACGTGAGCCAATTATTGTACCAAAAATCATAAAAATTAAAACGTGAGCCAATGATTGTACCAAAAATCATAAAAATTAAAACGTGAGCCAATGATTGTACCAAAAATCATAAAAATTAAAACGTGAGCCAATTATTGTACCAAAAATCATAAAAATTAAAACGTGAGCCAATTATTGTACCAAAAATCATAAAAATTAAAACGTGAGCCAATTATTGTACCAAAAATCATAAAAATTAAAACGTGAGCCAATTATTGTACCAAAAATCATAAAAATTAAAACAGTTTGGATTTAACATGCAGTAATGCATCTCAAAGCTGCAAATTGAATGGCAAACAGTTAGCCTTGTAGAAGCAGTCTGATATGGGTCTCCACTGTTTGCTAAGTCCTATCTGTCCCAATACTTAGAATTTTAACAGTATTTCATAATACCATACTGTGAAATATGATACATTTTCAGGGAGTTCCACAGAAATTAAAGCAGGCGTCAGTAAAAACATTTAAGCAATTTAATAAAATGCTATTACACCTCCTTTTTGCGTAAATGCGATATAAAACAAAACAATATTTGTGTTGTTTATTTTGTTTCAATTTGTTTGTCAATTGAAAACTGTTGCGCTGCTGGTGCTAGGTTGACAAACTCATACAAATGAGTTCCATGTCATTTTCTCAGCAATTAGTTTTGGTTGATTTGTTTGTAAAAATGAAAGATTTCTTGAATACTGAAAGAGTAGTGAGGCCTAACAGAAATGCAAAGGCTACTGTCAAAACCATGTGTTATCATGTTATGGCTCATGATTAATTATTATATGACATCGCTGTTATTCAGTGGAAAACGTTGTGTCATAAAAACCATATGACCACGCATGTAATAACACTTTGGCGCGTATATGTAATGTCATTGACAATGACTGTCTGCAATGTATCTTCTTTTGGAAATAATGCTCATTTTGATGGCAATAAAATCCCATTTTAAAAGGTCATATCAAATAAATAGGATCTTGCACTCGTGGTTATTTCATATGAAATTTATGAAACTCGCCAAAGGTTTGTTTCATAACTTTCATATGAAATGGCCACTCATATAAGATCTATTTATTTGAATGTTTGCAGTAAGTGCAAAATTTTTGAATCACAGGCAGTTACAAGATCGGGACAGTGGGTGTCAGAGGCCCACAATATGTTAAGCACAACATATTACAGAGAGAGTCCATCCAGAGTTTTTCAGTTGCTTGCTGGACCATTGGGACACAGACTTGCAATCCTTTTGCACCACAGCTGAGACCCAGCAGGCACATGACGTCAGAATGACGTCGTACTAACGTCGATGCGACGTCAGTACGACGTCATTTTAACGTCACGTGCCTGCTGGGGAGCCTCTAATCACCTCAGCGTCTCTCTGGCTATTTAATCTATGACGACAAACTTACGCTACATGTATTTGAGGAAAGGAGAAATGGAGATGAATTTGCCAAAAAGTACTTAGAACTACATTTATCAGCGATGCATAAATACTTCAAAGATTTTGAAGACACTGCCAAAGAATCCATTCCTGTTTGATATTAAACAGCCGGTCAATTTTATGTTACCATAATCCGTGGCAATGCTGTTTAGTATGTTTCAGCTCATACAGATTTCTGTATTGCAAATTATCCCGACCCTGACATGTCAAAGGATGCACCGACTTCTCCTTCAAGACCCTGAACAGGTACAAGCTCATCATGAGAAAACCTGTCCTGATGCTTAGTTGAACTGCGCATGTCCTTACACAGGGGTAAGGTTACAAATAGTTGCAAAAGGATTTTATAAGTGCAAATGTCTGAATGAGCGTGTCGAACTAATTTCTGATCTGATTGCACTTGTGCGCAGGTGGGTGTGAACATTCACAGTCCTCATATGCCCAAAGAAACATTACTTATTGCCTGGATAATTTATAAGAATGATGAAGGTTAAATGATGTAATCCTATCTCCCTTAATTGGTGAAATAGATCAAAATGTGTGGGCAGAGTGGATAGAATGACATCGTGACCAGCTTACAATCTGGTTGATATTACCCGACTTCCCATAAAGAAAGATTCTTTCTGTCAAGACAAGATGTCAAAAAACACTTTTCTATAATGAGATAGCAAAAAGAGAAAACAATGAAAACGGCAGGCTCACTACAGGACCTTTCTATACCATCTTTGCAAATGAGTCTTAAATAGAGGATCTTGCATGAGGGCTCATGTATTATTGAATTTATTAAACGAGTTGGGGAAAAAGATAAGATGCGAGGCTCTGCCATTAGAAAACGCGTCGTTTAATGGACGTCAAGGCATAACGTTACGACGTAATTTGCATATTTAATCCACTAGTGGATTATCGTTTTTAATGCGCTTTATTACACTCTCAGATGCGACGTCATATGATAAATAGAAAAACTTACTTATTGCTTTATGCAATGTTTTTCTATTAAAATCACACTAAAATCCAATTGAACTTTCAATTTAAACATTAAGCAAATCCTGTAGAGACTAGAGGCTTTATAATACAATTAATTTCAAGGTGATTGAATGGAAGGGGCATGTTTTGTGTGGATGAATCGGACCTTTGTACTTTTAGCAGCCGTTTTCATGCAATCAAAGGAAATGTTGATTGTGATGTTACTATTTCAGTGCTTTTAGAGACATACAGGCGCCAGGAACGGCTACTATAAGAGAACACATCCCGCCCAATACATATGAGCCGCGACACGACAAAACCAACAATGTGGTTGTGCGCCCAGCGCAGACTCAGATCAGCCTGGGCATCCGCCAAGTTTAACCAGACTCTTCGTTAAGAGCTCAAAAGGTAGCTTAGTGTCTAAGCTACCTCGATGCGGACAGCGAAGACTCTAATCAGGCTGATCTGAGTCTGCGCTGGGCGCACAACCACATTGTTGGTTTTGTCGTGTCGCGGCTCAATATTATATAGATGGAAATTTGAAACATGTTCGGTGAAAAACAAGTAATCATTCTAAAAAATTGAAAGAAACAAACGAATTCGATCAACGTATGTCCCCCGCCTTTAGTCTGCAATCCCAAAGCTACATGCACATCTGGTGACTGACCACCTAGGAGAAGTCTTCGAAGTATCAAAACTGTAGAAGCAGCTGCACACACAAGGTACCTATTTGATAGATCTTCCGATCCCAATAAAATGACTTAGTTCGCAAGTAAAAAAGAAGTGGTATGAAAATACCCTTGCATAACGCATAGAACACATGCTTATCTATAGCCCATGAAGAAGACTCACCGTTTCAGAATGAATCATGAAAAATTGTTGAAGGAGGTTTGCACATAAGGTTCCTACTCAAAAGGTCTTCTGATGCCGAAACACAAGTTGTACCCAGACAACTGAAGGTATTTACCGATTGTTTGAATGCAAATGCTCTCAACCACACAGTAGTAAACCTATACATTAATGCGAAAAACATTTGATACAAATGGCATTCATGGTCTTTTTAATTTTCAAAGTTCGAGAATTCGAATAAAACTAAGTATTTTTTTTTTATTAAACATATAGCTTAAAGGGTCGTCAATCTCACAACCAATTAATAAATAAAGCAATGAACCCAATATACGTAGTTAAAGATTTCATGATGGAACTAATGAAATAATGGTTTTCGTTAATGACCCTTTGAGTATTAAAGAGAGGGAGAAAGAATTGCTAGTGTAAAATATAAATGAGCCGCGACACGAGAAAACCAACAAAGTTTGTGCGCCAAGCCCAGACTCAGATCAGCCTGGACATCCACCCAGTCTGATCAGGCTCTTCCTTAAGCGCTTAAATGGTAGCTAAGGGTCTAAGCTACCTTCATGAAGACAGCGAGGACTCTGATCAGACTGGGCGAATGCCCAGGCTGATCTGAGTCTGCGCTGGGCGCACAACCACTTTGTTGGTTTTGTCATGTCGCGGCTCAAATGTAAAAAGCCACCCCATCACTCCTGCCTACTGCAAGCAGCAGACCCGTACCCAAACTTTAAGTCAGTGTCAAATGTTTCATGTTAAACCACCCCAATTAAAGGAATAAGAATGACTAACATGGTATAGCGGCAACCTCAGCAGCATAACTGTGTCAATGATAGTACAATCGGTTATTACCATATTGGTGTCTTGACACACTCATATTACAATGATTGGGTTCGAGTAAGAAAATCAACTTTCTAGGTTAATGAATTCAAAGAGTAGAGCTAATGACCGTTTAGAGAAATTGTACTGGCGTCGTCGAGCCTTATAAAACAAAGACGAATTTCACACCACGCGGGTCCAACAATACCAGAAAGAAGTATACATTCAAAGTTTTTCATAGTTTGTGCAATAAATAATTTTCTTTCAGATTGGAATCGATGGTAAATGGTCATAAGATTACCTCCTTTTTAAGTGGCCGTAAAATGCAGTGGGGGTTAGAGTTTTACTGCATCTTGGGCACAGCATATGAAAGGCGGAGCCATTTTACTCCTTTCGGTGCCATATTCTTCCCACATTCGAAAAATGGTATCCATTCACTGCTGGGATGACAGAGAGAGAGAGAGAGAGAGAGAGAGAGAGAGAGAGAGAGAGAGAGAGAGAGAGAGAGAGAGAGTTTTCTGGTCTGCGGCTGACCAAATCCAGATTCGAACCCTCAATCTTTTGCATCATTAACCGAGTCGCTCTAACCACTCGACAACGGCGCTTCTCTAGCTACTTGCCCATAGCGTTTCGATAGGCGTGCCAAATTTTACTAAGTGACACGGAATCTCATTTAATCTTTCCCTTCTAAAAGCGAATTCTTATAGGAACTTTCAAATGTCACATAGATCTATTTTTCACCCTGCAAGTGGAATATATTTTAATCACTTTAAATAACATAAAGTTATGTCTCTTAAACTTAAAGTGAATTAGTACACTTTCATAGGAAGCAACTCTGCCATTTCATATTTGAGCCGCGACTTGATAAAACCAACAATGTGGTTGTGCGCCCAGTGCAGACTCAGATCAGCCTGGGCATCCGCCCAGTCTGATCAGAGTCTTCGCTGTCCGCATGGAGGTAGCTTAGACCCTTAGCTACCCTTTGAGCTATAAACGAAGAGTCTGGTCAAACTGGGCGGATGCCCAGGCTGACCAGAGTCTGCGCTGGGTGCACAACCACATTGTTGGTTTTCTCGTGTCGCGGCTCATTTGTCTTCTTTTTCCAAAGGGTTAAACCTTTAAAGAAGATTTTACTCTTCTAGAAGCAAATCCTTTCAAAAGATCACCTTTTGAGTAGGTTCGTCATCCAGGGAAGAATAGAAAAGTCATAAAACCTGTTCCCTTTGTACAATGGTGGAAGATATGTAAGTGTAGCCATACAACTTTAATGTTTTGTTTTGGTGGTGTATGAACCTGTAGAGTTCAGATGAAGAAGGCACGACAATGCTCTATAAACTTTAAATTAACTTCCAATCGTCTCTTTAAATAATGGTTACTCCCTCATGCGTATTAATCTGAACGTATTAGTGTGTAGGCAGCAAGCAGTGCGATTTATTAGGGAAGTCTTGTGCTGTGACAGAGATCAGTCTACGTTAATCATCGAATCTTTTTCACGTTTACAGTTAGACAGCTGTTATTAAGAAGAGATAGCTCACTAAACATACTCTAACGTGATTGGAATGAAGCAGAGAAAATCACCAAGCCGGAGATTCAGGTTAGAAGTGCACAAGTCAAACGGAAAACTCGACAAGTTCTAACAATTTAACACGTAAATAAGTAATTTCAAGTTTTTTGCTCACCTGAGCCAGTGGCTCCGGGGGAGCTTATAGGATGGAAAGGCTCCGTCGTCCGTCCGTCCGTCCGTCCACAATTTCAAACGACTTCTCCTCTGAAACAGCTGGGCCGATTGTAACCAATTTCATATGTAGCCTCCTGGGGTCTTAGGAAAGAAAAGTTGTTCAAAGGGTCTTGGTCACATGACCAATTTGGCCGCCATGCCCATATATGGTAAAAACCTAAAAAAAAATCTTCTCCTCCAGAACCAATAGGTCGATGGCCTTGAAACTTGGTATGTAGCATTGAGTATTTGAGTACTACCAAAATTGTAACCAAATCTCATATAGCGCTCCAGGGGTTGAGGGAATGAAAAATTCGTTCAAATGGTCCAGGTCACATGACCAACATGGCCGCCGGGGAAAAAGCTTTAAAAATCTTCTTCTCCGGAACCAATTGACTGATGGCCTTGAAACTTGGTTTGTAGCATTAGGTACTCCAGTACTATCAAGATTGTTCAAAATAATGACCTTGGGTTGACCCTGAGCATTTTACAGCAAGGTCAAATATGGGGAAATGATAGAACATAAGATTTCATGGAAGGTTTTGAAGATTAAGGCCTAAAATTGGCAAATGCAGTCATATAAATGAGTACATGAAGATTCATGAGTACAAGAGGTCAAGGTCATTCTTTGACCTTTGACCCAGATCTCTCATATTTTGACATTTTCAAACATTTCCTCAAATCGATATCCTGTGGACCCTACGGATACGATACGGACAGTTACAGACTCTGCGGATGCGATGCGGACCTTTACGAATAAATCCGGACATATACGAACAAGCCTTCCGTAGCATCAGCAACATCTTTCCGCGTCTAGAAGTAACAGAAGGTAATGGAAGGTAATAGTACGTATACCTTCGTATCATCCCTCATCGTATAATATCTGACCGCCGACATCCGCATTTATCCTTAACCATACGCATCTATAGGTAACTGTATCCGTTACTTCTGTCAATACTCTTGCTGACAGTAGCCTCTCAAGCACGGCTTCCATGGAAATGTTATCAAAACATCTGTGTATGTTACATCTTAACATACAGAGTCTCTTGCCAAAAATTGATCTCATAAGAGCTGAATCTGACGCATACGACATAATGGTATTTTCTGAGAGCTGGCTGAAACCAGACATATCGGACGATGATATCCAGTTAGAGAATTTTCTGCCACCTTTCAGATCCGATAGATTCGATCGACTCGGAGGAGGGGCGTTATATATGTGCGTGACACCTATTTATGTCGTAGGCGAAAAGATTTAGAAATACGCGACTTGGAGGCTGTCTGGGTGGAGGTTACCGTCAAGGGTAAAAGGGTACAAATAGGCGGGTTTTACAGACCACCCAATAGTAATGTCGACTACTTCAATCTTATCTCTGAGGGTATTGATCGTGCTCATAATACAAATATAAATGACATCATAATTGTCGGTGATTTCAACTATAACATGCTCTCCAACGAAAACAATCCTGTAAAAGATCTTATACAATTATACGGCTTGAAACAACTGATATATGAGGCAACTCACTACACCGAACACTCTGCTTCACTCACAGGCTTGATAATGGTTCGGAATCCGTGCAATATTCTGACTAGTGGTGTAGCAGACCCTTTCATTCCTGATCAGATAAGGTACCATTGTCCAACTGTCGTCTTGCTGAAATTTATTCGTCCAACGCTCAGATCCTACAAACGAAAAATTTGGAATTATGCACGAGCAGACTTTGACAAATTTCGTGAGGTTCTTCGTGAACACGACCTAGAAACTCGAGTTCAGCACAATGATATTGATACCGGAGTCCAGCTAATAACCGAAGCTATCTTCGATGCCGCCAACAGATCAATTCCGAACAAAACCACAACAATACGCCCAAATGATCACCCCTGGATCACATGCCATATTAAGAACCTTATACGGAAACGTAAACGTTGTCACAAAAAATTCAAAAACACCGCAAACATACACTATTGGGATAAATATAAACTCTTTAGAAATACAGTCGTTAATCATATTCGAAGATCTAAGAAAGATTGTTTTGATAAGCTTGAGGATATGCTCACTAGCGAAAATCCAAATCCAAAGTTATTCTGGAAAACTTCAAAACAATTTCTTAAAATCGGTAAAACCTCCCAGAATGTGCCCACACTTACACTCAACGATGAATTTGCTGTAACTGACCTTCAAAAAACTGAAATGCTAAACAAATATTTCGCTTCACAATCGCACGTTAATGATGATAATAAAGTCCTTCCCCAACCTACAACTGTCTTTCACGACCCTTTAGATTTGTTCGTTATCACTCCCCAAAGCACAAAAGATGTTCTCGATAACCTTGACGCTAGTAAGTCCTGTGGACCAGATCTTATGAGTTCACGTTTGCTAAAAGAAGGGTCTTCCTTACTTGCAACACCATATTCTATATTGTTTAACTCATCTTTACAACTGGGAGAGTTTCCGTCCCAGTGGAAAGATGCAAATGTAACATGTATCCATAAAAAGATGATCGGTCTTTGCCCTCAAACTATAGACCAATTTCACTCCTCTGTCGAGCTGGCAAAGTCATGGAACGATGTGTACATAAAGAATTATACAACTACATTAATACACATAACCTTTTAACCCCCTTTCAGTCTGGTTTCGTCCCTGGCGATTCCACAACCTTCCAACTTCTACATACTTACCATATTTTCTGTGAGGCTGTAGACAACGGTAGGGAAGTACGTGTCGTTTTCTGCGACACATAAGCAAGGCGTTCGATAGGGTCTGGCATCGTGGCCTTCTGCACAAGCTGTCACAAATGGGCTGTTCTGAGAGGATCTTGAAATGGTTTTCTAGTTACCTAACTGACAGGCGACAGCGTGTTGTCATGAACGGACAAGCATCTCAGTGGACCTTTGTAAAAGCTGGTGTACCGCAAGGGTCCATTCTCGGACCGCTGCTATTCCTAGTTTATATAAACGACATTGTTAATGAGCTTAATGCCTCTGTAAGACTCTTTGCTGCCGATACAAGCCTATATATCATTGTTGATAATCCAAATACCGCAGCTGCAACATCCAAATACCGCAGCTGCAACATTAAACAATGACCTGAGACATATCAGCAATTGGGCTAGTGACTGGTTAGTTGATTTTAATCCTTCCAAAACATTTTCCATGCTGATATCAAGGAAACGCAATCCTGTTAACCACCCTCCTCTTATCATGAACAACGTAGCATTGACACGTACGTCAACCCACAAACATGTAGGTTTAACTTTCTCAGATACATGTAACTGGACCAGCCACATCACAAATATTACAGATGCTGCATGGAGTAGACTTAATCTCCTGCGTACCCTTAAATTTAAACTTAATAGACGTGCTCTCGAGAAAATGTATTTTGCATTCATAAGGCCCGTATTAGAGTATAGTGACTCAGTATGGGACAATGTCACAGCCGAGAGCAAAAACAGTTAGAAGCAATACACATTGAAGCGGCGAGAATAATCACAGGAGCCACTAAACTGTGTAGCACGGAAAAACTCCTGTCTGACCTTGGGTGGGACTCTTTGCAAAATAGACGCAACAAACATAAATTAATAATTCTCTACAAAACTCTCAACGGCCTTACACCTGAATACTTGCAAAGCATTGTGCCCCCGCTTGTACAAAATACTACAAATTACAATCTTAGGAATTCTAACAATCTTCGTAACATCCACGCTAATACGAATCTTTTCTATAACTCTTTCTTCCCTTCTACCATTCGCACCTGGAACGACCTTTCTGAAGATATTAAAAACTCACCATCTGTGGCATCTTTTAAATACCGTTTAAACAGAGACATACACACACCACCCAAATACTTCAACGCTGGTTCCAGAATGGGCCAGATACTTCACGCACGAATACGTATGGAATGTAGTGCTCTCAATTCACATTTATACAGAAAAAATATCGTCCCTAGTCCTTCATGCTCATGTGGTGAATTCGAAAGCGCATATCACTTCTTTTTTAAATGTCCAAACTACTCCAATGTAAGAAACATGTACCTACCGCGTAATTTAAATGACTTAAACACACATCAGCTACTTCATGGAATGGCGGACGTTCCTAATTTTGATAACGAACGCTTATTTCTGCAAGTACACGATTTCATAACTCACTCGAGAAGGTTTATCTAGAAATTACGGCACATCTCTCACCAAACTATAGATCTAAGTCGGTTGCAGCAGGAGTGGCGGGAACTCGGTCAACAGTGAATAGAATTATATTTCTTTATTTCAGTCAACCGCACTGGCTAGCCACTCCTCTAATATTTTCACCAGTTCACGAAACAGATATATTTTCTGTCTAAACTTATCCTGATTCAGCTTGTGATATCATAAGCCAGTGCGGTCGTACTGTTGATTTTATTATTATTATTATTAATATTATTATTATTATTATCATCATTTTGTTACGGTAGACACTTGTATCGCTTTATGCTAGCCTGGCAAGTGCTACTCGTATACATGTGCCTGCCGAAGCTCCGCGGGGACAGGTGTCTGCGAAAGGCTTGTCTGTACATAGGTTCTCCCACACAGACCATGGGCACCTGGTCCCCGTGGAGCTTCGGGGCACAAAAGCCTGCGAAGAGTACTTGCTGGCTACGGATATGTGTTTAGCCATGTGGTATTCTTTGTTTTAATCATTTTTTGTTTTCATTCCTTTCACCTGATTTACTTGTTTTCTTTCCACCATTCACGTATGTTGCTGTATTCATATTGTTTCAGGAGATGATTTAAATAAGCTTCAGCTTTCTATCAGATCCTGTACCATATAATATTATGTACAATTGTATAGCAACTTATTTGAATAAAATATTGTTTAAACCAACTGTATCCGTAAATTAATCAAGAAATTAGGCCACGCGATTCTGTGGATTTTTATCCACAACTATCCGCCCAATCCGTAATGTATGTGTGTGACTGGGGCATTAGTGAGCTAAAAAACTAATCCGGTTTCACCGGCGTCGCCTCCACGTGCCTTTGGTGCCTGGTGACGTTAAAAATCGATGGGTGGATGGATGGAAGTCAGTTATAATTATCTCTAATGAGCTCGTTATATTCACTTCTGCATTATATTAAACTTTTGGCGAGCAGTATATTTATTATGGCGATTTTTAAAGCGAGGGCTGTAATTAAAATATAATCTGCAACATACATTCATTCATCAAGCGTAAAATTAAGCATTCACGATCACTGGCTAAATTCAGCAAGTGACATTATTTCTCACGTGCTAAACTTTGCGGTCAACTTGCTTTTCATTTTAGCTAGTCAGAACAAAATACCGATATGTTATGTACACGAGACTCTTGAAATAGGAACATATGAACCAACAAAGTCCTTATTATATAAGACAAAGAGGCTTTCTGATTGAATAGATAATCATAATGCAATTTCATAGCTTTAGACGGTTCTGGCAAATTGCTGTTTTATGTACAACTTGCTAAAAGTACCTAGTGATGAAAAGTACAGCTTGCTTTATGAAGAAATTTAATCAGATTTCGCAAGTTATCAAGTGCTACATTTAATCCCTGTTCATAAATAACTTGAATTTGGTAAACGACAAAAAGGAGAACAAAAAGGCTGATCATATATGACAGCAACCGTCTTTGCACGCTACCTTGTCATTAGCATCAATAACTAGATGACAAGTGAACTTGAGTGCTAAATAGTATGAACAGATATCTTCATAACAAACTGTGTCAAAGGAATAAAGATATAAAAGAGCGGGTACTTATTGCCCACTAGCAGTGATATCGGCCAAGTGGTTTCAACATAAACGTGCCTTTACCAAATTTAGTGAGTCAGGTGCGCGTTTCTATAGTGTCGTAAATGCAGGTAGGTCGTTCATACTTTTTTCGGTAGACCCAAATCTTGACAGGAAGCATTCAGATGCATACTTGACCAAGATTTGCGGGCTTTTCTGCTTTTCTCCATGAAACCACCCGTTGTCTTTCAAAATCAGAAACGCATTAGCAAAATTTAGATGTTCGTCACATAAATTAATGATAGAAAAAGGTAGGCATGGGTTTAGATAGACCATATCGAAATTGTCCGTTTTGTATTAAAAGAAACGCCTACACGCTCGAGGATGAATATCACTTCTTAATGGTTTGCCCTGAATACGAAGATATACGGTACGGCACAATTATTTCCCGGAAAACATGGTGTTAAATGTGAGCTTGAATAAGTTTTATAATTTTGTTAGTTCAAAGACTGCATCGGTGATAGTATCTCTAGCAAAATATCTTTATTACGCTTTCAAAAGACGTAAATCATTATTAGATGAATAGTGCATATTCAATATACACTTAACACGTAAATTTGCATTATGTAAAATATCTCTGTTATGGATGGTGATATATTTCATAATATTCTATTCTACATTAAAAAATTATCAAGATTCTTGGAATGCTAGTACAACTGTTTCTGATTTATGATAGTGTATACTGTATTTGTAATATCAAATTTTGTACTTAGATGCTAATTAACCATTTTTGTCTTTAGTATTGTATTGTCACTCGTATAATATTATGCTTCTATTGTTCTATTATGGGCCGGTGGCCTAAATTGGACGAAATAAACTATTTGTATTTGTATTGTATTGTATTGTTTATAATTATTTGGAGGTTGGTACTAAGCAGCGGAAACAGGAAAAAAGTCACGTCGTTTTCATCAATTCAAAACAATTTGACTGTTGCTCAAAAAGGGTGTCAAACGGTTTACTTAAGGGCATATACACCGCCATGGTTTACTGCCATTTTTTCCCCAAAGAACATGATTTTGACTCCCTCGGTGACGGACGTAGCCCTCCAAAATTAGCGCATAGTCTAAAGAAATAAATTTGCCGATAGGGAAGCTATTTTTTTTTCCTTTAAGATTTGACCTCCAATGAAAAGGCAAAATAAAAATGGCAGAGTTGCTTCTCCTGAAAATATGTCCACGCACCTTAGAAGTGCCCTTAAAATTCACTGAAATAGAGTCAAGAGCGGGTTCGAAGAACGTAAATGTAGGTCTGGTAATGCTCTGAAATGTCAAAGACGATTATTTGCCTCACAAGATGCTGAATAAATACTTGAAAAGGGGATTAGTTATATAATCGCTTACCGCTTAATTGCTCAATTAGATTAAAATGTGTAGGCAGAGTTGAAGATGGTACATCGTGACCGGCATACAACCATTTAGGCATGTACGAGAAAGTTTTGCAAGTGGCCTCATAACTTGATTTAAGGGCATACTGGGGATAAATGCTATGCGTGTATTGAAAGCACAACAGTTTGCACTTACAATGATACCAAACAAAATACAAAGATAGTTACAACGAATCTTATTAGATCCCACACCATAGATTATGACGCCACTGGGCTAATTTTCAGTGATATAGCCATTCAAGTCGAATATTGTTTTAAATACAAAATAAAACTTTGTCAAGAGAAGGGTGGCAACTTTTAACAATTCATTCCCTGTAAAGTAATTCGCAGTTCTTTTGACGTTTTTGAATTCGGCGCCAAGGTCATTTTTGAAAGATGGATGCGGCTTCAATTGTTGCATTAATACAGGGATCAAACATTTTTTTCATGCAATAGCATTTGTCAGCTTTCGAGGGAGCTTTTGAAAACCGAGACCGAAGGCCGAGGTTCTCAACAGCCCCCGAGTGCTAATGAAATGAAATAAAACAGGTTTGATAGTTATCATTTTACAAATGGAAACCAAAAATATTTGATTTCTGACTTTCTGTTTGGTTCCTGGATGACAAAGAACGTCCGGAAAAGCGGCTATGGTCCTATAGGAAAGAATTTTTTTTCGCGGAGCGACTTCTTGCGTTAAGAGTTGACTCTCATTCATTGAGAAGGGAAGCAAATATGAATACGATAGAGTTGCTTCTCCTGAAAGTCTACCCTTTCACGTGAGTATTGATCTGGCAATAAAAGTCAGAGGTGAGTCTGGAAAGAAGGAACTGGAAAATGGTTTGGCTGACAGTCATTCGAAAGAATATTGAACAAAAGATCAAAAGAGACATATATCAAGACTTGGCCATTGACAGCAATATACATGTACACACATCCATTAGATTGAAAATAGTTATTTCGGTTGAATTTCATAGCACAAGCAAAGCAAGGGTAGACCCATTTATGGAAGAATTTCAATGTCGAGGGAGAAAAACACGAAATAACAAAAAAATGTTTCCCTATGAAAAATAAAGTATGCACCAGAAAGAGAATACTTTGAGCCCCGACACGAGAAAACCAACAATGTGGTTGTGTGCCCAGCGCAGACTCAGATCAGCCTGGGCATCCGCCCAGTCTGACCAGATTCTTCGTTGTCCGCATCGAGGTAGCTTAGACCCTTAGCTACCCTTTGAGCTCTTAAAGAAGAGTGAGTAAACTATGAAGATGCCAAGGCTGATCTGAGTCTGCACTGGTGGCACAACCATATTGTTGGTTTTCTCGTGTCGCGGCTCAAGTGTACCTACTAACACTAATCCGCCAAAAGAAGCATTCGCAGAAATTCCCAACTGACAATTTACAACTTGATAGTTTTTCTAGACCTGCAAAATTTTAGGTCAACACCAAGATACAACGACCATTACAACGAGGTCATCAAGGGCATTGTATTGGACACAAATGACAATGGTGCCAAACAAATTAACACATATTTGTTCTCATTTGCATCCATTTCGACTTGCATGAGCTTGCTTCGTGGTATTGGTCATATTTCTAATACAGTCAAGTACTGCTTAACCAATACTGTGTATATATGTAAAACAACGTTTCTACTACAATATTTCCTTGCTAAAAATATATATATATATCTATACCATATTTGTTTACCAATGGGGGGAGGGGTTTGGCTCCAAGCATGAGCATACGTAACCTGTACAGGTAAAGGTGTGAAAATTTATTCAACCAATCAGTGGACCAGAATTACCAGTTGTAATAATTTCATTGGCTGATTGGAGGTGTTGACACTATGTGATCAAGAGACAGAATGACACTGTCCATGTTAATCGGTTTTTAACGTTACGAGGCACCAAAGGCACGTGGAGGCAACGCCAGAATGACATCTCCAGAATGACACTATGGAAGTTAATCCTCATATAGTACCACTCCTGTCTTTAAATATTACTAGAAAAGAGCCCGCGCAAGCGCGGAAATATTTCATGATGGTCAAGTTTATATAAAAAAAGCGAGTTTTAATTTTTCAATGTAAATGGCCTTAGGCCCAGGTGAAGATATGACCTTTACCATGAATACTCAGTAAAGCTTCATTTACCTAATTAGTTGTCTGCATCTACAAACTTTCAGGTAGCAGACTGCATTGTTTCTAAAAAAATCAACTTTTTTCACCTTTTCCTATAGAAAAACCCAAGTGACTCAAAAGTTGACCTTGCCGTAAAACAGATCAAGGTCATCCCAGGGTCATCATTTATATAAATTTTGTTGAGCTTTTGAGTCCTTGATGCGACATGCTAAGTTTCAAGATCAAAGGATTTGTGGTTCTGGGGGAGAATTGGTTGATTTGATGCTTAACGTCCACGATAAACAGCTAAGGTCATGTCGGGACGGTCAGTTAACCTAACCACACTATTCCTGGGCAGGCTTAGACCTCCTAAGCAGTTAACCAGTACTAAGTGCACATACTTTCGCCAGTAACTGACAACTGCCCTTCTTGAATCAGCGGAAGGAGAAACGAAAGTTTGTGGCCAGACCGGGTTTCGAACCCAGGACCTTTGACTTATGAGTCAGGTGCCCTACCGATTGCGCTACGCGGCCCGGCGTAGCTCTGGGGGAGAAGATTTTTGAAAATTTTTACCATAATAAATGTTTGCCATCTTGGTTATGTGACCTGTCCTGGGTATTTTTTTCTCGAAAAATTGGGTCCTGGAACGTTTTGGGGGAAAATATTCAAGCCCTCTGAAGACTAAAGGCTTATTTAGCTTCGTTGAATCATTGAAATTGATTTGTCTGCTTCGCTGGAAAAAATGCCCTTTCATACCTGGTGCATGTGTGTTAACCTTAGACATTTTTAATTTTTTTCTTTTCGAAAGTTCAGTTCAGTTTGAATTCTCCTAACGACGTTCCCCAAGTGGCTCAGCGGTACGTAACCATAGCCGCACACACTTGGCGCCGTGTGTCCGTCAAACTTTTCGAAAGACCATGTGCGTTGAGCTTTATTCTTCAATGGGCGAGTTCGATTGGCTACTCGTATTGACTATCGTTCTGGAAGAAAATGGGTCGTTTCGAGCCAGGGCCGTCGGGACTGTCACCATTGAATTCTTCATCCGTTTAGACATATGAGCAAAAATACAAAAATAAATCGTTATTTATGGGGAATGACGTACGTTCATGGGTCGGATTTTTGCATTAGAACCTGCTAAATTTGGACTTGCTAAGCAGCGCGCCGATATAACGACGCAGAACCTAAACGACCGGATTAATTTAAAACGTGTATTCGAGTACACGATAATTTCACTCGAGCGCACCCATTGTTGACAAAAAAAAGTTTCTAGAAAAATACTTGGGAGAATTTAAAATGACTCGAACGCACCCATTGTTGACAAAAAAATTCGACCAATAGTCGAAGTTTCTAGAAAAATACTTGGGAGAATTTAAAATGAAAGACGAATTTAATTCCCAAATTCTTTAAATCTACGTGAAACTAAAACACACGCTAACCGAAATTATCAATGATAGCAATATGCGAAAGAACCAGTATAGAAATTACGCTTGAAAATGCCACCAATTTTGCAGTTTATGTGTTACTTCGTTTATTTAGTATTATAGATATTATTCGGTATTGGTCAAGTGCCAGTGTGCCACCCAAGAAACAGCAACCACAGCCACAAATATATAAGCCAGTTCATTCGTAAAGATTATCTGCATACTTTTTTGTTTTTGTCCAATTCCTACAACGATGTTTCCCAGGAGGCTCAAGGAGATAAATAATCCATGACCTGCGACTACTATCTCGTGGGATTTTAGACGCAGCAGATGCCATACAAATTTGCTTGCGCCAAGCCTTTGTGAAATCTCCAAAACGTACTGTCACATCTGTCTGAAAGCACCTGAAACCTTTCAATCTGGCAAATGCAAATACTTCACAGAATATATAATTTTTCAAAAATATACGTTTTTTGTGTTCTGATGTAACCCAATAATGGCTAACGTCCTATAAAAAATATATATCAGCGTCTGATCAGGGTCTACGCTATGCATAAGACAAATAGGTAATTCTCCTTAATTGACAAATAGAATCATTTTAATAAGGATAGAATAGTCTACTAGGGAAAAAGGGGTTTGAACAATTTTATACGTCTGATGATAACACTTCTTGACTTTGATAATAAAAGAACGACATGCTGGCAGAACCAAACGTCATAAGAATCACGACGGAAGTTAGGCCGAGGATTTGAGTACCGTTAACCGATTTAAGAATCCCAAACCACCATCAATATTCTTTTTTCATGGCCTGTCTACGGCTGTGCTTCCATCGTGGTTTATGTTATGATTTGTTGGGCCCGCTCATGTATACTCTTTAAAAATCGGTCAGGGTTCGAGGTTATAATACTTGAGTACAATCTCAAACTCAAAATAAAGCACACTGATTGGCTGCTTCCGAGCAAGTGCTCGGAAGCAGCCAACCAGTGTGCTTGATTTCGAGTTTGAGAATGTACTCAAGTTTTATAACCTTCGGGCCTGGACACAGTAGCAACTTTGGTGTTCTAAGAGGATAAACTGTGTCTTCGTGTTTCCTTCTATGTTGGTGTCCTGACTGCAGAATTCAAGACCCGTATAATTCTATTTGCGAGTAAAAACATCAAGTGTGAACACAGTTCCAACAGAATTACGTCAATATGAAAAATTTGGTACAAACTTATTTTACCTTTCATTACCTTTCATTGCCTTTCATAAGGTCATCCTGAGTTCAGCGGTGGAGATAACTTTAGAAACGCCAGCACCAACTAAACGTTTCAGCTTGAAGACTGTTTTGATAACAATGCATTTCTATTTCAAATGTTGGCACAGCATCAACCATTCTTATCTTTTGCATTTATTAAACGTTGTTTTTAGAAAAAAATATAAAAGATCATTATGGACAATGCTATGCGCCTAAAAAGTCTTAAATGAACAGAACATTTTCTCTCAACCGTCAACGAAATATTCTTCATTCGGTTATTGTTCTGCAAATTATAGCAAGCATTTATTCAGTGCACTGAAAGGATAGAAATCTAAGGTTCGGACCGACCTCAAGCTTTATTGACTGCCCTTAAGCAAGAGCATATAGATCGGCGGGGTGATATAGATCTTGCCTGTGATTCCCACTGTATCATACCGAGCGTACAGGCCCTGGCCTGTCCATAAACCTAGAGGAGGCCCTCAAGCCAAAATTGCTACTGCTTTTAAGATAATATCGACTCTGGAATCAATGGAAGATAAAAACCGGTTTTTGTTGTAGATTGAATCATCACAAGAATAACGGTTACATGGCAACACTGATACATACAGGGGCTGCCATCGGAAAATGAAAAGAGACAGTACAGGGGCGTAGCCAGGGGCAATAACACAGTACGCACAATCATGTTTTATACTCATTGAGGGCAATACTAGGGGTTAAGCCGCTAAGATATTTCGAATTTGCGTGTCTGTTGGCAGTAAGTATTAAAATTATGCCAAATTAACAACATGTCAGCATGAAATACGCAGGTGTGTGTTGAAATTTTGTCAATTTGACAAAATTTCAATGCGCACCTGCGTATTTGCGTAAAGGTAGCTACGCCATTACAGTGAATCAGAAAGATAGGATAGCATTTATACATTAAGAGTGTCTTTTAAGAAATACATCACTGCAGTATTCTTGCTGTTTGTAAAAGCATCATCATAAATGGTTATTATACTGTCAGGGGCGTATTTTTCGACCAAGGCAATGTGGAAGTTAGTGGAATTAGACCAGAAATTAAATTAGACAGTCTGGCGTTTCGTCAATACACTTAGTCTGAAAGATTTTCCCCACTTCCTTTATATAGCTTCGCTAAAACGGTGCAATAGCTTCATGAGTGTATCAAATAGCTTTTTTACTATACTTCCAAATATAGTGTACGACTGCCAAAGGGATGTCCTGTATTCATTTTATCCCAGATATTTTAAACATCACAGTTGTAGCCTTGTAATATAAGTTTGAGCTGCTTAAACATATATGTCCGCTGACATGCAACATTTTTAAGTAAATATAGATTAAGTCTACCGATCCTAATGCCTGCGGGTTACCATGGACGTTGTTTTAGCTAAATATGTACAAGTGAAAATGAGTTTAAAAAAAGAGAAAGGGTTATATTTGTTACTCCTCAAAATAGAGCTTTGGCTTGATCAATAAGGAAATAAAAGAGAATAATACTAAAAGAAGATGGGTACTTCCACACACATTTTAATATCAATTATATTATGGTGATGACTAGATCACTGATTATGTATGTTTGGATTTACAGCTTACACCGTCTAATGTATATACGAGGGGCTCGTAGCAATTCCGAGTGCCACTTATTTCAATTTTCGAATATTTATACAATGTGAATGACAAACTTTACACCCTGTTACAGTTTACTTTGACCCTACTTCGACAACAACATTGCTATCATGGCAAAAACGCTCTTTTTGTCTCGATCATGTGGTGCCCTGTTCGATCTTTTGGGCCCTGGTTTTCTATACTATCGGCGTTTCCTGGCAGGGTCGGAGGTTTGATCCTGTATGAGTACTTTTAAGACAAAAGTCACTATCTGCTGCGTTCACTATAATTCACACATACACGCAATACAATAATGTAATAATTTACCAGTTTAATTTGATATTATGTCTGCAGCTAAACAAAACAGAATCATTACTTTGTCTGGGTGTCATTCTTTAAAAGAAAATCCAAGAAGTATTTATATAGTGTCAACTAAATTGAGCATAATATTGCAGTACTTGGCAACCAAATAGCTCTGAAAAGTATTGCTACTTATAAGCTGTCAAAGGATACACAATGATTTACATTTCATATGTTTAATCGTATTGATGACGTGGTTAGTTTTACAGTCCACATCTAATACTAGCAGCTATTATCAAAAAAATCTACAAAACAGTAATGAATTCTCCCCAAACGGACTACAAACCTATTCATGAATCTGCAGCGGGCTAGGCGGCTTTCACTGAGCTTAATAAACGGTGCACATAAGCATGTATTTCATACCAAACTACGAGTATATTTGAATCAAAAGAATGTTATTTACGCTACCATTAGTACGCACCTCTAGTAATGTTTCTTTGCGTTTGGTTGCCATTTCTGTTCTCTACAGTGGGGGGACTTACGGATCTCCATCACGCACATTTTGTGCTGGTTAACCATGCACTTGAAAAGAACTAAAATGATAGTTTATCATAGCAGACTTACTCTAATTCTGGCCACCAGATTTCACCACATGTCTGAAGGAGGAAGCGTGATGGAAAGCCGTAACGTTAGTTTGTTCTTGTGTTTTGGCTGTCCAAAACAAAACAAAGACCAAAACTCTCAAATCGGGCCTAAATCCAATACCAACGCTGTACAATATCATTATTATTATTTATCATATGACGCCGCATCTGAGAGTGTAATAAAGCCATGCATTAAAAACGATAATCTACTAGTGGATTAAATATGCAAATAACGTCGTAACGTTATACGTTGACGTCCATAAAAACGTCGCGTTTTCTTATGGCGAAATTGTGACGTTTTAGTGCAAATTTTGCTAATAAAATGTGATTTTAGTGTCATATGATAAATAGAATCTTGCATTCTTGCTCCTGTATTATTGAATTTATTAAACTCGTTGGGGAAAACCGATAAGATGCTCGGCAAAGCCTCGCATCTTATCTTTTTCCCCAACTCGTTTAATAAATTCAATAATACATGAGCACTCATGTAAGATCCTCTGTTTATAAATGACATGAATTTCTCATTTTTGATATTTTGAAGTGTTTCACGATCTAAACTTCAAGCGCCTATGCCTTTAAGCATCGTTTGTAAAAATAGTCGTTGTTGGCTTTACTAATTTAGGTGGCATCTCAGAACTATAGTAGTGTCTAAAGGCAGTGCTGTGGAATGACATAGATAAAAGACGACGGGCGCACCATCTTGGAACAGTCAGTAAATTTACTTGAGAGATTAAACCCGTTTTATGAGGCTCCTACCCAGGAGGAAGACTACATTGAATCAATATTAAATCAACGTTTATGCAACCTCATGACGTTATCAACATTAACAAACGTTAATTCTAATGCACTAACAAATATGTGACATTGCCTGGCATTTTGAGCCTTGCGCAGAGGTGCGACGTTGACGTCACGAAACGTGGAATGAAAGTGACGTCATAGCACGTAAAGTTAATTAAATTTCCGCGAACTGACCAATAAATTTCAAAGCGTCACTTGAAAAGAGTGATTCGACATTTCTATCGGAGTCTTTAATTTTCTTCATCTACACTCTTTTAAGACTGTTCGCATTAAAGATCTTTGAAAAGCGACGTCACGAACCAGAGTTATATAAGTTTATACAGCTAGTATGTAAATTGTATCCAATCAGTGAAACGAAAACAAAAATTCGGGTTGGTGTGATTTTCGTTTGCTTTTGCAGTAAACCTCAGCGCTGTGTCTTTGTGCTTCTCGAAATCTATTCTGGAAACATTAATATAAATATGAAAATGTTAAAAATAAAATTTCCGATTTTCGCTGCAAAAGGCTCAAAATGCCAGGCACCGGCACATATAACGCGACGTGTTGGATAGCGTCAAAATTTGCGACAGTATATTCTGCGATATACAGTAGGGTAACTCGCCCATAAGTCGAACCAGCCCTTAAGTCGAACAAATCAAACAGTTAATATTTATATTGCATCTTTGTGGCTCAGTAAGTGCTATGATATCAGACGTTACCTTGATAAGTGAACAACATAAATAAAAGAGTTCAAAATAAATAATATGAATTATTATATGGCTATCTGTTGCCGCAACTCATCCCACTCGAGCTCTATCTGAATTTCAGAATTTGAATTTTGATATATTTTGTAAAATACTTATTATCATGTGGAAAGAAGACTCAAGTCAACGAAATTTAATATTTTGTTAATCTAACCTGTGACTTCTTAATGTTTGAAATAATAAGTTCTTATTTGTCAAAATAAATAAAGTCTACAAAAGTTTACACATTTAACTCAAACCTATACTTCGCCATTGAGACGAACACCAATTCGCCCTAAAGTCGAACATGGACATATGGTTTCGGAGACAAGAAAAAAATGTAAATTAAAAATGATGGGGCTTGTTGTCGGATGCACCATTAGCTTCTTTAACTGCAGCTCAGGTGGATAAACTCGATTCACCACGCCTTCAAATTAAGGAATGTCAACTAAAATCGCCTAGATATCCAGCTGAAAAGGTATTTCAACAATTTTAGCTTGTTTATCATTAGAAAGAGAGGCCATGGAATCGGTTTCATAACAAAAAAAAAAAAAAAAAACTTAATTAGTACCCATCGGAATCCAAACAATTTGTAGGTATAGCTTTGTACCAAATTTAATATAAATATTATCTAAAAGATATGTTAGGGCTTTACACATGTTTTGACACCGCCAAAGTTTATATCGGTATTGATGTTCAGAGTTAAAGCGTTTCTGTTGTCATATGATGACTTCATAAATATACAAATATACTATAATATAGTGAGTCATTGAATACCCTTGAAAAATGCAAAATGACCGCTCAACAGATTTTTCGCCTTTTCAATTTCAAAACTTAATGGTACTACCCATTCTGCTTTTGTTTTGTTTTGTAATTTAAAAAAGAAAATAGGTAAAACCAGCCCTTTCTCGATTAGAGAAGCTGAATTACCACCTGTTTGGAAAAAAGCTATTCATTTGATTTACCGTGCGAGTCTTTCGTGAAGTTTTGAAAATGTGTGTGTGTGTGTGCTTCTTTCCCTTTCGGTTTTGAGGGCGGGAGATGTGAGATTTGATTGTATCAGTTCCTGATCATTGCCTATCTTTTTACTTTGTCTTGTTTCTATATAATTGCAGCAGTTGTTGTTTGTTGCACTTGTTAGTTTTGATGATCTAAGGAAGAAGGCATTATACTTGTAAACAAAGAAGTACATGTAATTATACCACATTATTTATACCTGGCATAAGTACAGTGAAGTGTAGAAAAACATGGTGATGGAGTGGGCAGTGTGTGGGCCCTAAGACTCGTTTATATCTATATTGTTTTCATGCGCACTGTCAGTGTTCCATCATAAAGGGTTTTACATATTACCGCCAAGTTATTCCTTTTCTGGTTAACCAAGTTGTATGAAAATTCTTCTCTAATTATGGCTACCTCGCCATAGGCATTCATGTGTTTGAATATTTATGTAGAGAAATCTTCGTCACCGCGGAAGACGACGTTCTTAATATAATCCACTGCTGCCTACACACTTAAACGTTTAGGATTAGTACGCATGAGAGAGTAAACACGAGATAATATCGTAGACGTTTATTGGCAGTTAATAGAACATTTTAGATCTTTTTAGATCGTCTATGATGAATACGCATAATGATGTAAACCGCAAGTGCCATTATACGTTTCACTGCAGATTATGGGACAGTAACCGAAACAAAGAAGTTCACGTTGCATTACTGCACTTAAACAGTGGTAAATCGATTTAGATGTATTTTTAGTACCCTTTGAAGTTCAATGTGTTGCTTATCTGCCAATACCGACACGAAAACCAAACCCGTGAGTTTGCTGAAAGTAAAAGCCGCTGAGTCCTCATCTGAATTGCCCTGTGACAACGCATCTCTTCTAGGCTAATGCGATTACTCTGGTGTGGCTTATTACTGACGTTATTATTGCCATTGTCAGCTTTCTGTTAGCGTTTAACATTTTGAACATAATTTGCAATAGCCTGGAAGTCATCTATAGAGAAACAGCTGTCTCTTGGCTTTACACTTTATATGTGAGCCGCGACACGAGAAAACCAAACAATGCCCAGGCTGATCTGAGTCTGCGCCAGCTGCACTACCACTTTATTGGGTTTTCTCGTGTCGCGGCTCAATTATTGTTTTGCTTTGTCGATAGTATTTAAGCAGGGAATTCTGGACAAATATTTAGGATCATTGGAAAAGAATAATATTTATTCCTATTCCTATTTCGGTCATATACAAAGAACACTATGTATTCTAAAAAATTGAACGCAAAACAGATAAAAGCAAGAGAATCACATTTTACAGCAATCCCTGTCTGATGGTTTTGTGACACTGTCTGGCCTACGTTGTTTCTTTGTAGGTAGCTCATGAATAGCTTCTCTCAAGAAGTATCCAAGTTTATCTTTGAAATTTGCTCTTGGCACCACAGGGCAGGCAAACTGAAATGATTTCATGTGAAGGGATACCTTTTCAGAGGAGGTAACTCTTCCATTTTTTATATCCCCCGCAAACTTGTTTGAGGGGGGTATACTGTTTTCACGTTGTCCTTCCGTCCGTCTGTCCGTCCGTTCGTCCGTCCGCAACATTTGCTCCGATTTGTTTCAAATTTTGTCCATAGATGCAGCATGTGAAAAGAGTTGACACATATTTTTCAGTTTTTCCCGGAAGTGTTTTCCTGCTGAGTTATGCCCCTTTATATTTTTCATAAAAAATGTTTGTTATCGCAACTCCTCAAAGACCGCTTGACCGATTTCTTGAAATTAAGTATGTGAACACATATTGGTATGGAGATGTGCATTAAGGTTTCCATTTTGAAATCTGACCCCTCTTTAGTGAGTTATGTCCCTTTTTGATATTTTTGGCCCTAATTTTGGGGTATTTTAGTCGTTTTTGATTTGATTTTATTCAAATTTGGTTCATAGATGCTTCATAAGAAACTAGTTGACACGTGTTTTCCAGTTTTTCCTGGAAGTGTTTTCCTGCTGAGTTATGCCCCTTTATATTTTTCGTAAAAAAAATTGTTATCGCAACTCCTCCTAGACGGTTTGACGGATTTTCTTGAATTAAGTATGTGAACACATATTGTTATGAAGATGTGCATTAAGGTTTCCATTTTGAAATCTGACCCTTATTTCTTGAGTTATGCCCCTTTTTGATATTTTTGGCCCTTATTTTTTTTTTTGGGGGGGGGGGGGGGGGGGAGGGGGGTTAGTCATTTTTGCTTTGATTTTATTCAAATTTGGTTCATTGATGCATCATAAGAAACTAGTTGACACGTGTTTTCCAGTTTTTCCCGGAAGTGTTTTCCTGCTGAGTTATGCCCCTTTATATTTTTCGTAAAAAAAGTTTGTTATCGCAACTCCACCTAGACCGCTTGGCCGATTTTCTTGAAATTAAGTATGTGAACACATATTGGTAGGAAGATATGCATTAAGGTTTCCACTTTGAAATCTGACCCCCCCCCCCCCCCCCACCCCCCCCCCCCCCCCGGCTTGACTTATGCCCCTTTCTGATTTTTTTATCCTAATTTTTGTGTGTGTGTTTTTTTTTAGTCTTTTTTGCTTTGATTTTATTCGAATTTGGTTCATAGATGCATCATAAGAAAATAGTTGACATGTGTTTTCCATTTGTTCCCGGAAGTGTTTTCCTGCTGAGTCATGCCCCTTTATATTTTTCGCAAAAAAAGTTTATCATCGCATCTCCTCCTAGATGGCTAGACCGATTTTCTTGAAATCAAATATCTGAACACATATTGGTATGAAGATATGCAATAAGGTTTCCACTTTGAAATCTGACCCCTCTTTCTTGAGTAATGCCCCTTTATGATATTTTTTATCTAAGTTGGGGGGGGGGGGGGGGGGGGGGGCTGGGGGGATTTATTCATTTTGCTTTGATTGTATTCAAATTTGGTTTGAAAAATGTTGACCCGTGTTTTCCATTTTTCCCCAGAAGTATTTGCCTGCTGAGTTATTCCCCTTTGTAATTTTTGTAATAAAAAATTGTTATTGCTGCTCCTTCTAGACTGCTTGACCGATTTTCTTGATTTTTACTACTGGTTTTTCCAGATTTGCTCTCTGGAGCCAATATTAGATAAAAGTAGACATGTTCAGTTACCTTGATAGGATTATAGGATGAGCTATATTTGTTTGTAGTTGTATGTATGCTTTGTATAACTTTGTAAAACTTGTAAAACTTAGATGACGAAGGTCCATGCTTAACTGTTAAATGCGGGGGGTATTTAGTAAGCCATGCTTACTGCCAAGTCTAGTTGTGCCTCCATGCACCCCAAGGGGATCAGCTCTTAAGCATCTGAGCAATTTCTTTCCTTTAAATGTTGGTCCAATTTATAAGTGACTTCTCCGGGGAAGCAATCAGACTATTACCAACGATTTGACGATTCTCCAATGATAAAAACGAAAAAAAATTGTGATGGTGTACTGATTCAGCTTGATTAGCCAAAGCTGCCTGACCTAAATAGACAAAATACGGTTTATACTACTTAATTCACATGTAAGCCAGTCATTGTATCTTTAACCACAGCGAAATTCTGTTTAACTGATTGATTGTTTTGGGTTTAACGGCCCTTTGAGACAGTATTTCGGTCTATATCGGGTCGTAATTCTGTTAAAATGGCCACGCTATAAAAATGGCGGGAAAACATGATAGTATACCCGCTTAGAAAAGGTTCATTAATCACAGTATCCGAACGCACTGTACCCTCTCCTCCGGTTTTCATAGCGTTGAATCGAGAGTACGAATTTCGCTTATAACCAGTAGCCGGAAATCATTATGTTTTGAGTTTTTATCCGGAATCTACTGCGTCATTTATAGTTATTCAGCTTCGAAAATGTAAAGAGGTAAGTTTAGTATAATTTTCTCTTCGGTCTTTTACTTTATTGTCCTGTACAATGAAAAACTCCTTGCCGTCGCAGATTTTTTTTCCGAACAGCTTAATTTAACACGAGATTGTGTCGTGCAAAACTTAGCTATCATTCTTTTATCAAAACTAACAAACTGTAGATTGATAACGCCTTCCGTTTATTCTAAAGATTTTTTACAAAACATGTAAGAAAATGCTCAAAATGGTTTGAGAATCATGCCAAGGGCGATTTGAATACTGTACCAATTACTACCCACCCATACACGACATTGTACAGGGTAATAAAGTAAAAGACCGAAGAGCAAATTATATTAAACTTACCTCTTTACATTTTCGAAGCTGAATAGCTATAAATGACGCAGCAGATTCCGGATGAAATCTCAAAACATAATGATTTCCGACTACTGGTTATAAGCGAATGTTTGTACTCTCGATTCAACGCTATGAAAACCGGAAGAGATTGTACATGTAGTTCGGATACTGTGTTAATGCTAGAGTTCCGATGCTTAGTTGAAACTTATACCTCGGTCTTCTGTATGGCGTCACTGAATTGTTGTCGCCTCTGGAACATCTGGTAGGCCCAAAAAAACGTTCCGATGGAAAATAAGCCTGAGCCCTCAGTTTTGTTTTTAAACTGAAATAGTTGCATTCATTAACTGTGATGTGCTAAAAGCATCAAGTTGAAATCATCTCGACTTGCTAATACAAGTCAGCTGAATGAACTGAAAGCTGTTTAACTACAGCTGCTTAATCTTCTGCATCGATGAACTTAAGTAGCAGGGCTCCAACCGGAGAGATTTTAGTTGTAACTAGAAGTTACTGAATGAACTACTTTAATTTATATATATCTAAATGCACATGATACTAAGCAAGTAGCCGTTTTAAGACAGTCATTGAAAGCAGGTATATAGATGAAAGTAATGCATGAACCAAAATTAAGCGGCGACACGACAAAACCAACGAAGTGGTTGTGCACCCAGTGCAGACTCAGTTCAGCCTGGGCATCCGCCAAGGCTGACCAGAGTCTTCGCTGTTCGCATGGAGGTAGCTTAGACCCTTAACTACCCTTTGAGCACTTAGAGAAGAGTCTGATCAAACTGGGTGGATGCCCAGGCTGATCTGAGTCTGCGCTGGGCGCACAACCACTTTGTTGGTTTTCTCGTGTCGCGGCTCAACTATGATGATCTCCATCTCGGCTACAAGCTACTACTTGCAAAACATGCGAGTCATTTTGAGCCTTTCTGTCGTCTTCAGAATTTCTAATATAATGACTGTCAAATTGCAACACTTACGGGGCCAAAGAATTTTTCATTCATGACTGACTGCATGAATAAGATTTTAACCAAACCCCAACAGCAGCTGCAGAAGGGGTGCGTCATAAAGACTGGCATGAGTTTTCATCATTTTCAATACAATAGCCGTGTGGCTCTATTTAATGACAATTTAACTATGCCATAAGTTACATACTATTACAGCAAAGCGAATGGGTGAGCGTTGCCGCTCGCTAATATCAGTACGATGCCTGCTAGCATCTACATATTGGCTAACTCAGCATTTCGAGTTCTTCTGCCAAAAGATCACATTATAGTGTTCACTATACGGTCTAAATTGGTAGAGTTCTTGAAGACAATCAGAAATTTCGAAATAGCCACTTTAAGATCTATAAGATATCTTACCCCAAGCGAAAATTGTGCACAGATATGCTAAAGAGATCAAGTGGTTAGATACGGTCGGTATTTTACAGGTTCGAATCGTCGTTTAGCCGACCGGCGCATGGAAAACTACTAGCTCTGTAGTACTGTGTATCTTTTTTCGAGCTCTACTTTCGAACTATGGTAAGAAGCTAGAAAAGGAATGGGTTCCGTCTTTCATATTCTGTGCAGAAGATACAGTGGGTGTTTAACCCCCACTGGCCCTACGGCCACTTAGCTCTGGGAAACCTTTACGTTTTACAGAACATACATATTGGTTGAATAATATGTTATATTGTGGCTAAATATTTTCAGAACTTGGCTGTTTTTTTTTTTTTTTTTTTTTTTTTTTTTTTTACTTTCCCGGTAGGAATGAAATTGAGCGTTTAACAGACGTGATCAATGATTTACCATTTACAGATCTCAAACTCTCAATCACCGACCATTATTTGTATTCTTCACAAAACATAATAAAAAGACTCATTTGCCTAACTGAAATTTATTTACGAAATGAAAAATGCTTAATGAAATATAAATGGTCTCATTGGATTTTATTGCAGCAATATCAAAGACTAATGGCTACACAGCCATGTTTTCCCTCCAAATTTAGAATAGAAAACATCTTTTGTGACCTCTCGTTTGCTTTTCAAGACGACGAAACATTTCATCGATGGCTTTTCGCAAAAAGAATAATTTGCTTCATCGAGGGAGGGAGCAAAATCTTTCTTTTACGAAAAGCCATCGATGAAACTGGAAACGAATTCTTTTTAAGAACAACCTACTTGCAAGTGTTTATAATGTGTGTAGGCTGCAATATATCAGTAAAGCACTTTCGTTTTTTTGTGACACGTGTACTGATTATAAAAAAACAAACAAAAAAAACGTTAAAGACACATTTTTGATTTAATAATACCCCAATGACTGTTTATTGAAACATGCTGCTCAGAGATAAGACCTTCTGTGAGACTTGTGACTGAAGTACAGATAGGGGCCAGATAAAGCTGTCAATCAGCTGTCAAAGGAAAAGAGAAAATATCGTATTTACAAATTAAAATTGGATCAGACTGTGTTGTTGAAGACCACATAAAACTGT
This sequence comes from Ctena decussata, assembly GCA_963989385.1. Taxonomy (NCBI): domain Eukaryota; kingdom Metazoa; phylum Mollusca; class Bivalvia; order Lucinida; family Lucinidae; genus Ctena; species Ctena decussata. Next base: position 105,617,334 of record OZ022499.1, read on the forward strand.
GTAAAAATACCATTATTTGCTCAAAGACTTATGTTGTTTTATAGGAAGAGATGATATAAATAGGGCCATGCAAATAAATAGGGCCATGCAAATAGGTACTCGTACATGATAACATTCGTGCACACCGAGGTCTTTGATCAGTCATCAGTGCCTTCCCTGTTTGCATGAACAGTATGAGATTCCTGGAAATGTAAAACTGCAAAATTGATAATCCAGATCAGTCTACACGTATGTGACGGCTGATTTCAATATCTACTGCCCAGAAAATAAAAATCCGGATCCGTCTACACAGATATGATGGCTCGTTTGAATATTTACTGTTCACATGAACAGTCTGTCTTTCCTTGAAATTTAAAACACAGAAATGAAGACCCTGGGCAGTCTACAAAGCTGTCACGACTGATTTGAATATTAATTTTTGTCAGCAGTGAGTATTCATATCAGCCTGCACAGCTTAACAGCGAAAAAGACCCTGATAAGTCTATGCAATTTACTGTTTGTATTCAAATTAATCTGCATAGCTAAACAGCAAAAGTGAAGACCTTGATCAGCCTACACAGATTAACAACTGATTTTAATAAATAAACTCGTCAAATTGAAAAAGTGTCATCAAAGAGTATTCGAAACAGAATGCTCATCTGCACTGACTGACTGGTCTTCAGTTTTGCTTTTCACAGAAAAACATTTTACTGTTTTAAAATGCCAAAACTTTTAAAATGTTACACTTGAGGACAATTAAACATCTTCTTATCATGTTTATTTGCATTAAATTTAACAAATAATAAACTAAATAAATCAAATAAAATGTTCATCCACTAGTTTATATCTGATCAGAAAAATACAATTAATATTTAAAATAAAGGTTTCGTTTATCATGAATTAATAACTTGTTTTTATCTTATTTACTTAATTTTTCTCAAAGTAGATGCATAAATAGGATAATAGCAGTTTCCTTATATTAGGCGCCCTCATATAGTCTTATTACTGGCTTAATCCCCTCATAAACACCTAGATAAGATACGCCTTGGATGTGAGCTATAGTCTTAAGTACTGTTTATTGTGGGTGATCAAATTGTGCCACCTCATTTTCTTAAAGAAAAAATTGTCTTTAAATCTCAAGGAAAAGTTCTATTTCGCATTCTAAAATCATGCGAATAAAACAAGGTGTCAGAACTCTGAAACAAGTTTTGTTTCCCTTTAAATTGCACGCCAGTGGGTCAGACCACCAACCTACTGCTTATTAGGTTGGTAAGCGACTGTTTCTTGTGTGTGGTCAAGTCTACAAGGATTTAACTGGTAGATTTCCTTTGCTACAGTGTGCCGATGTTTCTGTCAAGTCCCAATTTTTGTACTGATACAGTGTTTATTATTGTTCTCTGTGGCGATCCGTTGCCGATTAGAAAGCCTCCACGCGGACTGAATAGCTAAATATCTGATGAACCGTGGCATAAACTAGAGATAGCTTTTATATCCCAGCAACTGATTTAATCATTCACCCCTCCAGTGCCTGCTGGATATAAAGTCTTACGGAAACTGCACATGTCTGGACCAGACTGCTTCCGAAATATTTTTCATGAAATTCATAAGTAAAACGAATAATTAGATAATGAAACAGGCGGCTGACCTGACTGCTCAATAGTGTAGGCTTCGGGCATCTCATCATCGACTGCTTCAAGCATCCCTATGTACAATCTCATGGAAATTCACATAAAATTTAGTGCTAAGTTATACAGACACATTATTAGTGTTCATATGGATACTAATTGTGCTCCTCTTGTAGCTGATTATACCCCAGACATATGAAGTATGTCGAGGTATATAGTTTTCGTCTTTCCCTCCGTTTCTCCGTCTGTTCGTCCGTGTGTGTGTTTCAGTCTATATCGGGCCATCTTCCAAAGAGAAAGAAAGAGAGGGAAATTGTTAGACGAGAGGAAAAATGTCCACACAACCACAACCCGCACCTACTGCAAGCACAGTAGGTCCGTGCCTTACTATTATCCGAATCAATAGGGCGCCTCGTCACTGGAAGTTATATGCAGCACCATCGCACCACCCAACCATACCCATGGGATTTGACTGTATTAATTCCTGATCGTTGAATATCGTTTTACTTTTCAAAGACGCATGAATTAAATATCTTCACTTGCGAAGCACCTACTGCAATTTATCCTATTCCTGTCAAACATTTACCCCTTTTAAGCAAGCGCAAGGCAGCTGTGAAACAACATGTAGCATTGTGCTGAATGGAAAGACGTCTTAAAAAGATCAGCTTGGCATCTTTTTTCAATCTTGGCATCTTTGAAGGGATTTTCTCAAAGAGGGCAACTCCTACATGAAACGCTTTTGTCCAACTGATAAAATAATCACAATATTCGTGCATAAGGAGAAGAATTAATTAATTTTCTCATCCTATTAGTATTGTATGTTGTAAAAATTGTATATCTACATTTTGTTGAAATAAATTATGTTTAATCTAATATAGGGAGAAGAACTCTATAAGCATTCAGCTTTCGTTCTAATCCCAAGATTGTATTGTATATTATATATATGTATGTATGTTACAATTTAAAAACGAATAAAATATGTTTAAACCAAACTAATTTGACGTTGCTCTGAAAAAATAACAGGAAAATACCAATTATAAAACCTTGAAAAACCATCCAAGACCGATTGATTGATTGTTTTGGGTTTAACGGCTCTTTGAGACAGTATTTCAGTCTATAACGGGCCGTCTTCCAGAGAGAGAGGGAGAAAGAAGAGAGAAATGACAGACAACCCCCACCAGCAACTACTGCAAGCACAGTAAGCCCTTGCACTACTATTGGTTTAAACATATTTATTTCAAAAATCTATGTACAACATATATTGTGACAATATCTATATAAGGATATGAACGGAAGCAAAATGCTTATATAGTTTGCTCCTTTAAATTCGATCTGATAAACATATAGTTGCGAAAAATCTATCAACTACTATTATCCAAATAAGTCCATAACCGTGTTAAAAAAAGAATATCTTCTGTTTCCGCCCAGATGTTATAATTGATATTTCGTTTGCCTCCTCCAAGTCTATTATTGTACAGAATGGTGTCATCTATGCCAAGAAACAAGTTGAAACAAGAGGGCCATGATGGCCCTGGATCGCTCACCTGAGTATCCTGTGAACTTAACCTCCGAGACACCCATATGACCGATAGACAGAGTTTCACAAAGATTAAATGGAAAATGAACCCTTTATTGTGTACCTAAGGTTTTTATAAGATTTAACATAATGACCTAGATTTTGACCCCACATGACCCAGTTTCAAACCTGGTCTAGATTTCTTGGATATGAACATTCTGACAAAGTTATCAAAACTGTGCCCTCTAAAGTGTACACAATGTTTTTCTAAGGTTTAACCTAATGACCTACTTTTTGACCCAACATGACCAAGTTGCACCTTTGGTCCAGATTTGTTGGAGACAAACATTCTGACAAAGTCTCATGAAGATTAGAACAAAACTGTGCCCTCTAAAGCGTTCACACTGTTTTTCTAAGAACTGACCTAGTGACCGACCTGACATGGCCCAGTTTCAAATCTGGTATAGATTTTATGAAAATAAACATTCTGACAATGTTTCTTGTAGATTGGATCATAACTGTGCCCTCTAGAATGTACACAAGGTTTTTCTAAGATTTGACCTAGTGACCTGGTTTTTGACCCCACAAGACTCAGATTCAAATTTGGCCTAGATTTTATACAAATAAACATTCTGACAAAGTTTCATGAAGATTGGATCATCACTGTGCCCTCTAGAGTGTGCACAAGGTCTTTCTGAGATTTGACCCAGTGACCTAGTTTTTGACCCCACATGACCCAGTTTCAAAGATGGTCTAGATTTCATTTAGATAAACATTTTGACAAAGTTTCATGATGATTGGATCATAACTCTGCCCTCTGTGTCATTCTAAGATTTATTTCTATTTTTATCTCTGGTGGCCATTTTGTTCAGCGGAGCAGAACCGTTTTAGCAGTTTTTGTTCAGGGCCATGAGTAAAACATTTCTGTGATTTTATTCTTAAATCAAGCCATTGGCTTTAGAGACGATGATGTTTAAAGCTTTTTTCTATTTTTAGCTCTGGCGGCCATATTGTTCAGCGGAGCGGAACCGTTTGAGCAATTTTGGTCGAGGCTCTCCTAAGGAACATTTCTGCGAAATTATTTCAAAATCTGCCCAGCAGTTTGGGAGGCGAAGTCAATTAAAGGTTTTTCTATTTTTAGCTCTGGCGGCCATATTGTTCAGCGGAGCAAAACCGTTTGAGCAATTTTGGTAGAAGGTCTCCTAAGGAACATTTCTGTGAAATTATTTCAAAATCTGCCCAGCAGTTTTGGAGGAGAAGTCGTTTAAAGGTTTTTCTATATTTAGCTTTGGCGGCCATATTGTTCAGCGGAGCGAAACCGTTTGAGCAATTTTGGTAAAGGGTCTCCTTAGGAACATTTCTGTGAAATTATTTCAAAATCTGCCCAGCAGTTTTGGAGGAGAAGTCGTTTAAAGGTTGTTCTATTTTTAGCTCTGGCGGCCATATCGTTCAGCGGAGCGGAACCATTTGAGCAATTTTGGTAGAGAGTCCCCCAAGAAAAATTTCTGTGAAATTATTTCGAAATCCGTCCAGCAGTTTTGGAGAAGAAGTCGTTTAAAGCAAAAGTTGACGCCGGACGACGGACAAAGACCGATCACAATACCTCACCTTGAGCACGTCGTGCTCAGGTGAGCTAAAAAAAAACACTACAACACAAGAGCTGCCAACAGACAGCATAGCTCGCCTGAATTGGTGCTTGCCCATCACACAGCCGCTATGGTGGTGCGGACTGTTATGCATAAAACTTCAGGCAAGCATGTCCATAATGAAAACACATTTATAAAAAAATAGATATCTCAGAAATAAGTATTAAAAAAATGAAATGAAATTTCGAAGTCCATGAGCTAGAGGTAAAAAGGAACTGAAGAAGGGGGGGGGGGGGGGGGGGGGGGGGGGGGGGGGGGGGCTAGGATTTTACAAAACCCTGAACCGTTATCTAACATCAGTCTAAGTATTAGTATCAACTGATTCCATCATCGTGGCACTGTGAACTTATGTCTTAATAAATATAAAACTTTAACCAAAATCTATAAGACAAAATCCTAAGTCGATGACTTTGACTTCAATGTCATCAAGTGGAGTAAGTATAAGGTGTTTTGTGAAAACTAAAAAAAGTGTCTAATATCAGTTCAAGTATAAACTTAATCTCTGCAAAGCATTATGAATCAGTATGCAATTACAAAACTTTAATAAAGACCAAACTTTCCTAAGTCCCTGACTCTGACTGAGCGGGGGTTGGGGTAGTACTCTGTAGATCTAACTACAGTGTAAATATAAAAAGAATTCACCTATGGGTTCAGGAGATATGTGTCTTAAAACAACTTTAACCAAAACATCCAATCAATCAAAAGACAATTTTCTAAGTCCGTGACCTTGACATCAACGTCACTGAGAGGTGGGGGGGGGGGGGTTGGGGTAGTACTTTCGAAAACTTTAGACCAATATCTAACTTCAGTGCACGTATCAAAGGAATCCATCCTTGGGTTAAGGAGATATTGGGCTTCATAAAACTTTAACCAAAACATCCAGTCCAAACAAAAATCCCAATTTTCTAAGTCCACGACCTTGACATTAAGGTCACTGAGTGGTGTGGGGTGGTACCTTGTTTAACTTTAGACCAATATCTAACTACAGTGCAAGTATAAAAAAAAATCCATCCATGGGTTAAGGAGATGTATGTCTTTAAAAAACTTTAACCAAAACATCCAATCCGTACCCCGACGCGGACGCCGTGGTGACAACAATAGCTCTTTCTGAACTTTCGTTAAGGCGAGCTAAAACGTGTGCTTCTAGGAAACAATGTTGCTTCAATAGCCAAATATCATTGCGTCGTGATGATGAAGACCATTTGTCAATCATTTATTCCCTCTCAAGAAAAGTGTCAAGTGATGATACAGGTACATATTAAAACAGCAAGTGTCGTTGAAATCCATGGACTGACACTCGGCGCCAGGTGTGTGCAACTATGGTTACGTACTGCTGAACCACTTGGGAAACGTCGTTACGAGAATTGAAACAGAGCAGAACAGAAAACCATGGGGAAGACGCAATATATCGTGAAAGGTGTCATCGCCACTGCACTTATTATAAATACTCATTTTACAGCTAAAATTAACATGATTGTTTCACTTTCGTCTACTTCTATTTTGAAAGAATTGTTATCAAAATACAAACAAGTACGGTTCTGATGGATCTCGGATTTTGAAGGTAAAAGTGGCATTAATCGGTACTCATCATTATCAATGCATATTTTTGGTAAGATTATTCATTCGCGAATGACTTACCATTCCTCGATAGTACTGAATATGTGGACTCCAAAAGTAGATTTAGAGGTATAAATTTTAAAAGATGAGGATCTTTTATTTGGCAGTTGGTTGACTCTTAAAAGTCAGTGTTGGAATGTTTATTGAGCAGATAATCTGACAATTCTGGGTCTTTTGAGCTGATATCCAGAAATACGATTGCCGAAGGCTATCTGTAAAACATTGGCTTGCTATTCCCCATGTAACCCAACAATCGTTTTTAATACATTTTGTTCAAATTCATGTTTTATAGACTTATTCAAATTTTGAACTGGGCCATTAGTGAAGTGGATCGCAAACAGTGAATACCATGATCAGACGCTCCTTAGGAGCGATATGATCTGGGTCTGGCTATTCGCCGGGTGGTGCGATGGTGCTGCGTATAAGTTCCAGTGCCGGGCTGTCCTGCTGATTTGGATATTAGAGGGCAAGGGACTACTGTGCTTGCAGTAGGTGCGGTTTGTTTGGACATTTTTTCTCTCGTCTATCATTTTTCTCTTCTTTCTCCCCGTCATTGGGAGACGGCCCGATACAGACTAAGATCCTGTCTCCAACCAACCAACCGACCGTTCGCAAATGAGTTATTGGCTGATAAAATATACATGAACACCTACCAACTCACCTCAGATAGTCAGACCACAGAAATTTCCAAGAACGGCCTAAGATTTTGTTGATTGGTAGTGTTTTAGTTCAACGGTGCTTTGAGTATACCGAGCCGTCTCCCAGAGAGAGGGAGATAGAACAGCAAGATAAGAAAGATGATAGTGAAATATAAATCATCCAACCAACCCTTCCCCGCACCTACTGCAAGCACAGCCAGCCCTGGCCCCACTTTCGTTCAAATTAGCAGGACGGGTGCCCCGGCAGTGAAAGTTTCCCGACCCGAACACTCTCGATAATGAGAAACTTCAACCTTATATATTACGTGGTTTCACGGCCCATCAACAACTAGGTCATAAGGAGACGGGACCTCGGTTAAAAGTGTCATCCGAAAGACCGGAGAAGCGGTGGATTTATTTGTAACGTTGGTTGGTTGGTTGTTTTGGGTTTAACGGTCCTTTGAGACAGTATTTCAGTCTATGTCGGGTCGTCTCCCAAAGAGAGGGAGAAACAAAAAAGAAATGATAGATGACAGAAAAAAGGTCCAAACAACCCCCACCCGCACCTACTGCAAGCACAGTAAGCCCTTGCCCTACTACTATTCAAATAAGTAGGACGCCCCGGCACTGAAAGCTACACGCAGCAAACCACCTCCTATTTGTAACGACATGAATACAATGGATACCACTAGCATGCATATTTGATGCCTATATATGATACAAATACAAACATTCTTGGTTTCATTATGAGATACGCTCAGACGTTCTTTATCAAATTATCTGAAACACGCTCAAATTATCTGAAACACAACTTTCTTAATTGGATCTTGATACTTTTATACGTTCCATTTTCATTTACATAGACCTTTATTAGCCTTGACATTTTTAAGATATTTTCTAACACAATCGAGCCGAACTGTTTTGTTCAGCCGTGTTTTTGCAGCTTTCGATATGATCCTTCTGGCGCTTGGGCGATGGTATGGGGAAGGGCCTGCTGTGCTTGCAGGAGGTGCGGGGTTTTTAGTATTTATTTTTCTCTTGTCTGTTCTCTCTCTCTCTCTCTCTCTCAAGATATTTTCTAACACAATCGAGCCGAACTGTTTTGTTCAGCCGTGTTTTTGCAGCTTTCGATATGATCCTTCTGGCGCTTGGGCGATGGTATGGGGAAGGGCCTGCTGTGCTTGCAGGAGGTGCGGGGTTTTTAGTATTTATTTTTCTCTTGTCTGTTCTCTCTCTCTCTCTCTCTCTCAAGATATTTTCTAACACAATCGAGCCGAACTGTTTTGTTCAGCCGTGTTTTTACAGCTTTCGATATGATCCTTCTGGCGCTTGGGCGATGGTATGGGGAAGGGCCTGCTGTGCTTGCAGCAGGTGCGGGATTTTTAGTATTTATTTTTCTCTTGTCTGTTCTATCATGCTCTCTCTCTCTCTCTCTCTCTCTCTGTGCATATATCTCACTCTGAAAAGTCTGATCTATAGTAGAATGGGCTGTTAAACCCTTAAATAATTAAGCAACGGTAAACCAGAGAAACGATATAATCTCTTTGGATATCCAAGCCGCAAACTGGGATGGTTGATGGTATAGATTCATCGACAATTTGACGACAATGTTCTTGATTTTGTAAAGTTTCCGTTATTAGATGTTAAGACCCATGAATAGACTTTTATCAGTCTTAGATGGTGGAAATTCACCTTATTAAATATAATTTGCTTCTCTGTTACCTTTATACCTGCCTCCGTCTCCAATGTCTGATAAAATAACGAGTTCAGAGAGAAGTAAATTTTTCAATATGACTTATATGGCTAAGAAAGTTTCTAATGTCTTCGACTGAAATCTGTCATGCCCATGAACTACATCTGAAGAGGAGAACCGGCTTGTGAGGTAGCGTATAGAGTCACTTTGAAGATAGATTTCCCTGAAGCCAGGGCAAGGGGAAGTGCACACAGCATTATTGCCAATGAACAAATTTGTTTTTAGGTTATGGTAAAGTCGGATAAATTCGGACAACGGGTAAATTCGGACAACGGGTAAATTCGGGACAGTGACATTGTTTCCTTTATATTCAGTTGTTTGTAGTTAAAACAAAACTAACTGGGCAAACAGTGAAAATCCTGATGAGACGGCATCTGGATTTTCACTGTTTGCAATGGTATGTCCGAATTTACCCGTTGTCCGAAGTTACCCGACTCGACCCTAATGGGTTCACTTTAATGAAAAGCAACTCTACCGTCTTCTTTTTTTTTCGTCTCCGTTTTCAATTGGGATCAAATTTAAGGAGTTGTCCCTTATGAAATAAATATTTTTCTTTAAGAAGTGTTTCATCGGTCAGAGAACCATGTTTAGAATCAATTAGTCAGGGCAATGGGTGTTGCAGCAAAATCGGTCTTAGCCAACCCCGCCCCTTCTAAATTTATTGCTGACCGCCCACAGCCGTGTTTCTGTATTGGACCATCTTTGATTTTTTTAATAGTCTGGTTTCTTCACTTTTCTTCTAGCCTTCGATAGTTTTCTACTATTTGCTGGTAATGCTGATGCGCCTTCGTGGGAAAAAACTGTTCTCGAAGACTTCCGCATGCACTGTCTTATATTTGGTTTTGTCACGTGCTGCTTCTGTTTTCCTTTCTCTTTTGGTTTTGTGCGTGGGATTTGAAATTTGATTGTATCTTTTCATATTTACTACAATAAGACTGATTTTATATCCGACTGTGATTAACGCAAGTCTCCACATACGTCACTTACATATCTTAGATTGTTTGTTTTCAACACATTGCGGTTTGCAAACGGTTGCGGTTTGTCTTTCAAAACAAGTTTTTGAGATGAAACTAAATATTTCTATTTCTTAATTTAGATATTAGAAGCACCTGTAAATTTCTCGTGCATGTCTTTAGTTGATGACAACAATAATAAACATAATCTGTATGGATACATCTCATTTTCAACCGCCATTTGTACATAGGGGAAAAACTTTAAATACTTCCTGATTGTTTCTCTGGGCAATAGAAACCCTCCCAAAAAGGAATCAACTGCTAAAGGAAAGCATTCTTACCTTTTAGAGCTGACCCCCACTAGAAAAGGAAGCAAAAAGACACTGGCATTGTTGCTTTAATTGAAAATGTATCACCAGGTTTTTTGGTTGGTTGTTTGGGGTTGAACCGCCCTTTGAGACAGTATTTCAGTCTATATCGGGCCTTCTCCCAGAAAAAGAGAGAAAGAAAAGAGGAAAAAGTAGACGAGAGAGAAAATTCCAAACAACCCCCGCCCACCCGTACTGAAACCACAGTAGGCCCTTGCCCTACTGTTATCAAAATAAGTAGGACGCTCCGGCACTGGAAGTTATAACCAGCACTATCGCCCGACCACCACCCCTTGTATCACAAGAAAGCCAAGTAGTTTTATTACTGACAGTTCTAAGTAGTATTTTTGTTGAGGTTCCTTTTCATTTAGACTCAGTATATGTGCTGCTTCTTTGTTTCAATTTTCTCTATTTTTCCTTTCAGAGCATGGAGATGGTCGAGTGGTGCGATGGTGCTGTGTATAACTTTCAGTGCCTTCTACTGATTTGGAACATTGTAAGGCAATGGCCGTCTGTGCTTGCAGTAGGTGCGGGTGGGGTTGTTGGGGTATTTTTTCTCTCGTCTATCATTTTTGTTCTTTCTCCATCTCTGGGAGACGGCCCGATATAGGTTGAAATACTGTCTCAAAGGGCCGTTAAACCCAAATCAATTAATCAATCAATCTTTCAGGGCCTTACGTTGTCTTTCTTATGTGATCGTGGCTTTTCCTGGCTATCTACATACTTTAACACAACTGACTTTTGTAGAACTTGCTATCACTGGCGTAAGTTCTTTCAAAGGAAGTTTCCGTGTGACATGTAAAATAGCAGGTAGATTCTGCTAAAGCTACGGATTTTCCTTTAACACGAGTACCAAGCCCAAATATTAGTAAATGGTGAAGCTGCGAGGTTCTGCTTTTGAAAATACATCTTACGCCATGTGCGACCAATGAAGATTCGGATCAGTCTGCTCATTTGCGTAGACTAAACAACGTTTTTGCTGCTCGCTAAATGACGAGTCTTCAGACAATTTGGCTGCTATGAAACGCCTTTTTTCATGGAATTATACAATAATTATTCAGCATGGGAAGCCGTTTATTACATGACTACCATCAAGGCTAATTTTTGTGGGTGTGGTCGGGTCAGGCGATGGTGTTAGGTAACTTTCAGTGCCAGGGCGTTCTACTTTTCTTTGGAAAATAGTCGGACAAGGGCCGGCTGTGCTTGCGGCCGGTGCGTGAACAGGGTTGTATGGCTCTTTTCGCTCTCGTCTTTTTCCCGCTCTCTGGGAGACGGCTCGATATAGATTAAAATACTGTCTCAAAGGGCCGTTTAACCCCAAACAATCAATCAACCAGTTTAAAGTTCGTGATCAAAAATGAGTTCATTGTGAGTCTACTTCTAGCTTTTTCTTTTGACAAATAAGCTGAGATTGTACGACAGGTCGCTGTCTCTGTTCCGTGACAAGGAAGTATATAAATGCCAAGGAAATATAAATGACGGCAAAAAAAAAATCAAAATTAAGTAACTTGACGAATACGCAGAGACAGGAATGTCTCTGAAACAGAGAATAACTAGGAATTTTTATATTATATGGTTTCAATACCGAAATTTGTCGTCATAATAAATACTAGCCTCGACATATAAAACAACCAATTTTCCTTATGCCCGAATTGCGAAGACATATACCATTCTTACCTCTCTCGCATCTAAAGGTCTCAATAAGTTTATTATTTGTTACTGATTCATATTTTTCGGGATGACTATTTCCAGCCAAACAAATAAAGCTGGTCCCTTATTGCACTTCAAGATAGTATTTTCCTCAAACTCGTTAATGTTCGAAAGTTACGAACATATCAGAAAGGAAGATGGGTTTGTTTAGAATTCCCCAGTCCTTTTTTAAGCGTGCTGATATGTGTTGTTGGCGAACAGCGAAGACCCGAATAAGACAGGGCTAATGCGCAGACTCGGTCTCGATTTGCTGTTGTCATACACCATATGCAGTTTTCATACGCCCTTGACAATGATGTTGTTTACTAATACTTATATTGTTGAACTATTTCAGTAAATACAGAACTGTTTTATTTCGGTTCCTTTTTCTCGATTTAGCAATATGACGTATTTGATGTTTAATAAAGGCATGTAAAGCTTTCCCTAAAAGTCCAATAAAGTGTCTCATAGAATTTGTTTTATCTCATGAGAACTATAGCCTGTCGATTATGTATTGAGGCAACGATGAATCTTTTTTACCACCATAATGCATAGTTACAAGTATCTGTCTGCGTAAAATGTCATTTTTAGCTCGCCTGAACGAAAGTTCAGGAAGAGCTATTGTTGTCACCTTGGCGTCGGCGTCCGCGTCAGCGTCGGCGTCCGGATTGGATGTTTTGGTTAAAGTTTTTTAAAGACCTATATCTCCCTAGCCCATGGAAGGATTCTTTTGATACTTGCACTGAAGTTAGATATTGGTCCAAAGTTTAAGAGGGTACCACCCCTACCCCACTTTGTGACCTTGATGTCAAGGTCATGGACTTAGAAAATTGGGAGTTTTTTGGACTGGATGTTTTGGTTAAAGTTTTACAAAGCCCAATATCTCCTTAACCCATGGATGGATTCCTTTGATACTTGCACTATAGTTAGATATTGGTTCAAAGTTTTCCAAGGTACTACCCCCACGCCCCTCAGTGACCTTGATGTCAAGGTCATGGACTTAGAAAATTGTCTTTTTATTGATTGGATGTTTTGGTTAAAGTTTTTTAAAGACACATATCACCTGAACCCATAGATGAATTCTTTAAATATTTGCACTGTAGTTATATGTTAGTCCTAAGTTTTATTTAGTACATCCCCAACCCCGCTCAGTGACCTTGATGTCAAGGTCAGGGACTTAGGAAATTTGGTCTTTGTTAAAGTGTTCTAATTGCATACTGATCCATAATGCTTGACAGAGATTTAGTTTACACTTGAACTGATGTTAGACACTTTTGAGTTTTTACAAAACACTATATACTTACCCCACTGGATGACCTTGAAGACAAGGTTATCAACTTTGAATTTTGTCTTCAAGATTTTGGTTAAAGTTATATATTTATGAAGACATAATTTCACAGTGCCACAATGGACTCAGTTGATACTAATACTTGGACTGATATTGGATAATGGTTCAAGGTTTTGATACATCCTAGGCCCCCCCCCCCACACACACACACACCCCACCCCTTACCTCTCTACCCCTTAGTTCTTTGTCCTCAAGCTCATGGACTTTGAAATTTCGTATGGATTTTTTTTTTAATTTTATTTTAAGACTTCTTTCTGAGATAGCTTTTGTTTATAAATGTGTTGTCATTATGGACATGCTTGTCTGAAGTTTTATGCCTAGCAGTCCACACCACCATAGCAACTTTGTGATGGGCAAGCACTTATTCAGGCGAGCTATGCTGTCAGGCGACAGCTCTTGTAAAATTATGAAATCAGCATTGTGCAAAAACAAAAAGAACTACGATCTGTGTATGTTCTAACTCGTGTGCGCACACGAGTTAGAACATGCACAGGTCGCCCAGACTAGATATTGTAACTTCGACATCGAACGGAGCATACGCTCATAAAATTGTTCACTTGTGTGCAGGATGGTCTATGCATTCACATTTCGCATATATCATAAGTTGATGCTGTTTATATAATAAATAGGGGGTGGTTGGGTGGTGCGAAGGTGCTGCGTGTAACTTCCAGTGCCGGGGCGTCCTACTTATTTGAATAATAGTAGGACAAGGGCTTGCAGTAAGTGCGGGTGGGGGTTGTTTGGACATTTTTTCTCTCGTCTATCATTTCTCTCTTCTTTCTCCCTCCCTTTGGGAGACGGCCCGATATAGACTGCAATATTGTCTCAAAGGGCCGTTAAACCCAAAATAACCAACCAACCAACTATACAATAAAACTCAAATAATCCAGAAAATCCGCACCCAGTGGACCAGCGAGCAAATGTAAGTACAACGTAAGTGGTTGATTGGTTGATTTGATGCTTAACGTCCACGGTAAACAACTAAGGTCATGTCGGGACGGTCAGTTAACCTAACCACACTATTCCTGGGCAGGCTTAGACCTCCTAAGCGGTTAACCAGTACTAAGTGCACATACTATCGCCAGTAACTGACAACTGCCCTTCTTGAATCAGCGGAAGGAGAAACGAAAGTATGTGGCCAGACCAGGTTTCGAACCCAACGTAAGTGGTATCAGGGTGGCGGTCGTTACATGTATTGCGGTGTCGCTGGACGTGACGCCCGCTTTATCAAACCGGCATGTGTGTAAGCAAATGCCAGCCACCCTTAAAGCACGAAAAAGCAGACGACATTTGACGTTTGCAAAATTCCGAAACTGTTTCGTCCAAGCTGTATCATACTGTGAATTTAAGAATATAGGACAAACAGTGCAGAGCTTGATGAGGCGACTCGTAATGACTCATCTGCATCTTCACTGTTTGCAAATTCAGCTAGAATTATTTTCGTTTCTTGCGCATTAAGGGATAAAACAGCATGCCAACTTCACTTTACGTTACCTTGAGGAGTGCTGAGTAAATACTATATCTTCGTCTGACATGACGTCTCTGTAATCGATTACGTAACAGGGATAATCCTTTGCTGTTTTCATCGTTTTAAGAAACATTAGCGGCATGAGACTGAACAAATATGCATGTCTGCCAAAAGTGTCTTAATCAAACACAAAGTGTCAAGACAAAAATAGTGTGTTTTGCGAGCTGCTGTGGCAACTGGTTTTCCTTTAAAACTGATTATATTAAAAAAAAGTACAACTCAGAATCATTTCTATGAGAGAAAGCATGACCTTGTTTATCCCTACAATATGGCCTCTTCTAAACCATGACCTTGTTTATCCCTACAATGCGGCCTCTTCTAAACCTATTTCTGATTTGATGACTAGGGTCAATTAAGGTAAACCCGGACAGAAGGAAAACCCGGACACTCACTGGTTTTCCACTAGTAAAGAGCTTAATTTACATGTTTTCAGTGATTTCTTCTTCTATCCAGTTTTCCCCTTTACTTCTCAATTAAATCTTTTCTTTTGTTAAATTATATTAACACATTATTTTTCTACACCCTCCGAATCTAGTCCTTTGCAAGTCTGTTACTGTTTTCAGGGCAACAAATTCAAAATTAGCTGCAAGCGATGGTGAACTAGGTCCCTGCATAATTCATGGCAATCGTAACTGTTACTTTAAATTATATAGAGTTTTGTTTCTAACTAGTGCAGGCACAATAAAAGTTTCATGATCTATGTTTATTTATTGAAAAAAATTAATATTAGACAATATTTTATCAAAAATGTGACATGTCCGGGTTTACCTTCCGCCAAAATGCAGTGTAAGGTAAACCCGGACATCAGCTATTTTGGGGCACTATATGATTAACAGAAATTAAATATTAATGTTTTTAATGGTTTGAAATTAGAAATACAATATTTGTGCATTCTTCTTTGCAGTTAAGATATGACACTTAGTTATACAACGATAATAAGGTTTATATAGTATAGTTTGAATGTGACCCGTAGCAGACTGAATGAGGTTACTACCCATAACTTTTTAATTGACGATTTAAAATTAATAAATAAAAGTTATGTCTTATACTATATTAGTCCTACCATGAAATATGTTAACAATTACTAAATTTAGTGAATTTTCGTGCTAAATATCTACATAGGCGATATATTCAACAAAGAATCAGCTGTCCGGGTTTACCTTCTCCATGTCCGGGTTTGCCTTACTCAACGGTTTTGCACTTTAAATGACTGTTTTGTCATAAAAATGGTAGTAACCAATCAAAAGATGACAGAAAATAGCTCAACTAAGATGCCTCTGGCCTTAAGGAACACCGAAACAGTGTTTCAGGATCAAATAAAGCACTGGCAATACGAATCGTGGCGACCCTGCAAAAACTGTCCGGGTTTACCTTAATTGACTCTACGGCCGAAGCATAGTCAGGCTTTCAGTTAGCGGATTTGCTCCTCAGATATATAGATACGACAGGTGATGCTTAATGCTCTCGAACACCTGATCAAACCTGTGAATATGGGTCCATGTCTGTATATCTAAATATTACATTTTGACGATGCTTCTTTGGTTTTCAAATTTGGACTTACGGGTCCAGTATTTTGACCACTTTTACATGTACTTCCCATTGAAAAATAGAAAATGTGTTTGTAAAACACTGTGCACCTGACCACTTGTTTGCTTCTCAAAATGGTTCACCTTTGAATTTTCGTCTGAAAAGGGAACATAAACTAACTAAATAAAACAATCAAGAATTAAGCAGTTCATCTTCGGCAAGATGGTCTAGACGCTTTTGCTAAAAAATAGCGAAAAGTGAAACTGACAATTTATCAGTGACTGCTGAACGGATTTAACGAACTTTGACACGAATAATCTTTTCATAACATGACAATTTCTCAGTAACCGCTGAACGGATTTAACGAACTTTGACACGAATAATCTTTTCATAACAATCTTTTATAAGTACCTTTGAGCATTGTAAAAAATGTAAAATCGTCACAATGTTTGTTTAGTTGGTGAAACTTCAGCATAATAGGAGTATTCTATTACAATCAGAATTTTTTCCCAGGGCTCCGGGGTATATAAATACAAACCTTTTTTTTACATTCGAAGCTGCTGGGCTGATAATTCCCAAGCATCAGGCACAGGCGTCAACGGAACTCTGTTTTACATACGGACTCGAAATGAACGAAATGACCTCAAAGGTCTAGAAAATACATAACCTGCACTATGATGACGTACTGGGAAGCCTTTAACTGCCGCCATATGACATTTAAAATCAGCACCAGTGAAGATAAATTAAATAATGAGGTAAGATCCTTTGGAAGCAAGGGACGTATCAGAGAAACGAAAATAACAGACTCGGGTTAGTTGAGTCTGTTCATGTGCAGTTAGAGTGGAGTGGTAATTTCGGACAGCGGGTAAATTCGGACATACCATTGCAAACAGTGAAAATCCAGATGAGACGGCTCATAATGGGCCGTCTCATCAGGATTTCCACTGTTTGCCTAGTTAATTTTGTTTACTGACATATTAAGGAAACAATGTCACCGCCCGAATTTACAGCTGTCCGAAATTACCCGACTATCCTCTATATCATAGTCTTATTTCGTTCCATCACTTTCAATCTAGAGTATGTTTACGGGCGACAAATTGCATCTCAGATATCCAACAAGAATTTTGAACAGTATATTAATTTAATATTAAACACACAAACCTTAGCAGGAATTTAGAAAAGGATAAAACATACACACCTATCTCATATTCCCATTTTATGTGCAGATATGGTACTTATTTGATATTAGATAGGATTTGGTCTCAGACGTCCTGAATTCAAACTGAAATCAATGCTTTATCAAATGCGAAACAGTCGTCGTTCTACTGTCACTGGATTTCCAATGATCTGTTTGCATACCTGAACGGTGTCATTAACATCGGGACAGCAAGTTCCTGACGCTGGTCCGTTGAAGAAACGGAAACTAATGTGGTTTGGTCACGTCTCAAGGTCTTCTGGTTTAGCAAAGACGATTCTACAGGACACAGTGAAAGGAAAAAGAAGAAGAGATAGACAGAAGAAGAGGTGGGAAGACAATATTAAAGAGTGGACAAGGATGGACTTTGCCAGCTCAACTAGGGCAGCTGAAAACAGGAGAAGGTGGAAAGGGATTGTTTCGAAGTCATCTGTGGTTGGTTGGTTGGTTGTTTTGGGTTTATCAGCCCTTTGACACACTATTTCAGTCTATATCGAGCCGTCTCCCAAGGAGAGGGAGAAAGAAGAGGGAAATGATAGACGAGAGAAAGAATGTCCAAACAACCCCCGCCTCACCTACTGCAAGCACAGTAAGCCTTTGCCCTACTACTATTCAAATTAGTAGGACGCCCCGGCATTGGAAGTTACACACAGCACCTTCACACCACCCGACCACCACCGTCATCTGTGGTGCCCCAACGACCTAGTAAGGTTATGGGATAGAATGGAATAGAATATAGCCAGTTCTAAGTCGCGATGGTTTATGTGGTACTCGCTTTCTTGCTTAGCAATCATGAATTGAAATATTTGTATTGTAGAGACAGGCGATTGCAAGTTAATACGTTCAATTTACTTTGAAATTCAGTTATTTGTGAACATATAAGACAAGACCTTCCCGCGTTAAGGATAACTTGCGATTGAACGTGTACCCGTACATCTTAGGTCGAACACGCTAAACACACTCTCGTAGAAAAATCTACCAGACTAATCCCAGTCATCAAGCTTTATGTGGGTAAATCTGGTTTCCTCGTTTACGGCTTCTCCAGCTTTAATCTTGGTTATTTGGAGGAGACCAGAAGTCTTGCGTAAAAAGATAAGATATGCAGATGTGCCCTTTTCTACTAGCATTAAATTAGGGGGAAAAAACGATAAAAGTGTTTAAAAGTAATTTTAGAGTTAAGAATATTATAAAGGAGAAAAATATATGATTTAGGTCTTTGAGTGACTTTTGTGCGTTGAGAAGTTTCATATACATATGTTCACAACATTTAATTGATTGATTGATTGTTTTGGGTTTAACGGCCCTTTTAGACAGTATCTCAGTCTAGATCGGGCCGTCTCCCAGAGAGAGAGAGAGAGGGAGAAAGAATATAAATGATAGACGAGAGAAAAATATCCAAACTACTCCCATCGCACCTACTGCAAGCACAGTAGGTCCTTGCCCTACAATGTTCCAAATCAGTAGGACGGCCTGGCACTGGAACTTATTCACAGCACCATCGCACCACCCAACCACCCCCAAGCAAGATTTAAAGTACAATAAAAGTGTAAAAGATTACATATATCCAAAAGAGTCAATAAAACGGGGTGCATTTTAT
The DNA here is from genome assembly GCA_963989385.1 of Ctena decussata. Lineage (NCBI taxonomy): Eukaryota > Metazoa > Mollusca > Bivalvia > Lucinida > Lucinidae > Ctena > Ctena decussata. The sequence continues at coordinate 105,636,313 of OZ022499.1, forward strand.
ATCTTTATTGTTTCAATCGCTGTCATCTAAAAAGACATTTTCGATGTATGTAAATATTTACAAGTCCTCGATAATACATATCTTTGAATGTACAACTGTAATAAACTGCAGTGGTAACTGTACATGTAATTTTATTATGCTTTTCACATACTTTTTCTGCCATTTGGATTTTACGCGTTGTTAGCAGTGTGTTGTTCAAAGGAATAAAACATATTCAAGACATAAAAGGTAATGAAGTAGAATGTATAGGCAGACATACAGTAGTACAGTCAGGTACTGTCTAAGGCGTATGGGTACATCGCCATGCTTTTCCGTCATTTTTGTCAAAGGGGAACAACTGTCATGATTCCCTGTTTGTGACCCTGGACGACCAAGTACTTTCAAATGGGTGTCTGCTCTAAATCAGGGGCGGATCCAGGATTTCTGGTTAGGGGGACGTCAAGCTGGGGGTCCAGCGGGACGCTAGGGCCCCTGGTGTGTCCAGGGCAAAGCCCTGGCCAGGGGTCCAGAGGCCCCCGGAAGCTCCTGCGTTTTAGCCATTTCTAAGTGGTTCAGAAAGGTTTCCAGAACCCCACCTATCCGGATGTTCCTAGGGTAAACAATTTTATGTACGAGTATTATACTGGAATCCTAAACTTTTTATGTGGTAAACATAGTATACTGAAAGGATTTAAAAACTTCCACCCATTAATTTTAAATATCTCGAAAACAAATGCGGCTACATCCTCCGAAATTTTACAATATATGTATTTTCTAATACCTGATTATATCGATATCTCAAACTTGAAATCGTTCGACCGAATCGGTCAGGAATAAGCACGTGCTCCTCATGTTCTTAGTGTAGTTTACAGATGGATAACTTCAGGTATACAGTTTTCTGGTGACATATTGTTCTCACAATATCACATTAAATTTTAAAAATTTGAACTCGGTCTGTGGCTTCATTTGGCCTACCGCGCCTAAATATCGCTAACAGGTGCAGAGTTTTGGGCCAGCTAAATGATGAAGTTTCAAAACCTGACGTCGCCCGATAATTTTATGCGTTAATTACGGCAATTTGCAATCCCAGACGACGTGCACGGTTTACAAGAAACTAAAAAGACCGTCAGAAAAGCAGCTACCCGAAATTAACATCCAGAGATCGTGACGTTAACTTACGTCGACGCCGTCCCCGTAGTAGCTTTTGCGTGACAGCATCAACTGCAATGATAATTGCAAACTAACGTGAACGACGTGGCAATATTAATACACTATTAAATCATCTAAAAGAGTGTTGCATAAGCTAATGCCATCTTTGCCTTATGCGTTTCAAAGACGTAACGCTCTTTTACTGACGTCATTTAAGTAGATGATACGAATAAACTGCGTTATCTTTAAATTTGAGAAGTTCCCAGCATTTTGTCGTAACATGGTAACACTGTCACAAGTAAAGGAAACAGGAGCCAGCAATAAAAAGTGGAAGTTTTTAAATCCTTCCAGTATATAAGGATGAGACACCTATAAACAAAATTTCTAGCCTGTCGTGTCAAAAGGTCGCCGATTCCATTCGAACCTCGAAAATGGGTAACCACGACTATATCTGTAGCAAAACAACCGTCCGCCTTTCTCCGTAATATACCCGAATGCACTCGTCATTATCCGTCAGTAAAGTGCGTTGTATAACTTGGGTAATAATGCCAAAAAATACACTGTCCTCTGTCACTGGGTGGTTGCTTAGTCCCGGTGGGCGGTGATTTTTTCTGACAATCGTCAACGATTTTTTCTGACAATTTATGTCTCATAAGCGTGACGGAGCAATAAAATAAGTAAACTAACTTATTTTCAATACTTTCTTGGGATCTTTCGCAAGCAGGCTGTTTGCTTGAGCATTTTATAGGCGTATTTAGTCGTTTGTCATATTTTTTTTTTTTGTGAAATAGCCTTAGCAAACCAAAGACGAAAATTACTGCAAAGGTCAATGATTTTTTCCTACAACGACTTTAGTGTCCCGGATTTTTTCCTACAGTGTCCCGGATTTTTTCCTACCACTTATACTGCATTTCAGAGTGTAAAATTAGCAGTATGGTAACAGCAATTAGATTTTTTTTCAGTGTGTGAACTAGTTTTACTACACCGAATGAACATCAAAAACATTTCTGTCATGTATGCCTTATCATGATGATGAAATCGAAAATATGGACCCTTTAGAAGCAAGGAATACGTAAAAGACATAACATCAGAAGTCTGTGTTTACTTGAGTCCTCTTTTCAAGTAGAGACTCAATAAACAGAATCTGTTTCTTCATTCTTTCGGACCATTTCTTGCTTCCAAAAACTCTAACATTTCAAATCTTATTTAACTTCACAGGATGCTGGAGGTGCTGTGCGGCGGCCGTTAAGTCTCCACGTACTCCATCATAGTGCAGATTATATAATTCTAGTCCTTTCGAATCAAGGATTTCATTTCGAGTCATTCTGAAAAAAGAGTAGCCCAGCTGCTGCGCTAGGGGCATGGCTGGGTTTGCACATTTTATTGAAACTTCCCTGAAACTGGCGTTAGGTACCGTGTGACGGCCCTGAATCGAGCCTAGGTATTCAGTCATAGTGTAGATTGTATAAGTTCTGGTCCTTTGGAATCACTTATTTCATTTCGACTCATTTTAATAATTCAGTAACCGCTGCTAGGGGCATGGCCGGAGTTGCACATTGCATGACTGGTCATGAACAGCCGCAGTTAGACCGAGTCTGCTATTTTCATTTCTTTTCTGTTTCCCTTGCTTTCAAAAGAACTGACTTTTCAGAACTTTTTCTATTCAAGTTTTGCAATGCAGTATACACAAATGTACAGGCCCTCAAGAGAAGTACTGGCTGGATGGATGGATGACTTGCGATTCTACGTTCGTTTCAACAGTATTTCAGTTATATCAGGACGATAGGAGGGTGATAATGAAAGGCTGTCTGCAATGGAACTCCGTTTACTTTTGAAAAGATTCTCACCTCAAGCGGGGATCGAACCCGGGACCGCTATATCAGCAAGCCAGCGTTTAACCTACTGAGCACCGGTGCTCCAGCACCGGCTGGAAATGTGAACTGCTTTCAGAATTATCAAGTCTAACATAAACTACGCTCTAGTGAAGAACAGGTAGCTGTTGTACACCAAGGATAGTACAAATGCAAAGATTGATGCTAAAATGGAATCACGCACGCACGCACGCGCGCACGCGCGCGCGCACGCACTCACACACACACAGAGGCACACACGCAGGCATGCACGCACAATTTTGAAGACAACGTAAATCTTCTACGCCGCCTAAGCGAGAAAAACATTCTGGCCGCGGCGGAACTCGAATCTTCAACCTTCTCGGTACTACTGAGTAAAAAGTTAGGCAATGATCAGGACAACTCTGCCAGCTGAGCTATCCTGGCGTTGGACGACCATATGGCCACATCGTTCAGTTGGTAGAGCTAGTACAGCAGTCTCGCCTGCATTGGGAAGGCCACTGAACATTGTTTTAATCTCACTAAGGTTACTCAGGTCTTTACTACATGGTATTCCATTGTACATTTTTATATATGGAGCAATAGAATGGGGTGTATATAATGAAAAAGCTGGTCCTTTAATGACCGACAAGTATTCCGTCTTCCATTTATGCACCACAATAAAAGTTTGGGACATGTTTAAATCTTGCTATTCACTCTGGCAGCAATAAAGTATCATACTGACTACTCATTTTGCTGTTTGCATTGTCAGAAAAAATCAGGCGCTTAAAATCTATTGTAGGAGCAAATCCGGGACCTGTAGGAAAAAATCCGGGACTTCTGAAAAATTAAAATCAGCTGATAGACCCATTAATATTATTGCAACGTGTCAAAAAATAATATAATATGTTTCCAGACACCGATTTATGATTTAAAATAGCTTTTCCCTGTAGTAAACTTCGAAGACATAGACATAGCAGACAGTTCATCGAGCTGTACTCTAAATTAAAATTTCCGGTTTAATTTGTCTGTTGACAACGTTAAACTTTGTATTGTATCTAATCTGCTTAAGATCTACCAGGAATGCGCTTAAGATTTGTAAAACTAATAGTTTAATTGACAAAATTCACCATTTTGTCGCAACAATTTTCTATTATGACGTCACGGAGAACAAGGGCTTCGCAAGCGGCGCATAATACGCCCGTTTCAGTGTCATGAAGGAGTTACAGAATGAACAAGATTGTTTATAGAAGGATGGACAGGCAGACAAAACAGGGGAAACAACTCTGTAATTAATGACTGCAATGTTATTAAAACAACACATCAAATACTATTAGTACACCAAAAATCAGGATCCAGGGTGAAGCAGCTCAGAAGTTGTGAAACGCCAAAGTCAAACAAGGGAGATAATTCATAAACTCTTAGTCGCAATACTTTCCCTTGACAATATACACATCACCAACAAGTTTCGTTAAAATATTTCCAATGGTTAAGGAGATACAGAGTAAAACGCAAATTGATGCAAGGGCAGATAATTCAGGAGGTAAGCAAGAGTTATGGTTCATGCGCATGATACATTACCCAATTATTATACACATTCCTACAAAGTTTCATTGAAATATTTCAAAGGGTTAAGGAGTTATGGGGGAATGGGTTAGCCTAAAAAACTAATCAAAGGGAGGTTACTCCAAAATTAAGTAAGGGGGAACAACCATTCTTATATGTGACACACCATCTTGTGATCATGCACATTGCTATAAAGTTTCATCAAGATATACCGAATGGGTACTTAGTTATAGAATGCACAAGATTAGTATACACAAAAATACCCTAAAAATCTAATCAAAGGGATGCAACTCCAAAACGAAGAAAGGGAGAGCAACCATTGTTATACGCGACACATCATCACACCCTCATACACATTGCTATGAAGTTTCATGAAGATATCTGAAACGGTTATCTAGTTATGGCGCGCACAAGACTAGTAGGGTAAAAAATAATCAAAGGGGCATAACTTTGAAATTAAGAAAGGGGGAGCAACCATTACTATACGCAACACTTTGCCCCATCCTAATATATATGCCTACAAAATTTCATGAAGATATCTCAAACCGTTTCTGAGATATGGTGCGCACAAGAATGTTGACGGACGGACAGACGGACGGACAGACAGACGGACGGACGGACAGCGCCATGCCATAATACGTCCGTTTTTTCAAAACGGGCGTATAAAAAATCATTGACAATTTGGAAAAAATCCGGGACCATTGTCAGAAAAAATCGTTGACCATTGTCAGAAAAACTCACCGCCTACCGGGACTAAGCAACCACCCAGTGTTTGTGGCGAAGTTGGTAAAGCAATAAGCACTACGAGTATAAACTACTAAGTTTTGCATGGGCATACCGTTGGGTCAGCGTTTTTTTTTTGTTTTTTTTTTTTTCTTTTTTTTTTTTTTTATTTTTTTTTTCTTTTCCAGCAGGTGGACGGGTATTTTTCCCCGATATAGCATAATATCGTGGGAAGATTTTTTAACTGTTTATGGGTCTCATTGGCATTGAGCAATTTATTCTATCGAGCTACTGTGTCGTTGCCCTGGTCGTATGCTCAAATGATACATGAAGGTGTTCACATATTTGTTGTTTTCATTTTTTCCGCTCCTCCTACATTTCGGACAAAGTTGGGATATAACGCGTGGAGAATCTTCTACGAGAATTGAACCAAAAACTGTTGAACTCATATTATGGCTGGACGATTGCCTGTGATGTAGATTTAGGAGCTCTTTCGTAATGTTTTGTCTGACAAAGTCATGCACAATCAATCTGTTCAAAAGGCTCTTTTTGAAGACTCATGAACTTGCCTGTCCAACAGAGAAAGAGCGAAACATAACCTCAACCCAGCATGCGGACTGACCAGGATATTGCTGATTAGACAAAGCAGAAATTTCAGCTCAAAATGTTGGTTGGTTGGTTTTTGGGGGTTTTACGACTCGTTTGGACAGTATTTCAGTCTATATTGAGGCGTCTGCCAGAGAGAGGGAGAAAGAAAAGAGATGTGATAGGCAAGAGAAAAATATCCAAACAACCCCACCCGCACCTACTGCAAGTACAATAGGCCCTTGCCCTACTATTATCCAAATTAGTTGGACGCTCCGGCAGGACCGCAACCAATCCCGCTGCTCAAAATGACAAAATTTATGCTTTCCCAAGGTCAGACAGGGATTCGGTTTTGTCACAGTCGAGCGTTATTTTTGGAGTTGCACTTGATGCTGAAGCGTCCGTGTAGCGAAGTTGTTAGCGCTCCCGAATGTGGATCATTGGGTCTAGTCCAGATGGCAGACAAGGCTCTGTTAACCTGTGCTTTATTGCACATAGTCTTTCACAATCACCCTTGAATCGTCCTGGTATGACTAAAATATTGTTGAATAGACGTTAAGCCGCCATATCGTCCATTCATCATGTGAATTCTCGTTTTGATACAAGAAACCCCTTTGCATGGTATAAACCCTAGCTATTATGTGTAGTTTCACATAATTCGTAGTAAAACAAGAAGAGGGTAATTCGTTATTAGAAGTGGAGAACTTAAAATGAAATGAAATTGACAAAAAAATAAATAAATAAATAAGTAAAATAAAGGCAAAAAGGGGGGCGAGGAGAGGGGGGGGGGGGCAAAAAGAAAAGGGAAACACGGGATTTGAACCACTGACTCAACATATTTAGTCTAATAGTTTACAAGCTGAACCTCTGGACCACATTCACAGTATCCGAACTGACTGTACCCTCTCTTCCGATTGTCATATCGTTGAATCGAGGGTACAGAGTTCGCTTATAACCAGTAGTCGGAAATCATTGTGTTTTGAGATTTTATCCGGAATCTGCTGCGTCATTTATAGTTTTTCAGCTTCGAAGATGTAAAGAGGTAAGTTTGATATAATTTGCTCTTCGGTCTTTTAGTTTATTACCCTGTACAATGAAAACCTCATGGCCGTCACCGAAATTTATCCCGAACAGCTTAATTTAACACGAGTTTGTGTCGTGCAAACCCTAGCTATCATCCTATTATCAAAACTAACAAACGGTAGATTGATAACGCCTTCCGTTTATTTTAAAGATTTTTTTATAAAACATGTAAGAAAAGGCTGAAAATGGAATTAGAATCATGCCAGGGGCCACTTGAATATTGTACCGTTTACTACCCACCCATACACGACATTGTACAGAACAATAAGGTAAAAGACCGAAGAGCAAATTATATCAAACTTACCTCTTTACATTTTCGAAGCTGGATAACTGTAAAAGACGCAGCACATGCCGGATAAAATCCCAAAACATAATGATTTCCGACTACTGGTTATAAGCGAGTGTTTGTACTCTCGATTCGAAGCTATGTAAACCGGGAGAGCTGGTACAGAGAGTTCGGTCACTGTGACATTGGCATGTATCGAAAGCGTTTTAAATGGTTATATATAAAAGTGTTCTGACTGATACGGAAAGAGCCGACTTTTTCCGTGACAAGCTGCTCAACCTATTTCAAGGTTTTGTCCAAAGTTAAAAGTGCATTGACACGACAGTAAACAAAATTTGATCTATAATTCATATAGTCAAAGAGGGATTAATACAATAATGCTTTACACGTGTCTAAACTTGAAAATCCATTACCTTATCCAGTACCATTAGACAATTGAATAACAGAATGGTAGGCAGTAAACACAGAAAGACAATTAAATGGCGGTAAAAGAGGGGCGTCGCCGATGTGGCATCTCTGAATTGAGATTTCTACGTTTGCGAGCGGAGCGAGCAAGAAAAAAATCAGACATTAAAAAACACAGCTATAAATCATTTAAAAGAATTGGCTTTAGCGATTTTAGTGGGGCGGCGCCCCCCCCCCCCCCCCCCCCCCCCCCTTGAATCCGCCACTGTAAAATGGCAAGAATTTGCTCAATGTTTTCCTTTAGAATCGATCGTTCTCACCCAAATGGAGAAGGGAGACAAAATGAAACTGGCAGACTTGCTTCCCCGAGAGCTATACACCAATTCCCTCATACTATTGTCTGTAATCAGCTGTGCTTCAATGAAATCAGAGCGCCATGTCGTAAGTCTCCATGAATAGATTGTTTTACAAAACAATCGCTAACTTACTGAATTGAATTTAACCGCGACGCCACGTTGCCGTTCAATTCAATGTATTTTCATTATTTGGTGAAACTATATTTCAGGAACTATAGAAAGCGTCTTATGAAGGGTTATTAATAGAGAGGTAATAAATTGCTGCAATAAATATTTTTCTCCAACAGACTACTGTATATGTTTTTATGCCCCCGAAGGAACTTCGGGTGGCATATTAAAAGTGCACCGTCCGTCCGTTACAAATCGTGTCTCGGCTATAACTTGAAAACTACTGAAGCATTTGATGTAACTTCACAGATAGATGAAGCATAATGTGAAGATGTGTCGCGCACAAAACTTAGGTTCCAACACCCAAGGTCAAGGCCAAAGTTGGGTCAGAGGTCAAATTGTGTCACAAAATTGTGTCTCAGCGAAAACTTTAAAACTACTGAAGCAAATTTGATGAAACTTCACAGATAGATAAAGCATAATGTGAAAATGTGTCGCACATAAGACTTAGGTCCCGACACCCAAGGTCAAGGCCAAAGTTGGGTCACAGGTCAAATTGTGTCTCAAAATCGTGTCTCAGCAATCTTATAAACTACTGAAGCAAATTGAATGAAAGTTTACAGAAAGATGTAGCATAATGAGAAGGTGTGTCACTCATAAGATTTAGTTAACCACATTCAACGTCAAGGTCACAATCAGGGGTCAAAGGTCAAATCTTGTCTCTACAATAACTAGAAACCTGCTGAAGTTACTTTCAGCAAACTTCACAGAAAGGTAAACCATAATGAGAAGGTGTGTTATACACAATATTTATGATCCCAAATCCAAGGTCACAGTCTGGGATCAGAGGTCAGATCATGTCTCGGTAATTACTCAGAAAAGTACCAGAGCAAACATTACAGAAAGATAAAGCCTACTTAGAAGATTTGCCATTCACAAGACATATGTTTCCACATTCAAGGTCAAGGTCATAGCCAGAGGTCAAAGGTCAACTCATTTAGCCTCGATTCCTTAAGAACTTCTGAATCAAACTTCATTAATTTTCATGAAAAGGTAAAAAAAAATGAGATGATTCACAAACAAATTATGGTTTTGTTGCCCGAGATCAGGGTCACAGTCAGGGCTCAGAGGTTAAATCATGTCTCTGAAATGGTTCAGTACTGCTGAGGCCAATTTCATCAAATTTCACTGCAAGGTAAAGCATGATAAAATGGTAACTTAAAGAAAAGTAAAGTATTATGATAAGTTATGCAAGATGTGACATTTAGGTTCCAGTACCCAATGTCAAAAACACAAAAAAATTTGGTCAGTGGTTGAATTAAGTCCTCATGAATCCTCTTAAACTTCCAAAGTGCATTTAAACATCACAGAAAAGTAAAACAAATGAGAATGTATGTCATGTGCAAGACTCAGGCTCCCTGCTCAAGGTCACGGTCAAAACCAGGACTCAAAGGGCAGTTTAAAGGACAGTCGGGGGCTTTGTTACACACTTTAACATTTCTTGTTTAATCTCTTCGCATGTTTTTATGTTTGTTAAATCTCTTCGTATCCTGATACATAGACATTGTCACAATACATTCCACTCAAATTCCACTCTGTTTAAATATTTCGACTAAAGGTCTTCTTCAGATAAACGGAACTTCGTTGAGAATTAAATGTTAGCAGCCATTACGCTAGACAAACTGGAAACAACCCTATGATTATTTGTCAAGAACCTGTTTACATGTTTTTGACATGCAAAGAATAGTAGAAGACAGCCAATAAAATCAGCTGGGGGAACAGCACATATCCTTTAATGACCTTTGCTAGTGTCAACATTCCTTAATATATGCACAGTTTCTGGTCACAGAAGATAAACGTGACTGAGTTTTCCGGTCCATTGAGGCTTTGTACGTATCACTGTTCACAGTATCCGAACTCACTGTACCATCTCTTCCGGTTTTCAGTTGACTGAAGAATGTCCAAATACTGGTTTTCACTGTGTTGGTAATAGACTGACTTTTTTGTACATTTTAAATGACTCAGTGTTTGTGCGGGGTATTTCTGAAATGAAATACAAACTCTGTTGTGTAATAAAAGTGTAGGTTTGTGGAATGTTTACAGCATACCATTAACAGGAACAGTTTACAGGAATAAATCTTAATCAGAAATTTGACATGTCATTTTGTCAAAAGTTGAGTAACGCTCCGGTTTCAGAGAGAACTGATGGGGCCATCTATTTTTAAATTGGAGAATTGTCTGTGCTTTTTCATGCTATTTGTTGGAGTAAATTATTTTCGTTACGAGTATGTCCCAGTATCTCGGAAAGCAAACAGGAAGTCACCTAAGTTGTCTCCTTTGATAAACATGACGGAAAACGGGAAGATGTAACCATGCAACTTCGTATGTACGTACAGATTACATTGACTATCTGACGATAGTCAGATAAATCACTTGCATAATGCAAAACCATCTCCAAGTGTATGATCAGTGTGGGCAATACCTGACAATTATCTTCGAACAGTATGGGTCATTACTGCATTTGTCATTCATATTGCCAAAATAATTGGTTGAAAATAGCCAACGTATCCATAAGAATTGTTTTCTGATTTGAGCCGCGACACGAGAAAACCAACAAAGTGGTTGTCAGCTCAGTCTCAGATCAGCCTGGGCATCTACCCAGCCTGATCAGACTCTTAGCTAAGCGCTTAAAGGATAGCTAAGGGTCTAAGCTACCTCCATGCGGACAGCGAAGACTCTGATCAGTCTGGGCGGATGCCCAGGCTGATCTGAGTCTGCGCTGGGCGCACGACCACATTGTTGGTTTTCTCGTGTCGCGGCTCATATCTTGGAGTGCTAATTTGAGCCTACAGGATAAGAAAGATTATTCATATTGCCTGACTGGTGCTTCCACACTCTATCCGTGCCCATTATTTATGTGGGTCACCAATATTTCTTTCTTGTTTCATGAAGGCCACTAAATCTTTCTTTATGAACCGTAGATTTATATATATCATATGCGTTTTGATACAGTCGTACTTCCATGACCGTGTATCATTTGTAAATGTGTATCATATCCCGGTGGGACGCCTATTTCAGTACAACTCTTTTCTCACTTTATGACAATAACAGCTGGAGAAGCGAATTTACTGAATGTAAATAAATTGCGTATTAGGACCGTAGACATTAAGAAAACTCGCTTAAACACTGGTGTCTTTTTTAGCTCTGTCGTGGTTCTAATAGTGTTTTCTTTTACTTACGTTGTTTTGTTATGTTTTATGTATTTACTGAAATGGATTATTGATGAGTCAGGATGCACTTTGCAGACAACACACATACTTGTTTTTTAAAGATGCATACTTGTGTTTTAAAGATGCATTAGAATTCGGGCGATCCACAGCAGTCTTACGCTTGTTTTCTAATGTTCCAACGTTGCTGCGATTCCCCTTTGACATTTTGCCTATCATTGACAACATGCATTTCGGTTTTCATTTTCTTCCGTTTTCGGTATCTTGAGTGAACTATGCTTCCTGACTGTGTCATGTGTGATGACAAGATGTCGGTTGATGTGTTAATGCTGTGTCATATCAGTGGCAACAAGTAGAGGGGAACAGGGCTTGGAAAAATCTCACACAAGAGAGACTGTTTTCTGTTCTCTTTACGTTTTTCTGAATTCGTTAACAAAGTTCCCCAGGGACCTCAAGAGAACGGATTCATCACAAGATGTCGGTTGATATGCATATGCTGTGTTATATCAGTGGCAAAAAGTAGAGGAGAACAGGGTTTTCAAAAAGCTCACATAAAAGAGACTGTTTTCTGTTCTCTTTACGTTTGTCTGAATCCCATAACAATGTTCCCCAGGAGCCTCAAGAGAACGGATTCATCATACTCATATCCTTGGTCCAAAGTGAATGAGAAGGCAATTCATAGTTCCGTGAGTTTCCTTAGGCTCCGCCTACCCTCATTATAAGTCATTTGCATAAGATTTTATTTCATTTTCTAGCCAATTTTTGTCAAATTTAGTAGATATTTTTCTGATAACATATAAAAGTGATTCTGCAAACTTCAGATAAGTCATTTGCATAAGATTTATTTCATTTTCGAGCCAATTTTTGTCAAATTTAGTAGATATTTTTCTGATAACATATAAAGTGATTCTGCAAATTTCAGAATATATCTTGCATAATTAATGAGTTATTTAGGTTAGATTAATCATTTTCAGTGTAATTTCATAGTAGTTAAGTAGCTGCTAATTAACTTTGAGTGCCATCTTGGAACCATGAATTGTCAGGAACCGATTCAAACGCATTCTACATCATTTGGTGTTTGGGGCAGGATGTGGAATGCGATTTTATCGCATTCCACACCCTGCACCGAACACCAAATGGAAAAGGAACACAATAAAGAAGGCAAACAAAGCAAAACAATACAAGCGAAAAGACAAGCTGTCAGAGCATTCTCAGCAGATAGCCGCGAGGCTATTTCAAGTAATTTACAATACGTCTAAAACAAATAGAAAGCTGACGAGCAATTATAATAATAGCGAATCATAACAGAAGATACGGCACACAGAGCAAACAATACAAGCGAAAGCATTCTCAGCAGATGGCCACGAGGCTATTTCAAATAATTTACAAAAGGTCAAAAACAAATAGAAAGCTGACAAGCAATTAAAAAATAGCGAACCATAACAGAATCACCGCCTTAGAGCGGTGAGCAATTAATCACTGGCGGACTTAGGTATGGTTTGAAAGTGTTCTCAGCTTTTGAAGGAACCTTTTAAGATCTACACTAACTGGCCCCGAGCTTATAAAACTTTTTTTCATGCTCAACTCAGCTGAGCATGTAATTTCAAACCTATGTAAAATAAATCCTATGCAGTTTGCTGAGATGTTCACTGTTTCCATAGTGATTTTTTTACATACCCGGTATATTCTATTTTTGTAATGCATTAAACAAGTTTGGTTTAGTATTTTAAATACTATTTATGATTAAAATTTGAGTACAATCTCACTTGAGCATGAGAAAATGTTTCACAACCTCGGGGCTAGGTTTTAAAAGCGCATTACCCTTGCCCTGGATTCTGTTGTGGGTCATGAATACACCATATTATTTGGTCCGTGTGAAGAAGTTCTAAACCATCGATAGGTGAAAAGGCTCAAATCAGAAAACATAAATGAGCCGCGTCATGTGACTTCCAACAATGCTTCCAACAACGTGGCGATTTTGTCACGTGACATTCAGATCATCCTTCTCCTTTATACTGGGTAATCAGAAACCCAACAGTTGGCTCTATGGCTTGGGACACTTCCATAGATGGCTGATGTGAAAAGCCAAGGCTGTGCTCAGACTGCACTAATGTGCTGTCTGATTAGAGCCTTAGCTTGTCACAACTGCCACATTGTTGTAAATTACATGATGTGGCTCAATTATACACCAGGACTAAATACCAAGTCTTTGAGAGTCTTCTTCAATGCCAAGAACTGGGGCCGTATTCATAAAACGACTTAAGTGGTTGCTATGCTGTTGCTAAGGCTAAATTTCTTTGAAGGAGATTCCCTACAACTATGAAATTTGGTCTGGAGGAACAGTCTTACATTGAAGGAGATTCCCTACAACTAGGAAATTTGCTCTGGAGGAACAGTCTTTGTAAGACTGTTCCTCCAGACCAAATTTCATAGTTGTAGGGAATCTCCTTTATAGATATTTAGCCTTAGCAACCGCATAGCAACGACTTAAATGGCTTTATGAATACGGCCCCTGATCCTTTCTCTTTTCCTGTTTAGTTATCAAAATACACAAAATCGAGACATTTAATGTGATACTGGTGATTCACATTGCATTTCTACCAATAAATGAAAGTTTTGATATCAAAAAGGACTCCATTCTGGGTGTAGCTTACAATGGCCCATATAATTCTTTATCATTTTTTTTTGAGAAACTGATTACTATTTTATTTGTTACAAGCTTGGCAATCACGGTCATTTAAAATGTTGAAAAAAGGTTGCCTTACATAAAATATAAAGTAAATTTATATCACTGAATTAATGAATGAATAGATCATTTGGGCCTGAAGTTTGCTTGTCATAACAGCATACACTGCCGTTTTTTATGCCCCCAACTTCGGAGAAGTTGAGGGGGCATATTGGTTTGGGCCTGTCCGTCCGTCCATCCGTGAGTCCGTCCGTCTGTCCGTCCGTAACGCTTTTTGGCAGGTGTGAAACTCAAGAACCGCTTATGCTAGGACCTTGAAATTTTATATGTGGCATGTACATGAAAAATTAGCAGACCCGTATTTTTTCTTTTTTTCGCCGGTCATGTATTTACAGAGTTATCCCCCTTTTTCAACTTAGTCTAAGGAACCTTGTGAACAAATTATCTCAAGAACCCCTGATGCTAGGATCATGTAATTTTGCAGGAAGACTGCCCAAGATGTAGATGACCTGATTAACTTTTGAAAAAAAATCGTGAATTTTTGACCGAGTTATGCCCCTTTTTTGACTTAGTGCATTGTAAGCCTATGGAACCTTGTGAACAAAATATCTCAAGAACCCCTGATGCTAGGATCATGTAATTTTGCAGGAAGACATTTCCCAAGATGTAGATGACCTGATTAACTTTTGAAAACAAATTGGGAATTTATGATTTAGTTATGCCCCTTTTTAGCTCGCCTGAGCACGAAGTGCTCAGGGTGAGCTTTTGGGATACCCTGATGTCCGTCGTCCGTCGTACGTCCGGACAGACGTTCGGACGTCCGTCAACTTTTGCTTGTTTACACTCTAGCGGGCACAGTTTTGATCCAATCTTTCTGAAACTTTGTCAGAATGTTTATCTCCATAAAATCTAGCCAAGTTCGAAACTGGGTCATGTCGGGTCAAAAACTAGGTCACTAGGTCAAATCTTAGAAAAACCTTGTGTACACTCTAGAAGGCACAGTTTTCATTCAAAGTTCATGAAACTTTGTCAGAATGTTTATCTTTATAATATCTAATACAAGTTTGAAACTGGGTCACGTTGGGTCAAAAACTAGGTCACTAGGTCAAATCTTAGAAAAACCTTGTGTACGCTCTAGAAGGCACAGTTTTCATCCAAAGTTCATGAAACTTTATCAAAATGTTTATCCTTATAATATCTAGGACAAGTTCGAAACTGGGTCACGTCGGGTCAAAAACTAGGTCACTAGGTCAAATCTTAGAAAAAACTTGTGTACGCTCTAGAAGGCACAGCTTTCGTCCAAAGTTCATGAAACTTAGTCAGAATGTTTATCCTTATAATATCTAGGACAAGTTCGAAACTGGGTCATGTCGGGTCAAAAACTAGGTCACTAGGTCAAATCCTAGAAAAACCTTGTGTACGCTCTAGAAGGCACAGTTTTCATCCAAAGTTCATGAAACTTAGTCAGAATGTTTATCCTTATAACATCTAGGACAAGTTTGAAACTGGGTCACGTCGGGTCAAAAACTAGGTCACTAGGTCAAATCATAGAAAAACCTTGTGTACGCTCTAGAGGACACAGTTTTGATCCAATCTATATGAAACCTTGTCAGAATATATATCTCCATAAACTCTAGGCCAAGTTTGAAACTGGGTCATGTTGGTTCAAAAACTAAGTCACTAGGTCAAATCTTAGAAAACACTTGTGTACACTCTAGAAGGCACAGTTTTCATTCAAAGTTCATGAAACTTTGTCAGAATGTTTATCTTTATAATATCTAGGACAAGTATGAAACTGGGTCATGTTGGGTCAAAAACTAGGTCACTAGGTCAAATCATAGAAAAACATTGTGTACGCTCTAGAGGACACAGTTTTGATCCAATCTTTATAAAACATTGTCAGAATGTTTATCTTTATAAACTCTAGGCCAAGTTCGAAATTGGGTCATGTCGGGTCAAAAACTAGGTCACTAGGTCAGATCTTAGAAAAACCTTGTGTACGCTCTAGAAGGCACAGTTTTGATTCAAAGTTCATGAAGCTTTATCAGAATGTTTATCCTCATAATATGAAGGACAAATTTGAAACTGGGTCATGTAGGGTCAAAAACTAGGTCACTTGGTCAAATCATAGAAAAACCGTGTGTACGCTCTAGAGGACACAGTTTTGATCCAATCTTTATGAAACTTTGTCAGAATGTTTATCTCCATAAACTCTAGGCCGAGTTTGAAAGTAGGTCATGTCAGATCAAAAACTAGGTCACTAGGTCAAATCTTAGAAAAACCTCGTGTACGCACTAGAAGGAATAGTTTTGATCCAATCTTCATGAAACTATGTCAAAATGTTTATTGTCCATATATATATGCCCCTTATGAAACTGAGTCACGTCAGATCAGAAACTAGGGCAATAGGTCAAGTCTAAGAAAAACTTTGTGTACACCCTAGAGGGCACAGTTTTGATCCAATCTTCATGAAACTCTGTCAGAATGTTTACCTTTATGAAATCTAGGTAAAGTTTGAAACTGGTTTGTGTCGGATCAAAAACTAGGTCTCTAGGTCAAATATAAGAATGACCTTGTATACACTCCAGAGGGCACAGTTTTGATCCAATCTCAATGAAACTTTGTCAGAATGTTTATTCTTACAATATCCGGTTTGAAACTGGGTCATGTCGGGTCAAAAGCTAGGTCACTAGGTCAAATCTAAATTATGTTATGTTGCAAGAATCAGAACTAACATTGCAATGATGCCAGCCACAAACTCCTTGGAATACATTAGTTTCACCACAGTGAGATAATGATGCTACCATTCTATCATCTGTGTTTGCCTAGTTAAGTCTAGTTCAAATCCATCAAAGGAACTCAACATGAACGGGAACTTTTCGGAGAAGCGACTCTACCATTTTCAGCTCACCTGAGCCTTACAGTATTGGTGTTAGCTGCCTCTTTCATCCATCCATAAACATTTTCAAACATCTCTGAAACCACTGGGCAGATCAAATTTCATATGGAGCCTGCACATGGGTCAAAGGATTGAAAGTTCTTCAAATGATCTTGGTCACATGACCAAGGTGGCCGCCATTCCCATGTATGGTAAAAACTCTTATAAATCTTCACCAGAGCCAGTGAACTGATTAATGCTCAGGTGAGCGATTCAGGGCCACCATGGCCCTCTTGTTCAACTTAATGCATTGTTAGCCTATGGAACCTTGTGAACAAAATATCTGGAGTACCCCTGATGCTAGGATCATGATTTTTGCAGGAAGATATTGCCCAAGGTGTAGATGACCTGATTAACTTTCGAAAAAGAATCGTGAATTTTTGACTGAGTTAAGCCCCTTTTTTGACTTAGTGCGTTGAAGCCTATGGTACAAAGGTACAAGCATTATTGGATGAATCTTCTTTAGAGGCAAGCATATGGTTGGGGGCATAGTGTTTCATAAACACATTTTCTAGTTTTATGTTAAACACCGGTTCAGTCCATGGATTTGCACAAGCACAGAAGTTGTGGAGACTAGAATCGATAAATGGTGACGTTTATGGGCTTATCATGTTCTTCCCCTTTTTGTCTTAAACGCAAAATAAAATGATGGCAATCAAATCTTATTATTTAGAAAATTAGAAATAATGGCAATTACCTTTCGTGCACTGATGATGACATACATTCTACAGACGACACGCTCTAGAACCATCACTGTAACGTCCCGGTAGATTAGAAAACAATTTTCCAATCAAGGCATATTTATTGTTGGTCTCAAGATAACTATCGGTTTGATGGAGTTAACACTGGATAAATGTACTGCATGCTTACGTTGCATCGGCGTGATCAGTCAGGTTTGAGAAGACATGAGCCGCGACGCGAGAAAACCAACAATGTGGATGTGCGGACAGCGCAGACTCAGATCAGCCTAGGCATCCGCCCAGTCTGATCAGAGTCTTTGCTGTCCGCATGGAGGTAGCTTAGACCCTTAGCTACCCTTTAAGCTGTGAGCGAAGCGTCTGATTAGACTGGGCGGATGCCCAGGCTGATCTGAGTGTGCCCTGGGCGCACAACCACATTGTTGGTTTTGTCGTGTCGCGGCTCACATAGGAAGTACTCAAAAGAAGTTTTGCATCACCATACATTTTCCAATAGACATAATATAAAATCTACTTATTTACTTGGGATACACAAACAAAGCCTGGTTTTGATTTGCTGTCAGGTTTCTGTAACTTACACACTAATGTCTCTGTAAACATCTGACAAACTTGATGACACACTGATCCTGTCGATTCAGGGATAGGATTTCGATCGACTTATAGGCTCTTAAAAACCCCCATGGAAAATCATTCAAAACAGGGATTCTTCTCTTTGAAAGACTGAAATTATCAGGACAGACGAAACTGAGGGCCATTTTTTTCAGAATTATCAAACCGAATAATAAGAATATTAATTCATGAAAAGATATTTGTCTTTCCTTGTAACCCTTATGAATAAAATACAAATGAAGAAAAGTGGTATTGCATTATGGAAAAAAAAGTTAAGGTGTTGCAAAACTTCTTTTGAGTAGTACATGTTTGTCGGCAATATTAAAATCATTTAAGAGTGATATTGCTGTACGACTATAATACATGTCTTATACAGTTGGCGTGAATAAATTCTGCTCTATAGGGGTTTTCTCTTCACGAGGCATTACAGGGATGTGACGCTGGAGAAAGTCGACTTTTGATCTGAAATTATATAACTAAGTATCGTTTTCACTTCCAATATAGCCCACATTTTCAAAGTGCAATGCTTCCAAAATTCCAATAGCAGAGTTCATATTAGTATATAAATCGGTATGATATTGAAGTTCACTAATTACATGAATAGATAGGAAGTCGGTCTTACCTTTAGCCACACACAACTACCCCCAAAACTGTATAGAATCCCACAAGCCGGGATTTTGTGACTTCCTTTTTATACCCCCCGCAAACTATGTTTGAGGGGGTATACTGTTTTCACGTTGTTTGTCCGTCCGTCATTCCGTCCGTCCGCAACACATTAAACTAGCTCCAATTTGTTTCAAATTTCGTCCATGGATGCAGCATTTAAAAAGAGTTGATACATATTTTTCAGATTTCCGTGGATGAGTTTTACTGCTGAGTTATGCCCCTTTATATTTTTTGTAAAAAAAGGTTGTTATCGCAACATCTAGACCGCTTGACCGATTTTCTTGAATTTAAGTATGTGGACACATATTGGTATGAAGATGTGCATTTAGGTTTCCTTTTTGAAATCTGACCCCTCTTGCCTGAGTTGTGCCCCTTTTTGACATCTTTTGTTCTAATTTGGGGGTTAATTTTAGTCATTTTTGCTTTGATTTTATTCAAATTTGGTTCATAGATGCAACATAAGAAAATAGTTGACAAGTGTTTTCTAGTTTTTCCCAGAAACATCTGCCCGCTGAGTTATGCCCCTTTTATATTTTTGTAAAAAAAGCTTATCGGAACTCCTCCTAGACCGCTTAACCGATTTTCTTGAAATTAAGTATGTGAACACATATTGGTATGAAAATGTGCATTAAGGTTTCCTTTTTGAAATCTAACTTGCCTGAGTTATGCCCCTTTTGTACATTTTTGCCTTAATTTTGGAGGTTATTTTAGTCATTTTTGTTTTAATTTTATTCAAATTTGGTTCATAGATGCAGCATAATAAAATAGTTGACACATGTTTTCCAGTTTTTCCCGGAAGCATTTGCCTGCTGGGTTATTCCCCGTTAAAATTTTAGTATAGCAGTTTGTTATCGCTACTCCTCCAAAACCGTTTGACAGATTTTCTTGAAATTAAGTATATGAACAAATATTGATATGCAGATGTGCATTAAGGTTATAATTTTAATGGCCAACCCTTTGTGCATGAGTTATGCCCCTTTTTGATATTTGATGCTCTTTTTATGCTCTTTTTATATAGGATTTTTTGGTCATGTTGCTACGATTTTATTCTTATTTGGTGCATTGATACAGGAGAAGACAACAGATGACAACTACTTTTCAGCTTTTTCAAGTAAAGTTGTCTGGCTTAGTTATGCCCCTTTATGGTTATTGAAAAGAGAGTTGCTGCTTCTTCTCATAAACTGTTTCTCTGACATTTTTTTAAAATTCAGTGTGTGAACACATATTGTCTATAGATGTCTGTTCAGTTATAGGTTTGAAACTTGAGCATTTTTTCTGAGTTATGTCCCTTTTCAGTTGTTGTTTTGCTCTGAATTTGTATTCATTTGTTTATTTTTTGGTCATTCTTTCTCTGATTTCTTTCAGATTTGATCCATGGAGCCAGCATAAGAAAAGACTAGACATAAATATTTTCAGTTTTGCTTGCTAGAAATTTAAGGATGAGCTGTATAATGTTGTTGTTTTTAACATGTAACTTGAATGCTGTGTATATGTAAAAGTTGGATGACAAAGCAAACTAAGTGCTAAATGCGGGGGGTATTCAGTAAGCCATGCTTACCGCCATCTCTAGTTTTGCAACATTGTACGACGTAGTCTTTCCAAACTTAACAAAGAAAAATTTGCTACTAGAGAAGCAAACTATTTCTTTTAAGAGTTGACCCCTTTTTAGAAGGGGGCTTAAGTGAAAATGGCGTAGTTGCATCCTTTGAAGGTATACCTATTTACCGTAACGGCCAGTAAACCCTTGGTGTGTAGGAGGCTAAGAATCTAATAATTTGAAATAACTTCATGCGTCATTACATGTGTCTGTCTTCTTTAATCTTGATGTAATAATACCTGCTTGACAACTTTACTCTAGAGTGGATCCGGAATCGTCAGCCATTTATCACTATACTCAGCAGTCTACAAGCCTTACGAAGTATAGAAAGACATGGTATCTGCTCACAAAGGCTGCATTTCATTTTTCTCCGTAAAGTGTGACCGTTTGTTTTGACGTCTGTAAGATATAATTCCTGTAGATTTTTATGCCCCCGTGACAATAGTCAGGGGGCATTAAGATTTGCTCCTGTCTGTCCGTCCGTCCGTCTGTCCGTTCGTCACACTTTACGGTATAGAGTTTGTGTAATCAACCCCTCCCACAGTTTTCAGTGGATCTTTTTCAAACTTCACATACATGTTGTGGACATATTGAAGATATGCATGTGGGTTTCTGTTGGAGCTAGAATTAATTTTGACAGAATTACGGCCTTTTGAACTTAGTCATTTTAGGCAAATTTTTGCATTGTAGGGTATGCAGTTTGTGTAATCAACTCCTCCCACAGTTTTCAATGGATCTTTTTCAAACCTTGCATACATGTTGTGGACATATTGAAAATGTGCATGTGGGTTTTTGTTGGAGCTAGAATTAATTTTGACAGAATTACAGCCTTTTGAACTTAGTCATTTTAGGCAAATTTGTGGGGTTTTGTTGGAACTAGAATTGATGTTGACAGCATTACGGCCGTTTGAACTTAGTCATTTTAGGCAAATTTTTACATTTGTAGGGCGAGGAGTTTGTGTAATCAACTCCTCCCTCAGTTTTCAATCGATCTTTTCCAAACTTTGCATATATGTTATGGACATATTGGAGATGTGCATGTGGGTTTCTGTTGGAGTTAGAATTGATTTTGACAGAATTATAGCCTTTTGAACATAGTCAGTTTAGGCATATGTTTGCATTGTAGGGTAAGTACTTTGTGTAATCAACTCCTCCCACAATTTTCATTGGCTGTTTTTCAGACATTGGAGACTTGTTGTGGACACAGTGAAGATGTGCATGTTGGTTATGATAGGAAAAAAATAATTCTGAAGGAATTATGGCCTTTTAAACTTAGTCATTTTTGGCTGCATTTTGCACTATAGGGTATAAAGTTTGTGAAATGTTTTCAGTGGATTCTTTGTAAATAGCATTTGTGCTTGAAAGGTGCTTTAGGGATGTACACATGTCCTGTGACAGGCGCTGCACGGGGGCATCATTAGTGTCTTACAGACACAATTTTCTAGTTGTATTCAGAAACCACTGACTAAATAAAAGCATTTCAAATTGTCTACTCAGTTTCAAGCTATGAAACTTTCGTTATGCTGCCAAGACAATGTTCTTTCATTCTGAGGAGTAGGGCCATGTGGACATCAGTTTCAAAAGAAAACGGACAAATTATGTGAAAAAAAATGAAACAAAGACATTTCATAACTCAATCAGTCACGTTGTGAGGCTGTGAAATTGTGCTCATTTATGAAGGTTAATGCCCTAAACGGTTGTCAAAGGTGGTGACAGAGCATGAATCTGGGTTACTGACTTTGAAACCCAAATTTTATTAGCATGTGTATCATTTTAAGATAAGAAGAATACAGGATATCTGTATCGAACGAGGGAAGGACACTGCAGCGAAAGGAGAGAGATGGCCTTCAACTTTCAATATGCTGTGCCCAAGATACACACTGTCTCTAACCCTCACTGCCTCTACGGCCACTAGGCTATGGGAAACCTTTACCTTTAAGCCCTATCGACAAATTTATTGTAGCATATAATTTTTCATGTACTGTGGCTGTCTGTCATTCCGTCTATTCCAATAACTAAACAAATCAACAAAATAAACATGCACAATAATATTGGGTTCGTATGTAGTAATGGACCTCCTGACTGTTTGTTCGCTCCCCCAGACAGAAGAATAAATGAAGAAGCTCACTGGAAAAGCGGGGTCGGAATAGACATCTTAGTTTTCATCTGTGCGTGTACTAAGATATCGTGTGCTGTCGATATCGGAACAACTTTAAGAAGGTTAAAAGGGAATCCATTTAGTACCACTTGAAACTCGTACAAAAAGGTGGAATGGAAGTGCAAAGACAGTCATACAAAATCACAAAAAAATCAAAGATCTGGGAGGGAATTATCTGAGGAACAGTCAGATTTTATGGTGACAGTGCGCCTTCATTTACACAAGACAAATACTGGATTCAAAATAAAAGCTTGACCGAGTCAGCTTGGAAGACCAACCCATTGATTACCTCCCACGTAACCTTACTCGAATATCACACCTGGTTTACTATGATTTCATCAGGTCATTAGGTTGTTTGGTAACTATGACTCTTTTTCGTTTTTTAACAACGCTGGTAACATGCAATGGCGCTGGGTAACTTTCAGTACCGGGGTGTCCTACTTATTTGGTACTTAGTAGGGCAAGGGCCTACTGTGCTTGCAGTAGATGCGGAGTGGTGGTTGTTTGAATATTTTTCACTCGTCTATCAAATCTATTTTCTTTCTTCCTTTCTCTGGGAGACGGCTAGATGTAGACTGAAATACTGTCTCAAAGAGCCGTTAAACTCAAAACAACCAACCAACAACTCTCTTTCGTTTGGTTTAAACATATTTTATTCATTTTTGAATTGTTACATACATACATATATATAATATGAAATACAATCTTGGGATTAGAACGAAAGCCGGGTGCTTATAGAGTTCTTCTCCCTTTCGTTTCGTAACAGCCCTTGTATATACATAGTTAATCAGGGGTGAATATCGTGGACAGTTTTCAGGCTAATATCGTGGCGAGAAAACGCGGAAATGTCACAAAAGGCGTGCTGCTTCGACATGATTTTCAGCTGATGCAATGAGGCGTAGCAGGTTCAACGCTTTCTTCCATCCCTCAAATCATCACACCATGTATGTCCTTTGGGTACGAAGAAACTGATGATGGAATTGACGTGTATCACACTCACTACATTGATATTGCTGACATTTGTTGAGGATTTTTGAATTGAACTTTAAATAGTATGCAGCAATTATATGCTTTTTTCCCAGTATTGTATAATGTTCTTTGGACCCTAGTGTACCTCATGAGTATATTTCAACGAAACTCATTATATGCGCTCTTCAGTTGGCTTAAGCAATACTTATTTAAATCTCTCACCGCTGTGGGTTGAAGCTTTGGCGGATGCACAAGGCTAAG
This sequence comes from Ctena decussata, assembly GCA_963989385.1. NCBI lineage: Eukaryota > Metazoa > Mollusca > Bivalvia > Lucinida > Lucinidae > Ctena > Ctena decussata. Next base: position 105,660,191 of record OZ022499.1, read on the forward strand.
CCGTCTCTTGGCTCGGGCTGGTTGACAAATGTTACCCACTACCTCACTACTACTTTACATCAACATCAGATTTGAAAGGTTAGCAGTTTAGGAGAATGCCTTCACCCTTGATAATCATACAGTATATGAGCCGCGACACGCGAAAACAAACGAAGTGGTTGTGCGCTTAGAGCAGGCTCAGATCAGCCTGCGCCCAGCGTGATAAGAGTCTTCACTGTGCGCTTAAAGGGTAGCTAAGGTCGTCAGCTAGATCCATGCGGACAGCGAAGACTTTAATCGGACTGGACGGATGGCCAGGCTGATCTGAGTCTCGCTGGGTGCACATGCCACTTTGTTGGTTGTGTCGTGTCGCGGCTCATATACTTTATCTTCAATACACGCACTGAGGCGCGCGTGCGATTGTATGTGACACTCTCTTAATAAACTTAACTAGAATTTAGCATTACACGACTTAACAACACAAACACTTTCTTTTTGTGGCTAGACCTAAATATTGAACATAGAATACATTTAAAGATGGTCTAAAACTCAACTGATGCTAAATGTCAAAATCCTATCCGTGAACTGACGTCAGTTAGTGCATAGAAAGAAAGTTAAAAGCATCTGTCAAATATCATTACTTAGGTTGTAGTAAAATATCATCTCAACTATAATTAAGCTGTTGTAGGTCTTGATGCGAATAAGACACATATTTTATTTTTCTGTCTTCATGACGATGTACCGGTTGTAATTTACGTAAAAAGCATAACTGAACACATTTTCAAATAAATCTGAGGGCTCAGCAGTTTCGACATCGTCATCATTTTGGTACTAGGTTCAACTTGCGTCTAACATGTAAACAAAGAGACACGAAACCTGTTTACTAAACGTGATACATGCTGTATACAAAACGCTTGCTAAATTGATATTCTTCACAAAGCACGAAATCAGAAAAGAAATTATAAAACAATATTAATAGAAAGGAAATTATACGTAACAACAAATTTATTTTGTTTAAAAGGCATACAGTCTAACCTGCCTTAAGCAAGCAGCAAAGGGATAAGGCAAAATCACTTGCTTAAGACAGGTGCTTGCGTAATACAGGTTCTATTTACTCCGAAACAAAAATGTTTCGTCCCGACCAAGGGAACTCATCGGGTGGCTTAATGGCTACCACGACAGTTTTTTTTTTCATTCTTTTATAACTGTTTTTTTTTTATTATTATCTTTTACATGTATTTACAGTATCATTTTTTACATGTATTTCTTATTTTTTTAGCTCACCTGAGCACGAAGTCTCAGGATGAGCTTTTTGGATACCCTGATGTCCGTCGTACGTCCGTCCGTCCGGCCGTAAAATTTTGGTTGTGTACACTCTAGCGGGCACAGTTTTGATCCAATCTTTATGAAACTATGTCAGAATGTTAGTCTTTATAAAATCTAGGCCAAGTTTGAAACTGGGTCATGTCGGGCCAAAAACCAGGTCACTTGGTCAAATCTTAGAAAAACTTTGTGTACACCCTAGAGGGCACAGTTTTGATCCAATCTTCATGAAACTCTGTCATAATGTTTATCCTTATAAAATCTAGGTTAAGTTTGAAACTGTGTCATGTCGGGTTTAAAATAAGGTCACAGGGTCAAATATAAGAACGACCTTGTGTACGCTGTAGAGGGCACAGTTTTAATCCAATCTCTATTTAACTTTGCCATAATGTTTATTCTTACAATATCTAGGCCAAATTTGAAACTGGGTCATGTCGGGTTAAAAACTAGGTCACTAGGTCTAATCTTAGAAAAAACCTTGTGTACGCTCTAGAGGTCACAGTTTTAATCCAAACATAATGAAACTTTGTCAGAATGTTTATCGTCACAATATCTAGGTCAAGTTTGAAACTGGGTCATGTCGGGTAAAAAACAGGTCACTAGGTCAAATCTTAGAAAAACCTTGTGTACGCTCTAGAGAGCACAGTTTTGATCCAATCTTTTTGAAACCTTGTCAGAATGTTTATCGTCACAATATCTAGGCCAAATTAGAAAGTAGGTTATGTCGGATCAAAAACGAGGTCACTTGGTCAAATATAAGAACGACACTGTTTACGCTCTAGAGGGCACAGTTTTGATCCAATCTAAATGAAACTTTGTCAGAATGTTTATCCTCACAATATGCAGGCCAAGTTTGAAACGGGGTCATGTCGGGTTAAAAACTAAGTCACCAGGTCAAATCTTAGAAAAACTTTGTGTACACTCTAGAGGGCACAGTTTTGATCCAATCTTCATGAAACTTTGTCAGAATGTTTATCTTTATAAAACCTAGGTCAAGATTGAAATTGGGTCATGTCGGTCAAAAACTAGGTCACTAGGTCAAATCTAAATAAAGTTATGCTGCAATACTGGGTAATATTATAAAATATTGCAAAGTATTGGCCGTAACGCGAAGCCGATTCAGCCGAGAAAATTGTGTTTTATTATGATCATGTACTGGGGTCAAGTCGGGCGGATTCGGGCGGCGGGTTGGCTCGGACAGCGACATTGTTCTCTTTATATGTCAGTTGTTTAGAATTAAAAGCAAAATAAATGGGAAACGGTGAAAATCCTGATGAGGCGGCTCATTATGAGTCGTCTCATCTGGATTTGCACCGTTTGCAATAGTATGACCGAATTTGCCTGATGTCCGGGTTTGCCTGACTTGGCCCTAACTGGTGAAGGTGCTCGACAACGGCGCGTTACCTAGTTTAATGAGAAGGCGTGGCGAAACTTTCACTACAAATATTTGCTTGGATTGTTCACTTGGCATGATGCAGTTTTAGTACTGAGTTTTTTTTATTATTATTACAGATGACACTCGTTAGTCTTAATATAAGTACATACGGCTGAATATAAAATGAAAATAGAAGGCTTACTTACTTGATTATCTCCTTCTCTGAAAATGCCTGTGTTGGTTACAACTTGGTGTAAAGATGTATATCAGTCTCGTACACACTTAGTAAACGTACATCGTAACTAAATCACTTAAGACATGTATGTTTGTATCTCCCGGGGCTGATGCAGGCTTGTCCGTTAATAAGCCTCTGCAAGAGTTTTGTCTGCGAGTCCAGACTGAATTTGCCATTAGAATACGTTTTGTAAGGCTTAAAGAAGCAGGCCCCGACCATGCTGCCATATGTAGCAGTCTGGTGGGGGTCTGCAATGTTTGTAACCCGTTGTATTCCTTTGGCTTATTGCATTCAAAGAAACGAAACCGGGTGGTGTACGAATGTTAAGGGTAGATTTTGGTATAAAAATGATTGACACTGGTTAGGGACTATTCTCTGCAGAAAGCGAAGAAAAATAAATTAGTTACGCCCTCTCAGACACGGGAAATATCAATATGCATAATAGATTAAATCCCAGATCAGCGCGAAAGTAAGTTCTTCTAATATATGAGAATAACAATACACAGATTTTTAATATTACCTCCTTTTATTCCAAATAAAAACACAGAATATAAAAAAGAGCACACAGGTTCTCCAGTCAGAATTAAAGAAGAAACTAACCTTATCTTTAACACGTCAGCATATTGCTTAGCACGAGATATATATACATTGCCCAACACAGCGTGACGAAATAGCAATACTTCAAACCGTAGGTAAAATGTATGGTTGAAACTATTGCCCTTGCATAAATTTAGGATATGAATAGGACTAGCTTTTAAATAAGAGAATTAACAATGAAGACTAAATTGTATATCTGGAAAAAAAATATAACTTTCAGAGAAATACTTGGCAGCGAGAGAGAGAGCCACATAAGTATAATACGGCTTTATAGAATTGATATCGTCCCAGCGGGCACGTGACGTTGAGGTGACGTCGTACTTACGTCGATGCGACGTTATGACGTTGCGTCGACGTCATTATGACGTTATTTCGACGTCATGTGCCCGCTGGGGTCACAGGACATAGTGTTCTTTAAATGTGCTAATACGACTCTGCACTAGCGATGGAACAAATACTGAATTAAATAATAACTTCTTTCTTCTTATGGTTTAATAGGTAGAAAATATAAGAGTAGAAAGTATGTACAGTTTGCCATGATTTACTTTTTTTCTCTAATACTGTATTCGTTCTCTCAAACTTGTTCATTCTATTTTTTTTTTTCTTCACAAAACTGTTAATTGGTAGATATACATGATTTGATATATTAAAAAAAAAAAAAAAAAAAAAAAAAAAAAAAAAGTTATGCTGCAAGAATCAGAACCAACATTGAAATGATGCCAGCCACAAACTCCTTGGAAAACATTGATTTCACCACAGTGAGATAATGATGCTACCATTCAATCATCTCTGTTCGCCTAGTTCAGTCTAGTTCAAATCCATCAAAGGAACTCAATATGAACGGGTACTTAGGAACTCAATATGAACGGGTACTTTTCCGGGAAGCGACTCTGGCATTTTAGCTCACCTGAGCCTTACAGTATTGGTGTTAGCTGCCTCTGTCATCCATCCATAAACATTTTCAAACATCTCTGAAACCACTGGGCAGACTGAACTCAAATTTCATATGGAGCCTGCATGGGTTAAAGGATTGAAAGTTCTTCTAATGATCTTGGTCAAATGACCAAGGTGGCCGCCATTCCCATGTATGGTAAAAACTCTTATAAATCTTCACCAGAGCCAGTGAACTGATTAGTGCTCAGGTGAGCGATTCAGGGCCCGCCACCATGGCCCTGTTGTTTAGCATACATTTTTAACAAACATTTGATTTACATGTACATGTACAGGACACTCATCTCCATTTTATCATTTCTTAAAGAAGTCACCGATCTTTGTTTGCTGACAACATGTTTCTATTCTCAAAAAAGTGACAAGTTCAGTTAGTTCCATTAAGTTGGACAGCATTTTGGATTGTCCTTGAGCTAATGCAAATGTTTTTAGCTTCTCTAGGCCAGTTGGAACGCAGCTCCAAGGAGTAGGGATATAATCAAACACATAGCAACGAATTTTTGTTCGAAATTGTCGCCATCAAAATGGCTATCGACGAACCCCATTGTACTTTCACGCCACCATACAGATTAATCAAATCGCCTCACCGCTTGAAATTTTAAGAGAACTTTTCTGACTTCCATTATTGAATATTTCTGTTAAAATAGTTCTAAGACATCATTTTCCGCCTGTGTAATTATTGACGAAACAGTGCCCTTTACGTCAGCGTCAAACATGTGAACAAAAATTCGCGATTTGCAGCTTATTCGACTTTCTCCAAAACGCAGACCTATGCCATGTAAAACACTGATATATACTCTACTAGTATGTGAAATTTCAGAAATTTTGGTTTTGGAACATTTTAAAATTGCAAAATAACATACAGCTACTCAGTTTGTAAAAACAAAATGGCGTCGAAATCATGCCAGCTCTATGTGACATCGCGCGCTGTGCTCATTGCAAAAACAACAATATCGCAACTCTGCCTGTCCGAAGAAACTTTACCACGTAACATAAATTAGTTTCCGACCAAGACAGAATAAAACAGACAAGCAAATATATTTTATTCTTTTATTGAGAAGGAATAATTTCAACTCTCACCTCCATACAGACCCTTGAAATTTGTAAACACGACTAAGTATTGACAAACTTCTGACGTAAATTTGAATCAATAAGGAGTTTGTTTAGTACCTTAGAAGACTGACTTAATCAGCATTGAATGTTTATTTAGGTACAGCTCATGCTACCGCTCATGGTTAACCTAAATACCTAAAAAAATTGACACTTAAATTTATTCAATTTGCAGATCACGCGCTTGAGTTCAAAACTTAAATTATCGACTGCATTTCAGTTACTGGTTGGGACAGTTAGAAGGGGTGGGGTGCACTCTACGGGTGGTATGTTTGAAAAAATAACACGCCCCAAACTGAAATTCACACCCTGTCAGGTACGCGATTCAGTTTTTTTCTAGAGTAGATGTATTTTTTTTTTGAACGCGGGGGGCGGGGGAAGAAAAAGTGTGTGTGTGTGTGTGGGGGGGGGGGGGGGGTGGAGGGGTGTGCGGTTGTGGAACAAGATGCTATGCAATTCATCTGAAAGGGGTTTGGGATGCAAACTGTATCCTTTAAGAGATGGCCCCAAACCTACTAAGAAGGGAGGCAAACTATAATAATAATAGTTACTTCCTCTGAATGTATAATGTATATCCATTCTGTTTATTAGAGGTATTTCGCTAGTGACTTAGGTCCGACAGTTCACCCGTTTCATAAAATGCTTGGCACTTGGGGCGTTTAATAGAATTGTTGTTTTTCGCAATTTAGAATCCAAAAATTCGCATGAACCTTGTACATGTATACTTATTCAAGCAACCCATCATTGCCTGCAGTTAGCAAAATGTGCATGAACAAAAAAGCTACCAGCCAAGACTAAGATAGCCTGCACTAAAATTGTTATAAAAGTTAAGATGAACAGCTTGCATGTGTACATTCTATTATGGATCTTGGCTGGTAGCTTTTTTGTTCATGCACGATGATTTTGCTAAATGAAGGCAATGATGGGTTGCTTGAATAAGTATACAAGGTTCATGCGTATTTCAACAGTTCCTCACACGCCCGCTATTTTCAACTTTCAAGCAGATTGTTTAAGTATACTGTCAATGGTCTTTACGCTTATTCGGGACGTGGAATTTGCCAAAGTGGAGCGATTCGTATACAGTTTAAGGTCAAGTACAGTACTTTGCCTCCACGGAATAAATGGCTGTTTTTGTGCCACGTGCCAAACGTCGGATGGCACGTAGCAAGCCTCGAAATTTTCCCCTCAGGCTCATAATCGAACACACGAAATGCTCTTCGTATCTTAATTCAGAAAGGAAAGTGTTTGCTTGCAAGCCAGTCAGGGTTTTGCTATTCGCTTATATATACATGTATACAGCTTTGTATCTTGAAGCGGTCTTGTTAGACTAAGCAGATTTTGCTGTTATCATATCCGACAAGATTCCTCTTTCCCTGTTGCGGCTCAACTGTTGGTAAGATTCAAATGATTGTAATAAATCTCAGTGTGTGTAACAACAATGAAGCCAAATCGGGCAGAGAGAGAGAGAGAGAGTACGCTGTCACAGCAACGACTGCTCAAGTCATGTTTGGGACCTATACATCACTCCAGGCATCAGTCAAGACGAATTCGCCCACTTCCTTGGCCCCCACCCACCCCCACCCTTGTCACCAACCGCCTCCTTCCATCCCCACCTGGCTTGTTTCTTTCTAAGTAATTTGAGCCGCGACGCGAGAAAACCAACAATGTGGTTGTGCGCCCAGCGCAGACTAAGATAATCCTGGGCATCCGCCCAGTCTGATCAGAGTCTTCGCTGTCCGCATGAAGGTAGCTTAGACCCTTAGCTACCCTTAAAGCGCTTAGGGAAGACTGCGCAGACTAGGCGGATGCCGAGGCTGATCTGAGTCTGCGCTGGGCGCACAACCACTTTGCTGATTTTCTCGTGTCGCGGCTTATATGTTCTCTGTAATTGTTGAGCAAATTATAAAATCAGATCGTAATTTTTTCGAAAACTAAACAAACAAAACGACAAGAAAAAAACTTTTTACTTCGTACAGATGCATTTCATGTTTGACTTATAATTCCGTATACATGGCATGCGGACTGGCAATCTAGCTCGAGGCAATATACGTCATTTTCTTGGGTTCGAAACCCGGTCTGGCCACATATTTTCGTTTCTCCTTCCGCTGATTCAAGAAGGGCAGTTGTCAGTTACTGGCGAAAGTATGTGCACTTAGTACTGGTTAACCGCTTAGGAGGTCTAAGCCTGCCCAGGAATAGTGTGGTTAGGTTAACTGACCGTCCCGACATGACCATAGTTGTTTACCGTGGACGTTAAGCATCAAATCAATCAATCAATCTTTTATTACGTCACAAAAATGACCTAATAACTTATTTGACAGAAAACAGATGACTGTTTGAAAGACAAATAATACATGTATTAGAAAAGGATATTATTTCCACAAATTTGAGTGGCAGAACGTCAGATTTGTACAATGCCAATCAGTGCAGGAGTTGGGTAAGGTACGTTCTTCCAGTTTGTAAAAGTAAAAGGTATGCAAAGACCAGGAACTGAAACAATCAAAATCCAAATCCAGCCCTCAAACCATAGTTGGAAACAACTAAGATTACAAATAATCAAGATACAGAGAACATATGGCCAACCGAGTGAGCAGCTTGTTCCCAAAAGGTGGCCACTCAGCAACCCAAACCGAACCAAAAATAATAAGAACATACATAAGGTAAAACATCACAGAAACTCTGACACCAAAAACAGGCAACAGAGAACAACATGTAGTCTATTTTAACTAAACTCCGTAATGTTTCTCCTCTTCAAGTATTTAGCAATCTCAGCTAATGTTTGACAAGCTGTCGACCTCAGTTTTCTGTCTAAATTGTGGCTGTCCGGAAAGTATTGCTGGTGCTCATATCACGTGCAAGACCGTTTCCTGAGCGTTAAAACTACAGATGCCATCTTTTATTTTGCAATTTAAAAATGTTCCAAAACGATATTGCTTGAAATTTCACATGCAAAAAGAAGAAATAATAAAGTTTTCGATGCCATGGGTGTGCGCATTGGAGAAAGTCTCAGCTTTCTGTAAATTATGTTTTATGTTGATGCAAGTTTTCCGCCGGTAGAATCAAGATGGAGTAATGTACTTTGACGATGAATATTTTAGCATTTCGAGCAATTTTGGCCTTGAATTTTGTTGAGAAAGCCTGCTTAATACTAGTTAGCAAAACATTTTTATGTGTTTAATCATTTTAATACAATCCATGCCTCTATATACATTTGAGAATAATGGGAAATTTCGTCAAGAACCATGTTCGCCATTTTTAGGGCCTATTTTTTATGTGGAAGGATGCACCGTTCTAAATACAATCACCGCTTTTCGAGGGTTTGCGTTCCAACTGGGCATTGCTCAGCTTCATCAAGAGAACACACTGTCTGAGGAGTTTCTTCAGTTTCCTCGTCACTGTTATCTGACACTGTTTCAGTTTCACAATTTACATATTCTTTCAAGAGTTCATGAGCAGGTTTATTCCAGTCCATATGTTCTTCACAGGTTGGAATGTTTTGCTCCAGTTGAACAAGTTTAGTAAAATCACATCCAAAAGAGTTCATGTGCAAGACTGACAAGTTTCAGAAGAATGTCTTCATCAGTGTCATCAACACTGGCTTCAACATGTGTTTATGTCGTTTGGTCAAATTGATGATCTTATTTAAACAACATACCTAATTTAGGCGACTTAATAATGAGTTCCTGTCTGCTTTAGTAATTTTCTATGATACACCCATAGGCAAAGCGTATACACACCAATTATTATGAACATAACGGTTCAACCACCATGCTTGGTGAAACATGTGAAACTCAATGATTGTTTTGTTAAATGATGGTTATTAATGGCCATTTACAATGACGAAACTGAAGTGAGAAGCTTGCAGCAATACGTCGAGTAAAATATACTCCTCTCCAAAAGTTAAGCATAATGTAAAAGCAAATCTAACAAGTTTATAAGACATAATTACAATCAAATTCGAACTTTCTCTGGAAGTTCATGTATTCTATCCTCAACACAAATGATAAATCTTTATAAAATAAGCAAGTTTGATATGAATTTGAGAAACAACTGCACCAAGTTAGCACAGATGTACATGTCCAGCACCATGTTTTGGGAAGAAAAAAATACCGATGTTATGCGCTATCAGAGACCTTTCTTTCACACCAATTTAACGTTTTCTTATTTTATTCAACTTAATGATATTATTCAAACGACATATCTCTTTTAAGGATGTCCGCTGGTGAAAATCATTTATTCAAACTATTTTTACTTTGGTGTTATTTCAAATCTTCCATCAATATGTAGTCCAAAAATGCAAAATAAAGTATAGGTTAGTGTGGATTTTTTGGCAGTACATGCCATGGAAGCTTGTAAGGGTACCCGGCCATTTTGAAAATTTTGAGCATAATATAAAGATATTTAACCATGTGTTTAAATCTTTTAAGAAGAGGAATCAGTTGATTGAATAACTAATTGCATGCGTTTCCTCTGACGACCACACAATCTTATATTGATTTCAAGCATAATTTTTGCACAGTATTTTGTTAATCTCCAAAAAATTTAAAGGAAGTGTTACCCCACCCCCTTGACTTTGGCCTATTTCTGAAGCCATAAAAATGAACGCAGGCCACTTTCAAAAAATAGCTACAGTGGGTATTAGCGCAATATTTCTGTTTATAATATTATATTGCTAGGGTCTTGTCTAAAGATAATTAAGCAAAAAATAATGTCCTGAAACACTCTGTTATTAACTAGCACTTGAGATATGTTGGTATTTTGATATTTGTTCTTCTAATTGAATATAATATTAATTGTGGAAAAAAAGACAAAATATTGAATAAATAAAGACATTTCGTTTAAAATTTGACTATACCTGACACAAAGTTTATTATTAAACAAGTTATTGAAGATTTTATATTAAAAACTGTAAATGCCTTGGCAAAAAATGACAAAATTTATCCCTACCCCCAAAAGAATGCAAAATTTTTAATATTTTGTAATGCTGCACCAAAGTGATGAAAAATAACAGAAGCAGATTCTAACTTTTTCTTAAACTTTGATAGTGTATCGTTCAGACAATTATCTTCAGGAAAATTAGTAGAAAAATATAGGTTAGTGTGCAAATAAGAAAGAAAACTTGAAATTTTTAAGCCTACCCCCCTTTATTTTTGGCTGTGTGTAAATTAATAGAAAAATCAAGGCTGCATCTCAGTTATCTGTCTAATCCGATGAAAGAATTTTAATGTAAAACTGAAAACAGCCATGTTACTCTAAAATTATATAGCCTTTTCATAACCAAAGAGTACTTCATAAACAACTAATTGGATCTTAGGCTAATCGAAGCAGATTCTAAGCCACCCCATGTAGAAACAATGGCTGCCTGTGTTGGTAAACTACAATATGTTTCTTTCATGTTTATGATAAAATCATTTCCAAAGTCTATTTTCTTTACTAGATATTAATATATCCTTAACATGCATACAGAAAAACATGACAAAAATAAGCTGTTATATGGAAAAGCAGTTTTAGAATGGTAATTACCCCACCCACTTCGGAACCCACTTCAAGACTGACTGATCTGATTTTAACATGACACACACTCAACGTAAATTTCTTGGTCAGTCTCTGGTACGTGTAAATTTATACATGTATAAATGCTCTTGAATGCATGCTCATGTGTATGATTTGACTCAACAGTTTTCTAATTTACATTATTTCCGAGCTTGAGCGAGCATGATAGAGAATTGAAAAAAATAAATAAATAAATAAAAGGTGAAAAGTCAGTCTGAATCTCTTAAACTATCTGTATGAGCCTTAAATTGACACATGTAAAATAGTCTTAGATGCAAGATACATGTAATATAAGCGTGACACTCAACAGATTTGGTAATCTGCATATTTTCGAGCTTTTGCAAGCAAAAGTTGGAGATTTAAAAAGGGAAAGCTACATAATGTCACATGAACGAATGCATAGGTTTCTTGGGTCTCATTATTCCACATAGGCGCTGGAAGGTTCGACATATTTTTTTTTTTTTTTGTGGGGGGGGGGGGGGGAATACTATATGGGACATTTTTTAGAACATATGGGAAAATTATTCAAATATTGGGGGGGGGGGGCAAAACAGTCTTTGCCCCCCCCCCCCCCCCCCCCCCCCCGCAAAATTATTTGGGGGGGGGGCCTCTTCCTACGCCACTGTTCTAGAGGATTGGTTCCATCTTCTTTATGCAGTAAGGCTGGAGTACAATCTTTTATAAAATGATGTTCAGTCAGTTCAGTCAGCGTTTTTCTGTTGTTGTTTTTTTCTGTTTGTTTTTCTCCAGAAGATATTCTAATTGTCCCCCAGCTTGTATGCTACTGTCGGGTAGCATTTTATTGTATTACCTTAAATCTTTTGAGTCATTAAATAAGCCAGTGTAATGAGCAGCTTGATCTCAGTCTACACGGATCAAGAACGCACTCGATTTGGACCACTGCCCAAGGAAAATACAAAGAAACACCTGTCGGGTTGAAGAAAAAAATATAGTTTTGCGTAATGTTGAACTAAACTGTCAGTTCAGTGACGTCACAATGACAAGTTGGCACGCGCGCACTAATTGACTGAGCGGATACTATGGCTGAGTTCGCATCAAATGAAACAAATCTCTCTACAAATTAGATTAATAATTTCTACGAAAGCTAGTGTATTTTATGATAATGTTGACTTTCCCACAGCGTTCCTCAGTATTGCTCATGCTAACAATAACATGGGGAGAATGAGGCCTATAATGCATCATACAGAACTACAGCCCACCCCTACTCCGCCAACGCCCAGACGCCTGCGCATCTCGAGACCTACACTATTCTGTTTCCTTTTTGTCAAACCGTTTAGCCATTTAAATAGCAGAGCGGTCAAAGTATCTAAATCTTAAGTCCGGACTCATTTAATCGAAATAAACGTCGACAAATCCAAAATATTTAGATGCAAAGACATGGACCCAAAAACAGGAGGTGTGATCAGGTGCTCGCTTGTTTTGGCATGCAGTACACGATTCAGTTAAGGTGGTGATTTATGGTAAATGTAAAAATCTGCATAAAACCATAAAAAGTAAGATATCTCCCTGAAAGTTAGCAGACTTCTTATTTTTGTTGTTATTTACAGTTTAGAATACAAAATAGACGTACATGCTGCTTAAAAAAGTGTTTTTATAGGGAAAAATCAAAGGGTAGTTTTCTGCGCAATAATAAAAAAAATTAACATCGTTATTGAAAATTTACGTAGTACTGAAGGTGCGTTATTGCATAATGAAGAGCGACCTAGCAGTTATTTATTCCAACTCTTTCTCAAATTGTAATGTAGACCAGATGAAAACGATAGCTTTTTCTCAAATGTGAACCATGTACAAGGTCATGTACACTGGATGCATTTATTAAATATAGGGTAGGCAAGCATACCTATGTAACACCTACAGTATAAATAATACAATACTTACATGATCAGTGGTGTGTAGATGAAATTGTTCAACCTTGTTAAAATAGTCTCACCTGTTTCACCTGTGTGTTTTGACAAAAAAATTGGACACAGACCGCATCTTTTTTCATCTGCTCAGCCTGATAATGTGTGAAAGAGTTTGAAAAAATAATTGCTAGCTCGCTCTTCATTATGCAACAAGGAACTCTCAGCATTAAGTATATTTTCAATAACAATATTATTTTTTCAGATTATTGCGCACAAAATTACCCTTTGATCTTTCCTTATAAAAACACTTTTTAACATTAACAAATGCTGCAATTTGGGAGTCTGAATTGTCAGAAACAACATAAAGAAGGCATATGCTAAGTTTTGGAATGATCAGTGGTATTTTGAGTGTTTTATGCAGATTTTTGTCTTTGCCCCAAATCAGTGATTATCACCACCTTAAACATATCGCTACCTGTACGTGACACCTGACACGTGGCAAGATCTCGTTTAGTGCCAGTCGGCAATACACACAGTTAATACCTGCACCAAAATTTGACAAACGAGTGCCGCGTTATTAAAAAAATGTATTCAGGCGTATGTTTGTCCTTCACCAGCCTGTACGCATGCAACCTGCGCATGCGCAGACCGAGCGTTATTCGCTTGACGAACTGTGAATGCCCACACTGCGCATGTGCGCAAGCTATCCTGGGCATGCGCAGTTGTAAATATATATATATTTTTAAAAATAATAATAACAAAATGCCATGTAAGTAGAAGACAGAAAAAGTTTTTTCCAGTTCGAATTGAATTCTCGATGCAGTGTAACCACATAATTTGCCCAAACTTGCGGCATATGAAAAACCTGTTTTTTTTTTTTTTTTTTTTTTTTTTTGCTCCTCAGCCGTGAGAAACTGTACCTTATTGCAAGTGCTAACAGGAAAGACTCTGATCAGTCTGAACAATCGCACAGGCCTCTGTTCAATATGTGCATGCTTGCTATAAAAATGCTAATCAGACTGTACATATGTGTAGGCTGATCTGAGTCTTCCCTGTTCGCGCGTAATATAAAGCCCGTTTTCTTGCGTTAGTTTTAGTGTGCATTAAAATGTGTTTGAATTTCCTTCTTTTCTCGCTCTCTATCTATTTACACGTCCACACTAGTCTGTCGTCGTCATCTAGCCCATTATGACAAAGACTTCCTGCATGATGCCTTCGTCGGAAAAAAAGTGAGAGGGCAGTTTTTTTTCAAAGTATTGTTAGATGACGAAGTCGTTAGTGAAGGATTCAAGGCTCTTCAACGCTTAAACAAAATACAAAAAAATAATGCTATCACTAATGGCATATCAGAAAACTGCTGAAAGTGATCAAAACGAGCTTTTAGCAGTTTTGTGATATACTCCACCAGTTTACATATATGTATCTTTAGCAAAACTGAATCTTTATACGAATCGAATAGCATCGTTATATTATATAGAAGTCCGTTTGCAGAATATGGTTTTTAAATTTCTACTTTGGAATAGAATTGCGCATTTACAAGGCGCAGTTTGTTTACACGTAGTCTTGTTGGGTTTCTCTTGTGAAGACAATAGTGAATCGAAAGGCCCTGTCACTGAAGGGCCAAGTCGTCCAGGGAAGCAAACAGGAAGTCGCAAAAGTTGTTCCCCTTTTTAAAAATGGAGGTGTACCATACACCATAACAGTAATTACATGAAAAGGGCGACGTATTACATGTCCGAACAGCAAACAGCATGTGCACTGAAAACTGTCAGTGAATGCCGGAGATTTGTAAGATTGATCAATGTTCGCAAATGTTGAGTGTGATATGGGTGGTTGCTGATCGTACATGTTCTAAGATCCTTTGAGACGCCCTTCCGATGTCTGTTTTAGTCGCAGTTCATGTATCATGTATGGAAACTGCGTATGGTCAGATTAAGGACTGGGGACAAATGTGCCATTGGAAGTGCGAACTTTGACTGCAGAGACCGTGCACATAGCTGGTCGGTGCTCTCACTGTTTGCGCGTGCGTTCCGACAGACTTTATCAGGACGCTGTCAATTTAAATGAAAAGCTACGACAAAGCAGTTTTTCGTTCTGAAAGTTCATATTCTTTAACAACTGAAGTTAAAAAAAACCCCCAAAAAACAGATGCCTGCGTAGTTTGACGCACGTGCACATTCCCGCTCAAAAATAGATTTGTTGTGAGAAATGGCGCCTTATCGCATAGACGAAAAGCAAAGACCCGCTTCAGTCTGCACAACCGCGCATCCTCATTCGGATTTCCATGATAGATTGTTGATGCAGACAGAGACCAGGCTAATTTTACTGCACAGATATGTCGGCTGATCTGGGTCTTCGCTGTTCGTATTTGGTATGAAGCACCTTTCCGATGCACGGCCCAAAAAAAATTTCGACTCGCGTACCTATAGTCGCACGCGCTTTTGAGACGTTCTCAGTTAAGCTGGGCCATTCGAGGACAAAAATGGCCATATATACAATCATTCCAGAATTCAAGAAAAAATCACGAACATAATGCTCATTATATCTGCTTCATATCTTTAAAATATTTTCAGATAATAGTTTTAGATTATGGAATACCAACCATATTTAGAGGCATACCCTAACAATTAGAAACTGCGTATTTTATGACGTTATTAAGATACGTTGAAAGACGATGTCGCATACGATTTCTTTGACATACGTAGCCTTGCACATTTACTAATCTACTGACATTTGATTATTTTGGCTGGTTTCAATTTAAAATGTTTTTCTTTGCTTTTTTGGAAGAAAGGGGTTTTCTATGAAGCGCTGCTTAATCAAATGACGTCACCGCTTTCAAAACGTGGTCTTAGTGACGTTGTGACGTAGGTTACAGTGTACACATTTTAACGTTTTTATATCATTTAATGTTTCAGTGTATGAAATCTAAGCACACCATCTTGTAGCTGTTACTAGGCAGGATTTAGCACATGAGTTTCAGAGCGATTGCTTTGCTCAGTTTTAAGAAAAGCCCGTGGCATAAGGTTACATTCTTACAGAAAAATGCTGGGGTAATGTATTTTGAAGTCGAGTAAAATATACAAAATTGAGCAAATTCGCACAAATGATATAAGATATTGAGGAACACATATTTCTTCGTGTGATCTTGTAAGTTTTATGATGCTGGGCTATTTTAGTTAATAAATGTATCAGGAATTTACCGCTGTGACGTAGGTTACATAAAATTTGCGACAGTCACATTAGTTCCCAGTCACATTTCGTAGCAAAAACTACCCTTTAGATAGTGTTTAAGTGGGGAAATATGTGAGAAATCACCTGAATTCAATAATGGAACTCGGTTTTCAGCAGTGATTTATCTTTATTAGCCGTGCGACGTTCATATCTATGCAACGGCAATATTGCGATATTTAAAAACGTCGCATTTTAAACCAGGATATCCTTATTCGAACCAGTGTTAAAAATGTCTAACAAAACGCATGCATGTCTTGGTACTTTTATCTACTTCTTTAGACAGAGGGCAACTTGTCAGAGGGTAAACAGGACCGTTATTTTGTAATTTAAAGAAAGGCAATACGAAGGACAAAGTTAATAGCTAATGGCCCAGCTTAACTGAGAACGTCTCTTTTACGCACGGGCAGATTCGCGCAAAATAACTGCGTTCTGAGACTTGGAAGTATAAAAAAAATAGCCGAGAAAGCAAAAAAAGAAGTCCCACGAAGTTCCATATTTTTGCTCGAACTTTTAGAAACCATTCACCTTTTCAAGGATGACCACTGATCGAAATTTTAGAGAACTTTCAGAAATTATTTTCGGCAATAATTTTAGGTGTCCGAAACTTTAGAGTGTGCGAAATTTTAGAAGAATTACCGTATCTGAAAAGCACAACATATACCATCATGAGAATTATACTAATATGTTGATAAATGATTTATGCAATGTAAAAGAAAAATAATTTTGTATGTCTGTGATCTCTAGTTGCAGATTTTTTTTTAAAAAATCGCGTAATTTTTATAAAACCTGGTTTCCATAGGCGTCTATTATTTCTGTTTGCTCCAATATACGCATAAATGATAAGTAATTTTTCTGAGGAAAGGCACTTCGTTGGAGATTTGATGTCACAAACGCAGACATTAAATTTACTAATAGGCTTGATTTCATAGATTAAGTCATACTGTTCTACTAGCAAAGAATGATTTTTTCTGGACATAAGGCACGCGATTTTTTTTTTGTAAATGTTTTGAAGACAAGTTTGATTGAATAGAACTAATCTGAAAATGTAGTAGTAGTGGGGTGGTGAGAGGGGAGGGGAAGTCTGAGGTAGCCCCTCGACCTCCAAAGATGAAACTATTTTTTAATGTAGACGGATACAAAAATTCTGACCCCCACCCCCATATGCCTGACAAAATATATGACCCCCCCCCACCCGACACCCCATCCCCACTGAATGTACCCGGTCCCCCACCTAGTAAGAAATGACGTCCGTAATAATCATGTCGCTGTGAGCGGGTAACATCAACACTTTTGATTTAGTAAAATACCGCCCAAAGGATAAAGTACTAACCTCAAAATTTTGATATGGTGTCGGGTCTTAAGAACACAGACTATTTTACTGTGACCTGCTTTCGTAGAGGAGATTTGGAGCAGCCTGATGCGTGCACTAATGAAGTCTAATGTAGGCTTTCAGCGCAGTTAGTTCACTATGACAGAAACTTCACTCCACCACTGTGGTCACTCTGGTCAGTTTTTGCGCTTGAATGTGCTAGCTGTTTGTTGCAGATGCGCGAAAAAACACTTTCTAACTGATACCAAAGTAAAATTAAACACACCACTTGGCAATTCACTACAGTTTCAGATGAAGTCAGCTGTAGATTCTAATTGACAGCAACATCACACGTCATCGTTACGTGCACCAACGAATCTAAACAAACCAGCTGCAGTGTATTTGAAGAGATAAGAGAATTTTATCCGTATGCCAAGGACTAGGCCTGCGTAGCAGAACATATTAGCTGAAGTAAGATTATATCTGTCAACAGGCATATTTTTTTATATCATGTATAGCCCTCAGACTCATCAGAGCTCCTTTGGTGTCTAAGGGATTTGGCCTCTCGCGACCTAATGTGGGTGGGGTGTATTGGATGCATCAATTTGCTCCGAAACTCGTAAAGAAAGTCGAATATTTTGTCAAGTTAAACCAGAGACTGTCTGACGGATGGGATGCCGGATGACATAGAAACTAAATGCAGTGTGGTTAGAGCCCCCAAGAATATATTTTGCAAATTGTAAAGGCATAGTAAAGTGTCTGGTGTGCAGACAAATAACGACATCACGGGTTCGTGGGACCTAATATCTCTTGAGCAAATGAAAAAATGGTAGCGCTCGAATGAAAATTATACAACAGCATCCAAACTTTTTAAAAACATAGTGATTTTATATTATTTCTTAATTGTAATACAGCGAAATTACGACAGCCGACGCCTGACATTCCGAACAGTTGTTGGCAGTTCGCGTTGCGCAGAAGTGTCAAATTCGTCACCAGCGGACATCCTTAAAATCTTTTAAAATGCTTATTAAATTTCTTTCTGTTTTAATTGTTTTAAATAACCTTTCTGATTTCCTTTCTGTATCTTGTGTTCGTTTCTTTTCGGAAATAAAAGAAAAAATGCCTTCCGGTGTTCCGTTTTTAAGAATTGCTGTTTATTTCCTCAAAATGAAAATTATAGTGCCAGCATGAAATTAATATTAGTAGAGAAAGGGGTCTTACATTATAAGAGAAAGGGGACATGATCAGCAATCCTGCCCTGGAAAGGGTTCAACCGAATTCCTGCTCTGAATACCAAACGGGAAAGGGACATCTACAGCTAAGACTACACTAGAATAAACAGCACCATCGAAAATCCAAGGGGACAGCTTTTTTCCGGGAGTTGTCGAGTGGTGGAATATGCTGTGTATAACTTCCAGTGCCGGGGCGTCCACCTGATTTGGATGATAGTAGGGCAAGGGCCTACTGTGCTTGCAGTATGTGCGGGTTGGGGCTGTTTGGATTTTTTTCTTGTCTATCAATTCTCTCTTCTTTCTCCCTCTCTCTGGGAGAGGGCTCGATATTGACTGAAATATTGTCTAAACCAAAAAACACACAAAAAACAGCTTTTTCTAGCAGGCAGCCACACGTCTATCCTAAGTAAATTGAACAATTAAATCAAAGACAAACAGAAAGCGGACGAATAATAATAATTAGAATGAATCACAACAGAAGAATTTTACCAGAAACTGCTTTCAAATTATTATGAACCATATCACACAGACGAACTATATTTAAATATAGTAATCTTATGGCCAGTATGTTTTTAAAATGTTGCTGGGGCTTGAAGTTTGAATACCAAGTAACGCGTATTACCATTTCCACTTGTTGAAAATTGAATATCCTAGCTTCCGCAAAATGGACTGCTGAATTTTGACTCGTGTGAGCCGCGACACGACATAACCAACAAAGAGGCATATTCGCCCTGGGAAGACTCAGATCAGCCTGGGCATCCTCCCAGTCTGATCAGAGTCTTCGCTGACCGCATGGTGGTAGCTTAGATCCTCAGCTTCCCTTTAAGTGCCAAGCGAAGACTCGTCAGACTGGGCGGATGCCCAGGCTGATCTGAGTCTTCGCTGGGCACACGTGCCACTTTGTTGGTTTTGCCATGTCGCGGCTTATGTATGTAATGCATTTTAATACAAAATTTAAGCTTTGTAAAAGATAAATTTGTGGAGTTATAAAAAAAGACTCCTAAAAGTGGCCAAACCGAAACTGAATTTCTCGGATAGTTCTTTCGCCTCAGTGCAAATATTGTGCGTAAATATGCTTATAAGCATTTCCATATTTTGGCAAAAATGTTTGCAGTAGCTCGAATATCAGTGACAGGTAAGCATGGAATTCAGCGTTTACAAAGCATGTATTTAGTCTTCAGAAAGAACAAACTAGCAAGGGGTTTTCATAGCCAACTCATAGTTTTGCATCATTGAATGTCACATTTCGCTGCCAGTGGCATAACATTATGTAAAAGATTATTCTGAGATTTTCTACAATTTCATAATTGTAAATTACCGTAACCGGCCAGCTTTAAACAAGTGGAACATCCATGAGTTTCTAATAGACAAATGTTAAAAACAACCTTATAATGTTGAAAATAACATGTTTGGCTTACCGATAGATAATTTACATTATTCATTTCATAATTGATATTCATTTGTACTAGTTAAAATTGCATTAAGTTCAAATATTTTACATAAAGTTGATGCTTTATCAAGTTTCATTGTGTATTTGACAAACATTTAATAGTGTAAGTGTTTGTCGAAAGAAAACATAAACATATCATTTATTCATGTCAATGTTTATGGACACCTGCTAAGCATCACGTTGTATTTTCAATTGGTTAAAACAAACATTATATAAACTCTAGATTTCAAACAAAATCGTGTTTCATGTTTTACATGTGATCCTGGTTCATACTGGTCTTTTAAAGATGTGTTGGTGATTTATGCAAAAGATTTGTCCTCAAGTGCCATAGAAGTTAATGCACTCGTCTAGATCCCAAATAATCCTGAGTACTCGTATATACTTCAAAATGATTTAAAATAAGAAAAATCTTTAAAAAAGATAATCGGCGCAGATTAAATGGAAGTGTGTTTTGTTATATGTCTCTAGCTGAAGATTTGACAATATCTTCCATGAATAAAAAAGCTGTCGGCAGGCACCCACAACCGTAATTTTTATGCCCCCAACTTCGGAGAAGTTGAGGGGGCATATTGGTTTGGGCCTGTCCGTCCGTCCGTCTGTGAGTCCGTCTGTCCGTCCGTAACGCTTTTTGACAGGTGGGAAACTCAAGAACCGCTTATGCTAGGATCTTGAAATTTCATATGTGGCATGTACATGAAAAATGAGCAGACCCGTATTTTTTCTTTTTTTGGCCGGTCATGTATTTACAGAGTTATGCCCCTTTTTCAACATAGTCTATGGAACCTTGTGAACAAAATATCTCAAGAACCCCAGATGCTAGGATCATGTAATTTTGCAGGAAGACATTGCCCAAGATGTAGATGACCTGATTAACTTTTGAAAAAAAATCGTGAATTTTTGACCGAGTTATGCCCCTTTTTTGACTTAGTGCATTGTAATCCTATGGAACCTTGTGAACAAAATATCTCAAGAACCCCTGATGCTAGGAGCATGATTTTTTGCAGAAAGATACTGCCTAAGGTGTAGGTGACCTGATTAACTTTTGAAAAAAAATTGTGAATTTATAATTGAGTTATGCCCCTTTTTCAACTTAATGCATTGTTAGCCTATGGAACCTTGTGAACAAAATATCTGGAGAACCCCTGATGCTAGGATCATGATTTTTTGCAGGAAGATATTGCCCAAGGTGTAGATGACCTGATTAACTTTCGAAAAAAAAATGTGAATTTTTGACTGAGTTAAGCCCCTTTTTCGACGTAGTGCATTGAAGCCTATGGTACAAAGGTACAAGCATTATTGGATGAACCTTCTTTAGAGGCAAGCATATGGTTGGGGGCATAGTGTTTCATAAACACATTTTCTAGTGACACTGGGTAGCGACCCCAAAATTGAGCTGTCCAAATAGAATTCCAAAATGGACCGCGGTCAATCTTGAAAGTGATCTGTCTTGTAATGTAAACTTTATTTATTTTACATCGATTGCATTGAAAGCTCACGCGAACTTATTTAAATACTCTCGACGGCACGGATGTTGGCGCGTTTGTGGTCCTATACTGGTGGAGGAAACTGGTGTACCCGGAGAAAACCACCGACCTCGGACGGGCGACCACGACCACAATTTGACCTGATTTCAAAATACTTATCAAAATGTTGTACTGTTTGTTTGTGTGTGTGTACTAAACCGAAAGTAGAAATCGAAAGTTTTCAAAAAGAATGACCCATCGGATGTACCCAACTACAGACCCATATCTCTTCTGAATACTATAGGAAAAGTCCTTGAAAAAATCATTCATAAATATGTTTTTAATTTCTTACACGAACACCAGGTAATCACTACTCTTCAGTCTGGTTTTATTGCAGGAGATTCTACCGTGAATCAGTTAGTTGATATATACTGAACGCCAAAAGAGACGCATACAAGTTTATGTTCTTTTTTCGTGGCTCTGTCACTAGGCAAGTCCAAATCGATCATTGCAAAGACACTGATTTTCATCCGACCACAGTACACGATGAAACTATCATGATTTAAATCTTTCTTAAAAGAGTTACCTCACTTTCTCGAAAAACATTAAATTCCATTGCAAGAGTATTCTTTCCTTTTCCAATAAATCATATTGTGTTCAAAAATGGTCTCTGATATACAACTGTTAGAAAACCGCCAAATTCATATGAATGACATGGTTATTTATTAAACGACAGCGCTATGAAGTCGGTCCATTTTCAAATTACCTCCCTTTGTATTAAACAAAGAGTAATTTTTGAAAACCTATAACGGCACTCGTTATGGCTTTACTCTTCAGTTTCTTTTACAAATGATTTCATGTGTTGCATTGCACTACAGTATTACTAATTTTACAAGGATTTTCCCTTTCTGTTTTAACATATCAGAGTTAGAATGTTCAGAAGAAACCCTACGTTAAAGTGAAATGTCTGTTTACGCTTTCTTGAGACCTAACTTTCCTTGGCTTGTTTTTTCAAGAATTAAATACAGCCCAAGAACGAAATAAGTTATAGAAGATTTTCTTGATACAGAGGTTAACAATCGCAGGTAAATTGTGATTCACAAAGATTCTGCAGTTGAGGATATAACCTCTTAAAGATTGCTTGTTTTTTTGTAACTTTTAATTTTACCCCATCTTGAAAGTATTGGTTTTCACAGTTACAGTGTAAGACATATTGGGGATTTCATATATTCTTTTTCTCAAAAACTCATGGACACGTCAAACTAACAAGTAGCAGTTGCCTACTTTTGAAAATTTAATATAAATACTTTGTATGCGTTTCTTTTGGCGTTCAGTATATATAACACTTTTTGCCGAGCCCTGGACGATGGTAAAGAAGTTCGTGCGATTTATTGTGATATTAGTAAGGCCTTTGACAGGGTTTGGCACAAAGGTCTCCTTTTTAAGCTATATTCTATTGGTATTTCTGGGTCTCTTCTTCAATGGTTTACAGATTATTTATACAACAGGAAGCAAAGAGTAGTTATTCCTGGTGCAAGTTCTAATTGGTGTTCCGTTGAAGCCGGTGTTCCCCAAGGTTCTATACTAGGTCCTCTGTTATTTCTTCTGTACATAAACGATATTGTTGAAAACATAAACTCTTCAATTCGACTCTTTGCGGATGATACTACCCTCTATAGTATAGTTGACAACCCATTACATGCTGCAAACCAATTAAATGCCGATTTATCTAAAATACATCAATGGGCCACCAAATGGCTCGTCACATTCAATCCGTCAAAATCCGAATCTATCATCTTTTCAAGAAAACGTAACAAACCCTATCATCCCAATGTGGTAATGGACAAACAACTTATTCAGGAAGTAAATTCACATAAGCATTTAGGTGTAGTGTTATCTAGTGATTGTACATGGCACGACCATTTAGAATATATTAAATCAAAATCATGGACCCGCATAAATGTCATGAGAAAATTAAAATTTAAACTCGATAGAAAATCCCTTCAAATAATATATTTCACTTTCATTCGTCCCATTTTTGAGTATGCCGATGTTGTTTGGAATAATTGTACCCAATAAGAAGTAAACGAGCTTGAAAAAATTCAAAACAAAGCTGCCCGTATTGTTACTGGTGCCACTAAATTAGTTTCAATTAATTCTCTCACTCAGGAGACTGGCTGGGAAACCCTTTTAACACGTAGGAAAAAACAGATACTTCTTTTGTTTTATAAAATGCAATATCATATGTCCCCTGATTATTTGTCTTCATTAGTACCACCAACTATTGGAAGTACTACTGATTATCAGTTACGAAACTCTTCGGATTTACTTACTGTGCATGCAAGTTCTCAGCTGTATTTTAATTCTTTTCTTCCGTCTGCGATAAGGGAATGGAATCAACTCTCAGAAGTAACACGTGAATTACAAAGTATAGATACCTTTAAACATGAGTTAAATGCAGGTATCATGAAAATACCTTCATACTATTTTGATGGAAATAGAGTTGGGCAGATTTATCATGTTCGACTAAGAACAAACTGTAGTTCTCTTAATCAGCATCTTTTTTCTAAAAATATAATGGAGAGTCCGTTGTGTGTCTGCCGAGCAGTCGAGGATACTCATCATTTTCTATTTAACTGCCATCGCTTTGATAATCTAAGACAGGACCTCTTTGACAAAATTACTCCTATTTGCCAGCCTACTGTTAGAATACTTCTTTACGGTAGTGAACACTTGACTCATATTGAAAATAAGCAAATATTCGTTGCTGTACAAGAGTTTCCGATCAAATCTAAACGATTCGAAATTGCATAAGGTATGAATTATGATTGTATACATATATGAAACATAAAAAGAGAAATTAAATTTTGGCCTTATAATAATAATAATAATAATGTTGATAAATTTTGATACTGTATTAAACCATTTGTTTTATCATTTCCTGGCGACTGAAACCGTGATATTATTGTTGTTTATTTGTCCTTAATGGTAATGCAGAATATCTGATTGAAACTCACATTCTATTCCCCGTGGAGCTTTGAGAGACCAGTAATAAAAACCAGCAATCTTGTTGAATATATTCTTAAATTCGTAAATTTTCTAGTATGAAGAGTCTTCTGTTCGGAAATATCGATATTTATGGTAGATTTGCAATTTCTCGAAGATTTTTCGATTCTCATACTAATATTTGTTAAACCAATTTCAAATTTAATAGTCGAAATAATGTATTTCAAATCAGTTATTATATAGAACTTTATTTACAGTAACAATGGGATACAGATTATATAAGTCGCAAGACTTTCTTCTGAATCCCTTTCAAGCTACTGTAAATAGATAATCTTATTGTGAATTTGTATTGTTTTGTATTTGTACAGTAATTTGAATAAAATATTGTTTACACTAAAGTAAATATACGACGAAAAAAAGAAAGTTTTGACTATCTGCGTCTGTTTTCGATAACATTTCTATTATAAAATTACAAACAAGAGAAACATTTTGAATAAATAAAGGGCAGAGTGCTAGTATTCACGGTGCAGTACGACGGGAAATATTCATTGACCTTTGGTATTGGCTAAATTTTGACATACGCGTTATTTGACCAATGAAATCTTGTGAAATGTGGAACAATATCGAAATTATACGCGGCTGCGCATCGAAAGAAATTTTACATTTATTGTGTGAAGCAGCGAGTGGTCGTCGGTAAAACTCTTCAGTAAGCGCTTTAACGTTCATTAGACGATGGAGCTTGTGAGAGGAGCTCCGTCAAGTGCGCAGGAAGAATAGTTTTAACTACTGTGTTTTGTCTTTACCTCGCGCAGACGTGATCATAGTTGGACGCCATTGGAATGTTAGAGCATTCACTCAGTTATCATGCAGTCAGTATAATGTCACGAAACGCAGGCAGCTAACCTTCAGCGTCAGACGAAAACGGCTGCTCCAAATCAGTTTCTTCATTCGGTTTTATTATCATTATCGGACTTCTCATTGGCTCACGGGCTTAAAATAGAATAAATAAACTGAAAGAGAGGTTAAAATAAGCACAAAGATTTTTTTGTTTAATGCTTTGTGTAGATTTGATTATTCAGAAAATCTTCATAGACTGCTTTTTGTTTTCAGCTTAAAAGAAAAACATATATTTGGTCGGGCATGCAGTAGTTCAGCTAGTGTTTTTCCTTTTAGTCCGGCTTCGAAATGTTATTGAGTTCTCAACTTTATCATAGTTTATACGGATTTATATGAATTTATGTTCTCGCAATGATAAGGAGGACGCTATGCAACGGACACTGACATGTCATTTGAAGCTATATATATCAGAATTAGTTGTGAAGGTTTTTGTTCGTAAATCAGATTAGTCGCTAGTTCCTAAATCTTAGACTAAGTATATTTTTTACTATGAAAACATGTTTCAAATCTTCTCTCTTGTCTCTCTCTAGTGAGCTTTGTGACGGAGGCTTTTTCTTGGTAAATTATATATAATCTTCACACTAAACAGTAATATATCTCGAAAAATACGATTAAATCAAATTATTCCTCAGCTCTAGCCTTTAGAGTATACCGTTCTCCTCATCAATCACCCATTTTCCCAATCTGCCAGTAATACTTGCAGTACCGCCAGAGGACAGTAAATCCCGAAATTTGATTTCTCGCTTGGTACTACGTCTTGTTATATTCATGTCAATGACTGATGTTTCTTCCTTACTATAGTCCAGGGGTATATGAATTTCTTCTGAGCACGCGTGTTATTTTTTTCGCAACACATGTAAATAAACCAGGATGAGAAATTACTTGTTGCCATTTTTTGTAATGGCGCTTTGACCGTTACCATCGATTGAATGCGTTGCCCATACCCATTTTCGTAGAAATCATATAATTTTGTGTTTAATTTTGAATATCAATAATCTTTAAGTATAATAAGAATTACACTCTGGTTTGTTTTTATCATAAGCTGTTACCGGTAATAACATAAATACCATTAATTTATAAGACTGTTCACTGTCTCTCAGAGAACTATTATCATGATTATAAGTGTAATATTCGGTAGCTCTTAAGAACTGCTATCAGCACTTTTTCTAATCGGTTTTTAGGCTTTTATTAGGTGTGGTGTATACGTGACGAAACGCAAAACGCTTATGAATAGTTATGTCTGATGATGGATGCATGGCTTGTGATTTCTCGATTCTTTCAACAGTATTTCAGTCATATATTCAATTTTGTCGCATCTGACTCTTGTTATAGTCTAATCTTGCCTAACCTCTTTCAAGCTTAATATCAACAAGCTAGGTAAATCGTAGATAAAAATGTTAACACAGAGTTTATTTCTCTTTTTTTCCGGTACTAAAACGCTGCCCTTAAAGCATAGCATTAACTTTTGTGCACATGAGACAGGTGTACTACATATGCCCTGGACAAATTCTATATTGTCACAATATCAACCGAGGTTTTGTGTTTTTTTATATATATTTTACAGTGTTCATTATCCTAGGCCATTGGTATCTCTACGCTCATTTTGAGTCATTTTGAAAATAAAGTTCTACTGAAGCCGGTGGTGCGGGGCGTAGCCGTATCGCAGGATAACTGATCATGAAACCGATTTTTTTATTCTTGTGCCTGTTTCTCGTCATCAAACGATCCGATCTTTGTGATTTTATTGTCCTTAAACAAGAACATATTTATTCTGTTAACTGAGGTTTAATAGTGAGGTCTATGAACGGTTCGTACTAGTGATGGTAACAGGAAACGATTTAATAGGCTAAAATGATTTATACAAGCCGATCCACGGTTGAAAACTTTTAACGGTGATCATTCAAAGGCTTCACAAACATCCACTTAATGTAAATATGTACCTATTTCAATATTCTTGGCAAGCGAACTTGTTAGATGTACCAATTAAAGATAAAGTAAGGTATATGGGTACACCGGCATATCTTATACAAAGTTTGTTGAATGGTTGGTTTGTTTTGGTTTTAACGGCTCTTTGGGACAGCTATACAAAGAGGAACAACTGTTGAGACTTTGCATTCCCGGCCAATGAAATAAGTTCTGATAGGAAGGCTTTACTCTTACATTAAAGGATTCGCTCACACAAAGAGCAATTATTTCCTTTAATTGGCACCCCTCCCTCTACCCACTATTGAGACCTGAAGTAAAACTAAAAATGACAGAGTTGCTTTTCACGAAAATGTGAAAATTAACTTATTACATTAATCCGAATATATTTACGAACGTTTCATTTTGCAAAAAAGTATGCCTTGCATGAGTATACAACGTGTATATGGCGAAATAGTAAACTCTTCATCAATGCAAACAATCATTATGATAGCTGCAAATTAAAGACTTATCAACTCTCTATATATAAATTTGTTGCTTTTCTGCTTGGTGTTATTGGTACATGTAGGCTATGATCTGTGATTGACGGATTTTCATTAATGTTTTCAAACATTTGAGCCGCGACACGTGAAAACCAAAAATGTGGTTGTGCGCCAAGCGGAGACTCAGATCAGCCTGGGCATCTGACAAGTCTGATCAGAATCTTTGTTAAGCGCTTAAAGGGTAGCTAAGGGTCTAAGCTACCTCCATGCGGACAGCGAAGACTCTGATCAGACTGGGCGGATGCCCAGGCTGATCTGAGTCTGCGCTGGGCGCACAACCACTTTGTTGGTTTTCTCACGTCGCGGCTCATTTCTGTTATATTTGTTAAATGGGGAAATGGAACAGATTTTTCCACTATATCAGCTTGATCTTAGTTTTTATCTTCGATATGTGATACAAGCAAATCTACATGAAGTTTGAGTTGTCTTTTTTCCGACTTATTATACGTGTACTGTGGCACTGAAATTAGAACAGCTCTCCAATGATTAATCGTTCTAGTAACCCTCTTTAGTACATTTTGTTCCATTATTTGCCTTTTTTCCTTTAAATAATGACACCATTATTCAAACTAGCTCTTTAGATAATTATTAACACGAATTGTCGATGATAATTGTTTAGCATATGAACCTTACCGCGAGAAAAGATGACTTTTTCACATGCGCGAACAGCAATAAGGAGCCTAGCCTGAAACTATTTTAAGATACGCACAACGATGTTTTATTCTCCTTGAGGGGAAGTGTAGGGGTTTAGCCCCTAAGACAGTTCAGGTGGATTTTGGAAGATTTTATTGAGTGTTTGTCTAAGTTACAAAATATAAGTAGGCAAATATGCAAGTGCGTGTTGAAATTGTGTCAGTTTGACAAACTTCCGATACACATCTGCGTATTTGCGTATAAACAGCTACGTCCTTGGATATACAGGAAAGTATGGAAGCGTCCTAGTGACAGGTTAAAACAATATTTATCTCATACGTAGGAAATAGGAAGTGCTACGTAGGACTTAGTAACTCCTACGTAGGACTTACTAACTCCTACGTAGGACTTACTAACTCCTACGTAGGACTTAGTAACTCCTACGTAGGACTTAGTAACTCCTACGTAGGACTTAGTAAGTCCTACATAGGAGATAATATAACAGAAAGAAAGAGTCATAAGAAAGCCAGAAACTGCTACAGTATGTACTCAGCAGGCGTATAAGGTTGAAAATACGTCGTTTAAACATGTTTGCAACATAATCACTTTATATCGACGTCGATATGACGTTGTTTGAACGTTGTTTTACACATTTAGATCTGGCATAGATCTTAGATAGATTTGTAGCTTGCCTTGAGTCACCTATTTTTCGGAGAGTTAGTGTAAATGCTGTAGTCCTTTGACAAAATGTAGTTCGTGAACTTGTGTCAATTTTTCCGTGTGTGTGTGTGTTTGTGTGTGTGTGTTCGTGAACTTGTGTCAATTTTTCCGTGTGTGTGTGCGAGCGAGCGTGCGTGCGTTGGTGCGTGCGTGCGTGCGTGTGTGTTAGTGTGTGTGTGTGTGTGCT
This sequence comes from Ctena decussata, assembly GCA_963989385.1. NCBI lineage: Eukaryota > Metazoa > Mollusca > Bivalvia > Lucinida > Lucinidae > Ctena > Ctena decussata. The sequence continues at coordinate 105,689,769 of OZ022499.1, forward strand.
TCTATCCCTATTGGTTTTTAGGGCAGAATGTGGGATTTGATTGTATTAATTCCTGATCATTGCCTTTCTTTTTTCTTTACTATAATTTATCTGCTTCAAACCCTGTTACTCTAGGACGTGTGGGCAGTCTTTAACAACGTCATAATAACGTTAATAATTTGAGCTGCGACACGAGAAAACCAAAAAGCGGTTGTGCAAACAGCGCAGCCTCAGATGCGCCTAGGCATCAACCCAGTCTGATCAGAACCTTCACTAAGCGCATTAAGGGTAGCTAAGGGTCTAAGCTATCTCCATGCGGACAGCGAAGTCTCTGATCAGGCTGAACGGATGCCCAGGCTGATCTGAGTCTGCACTGGGCGTACAACCTTTTTGTAGGTTTTCTTGTGTCGCAGCCCAATCGTTTTTATGATTTGTATTATTGATCTCAGACAAGACAAGAAATATTCGTTCAGAGGGCTGCATAATCCGCGGATCAAATATTTACTTTTCACAATAAATAACAATAAAGCTGTTTGTATTGATACAAAGCTGGATAAATTTACGCTGTTACATGAAAGCGATTTGATCAAGTATTTCTTAATCTATTCATCATGCATCGGTAATCTCGCTATTGAGAAGATGCTTTATGATGATTAGAAAATGTAGCTTTTTTAGTCTCCATTGATAGAAAATAAGACTGTTGCAATATGTAACAATGTAATTGTGACTTCATTTTATCAGATACTTAAAAGCATTGTCCCAAAAATAAAGTTGCATTAGAACGGAGATAACCATAATACAGTTTTCTCGCAATTGAGATGCAGATTAATAAATAATACGTTTCGAATTTATGAATTTTGTTATATAAATAACATTATTTGAAGCGGCAGTAATTTGAGCACAGATACACATAAAATACAAGTTAAATATCTCTTACGTAAGAAACAGCTAAGTCCTACGTAGGAGATAGTAACTCCTACGTAGGACTTACTAAGTCCTACGTAGGACTTATTATCTCATACGTAGGAGTTAGTAAGTCCTACGTAGGAGTTAGTAAGTCCTACGTAGGAGTTACTAAGTCCTACGTAAGAGTTATTAAGTCCTACGTAGGAGTTAGTAAGTCCTACGTAGGAGTTAGTAAGTCTTACGTAGGACTTACTAAGTCCTACGTATGAGTTACTAAGTCCTACGTAGGAGTTACTAAGTCCTACGTAGGAGTTAGTAAGTCCTACATAGGAGTTACTAAGTCCTACGTAGGAGTTAGTAAGTCCTACGTAGGAGTTACTAAGTCCTACGTAGGAGTTACTAAGTCCTACGTAGGAGTTACTAAGTCCTACGTAGGAGTTACTAAGTCCTACGTAGGAGTTATTAAGTCCTACGTAGGAGTTAGTAAGTCCTACGTAGGGGTTATTAAGTCCTACGTAGGAGTTACTAAGTCCTACGTAGGAGTTACTAAGTCCTACGTAGCACTTCCTATCTCCTACGTATGAGATAAATATTTTTTTAACCTGTCACTAGGACGCTTCCATAGGAAAGGCCACAAAACACAACCAAAATCAAGACATCAAAAAAGAAGAAGAGCGAAAAGGTCAGCTGTAACAGCTCATTTTCAGTATCAGACACGCAAATATCAAAAGCCATACAAAACATATAAAGCGTACAAATCGTCTTTTTCCCCACTTAAACGATGAAACACATCAGAAAGCAAGGGCAGCAGCTGTACAGATGACCTTAAAGCTAGAATAACAAGCAAATTCGACGAATTTATGTCCCCCGCCTTGGAAACTAGGTCTCCACTGTATATACACTTAGTGTTTGAGCTGGAAAAGCGGCTAAGTTAAAAATGTGCAAAAAGTAATAAAAAAAAAATAATGTGAGGATAATATCCAAACCACATGCATATCTTCAGACCATGATCAAAACACCTGTTAAGTTTCAAAAGAATGGGCATAAAACTGTAGGAGGAGTTGAACACACAAGGTACCTACTATCTTTTCACTTTGATAGTAAAAATGTATGAAAAATGGCTAAGTTCAATTTGCGAAAAAAGTAATAAAAAATAATGTGAGGATTATATCCAAACCACATGCATATCTTCAGACCATGACCGAAATACCTGTGAAGTTTCAAAGGAATCGGCATAAAACTGTAGGAAGAGTTGCGCACTCAAGGTACCTACTATCTAGTCACTATGATAGTAAAAACGCCTAAAAAATGACTAAGTTCAACTTGTAGAAAAAGTAACAAAAAATAATGTGAGGATTATATCCGAACCACATGCATATCTTCAGACCATGACCAAAACACCTGTGAAGTTTCAAAGGCATCGGCATAAAACTGTAGGAGGAGTTGCGCACACAAGGTACCCACCATCTAGTCACTTTGATAGTAAAAATGCCTAAAAAATGACTAAGTTCAACTTGTGGTTGGTTGGTTGATTTGATGCTTAACGCCCACGGTAAACAACTAAGGTCATGTCGGGACGGTCAGTTAACCTAACCACACTATTCCTGGGCAGGCTTAGACCTCCTAAGCGGTTAACCAGTACTAAGTGCACATACTTTCGCCAGTAACTGACAACTGCCCTTCTTGAATCAGCGGAAGGAGAAACGAAAGTATGTGGCCAGACCGGGATTCGAACCCAGGACCTCTGACTTACGAGTCAGGTGCCCTACCGATTGCGCTACCCGGCCTGGCTCAACTTGTGGAAAAAGTGACAAAAATAATCTCAGGATTACATCCAAACCACATGCGTATCTTCAGACCATGACAAAAACATCTGTAAAGTTTCGAAAGAATCGGCATAAAACTGTAGGAGGAGTTGCGCACACAAGGTACCTACTACTTTAGGGGGACGGAAGGACGGAATGCCGAAAACTGTGTCCCTCCGCTTTTCTTCGAAAAGGCGGGGGACAATAACACAGAATCTGCATCAGAAATTTCCGCCGTGAACCATAGCGGACAGTAGCATGAACTGCTGGGGCTTAAACTACTTATATGTATGCACAAATTTCGCTAAAACGTGGCAGAGTATTGGTGTATTACTTAAGGTTAAAGCGATTAGAAAGAATACAAACAGGATTTCAAGAACTTATTTTGATCCACAATGTACATACAGCACGCATGAATATCCTGGCGGATTTAACAATCTATTAAATTCTTTGTTTGTCTCAAGATACCTACTGACTCGAGAAACAATAGAAATTATAACAATTATATGTTTTTCGGAGACTTAAACTTCGCTATGGTACCTGTATGTAGTGAAAAATAAAACTATTGTAAATACGAGGGGCGTTCATAAAATTCTGACAGTGACCTAATAACTTTCTTTAGGGCCATGCTGGGGACAAATGCTTTGCTTTTATTCAAAATAAAATAAGCAATCGTTTTGTAAGGCAGACCACATTAGGATTTTAGGGTCAAGTCGGGTAAATTCGGACAGCAGATAAATTCGTACAGTGATATTGTTTCCTTTATATGTCAGTTGTTTGGAATTAAAACAAAAATAACTAGACAAACCGTGAAAATCCTGATGAGCCGTCTCATCTTGATATTCACTCGTCCCATCTTGATTTTCACTGTTAGCAGTGGTATGTCCGAATCTACCCGTTGTCCGAAGTTACCCGACTCGACCCTATTGTCGCTTTATTGCATCAAAATACAAGTACCAATCGTCCGATATAGATTGCCAGGTAAAAAATAAAAAAACTATCAGTTGCAGCGTTTATACTACCGTGACGCCATTGTATGTTAAGCACATTTTTGATCATGTGCAAAAGCCAAAACCGTTATAATGCGGCTGTTTTGCTGTTAAAATAAAGGAAAACACTTTAAAACATTTGAATATGCTACAAGTATGAGGTTTACAATACATGAAAGATTGACGTGTTCCCTCGTTTTCACTTAATCGCCTTTTAAAACATTGTTTCTAATCGACATTTGAGTGTATGATTGTTTATTATTTACCAGGGCTGGGTTGCATAAAAGTCCATTAAATCTTAATGCCAGCTTAAGTCCCCATTAACTCTCAATTAATTTAATGCCAGCTTTTACCCTGTTGCATAAACATTCTTTAACTTAATGATGGCTTTTAATGCCGACTTAACCCTCCGTTAGTTAATGGAGACCCAGAGGTACATTAAGCCGTCATTAAATCACATTTCACGTGTATCTGTTCGATAATTTTCTACAGCTTCCATATTGGCACACGCATGTGCCTATCGAGTACGTGTTCTGGCATTAGGCTGCACAATAGTGCTTTAAAATTCGCATGATATACTCGTGGGTAACCCAGTCGCACTGAATTTAGGTCCTATGTCATCCACCGCCCCATCTTGACAAACGGCTCGACTTTGTTTATGAATTTCGGAGGAAACTGACGCGATCCTACACACCCCACCCACATCTGGCGGCTGCGAGCCCCTGAGAAACCAAAGGAGCTCTGACTAGACTCAGGGCTAGACATGGTATAAAAATATGTCTGTTGACAGATAAAATCTTACTTCGACCAATATGTTCTACTATACAGGCCTAGTCTAGGCATACGGCTGAAATCCTCTTTATACACTGAAGCTGTTTTGTTAGGATTCTTTGCGATACGGTACACGTAACGATGACGTGTGATGTTGCTGTCAATTAGAATCTACAGCTGACTTCATTTGAAACTTCTAGCGTTTAATTTTGCCAGTGATGTTAGTTCGAGAAACAGTTTTCTAACACCTGCAATGAATATCGAGGATACATTTAACACGCACCTGCAAGTGCAAAAAACTGACAAGAGTGGTGGTGGTGGGGGTCTGTTCACGCTCCTGCGTCAGATGCTTGACTATGGATATGGGAAAAAAAATCTATCGTATGAAAATTAACTGCGCTGAAAGCCTTTAGGACTGCATAAGTGCATGCACCAGACTGCTCCAAATCTCCTGTACAAAAAACAGGTCAGAATGAGTTAGTTTCTGCTCTTGAGAATTGGCACCATGAATCAGGATTCCAAGTTTAGCCTTTTATCCTCTTGTGTGTGTGGGAAGGGGGGTGGTGTTGGGGGGGGGGGGGAGGGTTACTTACTGGTCAGATGTTTTGATGTTGCACACAGCAACATGATTATTAGAATTCACCAATTCGACAATAGTAAGATTATACAGCTAAAGCCGAAAAAAAAAGTCTAGGGAAGAAATAAAAGCATCAGCTCTCGCGACCGTCCTGAGAAAATCTTTTGTGATGTGTCTGATACCTAAGATCATTGTCAATGAGGAGAAGCGGGGCTGGGTGTGTGTGTAGTCTATACATGTAATGCACCTTGCTAACCAGGGACGACAAAATAAGAAATAATAACAAGAGGGACATGAGGCCCTGGATCGCACCCCCCAGTGAAAAGGTCTAAGGTCAAAACTAGAACCATCATTTGAAAAAAAAAAATAATAGTTTGAAGATTTTGAAATATGAGAGACAATCCATTTTCACTTTGTCCTGTTCTCAGCTGCTCTGGCTAAGCTGGCAATGTCTATTTACAGTATCTTCCCACCTCTTTTTTCTGTCTAAATCTCCTTTTTCTTTCACTTTGTTCCGTTGAATCGCCTAAGTTAAGCCAGAAAACCTGGAGACGTGGCCAGACCACCTTAGTATCCGTTTCTTGACCATGGCCAGGAATTCATCATGTTCTCCAATGGCGGCTTGGATCTTTCTGCGAACCTCCTCATTGGTTACGCGATCCTTGTACGAAATGTTCATTAGTCTTCGGTAGCATCTCATCTCGAAGGTCTGTGTTCTTTTCTCCAACTGTGCTGTCAAACCTGGACGCCTCTACCTCTGCTACGACACCTATTTGCAACTGCCCCAACTAAAGCCCAGCAAACCACACACGGGACATAAACCAGCAGTGCAGACCTAGATCAGACGCTGCATAGGACAAATGATTAAAACAGGCTAAAAGTTTTCCATCGCCTATTGGCCGTAGGGCCAGTTGGGGTTAGACTTCGTTACGCTAACTTGGTAATATCGAATCATAAAATGCGCCATGCCATGAGAAAAAAATGGTCTTTTGGAGCATTTGCGGTCAGCGAAATTTCTGATCAGCCTGCGCACCTACGCAGCCTGATCACAGCTTTTGTTGTTTTCTGGTACAATATATGTGTAAGCAGACAGTGAAATCGCTATCAAACTGTGCGTATGCGCAGGCTAATTTGGTAGACTCATGTTTTTTCCCCGTTTTGCTCATGATAGTCAGATGGCATTGATATTGTAACTGACTTATAAGTCTGAGGTCCTGGGTTCGATACCCGGTCTGACCACATACTTTCGTTTCTCCTTACGCTGATTCAAGAAATACAGTTGTCAGTTACTGGCGAAAATATGTGCACTTAGTACTGGCTAACCGCTTCGAAGGTCTAAGACTGTCCAGGAATAGTGTGGTTAAGTTAACTGACCGTCCCGACATGACCATAACTGTTTACCGTGGACGTAAAGCAACAAAACAGTCAATCGAATCAGTCAGTCAGTGTCCTTTTCAATCGAATTTCAGTCATATCGCGATGAAAGGCTGTGTGTAGTGGAAGCCTGAATTCCTTCGACGGCGGGATAGGTACCCATTGGGCAAATAACATTAAATAAACTTTGATTCAACCTTAATTCAACGTCATTATGTTGAATCAAGGTTGATTCAATGTTGATTCAACGGTGTGTGCCTGCTGGGTAAAGGTAAAGCTTCTCGTCGTCTGCGTAGGGGCAGCCGGGGTCAGAGACCCACTGTATCTTGGGTAAAGCATAGGGAAAGCGGAGCCCATCCCCTCCTTTCGCTGCCATACCATTCTCTGATTCAAAACCCATAGCCCATCTGGACATCGAAACTTCATTCTGATCATGAATACAAGTGAAACTGTATTTCTCCCCCCTTGTTGTATGAAATTCATGTATTTTTTAAAAGTCCTTTGAACCCTTATTTGGAGGAACATATTTTGCGACCAGCCTTAAATTATTACGTATATGAAAGTGCTTGTCTCTCTCGCTGTCTGTCTCTCTCTCTCTCTCTGAAGTTTGGCCGGTTCCAGCAGGCTCATGACGCCGATGCGACGTGACGTCACTTCGACGTCATGTGCTGTAATCCCTGTATGAAGTCGAAATGACGTCACGTCGACGTCATTTCGACGTCTTTCGGTCTCTGTCTTTTTTTCTCTCTCTCGTGTAGAGGCGGCAGTAGTATAGAGGATAAGGCGGAAGACTACCAATACAGAGATCGCAGGTTCGATGCCCCGCTTTGCCAGTCTTTTGCAACGCACGTAATAATTAATTTCGGCAGTTACTTTTATATTCTTGACCTTATATAAAGTTGTCTTATTAAGTCAAAAGGGTATTACTATTTAGCATTAAGTAAAAATGATAAAAATAAACTGAACCTGGGAAAACCCTTAACTGTCAATAGAACATACCCATTTGGTAAAGATAGAATAAGAGGCCTAGTCCACTGGGCATAAAGATCTATGCAGCTCTGACAAGTCAGTCTTAGTTTTAGAATACATGCAGTAGCATACGAGTATATATACACTGCCAGCAGGAGCAAAAAATGAAAAAAATGCTGTTTGAATTAAACCGTTTATGAATTTAAACTAAAACATATAGTTGTATATATATTTTTGAAATAATAATCATGGATACTATTTTTTCTGTACAGACTAACGTCTTTTCATACGCCTGCTTAACCACGCCTAGTAAATTTTCACAGGTACCTCCGACGGAGGTTCTAAAATTGGTTGTGACAACCATCCGGAGTGGCCTGATCTTGGCAAAAGGTGACAATAAAAGGTAGACACCCAAGTCAAAATACCGTCAGAAACAAACTGTTTACGGTACAAACAAAGGTGTGCCAAATTTCGTCAGTTTAAATAATTTTCCCGCAAAAGAAAAGAAATATGGCGTAATTGTTTCATGACTGGTGAGGATTGAAAATATTCGAACATATACGATATTGAAACGCTATATAACTAGTTACTACATGTATAAGCAGAGTAAAAGTTCACTGCTAGGAGATAGGAGCGATAGCACTGTAGTGGTTTACGCGCATGCCTACCGATACACGGTTTGCAGGTTTGATTCCTCGCGTCACCGGTCTTTTGAATAATTCTCTAAACCAAAGTCCCATATTGCCAGATGATGTGTGTTTGTAGATGGGACGTAAAATCCGCCTTACTCAGTAGGAAACCACCGCAGATCCTGGTCATACTATCCCCATGCATTCGGAGCAGTTTGATCTTTGTCTGGTTTGTTTGTTCGGGACTCCTGTCCCAGTAGTTTGGGTCATCAGGGCCAAGTCAATGGCAGACCAGTGAAACGAATAAGGACACAGTTTTCTTGTTTAAGCATCATAAAAGCAAATAGCGCCGTCTCTAACGAGATCGAGCAGATGCGCAAGCTGGTCGGATTTTTTCTCTTTCTTTTAAATGCAAAGCACACTACACGAAAGCATATGAGCCACGACACGACAAACCCAACAGAGTGGCATGTGTGCCCAGCGAAGACTCAGAACAGCCTGTGTATTCGCCAAGACTGATCGGAGTCTGTGCTATCCGCATGAAGCTAGCTTAGACCCTTGGCTTCCCTTTTAGTGCAGAGCAAAAACTCTGATCAGACTGGGCGGGTGCCCAGGCTGATCTAAGTCTTCGATGGACATGCCACTTTGTTGGTTTTGTCGTGACGCAGATGCGCATAAGGACGATAACCTCATTTGAACCGCGATACGACAAAACCAACCATGTGGTTGTGCGCCCAGCACAGACTCAGATCAGCCTGGGCGTCCATCCAGTTTGATCAAACTTCTTTAAGTGCTCAAATTGTAGCGAAGGATCTAAGCTACCTCCATGCGGACAGCGAAGACTCTGATCAGACTGGGCGGATGCCAAGGCTAATCTGAGTCTGCGCTGGGCGCACAACCAACATTATCATACAACGGACTATAGTAAATCTAACTTGTACACATATTTGTACCATTTAATGTGAACTCTGCCATATTATTCGCTCAGTCAACTACCTTAATGCGCGCGTGCCGAAGTGTCATTGTGACGTCACTGAAATGACGATTTAGTTCAAAGCTGCGTAAAAACAACATTTTCGAGTGAAAATAGACCTAGTAAATCTATCAATTAAATCGGATTCGTGTTTCTACGTTTTTTCCGTCGGACAGTGGTCCAAAGCAAGTGAATTGACCCATGGAGACTGGGGTCATGCTGTATGACACTCATCGTAGCTTGGATATTACTTTCCGCAAACCGAACTCCCTGAATTGTCGATATTTCTTTGTTTTTCCCCTTTTTTCTTTCATTACAGTTACCGTCGTGTCCAATTTGCAACAGGAAGGTGCGTGCAATTTGGAGTTAATGCCAGCTTAAGTCGTCATTAGTTAAGCTGGCATTAAAAACGTTTTATGCAACGATAACTTAAGGCCAACTTAACTAACGGAGAATTAAGATTTTAAGGCCAACTTAAATTTTAATGGCAGCTTAAATTAATGGACTTTTATGCAACCCAGCCCAGTATGCTAACGTAAACAATTCTGAAAGAAAATTCTTCCCGGCTACTAAGCATAAGTCAAGTCTAATTCTAATGTCATCATTATCTCACAGTTAAGTTGCACTTCACCTGAGGAATTTCACAGTTAAATTCATCAGGCTGTGATCGTCGAGTTTAGCTTGTTGTTTTCCTCGGGTTTCGATTCTCCATTGAACTGAAGCCTCGTAAATTATTGCGAACTTCATCAAATCATAACGGTTTAACGTCAGTGACGCTTGCTAAGATTCGTCGGCGGTTAAGCTAAATCACATCTTTCACAATCAATAGCTTTGAGAAAAACAAAGCGCACATAAAGATGAGAAAGTCGTTACCAAAAACCCACATGCTTGCAATGCAATGGGTGCGAATTTTGACTACCGCCCCTTTCTGTGCTTAACCCTTTTCCCGAATGGCGATTTTAAAAACGGCTCCTAAAATCACATGATATCTTAAGCCTCAAATACGATTAATTTCCTTGCAATTTAATTTTGCTCAATGTTGCAGTTGAGTCTTTACAAAAGTTACAAAACATATAAATTGCTAGAAACATTGTGCATTGTGTTAAAAGAACTACATTATACCTTTACAACGATACTAAGCATTTTACAAAGACACTTTTCCTTCTTGAGTTACAGCGCCTTTTATTAGGCTCCACTCATTCTACTGGGCTAATTCCATGTGTGATTTTGTTTTCAGTGAGACTCAGAGCAAAACAAGTTGTAAATACAAAATAATCTTTGGCTGTCCATCGAAGCCTACAATATCAATTCAGAAGTTAGAAGCGGGGCATCTATTAGCGATTCATTCCTTGCAAAACAATGCACAGTTCTTATGACGTTATTGAAATCAACGCCAGCGTCATTTTAGAAAGATTAAAGCGGCCTAATGTTTAATTAATTTCAATTTTTGACAGGTTTCACTTTAACTGAACTGTCTCCAAACGCAAAACGAAACACCTCTTGGATATTCTTGCGTCACAGTACACTTGCAAGATGCTCATTTTACCAGGGATAAAGAACAGGATAAATATCGCATGCATACTCGATATTTAGATATAATATACTGAAAGGATTTAAAAACTTCCACCCATTAATTTTGAATATCTCAAAAATGAATGCAGCTACGTCCACCAAAATTTTACAACATATATATTCTGTTATACATGATTATATTAATATACAGAATCTGAAATCGTTCAACCGAATCGGTCAGGAAAAAGCATGTGCTCCTCGTGTTCTTAGTACCGTTTACATAAGGATGAGTAGCTGCATGTATACAGTTTTCTGATGAAACATTTCTCTTACAATATCAAATTGAATTTTAAAAGTTTGAACTCGGTCTGTGGCTTTATTTAGCCTACCGCGCCTGAATATCGCAAACAGGCGCAGAGTTTAGGGCCAGATAAATGCTGAAATTTCAAAAAGTGACGTCGTGTGACAATTTTATGTGTTGATTACGCCAATTTAAAATCTAAGACGACGTGCACGGTTTACAGGAAGCTCAAAACACCGTCAGAAAAGTACCTAACCGAGATTAAAAGCCGGAGGTCATGACGTTAACTAACGTCGACGCCGTCTCCGTAATAGGCTTTGCGCGAAAGCATCATCCGCAATGATACTTGCAAATCAACGTGGATGACGTCACAATATTAAGGAAGTAAGAAATGGTCGAAAAGAGTGTTGCATAAGATAACGCCGGCATCGCCTTATGCATTTCAGTGACGTAACGCTCTTTTATTTGCGTTATTTAAGTAAATGATACGAATAAACTGCGTAATCTTTAAATTTGATCAGTTTCAAGCATTTCGTCGTTAAATATTCAGCACTGTCAGGAGTGAACAGATCAGCAGCCAGCAATAAAAAGTGGAAGTTTTTAAATCCTTTCAGTATATGTATATTTAATGGAGATTGATAAACACAGCTGCAGTTCTTTGGTATAGTAAAGCTCTACTTCAGGATATACTTTACTGAAACTGAAATTATAGCAGACGTGGTTAATTGAATATGAAGCCCTGTCGCTCATACTCACAAATGAAGAATCTATTTGCTGTTTGTACATTCACCGCACCAGTCTTTCATACCACTGGCCGGCTGAAAAGGACTTCTATGCTTAAGGCGGGAATTTTCCTCATGATTAAAAAGTTATACGGATCACTGACTTTTGCTTTGAATTTATAACTATGGCATGTAACTTGCATGGCATATGAATTTTCAAGTGTTTGTGTCTATGTAAAGTATATCAAACATACGTTGACGTCATTGTTTAGAATAGTTGATAATTATCCTCAAACTGTTCGATGAAATAATGATTTATTGTATACATTTCACCCGTTTTTTACTTATATTACTTACATAACAAACAACACTGGATAGTTTTGACCATATGTATGTGACCTTGACCTTATTTCATGGTCATGGTACACGATATAAGCCTTGAAGATCACAGTGCTACTGTTGATCATTCTTCTTCTTTTGCATACTGAGTATCTTCCCCCCCCCCCCCCCCCCCCCCCGTGACCCAGCTTCCCACACATAAATAGTGATCTGATTTCATACGGCTTACATATTTGTGGAAGCTCTGCAAAGAAAAATATGCACACTTTACGACAGGAAAGTCCTCGCCTTAATCATAGAGGTCCTTATATGAGTCGTGCCATTAAAAATGGATGGATTGACTGATTGAATGTTTTGGGTTAAACGGCCCTTTCGAGACAATATTTCAGTCTATATCGGGCCGTCTCCAAGGGAGAGAGAGAAAGAAGAGAAATGATAGACGAGAGAAAAAAAAATGTCCAAACAACCCCCATCCGCACCTACTGAAAGCATAATAGGCCCTTGCCCTACTATTATCCAAATCAGTAGGACGCCTCGGCGCTGGCAGTTACACATAACACAATCGCACCACCCGACCATCCCCCATTAAAAATGGAGCATCATCACACGTGCCAACTGCTTAAATCGGTCTGCAATACCACAAAACTTGAAGTGGTCTGGTATTCAGGTACACTTACATGTTTTCCGCCATTTTAACAAACTTAAGGAAAACAACTTTTGTGACTTGTTCGGTTTTCTGGATGACAAAGGGGGGGGGGGGGGGGGGTCTTCTCTGAAAGGGAAATTTGCTTTTAGCAATGACACCTATTGAGAAGGAGGCAAATATGAAAACTGCAGAGTTGCCTCCCCTAAACATGTACCTACTTACATTGAGGGACGCGTTAAAGAACAGGTAAGAATCGAATGCATTGGCTGATCTGTATCGTCTCTGTTCTTATATGCATCGTATATTTCAAATACCTCATATATTTTCTTTCTGTCGCAGTGGATTTCTAGAACCTTCAGGTTGGTTGAATGTTGCGCAGGCATGTATAACATTCGGCAACAGACCTTAGAAAACGGAACTGTGAAACATTCTATTTTTGAGTAGGTGGAGAATGATTTTTTGTCTATTCTTTCATAATAGTTTTTCCCAGAAATTGTCTCGAAATTAATCAAAACTTGGAACGGTAAAGAACAGTCTTAAGGAAGACAATTTGCTGTGTTATTTTACAACTAATCGGTTTTTAACCCATATCAAATAGGCAACATGACTAGCAATATTGTCAAGCTAAATGATTTACAAACCCTTAAAAAGCAAATAATTACAAAGAACTGATCAGATTACCGTTCGGCGGTAAATGCCTTTCTAACAGCCAAGCTAGAAGAGAAAAAGAGATAAAATCACGTTTTCAAATTATATAGGCATCGCAAAGGAGGGATGAGCTAAATGCAGTATGCCCAACAAGTTGTTTACCTTTTTCTCTAGAGCCAGACTGCCATAAAGTCCATAATTTTCTTTCAGGTGAATAGGTGTACGTGAGGTGAAACAATTCTGCCATTGCATGCCGCCTCAATTGGGAATAACGTTTTAAGGACACACTGGCGTTTAAAGGCCGCATAGCTCTGACGTCGCGCACGATGTTCGACCATTGGACACTTCCAGAGGGTCATTTGCAAAAGAAATATTTTATTTTAAGCAGAAGCTGTTCATGTTATACATCAAATGGAAGCTAAAACTCTGCAGAATATGACTGTGTAAATTTTAATTATTTCAAATATACCATTTTAAAGAGGGACGGCAAAGCTATACGATTTTCAGTCCAAAATCGCATGTCCATCGTTACATTTTTCGGCCACCTCCAATCATAAAATGATAACTGAACCGCATAAAACGCACGAGAACATATCAACTTTTTGACAGATGTTTACCATAATGTATGTTTAAGACAAATTCCGTTGTTTTTTCTATACGGGCGTCTTTTACGTAGAGAAAATCTGAAGTATAATTGTAAATAGAAAATGTCCATCTACAGAAGAAATGTCACCGTCGTAATAAACAAATACATATAAACACGGAAGGAAAAGGGGGATGGGTAAGATTAAAATATATCTTAAATGCACAATGGTTACTCTTTATGGTGAGATATATTTCGTTAGGACTGCTCGTCGAATGAATTTTTTAAGATGCCAGTTTCAATTTCTCAGTAATTGTCCCATGACGTAAAATCGGCGTCTCGATTTATGAACTGCTTTAAGAAAACTTAATATATCAGATTTTGAACTAATATAATCGGATTACCAAAGCTTATAGGAAATGCACATTGTTTGTAGATTACAGAAATATGCAACTTTCTGTGTTACGCTTGAAATTTTAGAAATAAAGAATACCTTTTTGATTTCTCATAAAATGTCCCAGGAACGCGATTTTAGCTCTAATGACGCACAGTCATTCCGTGTTTTATGATAGTTTCAGTATGGATGTCCAGCCGTTGATATATAATCTTATAAAAATCACCGAAAACTAATTCATAAGATACAAGTGGCATTAAACATTTTAATAAAAGGAGATATTTTTGTTAATTAGCAGCAGTAACTGATGATAAGTAAGTAGCGTAGTTAAGGGCTTGTATTATGGACAAAAGAGAGAGAAAATAAAGAATTTAAAATGAAGAAAAAAGACGCTCACTAAACCTATTAAACGCCAAACTGAATATGTGTATATGCTTGCCTTTCGGTATACATGTGCAGAAACGCCTGGCGATATCATGACAGTTATCTTCTCTGTGAAGTAAAATGGGCGTTAAATCTGACTTTATTTCATTTTCATAATCATTAAACCAACAATTAGAAAAAAAATCAATAAATAAAATCACCTCGCTATATCTCAAAGTCGAAGATCGTCTCAAAATACTGATATCTAGAAGTTAATCGTCTGGTCCGAGGAAGTTTACTTTAGTACCAGTAGTTTGAGATATCCGGAGTTAAAATGGAAAGACAAAGAGAAATATATCCGATCTATATTCTTCGTTATAAGAGGGACCTTTGATATATCAGTGTTTGAGGTTACGACAGTCAACTGTATACGAGTCTGTCAGTCATAGAGTCAATAAATTAATATGAATAAATGAGCAAATGAATGAGTGAATGAATTACTGAAAGGATTGATAAAATAAACGAACGAACGAATGAATATTCTTTGTGCGCTTAATTTCTAATAACCACGACGTCATTTTAATGTAACGCTTTACGACGAACATCGTGCGCGACGTCATTATCAGCATGAAATATTTTATCGTGAGGTATCGCTGCAAACTTCTCACTACAGTTTCGCCATTGATTGGCCGGCTTTGAAAAATCAAAACGTCCTTTAATTTACCATAAAATAGATTTAAAAAATAACTGGGTCATTTTAGTTGCCAACCAAAATGACCTCCTTTCGATTTTACAAGCTTTATTTCAGGATAAAAATACAACGTACAAGCGGTAAAAATATAAGGTACAGGCGTTTAACAGGTGATAAAAATACAATGTACAAAAAAATTAGGCAGGATCCCATTGATTGTGCCGCTGTTGCATTATTGCATTACTTAACCGGGAACCAGAGACGAAACCCGTATTTTTAAGGAGAGACTTATCATTTTTTTCAAAATGCCTTGTTCCTTCTTTTTTGCCAGTTTTATGCTACAAAAAGCACATCAATCGACATATTTTCACCAATTCTGAAGGCTGTACAGGTTTCATAATGATTTGTATTTTGACGGTTTTAACCTTTGATAGGACAATGGAGACTTTAAGAGTAGACATCTTTCTGGAATGGTTTCGTCGTCCAGGGAAGATAACACGAAGTCACACATGAGCCGCAACATGAGAAAACCAACAAAGTGGTGGTGCGCCCAGTGCAGACTCAGATCAGTCTGGGCATCCGCCCAGTCTGATCAGAATCTTCGGTGTCCGCATGGAGGTAGCTTAGACCCTTAGCTACCTTTTCAGCGCTTAGCGAAGAGTCTAATCAGACTGGGCGGATGCCCAGGCTGATTTGAGTCTGCACTGGGCGCACCACTTTGTTGGTTTTCTCGTGTCGCGGCTCAAATGTTCTTCAAAAGAATAAAACATGGAGGTGATCTTTAATACTCGATACATGTATATGATGCTGAATCAGATATAAGCATACCGTTCCATTCTTAAATTGATTCAATCTCAAAGTATAAAAATTACTGAACGTTCAAGCGGGTCTTCTGTTACAGTTGTTCTGTCCTGGCCTAAGCGTGTGTCTGTTATAGCAATATTGCCTCAGCTAAAAGTTCCATTCCGTTTCGTCGCTCGTGTTGATGAAACTGTGTTTAATCATGGCATTCCCTCTACTAAAAAACACCTGTTTGCTTAATGATGCCGTTTGTCAAGGACTTATTTAATCTCTTAGTACATGGAAAATCAAGTGTACTAATGTTTTTGCTGACAAGTACGAGGGAACTTTTCAGTTAAAATGGCAGTGCCTTTGCGTTTTTTCGCAGTGCAGATGTCCTCACATTTATTCAGCCAAAAATGGCTGCGCTTTTGCGTGCAAAACAGTTGAAAATGCAACGCAATGTTAACTTACAGCATTTTTAAATGTTGGACAACTGGGTCCAGATGATTATTTCTAACTTGATGACACTTAAGATTTAATGATATGTAGCCATTTGACGTTTTTTGTTTTGTTTTTTGCTCACCTGAGCCATAGGCTCAGGGTGAGCTATTGTGATCACCCAGTGTCCGTCGTCCGTTGTGCGTCGTCCGTCGTCAACAATTTGCTTTAAATGACATCTTCTCTGAGACCACTAGGCCTACGGCTTTGATATTTGGTATGAAGCATTGTCTAGTGGTCCTCTACCAAGTTTCTTCAAATGGTGGCCCCAGGGTCCAAAATGGCCCTGGGGCAGGGGGTCTTGGGTTCGAAACTAAAAAATACTTAAAAATCTTCTTCTCCAGAACTGCTTGGCTCAGATGTTTGAAATTTGGTATGTAGCATTGCCTAGTGGTCCTCTACCAAGTTTGTTCAAATGGTGGCCCCAGGGTCCAAAATGGCCCTGGGGCAGGGGGTCTTGGATTCGAAACTAAAAAATACTTAAAAATCTTCTTCTCCAGAACTGCTTGGCTCAGATGCTTGAAATTTGGTATGTAGCATTGCCTAGTGGTCCTCTACTAAATTTGTTCAAATGGTGGCCCCAGGGTCCAAAATGGCCCCAGGGCAGGGGTCGTGGGTTCGAAACTTAAAATTACTTAAAAATCTTCTACTTCAGAACTGCTTGGCTCAGATGCTTGAAATTTAGTATGTAGCATTGCCTAGTGGTCTTCTACCAAGTTTGTTCAAATGGTGGCCCCAGGGTCCAAAATGGCCCGGGGCAGGGGGTCTTGGGTTCGAAACTAAAAAATACTTAAAAATCTTCTCCACCAGAACTGCTTTGCTCAGATGCTTGAAATTTAGTGTGTAGAAGTGCCTAGTGGTCCTCTACCAAGTTTTTTTCAAAATGGTGGCCCCAGGTCTCAAAATGGCCCTTAGGCAGGGGTTCTTGGGTTCGAAACTAAAAATACTAAAAAAAATCTTCTCAACCAGAACTACTTGGCTCAGATGCTTGAAATTTGGTATGTAACATTGCCTAGTGGTCCTCTACCAAGTTTGTTCAAATGGTGGCCCCAGGGTCCAAAATGGCCCCAGGGCAGGGGTCATGGGTTCCAAACTAAAAAATACTTAAAAATCTTCTTCACCAGAACTGCTTGCCTCAGATGCTTGAAATTTGGTATGTAACATTGCCTAGTGGTCCTCTACCAAGTTTGTTAAAATTATGGCCCCAGGGTCCAAAATGGCCCTGGGGCAGGGAGTCCCAGGTTTGAACCATAGAAATACATAGAAAAATATTAAAAAATCTTCTACTTTCAAACCGCAAGGCTCAAATGCTTGAAATTTGGTATGTAGCATTGCCTAGTTTACAAAGTTTGTTCAAATGGTGGCCCCAGGGTCCAAAATGGCCCCGCGACAGGGAGTCCTAGGTTTGAACCATAGAAATATATAGAAAATATTTAAAAATCTTCTTCTGCAGAACTACTTGGCTCAGATGCTTGAAAGTTGGTATGTAGCTTTGCCTAGTAGTCTTTTACCAAGTTTGTTCAAATGATGACCCCAGGGTCTAAAATGGCCCCGCCCCAGGGGGTCCTGGGTTTGAACCATAGAACTACATAGAAAAATATTCAAAAATCTTCTTCTTCAGAACCGTTTGGCTCAGATGCTAGAAAATTGGTATGATGAATTGCCTTGTTGCCCTTTATCAAGTTTGTTCAAATGATGGCCCTGCGGCAGGGAGTCCTGAGTTTGAGCCATAGAAATACATAGGAAACTATTAAAAAGTCTTCTTCCTCAGAACCACTTGGCTCAGATGCTTGAAATTTGATATGATGCATTGCCTGGTGGACTCCTACAAAGTTTGTGTAAATGGTGGCCCTTGGATCCAAAATGCCTCTGGGGCGGGGAGTCTTGGGTTGAATTAAAATGTACATGTACTTAAAAACCTTCTTCTCCATAGCCCCTCTGTGCAGATGCTTGAAATTGTGTATGATACATTGCCTAGTGGTCCCTTACCAAGTTTGTTCAAATGGTGGTGCAAGGGTCAAAAAATGGCCCCGCCCCAGGGGGTCCTTGGTTTGAACCATAGAAATACATAGAAAAATATTCAGAAATCTTCTTCTTCAGAACCACTTGGCTCAGAGGCTTGAAACTTAGCTTTTAGCATTGCCTAGTGGTCCTTTACCAAGATTATTCAAATGATCTCCCCAGAGTCCAAAATGGCCCTGCCCCAGGGGGTCCAGGGTTTGAACCGTAGCAATACATAGAAAAACATTAAAAAATCTTCTTCAGAACCATTTGGAAATGGTTGCAAACTATCTGGTTTGTTCAAATTATGACCCTAGTTTGACTTTTAACCTTTTTGCTCAGGTGAGCGATTCAGGGCCTCTTGGCCCTCTTGTTTCATATGTACCGCTTACATACCATATCTTTGTTCGGTTTGAAGAATCTTTTACTACGACTTGATCTAGTCTCGTGCACCTATATCAAACCTAGAAATACTCCAGAGGACCATTGGTCCTGTAGCTCACCTGAGTCCATTCATCCTCCGCACTCAGGGGTAAGTAACTCTAAGGCAAATTGTACAATATGACAGAATTTTGAAGTCTGCTTCTTGAGAACGTTTCTATAAAACTTTTGTCAAAATATCTACTGTAACACAGAAACAAATGCTAATTTACATTTTTCCGATTATAAGTCTATGGAAACTTTAAGTTGCCATCGCAACAAACCACATGGGCAACAATAATAAACAAGAGGGCCATGAGGCCCTGAATCGCTCACCTGGGCGATTGGCAAGGTGTCTTTTTATCATGTCTGAAATTGTCAAAATATGAGTCTTGGGTCAAAAGTCAAAGAATGACCATGACCGCTTGTACTCATAAATCTTCATGTACTCATTAAGACAACCATTTATATCATTTTTAGGCCAAAATCTTCAAAACTTTCCACGAATCTTATGTTCTAGCATTTTCCCATATTTGACCATGCCGCACAAAAGGTCAAGGTAAACCCAAGGTCACCATTTGAACAGTCTTGGTGGTACTCTAGTACTCCATGCTACTTACCAAGTCACAAGGCCATAGGTGTATTGGTTCTGGAGAAGAAAAATATTAAAGAATTATACCATAAGCGGTAGTGGCCGCCATGTTGGTCATGTGACCTGGACCGTTTGAACAAATTTTTATTCAATCAACCCCTGGAGGCTCTATATGAAATGTTTACAATTGGTCCTTTGGCTTTTGAGGAAATGGTTAAAAATGTCAAAATATGAGCGATCTGGATCAAAGGTCAAGAAATGACCTTGACCTCTTGTACTCATAATTCTTCATTACCTCATTAAGACAACTGTATATACCAATTTTTAGGCCAAACTCTTCAAAACTTTCCATGAAATCTTATGTTCTAGCATTTTCCCATATTTGACCTTGCTGTAAAAAAAGTCAAGGTCAACACAAGGTCATAATTTGCCCAATCTTGATAGTACTTAAGTACCCAACGCTACATACCAAGTCTCAAGGCCATCGGTCAATTGGTTCTGGAGAAGAAGATTTTTAAAGGTTTTTGCCATATATGGGCATAGTGGCCATGTTGGTCATGTGACCAGGACCGTTAGAAATTTTTACATTCCCGCGACCCCTGGAGGCTCTATAAAAAATTTGGTCACAATTGGCCCGGTGGTTTTTGAGGAGATTGTTTGAAACTGTCAAAATATGAGAGTTCTGGGTCAAAGGTCAAAGAATGACCTTGACCTCTTGTACTCACAAATCTTCTGGTACCCATTAAGATGACTGTATATACTAGTTTTTAGGCCAAAATCTTCAAAACTTATCATGAAATCTCATGTTCTAGCAGTTTCCCATATTTGACCATGCCGTTAAAAAGGTCAAAGTCAACACAAGGTCATAATTTGAACAATCTCGATAGTACTCAAGTACCCAATGCTACATACCAAGTCTCAAGGCCATTGGTCAACTGGTTCTGGAAAAGAAGATTTTTAAAGGTTTTTACCATATATGGGCGTGGTGGCCATGTTGGTCATGTGACCTGGACCGTATAAATAAATTTTTGTTCCCTCAAGCCCTGAAGGCTCAATATGAAATTTGGTTTCAATTGGCCCAGTGGCTTTTGAGGAGATTGTTCGAACTAATCAAAATATGAGAGTTCAGGGTCAAAGGTCAAAGACTGACCTTGACCTCTTGTACTCGTAAATCTTCATGTAGTCATTAAGATGACTGTAGATACCAATTTTTAGCCCAAACTCTTCAACAGTTTCCAAGATATCTTATGTTGTAGCATCTTGCCATATAAAAGCATAAGGAAGCAAATTTGACCTTACCGTAAAAAAGGTCAAGGTCAACCCAAGGTCATGATTTGAACAATCTTGGTAGTACTCGCGTACCCAATGCTACATATCAAGTTTCAAGGCCATCGGCCTATTGGTTCTGGAGAAGATTTTTTCAGGTTTTTACCATATATGGGCATGGCGGCCATGTTGGTCATGTGACCAGGACCGTTTGAACAACTTTTCGTTCCTAAGGTCCCAGGAGGCTCTATTTGAAATTTGGTTACAATCGGCCCAGCGGTTTCAGAGGAAAAGTCATTTGAAATTGTGGACGGACGACGGACGGACGACAGACGACGGAGCCTTACCATCCTATAAGCGCCCCCGGAGCCGCTGGCTCAGGTGAGCTAAAAAACAGTAATTCAATAGAGGCTATTACTAAGATCCTTTCAGTAAAGTTTCAGGTTTATCGTCCAATTTGTTTCTGAGAAGATGATTTTTGAGTATGTTTTCCGTTTTTACCCATTCGGTTACCATGACAACCAGCCAAATTGTGCCATTTGCATAAATTTCGTGCGGCAGCTAGAGGACTACTCCTGAAAAAAATTCTGTAAAAGTTTTGTCTAAATATCTGCAGCGATATAGCTATGAATGAAAATTTTCAACTTTCCTATTTAGGTCAATGGCACCTTAAAGTTTCAGCAGGAACAAAACTTCTGGAGCAACTGCCATGAGAAACAGTACTTTTATAGAGGCTAGTATTAAAATCCCTTCTGTAAAGTTTGAGCTGTATCGGGCGCATAGTTTTTGAGATGATTTTTAACAGTTTTTCAATTTTTCCGTTGCCATGGCAACCAGCCAAATTCTGCAATTTGCATAAATTTAATAAAGCTACTTGAGGACTACTCAAGGAACATTTCTATGAAAGTTTTGTCAAAATATCTGCACCGACATAGCAATAAATGCAAATTTTCTATTTTGCCTTTATAAGTCAAAGGCAACTTTAAGTTCCCATAGCTACCAAACTGCTGAAGCAATTCCCAAGAAAAACAGTACTTTTATAGAAGCCAGTACTAAGATCCTTTCTGTGAAGTTTTGGCTTTATAGGTTGCATAGTTTCTGAGGAGATGATTTTTGAATATCTTTTCTATTTTTAATCATTCGGTTGCCACGGCAACCAGCTTAATTGTGCAACTGACATAAATTTCAATTGGTTGATAGAAGACTACTCAAGGAAGATTTCTGTAAAAGTTTTGTCAAAATATCTGCACCGACATAGCAATAAATGCAAATTTTCTATTTTGCAATTATAAGTCAAAGGCAACTTTAAGTTCCCATAGTTACCAAACTGCTAGAGCAATTGCCAAGAAAAACAGTAATTTTATAGAAACTAGTACTAAGATCCTTTCTGTGAAAATTGGGCTTTATTGGTTTCATAGTTTCTGTGGAGATGATTTTTGAATATTTTTTCTATTTTTAGTCATTCGGTTGCCATGGCAACCAGCCAAATTGTGCAATTGACTTAAAATTTCATGTGGTTGATAGAGGGCTACTCAAGGAAAATTTCTTTTAAAAAATTGTCAAAATATCTGCACCGACATAGCAATAAATGCAAAGTTTCTATTTTGCCATTATAAGTCAATGGCAACTTTAAGTTCCCATAGCAACCAAACTGCTATAGCAATTGCAAAGAAAAACAGTCCTTTTATAGAAGCCAGTTCAAAAATCTTTTATTTGAAGTTTCTGAGAAGATAATTTTTGAATATTTTTTTCTATTTTTAATCATTCGGTTGCCATGGCAACCAGCTTAATTGTGCAATTGTCATAAAGTTCATGTGGTTGATAGAGGACCACTCAATTTCTGTAAATTTTTTGTCAAAATATCTGCAGTGACATAGTAATAAATGCAAATTTTCATTTTTTCCCATACAAGTCAATGGAAATTTTAAGTTGCCATAGCAACCAAAGTTCTAAAGCGATTTGAATAAAAACCAGTATTATTGGTTTCCTCTGCCTATAGATGCTATGTATGAAATTTGGTTATAATGGGCCTTGTAGTTTCAGAGGAGATGTCGTTTGAAAATGTTGACGGACGGACGGACGACGTACGACGGATGCCTGCCTATACTATAAGCTCACCTGTGAGCCTTCGGCTCAGGTGAGCTGAAAATGCAGAAATGAGTACCGTACACACCTTGCTTTCACAGCTCAAATAAAACAGTACTGATGAACACCTTTGCAATGCAATCAGTTTCTCCCTCTCAAAAGGTCAACTTGTAATAAACATTGAAATTTGAATCTAGCTATGAATTGTGTTTCTGTTCTTGCATACGTATATTTATGATCTGTATTGAAATTTCATACCAAATAATAGGTTGATACATAAAAAATCATGACAGAAAAGGCAGGCATGAGCATCGTCACGCAAGACTGAGCAAAACGAATCAACCAGTAGCTTGTATATTTGTTCATGGTCTTACAGAGTTAACTCTCTTCTTAGTTTTTCCAGTATTTTGCTTGTCTGTAATATATCTCTAAAAGTGTTGAAGGAAATGTAATGAAACTTAAAATATTGATA
The DNA here is from genome assembly GCA_963989385.1 of Ctena decussata. Taxonomy (NCBI): domain Eukaryota; kingdom Metazoa; phylum Mollusca; class Bivalvia; order Lucinida; family Lucinidae; genus Ctena; species Ctena decussata. The sequence continues at coordinate 105,713,057 of OZ022499.1, forward strand.
CAGGACAATGAGAGGGAGTGCAGAGCACAAGAACAATAGTCCTATTTTAAATTATTTTGGACTTATTTCCCTTCTTATTCTTATTTTTTCTCCCTTGATGCTTTTCTGGAGCATACCTCTAAAAGAAATTTAATACAATAATAGAGGACAATGCAGAGCACAAAAAAAAAACATAACCCCATTGCCAGTAATTTTGGATTTATTTCCCTTCTTTTTCATTTTTCATTCATTTGCGTGTCTGGGGCCTATCTTTGAAAGTATAAAAGGTACCCTAATGAAATTTCACTTATAAATAGAGGGCAGTTTCATCAGGATACCCATTTTACTATTGCTCACCTTCGGGGAGCATCCATCGGTTCCAGCGATTCTCTTGTTAGTCATTGCTGCGCTGGATTCGTGTGACATCTGGGTGTCGACCCCTTGTCTATTTCCAGTTTACTCTAGGTCACGCTTAATTGTTTCAATATTCATATTGAGGGTCTCTATGGATATTTGTTTTATGAATTATAACAATTTAATATTCATTTACTTATTTCCTTACTTCTGCTGCCTTAAATGTCTGAATATCCCTTACTTATTTTGAGCAGTGTATTAAGAAAAAGAGCTTAAAATAATAATTTTTTGCCAAAATATTTCATTTTACTAGCAAATTCAATTTTATTTCAACTTGTTGTACCAAGGGGTCTAAAAATCCAAGTAGGTTTGATCTTCGAGAGCATTTCAGAAGTATTAGCCTTACACAAGACAAAACTGCTTCAAGCTAATTTATACTGGTTTGTGTTACATATTATTAAGCAATAGCCTGTTGATAAATTTTATTATGTGTTATAAAATATTTGAAAAAAAAAAAGAGTTCTGCTTAAACCGTTGGTAGGGGGCGTAGACCTGTTCTTAGAATTTTGTGAAAGAATGATAACATAACTGCCGTTTAATCCAAACATTTTCATGTTAAGTAAATGCGATATCACACACATTTGTTCATTGTACATCAGAGTTGTTACTGTGTCTGAAAAAGTAGCTTTAGATATAATCATTCTGTAGCATTTTCTTCTAGACATTTTATTTCAGACTTTATCTTATTTTGCGATTGTTACATCAATTTTGAACTTGGTTAATTATGCCACGAACTTTGAAAAAAGTTGGTTGGGCATATTGTTTAGGGCTTTTCCGTTCGTTCGTCTGTAAAGCGTTCAAATGCCTCGAATTACTTTGGAATCGTGCATGTTTATGTTAGGGTCTTGAATTTTTATATGTGGATTCCTCATGAAAATATAGCTGACCAATATTTTTTTTTTCTTTTCCGAGTTGGCCACTTTTCAAAAGAAAAAAAAAGAATATCTTGTTAGCAATCAGTAGAATATCTTGTTAGCAAACAGCAAACACCTCAATCAGTATTTGAACCATAACCTTGGCATTGGGAACAATGGTTAAGTATGAGGAGTAAAGGAGTAGAATACCTGCTTAACTTTTGTTAGAATTCCATAAAATTTTGATTGAGTAATGGGCCTTTTTTGAAATTGGCATTTCTCAACCTTTTGAACTGAACTAGGAAGCTGATTTTGGTACAACTGTAGTCCTTGATGGGTTTGAATATTTTAGTAAAATAAGGTAACTCTGCATTAATTAAAATGGAGTTATTTCCCCTGATAATGATTAAAACTTATACAGCTACTGGGCTTAAATGCTACGCTTTGCGTAGGGTTTTGAAATTTTGTATTTAGGTTTATAATGGGGAAAAAAGCTGACCTGTTTTTTTTTTTTCTTTTTTTCTTTTCTGAGTTATGCCTCTTTTTTAGTTATGCCCGTTTTCAAAAACAAAACAAAAAAGAGACGAATACCTTGTTTCCCCTGATGGTCAATACAAATGCAGCTTGTGGGCTGAAGATTCACTGGGTGCAGCGTTTTGAAATTTCATAAATGGATTCCTCATAGAAAAATGCTCATAAGGGACATAACTCGGATAAAAAATATTTGTCACACATATTATTTTTTATCCGAGTTATGTCCCTTTTTTGGATTTATGCCCGTTTTTTAAAAAAAAAGAGATAAGTATCTTGTTAGCAAGATATCTTAAAAGGTATTTAAACTATGCCCTTGATATTTGGTACACCAATTGGGTGTGAGTTCATGTCGTAGATAATACTGTACCATGGAACTTAGTCATTTCGGCGTGCTGCTGTTATTGGCTCGAAGTTTGGCAAGGTCCTGCCCTTGATATTTGGTACACTAATTGGGTATGAGTACATGTAGTAGATAATACTGTACCATGGAACTTTGTCACTTGGGCGTCCTGCTGTTATTTGCTCGAAGTTTGGCAAGGGCCTGTTGGGCTGCAGTTCTGGCTGCGGAATTGTTGTTGTTCTACGTATATTAAATCAAGATTATAGCCGCAATAATCACTCAATTTAGACGCTGTCGAGGTATAAGCAATATCATTCTACATGCGCTTAATATAAGTATTCTATTTTGGTAAAATATTTATATGATTTCTGCCATATATATTACATTTATATCGATTTGTTGTATTCTTCAATCTTGCTTCATGAATCTTACCTTCTTTAAGATGCAAGGCAGTTTTCACATACCATATATAAATTGGTCTTATTTAAGATAAAATTGCAGTCTCTCTTATATTCAAAGTTGCACTGATTTTCAGTTCGAGCGGTCTATATCATTTAAAAATGTACACAAACTCATTGTTTATTTGACAAATACTTTAAACTAAAAGTGTTTGTCTAAGGGAAATAGAAGCATATTTGAACCGCGACACGAAAAAAAACCCTAACAAACAAACACAAAATAACAGAGTGGCATGTGCGCCTATTGAGGGCTCAGATCAGTCTGAGCATCCACCAAGTCTGATCAGAGTCTTCACTGTGCGCTTTAAATGTGGCTACGCGTCTAAACTACCTCAGTGCGGACAGTAGAGACTTTGATCAGACTGGGTGGATGCCCAGGCTCATCTGAGTCTTCGCTGGGAGCACATGTCACTTTGTTGGTTTTGTCGTGTCGCGGCTCATTTGTTGTCCTCATCAATATTTCAGCGGTTACATACCAAGCATCACGTTGCCGTGTTTGTCTGTCGCCGATCAATAGTTTCATTAGCGTCTAAAATGGATTGGCGTCGCATGACAATATACATTGCAACGTATGCAAAAAGAAAAGACTAAGATCAGCCTGCGCAGCCGCGCAGTCTGATCACAGCCTCCCCTTTTCGCATTATCTGGACCAGTTGCGATAATGCGAAAACTGATATTAATATTATTCTGTCCATATAGTTTAAAGTATATTTTCATGCAGCGCCCTTCAAATGTATACATTACCCAAGACAGTTGTTTCATCGTTCGATCGCTCTTAACGGAGGAATTGGTTCGTGTCTATGCGAATTGCAAACCAGCATTATTCTGATTTATTTTGAATCCTGATACTCAGCTACCCTTACTGATTTTTACAGGCTGCTTGGTGTTCAACTTGATCCTTCTTTTGTTACGTATTGTGTCCAGGTTTGCGAGTTCCACTCGGCTCTAAATGACTCAGCCACATAACAATTCGAATAGTTTTGATGAACGGAAACACAAATTTATGTCCTTGGATTCTATATATTGATGGCAATAACAAGACTCTTGAGTATTTTAAGAAAACGAGACCATGATTAATCGAAAAACTGATGAGAATACGAGTATCACAAGACAATATTTATATGAGCCGCGACACGAGAAAACCAAAAATGTGGTTGTGCGCCCAGCACAGACTCAGATCAGCCTGGGCATCCGCCCAGTCTGATCAGAGTCTTCGCTGTCCGCATGGAAGTAGCTTAGACCCTTAGCTACCCTTTGAGCACTTATCAAAGAGTCTGGTCAAACTGGACAGATGCCCAGGCTGATCTGAGTCTGCGCTGGGCGCACAACCACATTGTTGGTTTTCTCGTGTCGCGGCTCATATAGTGTCAGAGCCAAAGAAAGCCTACACAGTCATGCCTTCGATACACAATCAATCTGCATAGCCTGTGTCTCTGCAGGGACTTAACTGTTTCAATTCATTAAATGCTTTGGCACATTGTAAATTGTATTAAAACATTTTATTGGCTGATCATACTTTGTTATTTTCATTCAGCATACATGGCACAGTGTTAATTTCTCTTGTAATTATTAGCAAGATTCATATTGAAACTAATTATCTGAATCTTGTTATCAAAGAAAATAAAGAGATAATGAAATAGTTCTAAAAAGTTATACTGTTTGGGAGCAAGGGTCAGACTGGGTTTGACGAGTCAGTTCATGATCAGTAATAAAATATGCATCACTGGTCGGGCCCTCTAGCACCCGCTTAAAGGCAAACATATCTTTGTTTTCTTAGTGCCATAATCCAATAATGCAACATTCCAGTGAAACTGCTATTTCATCAAAGGAAATACACTTGATCATACAGGTAGTGATATATCTGAGCCATAAATAATTTTAAACACACCGTGTGCCCTACATAAGAAAGTGTAAATGTCTATAGGGAGACTTTTTCGAAAATGACTTTAACTGAACTCATTGATTCCAAAGGACCAGAGAATATATAATCTGCACTACGATGAAGTATGGGGACATACTTTATGGCCACTACACATCACTGAAGACCAAATGGAGCAACGGTTAATAAGTTCTAAAAATCTGATCCTTTGGAAGTATGAGATACCAAAAGAAACCGAAAATAGTAAAAACGTTCCTGGCTGGAATGAAATTAGCAACACTTGTCACGCCCGCTTGGACCGGCTTGCACAGAACTGTAGTTTTCAAAATGACTTTAAATAAAGTCAGCGAATATGCTTTATTCATTCCCACTAATCTCAATTTAGAAATGCTACTTTAAACAGAAGGACTACAATGTACGTAAAAAGAAACAAAACAGTAAAGGTTTCCCGTAGCCTAGTGGCCGTGGGAGCAGTGCTGGTTATAAGCCTACAGTATCTTGGGACACCATATGAAAGGCGTAGCCCACTACTCTTCTGCTGCCTTTTCCTTCCGTGACTATAAAAGGTATCCATTTACTGCTTTGTTGACACAGAGCGTTTTCCAATCGTTAACTGGCTGAACCAGGATTCGAACATGTGACATTTTGCAGCATAACCAAACGTTTCAGACCACCTGACCACGGTGCCTCTCTTGACCACGACGCCATAAACTCGACGCCATAAACACGGGGTATAATCGATTCCGCCAATTATCGCTTCCTGCAGAGACTGTCCGTCATATTTGGCTTCCGCCGAGACTGTCCGTGAACTTTTGCTTCCTGCAGGGACTACTGTCCTCGAAAAATGGCTTCCTGCCGAGACTGTCCGCGTGACTCTGCTTCCTGCCTCGGCAGGAAGCAAAATCACGCAGACAGTCTCTGCAGGAAGCCATTTATCATGTACAGAAGTCTCGGCAGGAAGCAAGATCGCGGACAGTCTCGGCGGAAGCCAAATATGATGTACAGTCTCTGCAGGAAGCGAAATTTAGCGGAATCGATTATACCCTGTGATAAATGGCAGTGTGATTTACACTTTACAATCTTGCTAATCAAACTATCGAAATTTACGTTTACAATGGTGGTTGAAGAGCTCTCGTAATTATACTATATATGACGGTATGATTTACACTTTACAGAGGAGCTTGGGGAACTTCCGTTATCATACCCTATATGACAGTATGGTTTACACTTCAAAGTGAGGCTTGAACAGCTCTCGAAATTATACAATATTTGGCAGTATGATTCACACTTTTCAATGATGCTTGAAGAGCTATCGCAATTACACCATATATGGCAGTTTATTTACATTTAACAATGGTTCTTGAAGAGCTCTCACAATGATTTCAACTTTACAGTGGTGCTGGAAGAGCTGCCGTTATATTATCATATATGACAGTATGTCTTACACATTACAGTGGTGTTTGGAAAGCTCTCATTATCATAACATATATGGCAGTGTGATTTACACTTTTCAATGGTGCTTGATGAGCTATCGTAATTATACAATATATGGCAGTATGCTTTACACTTCATAATGGTGCTTGAAGTTCCACTTTACAATGGTGCTTGAAGAGCCGTCGTAATTATACCATGTATGGCAGTATGATGGTGCTTGAAGATCTACCATAATTATACCTTTAGTGGCAGTATGATGCACACTTTGCAATGGTACGTGAAGTGTTTTCGTCATTATACAGTTAAACAAACATGCCATGAACATGCCTGAGTTATGCACACGCATATTGAAATAAGAAAAGATGTAACGCATGGCCTTTTCTGAGTGACTTCATGTCTTATATTTATACGCATGTAAATTACCTTAGGCGTCGTGTTCTTAAATATTTAAAAAAGGGGCTGTGATCTTCCCGTGCGTCTTCATTTATTACTTTTAAATGACCGAAAATCAAAATGTCGATACATTAGTTCTGAATAGTAAGATCCTTTGGAAGCATGGAATACACCAAAGAAACGAAAATAACTCACTCGGCCTGATTGAGTCCACCCATAACCAGTAATGAAATATGCAACACCGGTCACTTTCCCCTTAGCACCGGCTTAAATAAGCAGAACTCCATTTTGAAAATGACTCGAAATGAACTCAATTATCCCAGAAGACCAGAAAATATAATCTGCACTATGATGGTGTACGGGGAGACGTTTACGGCCGCCTCACTGCACAATACCAGCAGCGAAGACAAAAAAATTCTGAACAGTTAGATTCTTTGGAAGCAAGGAGTCCAAATACGGTTCTATGAATAAATCTAAAAGATAGACTGGATGTACTTTTCCGTTTCTAAGTATTTAGTCCAAAGCTCCGGATAAGGTTGAAGTTTTATGCCCCCAACTTCGGAGAAGTTGAGGGGCATATTGGTTTGGGCCTGTCCGTCCGTCTGTCCGTCTGCAACGCTTTTTGGCAGCTAGGAAACTCAAGAACCACATATGCTAGGATCTTGAAATTTTATATGTGGCGTGTACATGAATAAAATATGGACTCGGATTTTTTCTTCTTCCGCGGGTCAGGTATTTCCAGAGTTATGCCCCTTTTAGACTTAGTGTATGGAACCTTGTGACCAAAATATCTCAAGAACCCCTGATGCGAGGATCATGAATTTTTGCAGGTTGACATTGCCCACGGTGTAGATGACCTGATTTACTTTTGAGATTGATTGATTGAATGTTTTGGGTTTAACGGCCCTTTGAAACAGTATTTCAGTCTATATCGGGTCGTCTCCCAGAGAGAGGGAAAGAGGAGAAATGAAAAATGTCCAAACAACCCCCACCCGCACCTACTGCAAGCACAGTATTCCCTTGCCCTTCGCTGTTCCAAATCAGTAAGACGCCCGGCACTGGAAGTTACAAACAGCACCATCGCAACACCCGACCAAACCCGATTAACTTTTGAGAAAAATTCGTGAATTTTTGACCGAATTATGCCCCTTTGCGACTTAGTGCATTGTAAGCCTATGGAACCTTGTGAACTAAATATCTCAATAACCCCTGATGCTAGGGTCATGATTTTTGTAGGGTGACATTGCCTAAGGTGTAGATGACCTGATTTACTTGAGAAAAATACGTGATTTTTTGACCGAGTTATGTCCCTTTTTCGACTTAGTGCAGTGTAAGCCTATGGAATGTTGTGAACAAAATATCTCAAGAACTCCTGGTCATAGAATCATGATTTTTTGCAGGATGACATTGCTCAAGGTGTAGCTGGCCTGATTAACTTTTGAAAAAAAAATCATGATTTTTTTACGGAATTATGCCCTTTTTTCGACTTAGTGCATTTTAAGCCTATGGGGCCATGTGAACAAAATATCTCGAGAATTCCTTAGTTCTGTTGCAGGAAGACATTGCCTAAGATGCAGATGATCTGATTAACTTTTGAAAAACAATCGTGAATTTTTGACCGAGTTATGCCCTTTCTTCACTTAGTGCATTATAGTAAGCCTTTGGAACCCTGTGGACAGAATATCTCAAGAACCCTTAATGCTAGGATCATGATGTTTTGCAGGAAGACATTGCAAGAGTAGTACATGACCTGATTAAGTTTGGTAAAACATTGGTGAATATTGGACTGAGTTATGCCCTTTTTCGCCCATAGGCATTTTGTACAGGAAGAAGCTTGTGAACAAAATATCTGAAGAACCACATAAGCTAGGATCCTTATGTTTGGCATGGGTGTAGATGACCTGATTAACTTTTGAGCCTATTTCATAAATTTTTGGTAGAATGTTACCCATTTTCGGACATAGGCATTTTGAATATGAAGAGGCCATATGAATAACTTTATGAACAATAATTCTGAAGAACCACTGAGCTATGTGCCTTATATTTGGCAAACAGTTACAGGCTAAGATGTAGATGAACCGATTAAAACCCCTTTCTGACCTAAAGATATAGGGATAAACCTTCTTCAGAGGCAAGCGTACGGTTGGGGGCATAGTGTTTCATAAACACATTTTCTAGGTGAGGATAATCCTTGGATAGCTTTTCTCAAGTCTCAGTAAAAAATATGCTGTGCCCTTCTTATAACCGTCACGGTTCTAATGAGGGGTCACAACATAGTGTTATACGGAGAGAAATTGATGTTTATCCCTGCCACCGCGTCTTATCTGCAGCACTGTTAAAGCCCGTTTCACATCAGCCTTACGGCAGCCGTACGGCCCTCTGCGATCACATTTCTGACAAAAATCGCTGGGTTTCGTGCGGCAGCCGCAAGATCGCCGTACGAATTTTAGACGTCGCAAGGTCGTCGCAACGTCGCAGACTGAATTCTCAACATGCACATTATTTCTGCGATTTTTTGGCAATCTGTGGACGCCGCAAGGCTGCCGCACGATAGTCTTGAGACAGTCTTGAGACAACCGCACGATTGACTCACGATTTTGCAGGATTTCGCAAGTTTGCAGGCGGGGCTGCTGTCAATCATTTCTTGCGTTTGTCTTGCGACAGTCGCAAGACAGCCGCACGAGCAGCTTACGACAGTCGTGCGTCCTGACAGAATGCTATCGCAAGGAAGTTGTGAATCGTAAGACAATCGCGCAAGTCGCACGGCAGCTGCACGGCAGCCGCAAGACAGTCCTACGATTGTTGCGTCACTTGCGTCTCCTGTAAAAGTAGATCGGTATTCATAGTCTAGACTCCAGACAAGAAGCAGAGATCGAAAGGGAAAGGGAGCGGGGAGGAACCCTTGTTCCTGCCGCCGCTGCTGCTGAGGAGCCTTTGGCCGACACTCAAGAGACTCAAGAGCCACAACAGAGGATACGAGTAGCCATGTAATGTCCTCAACCTTGAACTCGGACTCTAAGGAACAGAGCACCAGCGCCTTCCGAAGCGAGAATTTCTCGATGCCCGCCCAGACCGGGAACGTCCTGGTCCAATGGTTCAATGAACATCCGTAGTTCTATGAACATCGGCAAACGCAGACAAGGTGTATAAGGATAAGCAGCTTGCCCTGATAGCCGCGCAATTGGATGAGCCTGGTGTGTATAATATTTTTTCTCCTTGTATTATAAGCTGCTTTATTCTATAACAACCAAAGAGAGGGCCGCGTAGCGCAATCGGTAGGGCGCCTGACTTGTAAGCCAGAGGTCCCGGGCTCGATACCAGATCCAAGCACTTACCTTTCCGCTGATTCAAGAAAGGCAGTTGTCAGTTACTGGTGGAAATAAATGCACTTAGCACTGGTTAACCGCTTAGGAGGTCTATGCCTGCCCAGGAATAGTGTGGTCAGGTTAACTGACCGTCCCGACATGACCATAGCTGTTTTCACAAGAACCAAAGTGACACGATTTATCTGTAGGCCCGGGTGGCATAGGTTGTTAGAGTATAGGGCAGATACGAGTATATCATGGTCTGTGCGCATTTATGTGGGAATCTAAACTCATCTTCGATCTCAAATACCTCGGACTCTCTCTCTAGCTCCTGGAAGAGGGTGTGGAACTGGCCACGACGTAACGTCAGGTGTTGGTGACAATTTTATTTTCAAGCCATCTTTATAATATTTCCCTGATACAGTATATCTAAGGGACGAGCAAACATAATAAACTTTATACCATTTAAAAGGTTATTTATTGAGTATTTGGAAGATAAGAAGAAAATCTTCATTTATGAGACACATAAATATATACATCGTCTTGAAATACTAAACAACGTCAGGTTTTACGCTGTAAAACGTTGCAAAGCACTCGCAATGCAAATTAGTTATTTCAGCTTAAATTGAAAACCAGAGCTCAAAAAACAACAAAATGTCCACCGTCGATGCGAGTGAAGTAATGAAAACTAAGACCGGAACGCCAACAAGTTAAGCCTTTCCATCTAGAAGATAACTGGAGATTTAGCGATTCAAGAAAAAGGTAAACTTCAGATTTTTTTTGCACTAAACAATGGCACCCGACGAAGACCAAGGGACCACTAAAGAACAATACGCAGCAGAAGAAGAGTAACGTGAAAATTTACTAGCATACAATACCTATTTGGAATTTTTGAATTGCGAAATCAGACTTCAGAATGTATGATCCGATTTAACGTTATACCAAATTTTCCAAATCTAGCGGTTTTGTCCGCAACGCCAGATTTCTTTCTTTTGCATACTGGGTGGTATTTTCTGAGCATAAAAGTCATATCGAACTTTAATATAAAGCAAGTTTAAATCAGGCAGACATGAAATACCTATTCCGAATAGCCTTTAGCAGGAATATTTTTGGAATTTATTTCGGAGAGCCGATGTAATTTACGAATAAGCAAATCTAGCGGTTTTGTCCGCAACTATATTTGTACGTTGGTGACGTTTTATGAAGGTTTATTATGAAGGTTTATGAAGGTTTATTCAATGACCGGGACCCCTAACCGGAGTATAGGTTTTATTGAAATCAATGGAAGGGTGGATGACTTGCGATTTTATGTCCTTTTTAGCAGTATTTCAGTCATATCAGGACGATGAGAGGTTGATAATGAAAGTTTGTATGCAATGGAACCCCGTTTACATTTTGAAAAGATTTTTATCTCAAGCGGGGATCGAACCTGGGACCGCTAGGTCAGCAGACCAGCGCTTAAACTACTGAGCTACCGGGGCTCCCTATCAAAATCGAGCAAAATCGTAAGTTGTCTCGAAAATTAATATCTTCCGATATATTCTGCCAGCAGTTGCAGTTGGCAATTAATTTCACATTTAATGAGTATTTATTTAGGAAAATTTGAAGAAATTCGATGAGGCCGTTGCAGTGAACTGGCAACAGAGCTCAAAATCTGACGCTTCCTGGCGTTACGCTTATTGTCACCAACATCTGACGTTACGTCCATACAATCGACGCCGCTCGATCCAGGGTTTGGACAACGCCTCGCTGGTCCTCTTCTACCTTGCCATGCTCGTTAACACTCCGGACTACCAATCCAGGGATCGCAAGTTCGAACCCCCGCTTCTCCGGTCTTTGGGATGAGACTTTAAACCGAGGTCCCGTCTCCATATGACCTCGTTGTTGGTGGGACGTTAAACCCGAGTTCACTCACTCACTAACGCCATGCTCGTATGAGCAGCCCCAGGATGGTGGCGTGACGCTCTTCTTCATCAAGAAACATTCTTCTTAGAAGGGCAATACGCTGTGGTGGGATAGCCATCAGGATCCAATGTGGTTTCGACAAGCAATGGTGAAACTATGAGGGTTGCGGATGGTGCTCTTGCATTTTATTCCTCATTCGAGGCGAATTGAGCAGCGCCAGGATGGTGGCATGACGCTCTTCTGCATCAAGAAACATTCTTCTTAGAAGGGCAATACGCTGTGGTGGGATAGCCATCAGGATCCAATGTGGTTTCGACAAGCAATGGTGAAACTATAAGGGTTGCGGATGGTGCTCTTGCATTTTATTCCTCATTCGAGGCGAATTCGTACGACGAACGTACGGTTATCGTAAGACGTTCGTGAGACAGCCTTGCGAATTCTTGTTCGCCGTACGGTGCCCGCAAGATCATTCACAAATTCTTACGACCGTCTCACGGCAGTCTTGCGGCAGTCTTACGGCAGCTGCACGGCCATCTTGCGGCAGCCGTACGAAATGTTGTTTATTTTTTCCTACTTTCCAGCTGCAAATTCGTGCGACCCCTGAGACAGACGTACGAACATCGTACGGCTGCCTTGCGACCTCTAAGACCACGTGGACCCGCCCAAATACACTGCGAATTTGTCTGCGATCTGTCTACGGCAACCATGGCCTCCAAAATCGTACGAACAAAAAATCGCACGGCTGATGTGAAACAGGCTTAAGTCGCAAACATATGCCCAATAGCGACCTTCACATTGGGGCAAAGTCGTTTATTCGTAGCCAATGGTTCAGAATCAGAATGATCTAAACAGTGGAGTCGTTTTCTCTAGTTTAATCAGACATTGTAAATGTTAAGGTCCACTAATGTTTGAGAAAACAGTTTGCTTTCTCATTTTATAGCTAATCAATTTTTAGCCGCTATCAGATTTGCAAACAAGAGTGGCAATATTGTTAAGTTTAATGGTTTATAAAGCCGTAGAAAGAAATGAAATAACAGAAACAGATCTTGATAATCACAATTACAGATTATTTAAATACATCTAATTATACCCCCGCTTTGACAAAATGAGTATTTTATGGATTATGCCTGTCTGTAATTCCGAACGTAATGAAACGGTGTGTAAGTGATTTTTTGCAGCCGTGTATGCTAGGGTTTCTATATTCGTACATACGTACGGCAGAGAAAGATTAAGATTTTGCAAAGGCCAAAAAATTTGGACCCATCATTAAATTGAAAATTAGCTGCTTCCTTCTTATTTCATTTATTTCTGACTTTTGGAGTTCACTTTGCAGTTATGAGTAGCTTTACTTTTCAATTTTTTAAAGTCTCCATAGTCCTATAAGTGGTAAAAACGTCTAAACGCAAATCGTTACGACAGGCGCTTCAATCTTCGCGTTTGGTGATAAAATATGGGATGATGTGGATAGATTGATCCATATACCTGGCAAAAAGTATGGAGAACGTGTTTTTGAAAGACGAAAATTCGTTCTACAAAATACAGGTTTCCTTTTCTGGTTTCCCGTTGAGCGATGCAATATAAACTATAGCGGTTTACTGAATGGGACTCCACTGCTGTACATTGTATTTTTACCATTTTTTCATCGTTTACGAAACCGAAACTAGGTCATTTTGGTTGGCAACTAAAATGACCCAAATCAATTTTCGAATTCTTTTTATGTGAATCTCATTGATGTTTTAATGGTTCAAAGTTGGCCAATCGCTGTGATTTACAATGAAGAGACTATGGCGTGAAGCTTGCAGCGATACCTCACGAAAAAAATTTCATTCTGATAGAGCAATGGGGCCTTTAAATGTATCATTTTCTTGCTGCTACCGTCGCTAGTGTTATTTTAAAACCATACTCTGTGTTATACGGTCATAAGTGAAATTTTGATTTAGCTATTCAAAAACTGTTATGAATTATGTGATTTATTTTGTTTCAGAGATTGCAGCCATTTCACCAGAAAGGACACCAAAGACAACCTGTCTTTGGTGTCCTTTCTGGTGAAAAGGCTGCAAATAAAATCCGAGTAGACAACCACGTCGAAACAATTTTGTATCAACGTTGATACAACGTTCTGTTGTTGCTGGGACATGATCCAACGTTGTCTTAGTGTTACATGCCAGCTGGGAAGAGGCAGACTACAGAAGTTGAAACCTTCCTTTCAAGTTGATAGCTTTTATTGGACTAAGAAAGCCCCAGAACAATGGCTGCGACCCCGTTCACCATCCCACCCTCTCACCCTCCCGCGACAAGTGGGCAAAAACCTAACTTTGAAAACACTATCTCTTCGCTGAAAAAAGTAAAACATCAGTAAAAAGAAAACTGTGTACCACGTTTAGAGTAGTCGCCACCAAGGCTTACTGCAACTTTCTGCACGATGACTGGCAAATCCGACATCGAAGAAATTTCTTGAAATAACGTAAAAATACCAGGCACTTATTGAACAAGCCCAGGTTTTGCTTATAGGCCGCCATATTAAGGCAAACAACCCTCATTGCTCTCAACTTCCTGTCTTTTTCATTCCTTCACGCTGCAGCAATAACATTCTTTTTTTCTAAAACAACAAAGCAGCATTTTATGACTTCCTGTTTGCTTCATTGGACGAAGAAGGCATTCCGTTTAAAAGTGTTTTCAAGATGTTCATCTTGGTTTTCTCACTGACATAAACGCTACTTTTGGTCATATCCCGATGTTACAATAAAACAGTACAACGCAATAAGCTTGTTAATGTAATCCCGTTGCGTGCGTTATGTGTTATTATTGTTACACAGAAGGTTTTACACACGGGTATAGAGCCTTATGCATCGCCAAGACGGCGGAGGGTGACTTCCGGTTACTGGTGTTATCGACCAGTGTACAACATTAGCAATGAAACTCGTACAACGTTAGAATTTTGGAATTTTTTATGTGATAATGTAAGTTCTATATACAAACAATACAATTTACAACTGACACATCTACAATAATATACAACTCATGTCAGTTCATGTCGCTGGCCCAAGAAAAATGTTTGTTTCAAATCTGTAATCGATCTGCGTATGTTACGCAAATCGATTACTGACTGACATTAAAACCGTACTCGGCTAAGCGCCATGGACTGAAAATATACAAAGAACACACGAATTCCTCAAAATGATATGTCGCACCTGCATTGCACTTCCACAGTATCAGAGGTCATGCCCCACTGATGTTCCATGCAAAATGTCAACTAAATATACCAAGTAATTCTGGAATAGAAGCTGATTATCTTGTTTTTGCAATATTTAGTAACAGTGGCCGCCTTTTTGGATTCTCGACCTGGCTGAATTTTACCATTCTGAAGTGTTGCAGTCTGGAAATACTCCTTATGAAATCAGAGAACTATGGCTGCAGTGATTTTGGAGAAATTAATTGAATATACTTTAACGCTAGGGTTAACGTAAATGTGAGCATTTTTTGTTGCAATGGCAGCCATCTTGGATTCTCGACCTGACCGAATTTTACCGTTCTGAAGTTTTGCAGTCTGGTCATGCTCCATATGAAATTTGAGAACCATGGGTGAAGTGGTTTTTGAATAATTTGACTTAAACGCCAGGGTTACCTTAAATTTAACGCCAGGGTTAACGTCAATATGTTGCATTTGCGGCCATCTTAGATTCTCGACCTGGCTGAATTTAACAGTCTGGTCATGCTTCATATGAAATCTGAGAACCATGGGTGCAGTGGTTTTGGAGAAATTAGACTTTAACGCCAGGAATACCGTAAATTTAACGCCAGGGTTAACTTTGTTGCATTTACGGCCATCTTGGATTCTCGACCTGGCTGAATTTTACCATTCTGAAGTGTTGCAGTCTCGTCATGCTTCATATGAAATTTGAGAACCATGGGTGCGGTGGTTATGGCGATATTAATTAAATAGACTTTAATTTAACGCCAGGGTTAACGTAAATGTGAACGGGATGACGGACGGACTGACGGACGGAAAACTGGACACCTATATCGCACCTAAAGCAGGTGCGACAAAAAGACGTGAGTTGAACTCTACGATAAAAAAAGGGCCTTTCTAATGTTGCCGGCGGTTTTAGAGTTGTCACTCCCTGAGTTCTATGAGGGACCAGTCTCTATATTGTAGGTAAACGTCTAATCATTCCACAACGCGCACTTATGGATAATTTTAGTGAGTGCTATGGACCTGCTATATTCACTAATCGACCAAATAATCGAACACTACTGGCTCACAATGTCCAAATCTCTATCATCAACTATAACCATGACAGTGGTTGACTACGCCTGTTTGAAACGCGTCCCGCCTGGGCTTAGGACTCTTGCGTAAGCTGCGTCGTATTGATACTTCTACCCGGTTGGTATTAACCTGGAGATATTTCAAGTTGGGTATGACTTGTAATGTGGTATCTCCAGGTGAGAAGTGGCTTTCAGCCCAAACAGTTGACTGCCGGACTTGAAGTGCCTAAAAATAACTAACTTACACTTAATACATTATAACATCATAATAACAATACGTAAGACCTGGGCCTGTCTTGGAAATACCATACAACGTCCTCGGCAAATGCCGAGCATAATGCACACACGCCAGCCACACAACTCGCGCACACGATGAACAGCTAAAATCGTACTTACCAATTCCATCAATGAAGAAACGTAGATCCTACCACACATGTGCGTCAAGGGATCTGACGTCAAACATTGTCAAGAAGTATTATGACGTCAACAGGTACTACCCAGACATATCTCACATAAAACATGAATGATCAAAACAATGACTTTTTACTTAAATAGAATTACCAAAAATCTAACTTGAACATGTATTAATTCACTTTTTTAAACTAAGCGTATGATCATTTGTCGTATAATATATCCTTTAAATAGCTTAATAGGTATTTCTAATACATTTGGGGTCATTTCGTTTGATCTGACATCACGACGCCAATGATGTCATACCATATGACGTCATCTTGTGAAGGCATATCAAGCGTATGACGACCAAATGATACCATCTATAACATAAGAAATACCCCTAATGCGGTGCATGCTTATGACGTCAGTGACGTCGAGTATGTAAATTAGTTCCATTACAAATCAATCTTATTCTATAGGCCACGTGTACAGGAAACTAAAGCAAAAGGTACTGACATCGCATAATACGAATGCAACTGACGTCACTGGACGTCAAATATGCGTACACTAGTGCAACCCCCATCAATGTTTCAAACTATTTCCGTAATTTACAAAATTTCATAAACTACAAATTCCGTGCGCAGCATGATCATTATCATCACTTTAATCATACTATATCAATCAGAAGTCACATTTTTCATTCTTAGCCAAACCTATTCTGAACAAATACAATAAAACTTAACCTTTCTGAGCTGATTGTCTGAATTTAGGCACTATAATATTCCTTTGTCATGAAATTTTAAGCCACTTCTAAAAATGATCTGAATCCAACAATCATAAATACTAAACTTTAGCTTGGTCATCTCACCTCAAAAATCATGCAAAATGTTGTTGCTGTGAAAAGCAAATTTGAGAATAGCAACTGCCTAAATTAAATGTACTGGAAAACACAGTGAATTCATAATTCTTGAAACGGATGAAAATTGATAACTTTGTCAAATAATGTCCTACACCCGCAAAAACTATATTGAACAATTTAGGAACAAAAAACTGAATCTAAATGAATGTTAGAATGCGTAAAAAAGACAATCCTGACACGTAATATTTCACCCACAAGTATCAAAAGCGGGAACTCAGCTTATGTGCACAATGAATTGAAAGAAAAATACTTCAATAAAATACCATCTCATAAATTACTGCTGCGTGACTTATAAGTCACAATTTCCGTAAATGTTTTACTACCACAGCTACTCTAAATACTAAAGCCCTACTGACTGAAAGAATTAAAAGGAATTTAGACTTGAAAATGCCTACGATCCGGATCATTTCGTAACAATTATGACCTGCATTGACGTATTTGAATAAAGTTTTGTTTTAACTACTGTAACAATGAAATAGCCACTTCAAATCCCCCCAAAAAGCGGAAGCCGAATGTATACATAAGCCACATCATGGGATTTCCAACAATTTTGCTCTGGTGATAAGCAAAGTCTGTGATCAGACTGCACAGAGCCCTTGCTTGTCACATCGAGGGGTGGTCGGGTGTTGCGATGGTGCTGTGTGTAACTTCCACAGCCGGGGCGTCCTACTGATTTGGATAATAGTAGGGCAAGGGCCTACTGTGCTTGTGTAAGGTGCGGGTGGGGGTTGTTTGGACATTTTTTCTCTCGTCTATCACCTCTCTCTTCTTTCTTGCTCTCTGAAAGCCCGATATAGACTGAAATACAGTCTCAAAGGGCCGTTAAACCCAAAACAATCAATTAATTGGTTGTCACATCAGCCATCTATGGATGTGACCCAAGCCCTAGAGTCAACAATGAGGTCTCTGATTACCCAGTATAAAAGAATAGGGTGGTCTGAATATCACATGACAAAATTGCCACATTGTTGCTCATGATGGGCCTCAGATTTAAAAAAAAATGCCAGCCATACTTAATATCGGATTACATGTACTTGCAGCCTAAATTCAGCTTGTTCTAGAAAAGAACCGAATAAAAAGCATAAAGACCGGGGTAAAGATGTGTGTAATAGTTATGATAAGGAGGGCCAGACACATGGTCATCCGCAAATCAGCAACTCGCATTTTAAAATTTGATTTTGTACTTTCGTTATATTAATGTACATACCTCTTACTTTTCTGTACGTAATGTACTTCTGTGCTCCGTAAAGAGGTCCCTAAACTGGTTCAATAGTTTTTATATGTGCCATTTTTCATCCAGTTTCTTATTTTTTTAATAAGTCGAATCAAGTCGGGTAACTTCGGACAGCGGGTAAATTCGGACGTACCATTACAAACAGTGAAAATCCAGATGAAATGGCTCATAATGAGCTGCCTCATCAGGATTTTTACTGTACGTCCAGTTAATTTTGTGTAAATTCCAAACAACTGACATATGAAGGAAACAATGTCACTGTCCGAATTTACCTTCTGTCCGAATCCCTGACTTGACCCTTCACTAAGTTTCCCTAAGGGTTACAGAATCAGTAATCTGGATAGTCAGAGTCAATAATTTTCTGATTAATGACATTATTAGGCCAGCCAGACTAATCTTAAGGATAATGGACAGATGGTGTAAAACGTAATGTCATTTCGTACGGACTAAATTGTTGCAATGCACTTTTACTCCCATGTCGTTACATTTGTTTACTAATGACTTAACAGTACTGCCGCCATTGTGATTGCAGAAGCTGAATAATTTATGATGTCACCTTTTTGAATCAACTCAGCTACGTAAGCGACCTACTCTGGCACTAAACAGCATCTTCCTCATGGACACAAAATAATACAACCCAAAGGATTTCTATGCATAAGGCGTGAATTTCCTCAAAATTAAAACGTTAGCCGGATCACTGATTTTTGATTTGCATTTGCGGCTATCAAATGTAGGTAGCTTGCACCACAAATGGATTTTCAAGTCTTTGTGTCTCTGTAAATACGTTAAACATACGCTGACGTTGACGTCATTGTTGCGATTAATTGGTTTAAACATATTTTATTCAGAAATATCAACAGAAACAAACATTGTATACAATCAATTAAGGATCAGAACGAAAGCAAATACTTATTAAGTTCTTCTCCTTTAGCATATAAATTTGTGAATGAATGGCGGAAATACTGACATCGTGTTACTGAATAATACATTATGAAAACGTGTAAATATAGTACAAATGCATTATAGACAAGCATTGTTAAATGAAAAAAAAAACAAAAAAAAAACAGATCAACAAACAAAAGAGAGTGAATATATCATTGTAGTTTATACATGTATGTAAGTAGAAGCGTTTTTTCCAAATGATTCCTGAACAACAACAACAAAAAAATCAACAGGAAAAAATCCAGGAAATAATCAAGAAAACAAATGGAAAAAGTGATGATAGAAATATAGTAATTTGGACCATAAAAAAGGCAAGGAAAAAAAATCAACATGCTTTAATCTTGTTGAATCAGGGAATTGGGGGAACGTGCACCAGAAAAATCCCACATATACAAATAATGCTGCTTGGTCACTGCAGTTACATCAAGTACCATCGCATATCATATAATATGGAAGCTGTATACTTAACTAAATCGTCTGGTGTCTAAAATGTATGTTTGCACCTTGTTAAATATTAGAGCGTTAATTTCTTGAGAAAGCGACGGATCTCCGAAAAGTACAAGATTCAAATTAGGAGGTCGATGTTGTTCTATGGCTGTGGAGAGCTCTAATCTTTGCTGTACGTAATATGGACAAGAGAAAAAGAAATGGTATGTAGTTTCAATACTTCCACATCTGCATAAAGGTGAATCAACTATATTTTTTAGAAAGAGATTATTGTTTAGACTGCTACAGTTAGTACGAAGACGAGTGTGTAGAATCTGAGATTTTCTGCTTCCAACATAGTAGTATTTGGGGATAGACGCTCGATCCTTGTTAAGATAGCTTTTGAAAGAGTTGACAGAATCTAAGTATTTAGCCTGTTCCGGTAAGTTATTCCAATCTCTAACAACAGATGGTAGAAAAGACATATAGTATAAGTTAGTTCTTGATGCAATAGATTGTAAATCATCTGCGTTTCTAAGATTGTAGCGTGAGATGTTGTTGACAGACTGTGGTACTAAAGATGACAGGTAAGTAGGAGAGAGATTGTTCTTCATCTTATAAAACAAGGTAAGTTTATGGTTGGTGCGTCTTTGCTGAAGGGTATGCCAACCAATTTCTG
Organism: Ctena decussata; assembly: GCA_963989385.1. Lineage (NCBI taxonomy): Eukaryota > Metazoa > Mollusca > Bivalvia > Lucinida > Lucinidae > Ctena > Ctena decussata. The sequence goes on from OZ022499.1 coordinate 105,733,411, forward strand.
TGTAAAGGGAGTTAAGAGATACGAGTTTTGTGGTTCCTGTGGCTATTCTAGCTGCTTCGTTTTGTACTTTTTCGAGTTCCTGCTTCTCGTACTGGGTACAATTATCCCAGATAATGTCACCGTATTCTAAAAGTGGCCGTATAAATGCTATATATATAGTTTCGAGTGCTTTTCTATCTAGTTTAAACTTAAGTTTCCGCATTACATTAATTCTACCCCAGGCTTTTTCAACTATATAATTAATATGATCATGCCACGAACAATCTTTGGAAAAATATATGCCTAAATGTTTGTGCGAGTTGATTTCTGTTATTTGTTGATTGTTCATGTAGATAGGAGGGTGTATAGGTCTATTGATTTTACGAGAAATAAGAAGTGCTTCAGTTTTGCTCACATTGAATGACACCAACCACGTATCAGCCCAGAGAAGAACTTTTCTAAGATCGAAGTTAAGTTGTTCAGCCGAAGTTACGGGATTATCAACAATCATAAAAAGACTGGTATCATCGGCAAAAAGACGAATGCTAGAATGAATGTCATTAACAATGTCATTTATGTAAAGAAGGAAAAGGAGAGGGCCTAGGATAGAGCCCTGAGGTACACCTGCTTTTATATGAGTCCAATCAGAAGCTGCACCAGGAAGTATAACACGTTGTTTCCTGTCTAAGAGATAGTTTTGGAACCAAAGGAGCATTTTACCGGATACACCAGCAGCTTTCAGTTTGTGTATTAGTCCAGCGTGCCAGACTCGATCAAACGCCTTACTTATGTCAAGGAAGACGACACGAACCTCTTTTCCAGAATCAAGAGCTCTGCAGAAAGTGTTATAGAGAAAGGCAAGCTGGTTTACTGTAGAATCGCCGGGTATAAACCCAGACTGAAGAGGAGTAAGAAGGTTATTATCTTTCAAATGATTGAAAAGATGCTTAAAAATAAGCCTTTCGAATACCTTATCTTCAGAGTTGAGTAAAGAGATAGGTCTATAGTTACTGACCAAGGAAGGGTCATCTTTTTTGTAAATACTGCAGACATTAGCTGCTTTATAAGAAATCGGGACTTGGGACGTATCTAGAGATTCGTTAAACAGTGTACACAAAGGGTTTGAAATTTCTCTGGACAATTCCTTCAAGATACGATTGCTTATTCCATTAGGACCAGAAGCTTTACCAGTGACAAGATTTTTAAGAATAGATTCTACCTCTGATGGAGTTAAGATTATGTAGTCTAGTGTTGAATTAATGGTGGTAGCGGTTAAGTCAGGAAGTACTGCATTATGATCGTTCAAAAATGTTTGGCTTGTAAAAAAGTTGTTCAGCGCGTTTGCTTTTTCTTGGTCTTCGGTGTATATGCATCCGTTAGTTTCAAGAGGTGGAATAGTAGAGGAAGTGTTTGGAGAAATAAATCTTTTAAGTGTTTTCCACCAGTCCTTGGGTGAGGGAGTTTCAGATTTAAGTTTGTTCGAAAGGTTGTCAAAGTATGATTGCTTGGCTTTATGAATTAGTGAAGTGGTTTTATTGCGTTGTTTTCTAAACTTGTTCCAGTGTATAATCAAATTAGTGCGTTTTGCTTTTTTGTATGCCCGTTTGCGTCTCCTAATGTTTTGTTTGATAGTTGATGTTATCCATGGTGGCTCAGAAGGTCTAATTCGTACAGTCTTATTTGGAATACACTCCTTTGCAATTGTAAGTATATGATTAGTAATGTTTTCAGCATAAATATTTACGTTATTGTCCTGCAATGAAATCCAATCTGTATTAGCTGCCTTTTACCTTAATAAGTTGTAGTTTCCCTGGTTATATAGCCATATGTGTCGCGTGTAAGAAGTGATTTTAGGTTTCGAGAACTTAAGAATGCCAAAGACTGGACAGTGGTAACGGAGGTCTTGATTAATGAAAGGATCCCCGACTCCACTTATTACTAGATTGTGTTTATTTGTAACAAGAACAATGTCTAACAACGAAGAAGAAGTTTGAGTGAAGTGAGTTGCCTGGTTAATACACTGGTGAAATGCAAATTGATTGCAAAATGAATCAATTTTCCTAGATAACTGGGGGTTAAATAGGTTAAAGTTAAAGTCTCCTGTAACGATTATGTCACTGATGCCTGTGTCTACAGCTAGGTGCAAAGAATCTTCAATGTTTGAATAAAGAATTGAGTCTGTATTAGGAGGTCTGTAGAATAGGCCGAAGAGGATATGTTTGTGTTTGTTAATGATTTCGACCCATATACATTCAACTCCTCTCACTTCTAAATCCTTTCTCCTTTTTATACCCCGCCACACTTTAGTGGCGGGGTATTATGTTATACCTTTCGGTGTCTGTCCGTCCGTCCGTCCGTCCGTCCGTGCTCACCATTTCCGATCGATAACTTGAGTATTTATTCACGGAATTTTTTCAAATTTGGCATACATATTGTTATCGGCGATGAGTGGTATGGGATTGTTAATGGGCAAAATCCGTCCATTTTTAACGGAGTTACTGCCCTTTTTCGTATTGGAAAAATGGTTTCTGGCCTGTTATTCCTTTACTGTTCATGATATCTGAATGAAACTTCACAGATATGTTGCACATCAAAGGTTACATATTGTGATTAAGGACCGTCACTCTGACCTTCCCAGTTTGTGAGTTATCCGCCCTTGATAGGTCTGAAAAAAGGTTTTTGACCTATTGTTCCTTTACTATATGGAATATCTGAATATAACTTCACAAATATGTTTCACATCAAAGGTAACATATTGTGACTAAGAACCGTCACTCTTACCTTTCCCGTTTGTGAGTTATCCGCCCTTGATTGAATTAAAAATGTTTTTTACCCGTAGTTCCTTTACTATGTGGAATATTTAAATAAAACTTTACAGATATGTTTCACATCAAAGGTTACATACTGTGACAAAGAACCATCACTCTTACCTTTCCAGTTCATGAGTTATCTGCCCTCGATAGGTCTGAAAAATGGTTTTTGACCTGTAGTTCCCTTTCTATATGGAATATCTGAATAAAACTTCACAGATATGTTTCACATCAAAGGCTTCATATAGTGACTAGGAACTGTCACTCTGATCTTTCCGGTTTGTGAGTTATCCGCCCTTGATTGATCTGAAAAACGTTTTTTTATCTGTAGTTCCTTTACTATATGGAATATCTGAACGAAACTTCATAGGTATGTTTCACATCAAAGGTTACATATTGTGACAAAGGACCATCACTCTTACCTTTCCAGTTAATGAGTATTCCCCCTTGATAGATCTGAAAAATGTTTTTTGACTTGTAGTTCCTATACTATATGGAATATCTGAATGAAACTTCACTTCAATGTTTGACACCATAGAATAGGAAACAGAGTCTCTCAGCTCAAAGAAATGCTTTACAGCCTGATCTAAATCTACACTGGTCAGAATGCTCCACGTTGTTGGGTGGTTTATATTAATATTTATTTACAGTAAGGACATCATATCTCTGTCTATCTCAGGTCTGTGGCTCTTCTCTATTATATATCTCAAAAAATAAGTTAGGATGCACAGCAGTGGCGGGGTATCATGCAGTGCCTGCGGTGCTTTTATATAATGTATGCCCTCCTTGATATAGATAATGACACCACCATACCGGTCACCTATACGGTCTTTCCGTTCGGGAGAGTTAAACGACTGAAGGAGCAGGTCTTCGTCCTTAACTGCTGAGCTCAGCCAAGTTTCAGAAAAAGCTAGTATGTCAAAGTCGAGAAGTTCCGCGTTCAAGATTTCAAGTTTGGTAAAAATACTTTGGACATTATAATGTACAAATGACAGATGATGATTGAGATTAATAGAGTCAATCATGGAAGACGACATATTCGAAGTTGAATTAGAATCATTGCTTGACGATGTTGTAGATAAGGGACCAGGATTCGGATGTATGTCCCCAGCGTAGGTAAGAAGGATGTATAACCAGGTCACAACAACTACTACGGTCAACCCCAATATCGTATGGCCAGTAAATGCAATGTTTTCTCTGTGAGTTTTCCCAAGTTCAACAGTCTTGTAAGTGGTAAAGAGAGAAGAGGTTCTTACTAGGTACCCGGTTCTCTGGGCCTCCCATAGAAAGGAATATGAAAACGTAACATTACTATAAATGCCACATAGGACTAAGAGATGAAGCAGCAAACCGAATTCACATATGCGACGGTAAACTGGCATGACGGCGACCGATTGTTTCACCTTAGAATTCATGTAATTGTCATTAGTAAGAATAAGAACAACAAGGTCGCCACCATACCAGCTTGACCCAAACACATGACAGCATCACGGCAAAAGAGAGTTCCCAGTGCACGATCCCCACATTCCCCGACAAATGGACAGAAAGACCTACATTCCATAAAGAGAAACATATACATACTTGACTTTGATCTGGAGGATAAAGAAGTTAAATTTTGCAAGGCTTAATGGCTTATAGTGTGAGCCTATTCACCGAATATAGTTGAAAGGTAGATAAAAAAAAAAAAAAAAAAAAACTGGTGGAAGTAATCCAAGCAATTTTGTATTCCACAGTCGACTGAAATACTCCTCTTTTCAAGACTTTTTTGAAATCTAAAATAAAATGTTTCCCAGCTGGCACATAACGTCAACATGACCTCATACTGACGTCAATGCGACATTATTACGTCGCATCGACGTCAGTACGACGTCACTTCGACGTCATGTGCCTGCTGGGTTGAGATTTCAAAGTGTAATACTCTAGTTATTGGACTGGCAAAAAGGAGAGAAAAATTTTATAATTCACGGGCCACCAGCAGTTCACTATATGAATTTTTTAATTAATTCAGTTTTACATCATCTTATTGTAAAAACTTTGTCACAAAAAAATATTTTTCTTGTAACTGAATATCTCGAGCTGCGCGATAGCAGAACTAACCAAACAAGTTGTATCGTACATGTATATCAAGCTCCTAAATATTTTCTTTCATGTACGACTGACTCAGGTTTACAAATTAACAGAAACTATTAACACGAGACGCTTTTCTGAATAACAAATACTCAATTTTTAAGACCGATCACAATGGCATATCATAACTTGCATTAGGGTCGAGTCAGGCAAATTCGAACAGCCCGCAAATTCGGACAGTGACACCGCCTCCTCACATGTCAGCTGTTTGGAATTAAACAAAAATAAATGGACAAACAGTGAGGATCCCGACGAGACGGCTCATTTTAAGCCGTCTCATTTGGATTATTACTGTTTGTAGTGGTATGTACGAACTTACCCACTGTCCGAAGTTACCGGACTCGATCCCAACTGACACAAATTTTAGAAAATTAATAATTAGTAGGTTTTCCAAGACCAATCAAAATGGCATATTATAACTTTCATAATTGCATTTAGACTTTTGAAGGCAGTAATTGACACAACTTTGGAAAATTGATAATGGGTCGGTTTTCAGAACAAATATCTACAGCATATCATAATATACTTGAAGCCAGTAAAAACGCAACTTTCTGGTTTTGGTCCACGTAGGAATTTATGACAGTAACGCTTCTTTATCAAGGAAATCATGGTGTTTATCACACTAGTTTTTGACAGCAGTATTGTCGAAATGCTGACAACGGTCTAATTAATGAGGACTGCATTTGTATATAAAGGGACGTAACTCCGACTTTTAGTGAGGCTAAAGCGAAATTGACGTTTAATGAATGTTTTCATTTAACGTTTACACAGGCTTTTTTCGGCTAAATTTCTCGATGTTTGCAATAACGGTCCAAAGTCTCTGCACGCATGTTGTTTATTTTAAAAGTCCAGGACTACCGCCCTCACAAATGCAGATGAAAGTTTGTGCCTTCAAACCGGAAGTGCTTGTAAAGGGTGCCATTTTTGGGACAAATACTTTTACCAATGTAAAGTGCTTGGCAAGATTTCATGTGCCTTTTTCTTAAAAACCTATTATTTGGACCTCAGATGAAATTTTACAAGATTTTCAAAATGTGTGGAAATTTTACGAAAATTGGTTAAATGGCAAAATCTTTAAAAGGGCACCCGCAGTATAATTTTAGTTTTTGCGTTGTTTTTCAATTTCATTTTATACTGGGGATCGTTTCAATAAAATAAAACTGAATCTTAATTTTCTGAGTACTTGAAATTGATATTTGTTGATTTTAACATTTTTCTCACAATTTGTCTCAGACAAATTGACCGAACCGGCTAAACTGTTGCTAAAACCTTGCCGGACGATAGGCAAATTGCATTAAGGATATTAGAGCCTAGTGGCATTCTTTTTAATCTGACTATATGACAAGTAAATAGCTGCGTTTTTAATGGTTTCAAGTATATTTACAGCTACATTTAGACAAAAAGAACACGAACAAACAAAAACAAAGACACAGCTATCCAAGACACATTTTACAAAGCAGCTATAAACTGATAACCTATCTCGAATCAGCCCAAAACGGTTGCGAATGCAACATCAACACCATGCAGAGGGTAAAGTTAGTAATTAATGCTTAATTTATTTTTCGATACAATCATATTTAATTTGATAAGCTGCTGTGGAACTTGATTCCCTTGAATGCAGCTTTCGAGTGTGACAGATATACTATTATCATCAGTTATTGCATATATACAATGAGCCTTTCATATGCATAACTTGTCCGACACCACGTAAATCTATAATAGCACAACACCAGTAAGGTATATGAGTCGGGTCGCGAAGGAAGGGACCCAAACACATGTGTATTCAGTTTAGACTCCGGCCAGCTACGCACCAGCGCGTCCTGATCCGAGTATAACCTGTTTTCACTATTTGTTTGCACAGACCGAAAGAGACCCATCCTCACGAAACGAACTATTCGATGCAGGGTGGAAAACTTGAATAAAATAACTTTGACGAACCAGCTATCAGTTGACAAAGGGTACATATGTACTTTTATTATGTAGTAAGCTATTTTTGAAGCCCAGTGTATTCACAAAGAGTATAGTTGACATATAAATTACCACCCTCATATTTGCATCTTTAGTACTAGTATTTGGACAAAAGCGTTATTTGGAATGATTTAAAGACACACACTAAAAGGCGCACAAATATTTCAAAAGACTACGCGTCCATTTTACACACCCGATCATAAACAGATCCGATCCACACCAGCCACAGTATGAAATCATGCCAGACCTTCTCCGGAACAATCCTTTATACGCTCCATGCCATTCCAAATATTGGGCAGGCATGAAGCGCATAAAAGACCTGCTTACAAAACAGTCAATTGGCGCATCATAAATTGGGAGGATCGGACCTATCATTAGGCAGAGTTATCGAAAATAAGTAGTTCGTCAATGACTATACTACAGAGTGAGTATTGTAAGATTCCTCCGCACGCAAGTCAGCAATGAATGAAAAATTTACAAGTCACATGACACATGACCATAGTGTAAGGAATTAACAGTAACGTCTTATTAAAGAGCAACATTACTATACTGCTCACTAAAAGCGTGTACCGCATTTCTACTGCACAGGTAACTGGATAAGGTCAGGAAGTTCATTTTTGTCACTGATTCGGGCTACAGTTTCATCATTGAACTTTATAAGTATTGTCCCGTCAGAAGACCAAGCGCTTTTCAGTTGCCTTGATCTAACTCGGCGTCGAGCTTCGTACAGCAGTTCACTGCGAGCTTTGGTCAAATGCTCGTTTATGTAAACACCCCTGTAGTTCCGGTCTTTAGTAAGAGTTCTAGCTTTATAAAGTTTTTGTCGCGCACGATATGTTACAAATTTAATGATGATGGGCCTGGGTTTGTTTCTAGGATTGTCTCTGGTTGGTGGCCTACCCAATCGATGTGTCCTAAACTGTCCGAACTGGGTACTGAACGTGTCTTGCATCAGTGTGCTGAGTTGTGGTTGAAAGGTTTCCTGCAAAATCCCTGCAATCTTCTGCAGGTGTACCTCCTCTAGTGTTAGTTCTGAAGAATCACCCACTGACTCTACAGTTTTTTCTTTGTTTGCCGCCATATTCTCAGTCTCAGTTTCAGAGATAGAAATGTCAGACACAGAATCAGAAAGAGAACCAGACTGTAAACGATTTTTCTTTAAGTCAGTCTCGAACTCTGGTGAAGAAAGTTCTCTTTTTTTAGTGTTCGTAGATACAGGTGTGGATGTATCATTCATAATAGCGTAGCGTAACGCTTCTTTCTTTGGTCAGTATACTTCAGAATAATTTGAGCGTAGGTCGGTTACAATATAAAATTCATTCGTGAACACTTGTAAACCGTTAAAGTTCACAATATAAACAGGTTTTTATTGCATAACCGCTTTTTGCTGGATTTTTGCTATGGAATTTGTAAAAAATACCTTTTATCCGAATCCATTAACTTAATTTAGGCACAGTTTCCATAAGTCCATACAAGTTTTTCACACTGATATGTATAAATCCTCCAAAAAATTTGTGAATTCACAACATATTTCAGTTTTTGACCACCGAAACAGAAAAAATCAACCGACCGCCATTAGCTCAATCACGTGATGTCTATTAGCTCAATCACGTGATGTGTTGCGATTAATTGTATATTATGTGTAAACTGATCGTTGAAATAATGAATTAGTGTATCCATTAACACTTTTTGTCTCACATAACTGACAAAACTGGATAGTTTTGACTATATTTATCTGACATTGATCGCTTTCAAAGTCATGGTACAAATATAAGCCATCATTTAGATCACAGTACTACTTTTGACCATTCTATTTCTTTGGCTAACCGAGTATCGCCCCCATATCCCGTAACCCAGCTTCCCACTCCGTCTGCTGTATAAAGAAAATGCTGGTCGATAGGGGACGAAAGGGGGGGGGGGCGTACTCGTATTTATTTTAATCATAGTAAGATTTTTTTTACTTTGGCCGTTTTGACCGGAAGTATGGTTTTGCAAGTTTAAATGCCAACCGAAAAACATTGCTGTGTATTGTGATATCCAGGTGCAATTGCATGCAATTATGTTTGACAGAACGACTGGTTTCAATATTTTGTTATTCATTACTCAAAGCATGTGGTATGAGAAAACTTTGAATGTAGGGAACGGTCATTATTTATCAGATTCTGGGGGGGGGGGGGGGGGGTTGATGAGGGATTTAGGGGGGGGGGGTGCAATTTTGAAATGCTGCCCTGCTGGGGGTCAACATTTTTGTGGACATATGTTGTGGGATGGGGGGGGGGATATGAAATGAAATACAGTCAAGAATATAAGCGAGAGAATGAACGCGCTGGTAGGAAGTTTGGGAGAATTTGATTGAAAGGAATACTTTTTCGGCCTTTTTGAGTGTTAGAATCGTAATAGTTCAGCTCAAGCATTGAACTGTTGAGTAATATTTCTTTGTTTGTCGGTCAGTTTTAAGAAGATATATCAATCGCGCTCGTGAGATGATCTACTCTAAAACTGACCTCCGAACAGTGAATTATTACTCAACAATTCACTACTAGAGCTGATCTATTTGGTTTAAACATATTTTATTTCAAGAAATTAAACATTCACGGCTATAACAATATTGTTCTATGGATTAGAACGAAAGCATAAGCTTATTTAGTTCTTCTCCTGATCTATTTCTTAACTGACTTCCGAAAAAATCGTAAAATTGAATATTGGGAGATGATTGGTTTTTTAGGGTTTGTCGGCTTTTGAGACAGTATTTGAGTCTATATCGAGCCGTCTCCCAGAGAGAGGGAGAAAGCAATGGAAACGATAGGATGAACAAAAACAATTCAAAAAACCCCATCCCGCATATACTAAAGTACAGCCGGCCTTTGCCCCACTATAATCCAATTAAGTAGGGTGCCCGGCACTGTGATTGTCCTGGGTTTCGGGAGAGTAAACACTCTCAGTAAAGCTCGTTTTATGGGTCTCTCAATAATAGTCTAACTACGTCTGCATTTATAATGTATTATAGCTAATTGTCTATACTGTATTCCTGAGCATATATGGATCCCTAACCGCAGCCAGTAGCAAATCAAAGTTGATCCGTTGAGCAGACAGTGGCCCACGTCATTCAAATATAATAATTAACAGATTGGTGGATTTTGACCAAACCTTGTATCAAGCACCCTTGCGTAAATATTTCTCACATTTCTGAAAATAAATATGAATAAATAAAATCGGTCCAATGCACCCGCAGGTATTCACGGTCGACACCGTGAAAACCTTTAAACGACTGCTCATGAAGGGCTAGATGGATTCTTGAAAAATTCTTGCATCAGTGTCTCTTAATTTGCAGGGTAAAAAGTCGCTCCGTTCCGTTCCGATGCACCAGTAGGTGCTATTGGCCGCCATCAAAAACATTCAAATGTCCCATCACATGAACGGTCATTTAGATTTGACTTCACTTGGCATGAATCAGTCTTGTAAAAAAAAATAAAATAAATATCCAAAATTGGCAAAATCAAATCCGCTGTAATGCATAACAGGTAAAAGCAGCCGACGTTTTGAAAATATTAAGGGCTCCGTGGATTAAACCAACCCATTATGGCCAATGATGCTCCATAATGGGTTTGGTTTAAAATTTGCATTAAATGCAGAAGCAAGTCATAATTGCAGAAATTGTGAAAATATTTAAAGGCCATGTTCTCACGAATGACTATATAAATTTCGACCAAACCTGTTATTAAGCATTCTAATGCACTTACGAATATAACGCGACGTCTGATTGGATAATGTCAAATATTTGCGAAAGTATATTCTGCGATATACTGTCGCAAACCCGAATTAGAATTAGAATTAGAATATATTTATTGCACAGTTATACCCATCACATGGGTTAAAGGCAAAAAACATGTGAATCAAACATAGGATGGTAATAACAAACGCATTCACACACATACATACATACACGTACATACATTCACACACTGATTAATTGTTAAGCATTTAAGAACAAAATGTCAGGTAAATGGCTTGGAGTTCAAAGACTTGGTAAAGTTAACAATTCTAGCCTATCATGTAATTTGACAATCTTGTATAAACGTGGCTACAGCTTTAACAATGCGTATATCATCTCTTGTCATTAAGGATAAAAATGTTTCCTCTAAAGTGGTACTAGCAGTAAACTTGGTATCTTTAATACTTTCAAACATGGTTGATCTTAAAACATTATATTTATTACATTGGCCCAAGAAATGAATTTCATTTTCAATAACATTGCAAAGATCGAACAGCCTTTCTTCTGTTTTTTCCCCACAGTACCTACCCCTTTCTATCCTTAATCTGTGAGAACTTATGCGCATAGGCATTTCCTTATACTTTTATCATGCAACTCATCAAGATATGGCTCAAATTTGAAATTTCGCTTAAAAAGTCTATAAAGTTGCAGTTTCTTCATACCTTCGTCTCCTGCCATACGTTTTTGCCAAAAGGAAATGTATCTTTCTTTAAGTTTACTTTTGATTGCACTTATTAAATTTGAAGAATTAAAGGTATAATGGTTATTCCACACATGAGAGAAACCCAAGTCACACATTACGTTTTTGATGAACTGCACCCATCCGCTTTTATCATTTGAACTATTAAGTTGTTCTAAATATGCTTTTGAAATCAATGAATCACAACTGGACTGAATAATATGTAGCCAGAAATTTATGCCGCTTGTCATAATTGATATTAACAATGGAAACTGACCAAACTCACTCATAACAGCAAAATTACAAGCCTTAGAGTGAGCGCCTAGCACATGTTTACAAAATCTAATGTATAACTTATCTTACTCATTACTACTTTTTAATGACAATTCAAACATCTCACCAAGCGTCTTTTCTTCATAACATGGCTTGTAAGCTGCCCATATCTCACTACCATATAAAGCAATAGGCTTGACAAGGGCATCAAATATGTTCAAAACAGACGACGGCTTTATGTTTTTATTAAAGATACTTTGCTTGATTGAAAATAATGCCCTGTTTGCTTTAAGACTCAAATTCGCTTCAGCTGCTGAAAATTTAGCTGTGCTGGAAACAGTCACCCCTAGATACTTGTACTGTTTTACATGCTCTAATTCATTTTCTCCCACGAAAAATTTAAATGTATCATTTGCCAGGCGACCACTTTTAGAAAACGTCATTACTTTAGACTTACTAGTGTTTATAACTAGACCCCATTGATTGCAATATTCGTGTACCTTAAGTATGTTACTTTGTAGTTCTTCCTCTGAAGTGGATAATAAAACTAAATCATCTGCATACAACAAATGGTTAACAGCTGAATCGTGTAATTGAGGGGCAGCATTTGCAAACAATTCATTTCCAATATCATCGATAAATATGTTAAACAAAAGAGGGCTTAGAATATTTCCTTGGTGAACACCTTGCTTTATAATAATAGGTTCTGTTAAAGTTTGTTTACATTTTATCCGAGAAACGGAGCCTTGATACATTGATCGTACTAATTCATATATTTTACCATTTATTCCAGCTCTTTGCAATTTTAACAATAAACCCTCATGCCAAACTGTATCAAAAGCTTTTTTTAAGATCAATAAAGCAAGCATACAATTGTTACCGTTACCTTTTTTATGTATATATTTATCAACTATGGTTTTGAGTATAAAAATTTGATCTGAGGTACGAAAATTTTTACGAAATCCAGCCTGTTCCCTTTTAATAAAAGTTTTGTCTTCCAAGTACTTGGAAATTCTTTCATTAAGAATATGGCAAAATAATTTACCAAAACAACTATTTAAAGTAATTCCACTATAATTATCCTGATGTCATTAAGTAATGTCGCTTCTCAATGGCTGACGTTTGGTTTTACGTTGCTGACAGCGCTTGAAACGGGTGCAAACTTGTACATTATGAAAGGTGAAAATGTAGGAAAGTGCATTAGAATGGGGATAACAGTATTGAAGATTGTCATTTGGGGAGGTAAATCATCGGTTTTATGGTCGCAAATTAACAAATTAACGGCTCCTCTTGCGCGTCGCCGTAAAATGAAATTTCCGACCATAAAACCGATGATTTACCTCCCCAAATGACAATTTTCAAGACAGTTATCCCCTAATGTTAGCCTCAACGTCTCTTAGGATTGCGAAAAAAAAAACCGCTTCTATACAGAGATTGATCATAGTGGCATTCCAAGGGCGTACTTCCCAGATATCGACATATTTGTACGTCTGGCGATTTTTGGCTACTGGAAATTAATTGCGTTCGGGACGGAAATATTGATATATATCGATATCCAACAAACTGTGAAGATAGTATTGTGTCAGTTAATGCTTTAAAGAAACGCTAAATCCTATAAAGCCGTTTTTGGCAAAAATGGGATTCAATCTCTCCTGGGCAAATGGCCGAATAACGAATCTTTGTACAAAATCGTTTATAAATATTAATAATAATAATATTTATAATATTTATGCTAATAATAATAATTTAAACATAAAAAATGAAAAACTTAATAAAAATATCTCTCCACAAACGAAAATGTCTGAGGACATATTCTGAACCAAAACAGACACTTATAGATCTATATCATTCAATGTAAGCGCGCGTTTTAAGTTTTTGTGCACAATATGTATCTTTTAAAAATTAAGCAGCGTAAAGCAGGGCATTCGACTCGCCGTAAATTAGTTAATATCCAATGGATTTTCTTCTGATTCTTTTCAGGAAGTCCTAGGCCATTTCAGTATGCTTGCTCCCTCAAAGTAAATATTAAAATATCAGCAATGCAATGTTAAGTTCTCTGTGAGAACAATAATTTGAAAGACCTTAAAATTTCATCGATCAATTGCAGCAGTAAGTTAAACGACTACGAGACGTTTCATACCACTGTATCTTTCTAGAGTCAATGCGCCTATGTGAATTAAAGATGACAAAATCTAACCAAAACGAAGAGATTTATAATGAATTCAAATTGTTTAAACTAAAAAATTGTGTCTGTAAGACACTGATGATACCCCCGTGCTATACCTGTCCTCCACTCCTCACGTTCCTAGCATCCCCTGCTTACCCCCACCAAAGTCTCTCTTCAGAACGAAATAAAAAAATCAAATGCATGTCTTGAGTATGTCTGCAATCCGAAAAAGAGCTTCCACATTATTTGCTTACAAACTATAGGAAGCTTTGATTCCAAGCTTAGAAAGACCACAATTTTGTCAAAAATATTTTTTTTCTTGTCATAAAAAAGGCACATGCAAATCTACAGTATGTCTATAACATCTGTACAAAGTTTCAAAATTGATTGCTCAAAACCTGTGAAATAAGTTGATTATACAAACTTGTCATCGTGTATTAGCCATACCCAAAAATATCTAAGTCTGGAAAGACGTAATTATGTCAAAAATAATTTTGTCTTTACCTCAAAGAAAAGTGCATTTCTACAGTATGCCTGTTAAACCTTCAGAAAGTTTCAAATTGATTGCTTAAAAACTGTGGAAGAAGTAGATTATAAACAATTGTTATCCCGTATTAGCCATTTCCCGAAAACTTTCTCAGTTTGAAAACGCCCTGATTTTGTCAAAAATATTTTTTTCCTTTTTATAAAGGCACATGCAACATTTAAAGTATGTCTTTAACATCTATACACAATTTCAAATTGATTGCTCTAAAATTGTGAAGGAGGTTGATTATACAAACTTGTAACCCTGTAGGAGCCATTTCCCGTAAAATCTCTAAGTTTGATAATGCCGCAATTTTGTCAGAAATGATTTCCATCCAGGCAGGGGTTCATCTGTAGTATGTCTGTTGCACCTGTGCAAAGTTTCAGATTGATTGCTCTAAAACTGTGGAAGGAGGTTGATTATACAAACTTGTCCTTCCGTAGTAGCAATTTCCTATAAAGTTTCTAAATTTGAAAATGCCAAAATTTTGTCAAAACTAAATTTTTGCTTTTCAAAACGTCAGGTGCCATTTTCAGTATGTATGAAACCTCTATGTAAGATTTCATATTCAATGCTTAAAAACTGTGGGAGACCTGGAGTTGATTATGTAAACCTTTTAGAGGGGAAGGAAAGACGGACGGACAGGCGGACAAGGGTAAACATATTCCCCCCTGACTATCGTCACGGTGGCATAAAAAGATGTGGAACAGGTCTCGTAGACTTGACATATGCTTTCGCTTATCCGATATATTAGTAGAAGAACATAGTTGCATCACACGGAATTTAAAGACAAAAGAAAATAAAAATGCTGATGCACAGCTTTGGCGCAATGAATAATGTATCACGAACTGATAGTTATAAGAAAATAATTAACGCAATCCAATCAAAAACTACAGAATAAGGTACAATACAGACTGCAAATTGGTGTCTAGCAATGCTATTAAAAGTACAGTGAAATCATATTGCATACTAGAAATAAAATATCAGTCTGATGTAAAATATTCAAACCGCGGGGCGACCGTTCTCTTATAATGACTTATCAGGGCAGTCTTCATTAATATTAACTCTGCCAGGTAAAACAATATACAACAACTGAATATATATATATATATATATATAACAACTGAAATACGCAATGATGCATTGACGATAAAAGCTTGAAAATGACAGAAAACATTTAGCACGTTTTAGCATATATTCATAGAATATCAGACTACCAATTAAGGGTAGCAGGGAGCATAACCGAAAAGCAACAAAAAACAGCACTGTAGATATGTACATATACCAAACACTGGCTCAAATGGTTGCTGAAAATTCTGTTACAGATATTTTGGTTTTGGACGATATTACGGACAAGGCAGTTTTCTAAGCGGCGGTATGATACGAGGTACGATCAAAAAGTTCACGGAAAAGTTCTGTATGCTCTTTACGACTTACCTTCCATCAATGAAAATCCGCACTATGCGACGTTTATGTATTTACAATTCATATCATACTAAATAATTGACCCGTTTCTAACCAGTTTTATGCACGCGCCAAAAAACGTGACGACCGGTAACGTGATCCGACCCAGCTAACGTTACGTTATTTTCTTATAGTGTTAATAGCAAATTCTGAACATTATCTAACCATGGCTTATTGTTAGAAACCTTACTTAATTCATCCGAATAAAGAAATATATATCTTATCTATATGTTCATCACAAATTTCATAAACTATTTTGGTCCTTTTTATTAAATAATTTCTAAGTGCAACGTGGCCTTTAACTAGTAAAGAAGCGTGGGTAGGGTAATTCAAGTGCGATAACTTGTTTTATGTAATAAAATGTTATTGTTATCATCAGGTTTCATAAACTTTAGATAATGACAATTCGTTATATATGTGATGAAAGCTTTCACTCGAACTATTCCAGCAATATGAAAACACAACCTGCTATCCGCAGTAACATTAGCTGCCTATCAAAACGTCTTAACTAGCAGCAATGCTGCGTCAATAACTATTTGTTAAAACTCAGCCATTGTCTTAGAATAAGTTTTTTTGTATTAATGAACCATACTCGTCTAAATGCTACACATAATAATACAATTACTGTGACCTGAATTATGACAAACCTTGCTGATTCATCCTTGCTGCTGTGTGAGCTGGACATTTGTTGGAAACTAATAATACTGCAAATGTCAGGTGGCGTTGTCGTATTGCTGGAATGGTTTGACTGAAAGCAGATGTCAAACAGGGCAGTTGTCAGTTACTGGCTAGAGTATGTGCACTTAGTACTGGATAACCACTTAGGAGGTCTAAGCCTGCCCAGGAATAGTGTGGTTAGGTTAACTGACCGTCCCGACATGACCATGGCTGTTTACCGTGGACGTTCAGCATCAAATCAATAAATCAATCAATCATACATCTAACGAATCGCCATTATCTTAAGTTTTAAATTTAAAGAGTAACTACGCTTCGAGAACTGACTGAATCAGATCCCAAACCTTATCCCCAACATCAAAGGGAAAGATTGACAAAGAACAAACCAACAAAAAATTACAAGTGATAAGCCGAGTTAGCAGCTCTTTCCCAAAAAGGTGGCAACTCAGCTATCTTTATTGAACTAAATAATTTAGACCAACAGAAGGGTTACAACAGACTAAGCAAATTATACGAAAAACATTTAACAACTATTTTTACCTATTTTCAATTTTTAGCTCACCTGAGCCGAAGGCTCAGAGGTGAGCTTATAGGATGGGAGTCGAGCCGTCGTCCGTCCGTCCGTGGGTGCGTCAACACTTTCAAACATAAATATCTCAGAGACCAGTGGGCCGATCGCAATCAAATTTTATCTGAAGCATCATTTGGGTGGGGGAAAGGCTGCATTAGGTTTTGGTGCCGATCAGCTCAGAACTCTGGTTTCCATGGCAACAGATAGCCCCCATAGGGTTATAATGGGGAAAACGGCGTCATCACGTTTTCTCGACTGTTTTTGATTAGATCCTTATCATACTTGCAGGTAATGATGACATACACAAGAGCTTGGATGAGTTCGAAATTTGGTCGGATTCGAGCACAGACTACGGAGTTAGCTGCCCTTGAGCGTTTGAAAAAAATCCCATAGGGTTATAATGGGGAAAATGGCGTCATCACGTTTTCTCAACTGTTTTTGCTTAGATCCTTATCATACTTGCAGGTAATGATGACATACAAAAGAGCTTGGATAAGTTCGAAATTTGGCCAGAATCGAGCACAGACTACTGAGTTAGCTGCCCTTGAGCGTTTGAAAAAAATCCCATAGTGTTAAAATGGAGAAAACAACGTCATCACATATTTTTAGAAAAACTTTGTCATCGCTCTATTGCCTACATTTCTCAACGGATTTTAAAATAACTTCACACAAATGTAGGGCATGACAATATCTCGAGCAAGTTCGACTTTCAGGATGCTGCGCCCAAGGTCAAGGTCACTGTGGCTAGTTTTAGAAAAACTTTGTCAGCGCTCTAGCACCTACATTTCTGAATGGACTTTAAAATAACTTCACACAAATGTAGGGCATGACAATATCTCGAGCAAGTTTGACTTCCAGGGTGCTGTGCCCAAGGTCAAGGTCACTGTGGCTATTTTTAGAAAATCTTTGTCATCGCTCTAGCACCTACATTTCTCCATGGATTATAAAATAACTTCACACAAATGTAGGGCATGACTATATCTCGAGCAAGTTTGACTTTCAGGGTGCTGCGCCCAAGGTCAAGGTCACTGTGGCTTTTTTTAGAAAATCTTTGTCATCACTCTAGCGCCTACATTTTTCAACCGATTTTAAATCAAATTCACTCAAATGTAGGGCATGACAATATCTCGAACAAGTTTGACTTTCAGGGTGCTGCGCCCAAGGTCAAGGTCACTGTGGCTATTTTTAGAAAAACTTTGTCATCGCTCTAGCGCCTACATTTCTCAATAGATTTTAAAATAACTTCACACAAATGTAGGGCATGACATTATCTCAAGCAAGTTGGACTTTCAGGGTGCTGCACCCAAGGTCAAGGTCACTGTGGCTAATTTTAGAAAAACTTTGTCATGGCTCTAGCACCTACATTTCTGAATGGACTTTAAAATAACTTCACACGAATGTAGGGTATGACAATATCTCGAGCAAGAATGACTTTCAGGGTGCTGTGCCCAAGGTCACGGTCACTGTGGCTATTTTAAGAAAAACTTTGTCATCGCTCTAGCACCTACATTTCTCCATGGATTTTAAAATAACTTCACACAAATGTAGGGCATAACAATATCTCGAGCAAATTTGACTTTCAGGGTGCTGCGTTCAAGGTCAAGGTCACTGGCTATTTTTAGAAAATCATTGTCATCACTCTAGCGCCTACATTTTTCAACCGATTTTATATCAAATTAACACAAATGTAGGGCATGACAATATCTCAAACAAGTTTGACTTTCAGGGTGCTGCGCCCAAGGTCAAGGTCACTGTGGCTATTTTTAGAAAAACTTTGTCATCGCTCTAGCGCCTACATTTCTCAATAGATTTTAAAATAACTTCACACAAATGTAGGGCATGACATTATCTCGAGCAAGTTCGACTTTCAGGATGCTGCACCCAAGGTCAAGGTCACTGTGGCTAATTTTAGAAAAACTTTGTCATCGCTCTAGCACCTACATTTCTACATGGATTTTAAAATAACTTCACACAAATGCAGGGTATGACAATATCTCGATCAAGAACGACTTTCAGGGTGCTGCGCCCAAGGTCAAGGTCACTGTGGCTATTTTTAGAAAAACTTTGTCATCTCCCTAGCACCTTCATTTCTCCATGGATTTTAAAATAACTTGACACAAATGTAGGGTATGACAATATCTCGAGCAAGTTTGACTTTCAGGATGCTGTGCCCAAGGTCAAGGTCACTGTTGCTATTTTAAGAAAAACTTTGTCATCGCTCTAGCACCTACTTTTCTCAATGGATTCTAAAATAAATTCACACAAATGTAGGGCATGACAATATCTCGAGCAAGTTTGACTTTCAGGGTGCTGCAATCAAGGTTTTTGATTAGATCCTTATCATACTTGTAGGTAATGATGACATACATAAGAGCTTGGATGAGTTCGAAATTTGGCTGGATTCAAATACAGACTACGGAGTTAGCTGCCCTTGAGCGTTTGAAAAAAATCCCATAGTCTTATAATGGAGAAAACAACGTCATCACATTTTACATTTTTCATCGGATCCTCTTCATACTTGCAGGTAATGAGGATATGCATAAAAGCTTGGATTAGTTAGCATTTCGGCTAGATCTCACCACTGACTATGGAGAACCTGCCCTGAGCATCCAAAAAATCAATGTCGCCACTTTTTCTTGGTTTCTACTAATCCGATCCTTTTCAAACTTGCAGGTAATGAGGAAATGCATAATATCTTAAACAAGTTCAAATTTTGGCCAGATCAGGCCAACCACTACCAAGTTAGCTGCCCTTGACAGCTCTGTCTATTGTGCTCTTGATCGGATACTTTTTAAACTTGCATATATTAAATGAGGGCATACATAATGTTTTGGATGAGTTTAATTTTCAGCCTGATTGGACCACTGACTGTGGAGTTAGCTGCCTTTGAGCATCTTAAATATCCCTATAGGTTTACAATGTCTCTCAGGTGAGCAATTGTTGCCCTTTGGGCTACTTGTTGTTATAGAAGGGTTAAAATGAGAACACAATAAATTAAACAGCACCGAACATAAAACAAATGCAAAAAAGTTTATCAAAACACGTTCGGCCTATAAGGTAAAGTAAGTTATCTGCTTCTGAATTACTCCACCACAACATATTTATTTATTCAAGGCCACGTCGAACTTAGTCATCATTTCGTGGAAAGGATAAAAACAGCACACAAAATGAATTGTGAACATCAAGATAAGATATATAGGTTTGATTTTGTATGAAGTTATCTATCTTTCTGTAAATACTCGTAAATGTGTGACTAAGTAACGTTCACATTGCCATAAGAAATGATAAAAATTGATACGTAACGTTAGCTGGGCCGTGCCACGTTACCGGTCGTTAAGTTGGTCGCGCGTGCAAATGTATGATAGAATTAGAATTGGAATAGTTTATTATTTCCATAGTGCGCCCTTTATGGGCATGCACAACACATATTACACGTATCAACAAACACATATACATGAAATGAAACAAACATATATTGATTAAAAAAACGCATCATAAATGTTAACATCACATAACTGGCAAATTCACATCATTTTTAAAATCAACAATGCATTATAATTACTGTAATGACAATAAACGAAAGTGACTAAATGTGGCTACTTAGATATTTTGTTTTTTTTATTTCAAAGCATTTATGTATAAAATAAGCAACCTTCATGGTGATATCTGTATCTTCTGAAGTCATCAACCATATGAATTTGTTCTGATGGGACAAGTTTTCAAAATTTTTATGAGTCTTAACAACATGTGAAAAAAATAGTTTTTCACGTTCTCAAGATATCAATCACACATACACTAAGGTTGCCTAGGATTAAATTTTATGGAAGAAAGAAAAATAATATATAGACTACAGCACTTTTACGGGAACTTCATGATCATTCCTCGTACAAGTGTCTTTTATCTGCATAATATAGGTATATCTGTGGTAGATGTATTTTATATGCCCAACGAAATGTGCTTCATTTATTTCAACTTTCTAATTCACTGTTTGATACCCTTTTCCTGAAAACAAAATGCACAGATTATGTTTCGACCTTTTTTAATTCTGTGTTACCATGTTTCAAGTCTTTACTAAACTGAAAAGAATCATTATCATTATTTTGATAATATTTTACCTAGGCTTTCCCAACTGACATTTTATGCGCACTGAAGATAGTTTTATCCTATATTTATATCATTTTTACATATGCATGTGTATATATGTTTTGTTGATGTGTGTTTTATACATTTGTGGAGGGTCGCAATGTAGACTAGCTTTCTCAGCTAATTGTGTCACCCTCCTTAAATAATGTTTAAATAAAAAAAATGAAATAAAAAAAATCAGAGTTGCATTGCTGACCTATCAGAGTTGCATTGCTGACCTGTTATACGTATGCTGACTATATTAAACTACAATTAGAAATGACAATCTTTGCGGAAGTGTCTAGGTGAATGTTGTTTTATACAAAGTAGCTTCTGTAAGAGAAAATCTCATTATCTACTCAAATTGGTCGATATATAATTAAGCAAACTTGGTACACCAAATTATGAGAAATAATTTTCATGTACAAAAATAGGCACTTCGTCTCCCTCACAAAAAAAGGGCAACCTAGCAGAAAATATGCAGCAAAACGGCGTGGGCATTACAGTAGTGTAATTTAAAGTTGTACATAGGAGGAAACGCGGTGACGTCATCGATAAGGATTGCCAGGGGATTCCCCACGCTGGTTGGCAAGAAGTCGATAGTCATTCAGGCGATATTAAACTTAAGGGGTCGATGTTAAAATATATAATTAATCATGCCTTGTATTTTGTGCATTATTGATGCATATTTTTATATTTAATGATAACGCTGAGAAGTATAGGCATCTGAGTGTGAAATATTGTTTTATTGTCACTCATAATGCATTTAAATTGGTTCCACATGCTGAAGTGCTTTGAGATGTACGTTTCATGGATGCTTTAATAAAAATTATTTGTGTCTGTATATGGCGTACATTTTCTGAATTTAAACCGGTTGTTTATTGTTTGTAAGTTAAAGTACCCGGTATTCAGCGGGTGTTTTGATAAGGGATGTCTTTAATTATCATATTTCAAAGAATGCCGCGGGGTCCTGTCGTGACAATTTCAGATTTAATAAACAACCTGTTTTGGCGGTGCGGCTAATTTACATATCAAATAAAACTCGATTATTACAATCAATGATATTAATATATTTGTCTCTTCATATAATATCACGGGCAAACAATTAGAGAGAGAGAGAGAGAGAGAGAGAGAGAGAGACAGACAGACAGACAGAGAGGGGGGGGGGAGAGAGAAAGAGAGATTGTTGTTTAGATGTCATGAGCTCCAACTAGTAATGTGGTAATTACTGATAGCCATTTCAAAACATATAAGGTTCTCTGTTTGATATTATCTTTTACCGTTTTATAATACCCTCTTTTGAATCGCAATCATGAATTTTAATTTGTTTACTCCTTATATTTATTAAATGTTCTTGTCCCTAGATCAGATAATAATTTTTTGTTAATTTTGCTTTAGTTCTCATTAGATACTAGTTTCTATAGTTTATTGTGTCTTTCAATTCCTATTACCCCTGTTATGTTTACAAATCTTCTTGATCGTCGAATATGGTTAAAATACTGATATTCAGTACTTCCGATTTTTTTATATCTTATTTTATTATTATTTTTTCAGTCGAATTTATTAAGAGAAACAGTCCGGTTCCGGAGCGAGTCAGTGCATTCCAGACCCAGTAATTACGGATAAATTTAATTGAATAACTCTCTTTTTTTCGCAAGACAAGCGATTATGATAAAAATCGCAAAGGTATCATCGGTTGCTATTTATTCGAAGTCTTCCAAAGTACATTTTACGTACTTTCAGTGGTTAATTTTCAGCAAAATCCCATATAAGACAACTGTCTGTCGCTATCTTTTGCCAACCAATCTAGCCACGTGATCATCCGATGACGTCACTCTGGGGATTCCCGTTATCTCCTATAGACTAGTACTAGAGCAGGGATACATTTAGTAACTAATTTGCAGTAAACCAACATAGCCTAGTCAAAAAGTTTTATCTTTCTGGTGAGCCGTTTGCAGGTGAATATAGTGTTAATTAAAACCAGTTCAAAAATACTTCCTTCAAGAAATTTGAAACAAAGCGGGCTGTTTTGCAACCAAAACGCAACCCTGATGGTTGAAAAATCTCAATCTTGAATTCTTCTAAAAAATCTGCCTTCTGGGGGACCAAGACAATGTTCCTAAGGCTTTTCGATCACTACAAATAATTTGTTGCATTGTTGCTTAAATGAACTATATCAAAGACTCAAAACGTGATGTACACGGTATATGTGGCACGATAAGAAATTTTATAATCTCCCACTTGCCCGGAGAGGTTTGTTATTCGCAATTCATTAAAACAGTCTCATGGGAACCATTATCACCCCTGCTATAGAATTGCAAATATACAGTACATCATTTATCTTATGACTAGCGATTCCGAAGTGGAGACAGACTAACCTCGATCAACATCTTAAAATTAAGACAAATTAAATTGAAAGTTCTAAAATACGACTAGCCATATATTACTGCCGATAAAAGGTCTTCCAGCCTGTCGAAGCAGAATTATCTTATTGTACTAAGTAACACGGTGAAATGATTATTGCTGTTTTCTTCCGCTTTGCTACTTTCTATGCAAAAGTAATACGTCTTGAGGGACCTAGTTAGTCGGCTGTTGAGGAGCAGCTTAATATGAAAGTTGGAGTAAAAAGGAAAATTGCAAATCTTTGGCATAATAATCGAATGCCTCTACAAAAAGTTCCGACATTTTACGACATTTCGAATGCGCAAGATACTATAATTAAGTAAATATGGTAAAGTTATTTGTATACCAATTGCAAGATAACGCATTACTTGACCAGTCTGATCAGTCTTCGCTGTCCGCACGGAGATAGCAAAGGTCATTAGCTATCCTTTAAGCGCACAATGAAAACTCTCATCGGACTGGGCGGCTGCCCAGGCTGATCTGAGTCTTCGATGGGCGTACACGCCACTTTGTTGGTTTTGTAGTGCTGAGGCTCAATTTGCTTCTGCCCATATGAATTCGTATGAATCGGATAGGTCCATTAGTCAATCAAGGGGTGTCTAGTTTAATTTAGTTTCATCATTGTTTTATATTATAGAACAAAGCCATTTGTATTATGTAAATAGTGGAGAGCCTGATTAAGCGCCGCGTGTCGCGGCGTCTGATATGCGTCAGCACTGTTTGCCAGTGTCCCTTAAACTTAAACTGGACACTAGGCATAAATGGGTTAACGTTCGTAGTATCTCCTTTGGGAAAAGAAAAAATGATATGTTTTCTCTTGTTACAGAAATAAATGATCGTTTTATTTCTTGATTAAGATAAGCGAAAATTAAGTAAACAAAACGGCTATTTAATTTGAACTCTTAGTTGCTATGGTAACAGATATATGACGTCATTGGTTCCCGAGCATGGCAAACAGTGTATGCCATGCTCTGCCATTATTTCAATGACATTAAAACTGAAATTTTCTCAACAGGAACTTCAGATTTTGTTTAACAAATAAGTATTTTCAAGTCATTTAATTCCGTGCAATTACGTTAACGTAGCTCAGAAAGCTTGACGCACGATTTTAGTCGCTAGCTCAGATTTTTTTCCTACAGATTGTGCGTGTTTCTAATTGCAGAGATATTGAATCAAATTTATGCCTATGAGGTCATAACTGCATTTCTTCCTAACTGGACATTTTTCCAATATTTATTTTGACCCCTGAACGTTTTAGAACAAGTTTTGGAGCATTATCAAATTTTGCAAATGACCTGATTTCCACAATCGAGGCAAATGAACATTTGTTTGATATCAAATCACAAAATATTGGTCTGAATCTGAGTTGTAAAACATGATAATATTTTAACCGTCAAGTTTCTTTTTTGGCTGGCAAGCGTTCAATACACTCGGCTATGGTATTCCACTGAGCAGTTGCCAGCGGATAAAATGAATATTTATATATATATATAAAAAAGCATCTAGATTTGTGGATTTGCCTGAAGGGCATAGAGTTGCAGAATTCAAAATTCTGTCTTAAGACTGAATATAACCAGGAAGGCATAATGCCACGTTGTCATAAATCATCTTGTAAACTGAACACGAGCGTGCGTCAGACCGTCGTTGTTCTAGAGTCTGCAAACTTAAGTTCTGCTACATGACCGTCATGCTAGACAGGTAATCGTAATTACTCGAGGTCCATCACGAAGCTGAGGATGATCGGGTCGGGCGATGAAGCTGGGTAACTTTCAGTGCCGAGGTGTCCTACTAATTTTAATAATAACTGGCAAGGGCCGGTTTTAATTGCAGCAGGTGCGGGATGGGGTTAAGCCCCCTAGTAATTTCATTCTTGGCCGTCCCAAGGCGGCGGTTCTGTTTCGGTTCTTCTTGGTTGTTTTATGAGTTGTTAGTTGCTATGTCTGTTATTGATATATTGTTTGTGATGTTCAGGCTAGCCCCTCGACCACCTACATCGAAAATCGCTATTCACATGACTGCCGCATGTTTTGTTTTTGGTGATGACTAATTTTGTGTTAGCTCTTTCCCACATTGTGTCTCGGGTTGGATCTGGGATTGAATTGTGTCAGTTCTTGAGACTATACCTCCTTACTTTTGTTTAGTATTTTTACTTCGGCTACCCTATCTTCCTTGGCTTTATCCCTCTGTTTGGGAGACGGTTGGATATGGACTGAAATACCTGTCTCAAAGAGCCAGTAAGCCCACAACAACCACCAACCAACCAAATCGAATAAGAAGCCTTGGATGGAACCTTTATGACCTGGAATATATTTTGTTTAGCTTGAGAGTTCCCGAATTGGTTAGCCAAGTCTGGCTTAGGGCGTTGATTTGATATTTCTTTTGATAAAGCCGACGGTGCCAATAGTATTTGCAGTGATTCTGTCTTGGGAAAAGTTCCAAAAGAGACCAGTCCGTATATCAACCCTCACTAGTATCTTGCAGTGGCTGGTTACCCTTTCAATGATCTGACTATGATATAAAGAGTCCATAACTCCTTGATACCCTCACATTAGACCCGATACTAAGAGGGGTTGTACAAAAGTACTGAACGTGGCCATGTTTGCTACGTCATAAGTAAATTGTAGGTCACGTTTCCTATAGGAAAATGCGAGTCCTTGTTGAAAATATGCTCCGCTATTATTTAGAATCAGAAGTGGCGGTAGTGTAGTGGATACACACTGGACTACCGATCCAGAGGTCGCAAGGTCGATCCTTCACTTCTCCGGTCTTTCTGATAAGACTTAAAAGCAGCCGATCACATGATCCGGCTGCATTCTGCATAAAGTGAAGACCAGTGTGATCTGCTGCATAAGAAAATATAACACTCAAACTGGAAAAAGATAAATTGATAAAAATTCAACTGTAGACTCGAAACGTTCCGTCCGTCTATCAAAAATACGTTCCCCATACTTTTTGCAAGGTATATGGATCAATCTATCCACATCATCCCATATTTTATCACCAGACCTGAAGATTGAAGCGCTTGTTATAACGATTTGCGTTTAGACGTTTTTTACCACTCATAGGGAACTTTAAGAATTTAATTTTACACTATGGCGAACACACGCCATACAGGACTAGGATCCTGTACATTGTATTTTTACCACAGAATCGTATCATTCACAAGCACGAACTCATTGACCATAGAATTATTGACAAGTCCAAAATATTTAGACACACAATCATGGACCCCGAAAAGGAAGTATGATCAGGTGCTTGCGGGTGGTAAGCATCGTCTGCCTATTATTATACACGCGCCATGTCCATGTATCTGGTAGACAAGTCAGTGAAAGGTAATACCAATAAATGAAAGCCATACTATGTTTCGGCCATGGCAATCAAGTTGGATATTAGTTTAGAAATGATCAATGAGGTCATGATATCACCCATAGAACTGTTTAAGAGTTGACACAAGTTTAGATCTGCAAAAACTCTATGACAACAATTTACTGGTGAGTAGCTTACAGGTCTTTATCATCAAAATCTTGATCTAGCATAGCGGACTCAGTTAGAGACATAAACTCTATGCAGGTGCCGAGCTACTCAAAAATGGAAAGTTGACTATCGGAAAATAATTGTCATAAAGCTTTCCATTGTCAACAAAGAAATAGCAATGAGACAGATTAACTTGACTCTGGAGTATTCTTAATTTCAAGTTCACATAAAAAAAATATTTTTGTCATACATGTATCGAAAGAAGGTCATTTTGGATCGCCACTAAAGTGGCCCAGATAACTTTTCGCAGCTTTTTTTTATTAGAAACTCAGGCAGATTTATTGGTTTGAAGCAGTACAATCACAGTAATTTGAAATGCCGAAACTGCTGTGGAGACTTCAGCAATATGTCACAATAAACCTTTTCCCATGAATTTTACCACTGGAGGAGCAATGAGGCCTTAGTCCAATGATTTTTGAGGAGGACACAACTAAAGCATTTCCACTTTATATTAGTTACATGATACGGCACAGAGAGAATTGGACAACTGTCAAAAAGAAACCAGTAAAGAATATCGTATATTCGATAAGGAGTGGGGTACTTAAAATTTCCGTCCTAGATTCTGAGCGAAATGCATTTGCCCAGAATGTACGGAAACTTTAATATGCGGAACAGATGAATCCTTAAAATGTATGACAGTTAATACTAGTTGGAAAGAAAATCACAAGCGTATAATTAAAATGACATTGCGTCTTATTCTTGATATTTTATTGCTCATTTGCAATAACTGATATAAAGGAAAAATGTCATTTTTCAATTTTTTCCAACTTGTGGAAATGCGATCACTTTTATTACTCATTTGTGGCATGGCCAGACATGATGTAGGAGAGGATAAAATGAATCTTTTTGTGTAATAAATTGTTCTGTAGTTCCTGATAAAGACGGCTCAAAAATATGCTGTAGTTCCACTACAGCATATTTTTGAGTCGTCTTTATCACGGACTGGCAGTACAGCATATTTTTGAGTCGTCTTTATCACACTCTACATCATATTTTTGAGTCGTTTTTATCACGAACTACAGAAGATTGGATTTAATTGAAATTTTGTGATCGAGCATCGATGTATGAAAATGATCGATGATCGAGTAAACATCGATTAATGAAACGGATTGAAGCATCATTAGATTACACACTAGTATCGTCCAAGAGCTATTACCTTGCTATATTTTGTTGTATCTCAAGCAATGATTTTAATAACCTTAATGAGCTCCTTCAAGAGCAGTGAATACATTCCAATGAAGGAACATGGGACATACTTTAAAGGCCCCATTGCTCTATCAGCATGAAATATTTTATCGTGAGGTATCGCTGCAGACTTCTCACTACAGTTTCGCCATTGATTATTATCATGATTGGCCGGCTTTGAAAGATCAAAATGTACTCAAAGGCCCCATTACTCTATCAGAATGAAAATTTTTTTCGTGAGGTATCGCTGCAAGCTTCTAGCCATAGACTCGTCATTGTAAATCACGGCGATTGGCCAACTTTGAACCAATAAAACATCAATGAGATTCACATAAAAAGGATTCGAAAATTGATTTGGGTCATTTTAGTTGCCAACCAAACTGACCTAGTTTCGGTTTCGTTAACAATGAAAAAATAGTAAAAATACAATGTACAGCAGTGGAGTCTCCTTTAGTGAACCGCTATTGTTTATATTGCATCGCTCAACGGGAAACCAGAAAAAGGAAACCTGTATTTTGTAGAACGAATTTTCGTCTTTCAAAAACATTTGCCAGGTATATGGATCAATCTATCCATATCATTCCATATTCTATCACCAAACGTGAAGATTGAAGCGCTTGTCATAACGATTTGCGTTTAGACGTTTTTACCACTTATAGGACTATGAAGACTTCAATTGCGTAATTTTATGTTGATCATTTCAACTCTATAAATATGCTAGGCATCACAGATATTAAGGTGGACGAAGACGCAATAACTCTGTTCTTACTTGTTTAAAAAAACCAGAGTTATTGTTCATCATCAAGAATATAGAGTTAAAATACACACTAACAATGTCTTCCGTAAAGATCCTAAGTTTTCGGGCACATAGGTCTGTACAAACAGTGGAAATCGAGATCAGACTGTTCCTTAGGAACCAGAATGATCAAGATCTTCACAGGTTCCATTCCATCTGCGCATTTTGTCGGCATTACTCTATGGTAGAACCAAATAACAGGAAAATAAATAATAGGGCAAGGACCGGCTGTGCTTGCAGCAGGTGCAGAATTCGGGCAGTCTGTTTTGGGGATATTTTGAACTTAAACATTGTTTTTCTGGCAAACGAAACGGTGATTTTTTTTTTGGTTTTATTCTTCAACATACGATGTAAGTTTTACTAAAATAATATGCATAAGCATGCCCCATCGATTGAATATATTTTTCATGACGTTTTTCTTGAAATTCAATTTTCTTGCATTTTTTTAAAGAATGTAAAAATATACTAATTAACAAGAAAAACTGCATTTTTTTGCTATCAGTTTGTTTCAAATATCCTATATTACAGCTTATATGATTTGCTGAAATGAAAGTCCGTTCATGTGCTAGAGATATGAATTTTAATGGAAAATGTGTAAAAATGTATGTAGAAATACAAAATATTGATTTTTTAGGAAAACAAAACAGTGAAAATTGTTTTTTTTCTTACCCAAATGTATTGGCCAAGTTGCAGCCATTCTATCCCACTTGTTTACAAGTCTTTTACCTTGGCCCCTAGCTCCTGATGTACCATGCCGTCCAAATGGCGAATCCAATGACCTTGTGAGATTACAAACGATTCCCTCTTTAACAGGAGACAATAATGACAACCAGTCATACCGATGGCACTGACACCACCATCTTATTCTCAAATAACACACATGTGAGAGAATGAGATTATGGGAGAAGCGTTGAAAGAGGTCAACGATGCAGCTCGTCTGCATGTACACTCATTTTAAAGAATAACCTTTCTTATTTAGAAAGTCGACCGACGGCTGAGTGCATGCAATCCGGTACTGAAGATGACAGTTTTCATCTCGAAAGCAGTGATGTGTATCCACATGCAACCCGCAATATTGCTTGTTTTACCTATCCACTGCATGTACAAACATTTAGGTTTTATTTACACCTATAGTTGTCGCCGTTTGCATATTCAAGCCGAGCATGGCGGGAATGACAAACAATCCAGTCAAAAAGCTTCGTATCCCATGCGGTCAAGATCTATGTTCTTGAGTAAATTGGAGTTTGACGCCATAATTTCTTACGTTTTTCAAACTTGATTTCCACTCCAATTACCGCGAGAATATGCTACCGATACAAACGCTTAATACTTGCATTGTGGTGACATGTTTCCCTGAGTAAAAATCATTGAGAAGGCCTATACCTACATTTTTAGGTGAAACAGATCGAAAATACGTCTTCATGAAACCACAGGTGAGGGTGTTACTTTACTACCGCTCACTATTATGACAGTTTTGTCAAAAACTAAGGCACAAGTTACTGCCGACGAGTATCACTCTGAAACAGGCAATAATGGCGGCGCATATGTTGCTGGTTCTCACGACAACACTTGGACGTGATTTCGTCTGGTAACAATGGCAATATGGCGGTAATACCTGTCACCGGCCCCCGAGGACCGTTGATCTTCCCACCGCTTCCTCAGCGCCGGTCACGTGATACGATAAAGCAAACAAAACTGGCCCGCGGGGGCCGATGGTGACGTCACAATAGGTGTACCGGTGCCCTGATGCTATAAATACTGAGCAGATCGCCTCATAAGCAGGTTGTAAATCCTCTGACGAGTCCATACTATTTGACGAAACTCGTCAGGTATGCTGCCGATAGTATTTGCGGTTTTAAATGCCGATAAGCTGAACATTAGGAGTACGGGCCAAGTTGCAGCCATTCTACCCCAATAGTTGCAATCAGGTCTGCGCTGTCCTTGGCATAAAATTAAGCCCCACTGGAAGTTAGTAAGGGCTTCAAATTTCTGGACCAAGTTGCACAAGCCAAGTTCTGGACTAAGTTGCACAAGCAAAGGAAGCAAAGTTCTGGACCAAGTTGCACAAGTAAAAGTATGTTTGCAGAGGCTAATGCTATACTACTTGACATTTCTGTGAAGCTTTCGCTTTTTCAGCTTCATGGCAGCTAAAGTTTTCATCCATTTGGGTTGCTCTGGCAACCAAGCCAAACAGGCAGTTGGCACAAAACACAAATAATTGATAGGGACTCTTGAAAAAACATTTGTTTGTTATTATACATATCTGTAATACAAGGCTGTAAAAGCAAAACAAACAAAAACGGTTTAGCGTTCCCGTTAAAATAAATGACAACTACAAAGTGCCATAGGAAACGAAATACAATTGTAACTGACATGAAACAGACTTATTGCTCCTCCATCCCACAGATGTTACATTTCAATTACAAAGGGCTAATATGTCATTTAAAACTATTTAAAATGAACAGACGACAGACAGAAACTGGACCACACCCCTATACATATATACTGCGAGATTGGCCCAGTAGAGCTAATAATTGGCTTAATATCTGTCCCAAAGCAGTTGCAGATAACCTGTCCTGCGAAGAGACAGTCTTGTAAATTTCCTAAATTTGTATACTTGCTTTAGCCTCTGAGTATGTGATTTCTGTCTGCCTTAGAGAGAGCCCTACAAAACTGGCATGTACATATAGTGCAGCTCGTCAAGAATTTCGAAAAGTACTATATATATTCCGCATCACTATATCTCATAACCTTGCATGGTCGTTGGGACGCCACAGGTGACTTTACAACAATCCCTTTCCCCCTTAGTTCTGTTCTCAGCTGCCCTACTTGAGTTAGCAGTTAACCATAAGAAAAACTAAATCCTTAAGAATTTGCACGAGCTGTAGAAGATAGTAAAACATGGGCATAAAGAAAGTGTATACATTCTTTGGCCTCCGAATATAGTTTCTTCACCTAATATCTGACAGAATTTTTACGCAATATAACTTCGATCAAGTGATGAAAAGTGTTTTTAGGGAGCTTGCATGAATATTTTTGGGGAGCTTGGGAGAAGCTGTATTACTTTAGGGATTTGGGAAGAAGGTACAAAATAATTTTAGGAAACACGGGAAAATGTTTTAAGGGAGCTACGGAGATTTGGGCATTATTTTCAGGGAGCTAGGGAGCAGTGACCCCCCCCACTCCCCCTCGGTAGGGCCTCAGCAATGTAATATGAGTTGTTGAGCTAACTAATTAACGCTTACTTTCTATAAAGTATAAAGTATGATTATAAATGGCAAGCTTTGTGGTCACTGATGAGGCTTTATTAGCCGAAACTACGTAATGGCCCATGTTACATCGTCTGAATGTGTTTTCTGCTCTTTAAGGAACACTTTAAGATTTTAATTTGTGGAAATGTCTGCGTTAGAGCAGTGTGCAGTGTTAAGTCTACGAGAGAAAATCTAATTGTCTGTCACAAATGGATGACATACGTAAAACAGGTCAGAAATGCAACTTGTACTCGCATTGCTGACCTGTTGTCTATAATTATAGATGACAGTCAAATGCTGAAATGTCTGGATGTCTG
This sequence comes from Ctena decussata, assembly GCA_963989385.1. Lineage (NCBI taxonomy): Eukaryota > Metazoa > Mollusca > Bivalvia > Lucinida > Lucinidae > Ctena > Ctena decussata. The sequence goes on from OZ022499.1 coordinate 105,766,030, forward strand.
GATTAAAGATGCTGGAAGCGGAGTGGTATCATGTTAGAGAAAACCTGATTTTGTCATAAATGGTCCCGTAGATAAATTTTTAGTAAAGCTAAAAGTCAAATTATTAGAACCAGCACAAATTTATCGATGATGGATGGATACACAATTCCAGGAGAAGTAACTCTACCATTGTCTGTTTTGCCTCTGTTGTCAATCGGTTCAAATATTAAAGGAAAGAATTTGCTCCCCGAGTAAACCCCACTTTGGAAGGGCTCATTAATCCAGAGAAGCAACAAGGAAGTATTAAAAGTTGTCGGAGCTCTAGATAAGAGGGAATATTTGATGATAATTAGGGATACTTTTTGTTAAAGCTGCATAATAAATATATGTTGTGACCCCTCATTTGCACCGTCTCGACGAGACGGTTCAGATGATGGGTCACAACACATGGTTTGAATGAGACATACGAAAAAATACCCCTACCCCATACCATCACATACTCCCTCTTATCTAGAGGTCTGGTTGTATTCTTTGTTAAAATGGCGGAAAAGAACCAACTCATCACAATGCTTTGGAATACAGGTCAAAGAAAAGGGTGTGGTAGGATCGGACAAAGATGGCGTGAAACTTTGGCATTGGGGTGTTCTACTTATAATGGCTTATGGAAGGACGATTGCGCTGGCAGTAGGTGCAGGTGGAGGCTGTTTTCGATATACAATATTGTTTTTAACTCTTATATTTACAACAGTCGTACTAGGAAGTAGCAAAGCTAAAGATATTAGCAATAATCGTTTCACCGCGTTAACAAATTATTGAGCCGCGACGCGAGAAAACCAACAATGTGCAGCCAGTGCAGACTCAGATCAGCCTGGGTACCCACCCAGTCCGATCAGACTCTTTGCTAAGCACTTAAAGGGTAGCTTAGGGTCTAAACTACCTCCATGCGGACAGCGAAGACTCTGATCAGACTGGGCGGATGCCCAGGCTGATCTGAGTCTGCGCTTGGCGCACAACCACATTGTTGGGTTTTGGCGTGACGCGGCTCGATTATCATTGTACCTCCGATAGTCCGAGAGAGCTTTTAAAGGCTTTAAAAAGTGCCTAAATGGATTGTAGAACTTCATAATTTGTCTCGGTCTTAAATTGCTGATCGAGGTTAGTGTGTCTTTATTCTGCACTTGTTAGTTGTAAGACGCAATGTTTATTTGTAATTCCTCCACCGTCAATAAATTACAAATATGATTGATTGTTTTGGATTTAACGGCCCTTTGAGACAGTATTTCAGTCTATATCGGGCCGTCGAAAACGAAACTGCTTAAATTATACGAACATAACCCCTTAGTCACATGCACATCTGCAGACCATGCATAGTTTCGGAATGAATCATGAAAAAACTGTAGAACTTGTGAACTTAAGGTACATACTTAAAAGGTCTTCCGATGCTGAAAATAACTACGTTTGCAAACCGAAAAAAAACGTTACAAATTATTCGACCATAACCCCTGCGTTAAATGCTCATCTACAGGCCATGGAAAAGAAGCCTGCAAAGTCTCAGAATAATTCATGAAAAACTGTAGGAGTTGCGCACACAAGGTACCTACTGTTTATGGGTTTGGCGGGGGAGGGTGGGGCGGAACTTCGGAAGTACGGAACCACTGAACTTCGGGACAACGGAAAGTCGAATACTATGTCACGTCGCTTTTCTTCGGAAAGACGGGGGACAATTAAACTTGCTAAGAGGGCGAATTCTATTCTGAAAAGATAGTACCCTGTTACAAGGGATTACATAGAGGCAGATTCTTTTCTGCTAGACCGGCCTTTCTCTTAACATGAAGACCAAACTTATTCGATAAGGGGGTTCTGATTTTTCGGATGATTGGTTGTTTTGGGGTAAAACGGCCCTTTGTGATAGTATTTTAAGTTATATCGAGCCATCTTTCAAAGAGAGGGCAACGAAACAGAGATACATGTAGGATAGACGAGAGAAAGAAAAGTACTCATCACCAAAGGCAACACCAGCGGCAGCCATATGGACAGCCATGTCTCATGTAAATGGTCAACGAGCTAGCCAGAACATCACAAAGAATATATCAATAACAAACATAGCAACTAACACCATATAAAACAACCAAGAAGAACCAAAACAGAATTGCCGCCTTGGGACGGCCATTAATGAATTACTGGGGGGGGGGGGCTTAACCGGTTTGTGGTAGACCAATCCTCGCCCTTTGTTCTGCCTTGGTTCATCAGATACTTGGTAGTTTAACCCAACAAAAACAACCACCGCCCTAACAAAAGCCTTACAGAAAGCACCAACCCTGACAATAAGAACAAATTACATATACGTAAAACATAAAACATCTATTTGTACCGATTTTCAATTTCATAATGTCCGTTATGTTGCGTTAGTGTTTTACGTCCACGGTAAACAGCTATGGTCATGTCGGGACGGTCAGTTACCCTAACCACACTGTTCCGGGGCAGGCGTAGATCTCCTAAGCGGTTAAACAGTACCAAGTCCACATACTTTAGCAAGTAACTGACAACTGTCCTTCTTGAATCAAAGGAAGAAGAAACGAAAGTATAGGCCGGACCGAGTATCGAACCCGGGATCAATGGCTCTTGACTCAGACGCGCTACAGATTGCGCCACGTGGTCCGGCATTATGTCAGGGCTTGCCATAACATGACTATATATCAAAACAGTCAAAATGACAAACATTATATGAAACAACTAAGAAGAAACAAAACTGCCGCCGTCGGACGGCCAGCAATGAAACACTATTTTGGGAGATCTTAGTTATATACCTAACAGTATGACTGATAGTGGTATGATCTGGATTTGAGATTGTCTAATTGTTAGGTTGCGTATGTTCAGATATTTAGGACTGCTAGGAGATATATATATATATTTCATAGTAATTGAAAACAAACATCACGATATGTGTCATATTTCGCCCTTTTAGTCCTCTTTAAAATGTTCTTTTCTTCTGTTTATTTTCACCTTGCTGATTAGTTGCCATGTTATTGTGTATAAATGACAGGTAGCCCGACGTAATAAAAACAAGAACATCGAGAAAATGCTGAAGGAATAAATGAATACTTAAAATACTTGTTTTATGTCTGTTCCTACTTTTGATGTCCGATATGTCGGCTTTATTGTTTCTCTGATCAAATGTCACGATATTCAGTTAAACCATCCCCGTTTCGCCCAGTCAGCAGGCGACCCGGTAGCTCAGTAGGTTAAGTGCTGCCTACTCAACTAGCGGTCCCGGATTCGAGACCCGCTTGAGGCGGGCATCTTTACAAACGTAAACAGGGTTCCAATTGAGATTAAGAAATTACAGTATGCTTTTCTCTGGTTTCGTCACCAGATATTGTCAGGGTCACTGAAGAGGCTTCATTAGCCGAAACTACGTAGTCTGGCCCATGTTCCTTCTTGTGAACGTATTCTCTGCTCTTGAAGGAACTCTTTAAGATTTTAATTCCATTGCACACAACCTTTCACTATCACCCACCCATCGTCCTGATATGACTGCATTGCTGTTGAAAAGGACGTACAATTGCAAGTCATCCATAGGCCGGTCAGCGAACACGAGCAGTCTGTCCGTCTATCCATGTATTATCCGATTAGGTTTGAATTTCCGATTTCGTTGACCATTATATTCTGACCAACAGTTAAAACGCTGCTCGTGAGGGGGCCAAAATACCGCGCACACACAGTCTGTCCATCTGTACCTGTATTTTTCTATTTTGGTAACCATAAATATACTGAACAAAAGTGAAACACTACTTGTGAGTTCTGTTCTACTATGGAGCCAGAAAACTACAGATTTTAAAGTTAAACCCACGTGCAAATGTAATGCCAATTTACAAGAGGATAGCTGTAAAAGCCGTTGCAGATAGTTAAGATAAAGCATATTTTTGTCTAAATCATTAAAAAGATCTTTGTTTCCCATAGCCTAATAACCGCAGGGGCAGTGGGGGTTAGGGGCTTTCGCTGCCTTATCCTTTCCTGATTCGAAGCTGGTACTCATTTACTGCTGGGTTGGCAGAGAGAGTTTTCCAGCCGTCGGATGTCAAAACCCGGGGATGATCTCAATAGCTTCCGGCGACTTTCTGCACCGTAATCGAACGTCTCTAACCACTCGACCTCCGCGCCTCTCTGCAGAATAAAACAAATTTTAATGCAAAACACTACAGAAAAATAGATCGGACCAAACGTTTTTTAAACATAAAGGTCCGCCCCTTGATAATACTATACAAAACAGATATAGCCAATGACCTAGGGTCGGTCGTTGTCGGACACTTTCAGTGTCGAGGCGTCCTACTAATTTCGATAATAGGGCAAGGGCCTACTGTGCTAACGGTGAGTTCTGGTAAGGTTTTTATTTGGACATTTTAAGCTCACCTGAACCAGCGGCTCCGGGGAGCTTATAGGATAGGCAAGCTCCCTCGTCGTCTGTCGGCCGTCAGCAACGACTTCTCCTCTAAAACGCTGGGCCGATTGTGACAAAATTTCATATAGAGCCTTGAGGGGCTGAGGGAACGAAAAGTTGTTCAAACGGTGCTGGTGACATGACCAACATGGCCGCTTCGCCCACATATGGTAAAAACCTTATTTGTTTCTCCAGAACCAATAAGCTGATGGCCTTGAAACGTGGTATGTAACATCGGGTACGCGAGTTCTACGAAGACTGGTCAAATCATGACCTTGGGTTGATCTGTTGGCTTGACCTTTTTTTAAATCAAGGTCAAATTGTCTTTCTGGTGCTTTCATATTGAAAAAATGGTAGAACTTAGGATTTCAGGAAAATTGTTGGAGATTGGGGCTTAAAATTGTATTCACAGTTATCTTATGAGTACATGAAGATTTGGAGTATAAGAGGTAAAGGTGACCCGGATCTTTCATATTTTGACAATTTCAAACACCCCCTAAAAAGCCACTGGGCAAAATATAACTGAATTACATAAACGGTCACCAGGTTCTAAGGGAACGAGAATTTCTTCCAACGGTCCAAGTCGCATGACCAGCATGGCCGCCAATCCCTAAATGGTAAAATTTAAAGAGTAACTGTAAAACGGTCTTCCCAAGGACCAATTGACCGATGCCCTTGCAATTTACTATGTAGTATTAGGTAATCGAGTACAAATGATGACCTTGGGCTGAATCTGACCTTTTTTACGAGAAGGTCAATATGGAAAATGGCTACATTTCTTAAAAAGTTTTGAGTGTTTTGGCAAAGAATTTGTATATACAGTCATCTAAATGAGTTCGTGAAGGTGTGTGAGTACAAGAGGTCAATGACCAAGGTCTCTCATATTTTGACAATTTCAAATGTCTTCTCGAAAGCCACTGGGCCACATGTTACCAACTTTTCATATAAAGCCTCCATGGGCTAAGTGAATAAAAATTGTTAAAATAGTCCAATTCACATGGCCAACATGGCCGCCATGCCCATAAATCCTCATTTCCAGAACCAATTGACCAATTGCCTTAACACTTGGTATATGGCATTAAGTACTGAAGTACTACCAAGGTTGTTCAAAGATGACCTTTGGTTGACCGTGACCCAAATTTTTATGGCAAGGTCAAATATGGGAATATGCTAGAACATAAGATTTCATGGAAACATTGAAGTTTTTTTGCCTAAATTCTGCAGGGCACAGTGAAAGGATGGATGGATGACTTGTAATTTTACGTCCTTTTCAACAGTATTTCTGTCATATCGGAGCGATTAGAGGGTGATAATGAAAGGCTGTGTGCAATGGAACCCCGTTTATGGTAGGAGAGATTCTCGCCTTAAGCGGGGCTCGAACCCGGGTCCTATAGATCAGCAGGCAAGCGCTTAATCCACTGAGCTGCCGGGGTTCCTCACAGTGAAAGGAAAGAGAGCAGGTTAGACAAAAAAAGAGGTGGGAAAACAATACTAAGGAAAGGACAGGGATGGATTTTGCAAGCTCAACTAGGGCAGCTGAAGACAGGAAAAGGTGGAAAGGGATTGTTGAAGAGTCATCTGTGGTGCCCAAACGACCTCACAGCATGACTAGCCTAAAATTGGTATATACAGTCATCTTAATGAGTACATGAAAATTTGTGAGCACAAGAGGTCTAGGTCATTCTTTGACCCAGGACTCTCATATGCATCTCAAAAGCTACTCGGACGCTCAGGTAAGCGATGTATGGCCTCATGTCCCTCTTGTTTGCTCAGGTGAGCGAGGAAAAGCCTCATAACCCTCTTGTTTCTCTCCCTTATCCTATCTCTTTTCTTCCTCCTCTCTCTATAAGACAGGGGTGGGGGGGGGGGGGGCGGCAGGGCGGGCGCGGTGGTCGGGTGGTGCGATGGTATAGTGTATAACTTCCAGTGCCGGGACGTCCTACTGTTTTGGAACATTGTAGGGCAAGGGCCTACTGTGCTTGCAGTGGGTGCGGGTGGAGGTTGTTTGGACATTTCTTTTCTCTCGTCTATCATTTCTCTCTTTTTTCTCCCTGTCTCTGGGAGATGGCCCGATATACACTGAAATACTGTCTCAAAGGGCTTTTAAACCCAAAATAATCGATCAGTCAAAAACTCTGTGAGACGGGTCGATATACACTGAAATACTGTCTCAAAGTGCCGCAAAACCCAAAACAACAGACAAATAGGCAACTGCATATATACATGTATGATATAACTTGGTTGTGTTATTGTTTAACGTCCACGGTAAACAGCTATGGTCATGTCGGGACGGCCAGTTAACCTAACCACTCTATTCGTGGGCAGCCTTAGACCTCCTAAGCGGTTAAACAGTCCTAACTGAACTTACTTTGACCAGTAGCTGACAGCTGGTGAAAGAAAGGGTACTTAGTACTGGTAACCGCTTAAGACCAGTTGTCAGTTACTAGACTCATGGCCCGAAATCTGTGGGTTCGATTCTGGCTAAGGTCACAAATGTTTTCTGCATCTGGTTCATTTCAGCGTCGTTTGTATCTAATATAATATATCTAAAATAATGTTAAAAAGGGTTGTAAAACCCAAAATCATTCACCCATCCTCCTTTTCAACTGCTGAGATGTCTACAACAGATACTGCCTTTGCCTCGCATGTACCTCCCTCACTGTAAACAACGACTTATCTTATTTACGCTTCACTGAATTTTAAGTGAACGTTTTAAATCATATCTAAGATGTATGCTCTTAACTTTGATAGCATAAAATAAAACTAAAATTTCAGAATTCAATCCGAACAAGAGCTGTCAGCAGACAGCCTAGCTCGCCTGGAATTGGAGTGATAGAAGGAGATAACCAATGATTAAGTTTAATTCAAATGGACGAGAATAAGCTAACCTTTGTATTCGGAAGACAAAAGGCAGCCAAGACTTGACAACTGCAGTTTTTAAATCACCTGAAAGTGTTTGAGAAACCGTGCCACCATTATGAAGGCTTTAGGGCGTTCAAAGACCTTAGAGGTTCTCCATCCTATTGAGAACAAGTCGAAAAAAAACTAGAAATGTATTTCAGAGAAAAACTGATGTCCCACCACCAGTCCATTTCCCATCACCTCTTATGAATAAAAAAGCCTGTGGAAATAAAATATTTTTGCAAGTTTGGAAAATCCATCCACTGGTTTTAAAGGTATCCTACATAGAAGACTATGTCATTGCAAATAGGTCAAGGTCACCAACTACAAAATGTGTCTAAATCTGTCACAACGATATATTCATGCAAGTCTGATGAATATCCATCAATCGGTTCAAGGTATAACTCATTTTTAGAGAAAAAAAAAAGCATTTGTAAGTTAGCTTTTGACTTTGAAAATGGGACCAAGGTCATCAAAAGACATTAAACTCTTGGGATTATCTCGAAGGTATATGTATGAAAGTGACGTGGGATTCCAGCCAAAGGCTATTGAGATATACCAATTTTAATAAAACTTCACATATCTAAGTCCTTCTGTGACCTTGAAAATGAGGTCAGGGTCACCAAAATCCCAATGATGTATCCATGGTAGTCAGGTGCAATACCATCTACTGATTGATGAAATATTGTGGGTACAAGATTGGATTGGATTGATTTATTGCTTAACGTCCACGGTAAACAGCTTTGGTCATGTCGGGACGGTCAGTTAACCTAACCACACTATTCCTGGGCAGGCTTAGACCTCCTAAGCGGTTAACCAGTACTAAGTGCACATACTTTCGCCAGTAACTGACAACTGCCCTTCTTGAATCAGCGGAAGGAGAAACAAAAGTATGTGGCCAGACCGGGTTTCGAACCCAAGACCTCTGACTTATGAGTCAGCTGCCCTACCGATTGCGCTACGCGGCCCGGCGTGGGTACAAGAAACTGTCATCTAAGGCCTACAGTGTCCTTGAAAATAAAGTCAAGGTCACCAAAATAAAATCAGCTCTTAAGCTTGTCCCAATGATGTACCTATGCAAGTTTAGTGAAATTCCGTCTATTGGTTCATAAGATATAATGGGTACAAGACAATGTCATCTAAATTCTCCAGACACCTTGAACATGGGGTCAAGGTCACCAAAATCTAATCAGCTCTTCAGCTAGTTCCAATGATATATCCATGCAAGTTTAACGAAATGTCATCGACTGGCTAATTATTCCGACGACCTTGAAAATTAGACCAAGGTCACCATAATCTGATAAACTCGTTAACTTACCCCCAATGATGTGTCCATGCAAGTTTGGGTTTAAATTTCATTCATTGGTTCAGGAGATATCATGTATCATGGGTACAAGAAATTGTCATCTAAGTCTTCCAGCGACCTTGAAAATGAGGTCAAGGTCACCAAAATCTAATCAGTTCTTAAACTTGTCCCAATGATGTATCCATGCAAGTTTGGTGAGATTCCATTCATTGGTTCATGAGGAATTGAGGGTACAAGAAATTGTCATCTAAGTCCTCCAGTGTTGGGCCTGTAAAATCGATTTAAGCCCCCCAGTAATTCATTACTGACCGTTCCAAGGCGGTAGTTCTGTTGTGGTTCTCTGTTGCCTGTTTTTGGTGTCAGAGTTTCTGTGATGTTTTACCTTATGTATGTTCTTATTATTTTGGTTCGGTTTGGGTTGCTGAGTGGCCACCTTTTGGGAACAAGCTGCTCACTCGGTTGGCCATATGTTCTCTGTATCTTGATTATTTGTAATCTTAGTTGTTTCCAACTATGGTTTGAGGGCTGGATTTGGATTTGGATTGTTTCAGTTCCTGGTCTTTGCATACTTTTTACTTTTCTTGAAAATGAGGTTAAGGTCACCAAAAATTTAATTAGCTCTTTAACCCTCCCAGTAATATATCCATCTAGGTGTAGTGAAATTCCATCAACCGGTTCAGGTGATATCATGGGTACAAGAAATTGTCATCTGAGTCCTCTAGTGACCTTGAAAATGTGGTCAAGGTCACCAAAATCTAACCGGCTCTAAAAATTATCCCAATGATGTATCCATGCAAGTTTGGTTAAATTCCAATTATTGGTTCATGAGAAATTTAGCTCTTTAAAAAACTGTAACCTAAATGTGGACACCGACGCCGACGCCGGGGGTAGTGCAAAAGCTCTTCCTGGACTTCGTCCAGGCAGTTGATTTGATTGATTTGATGCTTAACGTCCTCAATAAACAGCTATGGTCATGTCGGGACGGTAAGTTAACCTAACCACACTATTCCTGGGCAGGCTTAGACCTCTTAAGCGGTTAACCAGTACTAAGTGCACATACTTTCGCCAGTAACTGACAACTGCCCTTATTGAATCAGCGGAAGGAGAAACGAAAGTATGTGGCCAGACCGGGTTTCGAACCAAGGACCTCTGACTTATGAATCAGGTGCCCTACCGATTGCGCTACGTGGCCCGGTTTCCTTTAGGTAAGCTTAAATGAATTCAAAGTACACGTTTATTAAGCTACGTGTTAACGGCCTCCTAGAAGTAGTCAACTTCTAGAGTTTACTTCTAACTGACAGAGAGAGAGAGAGAGAGAGTGTGCAATTTTAATGACGTATGCATCGCTAGACGTACACGTACAAGTTAAAAATCTTAACCTCCCTTATAACTAATATTAAAGTGACTGCTAGAATGTATTATGTCTGTACAGTCATTTTATGATATTGACTATGTTGTATTTTGTATCTTCATGAGTTTACAGCCTATTGGAATTTCGAAATAAAAACTGTTACGTTGTGTTCTATATCCACTGTTGAAGGATAATTTATCTTCATTTATCCTGGCGTGTAAAAAGTTTGGAACCAATCATCATTGTATGTATGTAGTTTATGTTTCTTAGTTTACTGAATAATAGAGTATTACACCCGCTCTGGGCTTTGATTTCATCTTGAAAGATATCTGCTAAGAGGCGGAATATTAACACCATACCTACCTAGCCCATCCGTCTGGAACTTCAGAAGGGATTGTTGGTGCCCAGAAGAAATCGTGTAAACCTTCATCGTTTAACTGATATCGGATACATTTTTGTTCTCGTTTATGGAAGTGAAAAGTCCCAAATGTAATATCAAAGTTTTGATGTGTCTTTATTATATAAAATTTGTACTTTTGCCCAGTCTGTTCCATCTTATTGAAATTAATAATTTTTTACTGTAGAAAATTGTTGAAAAAAAACCACACTTTAAGTTCAGATTAATACGAACGCCAAACAACATGAAAACAGCACCGTTTGAAAGTTGAAAGAAGGAAGGGCACTGCGAGCGGGACAATAAACTTCCGTTCCACGGTTTCAAGTATGCCCATGTAAAATCGATTTTAGTCCCAGTAACTTTTTTTACTGACCATTCCAAGGCAAGCATTTAACACAATCCGTCTGTGGGCTATGGAAATATGAGTCTTTAAAAAACTGTTGTGGTTTTTCTCAGAAATTATTCAGAAATGCCTCGCGGTCATGTACTGGAAAAGAGCTGACCTCTTAACTTTTCTTTTGTCCATGTTTGCTTTGTATGCCGTCCTTGTATTTTCCTTTACTTTTTGGTACTGAAGCAAGGATGCGGTAAACGATTCTGTCGGTTCCCGGTCATTGCAATCTCATCTGTCTCCCTACAGGAAACAATATTAGAGGGTGTATGTTCGCTTATTTTTCATGGCAATTCCATACACGAAATTCCTTAACATGCCATACTGAAAATTTAAAACTGTTAGGCTGGTACGAGATCTTAAAATGTGAAGGGCGGACTCCTAAAATAAATGAATGGGAATAAACTTAACTGTAGTGTTCATTATCATGACTTCATACACTAAGCTATAAAGTTTCGTTCGGGATTTTTTTATGTCAGGGCTAGCCTTAACATAAAAAACGATATATCAAAACAGATAAAGCAACAAACAACACATGAAACAATTAAGAAGATCCAAACCAGAAGTGCCGCCTTAGGACGGCCAGCAATGAAATGACTAGCGAGGGTGGGGGGAGGGGGGCATGGCGGGCTTTATCGGTTGGCAGTCGAACCCTTGTTCCTGCATTGGTTCATCATACACTTAGCAGTATGTGCCAGCTGTCAAAGTATAAACTATTTCCAACCAGGCAGTGTGAAACAACAGTATAATTAAAGATACAACATATTTGATGTACCAAAATACTCATATTTGAGAGTAACTCAGAAGGCACATTCCCACGAAATGAAGTCGAAGTGATATGTCGACGTCCCATCGACGTCAGTACAACGTCATTTCTCTGTTTTATGCCCGCTTGGTATATTTTGTAACAATTTCATTGTAGATTATCTCTCTTCTTACTTACATAAACAAATCATTGTGAAATGTTGAACCAGGTCAGTATTTACGTAATTTCTTCTGATGACAGTTAATCCTCTGCTTTAACGATGGTACTGTTGCAAATGAGATAATGGCTCTCCTTTGAATTGTAATTAATACCACTTTCGTGTCAGCCACACAGAGACAGATTTAAGACACTGTCTGAATTCATGGTGCGCGATTGTAGAATATCTTATAAGAAACTATACATTGTGACAATCATCGTTCAGTTTGGTTTTTGTGTGTAATCTTTGAAACCAGCAAGGGCGAACTTTGTATGAATTCGTTTATTTTCGTTGACATATTAGATCTGTCTCCTTAATCTCGTGAATACGATTACTGATAATCGGCAAAACAGTGACTAAAATTTGGTTTTGGTTGGTTGTTTGGGGTTTAACAGCTCTTTGAGACTATATTTCAGTCTGTATCAAGCCGTCTACCAGAGAGAGAGGGAGAAAGAATAGAGATGATACGGGAGAGAAAGAATGTCCAAATAACCCCACCCGCACTTTTTGCAAGCACAGTAAGCCCTTGTCCTATTGTCATCCAAATTGGTTAGACGCACCGGCAGTGAAAGTTACCCTCCACCGTCGCCCGGCCATGACCATTCCCGATTATCATTTGGAGTCCCAAAATAAGAAACACTATGCGACTTTGATATATATGATGATGTCTTTTCCCTAAAGATAAAACTGATGCAATTTGCACTCTAACATAACAAACCCCATATCATCTGTATTTAAGAATTGAATTTGATTTTTCAGCGTTCACCGTGTGATGAAGCCAGTGGGCGGTGCTATATTCCATGAAGCGCAAAACGCTTCTTGTAGAATTTTAGCGACGACCACTGGCTTCTTCACACGATGAACGCTGAAAAATCAAATTTCTATTCTTATATTTACACTTTATTTTCAACGCTTCATGTGTTGTTTTATTGTAATTTAATGTAGAACATGCAAAATATGCGCCGAAAAAAAAAAGATAGTAACGACGTGTTCGGCCATTACGCTAAACAGCCGTCGCCATAACGTGGCGCCAATCGAACGTTAAATTGGCCAATCAAGATATTTGTTTACCTTAAACTTCGCTTGACGACAACGTCACATGATCAATTGTCGTTCATCGGTGTATGAAGCCAGCTGCTCTAAAATGTTTACCTATGGGAAGTCGGTGACAAGTGTAAATATTTCTATATGAAGCTTTATTCTAGAGAGCTTATAATCGAATATGTTAGTTATCTATTTCTATTATTTATTTTCATCTGACTTTCCACTTCATTTTTCTCGGGATAATAACCAGGCTTGAAAATATGTTTCTCATATCTCCACTTATTTTTGACTGATCATACAAAAAAAACTGATCAAGTTGAAGCATGATCAGCGTGTTAGTTCTGAAAACCAGTTATCAAGTCACAGGACTTCATTTTTCTTAAGTTAACCCCATTGGCGAAGGTCTTCAAGACCAAGTAAGTTTGGTCATTTCATTATTTTGCGACGTATTTAAAATTCTTAAACTCATTACAGCTAGTAAGAGTCGCATTGTATTCATTAGCACTGACTCAACGGATCTCAGGCACACATTTATTCCGATCAGGACAAGATTAAAATGAATACTTATTTGCTAACGGCACAGATATCTTAAGTTTTCAAAACGAGCAGGTTGGACTAGATATTGGCTTGCTCTTTATTGGTATCGTGCCCAGTCTAGACCTTTCAGTAAGATCCTTTAGGATATAAAAGGCCAAATGACAAACTTTTATTGGGCACACACCGTTGAAATAACACACACTGAATCAACATTGATTGTGTGACTGCTGCGAACAATTTTACAGGGAACAGATATACTGAAAGGCCATATTTCTGGCAGGAACCAATGACGTATTAATTCAACAGATTAATGGTCAGGTACTAACTGAAATGTTTCATTAAAATGTATTACAAAGTCAGAGGAGTTCCGGAAACAGAACTTCTGTTGAAATGATGGCTAAAATTCACAAAGGGTCATAATTCTGATAAAATGCAGTCAAGCACCACCTTTGTAAAATATGATCCTCCATAGTTTTGGGAACAATAGCTGTACGGTTTCATTAGGATCCATTGAAATCTGCACGAGGAGTTCCTGAGACGAGAATTGCTATTAAACTATATGACAAAGGGTCATCATTTGGGTGAAAATTAATGAAGCGTGACTTCGGTAAAGTATCATATTCAAGTAAAGATAATTAGACGGCTCACCTAAATCCCAAGAAAAATGTAAGAAGAGATGTAGAGGCGAGAATTTGGTTGACGAATTGGCTCAAATTGACTGACAAAGGCATTTTTGTAAATAATGGTGATCATGACACTATCATAGAAAATAGCCTTTTAGTGGAGCCAAGAGGAATATTAAACAAACTAAAACACATACAATGTGTACGTATAGACGCTATCTAAAACAAGGTAGCCAGCTCGCTTTTCCAAAACGAGCTGACCGCAAAGCGTAAGGGACTGTAGAAAACAACAAGGAACCAGACGAGACAAATTGAAAATAATAAAAAAATTGTCATATGAGTCTCCACTAAGAATCGAACCACCGCCTTAGAACGGTCGCTGGTGGAGCTACTGGAGTTTAAATTGATATATTCTTCAAGGTTCGAAATTAAGAGTAGCAAGTACCAAATTTGCCACTTAAAAATCTTATTTTCCACCTGAAGAAAAAAGTGGGTAACAAAGAGTTGCTGCTGAGGAATTCTTTAGTAAAAGTTAAGTATTTGGAAGTACTAGCCGATTTTCATTACAATGAATCTGTGTGAAAGACTAAACACAATTCCATAAGTTCAAAGGCATTATCAATGCCTTATACCCTATAGAATTTTGTTTGGTCATAAATCTGACAATTGTTGAGCGGCAAGAGAACTGTTTTTGGCCCCCAGTTTTTGCTATCAGGTATGTGAGTTTACACCAGGTAACGAGTACTTGCTACCAGCAAAAAAAATTAGTTTCTAACGCTGTTCTTGTAAAATAAAGTCAAGCGTGCGTCTCTTTAGGATTTGAGAACAATAACTACTGTACCAACACTAGACACCGAAAGAAGAAGGGAGTATCGCAGCCAATAGATCGGAATAAGAGAGTTTCCAAATACGACTCAGAGGAACGGCACATGTGTGCGAGAAATATCAAGACCTACTGTAGAAAACGTTAATTAAAAATGCCCAACTTTCTGAGAAATATCCGTCGAGGGTACTCGGTAAAACATGTTCATCTTTAGGTAATTAAAACCATAATCATAACAGCATTGAAATCCTTGAAAACCGTAAGAGGTGCTGCGAGGACTAGATTGTATCTACGGGAAGATGTATGGACGGACTGATTTCATACTACAGTCCCTTCGACAAGTGGTGCCGTACAAATATTCGCACGTCATATTTTACACTTTATATCCTCGTTAATTAAATGGCAGGTATAACATGGATAATCGACCTGTTTATTTGACCCGTCGTGTTTCATAAGAAAGCACTAAGAGGTTGGCTGCACTTACACTTTTCACTTCTGTAGTTTGGTGGGTGTATAAGCTTAAAATAAACTAAGTAATCGAATAAGTGCATTATTTAACTTTAAATGGATCTATGTCATGATATTAATACAACCAATCACTCGCTTAAGAACCAGCGCACATTGCCCACTGGTCAAATTGTAAAATATAAAACAAAGCTGTTACATACGTACATGTTTACGTTTTATCCCAGTTCTAACATATGATTTCGAATGAAATGCATATGGTTTTAGTTTATTGTTACTTACAATAATTATAGCTATATACCTTGCAGATGTTATTGTTTGACTATTGCTACTGCTTCAAAAAAGGACCTCTAAACATACCAACCATTTTTTGTCTCAGATATGTGTATACAATAATATTTTGTAAAATTGATTCTCGACAGAGTTATTTTTCTTCTTTACTAATTCTTGTAAAATATAAAACAAAAAGTCTAGAGCCAGTCTAAACAAAACTATTTCATGCTGCTTTAACAATGCTCAGACAAGAACATTTTTAAATAATCAGATTCCTTAGTTTCATTGCCGATACAAATTAAGCAGAATAGGAGAACCTAATTAATCGAAAAGGTGTGCATGTGTTTAATGATAAAGGATTGTCCACTTAAACACTGTTGTTTTTTATACATCATTACGTTGGTGTGTATGACAATATAAAATGGTTTGATTTGCTTTAAACCTGTTCTTTTACAGTGCCCTTTCTAACACACAATCACGCGCTTCTTAATCTCATTATAAAACAGACGCACACGAAAAATAGAACAGAAGAATATTAAAAATTGCAAAAGAAAATCATTATCCCTTTTAATAAACAAAAACGCAATACTTCTTCTATAATGTAGTCCATGATAGTGCAAACTACTTTGCAAGTCGTTAAAATCGGCTTAAAGTACTTATGTTAAGAATTCTCTTAATGCTGGATTAGTCTAGAAAATGTTATTTGAACCGTAAACAAGAAAGGGTGCCTGTAGCATTGCATACACTGAGGCTCTGATAAACCAATACAGTCAGCACAGTCAGCTTAGAGCATTTGCTTATTTTCATAAAGATCCTTGGAGACCCAACGACTATTGTTTTGAAGGGTCAAAAGTCTGATCGGCCTGTGTCGAAACAATGTCTGGCCTTGCTCTTCGCTCTATGTGCATGCTATGTTTTGTTTTTCTTATCACGTGTCACAGGCATTTGCCCAGCCATTCTCAAGTTTTCAAAGACATCAGAATACTACTTTCCATTTAAATCTTTTCAAGACATCCGCTACTTCAGCTTTAGGTCTTTGTTTGTGAAACAATCAACTAAGTTTAAAACTCTTGATGCATCCGATTTATTTTCTACACAGTCGCATTGCCATTATTTGTACATGCAGTTTCTGTGGATCGTTTTTATGAAAACTTTAAGGCAGTCCCGCCGGATGGAAATCAAGTAATACGTCAAATGTGTACAGATAGATCGAGCGCCAAATAATCTGGCTCTAGGTGGTAAATGCAGCTATACAAACAGACTACAATCAACTCTCGATTTCACAAAGACGAAAAGTAAATTTTCCGGTTCCAGAAAATCTACTTTGAAATATCAGTAGTTTGAGATAAAAGGAGGGTGTAAATAAAAAATAGGAAATATGTCCAAACTATATTCTTTGATTTTAGAATGTACTTTGAGACATTAGTGTTCGAGATATCGAGATATTGTTGTATTTTTATACGAATGGCCTGAACAAAACCGTGACTCTACTATCTGTTTTTGTTAGTATTCTGTACTTTCAAGAAGAAACTTTGACGAATCCTGGCCAATTGAAAGAAAACTTCTGATGACACGTAGCCCAGAAAAGACCACAATAAAAAGAACAACGGTCTTAAGAAAGGCAACAATCCCCAAAAAGTACCGATCTTAGACAACAAATAAGGGAGATGGCAAATACACAATGGACAAGACGGAACAGCATACTTCTGAACAAGACACTGAAAGAAGAAACGTCAAACACGAGGGGCGTTCGGAAAGTTTTGCAAGTGACGTTATTTCTTGGCAATTACCATAAAGACAGAACTTTTGATAGCAAAAACATATAAAGCTATGATATGCCTAGACAGGTCTGCAAACACGGTGTATGTTTCTTTGACAGGACGCATTTTTTATTGTTTTGAAAGAGGTTTATCCTAAAGGCACCGCAGAATTTCACTTTAGTTGGCCGTATTCATATATGAGCAGTATTTGATTTTTTTATCTTTTCTCCTTAAAGACAATGCACAGGCATTGTTGTCCTGTAAATATCGCGGAAATAATATTTAATCTAGGTTTCATACTGTCCCATGAAAATGAATTATCTGTATTTAATGTAGTAGCAAATTCTCCCTTTCTTATAAGGTCATTATGATTTTGAAATGAAAACAAGTGCATATATTGTTTCAGAAACAAGCGGTTTACCATTTTCCGATACGAGTTCACAAGGAAGCCAATTTGAAATTACGTAAAAAGATCAAAGACTAACCTAAGGTCACCATTTGAGCAAACATGATAGTAGATGAATCACACGTGTTCAATATTGTCAGCCATTTGGTCCTGGAGAAGAAACTTTCGATCCCTTGACCCATTTAGACTACATTATGAAAGTTAGCTTAATTCAGCGCACTGGCTTTTGGGACAAGGACTTTTAAAATTGTTGCAATGAAACAAGCTTGGATTTGATAATCTTGACCTTTTGGCATAGATCTTCGTATACTCATCCATTGATTTAAAAAAAAATGAGTTAACGGTCACCAAAGCCAAATAAACTCTTCCAGCTCTCCTTATGCTGTATCTACAAGTTTCGTAAAAATCCATTAGTCTCTATTAAGAGTTTATTCTCTATTAGCCGAAGCTATATAGTCAGACCCATGTTCCTTTTTCTGAATGTGTTCTCTGCTCTTGAAGGAACATTTAATTTTACTTCACTGCAGCTGGTGCTGTGCCGTGTTGCGGCCGTAAAACACCTCCCCGTACATGACCCAAAGTGCAGATTATATTTTATTTTCGTCCTTTGAGATTAGAGGATATGTTCTGAGAAATCTGGAATTTCAGACTCTTATTCTGGATCATCGTCTTTTATGTTATTTGGGCTCTTTTTTTAATACTTATCAGTCTTCGAATCGACTGCCCAATTAAAAATAAGAAATTGCAGTATGCTTTTCTCTGGTTTCGTCTCCAGATATTGTCACTGATAAGGCTTCATTAGCCGAAACTACGTAGTCTGGCCCATGTTCTCTCTTCTGAATGTCTAAGGAGGTCTAAGCCTTGCCCAGGAATAGTGTGGTTAGGTTAACTGACCGTCCCGACATGACCATAGTTGTTTATCGTGGACGTTAAGCATCAAATCCAAATCAACGAGCTGCCCTAAATAGTTTCCTCTTCAGTACGACTCTTCACTGATGGCTGTCTATTGTACAGCCTTATACGAGACCAGAGGGATGCAGAGTCACTACAGACAGATCTTAATCATCTAGAAGAATGGAAAAGAGATTGGCAGATGGTATTTAACCCAGACTAGTGCGAACATATCCGGATCACCAACAAGCGAAATGTCATACAGACTTCCAATAACATTCATGGGCAGACTTAGAAAGAAACTCCAAAAGCCAAATACTTGGTATCACCATAGACCGTAAACTGTCCTGGAACAGTCATATTAAATCAGACTCAGTGACGAAAGGAGTCAAGCAGACTACCGCTTTCTTTTTAAAAAATCTCTCAAGCTGTCCAAAGAATATTAAGGTCAAATGCTACTAGTCCATAGTTCGTCAGTAACATAATATCTTCATCTGGTCATTTAGTTGACCATATATACCACATATTGTACCTTAGACTTAAATAGTTCCTGAGAAATCCACTATATAAGCGTTTTCCCATATAAAAGCCTAAAATACCAAAGTTGACCATGCCGTAAATTAGGTCAAGGTCAACACAAGGTCATCATTTGTATAAACTATGATGGGCCCGCATGCCCAAAGCTACATACCAAATTTCAAGGTCATAGGCCTTTTGGTTCTTGAGAAGAAAATTTTTGAAGGGTTTTTACCATATATGGGCATGGCAGCCATCTTGGTCATGTGACCCAGACCCCGGGTACAAACTTTTGTTCCCCTATCCCACTGAGACTCCATATGAAATTTGGCTTCAATCGGCCCTGTGGTTTCAGAGGAGAAGATGTTTGAAAATCTTAACGAAGGATGGTCCGACGGAATGACCTTGACCTTTAGTGACATAATATCTTCATCTGGTCATTTAGTCGACCATGTATACCAAGTATTATATCTTAGACTTAAATAGTTTCTGAGAAATCCACTGTTTAAGCGTTTTCCCATATAAAAGCCTAACGTACCAAAGTTGACCATGCCGTAAATTAGGTCAAGGACAACGCAAGATCATGATTTGTACAAACTATGATGGGCCCGCATGCCCGATACTACATACCAATTATCAAGGTCATAGGCCTTTTGGTTCTGGAGAAGAAAATTTTTGAAGGGTTTTTATCATATATGGGCGCGGCGGCCATCTTGGTCATGTGACCCAGACCCCGGGTACAAACTTTCATTCCCCCACCCCACTGAGACACCATATGAAATTTGGCTTTAATCGGCCCAGTGGTTTCAGAGGAGAAGATGTTTGAAAATCTTGACGACAGATGGTCCGACGGAATGACCTTGACCTTTAGTGACATAATATCTTCATCTGGTCATTTAGTCGACCATGTATACCAAGTATTGTACCTTAGACTTAAATAGTTTCTGAGAAATCCACCGTTTAAGCGTTTTCCCATATAAAAGCCTAACGTTCCAAAGTTGACCATGCCGTAAATTAGGTCAAGGTCATCGCAAGGTCATGATTTGTACAAACTATGATGGGCCCGCATGCCCAATACTACATACCAAGTATCAAGGTCATAGGTCTTTTGGTTCTGGAGAAGAAGATTTTTGAAGGGTTTTTACCATATATGGGCGTGGCGGCCATCTTGGTCATGTGACCCAGATACCCCGAACAAACTTTCGTTCCCCCAACCCATGGAGGCTCCATATAAAATTTGGCTTTGATCGACCCAGCGGTTTCGGAGAAGATGTTTGAAAATGTTGACGACGGACGGACGGACGACGGATGCCTGGCTATACTATAAGCTCACCTATGAGCCTAAAGGCTCAGGTGAGCTAAAAAGCACATCAACCGACATATTTTCATCAATTCTAAAGGCTGTACAGGTTGCATAATGATTTGTATTTTGACGGTTTTTACCTTTGATAGGACTATGGAGATTTTAAGGTTAGTATCTGACGGCCACATGTGTAGCAACAAGAGGACACCATCAACGATACCTGCCAATAATTTGCTCCATCAATGCCTACGAGGGATTTTTCTTTCCAACAGCAGTCCGTCTTGAATTTTCTGACTGCCACTCTCATCTCATATCAGCACCCACTTTTGACGACTTCAAGCTACTTTTCGGTGCAGGTATCCTAAGACTGTTATTATGAACAACGTGTTTGAATTGATTTTAACTGTACATATGAGCCTTCCAGCACGAATACATCAAGGGTGTTTATAGTTCAACAATGCCAATCTTAGCCATGCACTTAATTGATAGATGCTGATGTAAACATCCGCCGAAGCTGACACCGACGTGATGAGCACCAAAGACAATATGTACCTCCATCATTCTGTGGGGGATTGCGGTACATAATTTCTGAAAACATAAGTATGCACGCACTTTAAAACCTATCATACACCCCTTACGTTGAAACTTGATATATTCTAACTGTTGGGTAGAACAGAAGGGTTAAGTGATCATGCAGCTCCACAGGGTAACCGTATTTGTGTTTGTAGATGTATTTATTTAGAAAATTCAATTACACAGATCAACGAGTTGCATTTAAATAGTTAAAAAATAGTGTTCCAATCAAATGTTCAGTTGTCTGTATTATTCTGACAACCGTGTCCTTGAAAAGTGCAAGTGGGATAAGAATGGCCGAAGAACTTTATCATCCAGCTGTGTGTTAACTCTAGGGCTGATGAATGTTTACATGAGTAGAGAAGTTGTGCGGCTCATACAAGACTGCTTCTTTAATCAGGAGCAGGAGTGAAGGCTGTTTATAGTCGTAAACAGTCAAATGCACATGTATAAAAGTTACAGAGTGGCTCATAGTACAGTCTATGTGTTTTGTCTAGACTGGAGTATAGATTTTATATTTCACAGTCTGTGCCTTGATATTAAGGAAAGTAAATGTATCAATTCGGTCTTGAAAGTGGTAAGTTTGTTAGTTCTCCTTTCGTTTATTTTCCATTGAATCATTATCCACATTTTAGGTACATTCTGCACCTACTGTAATTTAAGGAGACACAAGCCTATCATACGTCATTATCAGTAGATAACCCGTTTTTGGAATGAGTAAGGAATCTTTACCTGCCCTACCACTTCATGGTGAACAAGAGCATACATGTATCTATAGTTTTTTTTTCTGAATACACTATACCTAGAAATTTTTAGCACAGACGGCCACAATGGACACAAAAACAACATCGTATTTAAACGCAGCCATTGGTTTCAGCCAAGGCGAATAAAAGATGGACAGATCAAAAGAATCGACATAAACTGCCGAAGACAGTAATTTAAAGGGTAAATACACTTCAGGAACTGACTGAATCAGATCCCAAACCCTATCCCCAGCATCAAAGGGAAAGATTGACAAAAACATCCCAACAAACAATAAATTACAAGTGATAAGCCGAGTCAGCAACTATTTCCCAAACAGGTGGCAACTCAGCTATCTTTACTGAACTAAATAATTTAGACCAACAGAAGGGTTTAAACAGACTATGCAAATCATACGGAAAACATTTAACAACTATTTTTACCTATTTTCTATTTTTATTATAGAAGGGTTAAAATGAAAACGTAATTAATTAAATAGTACCGAACATAAAACAAATGCAACCGGAACGAAAATACCGCCTTGGGACGGTCAGTAATTACTACTAGGGGTTTAAACCGGTTTTACTGAGCCTAAGCCTTCACCCTCACCCTCCGCTGCGGTGCACCATTTTAAGACTTTTACAAATTGACCAAATGGTATGTAATAAAGGTGCAACTGGTTTCAGTCGCAGCGATTAAAATATAGCTAGGCGACCGATAAATCTGTGAAATAGATTAGGTGCCGATAACTGTCAGCCAGCTGTAGATTGCGTTATTTTAATCATATTATTTCGAAACCAAAGGATACATTTAATCAAGTTTTCTGCAACAATACTTAACTCTTAGCAAATATTGAAACCTCCTTTATTTGTATATTGTTTTTGAAATAATATTGACGCAGTATTATAGAGCGGGAACTGATATATAAAAAAAAGGTAATGGGCTATTGTCGGGACTAGCAAAAGTAAAAAGTATGCAAAGACCAGGAACTGAAACAATCAAAATCCAAATCCAGCCCTCAAACCATAGTTGGAAACAACTAAGATTACAAATAATCAAGATACAGAGAACATATGGCCAACCGAGTGAGCAGCTTGTTCCCAAAAGGTGGCCACTCAGCAACCCAAACCGAGCCAAAAATAATAATAACATACATAAGGTAAAACATCACAGAAACTCTGACACCAAAAACAGGCAACAAAGAACCACAACAGAACTACCGCCTTGGAACGGTCAGTAATGAATTACTGGGGGGCTTAAATCGATTTTACAGGCCCAACCTCACCCTCAGTGTCTGAAGTGGTACAAAACATTTAGTTGGTTGTTCGGTTCGCATGATAACCCTCTAACTCGTCAATGAATCATCACGGTAAACACATAAATCAAATTTCAACACCATGAAGAAGCAAAGACGAGGACTCAACAGATACAACGGGCCGTCTGACAGGTGGAGATCCCTGTCCTGCCAAACAACCCCACTGGAAATCTGAAGCAAAAGAAGGTCACCAGTTAAATACTGCCCACAACATAAAAACCAAAACCACGGTTACAGTAACTCTTATGAATGTGTACATTGCAAAAGTTATTGTTATAAGTTATTTACATTCACTACAGCTGGTGTGACATGTATGTGTGCTGGGTGTGCAACGTCTCCCGTATTTGAGATCGATTTAGACTATTATTCTAGATCATCGTCTTTTATATTATTTGGATCCTTTTGAAACAAATCAGTCTTTGAATCGACTTAAAATTAAGAAATTACAGTATGCTTTTTTTCTGGTTTCGTACCAGATATTGTCAGGGTCACTGACGCGGCTTTATTAGCCGAAACTACGTAGTCTGGCCCATGTTCCTATTTCTGTATGTATTCTCTGTTCTTGAAGGAACATTTTAAGATTTAAAATTAATCCTCTCGATTAATCTCTGAATATGATCTTTTTTGCATTATGGGATTAAACCACAGATGGTGATTTAAAAGCAACGTGAAATTCGACCTTAAGGTTATTGACTATGCAGTCCTATTTTCGTTGCCATACTGTCTTTTCGATGCCTTATATAGTAATTGATTGATTGATTGATATTTATTCGGTAAAAACAATAATACAACAATTACATAAAATGATTGAAATTTAAAGAGTAATCGTTCCAGACAGCCATAATTTGTTCAGATCAGTTCTTGGGGGGGGGGGGGGGGGGGGGGGGGGGGCACTCTCGGGATTTCAATAGTCAAAACTAGCCAAAATGGCCAGTATTTGTACCAATTAATCGAAACATTTTTTTTATTATACTATTACGTATTTTAAGCAGTAGTTGAACCAGGGTGATGAATTGGTACCTGTAAAATCAATTAATCTCCCGTCTTCCCACTACACCCCACCCCCCCCCCCCCCGACACACGCCGAACTTTAACTACTGAGCCTTCTGAAAGGCAGTTGTTCTGATTTTGTTCACTTTATTGATACATCTCACATGATAGTGATATGAATCTTAGCGTAGTTTGGCTTCCATAGGTTCTTGCTGTATTGGTCATCTTTCTGATACTCTTGTCTGTCTCGAGACACAGGGGTTGGGGTGCCTCATTAAGGGACGCATGCGCTCGCAAGTGAAATATGTAGGCGTCTCTAACCTGATGTCTGCAGCTACTGTGTCTCGCGGAACGCGTCAGTAAGTGTGGCTAAGAGAGAGCTGATCGTTGCCTGCCGAAACCCGCCCACCAGGCATGCATCCTCCTTTTTTGTTCAAAATTTTGAGGTTTAGCGTCACAGCAAAAGTTAAATACAGAAACGCACGTTTGTCGCACTATATTCAGTATGGTTACATTTATAATGTTGTGGTCTTCATTGTTGAGCTTTTTCAGTGTGCCTTGTCTGGTTGAATGTTAGTTTTCTGCAGACCATTTAACAATGTAGTCACTTAGCTGAGAGAGCGAGAGAGAGAGAGACTTTGCTGCCTTGATTTTCGTTACGCCTATTACCTGTGCGTATGTGTTATAGTTCCTGTAGGTACAACTCGCTAGCAGCTGTGATGGTGTCAATTCCTGATTATCCTTATTAATATTACTACTATCAAAGAGGTCACTTACCTCGATCATCAATCCTGTCAGAGCATATACAGTTGACTCTCGTTATCTCAAACACTGATATCTCAAATTATCCTGTTATATCAAAGATTATAGTTTTGACATATGTCCTATTTTTCTTTCTTTATATTTCAACTCCTGTTATCTCAAACTACTGGTATCTCATTTTTATGGGACTATAAGCTGATCGTTGCCTGCCGAAACCCGCCCACCAGTCATGCATCATCTTTTTGTTTTCAAAATTTTGAGGTTTAGCGACACAGAAGAAGTTAAATACAGAAACGCACGTTTGTCGCACTATATTCAGCATGGTTGCATTTATTTTTTTGTGGTCTCCATTGTTGAGCTTTTTCAGTGTACCTTGTCTGGTTGAATATTAGTTTTTTGCAGACCTTTTAACAATGTAGTCACCTAGCTGAGAGAAAGAGAGATAGAGAGAGAGACTTTGCTGCCTTACTTTTCGTTACGTCTATTTCATGTGCGTATGTGTTCTAGTTCCTGTAGGTACAGCTTGCTAGCAGCTATGATGATGTCAATTCCTGCTTATCCATATTAATATTACTACTACCAAAGAGGTCACTTACCTCGATCATCAATCTTGTCAGAGCATATACAGTTGACCCTCGTTATCTCAAACACTGATATCTCAAATTATCCTGTTATATCAAAAAACATAGTTTTGACATATTTCCTATTTTTCTTTCTTTATATTTCAATTCCTGTTATCTCAAACTACTGGTATCTCATTTTTATGGGACTATAAAATTTACCTTGAGATATCAGAGGTTTTAGACGAACTTCAGCTTTGTGATATCGACAGTTGACAATACTTTTATACTGAGGTTCTGCTGTTACAATGTTTGTATTTCGGATAGTTTGGTGCATTCGAGCAGGGCTGTTAGATATTATTACATAAATTTGTCATACTTTTAAGACAAGTTAAAATGAGGAAATAAGGCAAATGGCAAACAAGTGCATTAAAATGGGTGAAAATAAGGCATGACCGGAAAATGCTTGATATAGACTAAAATACTAGCTGAAAAATGCCTTAAGACTGGTATCAAACCCACTCCCTCGCATATTCACAAATCAATCAATCAAATGGCATTCAGTCTAATACGGATCACTAGCGGATATGGCTGTCATAATATGGTCTTTTCAGGTCTTAACAATAAACGATGTCACGTTGCATGAAAATATCAGCATATGGACGGATGTATCTGTAGACTTCTACTATCTCCTTATATAGTACCACCCCATTCTTTAAAACAAGTGTTTCAAACGCTACATTCAGCAATATAAAAGACGTACAATCGTATAATATTGCAGTGTCACAATAAATCAAAGACATGTTTCAAACTACATATAGCCGAGCATAGAGTTAAATAACGGAATCAACATTCCCGAAATGTTATCCCTCTTTTGTTTTGACAGATGTGACAGTTAAAACCATTTGAAGGGTGTTGCATTCTAGGTAGGATTTCTTGCATCTTGCAAGCATACTGGTATTGTCTGTGGTTTGTTTTAGTCTGGTCTGTATGGTCATTTGCTTACAGTCGAATCTGCGTTTTTGTATTGTAATATGTTAAGCGTTTCGAAGGCAACTGAGAAGTGCCCATGCATCAGACCTTTAATAATTAAAGGGCTGACGCATGGGCACACATAACAGATTTTCTTACAATGAAATCATTCATAAAACCAGGTTTACTTTTCTCATTCAGCCTGATCCCTCTCAAAATAAATCGCCTTAGCCCCGTGAGCTGATCCATACATGGCATCTGCTGCATGAGTGATCTCGTGCAGCAGAACGTTAAACACTGTGTTTAGATCTTTTAAGTTGACATTAAATATGGTTTTCAGAACGAGGCGGGTTGACGGTGAAATTACTATAACACCATCGGTGTCGCCTATTTTCCGACTCCAAAAGACCATATTTTCCGGTGACCTTAATATTCTGTTCAAAATTACACCACTGACAAATCGGTATATTGTCACCGCTTTGTCATTAAATTTTTCATTCTGGGTCAATGGTCCATATTCTTTATTGGTTTCCAGTTCTATTTGTTCATGAATGAAAGTCTCACGATGTCTCATTCTGTCTGCAATCAGTTCTTTTCTGTCTACTTTAGATAGTTTCGCCGAAATCGGTGAAGTGAGCGCATTAACATGCCTTGTTAAATCCGGTAGTTCCGTGTTGTCTGCCCTATACTTTTAAGGAGCTGGCCCTGCTTCCCAACTGTCAGAAAACTTTCTCCTCCTTTAGACTACCGCTTTGTATGGAAGCAATTAGTAAGTCACGAAAACCGCTCCCCTCTGTGTAACTGGCAGTAAAACATGGAGATGTACCATTTCCCTTTATTAATTTAAGGTCTTCGCAAGACAGCACGTGAAACGATACACCCTTGATTAAACAGACCACCATGACCTGTGAGTAACGGCATTATCAAGCCAATAGAGGGTGGCGTGGCGGCTTGAAAGTGCAGTGTGACCTACCACGGGGACTACCGAAATTAGCGTAAGGCAGTGCTTGAACTAAGGGTTATTAAGCTTTTTGTTATAAGATCATCCATTTTATCTTTCTTTTTTCTCCTTCTCTCTTGGAGACTGCTCTATACATACTGGGATACTGTCCGAAAAGGCCGTTGACAGCAATACAGTCATTCAAACAATCGTCGAGCCATTAATTAAACTACTTTCTAACAGCCAAGAAAGAATACAAGAAAGAGTGGAACCCTTTGATACTTTGATGGCTGAAATAAATCGCGTTATTTTATATTGATGGAGTGTTGTGCTGATTTCAACAGTATGAATATGCTCAGCATTACAAATATTAACGCAACCTTAAATAATTTGTGAGCTAAACACAGCGTACCTAATAAACCCAGAGAAAAAATCTGAAGCGTACAGCAAGAAAGAAAGCAGCGCAAAATCACCAGACACTCGAACGATTGGAAGCTGCATCAATGAGGCACATCAAAAGTCTCTAAA
This sequence comes from Ctena decussata, assembly GCA_963989385.1. Taxonomy (NCBI): domain Eukaryota; kingdom Metazoa; phylum Mollusca; class Bivalvia; order Lucinida; family Lucinidae; genus Ctena; species Ctena decussata. Next base: position 105,793,777 of record OZ022499.1, read on the forward strand.
TTAAATATGGAAAATGAGCATGGAAACATTATACGTCCTCATCTAGGTAACCGACATGTAATGTCAAAAGAATTTTTAACATAAACCGCTTCTCAGTCTTTCGTTTATTTAATTATGTCATCCCATTTAGCGTTCTCTGTATCGAAAGTTTAATTACAGCTGTCTGGTTTGGTGTGTCTAGTGCAGTGTTCTAGTTTTGCTGACACACTTCCTTGCTTCCTCATTTAAGCAGATAATTGATTGTCGTCTCCTGAAATGTCCACGTTAACATGATTAACCTACGTGGAACGTTGTCCAGAATGCAATTACGTATTCTGCTGGAAGGAAAGAAACAATTACGATATACATGTACATAATAGATTGATTGTCCACATGTGTTTACGAACCAAACAGAATGCAGGCAAGGGCAGGCTTAATTGTTGACCGTGATGACTCTCTGATGAGTTAGGGGACCTCCATACGAACCGAACTACCAACTAATTAGTGCACCGCAGCGGAGGATGAGGGTGAAGGTTTGGGCCCAGTAAAACCGGTTTAAACCCCCCAGTAGTTATTACTGACCGTCCCAAGGTGGTACTTTTGTTGCGGTTGCATTTGTTTTATGTTCGGTGCTGTTTAATTTATTGTGTTCTCAGTTTAATCCTTCTATCATAAAAATAGAAAATAGGTAAAAATAATTGTTAAATGTTTTTCATATAACTTGCTTAGTCCGTTGTAACCCGTCTGTTGGTCTAAATTATTTAGTTCAATAAAGATTGCTGAGTTGCCATCTATTTGGGAAAGAGCTGCTGACTCGGCTAATCACTTGTAATTTATTGTTTGTTGGGATGTTTTTGTCAATCTTTCCCTTTGATGCTGGGGATAGGGTTTGGGATCTGATTCAGTCAGTTCCTGAAGTGTAGTTACTCTTTGAATTTACACGCGTGTAAAACAGGTTTAAGTGCCGTCCCCTGCTCCCGCCCCCGTAATTTATTACTGCTCGTTCCGAGGCGGTTCTTCCGTTGTGGTTTACTATAATTGTCGTTGTTTGTCATCGGTGTTCGAAGTATGATCCATGTTCCTTCTGTTGAATGTATTCTCTGCTCATAAAGGAACTCTTTTTAAGGTTTTCATTTGACTTCACTGTACATGTAGCTGGTGTTATGCCGTGTGGTGGCCATTTAGTGCCCTAATGTACATCATCCATAGTGCAGATTATATTTTATCTGTGTCCTTTGCGATCTGGAATCTTCCAAAGTCAAGATTATTTATTCCACTTTGTTCCTTACGTACCCTTTTGCCGTCGGCCTATTCGCAAATAGTGCTATCAGCAGCGCCGCGTCTTAGCTGCAGGTAGTTGTTCCTTCTACGCATATTATTGAAACCCAATCAGAAGATTCGTTGCAAAACACCGTTATCCCATAACTTCGCATAATTGTGAAAAAAACCTCTGACGAATGATCAATCGGTTAAATCTTGACCGTCTAGAAGACTATTTTCTGTAAAATTGTTCATGGTAAACACGATATTTTTTCTATCGGGCGTCTATTATGCAGAAACTGTTTTGTTACGGATACACTGATTGATTGCGATGGAAGCTGCTCGCATCCGAAGAAACGGCGCAGTGTGAAATTCGATTTTCAAATAGGCTGAGGTGCGTATTGAACAAAGCTGAGATAGTTCTCTTGGATGGGAAGATGATATTCTGAGGTATCAGGAATTTCTGATTGAATTAGATTCTTATTCTAAATCATGGGTTTTGAATCATTTGTACCCTTTTGAAAATACTTAGCAAAATCAAAATCCCACAGAAGGCGAATTCTGTTCACTATAAACACGCTTCCAGTCTACACAACCTTTTTATATAAAGTAAAAAGATAGGCAATGATAAGGAGTTAATACAATCAAACCCCACATCCCGCTGTCAAACAAATCGGGAAAGAAGCACACACATACACGGAAAATTGACAGGTTCACGAAACACGCACGGTAAACCGAATGAGCAGCTCTTTCCCAAAAAGGTGGTCATTCAGCCATCCTAATCTAAAACAGCATCAACATCTATTTCGTCTATTTTATTTTTAACTAACAAAACAAAGTAAAGGGCGGATTGGGTAGCAAAACAGGTTACCAAACCGCCAAAGAACATATAAAGCGGACATAGCACAATGTAACATCAAGCCGACTATCGGCTCGATATGTTTGAAATACAACTGATTTGGCCGTAATACCCCATGTCGACAATCCAAAATAATCAAAATCAGTTTGCATTTGCAAACAGTGTAGAACCTGATTAGATGCCGCAACGAATTCATAGGTAGAGCAAATTGCCGGTTTCTTAAGCATTTCCTCTTCAGACATAATCAGAAGTAGTGCTGTAATATTTGCATTGCATTGCGTCTGAGTAATGAAGCAATTTTGATCAGACTTAATCATGCGGAGTGTATAATAAGTCACTTTCAGCTTAGCTTCCGTTTTGTTTACATTTTGACTGGCTGTGACCTCGGATGCGAAGTATATACCCTGTTCCAATTTATTGAGACATGGCCTTATGCCATGCTTGTAGGAGGCGTACACAACCACAATAAGCCAAGGAACAAGTAAGGTTTCATGTATATAAGCCATAGCTGACCAGACGTTGAAAACATAGATCCCATGTGCACCGTTGTCCACATAAATTGCATAAAAGAGGCTTTGGTGTAGATCCAGAGCAGGCACAACACCGTAGAACGCGGAATCTGATATGACTTACAGTGTTTGCGTTAATTACAGGAATTCTTGTACAACGTGATTAACTTATTGATGCCTAGCGTCTCATAAATGACATATGCAAACAGTGCTGACTCAGATCAGACGCGCAAAACGCGGCGTCTGATCTAAGTCTACACTTTTTGCATAAAATTTATACCAGTTTCTACAAAATGATAAAAATGATAAACCAGACACCTCTAAAATAGTGAATGGAACCATCCAATTTGTAAGGATAGAAGAATCCACTGGACATAAATGGGATGAAGTAATGTCAGACACCGCATATTGGAAATCAAACAGTCTGAACTGTATGGTGACAGAGCTCATTAGGCATTTACGGGTATGCATATAGGTGAGAAATTCTTACATAGTGTAATGCCTACAAAAATTGTGCAGATGTATTGGCAACTGTGTAGACCCTGACCAGAATGGTTCCCAGGGAGCAGTTCCACCTCAGTTTTCACTGTTAGAGACCTATCGCTCGAAAACTTTGGATCTTTACAGTAGACATTGTTAGTGTTTTTTTAATAGCTCAGTTTTGTTTTAACGAATTAAAAACAGCGTGATCAGCATCTTTCTTCCTTAATTCTGATGCAGTACTGATGCAGGTAAAATACACTAATAATTTACATTAATACTTTTTATTAAACTTGCCTACTAAGATAGCTAGAAAATAATGACAACATTTGAAGTGATTCGCTGATACTCTTCGAATGAGTTGGTAATCGTCAAGGTGCCGGGACCAGAACCCCCAAAATAGTCCGCACAAATGCTTGATTTAGATTCTTAATATTTAGGATATCCTTGACCAAAAACTAAATGATGCCACCTTGGCATCCTTGGGGAAATTAAAATATTCAAGATGGCGTCCAAGATGGCCGTCAAGGGATAATGTCCATAATATGTTCTTCAATATAAGGGCTAGAAACATACTTTTGGTAGCTACGTATAGGTTTTTGGGGTCGAGGAATCGATTAAGCATGTTTAAAATTATTTCAGACAAATATATTACACAAAATGGCCGACAAAGATGGCCGCCAAAGCATAAACATCTCTATATTCCTTTAGTATACGGGCTAGAAACATAATTTTGGTGTCTACACTTGGGTTTTTGGGGCCAAGGAATCGAGCGCCGAATAATCCGGATGCAGATGGTAAATGCAGTCATGCAAACAGACTACAGTCAGCGCTTGACTTTACAAAGTCGAAGTTCAACCAAAACTACCGATATCTCAGATAAAAAGGGTAAAAGTGTACATAAAAATATGCAATTTGTCCAAGCTATATTGTTTGATTTAGAAAGTACTTTGAGATATCAGTGTTCGAGATATGGAGAGTTGTCTGTGGTACTTGAGTGAAGGGCAAAACCGTGACTCTGATATATGTATTTGTAAGTATTCTGTACTTTCAAAGACATCTGGCCAAACTCAAAGAAACCTACTGATGAAACTTAACCCAGGAAAGACCAGAATAAAAATCCCAACAGTCTCAAGAAGGCCACGATCCCTCAAAACAACCGATCTTAAACACAAAATGACATAAAAAGACAAAACAAAACAACAGATGTGGTGTATGGCATCAAAAACTTTTGTCACCAGTTTTCAAGGAAAGAAACTTGTTTGTCTTCTTCTTTGCCGCTGAAGGAACATATAAAGCAAATGTGGTGGGAGGGTCGGGGGGGGGGGGCTGAGAGGCGGTGATCGGGGAAGGTCGGATAATGGGGGCGTGGCTGGGGGGTGCCGAAGAGAGCACGGGCAGTTAACGACACTGAAAGGATACCATGGCAAGATCATCTTTATTCTAAAAGGTATAAAGGTATTCAAATTATGGAGCAAACTAAAAACGTTGCAAACAGCGGACATGAAGCTGTGCAAGGATACATCTAAGGACAAAACACAGTCATCATATGAGTGAGGGTTGTCTCCTTGGTTGTGACATATTACTCTGACATGATCTACATAACTGTGATGTATCATGAAAATAGTCAAAAGGGTTTTAAAGTTATTGGGCGAACGTGATGAAACTTCATGGCATGGACAAGAAACAGCGTACAAAACCATCAAGGGGAAATAACTCATAATTTATGAAAAAGTAACAAAATCATCATGATCTTTTCTACTTACTATGAAATATCATGGCAGTATACTAATTAGTTTTTAAGTTATAAAACAGACGTGAAACTGCAATTAAAACCACCAAGAAGAAAGAAAAAGGTCATGATGCATGAATGTGAGCTGTTATTCTGGTACCTGACACATCATCAATGCCTCTCCTGTGTATGCGAAAAGTAAAATATATGGCGCGGACACAAAATTGCAGCTGTAACACTGAAGAGTAAATAATAAATAAAGAATGACTGTGAGAGATATCAATGAGAGAGTTATCAGTCAAGTTTGCGACACATCGTCATAACTTGTTCTGCATTATCTTTTGAGTATCATAAAAATGGCCTGTTCTGCATAACTGCGAAGTATCATATACATATTTCGAAGGATATTCAGGTTATTTAGCGGAAAAGAAGTCATAGTTTTAACTATCAATTATACCACGACATTGCACTCAAACATCCAAGGGGAAACAACTTGGAGAGTATGAATCTGAGAGTTGTCATTCATGCACGAGGTACATCTTCCTGACCTGTTCTGCATTCTGTGAAGTATTATGATTTTTTAAAGGGTATTCAAGTTACAAAGCGGACATGAATCTGACAAAAACATCTAAGGAAACATAAATTAAAAAGTAGGAAAGCAAGAAGTATCATTCTTGTACGCGACACATTGTTATGACCTGTTCTACATAACTGTGAACTATCATGAAACTTATCTTGCTCAGTTTGGCTGAGTACGAAATTTTCTCTGCTTATGAATATCAAAATACATTATCATATTTAACACCAATATAAAAATGCATTATCATATTTAACACCGAAAAAATTTCATGCTCATCTGAGATGAGCACGAAAATTTTTTATATCCTCGGGTCTAGGTTAAATCCACCAAATGCTTGCAACCTTACACACAGGTGTAACGCAGGTACAAGCAGTAAGTGTGGGTAAAGCTTACACCGACATGTTTCTCCACCATTTTTACAAAGGGAATTAGTTGCAAAACTTCCTGTTTGACATTCGGGGTGACAAAACTTCCAAAAAGGGATCAGCTCCTTAAGGAAAGAATTAAATGAATAAAATGAAACTGGCAGAGTTGCTTCCCCTGAAAGTGTACCCATTTACTTTCCTATTCCTGAAGTGTGAAGACTTTAAAGTTGAGGCAAGTGCTTAATCATTTCAATTATTATTGAAGACAAAACAAATATTAGATGTTATTTTTAAGTAACCATATCGCGTAGCTGATGCATTTTATTGTTCAACTTAAATAATTAAGCCGACAAACTCACCGTTATATCCTTTTATGGAATTAACAATGATTTTTTCACGACGCAAATTTAAGGTTGCCAGACATCATAAAACAATTGATTGTTTTGAAATGGCTGAAGGAATTCATTATTTTATCAAGGACACACTGAAATTACTGTCTGCAATTCAGTTTGTTTCTCGTGTGTGTGCGTGTGTGCTTTTAGAACGGCTTATGTGCTGTTATTATTACTCGAGTAATAAAAAGGGTAAGTAATTAAAAACAACGGTCCCGGAGAACAAATTTTCGATCCCTTGACCCATTTAGTCTACATTATGAAAGTTCGCTTCATTCAGCGCATTGGCTTTAGGCAACAAGACTTTTGAAATTGTTGAAATGAAAGAAGTTTGGATTTGATGATCTTGACCATTTGGCATAGATCTTCGTATACTCATCTATTTATTATACCCCCGACATACGAAGTATGTCAGGGGGTATATAGTTTTTGTCATTCCGTCCGTCATCCGTTCGTCCGTTCGTTTGTTCGTCATCTTTACGTCAAAGTTTTGTGTTAAACCTTTTTGGGTTGCTCATATCTCTGTTACCACCCATCAGATTTTTTTCATATATCTTTTTCATAATGTCTCTATAGCCTTACCTTTGATGTGAACTAGCTTAGCCCCTGGGTCAGGTCCCAGAGTGGGGCCAGGGATCAATAATTAGGACTTAGGCATTTCTATTATGTCAAAGTTTTGCGTTTAACCTTTCTGACTGCTCATATCTATGTAACTGCATTGAAGATTGCTTCCATATTTTGTTCATGGTACCTCTACATCTTTGCTTTCGTTATGGACTACCTAAGCTGCAGGGTCAGGCTCATGGGTTGCGCCAGGGTTCAATAACTAGGACTTAGCCATATCCTGTAGTTTTTTGGTATATAGTTCCAACCTACTTCAGTGGAGCCTAATGATACATGACTAGTTTTATTTTATACTGGTTTACATCATATGGAACGAAATCTAACATTGCCAAATTTGAGTTCTACAGAAGGGTGCCGCAAGGTTTTGCTGCAATGATACTGCCAAACCAGCAGTGCCACTTCAATGCTGCAAAAGTTTGACCGAGAGACCTTAATCAAGGCAAGACCATAACAAAGTCGAAGTGATGCACTTGATCGTCAATAACCTGCTTGTAATCTCTGACAGGCCAGTACCTGACAGCAACTAGATGACACCATCAACGATTTCTGCCAATATATTGCTCCATCAATGCCTACGAGGGATCTTTCTTTCCATAAACAGTACGACTCTGGAATGGTCTGCCTGCCAATATCATATCAGCTCCAACTTTGGTCGACTTCAAGCTCCTTTACGGTGCAAGTATCCGAAGACCGTTATTGTGGAGCAGGAGTAAAGTCTGTCATTAATAGTGAAAAATAAAAGAACATAAAGAGCATGTATAAAGGTGAAGCGTGGCTCATACGTGTGTTTTGTTAAGGCTGGAGTTTAGATTTTATATTTCACAGTCTTTGCTTGGGTTTTTTAGCTAAAAATGCACCAGTTCGGTCTCGAAAGCTGATATGTTTTTTTAGTTCTCCTTTTGTTCGTTGATTCCTTGAGACACTAGCTACAGTATATAGGTACACGTCCATGTTTTTTTCGGCCAGTTTTACAAACAAAAAAATCTTTTGCGACTCTGTTTTCTCCCATGGAAGAAATTCCCCTTCCAAAATGGGGTCAATCCTAAGGCTAAAGGGAAAGATTTTCTCCTAGAGTAGTAGATTCTTTCGTTTAAAAGTCTACTCCAATTGAAAAGGGAGGCAAAAATAAAAATGGCCGGGTTCCTTCCCCTGAAATGGTATTCAGTATCGAGCAATATTCCAGAAACTTGGGGAAAGAAGAAGAAAGGGCATATCCAAACAACTCCATTCAGTTAAGCCCGTGCCTACCATTCGTCATTATCAGTGGGAATAATATAAACATATCCACTAAATTTAGTGCGAAAGACGCGCGTTTCTGTATTCAGTTCTTCTTCAGTGTCACTAAGCCCCAAAAGTTTGAAAGAAAAAAAGATAATGCGCAGGTCTCGGAAGGCAACGAGCATCCCTGTCCGAGCCACACTTACTGTCGTTTTCCGTGGGATCCATTCCGCAGACACCAGGTAAGAGAGACATACGTATCAACTTGCGAGCGCAGGCGCAGTCCCCCATCGAGCCACCTCAATCCCTGTGTCTCGAGAAAGATGACAGCCAAAGAAATTGGAAAAGAGATGTTTGATGCAGAAAGAACCCGCATGAAGCCAAAAGAACTCAAACTAACAGAAGCCAAAGTTCGTATAGATTCATGTCGCTATGACAAGTCAGTCTTAGTTACGGAATCTTTGCCCACCCTATCTTTTCAAGGTGAACAAGAATTTATCTTTAAGATACTTTGGAAAACACTTAATCAAGAAATTTGTAGCATACACGGCCACATTTAACACAACTTGTGTTCGGGATTGTGCTATCGAAATAGAAAGATTTTTACAAGGAGACTAAATAGTATTGAAACGCTGCAACTGGTTTCAGTCGGTGCGTAACACATTGGCGACCTATAAATCTGTGAAATAGATTAGGTGCCGATAACTGTCAGCCAGCTGTAGATTGCGTTATTTTAATCATATTATTTCGAAACCAAAGGATACATTTAATCAAGTTTTCTGCAAAAACAATACTTAGCTCTTAGCAAATATTGAAACCTCCTTTATTTGTATATTGTTTTTGAAAATAATACAGACGCAGTATTATAGAGCGAGAACCGATATGTCAAAAAAGCTAAATGGCTATTGTCGGGACTAGCAAAAACTGCCCTCAACATTATAACCAAACCAACGGTTACACTAACTCTTATGAATGTGTACATTGCAAAATTTATTGTTATAACTTATTTACATTGACTACAGCTGGTCTGACATGTATGTGTGCTGGGTGTACAACGTCTCCCCGTACTTCACCACAGTGTGTATATTTTATGGTCGTTTGGGATAACTGGGCTTAGTTTAGAGAAGTTTGAAATCAGAGTTTAGAAATTTAGATATAGGTCCAATTTTACCTCGCTTTTATCTTCTCGATTCATCTCTGAATATGATCTTTTTTGCATTATGGGATTAAACAACAGATGTTGATTTAAAAGCAACGTAAAATTCGACCTTAAGGTTATTGACTATCCAGTCCTATTTTTGTTGCCATACTGTCTTTGCGATGACTTCTATAGTAAAAAGACTTATCGTTCCAGACAGCCATAATTTCTTCAGATCAGTTCTTGGGGGCCACTCTCGGGATTTCAAAACTCAAACAAGCTAATACGGCCAGTATTTGTACCATTAAATCAAAACAATCGATTTTTTTATTATACAATTATATATTCTAAACAGTAGTTGAACCAGGGTGATAAATTGGTACCTGTAAAATCAATAAATCTCCCGTCTCCCCACTACCCCCGCCCCCCCCCCCCCGCACCCACACACACACACGCCGAATATTTCTTTAACTTTAACTACTGAGCCTTCTTAAAATCAGTTCTTCTGATTTTGTTCACTTTTCTGAAATATCTCACATGATAGTGATATGAATCTTAGCGTAGTTTGGCTTCCATAGGTTCTTGCTGTATTGGTTATCTTTCTGATACTCTTGTCTGTCTCGAGACACAGGGGTTGAGGTGCCTCATTAGGGGACGCATTCGCTCGCAAGTGAAATATGTGGGCATCTCTAACCTGATGTCTGCAGCTAGTGTGTCTCGCGGAACGCGTCAGTAGGTGTGGCTAAGAGTGGCTAAGAGAGAGCTGATCGTTGCCTGCCGAAACCCGCCCACCAGTCATGCATCATCTTTTTGTTTTCAAAATTTTGAGGTTTAGCGACACAGAAGAAGTTAAATACAGAAACGCACGTTTGTCGCACTATATTCAGCATGGTTGCATTTATTTTTTTGTGGTCTCCATTGTTGAGCTTTTTCAGTGTACCTTGTCTGGTTGAATATTAGTTTTTTGCAGACCTTTTAACAATGTAGTCACCTAGCTGAGAGAAAGAGAGATAGAGAGAGAGACTTTGCTGCCTTACTTTTCGTTACGTCTATTTCATGTGCGTATGTGTTCTAGTTCCTGTAGGTACAGCTTGCTAGCAGCTATGATGATGTCAATTCCTGCTTATCCATATTAATATTACTACTACCAAAGAGGTCACTTACCTCGATCATCAATCTTGTCAGAGCATATACAGTTGACCCTCGTTATCTCAAACACTGATATCTCAAATTATCCTGTTATATCAAAAAACATAGTTTTGACATATTTCCTATTTTTCTTTCTTTATATTTCAATTCCTGTTATCTCAAACTACTGGTATCTCATTTTTCTGGGACTATAAAATTTACCCTGAGATATCAGAGGTTTTAGACGATCTTCAGCTTTGTGATATCGACAGCTGACAATTCTTTTATACAGAGCTACTGCTGTTACAATGTTTGTATTTCGGATAGTTTTGTTTCGTATTTAGTTTGAATGTATCTAAGCTCTAATTACTTTTTTATTATTTGAATTAAATGACTTGACTTGTCTTCTGGTGTTTTGATATTTCCAAAATAAATCAGTTGCATACGAGCAGGGCTGTTAGATATTATTACATAAAATTGTCATAATTTTCAGACAATTAAAATGAGCAAATAAGGCAAATGGCAAATAAGTGCATTAAAATGGGTAAAATAAGGCATGACCGGAAAATGTTTGATATAGACTAAAATACTAGCTGTAACATGCCTTAAGACTGTTATCACACCCACTCCCACGCATATTCACAAATCAATCGATCAAATGGCATTCAGTCTGATACGGATCACTAGCGAATATGGCTGTCATAATATGGTCTTTTCAGGTCTTAACAATAAACGATGTAACGTTGCATGAAAATATCGGCATATGCTGTATGGACGGATGTATCTGTAGACTTCTTCTGTCTCCTTATATAGTGCCACCCCATTCTTTAAAACTAGTGTTTCAAACTTTATATTCAGCAATATAAAAGACGTACAATCGTACAATATTGCAGTGTCAATAAATCACAGACATGATTCAAACTACATACAGCCGAGCATAGAGCTAAATAACGGAATCAGCATTCCTGAAATGTTATCCCTCTTTTGTTTTGACAGATGAAACCATTGAAGGGTTTTGCATTCTTGGTAGAATTTCTTGCATCTTGCAAGCATACTGGTATGGCCTATGTTTTTTTTTGGTCTAGACTGTATGGTCAGTTGCATACTGCCGAATCTGCGTTTTTCTTTTTTAATATGTTTAGCGTTTCCGAAGGCAACTGAGAAGTGCTAATGCATCAGACCTTTAATAATTAATAACAGATTTTCTATCAACAATCAAATTTTTCATTAAATCAGGTTTACTTTTCTCATTTAGCCTGATCCCTCTCAAAATAAAACGCCCTTTCTTCTTAAATGAAGCCCCGTGAGCTGGACCAAACCGCGGCCCATCCATGGAATCTTCTGCATGAGTGATCTCGTGCAGCAGAACACTGAACACTGTGTTTAGACCTTTTAAGTTGTTATTAAGTATGAATTTCAGAACGAACCGGGTTGGCGGAGAAATTACTATAACACCATCGGTATCGCCTAATTTCTGACTCCAAAAGATCATATTTTCCGTGGCCTTAATATTCTGTTCAAAATTACACCATTGACAAACCGGTATATTGCTACCGCTTTGTCATTAAATTTTTCATTCTGGGTTAATGGTCCATATTCTCGATCGGTTTCCAGTTCTATTTGTTCATGAATGAAAGTCTCACGATGTCTCATTCTGTCTGCAATCAGTTCTTTTCTGTCTACTTCAGATATTTTCGTCGAAATCGGTGAATTATGCGCATTAACATACTTTGTTAAATCGGGTAATTCCGTGTCGTCTCTCCTATACTTTTTAGGAGCTGGCCCTGCTTCCCAACTGTCAGAGAATTTTCGAAAGCAACTTACTTTTGAATCTTTTTACCTCTCAATTCATTACTCCCTAATGTTTTCTCTCCAATGTCATATTACTTCTGATACATGTTTCAATATATCAGTGGCCGATTTATTGAGGAAATTTGTTCTTTCAAGAGAAGCGACTCTGCTATTTTCATTTCAGTTTTGCTTCAGGGGATCAAGTGTTAAAGGAAGAGTTTGCTCCTCTCCTTTAGACTAGACCCGGTTAGAAACGCTTTGTAAGAAGCAAACAAGAAGTCACGAAAACTGTTCCCTTTTGTGTAAATGGCAGAAAAAACATGAAGATGTACCCATTTCCCTAAATAGTTTAAGGTCTTCTTAAGGCAGCGCGTGAAACGATACATCCAAGATTAAACAGAACTTCATGACCTGTTAGTAACGGCAATATCAAGCCAATAGAGAGTGGCGGGATGGCCTGAAAGTGCAGTGTGACCTACAACAGGGATTACCGAAATTAGCATAAGGTAGTGGTTGAGTTAAGGGTTATTAAGCTTTTTGTTATAGGATCATTCATTTTATCTTTTTTTTCTCCTTTTCTCTTAGAGACTGCTCTATACATACTGGGATACTGCCTTAAATGGCCGTTGAAAGCAATACAGTCATTCAAACAATCGTTGAGCCATTAATCAAAATACTTTCTAACAAAGCTAAGAAAGAATACAAGAGAGAGTGGAACCCTTTGATATTTTGATGACTGAAATAAATCGCGCTATTTTATATTGATGGAGTGCTTGTTATGATTTCAACAGTATGAATATGCCCAGCATTACAATTTATGAGCTCAAAACACAGCTAACCTGATAAACCCAGAGACAAAATCTAAAACGTGCAGCAACGAAGAAAGCAGCGCAAAATCACCAGACACACTAACGATTGGATGCTGCATCAATGAGGCGCATCGGAAGTCACTAAATTAAATATGGAAAATTAGCATTGAAACATTTTACGTCCTCATCTAGGTAACGCTCATGAAATGTCAAAAGATTTTTTTAACATAACCCGCTTCTCAGTCTTTTATTTATTTAATAATGGTATCCCATTTACTGTCCTCTGTATCGAAAGTTTAATTACAGCAGTCTGGTTTGGTGTGCCTAGTGCAATGCTCTAGTTTTGCTGACACAGTGACTTGCTTCATCATTTAAGCAGATAATTGATTGTCGTATCCTGAAATGTCCACGTTAACATGATTAACCTACGTGGAACGTTGTCCAGAATGCAATTACGTATTCTGCCGGAAGGAAAGAAAAATTACGACATACATGTACATAATAGATTGGTGGTCCGCATGTAATTATGAACCAAACAGAATGCAGGCAAGGACAGGCTTACACGCGTGTAAAACAGGTTTAAGTGCCGTCCCCTGCTCCTGCCCCCCGTAATTTATTACTGTCCGTTCCGAGGCGGTGCTTCTGTTGTGGTTTCCTATAATTGTCGTTGTTTGTCATCGGTGTTTGAAGTATGATCCATTTTCCTTCTGTTGAATGTGTTCTCTACTCATAAAGGAACTCTTTTAAGGTTTTCAATTATCTTCACTGTACATGTAGCTTGTGTTGTGCCGTGTGGTGGCCATTTAACGCCCTTATGTACATCATCCATAGCGCAGATTATATTTTATATATGTCCTTTGCGATCTGGATTCTTCCAAAGTCAAGGGTATTTATTCCAGTTTGTACCTTACGTACCCTTTGCCGACGGCCTAATTGTAAATAGTATTTCCAGCAGCGCCGCATCTTTGCTGCAGGTAGTTGTTCCTTTTAGCACATATTATTTAAGCCCAATCAGAAAATTTGTTGCAAAACACAGTTATCCCATAACTTCGCATAATTGTTAAAGTAACTCTGACGAATCTGTTAAATCTTGACTGTCTAGTAGACTTTTCTGTAAAAATATTCATGGTAAACACGATATTTTTTCTATCGGGCGCCTATTATGCAGAAACTGTTTTGCTACGTATACGGATACTTTGATTGGATGCGATAGAAGTTGCTCGCATCAAATGAAACGGCGCAGTGTGAAATTCGATTTACACAAATAGGCTGAGGTACGTAATGAACAAAGTTAAGATAGTACTTCTGGGAAGATAATATTCTGAGGTATCAGGAATTTTTGATTGATTTAGATTCTTATTCTAAATCATCGGTTTTGAATCATTTGTACCCTTTAGAAAATACTTAGCAAAATCATCATCCCAGAGAAGGCGAATTCTGTTCACTATAAACACGATTCCGGTCTACACAACCTTTTTATATACAGTAAAAAGATAGGCATTGATAAGAAATTACTACAATCAAACCCCACATCCCGCGCTCAGAACCAATAGGGAAAGAAGCACACACGGAAAAAATGACGTTCATGAAAGACACGCACGGTAAACCGAATGAGCAGCTCTTTCCCAACCAGGTGGTCATTCAGCTATCCTAGTCAAAAACAGCATCAACATGTATTTCATCTATTTTATTTTTAACTTACAAAAAAAATGCAAAGGTCAGATGGTGACCAAACCGCCAAATAACATATAAAGTGGACATAACACAATGTAAAATTAAGCTGACTATCGGCTCAATATGTTTGAAATACAACTGATTTGGCCGTAGCACCCCATGTCACCAATCTACTTAAACAAAAAAATCAAAATCTATTTGCGTTTGCAAACAGAGAAGAACCTGATTGAATGTCGCAACGCATTCGTAGGTAAAGCAAATCGCCGGTTTCTTAAGCGTTTCCTCTTCAGACGTAATCAGAAGTAGTGCTGTAATATTTGCATTACTTTATGTCTGAGTGATGAAGCAATTTTGTTCAGCTGTAATCATGCACTCGGTTTCGGCTTAGTTTCCGTTTTGTTTACATTTTTACTGGCTATGACCTCGGATCTGAAGGATATACACTGTAGTTCCAATTTATTATGACGTGCTTTTATGTAACAAACGTACTCAACCACAGTAAGCCACGTACTTTCTGTTTCCCTACTGTGTTCACTTTTAATTTTCTGTAGTGTGGACCCTTGCAGAAAAAAATCCCCATTCGTTTTAATACTGATCGGTTAAAAACGTTTCTTCCTTGTTGGTCTGTGTCTGTAATTAAGAATTGAAATTTGATTTTTCAGCGTTCATCGCGTGATGAAGCCAATGGGCGGAGCTAAAATTCCATGAAGCGCGAAGCGCTTCTTGTAGAATTTTAGCGACGACCGCTGGCTTCTTCACATTATGAACGCTGAAAAATCAAATTTTTATTCTTATATTTACACTTTATTTGTGAACCTGTCTGTGCCTTTTATGTGGTAATTTAGTGTAGAACGGGCAAAATATAGATCGAAGAAAAGTTAGTAACGACGTGTTCGGCCATAATGTTAAACAGCCGTCGCCCTGACGTGGCGTCAATCGAACGTTACAAGAACCAATCAAGACATTTGTTTTTATAAGACGTCGCTTGACGACGACGTCACATGATCAATTGACTTCATCGGTGAAGGAAGCCAGTTGCTCTAAAGAGTTCACCTATTGGAAGTCAGTGGCAAGTGTAAATAATTGAAAATGTCTGTTTCATTTTTTCGTTTGTATTTCTTGTACTTTCGATGTCTTGGGTGGGTACAGACATATCAGTGACAATTATCTTCCAGTCATGAACTTAAAAATATTATAATTTAGTGAAAGATATAGATAATATAATCCCTTTCCACGTAAAACCTGTTCTTTAAATGACTATTTCACAATATATATTATATGAACGGTTGAAATTAACTGAAAATCACAGAGCTAGCCTTCCATAACACACAGTACCAAATAATTCCAAGAGTTCATAAAAGGTTTGGAAAAACAGATCGGACACGACACCGTAGAACGCAAAATCTGATATGACCTACACTGTTTGCTTTAGCTACAGGACTTTCTGCCAAAGAGATTAACTCATTAATCCCTAGCGTTCCATAAAAAGACATGTGCAAACAGTGCAGACTCAGATCAGACGCCGCAGAATGCGGCATTTGATCAGGATCTACACTTTTTGCATAAAATTTATAACAGTTTCTACAAAATGATAAATCAGACACTTCTTAAATAATGTATGGAACCATCCAATTTGTAAGGATAGAAGAATCAACTGGCTGAACTAGAATATTATGGCCACTAAGTCAATAAATTTAAAAAAAAGTTAGTGGGGCTGACTTTTTTTATCAGTTCAGACAAACTATCACTCAATATCATTTCAGATATCATGTAAATTACCTCAGGGTATTTATCTCGGGGCGTTATTTATCATTCGAAAGGTGAACTCACATGCTGAATGTCATACCTTAAACGAATTTGTAAGTCACTCATACATGGCAACAAGTGCTTAATCTATACTGGAAACTGTACATTTTCATGAGTCTTTTGTGTTCGTTCGCTGTTTGCTCAATAAGACAATGATATAATTAAAGCAGAAACACATACTATTGTTCTGTAAATGTAAAATGAGATGGTTATACTTAAAGATGTCATTTCAAGATTCTACACAAGAAAGAACATAAACAATTTTTTCTCTGCTTTGCAGTTATATATGCAGTTATTATAATGGCATGATATCACTGAATCATGATCATTTACTTATAAACATCCATTTTCACATTTTCTACAAATGACTGGCAATGTCTTTGTGAAATGATCAGCTCACTATGTTTGTTATGATTGGCATCATATGACTGTTGAACTTGGGTGAAGCATGCGTTAACTCCACACCGGAAGTAGCTGAGTAGCAGCAACTGATATAAAATACGAAACAATAAATCAAAGTTATCTTCTAATAAAAAGGCACCTTCTGAATATATTTAACTTTCTCTGTTTTCAAAAGTATGAGTACAATTCATACATAAAGACTTGTAATCTATTACTGACCGCTCCAAGGTTATGTCCGCTTGTTTGTGGACTCTAGCACTATGACCACCTGAATAGCTGCCCATTCTGCTTCTGTTTTCTTATTGTGTGTTTGTGTAGGATTCAAAATAGAAAATGGATAAAAGTAGATGTTGCTGCTGTTATCAGTTCGGGTAGCTGAATGACCACCTGTTTGGAAAAGAGTTGTTCATTTGGTTTACCGTGGGTGATTTTCGTGAATCTTTGTCAATTTGTGTGTGTGTGTGTGTTACTTTCCCTTTTGGTTTTGAGGGCGAGATTTGATTGTATTAATTCCTAATCATTGCCTATTACTTTCTTATCTTAAATGACATACTGACACTGAAATATTTGGGTGGGTGGCGAAAACTATCGTAAAAATCAGGCAGACCACTGACAAAAGAGCATAAGGTGCTGTAAAAGATTATTTATTGACGAATCAAATTTCATTCAATTAAATTTTATTCATTTGTTTGTTTAATACCTGTCATCAAACAGCCATTTTCACATAAAATGACCTCAAAACCGACGTTTAAACACCTTACCAGTCAGGTACATAACCTTTAAAAGTTAATAAAAATATAACTTGAAGCAGTTAGAAATTATCCTATTTACCACTAATTTCAAAGTGAGGCTGTAGAAAATAACTTATTTAGGTTATGTCTGAAATTATTTAGGCCAAGGTCAGATTTGCAATCTCCAAATAAATAACTGTTGTAAGTTAAAAAGTAGCTAATTTCCTGATCTTCAAGGGCCTTGCGTATCAATTTCTAGACGATGCGTACAGAATTTTATTGCTTAATCATAAAGTTATGTAAGAGATCTTTCAGGGAAAATTACCCAACTGTCCATAAAAATTGCTGTAACTCCAGAATATGAAGGTGAAAAAAGACACTTTAACTTAAACAGGTTACTTTTGCTATAGTCACAAAAAATTATAATTGCTTCAAGTTATATATTTTTTAACTTTTAAAGGTTATGTACCTGACTGCTGCCTATACATTTCAGTTTCATAAGAAAAGCGTATTGTTCAATGATAAGCCTGGCTTTGAAAACAAATCATATGTTTTGGCGCAAAGCTAATAAAATGATTAATAGCCTGAGACTGGAATATTTTAAGTAGGCCCTAAAACAGATAATATAGGTATCAATCCAAAGCTGTTTATATCCGGAGATAGGAAATATGAAATGGTATTCACATAAATATTTTGTCCGTTCTAACCAAACAACAATTATCAATGTATAATTTGAAGAAAAAAACCAGTGTGTCATATTTTCGATTGAACTTCGTTCGGTGATGCATGCACCTAAAGTATACACTTTAAAAACAATCGATCGACTAACCTTGCTAGGAATGGCAGACTCATTTACACTATTTCTGAAATGCCCAGATGCGTTATAAATGTTTTAAATAAAACAACATGTAATTTAACAGTATGCATGCTTAGTGGTTGACCCAATCATGTTTAATAAGCTTGCTTCCTTCTTTATTTACATATCGATGGGTCGGACATAAAACTCAATGATAGACCCGACATAAAGCTATTTTTTAGTTTGTGGGGGCCGGAGCGTTTCATGTCTATTGCTACTTCAACTGGTAGGTTTCCCTTGCTCCAGTGTTCAGTGTTTCAGTGGTGCTGTTTGTCACTCCAGGGCTCTCTAGGTGTCAGTTTTCGCAATACGCTGTTTCTGTCCAGTCCTCAATTTTGATTCATCTTAGATTTATCCGTGATTTTGTGGTTTCCTGTGATGATTCGTTGATGGGTGAGGAAAGCAAACAATAGGCAATAAGTTTTCCTCTCTTGTGCGAAACAGTTAACTAAGTAATGCGATCAATTGCAGCAGCTGAGGATGAAGATTTGGAAGATGAAAGTACCGTTAGGCATGGCTTAACTGTCAAAACTGCAGATTCAATAACCGTGTGTGTACTTGATTTTGCGCCCAGCGCACGCCGCAAGCGAAAGTCAATATCAGCGTGGCATTTGATGCCCGGCTCAATGGTGCGGCGAGGCGTCTTGGTGCAAATCAATTACACCCGGTCGGAGCACGCTCGACCTATTCCGTGAGTCAGACGTTGACTTACGAAATTGACCGAGTGGTGTACCGCTTTGTGATCCAGCTATTACTTTAATTTTAGTACAATACCTTATTATTATTATATTTTTATTATTCTTATTATTACTACTATTATTATTATCAAAAATTGTACATTGAAAAAAATGTGACTATAAAAGCTGTCAGCCCCAGCAGGCGTGCGGCGTTTAATCGACATTGAATCAGCGGTGATTCAACGTCATGACGTTTCAAAACAGAAGTACCGTTAGGCATGGCTAAACTAAACGTCATGACGTTGAGTCAGCGTTTACTTAGTGTTGATTCAACGTTGTGTGCCCAGTGGGCTGGATTTTTAAACTCGTATAGGATTATGTATAGGTAGTTACAAACATTGATATTACTTCTTGCTAAAATGTTAAGTTATAGTCATGTTTATATCAATTAGTTCTAGTTCAAATGTACGAGGGGCATTTCAGAAATAATGTAAATGATCTCAGGGTAGTCCATTGGCTGATATTTAGCAGTGGTTTTATATATCATGGGAAAGGTAAATTCAAGTGCTTTAGAATGGTAAGAGTTAAAAGAATGTCCAAGTCACCCATGCATGACAGCACGTTCTTATTCGTCATAGGGGTGTGGATACCGGAAACTGTACATTTTCACTGAACGTCTTTTGTGTTCTTTTGCTGTTTTCTCAATGAGAAAATGGTATATTTTAATGAAGATACACGTAATACCGTCTTTTAAATGTAAAATAAGAAAGTTGTACAGAAACCATTTCCAGATTCTACACCAGTAACATGATAAACGAGATTTTTTTCTCTGCTATGAGTTTATATGTGCAAAGTTATTATAGATGCATTTTACCAATAAATTGTGATTTTTGACTTATTTGCATCCAATTTTAACAAATGATAGACATTTTATTACTAAAATGATTAGGTCATTATATTTTGCTACGACTGGCATCAAATCACGGATTAAACTGGATGACAAGTGTGCAAACTCCACGCCGGAAGTTGCAAAGTAGCAGCAATTCATGTAAAATACATCAACAATAAAATGAAATTATCTTGTAATAAAAAGACACAGGCTAAATATATTTAATTTTGTATATTGTCAAAAATTAGAAGGACATATTGAAAACAAAATTCATACATAAAGACTTGAAAAACTTGATATTTTATTTGACATACTGACATTGAAATATGTGGGTGGGTGGGGAAACTTATCGTAAAACATTAGGTAGGCCACTGACAAAAGAGCATAAAGTGCCGTAAAAGATTGTTTATGACAGAAAACAAGCGTGACGAATTAAATTTTATTTATTTTTTGTTTCATATCTGTCATCAACTATTCACTTTCACTTAAATTGACCTCAAAACCGAAGATTAAACAGCTTACTATACATTTCAATTTAGCATAGGAAGTGACGTCATCAGAAATGCGCATTGTTCCATGATTAGTCTACTTTGCATTGCAAATCGTATGTTTTAACAAAGCTGATGCAATGTTTTTCATATTGGAGTATTTTCAGTGTAACAGATAATATAGGTATCAATCTAGAGCTGCTTGTATTCAGAGTTAAGAAAATAGGAATTTGTCTTTGCATAAATATTCCGCCCGTTTCTACTCAGTGTCCTTACCCTTACAACCATTTTCAAGGCATATTTTGATGAAAATACCAGTGACTCAATTTTTTTGAGTAAAGGCCATTGGGTGATATGTAAACCTAAAAGTTAAGACAAACATTAAAAAACTCGGTCAACATTCCAAGGAATGGCAGACTCATTTACACTATTTCTGAAATGCCCCTCGTATGTACACTTTAGTCACAGAATTCTTGTATAGCACTTTGATATTCATGACATCAAATATATGTATCTGCACTGCTACACCAACTGGAGAGGACAAATATAGGCAGTGCCTACGTCCAATCCATTGGCCCATGTATGTATTTTTAGTTATGTGTTGCCATGAAATTGTGAATAAATAAATAAAGATTTGGATCAAGCAAAATTATCTTAAGCCCCCCCACCCCCAGTAATATATTACTGACCGATCTAAGGCGGTACTTCTGTTGTCGTTTTGTTGCTGTGGTACTGTTACCTATTCTTATGCCCGATTGTCTGTGGTCTTCTACCGATATGGTGTATGGTTATATGTATAGCTTCCCACTTTGCTTTCTGTTTGTTGCGTAATTTAAAATAGAAAATAGGTGCTACTGTTTCTTGTTTTGGTTGTCCATGTCAGTGCTTTTGTTTACACGTAGTGTGAATAGTGTGAATAGCGTTTTCAGTTAGGGTAGCTGATAAGCCTCCTGTCTGGGTAAGAGGTAATCATTCGGTTTATCGAGCGTGTATTTCTTAAATTCCTGATCATTTCTTATCGTTTTTAATGACTGATTGTATCAGTCATTCAAAGCTGTCACAAGCGTATTTTGGAAAGTGGCTTTCACAGCTGTGTACATCCGCTCAGAAATGAACTGATCGTAAGGTCATTTCGCTAAAAAAACGTCTGGAATTGAAAATAAGTTTTGTATGAAGTTAAGTGAGAACTTATATAACGTATTCTTGTGCAGGTATAATTATTTAAGTAGTTTTGTAAAATAAGAAGAATCCAACTAATGACATCAGCGGTAAAAAAATATAACGAATACAAACTGAATATTAAAAATCTATCCGCCAATTACCGAATTAGCCCCCTATTCAAGCGCCCCTCATATTTGATCAAGTAAATAAATCAGCTGCCGCTGAAAAAATACAATTGTAAACTTGCCTAAAACAGTATTTCGAGCACGTCAATCATTGCAGAGAATGTAATGTAAAAGAAATTCTGTATGTTTATCCACTTATCTCGCAAGTGATATACTGGACATCATACGGTAATTGTGTGTTTATCGGTGGCTATTTATAGAATTGCCATATTGTAAACATTGGAGTAGACTTCCTTGTGGTCCATAGGTAATGCGAAATACCGCAAACACTGAGTGCTTTAAAGTCAGTGAAAAGCAGTAACCGTTGTCAGAATTCAAATATTACTTGTGTACAAGAGATAGAATTTTTGCAGGTGCATTAAGTGATTTGCGCTAAATGACTTATTTACATTAATGGAGCTGGACCATTAACAACAGGACTGAAGTTTGAAATTAGTTTGAGCCGATGTAGCATGACTTTATTCTGATAGAATCAGTCATTTCAGGGCAATTGGCCCTTTGATTTCTTTAAAGAGTGAGTCTTTGAATGTGTTAGTATTTTACCTCGCTACAATAAGAAACATCAATTCTGAAAAGAAGACTCTTCAGAAAAGCAAGGAAAAGACAAAAAAAAAAAAACAGCAACTGAAAAATCTAGCACGATAGCTGAATTGCCCCCTATTTGGGAAAGAGCTGCTGACTCGGCTTATCACTTGTAATTTATTGTTTGTTGGGATGTCTTTGTCAATCTTTCCCTTTGATGTTTGGATAGAGTTTGGGATCTGATTCAGTCAGTTCCTGAAGCGTAGTTACTCTTTAAATTTACTGAGCGGTAACGCTTTGACACCGCTTTATGGAACACTCCGTTTTCAATGCAACATCAATGATTCCAAGAACGAGGAAAGATAAACTATACACCACAGACCACTTTATTCAACCTGACGCGAGGATAAGTAATTTCTGAAAAGAGACAACATTTCTTAGAATAAATACAAGTAAGCGTTTCACAGTACATAGTAATTACATATTATTTATTCAAACTAACCTGACTCATGGTTGTATAACCAGCCCTAACTATCTAGCTACGCAGTTGTAGTAACGTCAGAGCTCATGAGGTCATTATTCGTATTTTACGGGATAGTGTTTCACAAATGAACACCAGCAGTGACCGTTTGATGAACTATAGATAAGCTACACTGTATTTGGATTCCAGATAATGGACTAAATGACAAGACTTGAACTTTACTATACTGACTAGCTGTGGATGACTGAATGTTACGGTTAAAGATATTTATTCCATACTAAGTGGAACAGATCCCCTAGTGTTTATCAGTTTTATGGCCCTGTTATGTAATTACCTATGTGAGATATAGTATTTCCTTTGATGAATTAGCAGTTTCACCAGGCTCTTGCATATAGGATTATGACACCCAATAAACAATGAGTATTTGTCTTCAACGACACTGAGCCTCTTTCTGTCTTAACTCTTTGAGCACTAAAAAGCAGACGACAAAATTAACGTCTGCAAAAAATAAAAAAATGCCTTATCCAAGACATTTTATTGAGAATTCAAAGACTAGAGGGCAAACAGTGTAGATTGAGATGAGGCGGCTCATCATGAGCCGCCTCATCAAGTTCTACGCTGCTTACAAATTTTGCTATTTTCGTCACTGGTGCTTAAAGTGTTCAGTGTTTGTCTTCTGATGTCAGACGCTTCCTTTAGAGGCACTGCAAAATGAAACATCTATCATGCAGGCGAAGCGGTTATTCATTATCAGTCTTTAAAAGCACAAAGAATTGATAGAAATAATTTCACAAAGTTCGATTTATAGCTCCACAAGGACCATTACATCAATACAATGAGCCAGAGAAAATAATTTAAGAGCAATTTGATGTCAGGTTAATAAAATAACTTAATTAACCTAAATAATTGGACACATTAACCAATTGCTTTCTTTACTAAAATTCATTTCAATATTAAGCGATTTGTCAAAACTGCGAGGGAATGGCAAACAGCCCAGACCCTGATCAGACGGCTCCTTAAGAGCAGTCTGATTTGTGTCTACACTTATTGCTCACACGCTTCTGTCCACCTGTTTAGCTTCATTTTTGGAGTGTTTGCCTCATGTGACAATTTTGTGTGGGTAAGATTAAACTGAAAGTGCATTAGCTATATCAATATCAAGCTAATTTCAACCGGCTGTCAGGTTCTGAGAAGATTTCCAATATCCTAGAGCAATTGTGTGTTTCGGTGTTTAAATGCTTTTAAATCAGTTGAGTTCTTGAACAAGATTTTAGCTTTAGGTCAAACGCGAACACCCAAGACTGATCAGGCTTCATATCTGCACAGCAAAATCAATTCATCGTAACAATCTGTGTATTTATAGGAAAACACCAAGGATTCATTTCAGACTGCAAATACGAATGTAGCTTTTATCACCATGCTAAGTGATTCTTTGATACCCTGCAATATGCATAGGATGTTCATAGCTCATATTAAATCGTTATAATTCGCATTATCTATTTTTTAATTGATTTTCGCGATTTTTAATTTTCGCGGTTAGCAACATGATCGAAAAGCAAAACTATATTTTTTTCACTTGAGTCAGTTCTTTCATTAACCTGAGGCAGGGCCGCCGCAGGTTAATGAAAGAACTGGCTCAAGTGAAAAGTACCAGCAACTACCGAAGCAAACACAAACACAATATATAAACTCTGTGTCTACAGGAGACACTTTGTAAGAAACAGGAAATTATTTGCGATTTTAATATTCGCGGTTTCTAAATGACCGCGAAATACCGCGAAAAATCGACCACCGCGAAAATTACCATATATACGGTATGTTGACCGGTCAAGAGCCGCTGTTCTGAAGTACTGCTGTTGCATACTCAGACGTTTACTATTTTTTTCAATTGTTTTAACGTAGATTATGCACTAAGAAACAGTTTGCTGAAAATACTAAGATGAACAATTTACTTAAATACTACCATTTCACTTCTATATTGCTGTCATTAAAGGCGTTTACGGTCTATCTACGCTGGAGGCCAGTACGTAACGCACATACAGTCCATAAATTTAGATTTTAAACAATCTCCCAATCGTGTTGAGATTTTTAAATTTATTATCAATTGAACTTGTTTAGTCTTTCAGCTACCTTTGACTGCTTCAACAAATTTTACGATGATAAAGTTGCTGCAAGCATTTAAAAATTCTTTCTTGTATATTTTTCAAAGAAATCGTGGAAGCTATAGTCCACTTTTATCTAGTTATACATTTGTTTGTCAGCGTGCAATCATGACGTTCCTAAGCCATTGACTTATGCCGAGATTTGAGCCGCGATACGAGAAAACCAACAAAGTTGCTGTGCACCCAGCGCAGACTCAGATCAGCCTGGGCATCCGCACAGTCTGATCAGAGTCTTTGCTGTCCGCATGGAGGTAGCTTTGACCCTAAGCTACCAGCCTCTGATCAGAGTGGGTGGCTACCGAGGCTGATCTGAGTCTGAGCTGGGTGCACAACCACTTTGTTGGTTTTCTCGTGTCGCGACTCATTTAGTCCTTGCATTTAATGTGTACGTTCGGCATAATGACTCGGGTAAACTCGGGCAATAATTGTGCGATTTGTTAATACGTCAATAACTTCCACACCAAACGGGTACAAATTCTTTGGAATCTATCTTTTTCCGAAGGTATATTTCCAGATCCCTGGAAGGAATCGAATGTAATCCCGATTCCCCAAAAAGGTAATAAAACATCGCCGTCGAATTACAGGCCAGTTGCTTTATATAATGTCAGTAAATTGCAAGAACGTATTGTCTTTAAAAACTTATATAATTATCTTTATGCAAATAATTTGTTATATAAATATCAGTCTGGTTTTCTCCCTAACCATTCAACAGTATTCCAGCTTATTGATATTTACCATAGTATATGTCAGACCTTTGACAACCATCAGTTTTCATGTATGGTTTTCTGCGACATTTCCAAAGCTTTTGATAGGGTCTGGCACAAAGGTTTATTGTTTAAATTAAAACAACATGGTGTACACGGAAGCTTATTTCACTGGATATCTAATTACCTCGACAACTGAAAACAAAAGGTTGTGCTTAAAGCAAGTAGTTCTTCTCCTAAAATATTAAACGCTGGTGTTCCACAAGGATCTGTACTGGGCCCTCTATTATTTTTGATATATGTAAATGATATTTCTGAGTCCCTCCTTAGTTTAACAAGATTGTTTGCCGATGATAGTTCTCTTTATTACTCAGCCACTAGCCTGCATGATATTGACGGTATTATAAATCACGACCTCAGTTTGCTATCTGCATGGGCTAGCCAGTGGCTAGTTACATTTAATCCTAACAAAACCGAAGCAGTTTTATTCACCTTAAGACGTTTAGATACACTGCCCCGTCTAACGTTTGGCAATACTCAAATAAAATTTGTCGAAAACCATAAACACCTTGGTTTAACTCTTAGTAGCGATGGTAAATGGATTGTTCATATTGATAATATTATAACTTCAGCTTCAAAAGTCCTTGGAATAATGCATAAACTTAAATACACTTTTAGTCGAAAAGCACTTAATCAGATATGTCTTATCTATTGCCTATATTAGAATATGCTTTCATTGTTTGGGATGGCTGCTCAGCCCAGAACTCATATCTATTAGACAAATTCAAAATGAAGCCGCGCGCATTGTAACGGGCTTAACTAGATCTGTATCAATAGCATTCCTTTTTCGTGAATGTGGTTGGGTCTCATTAGAAGAAAGGAGGCGTCTACAGAAATTAAATTTTATGTATAAAGTCCATAATAATCTAGCCCCTTCTTATATCATTGACCTTATCCCACCACTAGTTAGAAATGTTTCTAACTATCAGCTTAGAAATCAAAATAATTATTCTGCACCTTATACCCGTACAGAAATCTCACGAAAATCATGTATTCCCTCGTCAATTTCATTATGGAACTCGATCGACAACAATCTGAGAGAAATAAACACACTTACAAGTTTTAAATCGAATACTAAGAAAATATACACGAATGCTTCTGCAACTCCAAGTTATTATTCGTATGGCTGTAGATACATATCTGTATTGCATGCTAGACTACGTAACAAATGTAGCAATCTGAATTTCGATCTCTTTACAAACTACTTAACACTTGATCCTACCTGTTCCTGTTCAAATGAAATAGAAGATGCCGAACATTACTTCTTTCGATGCCCAAAATACACTACGGAGAGGCTATTGTTATTTAACGCTACAAGAAATTTTCACCCTCTCAGTACTGACACTGTATTATTTGGTAAACCAGAATTGGGCACTGAAAACAACATAATTCTTTTTAAGGCTATCCACAATTTTATTAAGTCTTCAAAGCGGTTTTAGACTAGTTACAGCTATATATATATATAGTCGGCTGGTATATGCATACATGTATATGTATACACTTTGCCACCATCGTTTTCAATTCCCACCAAGATTTGGCCCGGATCACCTGACAAGACTCCTTTGTATAGCTAGGTTTCTTTTTCTTATTTGGTACTGTTTATAGTTATGTTATGAAAATGTTCGCTTGCTGTCATTATTATGCTTATTTATATCTGTTAATGTATGATGTAGGGGGCAGGCCGTAACTAATGTTGTTAGAACTTGTGGCCCAACCCCATTGCTTGTCACTTATAGCAATAAAATATGCTTAAACTAATTCTTTGGAAGGGAGCGGATGCATCAGTAATATTGCTTACCGGTATTATATCTGAATTTTAATAATTGTATAGTATCTGTCGGCGTATATACTCGTAATACTGGAAGCTGTCTTATATCTGTTTGTATCAGGCTTATGGACTCACACAAACAGACTCGATTAAACTGAGTCTGCAATCCGTCTTGTCTCTTATGTGCACTATGCTTCCGGGGGATCTTCCTTCAGATTTTTACAGCTGGTGTTTAGTGCTGCGTGGAGTTCGTAAAGGATCTTGTTGGTTCTATGCTGTTAGTGTTTGTGACTGCAATGCGTGGGTAAGATTAAATTTGAAAATGCATACAGATATCATTATCTAGCTATGTTCAATTGTCTGCGGTTAGTGGGTGGACTGTTAGATTCTGAAATGATACCTTGATGGAAATATCTTTTAGAAGTAGTTTATCTTTTGATTGACAAGGTCTCTTACTATTTAAAATGCATTGTGCCCATGAAAGGCAGTATAAAATTAAGTCATACGCAAACAGTGTATATATTTA
Organism: Ctena decussata; assembly: GCA_963989385.1. NCBI lineage: Eukaryota > Metazoa > Mollusca > Bivalvia > Lucinida > Lucinidae > Ctena > Ctena decussata. Next base: position 105,821,733 of record OZ022499.1, read on the forward strand.
TGCGGCAGCGAATATTCGCAGCCGCATCAAACTGTGCGCTTGAACAACCTATGGGTCCTGAGGAAAGGTTATGAAAAACAACAATTTTCTTCACTGATACAGATGCATGAGCAGATATGGCTTTTGCATGCCGTAAGGTACTTAATATCATTACACGACTCAGTCTTGCGTCATATTGACATTTGCATGAAAGCAGTTCAGGGTACCACGTACTCAACAGAACACTTTAACTGTAGGAGACCGAGACATTATGACATCTTCTGTAATCTGTTTGCACTCGACTTGTCTCCTGGAGTTGAACAAGGACAAACCTGTGGAATATTCTATAATTAACGGCAGGAACATAGTCTTGCAACAGCAGTCGCAGAATTCACCATGTACACAGATTTGTAAGACAGATTAGAGGAACAAGGAACGCACAGATATACATGCTGATCTGAGCACTCTCTGTTCGAAAAGTTGTAAGGTGCCTAAAAATCAGTTCTTATGACCCGTAACATATTTGAAAAGTAACTATGTGTAATCGGTAAGAGCCTATTAGATGTTTACAAATAAAAAAACTCAGTATGCGTAACCGCATGCTGTCCAAAAGGTGCCGTTGTTTCACATTTTAATAATTTTAGCATATCAAAGACCGACTATTCCATGGGTAGTGGTAGATCATTTTTATTCTGTGTCTTTGTTAAGGTGAATGGATACAGATTTAAGGTTAAGTGGTGATATAATAATTGAAGCTGGATTCTTCAATTCCATTCAAATATATTGTGATTCTCAACTACCTTACTAAATTGTAATTCAGAAATAGCCCCAAGTTTCCATTACTTTCAATTATCAGCTGCATTTCAGCATGACTGACAAAGTAAAACAAAATTCTAATGCACTTACAAATATAACGCGACGTCTAATCGGATAACGTCAAAAATTTGCGACAATATATTCTGCGATATACTGTCGCAAACCCGATGTCATTATAAAACGATGCGTCTCATTGGCTGGTATATCGCTGCTGAAAGCGCTTGCAATGGGTGCAAAGAAATATACCTTGAAAGGTGAAAATGTGAAAACGTGCATTAGAATGGGGAAAACTATATTGAAAATTGTCATTTGGGGAGGTAAATCGTCGGTTTTATGGACGCAAATTCCGTTTTATGGCTCCGCTGGCGCGTCGCTGAAGTTAACAGTGCTTCATCTTCATGGAATATACAGTATCTAAAATGGTTCTCAAAAGAAAGAAAAAAATAAAATTTCAAGATAAAGTCGAACAGGAATTATATAGTGTTGATCAGTGGCATTTCTGTTGAAAATATATCTACAAAGTCTTTGAAACCATAATAGGTAAGTCGCATGAAGTCCAAGGTCTGCCATGATGAAAATTGCGTTTGATCATTACTCTCTATGACAGCATTGTTGAGTATTGCATCATCACACCATCCAACGCAAAACCAGAAACCTTCATCCAAAGACTCGATGACACTTCTGTCTCCTGCTGTTATTTTATGACGAGACAGAAACCCATTCTCAAACAATTCGTTGCATGCCTCTAAATACTGAATAGTGTTGGAAAGGTGACTGTCATTAGCAATTGCAGATAAATGCTCTTTCATTTCAGCTAGAACATGCGGTTGCTGCATAATTTTAGCAGCATTGACATTGAGTCGGGTCCATTTATCCCTGTATAGATAACTGCTAAGCATGTCTGGAATTCTACGTTTCTCATTATTTTCAGCACGACTGAGTTCCCTTTTGTACATGCCAGTCACTGATTTCCACCCCAATCCACTGTTTACAAGCAGGAAGCATTTGTTCCATTTTCCCCTGAAGAATACAGGGCAGCAACCATATTTTTTAGCTTGTGTGATGGGCATATTATGACTTGGATGTTGTTCTGTGAATAAATGTTTTGGAAACAAGTTTTCACTCTGTATCTCTGTATCTATCCGTTCCATCAGCCACAGGGTAGACGTTTGGTTCCGCACAACAAAGCAATTAAAGCAGTTTGAGATTTGCACTTGCTCCATCACATATAAGCAATGTTACATCAAACTGATATAACGAGAAAATGTGTATTGTTTCCAAGACACATGCCATGGTAAATTGATGATCCAGACCATTTTCACTGGTGTAATATGGTCCAATTATATCATAACTAGAAGTAATATCTCTTCAGAGAAACTAAAGAATGTATGATGCTCTTTTAATTTTGTCACTGGACTCTATTTCTTTGTAAACATCATGCAAAGATGACATGTCTTCAGGAGTTATAGCATGTCCAATGAATTTGTTGCTTTTAGCATTCCAGTATATCGATGCAGAGACTTTGACCTCATCGAATATAAGGGCTCCCTCCCTTAGTGGCGCTGACATGCCTATCTTTTGCTTGAATGATATTATTTCATCATACTTCTTCTTTTCGTCTGCCAGCCGATGGTAAATAGGCCCAGGTTCTTCTCTGTTTGAACGCATGTATGTTTTGAGAGTCGACAAAGAAGGTAGTTGTAGAATATTAACTGTTTTTAAGGCCTGAAAGGCCGCAGGACTTCGAGAAAAATGACGAGCGCTACTCCGTACGTAATGATGCTATAGCTTGATCCAGTCTGTGCATTCACATTTTTTCCTTGATCTTATTCTGTTGAATGTCATTTTCCCAAATCCTTTTCAATACATCTCCTTTATCATGTTCTTGAAAAAGCTGATTGAGATCTGATGAAAAGTCACCTGATATTTTCTGGATTATAGTGTCCATCTCAGAACTTTGTTCCCTGTCCAAATTACACATATAGTTCTCATACTTTTCTAATCTTTTAGACATTTTTTTTAACTTTTACAGATTTGTTTTGCAATGTCCGTCGCCTCGACTTTGGTGTTGGGTATCTTAAATTTGTTGCTTTAGGAGGAGTCTTTCTAGGCCGTGTTTGACGTTTGCATTGGCAGCCTCAAACTGTAACCATTAAGGCATGTCTTTTTGTTGTATTTATTTTGTATATCAGTTAGCCTGCACCACAGCTCACAATCTTCATGGTCGTCTCGCATTCCCTTTGCCCATTGGTGCACTACTGCTGTTGGTTTTCTTTTCAATTTTCCATTTACTATAGGTACTTTTGTTCGACACCCGGACATACCTCATAGCCACTGTCAAGCTTCATTTGGTATAAATATGTATCAAGAATAGCATTTGTAAGTTTGCCAGAATCAATGGCAGCATCTAAAACGTGAAATTTGAAGAAAATTTCATGATCTATAAGTAATCTTACAGATTCTTTTCTTGGCCCAATGTTTGGTAAAATTCTTGTCACTGGGGCTTCTTTGATAAGCCAACGCATTGTTGCTCCTCTGACTTCTGATGCACTGAATCCATATTCAATTGCACGGACAGACGCATCAGAGATTATTTATTCACTCTAAATTCCAATGCTGAATGTTTAGGAAGAATCGGCTGAAGTTTCACATTCATTATTCTGTTAGCAAACTAAGTGTTCCAAATCATATATATTTCAGTCATAATTTTCATGTATTTTATTATCACATTTCATGGTCATTTTGGTTCATTTTATAATTATATTCCTGGTATCAGTTTTTACTGCAACACTATGCCCAAACAAATAAGGGCTATATGTCAAGGAAAACATTCCTTGTAGACATGCCCCCAAGCTGGACACAAACCGATCTGCTTAGCTATAAAATGAGCCGCGTCATAAGAAACCCTGCTTTTTGCATATGCAAACAACAAAATGCCAAGATCAACTGCATACCCGCACAGACTGATTAGCGCTTTTACACCTTTATTGTTCGCTGCATGAAATGTGTAATCTCTGTAGTTTCTTAATTTCAAATAACAAGCCTAGTCTCTGTGTCTGAGCAGGCAAGTATGTGTCTTACCGGGTCAGAAATTTCTCATGAAGAGGCTCAGATATAAGGTGGCAGAAATTTTGAAATTAGGATATACATGTAGCAAGTAAAGATATGCTTTATAGGCAGCGAGCAACAGCTAATCTGACCAGACTGTTGACTTTGCCATAAACAGGTTTTCTCATGACATAGTTCATTACCACTGCATACGGGATTATAACATCATGTATTATCCTCAAAATTGAAGTAAAATATACAAGTTGAAAACACACTCCCGACAGTTATGTTCATTTAAGACTTTTTTTTCTGGTTTCGTACCAGATATTGTCAGGGTCACTGACGAGGCTTTATTAGCCGAAACTGCGTAGTCTGGCCCATGTTCCTATTTCTGTATGTGTTCTCTGCTCTTGAAGGAACTTTTTTAAGATTTTAATTATTATTATATTTTCGTTGTACTTTTCATTTTTAATCCTTTTACTGAAAAAAATGTATATTCTATCCTGCTTAAAATGTTTCTACAAGAAAAGTACACAAACTTATAACAAATAATGTTGTGGCAGGAGGCAATAAAACTCTCAGCAGGATCAGCATCTTGATGTAATAGTGGGAGCTAATGGGCCTAGAGAAATTGCTGGCTTACAGCAAACCTTTCATCTCTTTGACCAATGAAATTAAATCTTGCCTAAAGACCAGAAATACAAAGCCTATAGAGGTACTAGAAAGCTCTGTCTGATAAGCTCTTGGAACGGTTAAAATCCCGGCTATTCCCCTGGGTTGAGGCTCATAGTTACAAAAGTGTTGTGCATAAGTAATTGTAATACAAATTAAGTAATTTCTTGCTATCAACTGTTTGTTTAAAGAGTGGAATATATGCGCGCAATTACATAATTTTATGATACAAGTACTACAATACTTGGTCAAATGGATTATCATTAATTTCCTGTGTAGACGCAAACAATAGACATAATATGGCAATGCTCAAAGCTAGTTAGTCATGAACGACTTTGTAATCACGACTGTAATTTTACATAAATAACTGTTTAGTACCAATCTTTGTTTCCGGCCTACATGTAATCTCTTGACCGGTCAAGAACCGGGAATACTCAAATTGTAATCTGTGCGTTTTAGGTCTTTGAATGGAAACTATGCTTCTTTCTCGTGGTTTCAGAAAAAATAAAAAGAAGAACGTTGTTAATTCTGCGTCAAAATTAGCGCGCATCGGAAACCGACGGTCGGATGCAAGTACCATTGTATTTTATGCGTATCATGCAGAGCTTCGGATAAGAAGATGTAACAAGGATATATCAGATATATTTTGTCCTCTTTCACAATGAAAACATACGATGTGAACCCTCATAAGAACCGCCTCGGCGAAACGATACTTATTATAGGTTACAATGTTTGGAAAAAAATAAAGAAAATTATACCTAAATTATCCCTGTAATTCCCTTCTTACATAGAACACAGGCATGTAAGCAATGCACTTCTTCGAAACTATATTCGAATAACTTGTATGAGGTATTTGTGATCTTCGAAAATTCGGTTTGTTCAAATGTTTTTCTCTTTATGCCCCCAACTTTGGAGAAGTTGAGGGGGCATATTGATTTGGGCCTGTCCGTCCGTCCGTCCGTCTGTCCGTCTGTCCGTCCGTAACACTTTTAAGCAGCTTTGAAACTCAAGAAACCCTAATGCTAGGATCTTGAAATTTTATATGTGGCATCTACATGAAAAATAAGCAGATACGTATTTTTTCTTTTTTCCACTGGTCATGTATTTCTAGAGTTATGCCCCTTTTTGACTTAGTGCATTGTAAGCCTATGGAACCTTGTTAGCAAAATATTTCAAGAACCCCTGAAGCTAGGATCATGATTTTTTGCAGGAAGCCATTGCCTATGAAGTAGATGAACTGATTAACTTTTGAAAAAATATCGTTAATTTTTTACCGAGTTATGCCCCTTTTTCAACTTAGCGCATTGTAAGCCTATGGAACCTTGTTAGCAAAATATCTCGAGAACTTTTGATGCTAGGATCATGATATTTTGCAGAAAGACATTACCTATAAAGTAGATGAAGTGATCAACTTTTGAAAAAATATCGTGAATTTTTGACCGAGTTATGCCCCTTTTTCAACTTAGCGCATTGTAAGCCTATGGAACCTTGTTAGCAAAATATATCAAGAACCCCTGATGCTAGGATCACGATATTTTGCTGGAAGACATTGCCCAAGGTGTAGATGACCTGATTAACTTTTGAAAAAAAATTGTGGATTTTTTACCGAGTTATGCCCCTTTTTCAACTTAGTGCATTTAAGCCTATGGAACCTTGTTAAAATATCTTGAGAGCCCCTGATGCTAGGATCATGATTTTTTGCAGGAAGACATTGTCCAAGGTGTAGATGACCTGATCAATTGTTGAAAAAAATATGTTAATTTTTGACTGAGTTAAGCCCCTTTTTCGACTTAGTGCATTGAACCCTGTGGTATAAAAGTACCTGTACATACGGTGAAGAACCGCTAGAGATAGGGACTTGAAATTTTATGTGTGGCATGTACATGAAAAATAAGCGAGCTTGTGAACAAAACATCCAAAGAACTGCTCAAGCTTTGTTCTTTGTTACAAATTTAATTTGGCATACAGTTACAGACTAAGATGTAGATGAACTGGTTAATACACCTTTCTGACTTATAAATTATGGAATGAACCCCCTTAGAGGCAAGCATAAGGTTGGGGGCATAGTGTTTCATAAACACATTTTCTAGTTTATTCTGGTGTAAGTTTTCACGTACGTGTATATTTAATGATAATTTGTAAAATAAATAAATTCTTCGTTTGCCTAATACATTTATGTTTTGTTTAGGATAGCTTTATGGCCACCTATCTTGGAAAGAACTGTTCATTTTCTTGCCATGCGTTTGTGTTATCTTACTACTTGTTGTGTAGCTTCATGTGACTATTTCTCATTTGGTGTCGTGGATGGGATGTGCAAGTTGATTGTATAAGTTTTTGATCATTGTCCTTCATTGAGGTGTCACTACTACCAACCGCTGGATTAGTGATGTGTTCTTTATACGAAATATTCGGTCTCGTTCTGCCTCTTCCTACCCTATATTTAATAATGGCATCTAGTATACATGCATTTTATACATGGTATAACATTTGAAAATAAGCTACTGTTTTCATTTTGTCTAATTTACAATTTGAGAAAGTGTTGGGAAAAATAATTGCTAGGACGCCCTTGTTTATGCATTAAAGTACCTTCAGAGCTAGACACATTTTCAAAAACGATGTTACTTTTACAGATTTTTTAAGAAAAAATTTCTCTTTGATATTGACATTTAAAACACTTTATTCTAAATAGCATGTCCCTCTATTATGTACCCTGGTCTGTAGAGAGCACAGATTAAAGATGTCTGCCTACTTTCAGGGAGGTACTTTAATTTTAATGTTTTTATTCAGATTTTGTATTTACCACAAATCATCACTGTAACAAGCGTCAGAACAGACCCTGGTAGTTAGTATAAAGCACAGCTGTTCTCGAAAATAAAACACAAAAAATAAATGAATAAAATCAAATATATCAGATTCATATCCTCCTTATATTGGAAACTGACGGGCAGAATTGCGAGGCGGAAATTTTACTTGTGTTTTTAAGATCACCCAAAAATCTTTTTGGAGCGAATTTTTTATAGAATAAATTTAGAGCATCTCTGGGTCATAAGAAAGTATAGCTGAAATTTCGTAAATTTTGGCCTGGGGTTTTAAAGGAGATATTTAGTTTAAAGACAATGATGGACAACGGGCGATGGACATTGATAGATCACAAAAGCTCACCTTGTATGCATCTAGTCTATGTAAGAGCACCGTGTTCAATAGAGCTGAAGGTATATACTAGTTTGTCTAAAGCTGACAGTTTGCTGGATTAATCAAAAATGTAACTCAGACCGCCTCAGATCGATCCCAAATTCAAGGCTTTGTATAGACAAACAAGCTCTATGGGTAATGTACTGCAGACTCATCAGAAAATATAACGAATTCCCAACATCAAACCCTACAGCAAACCAATAACGAGCATGACGGCATTAGCTATAATGTTTGAACAGATTGTCAAAGCAATCAGCTTAGATCCCTGATCAGGCTGCATAACACAGTTCAACGTTGTTTGCAACCAAACAATATAAAGGAATCTCCCAGAGGAAAATGAGCTTGTTAAAATATGATTAATAATATTGTGGAACTGTCCAGCATTGACAGTATTGATGTGTTTGAGTGTCTCCGGTAAATATTTTGACGACGACGAATGCGGCGGAATTGCCAATTAGTTTGGTAATGGCTTTATAACTTGTCATTTGTTAGCATTGACTCCCAAGTGCCTTTTGGTTCTGTCATATACTATTTAGTGTTCTGAACACAAGATTACTTTATCAAAAACAGCACGCAACAAATTAAAATTCATTTGTTTCAAACGATTCAATTGAACTCCTAAGAGATTTTCCATGAGCTTTTTAAGACAGTTGCTATACAAATACAGCTTTTTCGCACTGGCGAATGATTATAGCATGCATAATTAGGGCTTAAGCCCCAGTCACACACACACATTACGGAAAGGGCGGATAGTTGCGGATAAAATCCTCAGTTTATCCGCAGAATTTGTGGGCGTGGCCTATTTTTATTTAATGAATTAACGGATATAGTTGCCAATAGATGCGTATGGATACGGATAGGTACGAACTACTAACCTTCCGTTACCTTCTGTAACCTTTAGATGCGGATAAATACCTTCAGATGCGGACTGTTGTGCATGCCTAGCGGATAGAAGAATAGAGAAGATTAACTGCGACGTCCACATCTGTGTCTGCTCCTTGTATGCTCCAGTCACACACACACATACGGATTGTGCGGATACTACGGATGGCCCGTCCGTATCTATCCGTTTTATCCGTAATGGATCCGTATCAGATCCGCAGAGTCCGTAACTGTCCGTATCATATCCGCAGAGTCCGCAGGATCCGCGTCGAAATTTTGAAAAGTTTCAAAATTCGGGCGCGGATGAGTAAACCGTAATGGTGCGTTACTAAACGCATATATCCGCATCTATCCGTATCTAATCCGTGTCTCATCCGTATCTATTCCGTATCTTATCCGTTATTGAACCTATCATTCCGCAGTCCCACTCCAAGTTGAGGACCGATACGGTTTCAAGCGGATAGTTACCTTTAGTTACGGAAGTTACGGGTCTCGTTCGGCGTACTGTAACGGACTGTTTTCTATAGTTACGTTTCAAAACAAAAATGTTGCGTTCCAATACTGACAGATACCTACAGGATGGTTTGGAGAGGCGGCTGTACGGCAACAACACCAGTTGGGGGGCAAAGGACTACTATAACAGAGAGACAGGGTCGGTGCAATGGCAGTGACGCATGGTGCAGTTATGGTGCGATGTTATGTTTCTTATTTGTAACAGTGGGGTCATATTTTCATGAACTTGCCAATGGCAAAAGTAGGGCCATCATTTCATAAACTTATTTGACTTTTATCAATTTGAATTAGTTGTCCAATATAGGACAAAGTAATTCTTTTATAAATTCCAATTAGTTGTCCAATATAGGACAAAGTTTAATGGTAAAATGAAGCAATAAATATCTTCTGGTCAGGGGAGCTCCATACGAACCGAACTACCAACTGATTGTGTGCACCGCGGCGGAGGGTGAGGGTGAAGGTTTGGGCCCAGTAAAACCGGTTTCAACCCCCCACTAGTTATTACTGACCGTCCCAAGGCGGTACTTTCGTTGCGGTTGCATTTGTTTTATGTTCGGTGCTGTTCAATTTATTGTGTTCTCATTTTAACCCTTCTATAATAAAAATAGAAAATGGGTAAAAATAGTTGTTAAATGTTTTTCGTATAATTTGCTTAGTCTGTTGTAACCCTTCTATTGGTCCAAATTATTTAGTTCAATAAAGATAGCTGAGTTGCCACCTATTTTGGAAAGAACTGCTGACTCGGCTTATCACTTGTAATTTATTGTTTGTTGGGATGTCTTTGTCAATCTTTCCTTTTGATGTTGGGGATAGGGTTCGGGATCTGATTCAGTCAGTTCCTGAAGTGTAGTTACTCTTTAAAATTGAGTAGCCGAAACTTCGAAGATGGCCCATGTTCCTTCTTTCGAATGTATTTTGTGCTCTTGAATGAACTCTTTTAGATTTCTATTTTACTTCAGTGCCACTGGTGTCGTGCCATGCGGCGACCGTAAAACGTCTCCCCGTACGTCATCTGTAGTGTAGATTATATATAATTTTTTCTTCCAGGTCAGAAAAATATTCAGAGAAATCAGAAAATTTTGATTGGTTTAGATTTATAGTCTAGATTATTGCTTTTTTTCCTTTTAGATCTTTTATGGTACTAATCAGTGTTTGAATTTACTGCCTTATCAAAATTAAGAAATTACATATGCTTTCTCTGGTTTTCGTAACCAAATCATATCGGGGTCACTGATGCGGTTTGAGTAGCCGAATTCTCGAAGTATGGTCCATGTACCTTCTTCGAATGTGTGCAGTGTTCTTGAAGGATTAGAATAGTATCTACTTTATAAACTGCCGACTGAATATCTATTTTACTTCAGTGCCACTGGGTCAACCAAGCAGTAAATGGGTACTTTTTTTCAAATCAGGGAAGGACAAGGCAGTGAAAGGAGAGAGATGGGCTTCGCCTTTTATATGCTATGCCCAAGATACATAGACCCTAACCACCTACCCCCATCCTCCTCCTCCCCGTTGCCACCGCCTCTACAGTCATAAGGCTATAGGAAACCTTTACCTTTACCCAATTTATAGTTTGGATCCAGGTATACAAATTTAAATAAAAATCTAATCCTTCATGAGCACAGAACACTTAACACATTCGAGAGAAGGCGCATGGGCCATACTTCGAGGTTACGATTACTAGAGCCTCATCAATGACCCTGTCATGACCCATAACTTCCGTAACTAAAGGTAAAGATCCGTATGAAACCGTATCAGTCTTCAACTTGGGACTGCGGAATGATGGGTTCAGTTACGGATAAGACACGGAATAGATACGGATGAGACACGGATTAGATACGGATAGATGCAGATGAATGCGTTTAGTTGCGGACTTTTACGGTTTACTCATCCGCGCCTGAATTTTGAACCTTATCAAAATTTCGACGCGGATCCTGCGGACCCTGCGGATATGATACGGGCAGTAAAGGACTCTGCGGACGCGATACGGATCCATTACGGATTAAATGGATAGATACCAATAGATACGGACTGGCCATCAGTAGCATCCGCAGAATCCGTATATGTGTGTGTGACTGGGGCATTACTTTATCTAAGCTAAATATTTGAATAGATATATTATAGTTTTAATTGACAGTCTTTTAAATTTTCATATTTGAGCTGATTAATTCGTCCTATCATAGAAATTTTACTTAAATAAATGGCACACATGAAAGACCCAGTTTACGCTGTTCCAAGGAGCCGCTTGTTTGTGGCCCCTAATCTATGCCGAGGCTAAACTGTCCGACTGTTTTCGTAGTTCTATGATTGATATAAAGCAATGGAAACAAAATATGTTTATATAATTATCTTGTATTTGTATTTGTATTTGTATATAATTATCTTGTCAAAATTTTGTTTTCAGTGTGGGATTTGAACTATATTGATGTTTTGTTTCGCTTCGCGCGTTCGTCAACGCGGCGCTAATGAAGCCATTGGGTTGTAATACGCTGTTTGTGTTGCACCTATGTACCATAATGAGAAGAACTAAGAGTTTTCACTTTTGAAAGAGGTTTGTGTTGATGGATGGCTTGCAATGTTTTGTCCCTTAATCATAAAATCAGTCATATAAGTACGGTGGGACGTGATACATGTAATATAAGCTGTGTGCAATGAAACGGTTGACCTCCAGCGAGAATCGAACCTAAAACCGCTAGACAAGAGGCCAATGCTTAACCTATTGAGCTACCTCGACTCCTAATAAAGGAGGTTGGTAGTGTGTGATAGAAGCAAGAGGGCCATGAGGCACTGAATCGCTCACCTGAGCAATTGGCAAAGTGGCTTTTTCTTATGTCTAAAATTGTCAAACTATGAGTCTTGGGTCAAAAGTCAAAGAATGACCATGACCTCTTGTACTCATAAAGATGACTGTATTTCCCAATTTTTAGGCCTAAATCTTCAAAACTTTCCATGAAGTCTTATGTTCTGGCATTTTCCAATATTTGACCTTGCCATAAAAAGTCAAGGTCCACCTAAGGTCATGATTTGTACAATCTTGATAGTACTGGAGTATCCAATGCAACATACCAAGTTTCAAGGCCATCAGTCAATTGATTCCGGAGAAGAAGAATTTTCTAGGTTTTTACCATATATGGGCGTGGCGGCCATGCTGATCAAGTGACCTAGACTATATGAATAAGTTTTTGTTCCCTCAACACCTGAAGGCTCTATATGAAATTTGGTTACAAACGGTCCAGTGGCTTTTGAGGAGACTGTTTGAAATCGTCAAAATATGAGGTTTCACGGTCAAATGTCAAAGAATGATCTTGACCTCTTGTACTAACAAATCTTCATGTACTCTTTAAGATGACTGTAGATACCAGTTTTTAGCCCAAAATCTTCAACAGTTTCCAAGATATCTTATGTTCTAGCATTTTGCCATATAAAAGCACAAGGAAGCAAATTTGACCTTACCGTATAAAAGGTCAAGGTCAACCCAAGGTCATAATTATGTCGCCAACATTGAAAAAGTTGGTGGGGCATATTGCTTTTGGCTTGTCCGTCCGTGTGTGTGTGTGTGTGTGTGTGTGTGTGTGTGTGTGTGTGTGTGTGTGTGCGTCACACCTTTCATTATTGCTGTAACTTTAGAACCCTTCAAGCTAGGGTCTTGAAATTTCATATATGGATTCCTGATGGAAAATTAGCTGACACGTATTTTTTCTTTACCCACTCATGCCCCTTTTTGGAGTTATGCCCCTTTTAGAAAAATTAGATGACAATCTTGTTAGCAAGATATCTAAAAAGGTATTTGAGCTATGGCCTTAATATTTGGTATACTGATTGGGTATGAAGAGTAAATTGCCTGATCAACTTTTGGGAGAATTCCGTAAAATATTGATGGAGTTATGGCCCTTGTTTGAATTTGGCATGTTTCCAACTTTTGAACCGCTTGAGCTAGGAAGCTGATTTTTTGTATAGTTAGTAGTAGTCCTTTATGAGTTAATACTGTAGTACAGGTTAGGTAACTCTGCATTCGTTAATTATAGAGTTATTTCCCCTGATGTTCAATACTTATGCAGCTACTGGGTTCTAGAACCACTGGGCATAGGGTTTAGAAATTTTATTTATGGATTCCTCATGGAATAATAACTGACACATTTTTTACCAAGTTTACTGTTATGCCCAATTTTGGAGTTATGCCCATTCAAAAATATTAGATGGATATCTTGTTAGCAAGATATCTAAAAAAGTATTTAAGTAATGGCCTTTATATTTGGTATACTGATCAGATATGAAGAGTAGATTACCTGTTTAAGTTTTGGGGTAATTCCGTAAAATGTTGATGGATTATAGCCCTTGTTTGAATTTGGCATTTTTCCAGTTTCTGAATTACTTGATCTAGGAAGCTGATTTTTGGTATAATAGTAGTTCTTGATGTGTTAAAAATATTTTCATTAAAGATAAGGTAACGCCTATTTTGACTTAGACATTCTAAAGTTTGACACTTCTAGTGGCAAGCATATGGTTGGGGGCATAGTGTTTCACAAACACAGTTTCTAGTTTGAATTATTTTGGAAGTACTCGCGTACCCAATGATACATACTAAGTTCCAAGGCCATTGGCTTATTGGTTCTGGAGTAGAAGTGTTTTTTTTAAATCTTTCCACCATATATGGGAATGGTGGCCATGTTGGTCATGTGACCCAAAACCATTTGAACAACTTTTCGTAACCCATTCCACTGGAGGCCACATATGAAATTTGGATACAATTGGCCCAGCGGTTTCAGAGGAGAAGTTGTTTAAGCTCCCCCGGCTGGATTAGGTGAGCTAAAAATTGTCAAAGTTCATAAAAAACATACAAAACATCTGTTTGTACCAAACAGATGTTTGTATGTCTTTTTATGAAATTTGAACGGCCCCTGGGAGAAATGAATCCATATACAAGGACGGAAGCAGCAGAGTCTGATTCTATTTGGTAATATGAGAAACTGGTATAATCAGAAATGACTGATCAAATTGTTGCGCATGTGGATATGATGCGTGTCGTTACGCATCTTATTGGGCGTCACGCCAGACATGTAAAGGGCAAACAAACAAACAAACAAACAAACAAAAGGCTCCGGATAGTATGTCTTAACTATATTATTGATCTTTTTATAAAAATAACTCACGTACCAAGATTCATGATGTTTACAAATATTTCAAAAATGCGTTTGGGAGATATGTTGCCTTAAAATGATCTTATCGTTCCTGGAAGCGATTACAAGAACTTTAAAGGCGCAAAAGTATGGAAACAGAGACCAAAGCAAAAGAGTATATAAATGGAAACCCAATCTTATATTTGTTTCCACAGCAAGGATTCAATCCATTCAAAAGCTATATCACAGGGTATAATCGATTCCGCTAATTTTCACTTCCTGCAGAGACTGTACACCATATTTGGCTTCCGCCGAGACTGTCCGCGAGCTCTTGCTTCCTGCCGAGACTTCTGTACGTGATAAATGGCTTCCTGCAGAAACTGTCCTCGTGATTCTGCTTCCTGCGGAGGCTCTCGGCAGGAAGCAGAATCACGCGGACAGTCTCGGCAGGAAGCCCTTTTTCGAGGACAGTAGTCTCTACAGGAAACAAGAGTTCGCGGACAGTCTCGGCGGAAGCCAAATACGACGGACAGTCTCTGCAGGAAGCGAAAATTGGCGGAATCGATTATACCCTGTGTATATTTACCACTGAGATGTTTCGTGCAAAGCGAACAGATTTTTCAAAGAAAACTGATAATCTCACTTGTGTGTCATCATTCACAAAGCTTTTGCTGAATCATATGAAGAGAAATCTTAGAATATAATTTTTACAGTTATTTTTTCTTTTATGACTTCCGTATCTTTCCTGTCAGCTTAAAAGATGAGACATTTTATAACAATGAATTAACAATAGAATCAATCTATTTTTGTCCATACATTCGATTAGACACGAGGGGAATGCAGAGAGTTTGAAGCCTCACACAGAAAGATATTTGGATTTATACTACATTATTTTTAAACATAGTCCCTTACCAGCTCTACACAGTTTACGGTTCCATCTAGTTCGCCACTCACAGATACCCGATCGGTAAAACGCAATATCTTGGACCCTAACCAGCTCTTCACAGCAGCAGTCAGTACATCATCACCCTCAAATCTCGGGCCCAAAAGGTGTATTTTCAGCCTGGGGAAGAAGTGGTAGTCACTGGGGGCTGCTAGAGAAGGAGAACAGAGTGGGTGAAAGAGGAGTCAACTCGCGCATAACTTCCATCGAAATTCGGATGATGTGGACTGGCGCGTTGTTGAGTATCTCTCTTCCAAAAAGTATTGTTACTACTAAGGTAAAAGGTAAAGGTTTCCCATAGCCTAATAGCCGTAGGGGCAGTGGGGGTTAGAGACCCACTGTTTCTTGGGCACAGCTGATGAAAGGCGGAGCCCATCCCTCTCCTTTCGCTGCCTTATCCTTCCCTGATTCGAAAAAGGTACCCATTTACTGCTGGGTTGACAGAGAGAGTTTTCCAGTCATCGTATGGCGACAGTGAGCCGCGAACTCACGACCTTACGGTGACTTTCTGCACAATAGCCGAGCCACTCTAACCACTCGGCTACCGCGCCTCTCCAATGAACTCTCCAAAGTTACTACTAAACTGCAGCCAAAAATATGAGCCTACATTGAATCAGTAGCTAAGACATTGAAGTACCTTAGTTGCGGTACATTGTTCTATCCAAACGGAAGAAAACTGTACAAGGCTCAAAAATTTTTGACATCCCTTCGTACTCTATTTGGATTTTGAAAAAATGATATATTGACTGCAATCTAAGATATGGAAACTGGCACAATTCCTTAATATTAAACTGTGTGCATGTTATGCATTATTGCAATTAAATTAATTGATATTGTGACTCAGAAATTTACCTCAGTTTACAACCTTGTCAACTACAAAACTCATTAATATCATCCATATTGAATAGAACTTAGATTTAGATAGTTCTTAAATAACTCCGCAAGCTACAGTGAAGGTTGATAGGAACATAGGTAGAATTTGCTTACTCGAAAAGCATATTCTTTTCTTCAAAGCGCCCATATTTCGGACGAGCTTTGTCATCTAGTGAAATAGACAGGCAGTAATAAAAATTGTTTGTTTTCCTTCGCAAAAAAAACGGAGGAAAAAAGTGTGGAATACCGTAGTAATATCATTAAACGTTCCGGGGGCGTTGCATTTTTGCAAAAGTGGGCGTTATTTAGAGCATTAAGAAGTAGATCAGCCACTGCCAAATTACCTCCAATAAACAGTATTATTGTGAATGGATATACTTTCAGAGGAAGCAACTCTACTATTGTTTGCCTCCCTTCTCAGTAGGGGTCAACTCTCAAATGAAAGAATTCGCTCCTCTTGGAGAAATTTTATGTCAAAGATCTACCTCATCCAGAGAAGCAAACAGGAAATCGCAAAAGTTAATATAACGTGTTCTTTTTTTCGGTAAAAGCAGGGGGCTTTTATTCGTGTTAATACGGTATTCGTTCAGCTTTATGGTTCCTTCTGTCCCGGCAGTTCAGATCTGTCTGACAGTATTTGTGAATGACAAAATGTCTCAATGCTAGAAATCTAACAGACTTCAACAGAATAAAACTCAGTAGAAAAGAATCTCTAGTGACATTCAAATAAGTTCTAAACTGTACGAACAGTAGGAGCTCTTTGAATGTCCGTTGAGATGTAATGATATGCCGTTGCACAAGTCGTTGTCAGAAGACAACGGGGCGCACTTTATGAGACTGCGGCTTGACTCTAACTGTTATAGAGCATCATGATCTAAGCTATAACAGGGGCGGATCCAAGAATTAAGGATAAGGGGTTCAAATTAGCTGAGGGTGTTCGATTTGTGCAGTTTGACCAATGTTTCCTTATATTCCCCATGAAATTAAGAATATTTGGGCTGGGAAGGGGGTTCGTTTGAACCACCCGAACCTCCTCTCGATCCGCCTCTGTATAATATGAATTCAGTGAACCATAAAATATAGGTCAATGCCATTGGTTGAAAACTGGGATAAACTGGTCCTCATCATAAAAAGAGTAAACCCCCACAGTCTAGAGGAAACCGATTGCAGAATAATGGAAATCAGTTAGTGGCTAGGCTTTTGTGAATGCCCCCAAAAATGTAACCGAATTAGTTTTGCAAACGCTCCGAAATATTGAAACCGTGTGACGCACCCGCCCTCCCCCACCCTCCCCTTCTTCACCGTTTCCCCTTCCCTATCCCATGAAACCATCAGATTCGTCGTACCTCACGGACGTCTTGGAGATTGACATTTTCCGAGTCGAGATTTCAAATAGTACATGTACTGAATTTTATATGGAAGCTGTAAACATTTGAAAATTAGCTGTTTGTTTGTATTTGTACCAACAACAGTGAATAAGTTCATAATAATAATATGTAGAATCGTGGTCCTCGATCAAAATAGCTCATAACTTGAAAAGCATTAAACTCACTGGTCCAATCAGTTTTATATGGAAAAACGCTTTTGCCTCGAGAACCACCAGACAATATGAACACACACTAATATGCCCAGGGCTTCTCGGACAATTTAATCACAAACACGGTTAACTCTGTTAGTGGTGCCTGCTTATAAGGTTTTATAGACAAATAAGTAATTGTCCATCCCACAGATAAAATAAGACTTGTAAACATATATGGTCCTCATGAAATGTGCCGCAAGTTGAGTTTTTATTTTTGTCACAGGCGGAGGAGAATATAGAAGTGATCTTTTGTCCATGTGTATGTCCGATTGAGCGTCTGTACATCAGTCCGTCCTTCCGAAATCTTATGTCCGCCACTCCTATATCTTTCTTCGGAATGTTTGAAATTATACAGATTGTCTTTGTGCGAGTTTGATATGAAGATGTGCATGTTGTTTTGCATTTCTATTTGGCTAGTTTCGACCACGCTAC
This sequence comes from Ctena decussata, assembly GCA_963989385.1. Taxonomy (NCBI): domain Eukaryota; kingdom Metazoa; phylum Mollusca; class Bivalvia; order Lucinida; family Lucinidae; genus Ctena; species Ctena decussata. The sequence goes on from OZ022499.1 coordinate 105,839,779, forward strand.
TGCCCTTGCCGAATTAGACATTGTGTCCGCAATTCCTACCACATTTTTCAAAATTTTAAAGGTTGTTCTACCTTTAATTAAGCTGTACATGTGATTTTAATTTTTGATTATCTAATTTTGAGAGAGTTGTGCGCCTTTTTCTGACATTGGCATTTTCTCCACATTTGAACCCTCTGACCTAGAGGAATGATTTTCATTATACCCCTGTACTATTAGAAGCTGATGTTTCGATCATTCTGATGATGGTAGCTAATGTCGTGTCCATTATTGCAAGGTAATCTCGCTCTTTAAGTGACAGAAATGTCTGTCTAACGTGTATGTCCGCATATTATTATCCTGGATTAATTAGAAGTCATGCAGATTGTCCTCTTATGAAACGAATTATTATTGGTAAAATTGAGGTCCTTGCTGACTTAGACATTATGTACGCAACTATTGTTACGAGGGGTTATCCAAAATTAATGTCAGCTAGATTGTTTCTCCTTAACTGCAAATATTCTAATCATTTTGACTTGCTCTGTCCTTCAAACTACTCTCTATCTACCTGAACAAACATTTTAGCCGATCAATCCACTTTTGGAAGCATGTTTCATACTCTTCAATCTGGTCATCTATCATGTCTATCAGACGATCGAAGGGCATTTCTCGAATTGTATCTCTTTCCAGATAGATGATATTTGATTATGGAAACCGAAAATAGTCGCAGGGAGCCAAGTCTGGCAAAAACGGAGGATGTGGTAGGATGGTGACCTTCTCCAAAAACTCGGTCACAAATTATGCCTTGTGAGCGGGAGCAAGAGTCTAAGGTGTTTAAGTCCTGTTTTGGGGCAGGTTTGTTTTAGTACTTCTTCAGTTTTCTTAGTAGAACAATTTGTTGTGACTATTCAGCCTCTTGACTGGACCCTTATTAGCGAAGAAAATTACAAACCTTCTTTACCTTTCGGGTTTGTTTGGCAATACTTGAACGTCTCGCATCTTTGTTGGCCAAAATTCGGTTGAAACACTTCTGCTTTGGTTAAAAATAGTATAAGTAAGGAGGAAAATTCTCAAAAAACGGACACAATTCAATTCCAGATCAATCCCAAGACACCATGTCGAAAGAGACAACACAAAATTAGTCACCACCAACGACATCACCAGCGACTGCCATGTGAACAGCCATTTCACATGTTAGTGGTCAACGGGCGAGCCTGAACATCACAGGTTACATATCAATAACAGACATTGCAACTAACAAAACTTAAAACAACCAAAAATAAACAAAACAAAACTGCCTCCTTGGGACGGCCAATAATGAAATTACTGGGGACTTAACCGGTTTGTGGTCGACCAACCCCTTCCTTTGTTGTGCCTTGGTTTTAAAGATACTCAGTCGTTCAACCCAACAAAAACAACTACCGCACACAAGACAGTTTAACAAAAAGCACCAGCCCTGATAATAAGAAGCACTTATACCAGTGACTAAATTGTTGAAAGCCTTTTTGCCATATTTTGGGTACATTTTCAGATTTTTTGTTTTTGGCATTTGCTACATGGGTCCCCTTTTTACATCTGTCAACAAATGGGATATCCATCTTGCATTTATTTTCTTAAGTTGTAAACGCTTATTTATTTTCTTAATGTGTAAACACTTCTTCAAAATACCATAAACTCGTGTTAACGACAAGTTTGTCAACCGGGCTAATTGCCTCACTATGAATCGGACATCTTTTTCTTTCATCATAAACATAAACAGTTCGTAAAATGAATTTTCTGGGGGCTACACATGCGCTTTACGTACCAGGTTCTTTGCTTCTTTTGCATTTACGTAAGAATATAAAATAACATTAGATTTCTTGGATCTAGTTAAGAACTGTGCTATAAATGTTGATGTATACAGTTAAGTAAATGAGTGCATACAGATTTTCGACTACCTGAGGTCAAGTAGTTCTCCGACCTTTGATCAGACATATTCATCAATTTCGGACATCTCCAAAACCAATTGGCAGATTAGAACCAAATTTCGTATGGGGCCGAGGAGAATGAAAGCTTATTAAATAGTCCTGGTCATATGACCAACCTGTCCACCATACACATATTTGGGTATCTTTAAAAACCTTCTATCCTAGAATCAAGATATCGATGGCATTTAAACTTTGCATATATAGCATTTGGTAATCGAGTACCAAAACTTCGTTGAGCGATTCAGGGCTACTACAGCCCTCCTATTGCTTTAGTTATAGAATGCACTGTTGTCTATAGAATCAAACTGACCGATGATTGATACCTGTAGCGAATTTTTTTTCTGTGTTATAAATAACTACAGAATATTGAAGCGGTGGCTGAATGTTATGTCATAGTTAGCAGAGAAATGTATTTTCCTCATTCAGAAGTATCAGTAGTTCATAAGACGCTGTGATCTGGGGCCGTATTCATAAAACGACTTAAGTGGTTGCTATGCTGTTGCTAAGGCTAAATTTTTTTGAAGGAGATTCCCTGCAACTTTGAAATTTGGTCTGGAGGAACAGTCTTTGTAAGACTGTTCCTCCGGACCAAATTTCATAGTGTGTAAGACTGTTCCTCCAGACCAAATTTCAAAGTTGCAGGGAATCTCCTTTATAGATATTTAGCCTTAGCAACCGCATAGCAACGACTTAAGTGGCTTTATGAATATGGCCCCTGAATTAACGAGTACTTGAAGTCATAAAATACTTACATCAGACTAAAATAAAAACAAATTTTGTTTGAGGATCAATTTACCTTTCAAGAGATTGATTAACAGAAGGGTTGCTTACCAATCACAGTAGACTGACTGATAAAAAATAACGGTACAACTAAACCTTAGACGAATATGTCGCGCGCGTCTTACCAGGTATATAATCAATGTGTTTTGATGTTGTTTGTCTAAGATGTTTTAGAATATGTCCCATGTTCCTTCTTTTGGATGTGTTCCTCTGCTCTTGAAGGAACTTTTTGAGACTTTCATTTGACTTCACTGCAGCTGGTGTTCTGTCGTGTGGCGGCATTAAAACGCCTTCCCGTACATCATCTTGCCCGCGAACAGGCAAGCCAAGTACGCATTCTTGACCATTAATGAGCCGCGACACGAGAAGACCAACAATGTGGTTGTGCGCCCAGCGCAGACTCATGTCAGCCTGGGCATTCGCCCAGTCTGTTCAGAGTCTTCGCTGTCCGCATGAAGCTAGCCTAGACCCTTAGGCACCTTTTAAGTCCACAGAAAAGACTTTAATCTGACTGAGTGGATACTCAGACTGATCTGAAACTGCGCTGGGCGCACAGCCACATTGTTGGTTTTCTCGTGTCGCGGCTCAATTATGTTAAACAGAAGCCAGCTTGTATATTTTATCGCTCGCGTTTGCTCCTTTGACGGCATACCCTAAAGACAGTGCTTTGTGAATGGGGCTTTTCCTGAATGCTGCGATTTGGCCGAAGATAGGGGTCGGCTGGGAACGATAGGAGTCGGCTGGGAACCAGGCTGTATGGTTGTTGTTTTTACCTGGCTCTTGGCGAAATAAAAATAATAAACAAAAAACCTGATTAATAAATACAAATTTGTCATAAGATATCTGCTGGAAATGTTTATTGTCTTTAGGATATTGTTTGTTTGATTTTGTCCGGTAAGATTTTGTAAAAAGGCTGAATTTCTACGATTGAGTGAAAGTTTCTTTGTTCTTTTGTTCTTGAGCAGTCAGTCTGGGTTTTCAAATTTGATCACCAAATCATATTATTTGCATGTTTGATATCTAGTTTGCATATTTTCAAATATTAGATACCATAGATACCATATATATAATTTAAGATTAGTGTTTGTTATTTGAAAAAAGCTGTCAGCGATCTCAAAATAAAAATAGATTTTTGTCAATACACATTCTACACAGCTGAACACTTAACGGTAACGGTTATCTCAGTATTACGTTTAATGCGCTTTTGTAGTCTCGGAAAGTCTCGGAAAACCCCGACTGATTGCTATTTACGTCGAAGAGCCAGGTACAGGTATGGTGCAAAATAGAGCTACTAAAATAAATCAATTATGAAAATAATATAAAATTGATGTGTTTAACATATGTAAATGAAAACTTTTGGGTGAAAAATATATATGAAAATATACTACAGCATTGTTATATTTGGGACTGTCAAGAATATACAAGAAATAAACAATCTAACCAATTTATACAAGATATAAACAATATCAGTGAATTTAAAACACAGTGACTTGTGACAATGACGGATCGAAAGAGACTTCGCCCGTGCTCAGCGTCAGACATCTCTTCCCTCGACGGTGACCTATCATACCTTAATCTTGATACTGGTGTTATTCGAAAGGCGAGTACACCACAGGCCCCTGAGACAAGAGAAATTAAACAATCTAGTGCAGGAGCGGTAACTCTTACAAATAAGTCTTATGATGCTCTTATGTCAAAATTGTCAAAGATGGAACGGTGCTTAACAAAGTTAGAAAAGCTTGATAAACTTGATGAAATTGAAAGTACCGTAAGGCGTATGGATTCGAAAGTTGTGTCATTTGAAAAGAGGCTGGATAAAACTGAAGGAGTCGTCTCAGGGGTCGAGAAATCAGTTGAATTTATATGTGCACAATACGATACTGTTTGTAATGAGCGCAAAGATGAAAAGATGAAACTGAAAAATTTGGACAGAGAGTTTACTACAGTTAAATCAGACACAAAGGAACTGAAAGAAATGTTGATAGATATGCAGAAGTTAAATTCTGAATTGAAAGAGGAGGTGCTTGATCTCAAATCTAGAAGTATGAGAGACAATCTTATTTTCACTAACATTCCAGAGAGACCCAATGAAAGATACAGAGGATGTTCTATGCCAGTTTTTGGACAATAAACTTAGCATTTCTAATGTGGCGTTTGAACGTGTTCATAGGATACGGTTGAGAAATCCAGATAACAGAAATAGAAATAGACCTCCTCCGATTGTGGCCAAGTTTACGTTTTTTAAGGACAGGGAAAAGGTTCGAAAGTCAGGCAGATTGTTAAAGGGTTCTAACTTCGGTATACAGGAACAATTTCCTGAGGAAATTGAAAAACGGCGTAAGCCACTATACCCGTTGTTGAGAGCTGCGAGGCGAGATAACAAGAAAGCTGGTATAGTGAAGGATAGGTTGTTTGTCGAGGGTAGGGAGGTTTTACCGCCCGGTGATGCTGTTAGACCTCAAGCTCGAGCCCAGTCGTTAGAAACTACACGCCAAGCCGACAGATCACGAGGATCAGAGCAAGACATGGAAGTCGCGTCGGCGAACCTATGGGATAGCCTTGGAGGCAACATATCAAATGACTCTTTTTCTCACCGATATTTTGACATAAAATTTCTTAGTATTAATGTACGTGGTATAAAATCTAAATTATTATGCCCAGAATTTCTGGACTATATAAATACTTTTCATATGATTGCATGTTTTGAAACTTTACTTGATGATTTAGATGTTGTATCAGTAGAAAATTACCAGTGTATTGTCAAAAACCGGAAGCAAAAGGTGTCCAGAAAATCTGGCGGCATTATGATTTTGATAAGAAATGATTTGTATAAATATTTTTCTATGATAAATACCGAATGTGAATATGTTCAGTGGTTTAAATTGTCGAAATTATTATTTGGTTCAAACGAGGACATTATTTTTGGAGCAGTCTATATTCCGCCTGTCAATTCAGACTATAGTGTAGTTCAAATCTATGAACTATTTTATTCCGAAGTTGACCATTTTTCGAGGGCGAATAGAAATATAATTCTTTTGGGTGATTTTAACGCTCGGACATCTTGTATTCTTGATTATACTGAAACAGACACAGACATATACGAGGTTCTAGACATAAATTCGGAAGATATTTTTCAGTCGGACACTGTTGATCAGATTTTGAAATATGATTTCGCTTTAACCCGTAAGTCGCAGGATAATAAAGTTAACAGATACGGTAGAAATCTAATTGAATGTTGTAAGTCAAATGAACTCATCATTATGAATGGAAGAGCATTTTCTGATAAGGGCATAGGGAAAACGACATGTAAAGATAGTTCTGTTGTCGATTATGTTATATCTTCTGTGCCGATGTTCAAATATTTATCTAATTTTGAGATAAAAGAGTTTTGCTCGTTATATTCAGACTTGCACTGTCCATCCGAATTTTGTTTAAAAATTAACAATAATTTTCAAAATAACAGTGGGGTTCAGTCTAAAGTTAAAGTTAAACCTTGGACAACGTCTCTAAGTCCCAACTTCGAGTCGAATATTGACATGTCGGAAGTGAATACTATTAACGATATGCTATCAAATAACGCACGAACAGATAAAGAGTTGTTTCCAACTATGGTTTGAGGGCTGGATTTGGATTTTGATTGTTTCAGTTCCTGGTCTTTGCATACTTTTTACTTTTGATAATGGGATTATGTCGAAAATTGAAAACGTGTTTTCAAATAGCGCTGAAAAAACCTTCGGTACTTACACAAGTTCGTTTGAGAAAAAAACGAATACCAATCAAAAGTGGTTTGATAATGATTGCCGTTCTGCGTGTAAACAGTATCATCGTGCTAAAAAGTCATATAATTTATTGAAAAATGATGCTAATTATACGAATTTGGCACGAGCCAGTAAACAATATAAAACGGCGATAAAGAGGAGTAATCTTAAATATAAACGAGAATTTCGAAATAAAATACGGCAAATGCGAACGCCATCCCCAAAAGATTACTGGAATTATGTCAACAGCATAAATAAGAAAACAGCTCAACCTGACATAAGTATTCACGTCTTAACGGATTTTTTTAAAAAACTAAACGAAAATAATTCGGATACGGATGTTCCTCCCGATGTGAATTATCCAAATTATATTCTTGAAAACGAGTTAAATAATGAAATTTCCCAAACGGAAATATTAAAAGCGATTAAAGGTCTAAAAAATAATAAAACTCCGGGTGTAGATCGAGTATTAAATGAATATATAAAACAAACTTCAGCTCTGTTTTTACCTATATACCATAAATTAGTCAACATAATATTTGACACTGGAATTCTTCCAGACTCGTGGTTGGTTGGCATTATCAAACCAATTTATAAAAATAAGGGCAGTGCTGATGATCCTAGTAATTATAGGCCGATAACCATATTAAGCTGTATGGGTAAATTGTTTACCGCAATTCTCAATCAAAGATTGACCAGTTTTATCGAAGAAAATGATTTGTTAAATGATAATCAATGTGGCTTCAGAAAAGGTTATTCAACATGTGACAATATCTTTGTTTTGCATGCAATTATTGAGTATATGAAAGTTAGAAAACTGAAACTATTTTCTGCATTTGTCGACTTCGAAAAAGCATTTGACTCAGTTTGGCGGGTGGCACTATGGTCAAAACTTTTTAAATACAATATAAATGGAAAAATTCTGAACATTATTAAAAACATGTATAATGACATTAAATCATGTGTTAATTTCAACGGAGAACAATCCAAGTTTTTCGATTGCAGTAATGGCCTAAGGCAAGGGGAAAACATGTCACCTATTCTGTTCTCACTATTTTTTAAACGATGTTGAAAATTTTCTTAGTCAAAATCCTCATGTAGGTCTAAATATTTATGATCAACATATTAACTCATTCTTAAAAATTATAGTACTCCTTTATGCTGATGATACGGTGTTATTTGCAGAAAGTGAAGATGAGCTAGAAATACTTTTGAAAGACTTTTGGAATTATTGTGATGCCTGGAAATTAAATATAAATGTTGAAAAGACAAAAATAATGGTATTTGGTGAAAGAGTTCGAAGGAAACATTTTATGAAAATAAACAATAAAGTTATAGAAATTGTTGATACCTTTAAATATTTAGGTGTATTATTCTCCAAATCCCGAAGTTTCAGCTTGACTAAAAACATGTAGTTGAACAGGCGAGGAAAGCTTTGTTTGCTCTTTATCGAAAAATAAGAAATTTAGAATTACCGATTGATTGTCAACTCAAATTATTTGACAATACAATTGTTCCGATATTGACGTATGGTTGTGAAATCTGGGGTTGTGGTGATCTCTCTACTATAGATAAAGTTCAGACTGATTTTTTCAAGCATATTTTACATGTTAAAACATCAACACCGCACGCTATGTTATATGGAGAGCTCGGTCGTTTCCCTATATCTCTTACCATTAAAAATTATTGGTGTAAACTCGTCTCAGGTAATATAAATAAATTGTCGTCTACTCTCTACAGAATTCTTTTAGATGATTTCATGGAAGAAAGATATTCGTATGAGTGGTTAACTTTTATTAAAACGATATTTGACAATGTCGGCATGAGTCATATTTGGATCACGCAAAATGGCGAAAATAGTAAATGGTTAACATTAAATATTCAAAACATTTTAGAGGCACAGTTTAAACAAGATTGGAACAGTACGATACTTGATTCTTCGAAATGTATTAATTACAGAATCTTTAAAAGTGAACATAAATTTTAAAGTTATTTGATTAATTTACCACCAAAATTAATGAAGCATTTTGTATATTATAGATTAGGTAATAGTAGATTACCAATAGAAACAGGTCGCTGGGCAGGTTTAGATCGTCATTTGAGAAAATGCATACTATGTAATTCTGACGCTATCGGAGATGAGTTCCACTTTATTTATGAGTGCGCTTATTTTGATTTTGATAGAACCATTTTAACTCCTTTTATAAGAAAGCGCGGTGCTAACTGTATCACTTTTTCGAACCTATTTAATGACAATAATATCTGTAAACTAAGAAAGCTTTGTAAATTTTTGGGTGTAATTATGTCCACATTTAGACAAACTCCTGGCTAGTAAACAGCTTTATACCCAACGGACGCATAGCATTGAGGCAACGTAGGTTCTCTGTCTAGCAGTCGAACCAACGTTGCTTCGATGTTTTGCGTCTGAAGGGAAAGTTATCCGCCCTTGACAGGTCTGAAAAATGGTTTTGACGTGTGGTTTCTTTACTATAAGGAATATTTTAATGAAACTTCACAGATATGTTGAACATAAAAGGTTGCATATTGCGACCAAGAACCGTCACTCTTACGTTTCCAGCTCGTGAGTTTTCTGCCCTTGATTGATCTGAAAATGATTTTGACCTGTCGTTCCTTTACTATAAGGAATATCTGAATGAAACTTCACAGATATGTTGAACATCAAAGGTTACATATTGTGACTAAGTCACGCTTACCTTTCCAGCTCATTAGTTATTTGCCATCGATAGATTTGAAAAACGGTGTATGACCTGTTGTTCCTTTTCTCTATGGAATATCTAAAATACTTCACAGATATGTTTAACATCAAAGCTTACATATTGAGAATAAGGACGGTCACTCAGACCCTTCCAGTTCATGAGTTATTAATCTTTGATTGTTCCTCTACGATATGGACTATCTGAATGAAACTTCACAGATATGTTTAACAGCAATGAATAAGAAACAGAGAAAAATGCTTTACTGCCTAATCTAAATCTAGACTGGTCTGAATGCTCCCCATTGTTAGAAATCTCACAAGACTGCTATGTATGAGTGGTTTATATTAATATCGTTTTGCGGTAAGGACATCATATCTCTGTCTATCCCAGTTCTGTGGCTATTTAGCTATTATGTATTTCAAAAAAATAAATTACGATGACCAGCAGGGGGCGGGGTATCATGCAGTGCCGGCGATGCTTTTATTTTTCTAGTTCTTTTCCCCATCCTTGGTTAACAGATTATTCGAACTATGATAATTTAGTTCTCTCTCTCTCTCTCTCGCTCTTTCTCTCTGTCTCTGTCTCTTCCTAGGGTAGTATGCGGAAACAATTTATTTTATCTTGTCTATCGTGCTCTCTACGGCTCATTATAGACTGAAATACTGTCAAAAAGAGCTGTTAACCCGAATCAATACCCAACCGACTTCTCCCTGTCTCTAATTATAAGGACAACTGTCTCAAAGGGTATGAAACCCAAAACTATGAACAAATCGCTCCGGTGTAAAGAACTAGGGACGAGCATTATGCATCAGTGTTCAGTTTTCAAGTCAAACTGCAAAGAAAGTCATTAACACCATCTACTACGGACACAATGTCACCATAGGCTAGTTAGGCAAAACAGATCGAAGAACATTTCTTCTGAGTAAAAAAGGTTTGTGGTAATTTTATGGTGTTAAAGGGCTTCTCTATAATTGAATTAGAGCAGTAATGGGAAAAAGTCACTCATTCACAGACATCGTATTAACTGGACATGATTTACACAGGATTTTCTTGTTAGAATTGTATCTTCCTAGTAATGAATAGTGACATTTCCTTTTAAGAATAATTAATGAGCCGCGACACGAGAAAACAAACAAAATGGTTGTACGCCTAGCGCAGACTCAGATCAGCCTGGGCATCAGCCCAGTCTGATCGAGTCTTCGCTGAGCGCTTAAAGGGCAGCCAATGGTCTAAACTACCTTACTGCGAACAGCGAAGACTCTGATCAGGCTAGGCGGATGCCCAGGCTGATCTGAGTTTGTGCGGGGCGCACAACCTCTTTGCCGGTGTTCTCGTGTCGCGGCTCATTTGTTAAATACATTGACATTTTCTGACCACAGCGGATTTAAGTAGAGCATTCGTTGTCTTCTTTTATTATGGTCATGTACTTTACAATACTGTCGCTTCTTGGAATGCTTTTTTGAGCTTTAGGAAGAAGTTGTTTAAAGCATATTAATACGTAGTAGACTTTTCTACCATACATTTTGTACAGGACTGTTTTCAAAACAAGGACTATCTATCTCGTCTAATTTAAAAGTTGTGTATGCCCCCGATGGATCTTCGTGCGGCATATCAAATCTAACAAGGCATCGCAGGCGATACAAATCCCCTCACACAAGACTACTTGCTCGAGATATTGTCATACCCTACATTTGTGTGAAGTAATGTCAAAATCCGCTGAGAAATGTAGGCCCTAGAGCGATGACAAAGTTTTTCTAAAAATAGCCACAGTGACCTTGACCTTGGGCACAGCACCTTGAAAGTCGAACTTGCTCGAGATATTGTCATGCCCTACATTTGTGTGAAGTTATTTCAAAATCCGTAGAGAAATATAGGCACTAGAGCCCTGACAAAGTTTTTCTTAAAATAGCCACAGTGACCTTGACCTTGGGCGCAGCACCCTGAAAGTCGAACTTGCTCGAGATATTGTCATGCCCTACACTTGTGTGAAGTAATTTCAAAATCCATTGAGAAATGTAGGCGCTAGAGGGCTGACAAAGATTTTCTTAAAATAGCCACAGTGACCTTGACCTTGGGCGCAGCACCCTGAAAGTCGAAATTGCTCGAGATATTGTCATGCCCTACACTTGAGTGAAGTAATTTCAAAATCCGTTGAGAAATGTAGGCGCTAGAGGGCTGACAAAGTTTTTCTAAAAATAGCTACAGTGACCTTGACCTTGGGCGCAGCACCCTGAAAGTCGAACTTGCTCGAGATATTGTCATGCCCTACATTTGTGTGAAGTTATTTCAAAATCCGTTCAGAAATGTAGGCGCTAGAGCGCTGACAAAGTTTTTCTAAAAATAGCCACAGTGACCTTGACCTTGGGCACAGCACCCTGAAAGTTGAACTTGCTCGAGATATTGTCATGCCCTACATTTGTGTGATGTTATTTCAAAATCCGTTCAGAAATGTAGGCGCTAGAGAGCTGACAAAGTTTTTCTAAAAATAGCCACAGTGACCTTGATCTTGGGCGCAGCACCCTGAAAGTCAAACTTGCTCGAGATATTGTCATGCCCTACATTTGTGTGAAGTTATTTCAAAATCCATTGAGAAATATTGGCACTAGAGAGCTGACAAAGTTTTTCTAAAAATAGCCACAGTTACCTTGACCTTGGGCGCAGCACCCTGAAAGTCGAACTTGCTCGAGATATTGTCCTGCCCTACACTTGTGTGAAGTAATTTTAAAATCCATTGAGAAATGTAGGCGCTAGAGGGCTGACAAAGTTTTTCTAAAAATAGCTACAGTGACCTTGACCTTGGGCGCAGCCACCTGAAAGTCGAACTTGCTCGAGATATTGTCATGCCCTATATTTGTGTGAAGTTATTTCAAAATCCGTTCAGAAATGTAGGCGCTAGAGCGCTGACAAAGTTTTTCTAAAAATAGCCAAAGTGACCTTGACCTTGGGCGCAGCACCCTGAATGTCGAACTTGCTCGAGATATTGTCCTGCCCTACATTTGTGTGAAGTTATTTCAAAATCCATTGAGAAATGTAGGCGCTAAAGCGCTGACAAAGTTTTTCTAAAAATAGCCACAGTGACCTTGACCTTGGGCGCAGCACCCTGAATGTCGAACTTGCTCGAGATATTGTCATGCCCTACACTTGTGTGAAGTTATTTTAAAATCCATTGAGAAATGAAGGCGCTAGAGCGCTGACAAAGTTTTTCTAAAAATAGCCACAGTGACCTTGACCTTGGGCGCAGCACCCTGAAAGTCGAATTTGCTCGAGATATTGTCATGCCCTACACTTGTGTGATGTTATTTCAAAATCCATTGAGAAATGAAGGCGCTAGAGCGCTGACAAAGTTTTTCTAAAAATAGCCTCAGTGACCTTGACCTTGGGCGCAGCACCCTGAAAGTCGAACTTGCTCGAGATATTGTCATGCCCTACACTTGTGTGATGTTATTTCAAAATCCATTGAGAAATGAAGGCGCTAGAGCGCTGACAAAGTTTTTCTAAAAATAGCCACAGTGACCTTGACCTTGGGCGCAGCACCCTGAAAGTTAAACTTGCTCGAGATATTGTCATGCCCTACACTTGTGTGAAGTTATTTCAAAATCCGTTGAGAAATGAAGGTGCTAGAGCGCTGACAAAAGGTGAACATACGTACGTACGTACGTACTTACGTACGGGACAAAACCTATATCCCCTCACCACTTCGTGGTGTGAGGGGATAACAATCCGTGCGTCAGTCTGTACATTCGTCCTTTACCAGTCGTGTTTCAGCCATAACACAAGAACAACTCTAGTAAATCTGATGACATTTCACAGAAAAAATACAGCATAATAAGACTGTGTTATCTTGCACTAAATTAAGGTCCCCAAGTCTAAAGTCAAGGCCACAATCGGGTCAGAGGTCATACTGCGTCTCAAATCGTGTTTCAGCGACAACTCTTAAACAACTGAAGCAAATTAAAGCATCATACGAAAGTGTGTCACGTTTAAGGTTTGGGTTTCCATAGTCAGGGTCACGGCCAAATAGTGTATCTGCGATTACTTAAAGGCAGTTCAAGCGAATTTCATCAAATTTCACAGAAAGGTAAACTATAACGAGAAGGTATGCCACACGCAACATTTATGCTCTAAAACCCAAGGTCAAGGTCACAATCTGCGATCAGAGGTAAATTTATGTTTCCAAAATTACTCAAAAAAGTACCAAAGCAAACTTCTTTATATTCATAGAAAAATAAAGCCCAATGAGAAAGTATGAAATGTTCTCGACCCTAAGGTCAAGGTCACAGTTAGAGGTCAAATGTCAAGTTGTTTCTTCTCAATTACTTAAATACTATCTTAAGCAAATTTGATTAAACTTCATAAAAAAATTAATGAGATTGTACGTCACAAGCAAAATAAAGGTTCTCTTTCCCAAGGCCAGGATCAGAGTCAGGGCTCAGAGGTTAAATAATGCATCTGAACTGACTCAAAACTGCTGAAGCCCCTTCCTTCAAACTTTACAGAAAGGAAAATCATGACAAAATTAAATGTTTTATGTTTTGAAAGATTTAGGATCCTATGCCCAATTGCAAGGTCACAGGAGTCAGGCATCGGGTTTTTTGTTTACTAGCTCGGAAACAGCTGAAGGGGACTTGATCAAACTTGACAGAAAGGTTAAACATAATGAGATGGTATGTCATGCTTAAGATTTATGCTAAAGGCCACAATAAAGGATAAAAGGTGAAATCCCGTCTTCATGACCAGGAAAAATCACAGCAACAAATCTGATCAAACCTAATGAAAAGGTAAAGCATAATGATAAGTTATGTCAGGTGCGAGACTTAGGTACACCCATCAAGGACACAATACAGTGTTGTTAGTGGTTGAATTATGCCCCCGTAAGCAATCTTCAATTTCTGAAGTGCATTTGAACGTCACGAAAAGTCAGGTTCTATGCCTACGATAAAGATCACAACCAGGGCTGAAAGGTCAGTTCAAGGGGCCTTCGGGGGCATTTCTTGTTTTTCCATAGAAACTTCATATTTAATAAAACGGTATGGTTTCTGACCGGGCGCCGCGATTCTGCTTTTCTTCCAAGTAAAACATATGTCGTTGTCCTTCATTAGATCCATTAGAATCGCTTATAACAATGTATATACTTTCTTGTCGATCATGTCGTTTAATATTTAACTTGTAGGTTTTTTTGTTTGTTTGTTTGTTTATAACATTAGATAGACCTGATCATACAAACAACATACGAAGCTGTGCATATTTGCCGTCTAGTCATGTCAAACTCGTGCTTTTGACATTCGGTATTCCTGAAATTTTAAAGAGTAACTTCACTTCAGGAAATGACTGAATCAGATCCCAAACCCTATCCCAAACATCAAAGGGAAAGATTGACAAAGACATCCCAACAAACAATAAATTACAAGTGATAAGCCGAGTCAGCAGCTCTTTCCAAAATAGCCGGCAACTCAGCTATCTTTACTGAACTAAATAGTTTAGACCAACAGAAGGGTTACACGCCTGATTTAGACATGCTGATTGGTCTTGGCATGTATCCTTCGCTACCTTATGCATGCAGACAGGTTTTGTCTTGAAGTGACATATTTTATTAAACTGACATTTATTAAATGCAAAACTGTGTAATATATAAGTGCTATTAAATCAGAAATAAAACCTATAATAGTGCAATCTGATATTTGTTCCAGACGCATTTTGTGTTTATGTCAGCCATGTTAAAGTGCAGACACGCTGATGACCAAGCTGTTCTTTCGGTTTTACCATGCGTGATTTCGTGAAACAATGAAAGCTGCCCACCACCATCGGCCGACCGATCCGCCCTGCCCTGTTTTAGTAAATCCGGGGTTATTAAATGAGGGCTCTGTTCACTTAAGCGCACCCCTTAGTAAGTTTTTCAATCACTTATATCTGTATGGAAATTCCCACAGATTCGGAAAGAAGCAAATTTTACACTAGAGTTTTAAGAGAGGTGATAGGCTACCTGTCAGTTCTCTTTTTCTTTTTTTTATGTCATATACCTATATCATATTTTATGTGTTCCTGAATGTAAGTTGAAGAGTTACAATAAAGCTTCTCTTTGGGCTTGCATTTTATCGTTGCGTGCATCGTTTGTCTTAAATACTCGACATATTGAGCCGCTACACGAGAAAACCAACAATTTGGTTGTGCGAATTTTCTCACCTTAGGAATTGTTTCTGAACACAGCCCTTACCCAGCCAAAGCTCATTATGCGTATAATCAACAAAACCCGATTTGTTACGCGAGATAGCAGGTATAATTTGAGCCGCAACTCGAGAAAACCAACAGTGTGGCTATGTGCCCAGCACAGACTCAGATCAGCCTGGGCATCCGCCCAGTCTGATCAGAGTCTTCGCTGTCCGCATGGAGGTTGCTTAGACCCCTCGCTACCCTTTAGCACTGAGCGAAGAGTCTGATCGGACTGGGAGGATGCCCAGGCTGATCTGAGTCTGTGCTGGGCACATAGCCACATTGTTTGTTTTCTCGAGTTGCGGCTCAAATTATACCTGCTATCTCGCGTAACAAATGGGGTTTTGTTGATTATACGCACAATGAGCTTCGGCTGGGTAAGGGCTGTGTTCAGAAACAATTCCTAAGGTGAGAAAATCAACATCCGTACAAGAAACAAGGGAATGATGTCAAGTGACAAGTGTCTTATATCGCTATTATTACATATTTTATTTTCAGAATATTTGATTTCTGCAATGCAAACGCGCTATTTGCCTGATACCTTTTCAGGCTTGAGCTTTTTATGACTAAATCCCCGTACACATGGATAAAATTGCATAATGTGAGTAAGTTTTCTTATATGCAAATATTGCTTAACGTGTGCAAAAGTATTTTGCTATGCGTACACATGAGCAAAAATCTCCAAAGAGACCCCCAGGAGTATGTATTCCAAAAACAATGGAAATTGTAATTCTAAAACACAATCTTCTTTAGGTTTTCTAAAATATTGCTTAGTCTTTGCCTAGAGAATTAGAGAAAACAATGTTGATTCAACTTTCACTTACTGATATGCAAGTCTAAAATGTTTTGAGATTTAGAACATATGAAGTTAAAACAATAAAATCTTTAGAATGGAAAATTTGGCGTTTTATGCCGGTGCAGAAGTATTCGTTTATAGACAATTCAGTCATAAAATATTTGTAACCTTGTATGAAATTTGTTACATCAACAGTTTAGAAGCTCATAAGTGTCTACAATGCATTTCACAATACCATAATATGCTTAAAAGAGCAATACACTCACATATTAAATTTGTTACAAGGAAAGTTCTTTTAAACGCATCATATCACTACCCTAGCTCGCCCCATCCAAATGCCAAACGCAGAAACTCACTTCTATGAACGCAGAAGTGTTTACCTAAAGTTCTGACGTACAAAATGACATTTCAGAATAATACCCACAAAACTTGTGTCCTACTTTTGATGGAAAACTTGTACTATTGTATGATTATTCCCGTAAAAAGAAGCCAGAAAGGGTATAAGTGCTGATAACAGTTTTAAAAGATCTTGAAATGTGATCATAAGCGAATTTAAATCAATCAGGAAAAAGGAATCATCGCAACAATGTAAGAATGTCGTATAGTATCTATAAAGGGAAAATACTTACGTCAGCAAACTGAAACACTGAATTAAACTAAGTTTAAATAAAAAATGCAAACTATTTTAACGTAGGATATAAGGACATTTCAGTTACTATAAGCTCACAAAGAAATTCATGTAAAACAACATCAAACCAATGTTAAAATAACCTAATTACAAAAATACTCACATAAGCACATTCGATTTGGCGTACACATGACCAGATTTGCACATGAGTAAAATTTGAATATACATATATGCAATTCGAGATTTGCACTTGGTCTCCACCAAGTGCAAAAGTAAAATAATTGCGTATGGAGTAAAATTTACTCACGTGAGTAAAAGTGTACATAAGCAAATTTGCGTATACGCAAATAAATACTCACGTGAGCAAATCGGTCCATGAGTACGGGGATATAAGATAAAGGTAGAGGTTTCCCATAGCCTAATAGCCGTAGGGGCAGTGGGGGTTAGAGACCCACTGTATCTTGGGCACTGCAGATGAAAGTAGGAGCCCATTCCTCTCATTTCGCTGCCTTGTCCTTCCCTGATTCGAAAAAGGTACCCATTTACTGCTGGGTTGACATTGAGAGTTTTCCAGTCGTCGGATGACGGCGGTGAGCCGCGAACTCACTCGTGAGCCTTCGGCGACTTACAGCACCATGGCCGAGCATCTCTAACAACTCGGCCACGGCGCCTCTTTTTATACCCTTTCTTTTTAAATGCAAGCTCTTCTTTCATTTATTTGCTCACAAATAAGCAACCTGATTTTTTGTCTTATTTTTGTCATGTCTAGGGTCTGCAATGCAAATTATCAAAACAGATATACATGCTTGAAAATGCATTTGTGGTATGGCCTACAATTCTCTTTTTGATGTTCCTTGTGAAATATCTGATTTACCGCCAAACTCTATCGTCTTGTGTATACAGAGCTTCCGATACACATTCACTTATAATGAGGTATTCCAAACCTGTGTTCTAACTCTTGTGCTCTAGTTGCCGTGCACTGTATATTAACGCCGCACACTTATCAAGACAATAGAAGCTGCCAATTTGATTCTTTTCGACACCTGTTGCAGCATTGCGTAGCTTAAATTGGAACAATTTTATTTACGAGTTACACCGTGCACATTTTTACATTATGTAAAGTGTTAAAGCATTGACCTATTTTCTATTTGACTAAGAATTAATGATTTAATAACAGATTCCATATTCAGCGGACCGTAGGTGCATCAAACCGTCACAGTTGAAATTCAAACTTTCCTGTATTTTTTGGCTCTGCCTATTATCTTAACAGTGAGATTAAGAAATGGGCTCAGTGCTAATACGCCATTCTCGGCTATGGGAATTAATTTAAACAATGACACCTGAAGGGTTAAACATTCCGGCAACAGACATACATTGAATGAAATTCTAGTTTTTGATTGGACCATGGTACAGAACGTTTAGTAAACTGACTACATGTAATTATTACAAACATCTCATCGAAGGTCCTAACAATTACATTTACAGTCAAATTTCTAAATATTGTTTAATCTTATCCGCAGTACAACTAAAGTTATGTGCATGGGTGAAAAATTTCAGAATTATTCCCGATTTTAGAATTTTTGGACTAAGTGGTCTTCTATAAAGTATATGCAACTTTAACCATTGTGTGTGCTACGTAGCGGCGAAAACATGTACATGTACTTTACTCTTGTCTAATTTCCAATTCTGGTCTTCCAGGATCATTGGAATTGTACAGAATCATCATGACACTGACATAGAGGATCTTGCACGAGTGGTCATTTTATATGAACTTTATGAAACGAGCCTTCGGCGAGTTTCATAAATTTCATATGAAATGACCTCGAGTGTAAGATTCTGTTCATCATATGACCCTTTAAAATGGGATTTTAGCACATTCAAACTCAATATTATTTCAATAAGAAAACGCATTGTTGACATGGACGTTGTCAATGACGTTACGTGCACGCGCCAAAGTGTTCTTACACGTGTGTTTATACAATTTTTATGACACGACTTTATCCACTGAATAACAGCAACGTCAGATGATAAAGCCATTTACAAAACAGTTTTGTTCCAGCTTTCATGTAAATTCTGTTTGATGTAAATATTTAAGAGTAAAAGGATGTGAAGCCATGCATTCGTTTCGCTGAGCCTGTTAGAGGTATCGTTGCGAGAATTGAAATAAAACCGACACCTTGTCAGGGTGGGCAACTCTGCCGTTTTTTGTTGTTGTTTTTTTATTGCCTTCCTTTGCAATAGGGTTAATCTATTTCTTTCTTTCTTTCTTCCATTACGTCTTAACCTCCGAGGAGGACATCAGACGGGGTTTGGTATACAAGTGCAAAAGGGGGTTAGTTGAGATAAAAGAGGTGAAAAGTTGAGAAAAAGTATACAAGTGAAATAGAGAGATTAGTATAGATAAAAGATAAAAGCACATCTGATATTTACGGTGAGACGTGGACTACTTGGCACACAGCATGACTGAATTGTGCCACAGTAGGTAAAACAGGGATATAGGATGGTAGGGCGTTCCAATGGACTATTGTACGGGGAAAGTATGTGTAAGGAATCAATTGAAGGGAATCATTTGCTTCTCGTCGCTCTGTTATCCAGGGAGCAAACGGGAATTCACAAACTATGTTCTACCTTGTAACACTGGTAGTAGGCATGGTAGTGTATCCACTGGCCCTTATAATACAGCTGCTCATATTTGAGCCGCGACACGAGAAAACCAACAATGTGGTTGTGCGCTCAGCGCAGACTCAGATCAGCCTGGGCATCTGCCCGGTCTGATCGGGCTCTTTGCTTAGCGCTTAAAGGGTAGCCAAGGGACTAAGTTACCGTCATGCGGACATTGAAGACTCTGATCAGACTGGGCGGATGCCCAGGCTGATCGGAGTCTGTGCTGGGCGCACAACCATTTTTTGTTGGTTTTGTCGTGTCGCGGCTCAAATTTTTATTACCCAGTCGATACACGAGAAAAGTTGTGATTAAAGTGGTATTATGCTCTTTATCACACCTCTATTTTTGGGGTCAATGTCTGTGTATCTAGAATATTCCGTAATTGTCAATGTCAAAATGACTTACGAGTTCGGACTTATGATTTGGGTACTTTGACCACTTTCATTTACCAGTATATTCACTTCATTCTTGTCAATATTTACAACTTTTATGATCACCTTGTATGTTTTCATTGCCCCATCATTGCAGATAATTTATTTACGCTGTTGTTTATTCCTCACAGCTGCTAACCAAATCCTTTGAGAGCACTGTATTGTGAAAACGGAGATCTGACCAAAACAGATTTATGTTTATGTCTCGTAAATAATAAATGATAGCAAAATCACGTTTGACATCAGTAGGTACTGCTCCTTAAACAGCTTGAGTCATGTCACTGACTTAGTTCTGTATTCCCTAAAGTCTATAGTTTCCGTATTTCTTTGGTTAATATTTGTATGTTTATTAATTATTCGAATTCAGTAGCTGTTAATAAACGATGCCGTTGAGAAGTTTCAGTTCAGGAATGCGTAGTTTGGTGCAAACAGGCCAAGCCTATTTGGAATCTGGTGGAATAATACCAATATACTGAGAGAAATAGATTTAGCAATTTTTCCAAAGGGTTGTGATATTTTCTTTAGGGATAGTATTTCCAGATTGTTGAGCGCATTTTGTTAGTTTAATTTAGGAGACTACGATTACATCAAACTTGGACGAAAAAGGTGACTTAACGCACGTTTGACGTCACTTTTAATGAGTTCACTCTGCGCGCGGGCTGGCAAACAATTAAACCAAGAAAATTGTCAAAATGCTTTTAAAAGGTTTTAACTGGGTCCTTGAACACAAAAACCGTAAGTGGGTTTGCAAATAAACGCATAAGAAAACGGCAATATGACACGTAACTTGACGTTAACTTGCCGAAAAATCAACCGCCATTTTAAACATTATGATTATCAATTGTCGTTTCGACTCGAATCTTTTTGCACTATATTACTGTCAGCCTGGGGAACACTATCATGCAAAAAGATCACCCGAGGTAATCCATTTGTTTCAATGCAACGACAAAAACCTCTAAGGATTTGAATGGAGGCGTCAAGTTTATGTTATGATGGAAATTGACAAAATCTGTGGATATGCAATGACACTTATGCGTACTTAGAGTGGAGAAACGTTAAGTTCAATATTGCTGATGTCAAGAGGATCTTTGATAGTTTTCAAAACTGACGTCAAAATGGCGTAACTGTCGAACCTGGTGTGGTTGAAGCTGTGGGAATAGCACCAGTTTACAGCAACAACTTGTCTGAAAGTGTTCTGGTCATTTAGAAGCCACGACATTGCGGTTTGGTTCATGATTTTGGAACACTTCGTTAACGATGACTTTTGCTCAGTCTCAATTGCTTTACGAATGCCAATTTTGACGGCGTCATAAGCACATTTACGTTTAGTACACAACACTGTGTCGTTGTTCGCAATTGTCTACACCGCCGCAAATTGGCTTTGGTGTAAGATTCGAAGATGAAACGGCGCCTAAAAACGATGAGTTGCATTAAAGATTTCTGGCATTTTTGGTGTATAACCCTTGGGTACAAATGCGACGCGATTCTGCTCTATAAATAAACTTTCGACCTTAATAGTTTGGTTTCTGGTACCCAAAATGATACCTTACACAGCGGAAACAAAACAATTGCCCACTTTTTAAATAAGGCTGAATCATACACTGATTTGTAAAAACTTGCTAAATTTATATCCCTCAGTATACATTAGCCGATGTGTCGAGAAAACGGTAGAGAATTCAAGTGGATCTTTCACGCTGATTTGTGAGCGTGGTATTACAATTTATCAATTTGATGTACTTATTCCGTTTTTATGATTTTTTTGTATGAAAAAATACGTGTCTAACTTTCAATTCTCCCAGCTTTCTGACCGTGAAACGGTATTTTTGGGGCTATCAGTAGGGTAAGCTAATCATTATATTATCTTAAGATAAAAAAAAAACATTAAAAGACATGTATTTGGTTGCTGCCATAGGGAGTAAGAGGAAACGCATTTAAAATCTGTAGTACTCAGCGTCTCACTGGGTTAGAATAGAAAAAAAAATACTAGTAATAAAGGATAGGATAGTTTCCCTTACGGGATATCAAAGAATCAAGGGAGGTGATAACATCTCGACAGTATAATTCAACAAGTCTTGTTACAAATTTTGAATTGCCAAAATGATAAAGAATGACTTCAAATAAAAAGCAAGATAAATATATGAATTCCAGTCCACAAGTCTGAGAAAAAATAAAAAACCCGGAAATTCTTTGAAAGGATGAAGGCATAATCTTATGAAAAGAAAACAATTTGTTAATCAGAACCTGCTGTCAGACTCAGATCAGCCTGGTCATCCGCCAAGTCTGATCAGATTCTTCGCTAAGCGCTTAAAGGGTAGCTAAGGGTCTAAGCTACCTTCATGCGGACAGCGAAGAATCTGATCATACTGGGCGGATGCCCAGGCTGATATGAGACTGCTCTGGGCGCACAACCACATTGTTGGTTTTCTCGTATAGGGGCTCGATATTATGTTTTTGAAAGCTTGACGTACAACTTTTTTTTCGCCTTCCGTTTATAGAGATATACAATTTTATTTGCTATATATTTATTCAATTGACTTCATGGTTAGACGGCCATGGATACACGGGAAAAATCTTTATGAAAGGTGAAACAAACACACACACAATAAACAATTCCTGGAATAATTACTGGTAGTGGCATGCAATTGATGATTGTTACAACTGCGGTTGATGGTTTCTTATTTTTGACCCTTTCTGTACCAAATAAATAGTGAAAACTTCCACTCAGTGTCAAATATTTTTTTTTCATATTTTGTTATCACAGGGTTAAGCCGTTAAATCATATATATGTGAACATACGTAAAATATTAAGAAGCCTAAACCTTGAGGACAACCGGGTCAATTATTTTCCAACAGTTTTCTATGACGTTATTTTTAATTTCTTGATTTTTACGGCTGGCTATTTAATAAACACTAAGTCATAAGGAGCAGATATAGGTATTCAAGAGGCTATAACAATGATTTTTCTAAAAAGTACAACTTTGAAAAACTAGCAATTTTATTACGAACTCTGTTGAAACATTGTATTTAAAGTTCTCCGTGCCTTAGAACATGATTTTAATAGGAGGCAGTGTTCTGGGTTCATGTCTAGATTCTAACACTCGTTAAATTAGAAAGTCACAAAATGCATGCATGCGTGAAAAATTCAAGTACCTCCTATTTATACGTTTCTAACATATTTGAACTTCAAAAACATATGAGCCGCGACACGACAAAACCAACAATGTGGTTGTGCGCCCAGCGCAGACTCAGATCAGCCTGGGCATCCGCCCAGTCTGATCAGAGCCTTCGCTGTCCGCACGGAGGTAGCTTAGTCCCTTAGCTACCATTTGAGCACTCAAAGAAGAGTCTGCTCAAACTAGGTGGGTGCCCAGGCTGATCTGAGTCTGCGCTGGTTTCACAACCACTTTGTTGGTTTTCTCGTGTCGCGGCTCATATTTTGTGTGATACTAAACTATTATGGCAAAAAGTATAAAGTTGTCAATGTAATCATTTCAATCCAACAATTTCACACAAAAGTTTTAACCTACCTCAGCCCCAGAAAGCAGTGTCAAGTACAACAACTCAGACAGGCCCTTGCCCTATTACAACCAAAATAAGTAAGGCACTGAAAATTACTTAGCGCCACCGCCGAACCAGGCTTTCCCTGTTGTCAGACGCTAAGTGAGACTGGTCAGTGACCTTACGACACAGAACAGAATGCCACTATACTTGCAGGAAAATAAATGCTTCGTAAGAGGATTCAAAAAGATATGATATAGTGTAAATGACCTCATCCGGATGTTATTCAGCACGATATAACCTATGAAAGGAAAACATAGCGAGTATTTGAAAACCACACATTTTCTCATAAAATGTGTGATAGCAAACACAAACAAGGCTATTAAATCAGCTTTAAAACTTTCAAAAACACATTAAAATTCATTGATAATCGGCTCCGATTTCATCCCAGCACCGACCACATGAAGCCTATATATTGGGGTATAAAAGTTCCAGAGCTACCGACCTTCCCTTTTTAAAAATTGAAGTTAGATAAGGGGTCGTTGTCGGTGGCAGTAGTGTGCCCCCGGCAACGGCCCCTTATCTAATTTTGAGCTTGGAAATTCTGACATATGGCGGATCGTTAAAGCAAATGTTGATTTTAGTATGATTACAATAAATAAGTAAGGTGCCCTAATATAAATGACTTTTACGCTAATAGTGATAGCATCTGAACCTCAGACCAATCCTTCTCAATCATTCACATGTTTACTTATTAAGAGATTTTCCTATAAAACCCTATCACTCCGTTTATTTGTTCTATTATCATTTCAGAGACTGTAATATGCTATGGAAGATTTGAGAAAGCCAATATTGTACTGTCAGTGAACAACGCAAGAGAAATCTCTCCGACAGGAAGCCCTAAGAGTAGTATCGGAATATGGATCAACCGTTGAGTGAAAGCGTCAAATGCTACTTAAGAGACTGCTTCAACAGCTATAACAGTATCATATAAGTGTCTAATCGGTGCCTTCAACGTGAATTTATTTTCATAATTGTCGCTGCTGTGAGTTTGGAACTTGGAAGACATAAGTCAAAAATAAGTTACATTGGAATAAGAAAAATAATTGGTTGGGCTGACAGTTACACTTTTGGAATTATTGCCTCAGTTTTAAATAGATAGTAGTTATTGTGTTCTCTATCTGCTGTGCTGCATTTTTTTTTTTATAAATTAACGGTACTATTTCTCAAACTAATATTCGAGTAAGCAGTACGCAGCTTTACTTCTTTTCAAATTCCCGCCATCTGTGTTTGACTTTTACTACTTTGATTTTTTTTTAGAATTTTCAATTGTTTCTGGTTCTTTACTTACTATAAACACCTTACATACTTTAATACGGATTTAACTTACTGTAAAGCCATAACAAATATTAAATGTCATCAAACTTATTACATATATAAACTACAGATACGGTACAAAATGTCCACTGAATCAGACACGATGCCCATGTTTGGGTCACCAAACACAACGGAACCTTACTTCAATGTCACATATGAGGAGGCTGACTACTATGACACCTACAGCGGTTGCCATCAAATGGCACATCCTCATGAAGATTTCACACAAATTCCTGCCGTCCTGATAATTATTGTGCTATTTTATATCATAGTCGCCGTCATGGCGGTTCTTGGGAATACATTGGTAATCTGGACAGTGTGGCGCAATAGCCATATGCACACTGTGACCAACTACTATATCGTTAATCTGGCCATTTCCGATTTTCTTGTTGCTTCGCTGGTGATGCCTCTGAAACTATTGGAATGGACTGCTGACTGTTCGTGGCAGGTGTTCAGAACCGATGCCTTGTGTGCTGTTATAAACTACCTACTGCCTATATTTGTATTCACAAGTGTTCTTACCCTGGTCTTCATCTCGATAGAAAGGTGAGTACATTCCTTTATTTATTTACAAATGAGCCGCGACACGAGATAACCAACAATGTGGTTGTGTGCCTAGCGAAGACTCAGATCAGTCTGGACTGCCGCCCAGTCTGG
The DNA here is from genome assembly GCA_963989385.1 of Ctena decussata. Lineage (NCBI taxonomy): Eukaryota > Metazoa > Mollusca > Bivalvia > Lucinida > Lucinidae > Ctena > Ctena decussata. The sequence goes on from OZ022499.1 coordinate 105,865,235, forward strand.
CCAGACTCTTCGCTAAGCGCTTAAAAGGTAGCCAAGGGACTAAGCTACCTTCATGCGGACAGCGAAGACTCTGATCAGACGTGGCGGATGCCCAGGCTGATCTGAGTCTGCACTGGGCGCAAAACCACATTGTTGGTTTTGTCGTGTCGCGGCTCAAATATCTTATCATGTTTGATGATAATTTGAAGAAAACATTTTCGCCTTTCAAATCTTTTCCGATAGCTGCCACACAGACACAAATCGTAATTGAGCACACCAGACTGAGCCCTTTCCATGCTGTGCAAATTCATACATATGGCGGTATCAGACATTTTCATACCGTCGTACGAAAGTGATTTTCGTGAGATTCAGTCTCATGTCCTGCATACCTCTATGAATCCGTTTAAGGTGGTGATTTGTGATGTATACAAAAAACTCAATAAAACCATAAAAATTATCGTTTCTCTCTTAAAGTTAGCAGACTTCTTTTTTTTGTTGTTCTCTACAGTTAAGAAAACAAAATAGAGGGACATGCTGTTTAAAAAGGTGTTTTTATATGAAAAGATCAAAGGGTAATTTTCTGCGCAGAAATCTAAAAAATGGAATCCGTTCTTGAAAATTTGCTTAGCTCTGAAGATACTTTGATCCATTAAAAAAAGCGTCCTAGCGATTATTCGTTTCAATTCTTTCTCAAATTGTAAGGTAGACCAAATATTTAGACACGAGCCACACCATTTTTTATCTGTGCAGCCTGATAACGTGCAGCAAAAATGGAAAAAAATAATTGCTAGGACGCTCTTCATAATACATTGATTTAAGTTCAGACCTAGTTACATTTTCAATAATGATGGTCATTTTTTAGATTTATTCGCACAAAATTACCCTTTGGTCTTTTCGTATATAAATCCTTCTTAACATCAACAAGTCCTGCATTTTGAAATTCTGAATTGTGAGAAACAACATAAAGAAGGCATCTGATAAGTTTTGGAAAGATCTGTTGTATTTTCAGAATTTCATGCAGATTTTTGTCTTTGCCCCAAATCAATGATAATCACCACCTTAAAGAGAAGCTGAGAATCCTACCTCGAACCGTTTCGGCTTGCAAATTAATATAAAAAAATGTAACATATGCTCTAATTAGGAGACCTGTACAAGTCTATATGTTGCCAGTTGCGGATTTGTCTCTAATTATTTCGAGTAGATTTTTTCAGGCTACAGTTTGATATATTGTGTAATAATACTTACCTAAACTTTAGGTGTAGTATTGTTATTTTGAATACACCTTCAAAGAAACTTGAGGATACTTTCTTTAAAATGCCTCAGTTTAAAACAAAATCGTGGTCGTCATGAAAAGGAATGCAAACTTTTTTTTTATACTTTTCATGTATCTTATATAGTAGGAGAAATTGGGAACAATGGACCGATAACATTGTATGGAATTTCTTGGCAACTATTTTACTGTATTTAACAAACACCCTGTGTTTCCCGCACTTTTATTGCCTGGCAAAACCTATTTGACACGGGGTATTTCCTTTAATGAAAAATCAGTTTCACAGAATTGTTGCATAGTAAATATGATATAGAGTGCGCCGTGCGTGCGTGCGTATGTGTGTTGGTGTCGCACGGGCTATTACATTGTTCCATAAAGGATACTTACTTTTGAAAATATTGTAAAACAAGAAAAAAAGTAAAGAAGCACGCATGTGTTTTACATGTTTTTTCCAAACAATAATGGTTCGGTATTCGATACTTTCCACACAGTGTTGTAAGATTAAATCTCGGGATAGAATAGGACATAAGTACATATGAGCCGCGACACGAGAAAACCAACAATGTGGTTGTGCGCCCAGCGCAGACTCAGATCAGCCTGGGCATCCGCCCAGTCTGATCAGAGTCTTCGCTGTCCGCATGGAGGTAGCTTAGACCCTTAGCTACCCTTTAAGCGCTTAACGAAGAGTCTGATTAGACTGGGCGGATGCCCAGGCTGATCTGGGTCTGCGCTGGGCGCACAACCACATTGTTGGTATTCTCGCGTCGCGGCTCATTATATTGGAAAAGATAAGTCTAAGCAACCAGTGCTGACCAACATCAGACTGCTCTTAGTCTGATCAGGCTCTACACTTTTTCTATTTCATTTGCATCTTTTGTATGCATCACTGTACTTTAGAACCAAACAGTTCCATGCGAAGACCTAAAATTAAAACTTTTTTCCAGTACACATTTAAGAAGTAAAAAATTAAATCAATATTTTGCCTACCAAAATTCAAGATATGGGAAAGAGGCTCCACTTAACTCGACTATCGCGTAAACAAACTTTGCTTTTGTGTACAATGCTGATATGATGGTTTAGCAATGCGACTTTGCTTTCAAACTACAATGTACTCTGTTTGAGTTGAAGGCTGTTGTGAAATGAAAACAGACCTTGGCTTGTTTCTTTGCGTACATTCACGACGAATGATGCGACAGTCTTGCGTGCATTATAAGGAATGACATGAAAACAAACTATTAAATTTTTCGTGATGATTCCTATGTCGATGTCTCTGTTAAGTTAATGTCAAATCAAAGTAATTTAGCAGACACGATTTCTTTACATTTAAATACCTACCAAGGCTGCACAAAATAATTCCATTAGGAGTATTTATTTGATTTAATAAGATACCTATCTACAAAAGAGTGACAGTTGCGTTTTGCTGCTTCTTTCTCTACCAATCCATTCTAGTAACTGTGCTTTCGAAGAGAATTATGGTACATTTGTACACATTCAGAGGAAGCAATTCTGCAATAATAATTTTGTACTGGATCTATGAGAAAATTATTTGAGCCGCGACATAAGAAACCAACAATGTGGTTGTGCGTCCAGCACAGACTCAGATCAGCCTGGGCATCCGCCCAGTCTGATCAGTCTTTGCTGTCCGCATGGAGGTAGCTTAGACCCTTAGCTGCCCTTTGAGCGCCTAGCGGAGAGTCTGGTCAGACTGGGCTGATGTCCAGGCTGATCTGAGTCTGCGCTGGGCGCACAACCACATTGTTGGTTTTGTCGTGTCGCGGCTCATTTGGTGTAAGAGCTAAGCCCCATTTGGAAAAGGCTTCTTCGTCCAAGAAGGCAAACAGGAAATCTCAAAAGCCGTTTCCCTTTGTGATTATGCCTAAAAAGTGTATCTGTATCCCTTTGCTCATCCATCACCTAGTCAGATTTCTTTTTGTATTGTGTCTTGCGTAAAATATAAATACCCTTCAAAATTCAAATCAAACTCGGATGGATCCAAAGGTGTATATACTACTGTACACTGGTGACTTAATATGCTCCCCGAATCGTGAGCATATAGTTGCCGTTTTGTCCGTCCGTCTGTCCGTCCGTCCGTCCGTCACTCTTTTGTCTGGAGCATATCTCTAGAAGTATAAGGGGGAACTAAACGAAAATTCACACATTGATAGAGGACAATTAGGGAAAGTGCAGTGCACAAGAACCGTAACCCTGTCACAAGTATTTACGAAGTTAGCTCCCTTTTCAGTTTTTTCAATATTTTGCTTTTCCGGAGCATATCTCTGAAAGTATAAATGAGAACTAAATGAAACTTCACACATTGATAGAGGACAATGAGAGAAAGTGCAGTGCACAAGAAATGTAACCCTGTCGCAAGTATTTACGAAGTTATCTCCCTTACCAGTTTTGTCAATATTTTGCTTGTCCGGTTCATATCTCTGAAAGTATAAGGGGGAACTAAATGAAACTTCACAATTGATAGAGGACAATGAGAGAAAGTGCAATGCACAAGAACCGTAACCCTGTCACAAATATTTACGAAGTAAGCTGCCTTTCCAGTTATTTCAATATTTTGCTTGTCCGGAGCATATCTCCAAAAGCATAAATGGGAACTAAATGAAACTTCATACATTAAAAGAGGATTTTGAGAGAAAGTGCAGTGCACAAGAACCGTAACCTTGTCACAAGTATTTATGAAGTGAGTTCCCTTTCCCGTTTTTTACAATACTTTGCTTGTCTGGAGCATATCTCCAAACGTAATAAAGGGAACTTTATGAAACTTCTTACATTAAAAGAGGGCGTTAAGAGGAAGTGCAGAGCACAAGAACCATTACCCTGTCTAAATTATTTACAAGGTTAGCTCCCTTCGTATTTTTTCAGTATTCTGTTTGTCTGGAGCATATCTCTGAAAATATAAAAAGGAACTTAATGAAACTTCACACACCAATAGAGGGCAATGAGTAAAATTGCAGACTAGAACCATTACCCTGTCATAAGTACTTACATAGTTAGCACCCTTCTTAATTTTTGCTTTGTTTTGTTTGTCTGGAGCATATTTTTGAAAGTTTTGAAGGAACTCAAATGAAACTGTCGCACATAGATAGAGGGCAACGAAAGGAAGTCTATAACCCTACCCTTCACCAGGATACCCATTCCCCTATCTGAAGCCTTAGGGGAGCATCCATCGGTTCCACCGAATTTCTTGTTTTCATAGCCATCGATGTGGGCAGTTGCTGCAGGACTATCATGTGAAGCGCATCGTCAGAAAACAACCAAATGGCATCCCTAAAATATCTCTCCGTTCTTCATCACAGTATAGGCTCTATACTCTCGCCCTTTTGGGCCAATGCTTACATTCTGAGAGTGGAAACAAAGGCCACGTTAGAGAAAGGAAAACCAGTTTATCATCAATAAACCGAGGGTGCAATTTTCGCTTTTTTTTTTTTTTTTTTTTCTCTTTTTTTTTTTTTTTTTTTTGTAAACATTATACACATCCTGTCAGGTTTGGAAAACCAAACCTACGAAAATCTTGAAAACATATTTTGCTCGATGTGGTCCATGTGCTTGTTCAATGTCTGACTTATTAAGTAAAAACATTCTTCGAATGGACAATAAATGTTACTATTGTTTTGTATAATTACCTAATTACCCTCGTTACGATACAGGTCGGCAGAGCAGAAGGAAGAAAGGGAAAAAACGTCGCTTCTGACAAACGCAACAACTCAGTAGACAAGCAATGTCGAAATGATGTATTGACATTGATGCGAACTCATGATGATGCCAGAATGATGTTGCAAATTTTTATGTCTATTGGCATGATTGGGATGGAGCTTTGGAGACATAGTTTTATCAGACATATCATACACCGTAAACAATGATATGCGGTTTTGAATATATGCAGCAATATTCATTCAATATCTGCAACCATGAACCCTCAATCATAAATTTCTGGGCAGACAGTGACAGCTCGGGTCGCAATCAGCGATAATCAAATTATACAAAAACACAGAAACTTTGCATGATGTTGGTAAAATTTCAATATGCAAGTGTGCATCTCCATATAGACATAACAATAATATGTAAAACAAATCTCACAAAATTATATATTGGAGCCTGAAAATCTCTTTGAAAAATTAATGTCTGCATCTTATATCTATCTGCATGCATGGAAATATTTTGAGAATTTTGAATTGTTTCTGATAGAAAGCAGAAATATCTATCAGTAACATACATTTTCGTTAAATTTTAATCAGTTTAGAAAAATGTGTATTTATTGTATCTCATCTGCCATGGTTTAATTATAAAGCTGTACTGATATATATTTATGACACTTAAATGTGTTTACTTCCTCAGTGTTTTTATATATATTTATTACTGAAGCTGGTTCGTTAAAACGGATACATTTCGACAGGTCTCAAAAAATTACAGACTAGGGTGTTTTCAGTGTTTGATACATGCATGTCGTTTTAGCTAGACAACTTTATGTGCAAAGTATAATTACAGAAATGTAGTTTGATAAAAGCGCCAAATAGGCAGACGATATAATTCACGTCTGCAAATTTAAAAAAATGAATGAGAATTCACTGACCTACAGGGATAACAGTGTCGACCCAGATGAGGCGGCTCATATTCAGCCACTTCATCTAGAACTACGCCGTTTGGAAACTCAAACATTTTCTCTTTAAGTGCTGCAAAGGTAGAGTCAAATATTTATTAATCATTTGTTTGTACAGTTACGTGTATATGTAACAGTGATTAAGGAATAAGCATTCCGAAACTGTACTAAGAATTTATTCGAGTATTAAAATATACTCCAATTCTAAGCGCGCAAAAAAACTGTTGTCACACAAACACGTGCATTGTTATCCGAATTTCATTTACCTTATGTGGCTGTTCAGCAGAACTTAACATCGAGTTCTATGAGTTCGATTTTACTAATAAACTGATTCTCTGCCAGTCACGTTGGGTTGAATATGATCTTACGGCTTTTTTTTTTATTAACTCAAGGTGCATCTTTTCACCTCCCTAGTTTATGCCACTACAGAAAGATAGTAAAGACTTACTACAGATCCCTTGGCTAGACTGACACACTATCTTCAGTCCGTGAAGATAGTGTGTCGGTCTAGCCAAGGGATCTGTAATAAGTCTTTGTTATCCTTCTGTTGTTTAGAAACAAGCAAATTAGGGAGAGTTGTGAAATAGTTCTGTTTTGACAAACACAAAATAACACATTTGTACTAATGAAGAAGAGTCGCCTTGGAATGATCAATAATGAGACTATACAGAATCTTTACATATACGAGTATTAGCTTTTACAAAAAGCTTGGGTCTGTTCGTTAAGCGCACACTAGTTTTATACTCATTGGATTGACGCATTTGTCAAATCGCGCATCTACCAAACCTAAGTCAATTTCAAACTCGGTCTTATCGCACATCCTCGGTTTAAATCTAGTAGCTGTCTGGTTCGCTTATTAACTCATGTTTGCATGTAATTACCCGGAGCAAGCAGGTTTGGTCACCATATAGAAGTGACCTGTGTTTAGAAATATTCGGCATTTAGTGATACTACTAGACCGTGTCCAGTTTCGATCATTTCCTGGTACCTGTGAACTTCCCTGGGCGCAATTGACACTTTGTTGGTTTTGTCGTGTAGCGAATCACTTATGAAAAATGTATAGTTGCTTCCACCGACTGTGCACCATTAACCTTAAACCCAAGAGGATCTTCTGTACCGTCATGACGAAATGCGGAATAAATAAAACCACAAGAACCCTACGAACACTTTGAAAACTTCCTTTGCCAGGTGTTAAGTGTTGTGTGGCGACCATCAAAAATATCACCTTACTTCCAAAAGCTATTGTCCCTTGAGATCATTAACACATTTTGCAATGATAGATATCAGTTTAATTCGACCTGAGGGCGTAAAACCGTTGCACTTTACATTGTTACTAGACGGGCTACAATCTGAAACATTGATTTGTCCGAAAGTCATATAATATATATATATTCCTTTTCATTCATTCATATAAAAAAATCTCCTATAGCTAAAAGCCCACTTTTATTCTGTTCTACTGTTAAATAAAAATATCATGTCTCTACAATTCCACTTTTCTTCTAGTCTGTTGTTGATACACAAGACCAGAAGAAAAGTGGGATTTTAGAAACACGATATACAGTTTAAAATACTTTGAGAAAAAGAATGATTTTCAAAAAAAAAAAACACACAAGCCAGTCTACATTGCTACTTAAGAACTCCGAGACTGATATACTTGTACTTTGTTTTCGGCGAATCCGAAAAGAATTAGCATACCTAAATCGTCTTTTGACTAGTGGACTTGTCCATCCTCAGCAGTTTGATGATTTCATTTCTTGGTTAGGGGTTTCTGGTGAATGTTTTCCCTTTCATTATGTGTTTTGCATAAAAATTCCTGTCAGCAAACCGTGTAGAACTAAGCATGCTATAGCCAAGATAAAGCAGTGTATCAGAAAATATGTACATAAATCACTTTTGCAGTTATTTTATTTATATTTTTTTATTATTTTTAATCATTTTCTCTGCCCAAATGACAACGCTTGTTCTGATATAAAAATAATAACAGAAATAGTAATAATAAACACAAGCATACTGAAATACGTCTGCTGAAATGATAATTAACACAAGCATACTAAAATATGAATGCTGAACTAATAAAAAAAAGCTACACAAGGCAAAACTGCATAATCGCGTGCTAATTACTGTAGTATTTAGCACGCGATTCTGCAGTTATGTCTTGTGTCCAATTAGCACGCGATAATGCAGTTTTGCCTTGTGTAGCCTTTTTACATTACCGTACTTGGAGAATTTCAAGGCAAGGGCGTAACTGCCTATACGCAAATACGCAGATGCGTATTGAAATTTTGTCAAATTGACAAAATTTCAACACGCACCTGCATATTTGATAATGCTGAAATTTTGAAAATTGGACAAGATTTCGACAGTAACTGCAAACAGACACGATTACATGAAATATCTTAAGGGACACACTCTTATTCTTGTCCTCAAGGGGTATAAACATGATTGTGCGTATCATGTAATTACCCCTAGTTACGCCCCTGCAAGGAATCAAGCAGCCCTAAGACGACGTCTTATTACACTGATATGATGTTGTTGGACGCTGGCTTGGGGTCGTAATACTCTCAAAATTCAAAATAACTAAATGCGACGTTTTTCTTTGACAACAATGTATTTCCTAGGCGGTATTTATTAGAATGGAACCACATGACAAGGCAGTGTTTATCGGTGACGGTTCAGATTACAATGAACATAACTACGACTCATTTATCAACTATTTTTATGTAAAAATTATGCAGTCTGGTCAACAAATAAAGACATTATTTCACATCTGAGACAGTAACCCATCCGGCATTTCATGTTTGTTTTCCTTCGGATTTGGCTTAAAACGGGTTTGGACACACTGAATTTCATTTTATTGTAGATATGACATTTTACAGAAAAAAATGAGAGAAGTGTAAAGGGCAGTAATCAGGAATTGATACAATCAAATTCATCATCCCACATACGACTGAAAACGGGAAAAAGTTACACGAAACAAAATTTCAGGTAGTAAGACAATTACGTCGAATGGATGGCAGAATGAACATCTCTGTCCCATGCATGTTATCATGTGCCGTTTGGATTGAGTCTACACTGATAACTCAAAGTATCCTCTTATGTCAAAGAATATAGTTTGGAAACATTTCTCTTTTTCTTTACATTTCAACTCCCAATATCTAAAACTACTGATATCTCAAAGTAAATTTTCTGAGACCACAAAATTTACTTTGAAATATCAGTTGTTTGAGATAAACTTCGACTTCGATATATTGAGAGATGACTGTATATTACAAAATTTTTAAGAATAAGAAGATTAAGGAGTCATCGACCCAGTCTATTCCATTACCATTATTATCAACCCGTTTTGTTCCATTGATATTTACAGGCTTTTTTTTTCTTTCAAAGAGGGGTCACATAAGTATTTTTCCAATTAAAAATATATCTGCTATGAATATTTGCCTTTCATTCGTGTGTATAGAGCTTCCAGAACAAAACATAAACACTTTAGGAAGAGTGTAATCGAACCTAACTGATGGAACAGGCACTTGGCAATGCTTATCCGTATTTGTGTGAGTAATATCAAATGGAAAACATTTTTAATGCATACAAATGATGTTTTCAAGGAAAAGATAAAAGGCCATCGGCCAAGTGTCACCCGATGTTTGAAAGGTGACACGAACTGCAGCCCTTTGTTCAGTTTCAGAGTAACTGTATGACCAAAACCAGAAAAAATGGGTATTACAGAACCTGGTAAGCAAATAATAAGTAAAGCATAAGCAAAGATTTATGCCCAATTACCAGGCTTCTATGAAGTTATAAAATACGTTTTGAAAGGGGCATATATGTGTAAAATCAAGCAACTGAAACTTTAGGCGCTTACAGAATGCCTGAAACATCAAGACAGTATACCCAACAACAAAATAACAAGGGCCATAATCCTACTAATATGAATCGGATGAAAAATGATCAATGCATTTATGAAAATTCAGCCCATTAATATGAATAGTTCTGGAGCTATCTTTTTACCTTTAAGTGAATGTCTCTTATCTATGAAAGGGGAATAACTCTATCATTAATCAATTAGCACGTCGAGCATGTGCTCGGAAGCACCAATCATTGTGCTTTATTTTGAGTTTGAGAATGTACTCAAGCTTTATAACCTCTGGGCCAGGCAGTGCCTTTTGAAGCGATCTCTGTAGACCATTGGCCACATACATGTTCTGACGGTGGCTGTGAAAAGAACATTCGATCGGTTAAATGTCGTCACCGACTTACGTCATCACACAATGGCGCCGTCAGCAAATTAGGACAAACCAGCATTTGCTTTTCATTTTTGACGTTCTTCACGCTTAGAATCTTCTACTAATGATGCATGTTAAATAAAATAAAAACTGTTTTTATTGTTTGAAAAAGTACGCAGGGAAACTCTCAGGAAATGGTATAATTCAATCCAAGATCCCACCCATGACACCATGAGGGAAAAGATAACACAAAATTAGTCACCACCAAAGACATCCCCAGTGGCAGCCATGTGAACAGCCAGTTCCCAGTAGGCGGTCACATCACAAATAATATATCAATAACAGACATAGCAACAAACAACACATAAAACGACCAAGAATAACCAAAACATTAGTGCCGCCGTCGGACGGTCAGGAAAAGAATACTGGGGGAGGGGGGGGGGGGCTGGTGGAGGGGGGACTTAACCGGTATGTTGTCGACCATCCCTCGCGTTTGGTCCTGCCTTTCTTCATCATCATCAGACACTCACTTACTTTATCAAAGTCGACCAGAAAAACGTAGCACTGCCTAGAAATGATAATGAACGTAAAAGTTTGAATAATGCCTAAACTTCGTAAAAAACCCGGGACAAATGCAGTTAAATGTCAGTGAATTACAATCCTTCATTCAAGCTTTTGTTATGAGGCTATGCACTTCTCGGATGGTCATTTGAAGGAGTAGAAATTATTATATTCTGGTTTTGAGGTAGCTGGTATACCTGAATGCTCAGACAATTATAAGCGTTATTCCATGTTCTATAATGTCAGAATTATGCAAATTTTCCGAGAATCAAGCCTTCAAATTAACCTATTTGATCTACATTTGAACTTGTAGGCCTTCAAATTTCTTTAAGCGACAACAAACTGCTAGTTAATTGATAGCTCCTTTTTTCTCCCTGACAACTTTACAGAACATTTGAGCCGCGACACGACAAAACCAACAAAGTGGCATGTGCACATAGCGCAGACTCAGATTAGCCTTGGCATGCGCCCAGTCTGATCACGGACTTCACAGTGCGCATATTGGGTAGCTAAGAGTCTTAGCTACCTCCATGCGGACAGCGAAGACTCTGATCAGACTGGGCGGATCTGAGTCTTCGATGGGCGCACATACCACTTTGTTGGTTTTGTCATGTCGCGGCTAATTTGTATGGCTTTGGATTCTGGGATGAAGATAAAATGCATGGAATTAAAGATAATCAAATGATGGCGAGCGTTACCATATAAATGCATCTCTAAATGCCATTAGAAGCCTTTGACTGTCTCAGTAATTATTTAATGCACGTACTTTACCAATTTCGTATTGATGCTAATTGCCTTTAGAATTGGCCAATACCTGAGATTCATCAAAAGTGGTCAACAGTTCATGTCCAAATTCAGAAGTTAAGAAAGACGGGAGTGCATACTGCGTGGTGCGGAATAAAGAGAAGGAAACCATTAAGAATAGTAATACCTTTGTTAAGCAGCAAAAAAAAAAAAAAAACAACAAAAAAAGATTCCGGTGAAAATGTGCCGTCGCAGAGACATTCTGACATAATAACTGCTTGGCGTAGAAAATAAACGACTGATTGTCTTCATAGAACAGGAGAAGTCTGACCTGGATCTTCAATTTTTGTCGGGGGTGGTCGGGTGGTGCGATGGTGCTGTGTATAACTTCCAGTACCGGGGCGTCTTACTGATTTGGAACATTGTAGGGCAAAGGCCTACTGTGCTCACAGTTTAGGTGCGGGTGGGGGTTGTTTGGACATTTTTTCTCTCGTCTATCATTTCCCTTCTATCTCACTTTCTCTAGGAAACGGCTCGATATAGACTGAAATACTGTCTCAAAGGGCCGTTAAACCCAAAACAATCAATCAATTAAAAAATCATTTTTGTCAGCATTTTTATTTAGAAAAATCACCAAACGAGCAGGAGGACAAGCACGGATTTAGAAAGAACAGTTTTTACAGTTATAGCCTAAACGTTCAAATATTAACGGCTTAATCGGTAGGTTAATCAAAAACAGCAATACGGCTATTTGTTTGTGTAGGATTTGATGTTTGTATTGCTTCTATTGCTTTGAAAATCTCTCTCATCTTATATCCACAATGATTGTTGCTTATTTTTCTTACAGTATTATATATTTGCTTATGCCAGTGTCTAGAACTTTATCACACTTGTAATAATTGGCCGATAAGTTTGCGTAAATACAGCTTCATGATCTGTTTTGTCTGGTGTAGGCTGTTTGGTTTATTGTGTTATCATTTTAACCCTTCTGTGATAAAAATTGAAAATATGTAAAAATAGTTGTTAAATGTTTTTCGTATAATTTGCTCAGTCTGTTGTAACCCTTATGTTGGTCTAAAATATTTAGTTTGGTAGAGATAGCTGAGTTGCCACCTATTTCGGAAAGAGCTGCTGACTCGGCGTATCACTTGTAATTTATTGTTTGTTGGGATGTCTTTGTCAATCTTTCCTTTTGATGTTGGGGATAGGGTTTGGGATTTGATTCAGCCAGTTCCTGAGGTGTAGTTACTCTTTAAATTTTCACACTTTAAGCGCCAGAGGCAAAAACAGCATAGGTCCTGACCAGGCGGCTCCTAATGAGCCGCCTGGTCGAGAACTACGCTGTTTGCCCTCTGATCTTTGAATTCTCAATATGATATAGTCTGGATGAACCATCTTTTGAAATTTTGCAGATGTAAATTTTGTCGTCTGCTTTTTGGTGCTTAACGCTTAATTGCCTTTCAGGTGAAGGGGTACCCGTTAGGAGAAACAACTCTGCCATTTGCAAATTTATCTCTTTTTCAAAGAAGGTGTTATCTTTCAGAGGACGCACTTTGCTATCTCGAAAATGGAGTCACTCATGAGGGAAAAGATTTATAGTACAATCATTTGAGCCGCGACACGAGAAAACCAACAATGTGGTTATGCGCCCAGCCCAGACTCAGATCAGCCTTGGCATCTGCCCAGTCTTATCAGACTTTTTGCTGTGCGCTTAGAGGGTAGCTAAGGGTCGTCTAAGCTACCTTCATGCGGACAGCGAAGTCTCTGATCAGACTGGGCGCATGCCCAGTCTGATCTGAGTCTACGCTGGGCGCACAACCACATTGATGGTTTTCTCGTGTCGCGGCTCAATTTGTTTTTGTTTTCGCTCTTTGAGCAGCCCCAATTAGGGAAGGACTACGTCTAGGGAAGCGAAGTGGGAGTCAGAAATTGCTCCCCGAAAACAATTGTGTAAAAAGGGTACTTATTCACCCAAAGGTGCCCATGGAACAACTTGGAGCAATCTCATGGTACTCACAACCCGTAATAGGATTTTATATTATGGCATGTTTGCAGGGATGCGTTTATAATTTAAGCCTTGTCAAATTTACAAATCTACAGAAATAAGCAAGTGAGCAATGAAATTTGTCAGGCTGACAAAACAAATTAAAGTACGAATCTGCCTATTTGCATATTGGAAGTTTTGCACCTGGCGGCTGAAGTAGACTACCCCTAAACCTATGGTTTGGGTGTAATTTTCCGAGAAATCAAAAAAAGAGACATGGAATTAAATGACTTGGGAATAATTATATGCTAAAAATATGAAGTTTCTGTTGAAAGAATATCTGCTTGTAATGTCATTGATAAAAATTGGCAGAGTATGGCATACTCTGTTTGCCATGCTCCTATACCAATGATGTCATACTAATATTACCATAGCAGCTTTAAGTTCATATTTATGTCAAAGTGACGTCATTGAGATGTCATTCTGCAAAAGTACTAGGTAAAACAGTTTATAATTCCATAGTTGCCATGGTAACAGATTATGACGTCATTTTATAGGAGCATGGCAAACAGTGTATGCCATACTCCGCCATTTTTTCCATGCTCCGCCAACTTTTCGATGACATTACAAACTAAAATTCGTTCAACAGACACCTCAGATTTTCTGAAACAAATAATTGTTGTCATATCATTCAATTCCGTGTAAGAAATGAAAGTAAATATGTCAGCCAAAAGTTCATGACACTTTATCTCTTCGACATCAGGGGCCGTATTCTTAAAACGACTTAAGTGGTTGCTATGCTGTTGCTAAGGCTAAATTTCTTTGAAGGAGATTCCCTACAACTATGAAATTTGGTCTGGAGGAACAGTCTTTTTAAGATTATTCCTCCAGAGCAAATTTCATAGTTGTAGGGAATCTCCTTTATAGATATTTAGCCTTAGCAACCGCATAGAAACGACTTAAGTGGCTTTATGAATACGGCTCCTGATCATGTTACTGGCCATCAGATGATAATAAAATGTGAAAGGTTAAAATGTGTACATATTCAGCTGGCAGCAAAAATTTAAAAAAATCATCTAACGAATTAATAAATCTAGCACATTGCGTCTGTAGAAACAATGGAAATTCTGCAACAATTCATTGTTTCAGAGCGCATGGGTCAACTAGCTGACGTCACTGGAAATTGCTGACGCCAGAATACATCTTTCTCATGTTCAAAATTGTTGGCTTATGTAATACTTCATTATGTCCTAATTATATCATATGCATCACTAAGTTCCATTGTACAGAAGACTATACAATCTACTACTGCTGAGTTTGCTGATCTTAAAACTTATTTCACTTTAAAGGTTTCTCTCAACTAACTTTACTTAAGGTGGTGATATATGGTAAATGTAAAAATCTGCATAAAACCATAAAAAAGTAAGGTATCTCCCTGAAAACTAGCAGACTTCTTATTTTTGTTGTTCTTTACAGTTTAGAATACAAAATAGACGTACATGCTGCTTAAAAAGTGTTTTTATAAGGAAAGATCAAAGGGTAGTTTTCTGCGCAATAATAAAAAAAAAAACATCGTTATTGAAAATCTACGTAGTACTGAAGGTGCGTTATTGCATAATGAAGCGCGTCCTAGCAATTATTTATTCCAACTCTTTCTCAAATTGTAATGTAGACCAGATGAAAATGGTAGTTTTTTCTCAAATGTTCAACCATGTACAAGGTAATGTACACTGGATGCATTTATTAAATATAGGGTAGGCAAGCATACCTATCAAACACCTACAGTATAAATAATACATTACTTACATGATCACTGGTGTGTAGATGAAATTGTTCAACCTTATTAAAATAGTCTCACCTGTCTCACCTGTGTGTTTTGACAAAAAAATTTGGACACAGACCGCATCTTTTTTCATCTGCTCAGCCTGATAATGTGTGAAAGAGTTTGAACTTTTATGGATATTTCTTCTTAAACAGCAATTGTGAAGGTGTTTATGTGTGTGTGTGGGGGGGGGGGGGGGGGGGGGATGGGGGCGTGTCCTATGGAGTCTAATTCTCCCTACAACGAAAGTTTTCAATTATTGCTGCTGAACAGTTCCTCCAATATATGCCCGCTTTATCCAGACACACCTGTGCTTGCGCGCGTCAAGAGTTATTTTCCGAGAAATTATCCTTTTAAAGTGGGTGGGGTAACTCTGTATGGTCCTATGGTGCATTTGGAATATCATTTAAATTTTTCAGAGGTAAATAATTTCAGAAAAAATTCTGCTTAAACGGAAAGGAGAGTGCTTGAAAAGATGTTTGGGACCCACTTTTGACACATTCCACAAGACACATTAGCTGCAAACATCATGTAAAAGACACCTACGTATTAATTCGCGAGCGCAGGCGTCCCTCACCGAGACACCTCACTCAGCCCGTGCGTTTACAAACAACGGAAAGAAAAGAAAAAAAAGGACAAAAGAAACAACCAAAAACAAAAACTGAACGACAGGTGAGATGTTCCTTATAAAGTGACTCGCAGATTAAATTGTTGGTCATTAATGCTGGTGAAGATTGTTATTACCATTTTGTAGTGTTGGAAACTGACCAAATCGCGTTTTCAGTAGGGGTCATATTTGCTGGATAAAATGTTTTGTTTGAGAGAAGCCTGTTCGTAAGAATGGGATACAGTTTGTTTGAAACAACAATAAACATGGCGGTCAAGTGCCAGCCTTTACACGTGGATATGGAGTTAGGGAGTGTTTTGCGTGATCTGACACTTCATCCATATCTGAAACTGATACATTCGTCATCTGATTATAAAAAGATCTTCATGTAGTTTCTTTTTTTTATTTTTATTTTTTTTGCGAACATTACAGAATCTGATCACAGAGCCAAGAAGTTTTCTGGCATAGCTCTACACGCTTTGCGTAGGCTGGTTCTCTGAATTGTTAGGCTGTTGGTTGTTGTGGGTTTAACGGGGGCCCTTTAAAACACTATTTTAATCTATGACAAACCGTCTTCAAGAGAGAGAGAGGCGGATAGAAGGCAACCATCTCTAATCTGCGTCTGCTTAAATTACACAACCAGTCCTTTCCTTCTGCATCTGCTTAAATCATATAACCAGTCCTTTCCCGCTATTGGGATTCTCAATTTAGATTTGTAGGATAAATATAGTACATAGTAGATGGAAGGTACAGTAAGGTCACGAGGTTATGTGCTATTTCAGCAACAGTGATAAATTCTTAATTAGATCAGTTGCAAATGTCTGACAGGAAAATTGATTACTTTAATTCCAGTGCTTAATGTATCTGATGGTGGTCAGAGTATATGCATCTCGGTCACATTTGTACTGTAATGATAGACACAGTACCGATTGAAAAGTTGCAGGCTCTTTTATCAATATAATAAGAATTTATTTGGCAGTTATTTAGAAATCATATGGTACACCTTGTCAGTTCTCGACCGCACAACATACCCGACATATTTTTTTGTCTGTCCGTGTTCTGACAATTGTTGGGGGTCGAATGGTCTTTTTTAAGGCTAAAAAGTCTTCCGTCTAAGACAAAGGGACATGAGAAATAGATAGGACAGGCAAGTGACACACTTTTCTTTCCTATCTATTTCTTCTATTATTATAAAACGAGACCCCGTCCTGTACCTATTGCAAGCACGACAGAGCCTCCCCATATTCTGAAAATGGACGAAAAAGCAAGGAATAGATTTTGATTTCTGCCTCCAGCGGTATAGGAAAGTCGGGTAATTTCGGACAGCGGGTAAACTCGGACAGTGACATTTTTTCCTTTATATGTCAGTTGTTTGGAATTAAAACAAAATTAACTGGGCAAACAGTGAAAATCCTGATGAGACGGCTCATTATGAGCCGTCTCATCCGGATTTTCACTGTTTGCAATGGTATGTCCGAATTTATCCGCTGTCCGAAATAACCCGACATGACTCTAATTGAACTCGGGACCACTACAACAGCAGACCAGCGCTTAACCCACTGAGCTACCGGGGCTCGGTCAGAAACCGAAACAAACAATTTTACAACCTGTTCCGAACAGAAAAAGAAATATAATACATGTTAGACGACATGACAAGTGAACAACCAACAACAGTTCAGGTCACCTCTTCGCGAGGTTATCCTTAATGTTAACAGTCAAAGACTAAAAGGTGGTTCTAATGACGAGTCACAACATTTGTTTTCATTGAGAAATATCAAACTTTATCTTAGAATTAACCTAAATACCCTCTCTCATCTGGAGTTCTGCTAATAAATTAAAGGTGTACACGTACATGTATGGCTTTTATATCCCAGTGACAGACTCAGAAATGGGATTGTTTGCAGATATTAAAGGCTCCTTTTGACACGTTACCAATTTACGGGAAAACGTTTGAGCAATAGCTTAGTACATTACATAGTTATAACGTAAATCGTCTGGTGGAAAGAGAAACTTCCAGGAAAAAGACACATAGGAAAACAAAAACAAAAAACAACCCCGAAAAGAGGCAAAATATCAGTATTGAATCATATAAGGTATGCAGGTAGACACATTTTCCGCTTACAACTTTAAATCATCGTTGATAAAACGTCATGCTTTTGAGTCAATCTTTTTTTTTTCAATATTACATATGTAGTTGGAAGGCTGTAAAGTCTAGCATTATATACCATATAGTTTTCAAATGTAGCTTTTTGTCTCTCGGTAAACATTTAAAAACCAGCTTAGGTACTTAATTGCTATCTACGAGTATTTATGACAGCAGTCCTCACGAATACTTTTTTTTTTCTTGAAATTATACGACTGTTTTAGTTTAAATTGCTACATTTCTCATTTACGCTCAGATGAAATTGAGATTATCAATAACTTCCGAGAATTTTGTACATGTAGTTCATTAAATATGATAAAACACGTAGGTTTAAAAATAAATAGATAAATTGATACCTGAGCTACGACACGAGAAATGTGTGCGGAAGGTTGCCGGTTCAAACCCGTGTCGGTTGGGCCATCCAGAAACTGTAAAAGTCTGTTTGTCAATCCAGCAGTAAATGGATACCTGTTTAGAAAGAGGATGATGTGCTCCACCTTTCATATGCTATGCCCGAGATACAGCAGTGGGTCTCTAACCCCCACTGCCCCAAAGGGCCGCTAGACTATGGGAAACATTTACATTAACAATAAATTTGGCATTCCAGTGGACACTAACTGCGCCCCCTAACTTGCCTCCTTGTTTCTTTACGGGTGTGAGGCGGAGTTTATACAAGGGCTCTTAAAAGATGTTAATAATCATCTTGCACAAAAATTCTACTTCAGCTACAGGTACATAGATTATGTTCTGTCTCTGAATAATCCAAAGATTTCGGAGTTTATGAGCCTCATTTATCCATGTGAACTTGAAATTTAAGATACCACAGAGTCCATTCATCTGCCTCATACTTAGATTGTTATCTCTATATTGACAATAGAAAGTTTGTTACTAGGCTTATGACAAGAGGGACGACTTCAATTTTCCCATAGTGTACTTTCCTTTTTGATAAGTAATATCCCTTTGGCACCTGCATACGGAATTTATGTCTCTCAGCTAGTCCGCTATGCAAGTGCCTGAATACATGTAATATTCCGGAATTGTCAGTGTTTAAATGACTTACGAGTTCGGACTTATGATTTGGGTACTTTGACCACATTCATTTACCCAATTAGAATTTAAGAACCCTGGTGACTCGGTGGCTTAAGTGCTGGCCTCCTGATCTATCGGTCCCGGATTCGATTCCTGCTGGAGAAGGAAAGTTTTTCAACCGTTAACGGGGTTCAACTCCACGCGTCCTCGCGCTATCATCCTGCAATTGTTCTGGCATGACTGTAATACTGTTGAAAAGGATGTAAATTTGCAAGGAATACCATCTGCAGACCCTGATAAGTATGCAAGATAAACAGTGAGGCTAGACCTCAGAGTCAAAGGTAGGTTTCAGTCTATTCATTTCGAACGTCGAAAACCAACTCAGTTCATGTTGGTCTCTTCATGAGAAAACACTTATACATTTATGCATGTATCTAAATGCAAATCCTTTTGAAACCATAGTAAAGTAAGAGGCTCTTTTTTAACTTATCATGAAGAAAAGCTTTTTGACGCAGCGAACAGGAAAGGCCGACCAGACTGCGCAGACACTCAGTCTGATCGGTGACTTCGCGTTCATCCATGCTGTAAGCGATATTTCCTGATTTTTTTCTTTGTATGACAGTTATTACATATGTCTTCTTGTTTGAGGGCATGGAAATTAGAGTCTTCCATTCTAATGAACTCAATATCCTTTCTTTATGTCGCTCGTTACTATCAAAGTCCTTATAAGTTAGGCAAGCGAAGTTCAATTAGAAAGCTATTTGAGCCGCGACACGAGAAAACCAACAATGTGGTCGTGCGCCCAGCGCAGACTCAGATCAGCCTGAACATCCACCTTATCTGATCAGACTCTTCGCTAAGCGCTAAATGGGTAGCTGAGAATCTAAGCTAGCTTCATGCGGACAGCGAAGACTCTGATCAGACTGGGCGGATGCCCAGGCTGATCTGAGTCTGCGCTGGTCGCACAACCACATTGTTGGTTTTGTCGTGTCGCGGCTCATTTGTCTCAGAGATGACAAGTGCTAACATCAAAGAGACTGGTAGAACTAGAAATTAGTTCAGAATTAGATCAGCAGGGTACTTAAATGGCTCGGTATATATGGGCAACGTGATATAGATATATGAAACTGCTATCTAGTAGGAGCACTGCGATCTGAATTTATCATGCATCTACTGCAAAATTCACCTGATAACATGGGTATGATAACATGATGTGATATCATATCACTTTAGAACTCTTCTTGCGCGAATGTTATCCAGCGATGCCTTTAGAAACGATCTCTGAAGACGATTGGCCACAAACCGGCTTTGGTCGTGATAACAACGTTCGATTTGTTAAATGACGTAACCGGCATACGTCATAACGCAAGCTTAAACAAAACTGCGTTTGCTTTTCATTTGTTTTGCTCCCTTTACTCAAAATCGTGTAATGATGTATGATAAATAGAAAACCATGTAAGTATCTTTTGATCTCAAATTTATCAGGCTCGAGCAGAATCACGTCGGACTGGCTCGGCAAGCCTCGCCATTCCAACACTTTTTTCTGGTCTCGCCTGATATTGATATCAAAAGACACTAACACGGTATTCTCTATTAACACAGTCTCCATTAAATTTATTATTAGAAGTGAGCGGTTACCGGTCATAATAGCAAGAAGCTGTGAGCAATATATAAAAATGCACATAATGAAATATACGTTTTTTTAAACTGGTTCATGAATACGAGTACGATTTTTTATCACAGGCACACTTCCTTTTTAATAACTGTGTCTTTCAAGCTACAGAACATAATAAAGTGATGCGTCCATAAACTGTTTTCCCATTAATAAACCAGACGGTCTTTTAGACAGCACATCTGTCAATCAATCCGAATTAATTATTCATCTAAACGAAGATGCCTGTCAACCCTAATGTTTGCAATAACGCACTGTAGAGCCATACTGATCTCATATCATCAGTGTAGATCCATTTCATCACACTATTTTGTTGTCGTCTAAGCTTCTGTATTCCAGCTTGAGAAGAGCGTAATGATCTGCGGTTCATTGTCTCAAAACATAACCATTTGGACAGCTTGGTTACAAAAAAGGATTTGGTGGAATAGTTATCCTTCAAAAGACCTCTGACAGTTGTAACGTAAATTTTCCTATAACATTAGTCATAAATAAATTTTTGATATACCCAAGAATTTCTCTTTAAGTTTGTTGCACCCAACTTCCCATAACAGGCTTTAAATTTATTTTTGGATTTTGTAGTATATAGACTTCAATTTGGGATAGATATGAGCGTCACCCGCCTCAGGCATGAGGGAGGAAAAAGTGAAAAGTTGATGGGGTAATTACACATTTGTGTCTAAAAACAGGATAAAATCCTTATTATTTCAAAATATTGCATACAATGAGTAGCTGTAGTAAGTACATAAATTTATGCATATTCATCAAACAAAATTTCAATATATTGCAAAAACAAAGAAGTGGACATATTTTCAGAGATCGAAAATGTCATCTACCTCACTTAATAAAATCGGTTGAAGTTTGTCCGGAAGCATGATATTTGTTTCCAAATCACTGTTAAAACTCCTTTATAAAGCATATTTCTACATATTAACGCCTGATTTCAACTTGTGCTCCCCGTTGCAACTGCAGTAATGATATTTGGACACAAATAGGCAAATTTGCATAGATAGTTCAGAGGTCCTTTGATTATTGAGCGTCTGCTCAGACACAGGAGACTAAAGTATCCACTTCAATAAAATAGATACTACTGCAGCTGTTTTCATCTGCGGTACATGTAACTGAATCATACCTGTTTGAGAAAGAGCAGTCCATTCCGAATACCGTGCGTCTTTCGTGTACTTTTGTCAATGAATGTACATAATTTAGCCGCGACACGAGAAAACTAACAATGTGGTTGTGCGTCCAGCGCAGACTCAGATCAGCCTGGCCATCCGCCCAGTCTGATCAGACTCTTCGCTGTGCGCTCAAAGGGTAGCTAAGGGCCTAAAGCCCCAGTCACACACACATTACGGATAGGGCGGATAGTTGCGGACAAAATCCTCAGTTTATCCGCAGAATTTGTGGGCGTGGCCTAATTTTATTTAATGAATTTACGGATATAGTTACCAATAGTTGCGTATGGATACGGATAGTAACGAACTACTAACCTTCCGTTACCTTCTGTAACCTTTAGATGCGGATAAATACCTTCAGATGCGGACTGTTGCGCATGCCTAGCGGATAGAAGAATAGAAAAGATTAACTGCGACGTCCACATCTGTGTCTACTCCTTGTATGCTCCAGTCACACACACACATACGGATTGTGCGGATACTACGGATGGCCCGTCCGTATCTATCCGTTTTATCCGTAATGGATCCGTATCAGATCCGCAGAGTCCGTAACTGTCCGTATCATATCCGCAGAGTCCGCAGGATCCGCGTCGAAATTTTGACAAGTTTCAAAATTCGGGCGCGGATGAGTAAACCGTAATGGTGCGTTACTAAACGCATATATCCGCATCTATCCGTATCTAATCCGTGTCGCATACGTATCTATTCCGTATCTTATCCGTTATTGAACCTATCATTCCGCAGTCCCACTCCAAGTTGAGGACCGATACGGTTTCAAGCGGATCGTTACCTTTAGTTACGGAAGTTACGGGTCTCGTTCGGCGACCTGTAACGGGCTGTTTTCTACAGTTACGTTTCAATACAAAAAGGTTGCGTTCCAATACTGACAGATACCTACAGGATGGTTTGGAGAGGCGGCTGTACGGCAAAAACACCAGTAGCGGGTGGGGGGAGGGTGGGGGGGCAAAGGACTGCTATAACAGAGAGGCCGGGTCGGTGCAATGGCAGTGACATATGGTGCAGTTATGGTGCGATGTTATGTTTCTTATTTGTAACAGTGGGGTCATCTTTTCATGAACTTGCCAATGGCAAAAGTATGGCCATCATTTCATAAACTTATTTGACTTTTATCAATTCGAATTAGTTGTCCAATATAGGACAAAGTAATTCTTTTATAAATTCCAATTAGTTTTCCAATATAGGACAAAGTTTAATGGTGAAATGAAGCAATAAATATCGTCTGGTCAGGGGGGGGGGGCTCCATACGAACCGAACTACCAACTAATTGTGTGCACCGCGGCGGAGGGTAGGGGTGAAGGTTTGGGCCCAGTAAAACCGGTTTAAACCCTCCACTACTTATTACTGACCGTCCCAAGGCGGTACTTTCGTTGCGGTTGCATTTGCTTTATGTTCGATGCTGTTTAATTTATTGTGTTCTCATTTTAACCCTTCTATAATAAAAATAGAAAATAGGTGAAACTAGTTGTTAAATGTTTTTCGTATAATTTGCTTAGTCTGTTGTAACCCTTCTGTTGGTCTAAATTATTTAGTTCAATAAAGATAGCTGAGTTGCCACCTATTTTGGAAAGAGCTGCTGACTCGGCTTATCACTTGTAATTTATTGTTTGTTGGAATGTCTTTGTCAATCTTTCCCTTTGATGTTGAATCTTTCCCTTTGATGTTGGGGATAGGGTTCGGGATCTGATTCAGTCAGTTCCTGAAGTGTAGTTACTCTTTAAATTTGAGTAGCCGAAACTTCGAAGATGGCCCATGTTCCTTCTTTCGAATGTGTTTTGTGCTCTTGAATGAACTCTTTTACATTTCTATTTTACTTCAGTGCCACTGGTGTCGTGCCGTGCGGCGACCGTAAAACGTCTCCCCGTACGTCATCTATAGTGTAGATTATATACAACTTTTCCTTTGAGGTCAAGCAAATATTCTGAGAAATCAGAAAATTTTGATTGGTTTAGATTTATTGTCTAGATTATTGCTTTTTTTTTCATGGTACTAATCATTGTTTGAATTTACTGCCTTATCAAAATTAAGAAATTACATTATGCTTTCCCTGGTTTTCGTAACCAAATCATATCGGGGTCACTGATGAGGTTTGAGTTGCCGAATTCTCGAAGTATGGTCCATGTACCTTCCTTCGAATGTGTGCAGTGTTCTTGAAGGATTAGAATAGTATCTACTTTATCAACTGCCGACTGAATATCTATGTCAACCAAGCAGTAAATGGGTACTTTTTTTTCAAATCAGGGAAGGACAAGGCAGCGAAAGGAGAGACATGGGCTTCGCCTTTCATATGCTATGCCCAAGATACATTGACCCTAACCACCTACCCCCATCCCCCTCCTCCCCGTTGCCACCGCCTCTACGGTCATTAGACTATAGGAAACATTTATCTTTACCGAATTTATAGTTTGGATCCAGGTATACAAATTTAAATAAAAATCTAATCCTTCATGAGCACAGAACACTTAACACATTCGAGAGAAGGAGCATGTGCCATACTTCGAGGTTACGATTACTAGAGCCTCATCAATGACATGACCCATAACTTCCGTAACTAAAGGTAAAGATCCGTATTAAACCGTATCAGTCTTCAAGTTGGGACTGCAGAATGATGGGTTCAGTTACGGATAAGACACGGAATAGATACGGATGAGACACGGATTAGATACGGATAGATCCAGATAAATGCGTTCAGTTACGGACTTTTACGGTTTACTCATCCGCGCCCGAATTTTGAACCTTTTCAAAATTTCAACGCGGATCCTGCGGAGCCTGCGGATATGATACGGGCAGTAACGGACTCTGCGGATGCGATACGGATCCATTACGGATTAAATGGATAGATACCAATAGATACAGACTGGCCACCCGTAGCATCCGCAGAATCCGTATATGTGTGTGTGACTGGGGCATTAGCTACCTCCATGCGGGCGGATGCCCAGGCTGATCTGAGTCTGCGCTGGGCGCACAACCACATTGTTGGTTTTCTCGTGTCGCGGCTCATATCTCTTCCCCTTTTGATATTGAGGGTGGGATATGGAATCTGATTGTATCAAATCCTGATCATTGCCTATATATTTACTTTTCAGGTGAACTTATGATATAGGTAGTCAGTCCGTCGTAATCATTTTCAAACAATGCCTTCTTTGACATTATAATGCTCCTTCTTACTAAATTCCATATGAAGCATCTATATGTCTGCGGATGGTTCTGTTTTTAGGCCCGTTGTTGAAGTACTTTGGTGTTATGACAATTTAAAGGCCATTGACTTCAAAATTGAAAATTGGCCCCAATTACTAATAAGCAGTGTATATATATTGACACATTTTTTCCAAAATCATTTCTCAGGTAGTCCTGCACCAGACAAATGTTGCTGCTGAAATAGCTTGCGTGTCACAGCCACTTAATCGTACGATTTCCCGACCGAATGTCTACTAATTTCGGACACACACCATAACACACTAGTTTTAGTCCTGCAGCAGAAAAGTGTCATCTTCTCACATGTATTGTATATAACCGCCTATGTTTAGGGCAAAAAACGTATTTCGTTTGAGCCCAAATAAATAAATTGAAATTTGAATCATGGTGCGCACATAAAACAAGTTAAACCCCTCAGTAGCATTCGCTTAAGCTACTACTCGGTATCTTCTGCCTAAGCTCCGGCGGACACTTTGTGTATTAGGCCTTTTCTGGTACATAGTTATCAGATTAGTAGTCTGAGTTCGAAATCGAATTTCTATCAGGAAGGAAAAGACAAACAAGAAATAACTTTAAAACAGACAATCGGCTTAGATTAAATAGAAGTATGTATTGTAATATGTATGAGTCAGGTACATGTAAGATATCGAATGTGCTGATCAGATTGTACGTATGCGCATGTTGATATGCATATTAATTGCTGTTGTTGGAGTTTCGGTTTCGGAAATGCTGTTGAATTTTGGGTCTGTCTGTGTTGCACATAACAATGAGGATTGATTGGCTGACCGCCCCACATATTAAACGTGTCGCATCCAACACAACATGTTGGTTCCATATTTTACATGAGCGACATAACAGGCGAAATTTTTTGGCAAAAGCGATTTGGACCGGAATTATCTAGATTCATCGCGGCACGATTTTTATGCCAACAGTCAAATGAAACTGAAAGTGAAAAGAGAAAGCGAAAGTAAGCTATTTACATATAAATTCCGGGTGTATATATATTGGCCAATGAAATATTTAAAATGTAGGTCAATACTAAGGTTATACGGCTAAAGTCGAAAAAAGAAAGAAAAAAAACATAAGGCGACAAGCTTTATCCTTTAGATTTTTTCCAGAAGATCATTGTAGTGTACATGGTTGAATTTGTTTTTATAGCAGCTGTTTATCCAAAATCTAATTTTATTTCACCAATGCGTGATGAATGTTCTTGTATTTATCAAGCAACCTCACGCTCTCGACGCTTCTTATTTGAGATCACTTTATTTGTTCAAGTTCGTGATGTTTAAAGAGCTTGAAAGTTGGCCAATTCAGATAAATAAAATGACAGTTTGCACTTATGTCTCGAAAACTGTACTTTAGAGACTAAAACATGTCTTTGTATCCGTCTAGCGTATTTTAAAAACAGTTGCTATGGATCTTACGATGCCTGTAAAAATGACTTTGTCCTTTTGGAATTTATGAAGGATGAGTTTCATGTTATTATTGTCGTTTAGGCTTGGCCAGTATGCTTCTTGTGATATAACGTTATATTTTATGATTGAAAAAAAGTATGTTTGAATTTTGAAATGTCATGTCTGGATACTTATCGTTTTACTGCCACACGGAGATTACGGTACAAATGTATTACTACTGGAAATGAAGTAAACAGTCAAAGGCCATTATACATTCATATGCACTACAAGACAATCCAATTTAGAAACATCATAAAAATCCTTTATATTGGGGCAGATGCATCAGACCAAACAGTGCAGACCCAGATCAGGAGCCTTCACATCAGGTTCTACACTGTTTGTCATTCCATCTGAAATGGACTAAAATGCTAGGGTCAACACAATTTTGGATGTAAAATTTTACTAAGTCAGTACAGCATGAAATATAGGTCAATGGTTGGAATAATTGCAACATTCCTCATGAACATTCATCCGGATCCATCGTCACCTAGATCTATCGTGGGCTCAAAACAAGGTTATCCGGGAATTGTACTTTAAACTTTTTCAGCATGTACTCGTTTTTATGAGTCTTCGACATCTAGGGACTCAAATATCATTGTTATTACTTCTGTTTTTGAGTTCATAGTCTGGTAGATATATTTCATATGACTTTATTGCCAGGTTTTACGACAGCTTTATTATTTCGTGTCTACGATCTTGAAAGAATTTCAAGCAAAGATAAAAGAGAAAATGTCTGTTGTCTTTTTAAGGCAAGCATAGTGGATTAGCGGTAGGAATAGTTGGAGATGTTTACCTTTATGATTAGCGTTCTTAAAAAGGGTATACATAAGATCATAGTCTTCTCTGCTGACTAAGTATGGGGATTAATGAGTTAAATATTCATACCATCTTTTTCGCCGTCTTTAAGCCGTATTTAAGTAGTGTCTGACTGTGACAGCAAGATGCCTAAGAGAATGCAATCTCTTTCATTAGTAGAAAGGCACACTAACTATTAACGTCGAACCAAACTAGAAGACTATACTTAATGTCACGAGCTTTCTGGAATAGACGACGTTTGATTGAGTAAATCTACCTGTATCAAACTGATTCTTTCAAACTTTTCCGGCAAAAGAGTCCAACGTTAGCATCAATCTGGACAATCAAAGTTTATTGAGCCGCGACGCGACAAAACCAACAATGTGGTTGTGCGCCCAGCGCAGACTCTGATCAGCCTGGGCATCCGCCCAGTCTGATCAGAGTCTTCGCTGTCCGCATGGAAGTCTTAGACTCTTAGCTACCCCTTAAGTGCTTAGCGAAGAGTATGATCTGACTGGGCGGATGCTCAGGCTGATCTGAGTCTGTGCTGGGCGAACAACCACTTTGTTGGTTTTCTCGTGTCGCGGCTCATTTTAGGTAGTAGCTGAAGTCGGAACCTCTTCCGCTGATGTTAATACAATGTCACAGTCAACATTATTCCTATCGATAGTGCCCGCAAATGAGACATTTCGCTGCTGCAGCTCAAACCAATTGGGCTCGAAAATAAGACACTACTGGTGACACACGTGACAATGGGCTTGGCGTTAGCTAACTGTTTTGTACAGTTGATAAATAGAGGAACTTACACTCGTGGTCTTTTCATATGGAATCTATGAAACGAGCCTCGGGCGAGTTTCATAAATTTCATATGAAATGACCACGAGTGTAACATTCTGTTTATCATATGACCTTTTAAAATATGATTTTAACGCCTTCAAACTGAACATTATTTCAATAAGAAAACACATTGTTCACACTGACGTTGTCAATGACGTTACGTGTACGTGCCAAAGTGTTATTACACGTGTGGTCAAACGATTTTTATGACACGACGTTATCCGCTGAATAACAGCGACGTCGTATGATAAAGATGATTTTACTATGTCATAGAGGCGAGAATGTCACCCAAACTTAGTCGTTGACTTCAATATTCGTTACAGGGGAAAGAGACACATGATTTAATATAACCCTAGGCACCTAGCTCTATACATGGCATAACGGAGGAATGTGACTAGTTTCCTCGATGAAATTATTTATTTTGTATCATCAATCCACAAAGATCATCATCTACTTAAGTACGACAGTAATATTATCCTTCATAGGTATTATTACAATTATACCAAACAAAAAGGGATAAGGCGACAATTTGTCCGAGACAAGAAAGGGAATTGGCTTTCTGAACACATCGGAGAAAGCATGCGACATACGGCTGTCGGACAGTGAGGTTCCATGATATATGACAAAAAGAAATTTCAGGAACTTTCAAATCGTAAATTGCCATATAATGGTCATGTCTAACAGTGCACTAGATACACAGACGTCCACTACCTGAATTACATTCAGGAATTTATAAGAAGAAAAAGATTGAAATCTAATGGTCACCCTTTTTACGGGAAATGAACCTAAGTACATTGTAGGACGGTTTACTTAGCATTAATGGGTTGATTAAATGTAACTTAAAGTGCATGGGTAAATCTCCATAATTTCCACCATTTATTTTTTTACTTTCTGTACGCTTTCCCTGCAGGGCATAGTGAAAAGAAGAAGCAGAAGCGTTAGACAGAAAAAGAGGTGGAAAGATAATATTAAGGAGAGTAAGGGGATGGACCTTGCTAGCTCAACTAGGGCAGCTAAAGACAGGGCTAGGTCGAAAGGGATTGCTGTAAAGTCACGTCGCAAAATTACTGAATAAACTAGACAAGCCGCTTACCTGGACGGCGTAGCACATACAAAATGGAGTCTAGTCTTAAAGGAGCATAAATTCTTTCTTTAGGAGTTGATCCCGTTGAGAAGAGATGCTTAATTCAAAAACGTTGTTGGCTCCCGTTAGTATGTATTCTGTATTCATTTGACTTAAACGTTAATGTCAATACCCTAAACTCATTTTCAGGTCAAAAACCTTAAAGCAAAACGTCTCACGAGATTTACGTGCGAACTTAATGAAGTACTGCGGCGATGTGATATTCAGACAGGGAGCAATAACCTATAAAATCAGTTGGACATAGTAAAATATTTGCAAAATTAGCAGCAAAGGTGTAAGATGGAGGCAACGGAATGAGGAGCCTAGATGTCATTATTTCATTTCGATGTTTGTGTTTAAAAACAAAACTTATATTAGTAGCTTAGCCCCAAGGGGCCGTATTCATAAAACGACTTAAGTGGTTGCTTTGCTGTTGCTAAGGCTGAATTTCTTTGAAGGAGATTCCCTACAACTATGAAATGTACTCTGGAGGAACAGTCTTTGTAAACCAAATTTCATAGTTGTAGGGAATCTCCTTTATAGATATTTAGCCTTAGCAACCGCATAGCAACGACTTAAGTGGCTTTATGAATACGGCCCCTGTTATTCTAATCCCTTTTTGCACATAAGTTGTCCATGAGATAAATACACCTTATAAGTTCGCTCCACTGCGCTCCTTCGATAAGTTTTGAGGGAATTTTCAAATAATTCAGTGCAGTCTGGGATTTCGGCTAGTGGAGAAAACTGCCAAGATGTCTAGACATGACGGGTGTATTATGCGATGCAGGTGATGCTTACTACTCGCAAGGACCTGATCACACTTTCTTTTGGGAGTCCATGTCTGTGTATCTAAATATTTCGGCGGATTCATCATTGTTTTATTGGTTTATAATTTCATGAGATTGTGTTTTGACTCCTACACGTTTGTTCAATTATGTCTACTCCCATTTCGCCTACTCTAAACTGTTTCGCTATTCCCATTTCACCTACTTTATTTTTTTATTATAACATAGAAGGGCTGTGACAATTATAAATTTTTAGTTCTGATTGTTATACATGAATTTATGCATAGTTGAAAGCATGCTACAGAAAAATATATCATTACAAATGAAAGAGCATTTTTATAGAAGTAACGATTTATTTTTACGTAATAATTATCTTTTTATTCGGAACCAAATTGCCAGACAGCTTACGCGCGTATATATATTCTGATGAAATTTCGTATTGGTTCGTTCTTCATGAAACATACATTTTGTGTTTTTAGGGTCTTTCTACTGAATAACCGCGTTCTATTATTTCATATGGAAACAAATACAAATATTTTATTTTGAGCCTCACCTCGCAAGAAAACATGATAAAATACACATTTAAAGAGTAACTACACTTCAGGAACTGACTGAATCAGATCCCAAACCCTATCCCCAACATCAAAGGGAATGATTGACAAAGACATCCCAACAAACAATAAATTACAAGTGATAAGCCGAGTCAGCAGCTCTTTCCCAAATAGATGGCAACTCAGCTATCTTTATTGAACTAAATAATTTAGACCAACAGACGGGTTACAACGGGCTAAGCAAATTATATGAAAAACATTTAACAATTATTTTTACCTATTTTCTATTTTGATGATAGAAGGATTAAACTGAGAACACAATAAATTAAACAACACCGAACATAAAACAAATGCAACCGCAACAAAAGTACCGCCTTGGGACGGTCAGTAATAACTACTGGGGGGTTTAAACCGGTTTTACTGGGCCCAAACCTGTCCACAAAAATAAATAAATAAATAAATAAAATGACTCGAACATACTTCTAAGGGAAAGAACAGCTTTCTTTGGCATAAGAAATGATAATATTAAAAGTACCAAATGTTTTCAGTAATACTACTATTACTAAAGCAAATAACAATTTTACTTTTACAAGGCGTGATATTTAACAGTATGCGAAATAGGAATAAGCTGAAACCCGTGGAGTATACATGTACGAAACCGGGAGTAGGCGAGATGGGAAAACCCTTTCAGAATACCAGTTAAGCTGACAGCTCTTTCTTAATTACTGTAAATCGAGAAATGATGTATATTTTGTACCTCTTAGACAATGTCTCTTAATACAGATCAATCCAGGATTCACAACCTCGCTTATAAAATTGTTAATTCAGACTAATTTGATAATAGTTCA
The DNA here is from genome assembly GCA_963989385.1 of Ctena decussata. Taxonomy (NCBI): domain Eukaryota; kingdom Metazoa; phylum Mollusca; class Bivalvia; order Lucinida; family Lucinidae; genus Ctena; species Ctena decussata. The sequence continues at coordinate 105,896,653 of OZ022499.1, forward strand.
ACATTCGCAGATATAATCTGGAAAGTAACTAGACGAGGATCAAAGAATAATATGTAGTCGTGGAATATGTTGATCACACTTTGTATCGTACATGTAGTTTTGCTACAGAACTGTGATCATTTTCTTCCGCACTTTAGCTGAGACAATGTCGGTAAAATATAACAGGGTTGTGACTCTACCTGAACCGTAGTATTCTTGTCATCCAATTATTGCTGCGAGCATATAATTTGATCTGATTGAGCATAAAGAGATTGAAATTTGATAGCACATTAAATATTATTATGCCGCTTCCAGCGACATTTCTTAGGAGCGTTTGATTGATGAATATGGACTTTCTCTTTAATGAAATTATCTTTAGAATGTCAGCTCTTTTACGAATAAATAATAACTTTTTATACGATGTGTTGAATTATTGATATGAGCCACGACACGACAAAGCCAACAAAGTGGTTAGGCGCCCAGCGCAGACTCAGATCAACCTGGGCATCCGCCCAGTCTGATCAAAGTCTTCGCTGTCGGCATGGAGGTAGCTTAGGGCCTTAGCTACTCTTTCAGCGCTTAGCGAAAAGTCTGATCAAACGGGAAGGATGTCCAGGCTGATCTGAGTCTGTGCTTTGCGCACGACTACTTTGTTTTCTCGCGTCGCGGCTCATATTCTTTCTTATCTCTCTCCAAATCACTCAATCACCTAACCTCATATTGTTTCACTTCAAGCTATTATGACACATTCATGATAATGCGAGACAGATGATAATGAGGAAGGTACTACAAAACCAACAAAGTGGCATGTGTGCCCAGCGAAGACTCTTATCACTCTGGTCATTCACTTAGTCTGATCAGAGTCTTCTATGTTTGCATGGAGCTAGCTTAGGCCCTTGCCTAGCCTTTAAGCGCAAAGCAAAGACTCTGAAAGACTGGGCAGATGCCCTGGCTAAACTACGTGTACGCAGGGTGGCGCACATGCCACTTTGTTGGTTTTATAGGGTCGCTGTTAAAAACATGAAAATGTAACCTGATGCCAGCGGCTTTTCTGTCTAGCAGATTGCATCGGTAAGCCTGTGCTCGGAACGGTGTATCCGTTACTCGCCTATAAATACCCATTACTGCCACTCACCTTTGTGTGTGTGTGTGTGGGGGGGGGGGGGGGGGGATAAGTGGTTCGGGGAGGCAGGGATATGGGGAAATATTATTTCCAGCTTCCTATCAATGTAATGCCAATATTTTGAGTTTATTGAATTTAGCTCGAAACCCTTTTTAAAGACATTTGCTAGTTTATCTAGGACGTTTCCATCGTTATGTAATCGTCAAGGGTAGACTTGGATCAATGCTGCACTAAAAGTGTGTAGGGAAGCAGCCCAACGTTGTGATTAAAAAACTATCTAATTGTCATTTTTTCATCATTTTCGGCATTCAATTTTTCCAGAAATTTCAATTTTTTTATCACTTTTGGCATTTAAATTGTCCAGAAATTTGATGCATATTGTAAACCTAGAGCCATTGCTTTTTTAAGTTTTTTAGACATTTATATGACCACTTTTCCAGGGTTGGATTATACTTATCCATGATATCTATATTTGCCACCATGAGTCTTAATCCTTAAGCTCAGTGTGTACATCCGATAATTTTACAAAGGGGAACGACGTTGTGACTGGCTGGTTGCTTCTATGGAAGACGTAGCTATTTTCAAATGGAGTTTGGTCTTAAAGTAGAAAATTTGTTTCCTTTGGAGCAAATTTCTTTTTTAAGAGTAGACCCAATGGATAAGGAGGCAAAATGCATATGGCATAGCTGCTTCCCCTAAAAGTAAATATTTTCACTTTAAGATAGATGTGCATTTTACACTCGATCTCTTAGACAATATAGCTGTATGCATCGCTGAAGTAGTCAACATCCAAATTGTAGAAGCTCCAATTAAACTGCATATTCGCGTCGGCCGAACTCGAATATACATAAGACTTCAGAGCCCCAGATAAAAAAAAAGGATAAAAGAGATAACTCAGGTATAATTTTTCTTATTTTTCATGTGAAAGCATGTTGTGACCATTTATTAGAACCGTCTCGGCAAAACGGCTCTAATAAGGGGTCACAATATATGTTTTTCATAGAAAAATAAGGAAATTATCCATTAATTATCCCTGTTAACACTTTTAATCTGTAGTATTAGCTAGCAAATACCATTTTAAGCATGGATTTCTCACAATGCTGCTGAACCAAAAATCAGGAAATAGAATTCTGCGCAGTAGGCATCCAATCTAGAATTCGGAACAAAAGCTGACAAATTGATGAATTTGTTTTCAGCCTCCGAGCGGAAGGCATATAACTTTCGACTCTGAATTTATGCGTCCTAATCCCATTTAGCATATTGTTGTAAGATGTGTGCCAACATGCTTTATTAACTCCTTAAGTACCAAAAAGCAGACGACAAAATTTACGTCTGCAAAAATTAAAAACATGCCTTGTCCAAGACATTTCATATTGAGAAATCAACGAATAGAGGGCAAACAGTGTAGATCTGGATGAGGCGGCTTAACATGAGCCGCCTCATCAGGATCCACTCCGTTTGCAAATTTTGCTAAATGCGTCACTGGGGCTTAAAGAGTTTTAAATATGCAGCATAACTGCTTTATTACTCTTGCTGTTCATTTCGATACCACTTTTTGGCGTCAAGTATTCTTTGACATTTCAGAAATGTTTACGCGATGGCAATGATTAACTGTATGAAATAAAACAAAACGCAATGTAGGATTATTTCCATGTAATGATTTTTTTTCAGTTTATGATTGCTCAAAAGAAAGAATGAAATAGGAATCATATGTCTCATAATTTTGTTTTACTTGAATTCAGGTACAAAAACGTTCTGAAATTCTAGATCTACTGGAAGCAGTTGACAATAAACAGAGAATGGAATTATTTGAGACCGCTTTATAGGTTTGAGAAAATCGCTCTTTTCCATTGTATGAATTTCAGGAAGCATCTCCGTTATATGCCATGCTCTTCTCGAGTTATAATGAGATGACGCCATAGATCATCTACGATAGCAATTACATGTATAGAATTAGCAACTGTTGTGCTTAGAACCTTGGCGAAATGGCGTCCCGATGACGTCACTAAGACATCAATATGAACTCTTAGTCGCTATGGTAACGGATCTAAGACGTCATTGGATTGGAGCATGGCACACAGTGTATGCTATACTCCGCCAATATTTCAATTCATTACAAACTGAAATTCTTTCAATAGAAACTTTAGATTTTCTCAAACAAATAATTGTTCTCAAACCATTTAATTCCGTGTTCATACCTGGTCAGCTATGTTTCTAAGGCTGTTACAATAGGAAAAAGTTACGAAACAAAAAAAGAGTCACAGTTCCAAAACTACTTGTTCAACGTGGCTCAACAAATTTGTTTAGCAACCATGACCATGCCGTTTGGAAACTAGGACTTTTTTTTATTTGGTACCAGCCCTTGTATATACATAGATAACCAGTGGTGGTGTTTCTGTCAAATAAACGAAGGCACCATACAAGGGTTTACATAACTTTCCGATTAGAAGAAGTGCAATAGGTATGATTGAATCTATTTTTCAAAAGACCGTAAATAAGACTGATGATCTGCCTGGACTTGGACATATAAACTGTAACGAGATGTTTTACCGTCGCAAAACAACAGTAAAAGCAGTTGCACTGAAGATAAATAAGTAAAACATTTACAAGAGTTGAGCAAACCTCTGCAAGTTTAGGCGCAACAGCTTTCTATTTAAATCAGCTAATTCGATTCCCCTTTAATTGCATTCCATTTAATGAAAATTAATTAGGAGACATGGTAGGAATCGTTATTCAAAGATACTGTGACCTATAATAACACTGCTTGTGATGGGGAACTGTCAACACCAGATAGTTGGATATTTAGATTGGAAACCTTTCATTTTAGGCTGACTTTAAAACCGATACAGCAATTTCGGGCTAATCTTGTTCTGCATCTTACTCATAATACTAGTATTTTAGTATTTGAGCTAGCTGTGTAACACAACACTGTTCATGCATTAATATTGGTCTACTCAGAGGGCATTGTTACAACGGATTTTATATGAGACTATATCAGTTATATCATATCTGAAAGTAGATGTTGGCATAAAAAAGTCATCTTACTACAATGCCTGATGGCCTTCCAGAAAAAAGAAGGTAGAAAAAAGGTAGGAACCACAAGAGCGGAAAGATAAAACAGGTCCCTTTCCACACCGGCGACAATTACAACCAGCCCTTGCAATAATTTAAGCCAGTATTAGTAAGACGCCCCATCGCCCAGATTTTCATGGCACCGTCTCTCAACAACAATGCCACCGAATATCTGAAATGATCGTTTACAATAAAATTCAAATCGGTTTCTACGTCTTATTCTTAGGCAAATGGGAAACGTTACGAGACAGATGCCTATTTATATAGATTTAAAAGCACATGGAGCTTCCTTCAAGAGCAGAGAACACATTCAAAAGATGAAACATGGACATACTTTGAAGTTTTGGCTTCTCAAGCTTCATTAGTGACCCTGACAATATCTAATGACGAAAGTCAAAGAAAAGCACACAGTATTTTTATGTTTTTCTCCTTCCAAACCAATCATAGGTATCTAATTTAAAAAAAAACAACGTCTTGTAAGACGGGCATAGATCTTTTGATTGTTTTAAATTAAATTGGATCAACGTGGAATCGTTGTTGATCACACATTGTGTACTCAATAGGAAATGTTAAACCCCTGTTGAAATGTATTTAACGCAAAATGTTTATTTCTTCACTTACAATCCTTTGTTTTAGCTGTATAACAAAGGATTGATTTAGATAATTTTAGAAGGGTAAACTCCTGTCTTAAACCCCACCCCCACCCCTAAAATGGGTAATTCTAACCAATGGTAGTCTATTATTACAAAAGGGTCTTCTCTATAAGAAAAGAGCATACCGTCTTAAGGAGCGAACTATAGTCTATTTTATGTAAGGGTCTTCTCTATAAGAAAAAAGCATGCTGTCTCGAGGAGAGAACTATTTTCTTAAAAGGTGGCCATGCGTCATCTAGGAAAGCAAAGAGGAAGCCATAAAAGGTTGTTTCTCATTGTAAAAATGGCTGGAAAACATGGAAATACTTCAACTCACCTAAATTATTTTCTATTTAACAGGTATTATGCCATTGTCCATCCTCTATCTGCGATGAAGATTAACAGCAAGTCAAGAACTAGAAGGATTATTGCCCTGACCTGGATCATACCTATAGTTGTTGCCTCACCGTACGTCTTCTGCAAGACCTACGCATTCACCATCACCAGTCAGTATGGGACAATTTCCCGGCAGATCTGTAATGACCGTTTTGATGAGATCGATGTCGCAATTTACGGACCGGATCCGTCCAAGCAGGGAAGCTTTCGGAGAGGTTACTTTGCGTTTATTTTCTGTGTGATTTACTTGATTCCCAGTATAGTGATTCTAACAACATGTATCAAAATAGCGATCAGCCTGCTTCAGCCTATCACAGTCGAGAACTCTGTCATGAGGAGAAAAGATAAAGGGAAAGGGCATGAAGAAAATAAAAGAAAGGTAATTGTTATACGCTTTCTCTATGAGATGATTACTCTATAATGTTGTTATTTTCCTTTTTTTTTATTTTAGGTAACCTTGATTATAAACTAATAAGAACATCTACCGTCGGTCATGATTTATGTATTTTACACGTATTAGGCAGGGGTAAAAATAGGTCTGAAACAAGCGGATAACTTGTTATCGTATACACGTGAATGAGTGAGAGTGAACCCGGGTTTTACATCATAGTTCACACGGAGGGGGGATCTCAACTTAAAGTTTCATCCGTAAGACTGGAGAAATCCGGGATCGAACATGCGACCCCTGGATCAGTGGTCTAGCGCGTTATCCACTATACTAGGAAAAAGAAATATAAAATACTTTTGACGTTTAAGAAAATGCGTGATACTTGTATAAGAATATGTAATCTTAATTTATGTAGTTTTGCGAAATTGGCATGAGACAAAATTTTGATTTATGCATTATAGCTCTAAAATGGAGTTGCAAATAGTGATTACAAAAGGTTGTGAAATCTTCCCTATTTAGATGTTAATGGACAAATATTAAAGTGGAACAACTTTCATGACTTCTTACATGCTCCCCCGGAGGATAAATCTCTTCCAATAATAACCCAACTGTTAATCTCTTCCGGGAGAGAGCCATTTCCATTCCGAGTTAACGCGTCGTATCAGACGGGAGGCAAAAATGAAAATGACATTTGCTTTCACTGCAGTTTATCTTAATGTGCACCCAATGACTTGTGCATCAGTGTAACAAGGGGATGAACATTTTATCAGAAAAGTTTTTCCTTCCCAGGCAGATGCGTTCCTTCAAGAATTATTTTTCTCTTAAAATGTAGCATATTATTTTATTTAAGACTAAGCTGTTATAAGATATGAAGAAATATTATCTCCCTCGGAAATATATCTATACACCGTTACTATTTAATTAAGAAATAGATCAACTCTAGCAGTGAATTGTTGAGTAGTAATTTACTGGTTGGAAGTCAGTTGTAAAGTAGACCATATGACGAGCGCGGAGCGCGAATGATACATCTCCTTACAGGTGACCGACAAATAGTGAATTATTACTTAACAATTCAATGCTAGAGCTAAAACACTCAAAACTGTAATGCTGAAAAAGTATTATTTTCTTAAGTATTAATTTTTCCAAACCTCCTTGTCAACACGTTAATGCTGCCTTCAGTATTCTACCTAAGATGGGGGTGGTTGGGTGGTGCGATGGTGCTGTGTGTAACTTCCAGTGCCGGGGCGTCCTACTGATTTGGAACATTGCTGGACAAGGGCCTGCTGTGCTTGCAGTAGGTGCGGGTGGAGGTTGTTTGGACATTTTTTCTCTCGTCTATCGTTTCTCCTCTTTCTCCCTCTCTGGGAGACGGCCCGATATAGACTGAAATACTGTCTCAAAGGGCCGTTGGACCCAAAACAATCAATCAATCAATCAAATCCACCTAAGATAGGTTTGCATTTTTATGGCGATTGTAGATAGAAAAAGAGACGATGCACCGTCTAACGTCTCATTACGTCATAGAATAAGTCAGTAATTGCAATTGTATTCAGCAAGTTGACTCGCGCGCTCCGACACAGTGAATTGTTGTTGAATAAAACACGGAAAATTTTCATTGCTTCTATAGGCGCACTGTGTTAGAATAATTTATTATGCCATATCGGTAGACATTAACAGCATAAACATTCATTTACGAATAATTACGAGAAACAATTTTCTTCGTTGTTAATAAACAAACATTAGGACTTAACTTGATTATCGATATAGACATCGATCAAATTGCTGCGGCGATCATGCCTGATTACATACGCCACAATTATGCTCCTAAGAAACAGTTGGAATGATCTTTTCACGTCCAGTTACAGATTTTCTCGAGGATCGATAGACTGGTTTAGGTTAAAGGCCCTTGATGGCCAGAATTTATGTCAACATAAAGCCATCTCCCAGAGAGAGGGAATAATAATAGAAATATAGTACTCCAATCATTTACGAACTGCGCGCACAGCATGACTGTCATGCCCTTTGCCAATATTTACAGAAGCATTTCTGATCCCGAAAATGTTGCATCCTACAACCCCATGGCCAGTTGCCAAAAGTATGAAATCTCTGGATGAGTCCCTTCGATCAGTGCAGTCTCCGACATTTGACTGCTATAGATTTACCATGAAGGTATGTGAAGGTGAAAGTTTTTGTTAGCATTCCGGCAAGATATACAATACATGTCTTACATAACTGTCTTTTTCAGGTGGCACGGATGGTAGTCGTTATTGCTATTACTTTTATTGTTTCCTGGTCGCCAATGTACATTGTCACTATCATCAGTCAGTTACAGACCCACAGCTTCCTCAGAGAGGGAAACTTTCTCTTTATAATGCTCATGACTCATTTGTGTGGCTTCATCAACAGCTGCCTTAATCCAGTTATATATACAGCTATGAGCCACCGATTCAGAAGAAGTTTCAAGGAGATCATGTCGATGATCTTTTGTTGCTGTGTTAGAGGTTCTTCAATACCGTCTCGGTTTCTCTTTCGTCATGTTTCATCCAATCGGACTCGTTTTACATCAACGCTACGACAAACGTTTTCAGAGACAGAAGGCAATACGATAGCTCTGAATGACTGTATGCATGAAAATAGCTATATGATTCGTAAGGGTGGCTCAAAGAGTAGCAGCAGTGGAACAGACTCGGACAGGTATCTGTGTAGTAGAGATAATAAATCAAAGAAAATTGTTAACGTTTTTAAAGGGAAGTGTGATGACAATACAGCTACTAGTGATAGTGAAACTCAGAAACCATTAATTCCGCATGCGTATACTAATGGCAAACCAGCAAGAGAACTTAAGGGTATTTTAAAGAACTCCCCAACAGTGAGGAGAGCGAGAGATTATGCTACATATGTAGAGTGTAAATGTTTGTGCTCGGAGTCACCGCCAAATGGTATAGGCCCTCAGTGTATGAAAATGGAAAGACCTTCATCGGACGACAGCATTAACCAAAACTCAGTATGCTTTTTACGGGATGACAGTTTAAATGTTCGAGCGAAGTATTCTAATCGTGTATAGTCACACAAAACATTTAAAGACTTGCCGATATGAAATTATTGGTGGGATTTCATACCGTCGGCATGATGTTCATCGGCTGTCCTGACGCATATTAGCGGAGATAATTCCTGTTATCTGTCCTTCTAAAACAATGTCATCTGTTTTAGTACGATCTGAGTTCCGTTATTTCTGTATCGAATCTTAAATTATAGGGATTATATAGTATAGGGATAAGGATATAATCTGCAGTAGGAGTCCTTGTGGCTCAGTGAGGAGTACGCTGGCCTGATGATCTAGAAGTCCCGGGTTCGATGTCCGCTGGGGGCGGAAATCTTTTCAACCGTAAACGGGGTTACATTGCACAAAGCAGTTCATTATCCCCTTTCTTTCGTCCTGATATGACTGTTTTGTACTGTTGAAAAGGACGTTAAATTACAAGTCAGTCATCCATCATGTGACCTGCAGTAAAGTGCCAGGGGTCGTATTCATAAAAGCAGTTAAGTCGTTGCTATGCTGTTGCTAAGGCTAAATTTCTATAAAGGAGATTTCCTACAACAATGAAATTTGCTCTAGAGGAACAGTCTTTGTAAGACTGTTCCTCCAGAGCAAATTCCATAGTTGTAGGGAATCTCCTTCATAGAAATGTAGCCTTAGCAACAGCATAGCAACCACTTAAGTCGTTTTATGAATACGGCCCCAGATCTCTGTTTGACATACATATTTTATGTAGCCGATTACATTATTATAAAAGACAGCCTGTGACAATTAGTATTAAGCATTATTTGGACGAGATGTGACAATTTATTGCTTGTATGCAGCTTGCTGCTACAATTGGTTCTTATATTGCATGCCAAATTTTATGTATTAGCAGAAAAAATATTTCGTTGAAATAATGTCTGTTTTGGGAATACAGATAGCATGCTACCATCTCGCTATCAGTTCAGATCATGTTATGCCTCTGCAGATCAGGTGCCCATTTCGCTACACATTTGCAGCCCAAGGACTTAAGAAAAACTATGGCATAAAATGTTTGCTACAACGGGCTCATCAAACATCATACAAACTGTACAAAACTTCTGAAAATTTTAGGCTTTTTGGAATGTTTTGGAAAAAACTTCATCTTAATACCGAAGAAAGACGGTTGGTATCAAAACGGTTTTTTCTTGTTTATTTATTTATTCATTTAAATAATGTGTACATCCTCGAAGAGAAAAACACCCAAAACATTATGCCTAACTGATAATCAGACCAGATGTCGGGGTCATTTCTCTAAGAGCATGTACACAGCATGTTTATTTATTTATTTGTTAATTTATTTTCTTTATTATTATTATTTGTTACCGCAAAGCAAGTGCAAAACTCAGTTTGCAGTGCACAGCTGTCATTTTATATGTATAAGATTCATAAATGTAGTCTTGAAAGACCTGGCCCCGAGGTTATAAAACTTTTTTCATGCTCAACTCAGCTGAGCATGAAATTTTACTTGCTCATAATTAGCAAATTACTGATAAGTATCGTTGTTTTCTTGCTCAGTTTAGCTAAGTTTGAGATTTTCTCTGCTTATGAATATGAAAATGCCAACATTAGTTGGCATTTTCATATTTATCAGCAGAGAAAATTTCATGCTCAGCTGAGTTGAGCACGAAAAAAGTTTTATAACCTCGGGGCCTGGGTGTTTCTGTGATTTTTTGGCTTACATTTCGGTATGATAATTGTGAAAAAAATTGTACTCGATTCTGTTTTCCCCAGCAGATGTAGGTTTTTCAAAGAGGAGACACATTATTTATACAGTTTGTCAAGAGTCTATACACCAGTCAGCCACAAACTTTTTTTTATTAAAAAACCAAGTCAAGGGTGTCCTCACATATAACTGTCAAAATTACAGAACCTAGGAAGCAACGCAATTGCATGCTGTTTTAAATACCCCTGAAAAAAATGATTTTAATAAGTAAGCAGCGTCACAACAAAATTAATAACAAATAACACGTGCGCCCAGCAAAGACTCAGATAAGCCTGGACATCGGACCAGTCTGTTCAGAGTCTTCGCTGTTCGCATGGAGCTTACTTGGACCCTTAGCTACCTCTTAAGCGCACAGCAAAAACTCTGATCAGACTGGGCTTTGCCCAGGCTGATCTGAGTCTCCACAGGGCGCACGTGCAATTTTGTTGGTTTTCGCGTGTTGCAGCTCAGTTATGTCTTTGGAAAATTACATATGGTTATGGAAGACGTTGGCTGATTGTTTGTTATGGGTTTAAACACCTCTTTGAGACAATATTTCAGTCTGTATCGAGCCGTATCCCAGAGAGAGACGGAGAAGAAAAAGAGATGTGATAGGCGTGAGAAAAATGTTCACAAAACCCACCGCACCTCCTGAAACCACAGTAGCCCCTTACGCTACTGTTATCCAAATTACTGAGGACGCCCCGGCACCATCGCACGACCGCAGCCGGCATTTGTGATGGAAAACAAGTAATGAGTTGAGTTTAAACAATATTTATTTCACAAAACCATACATATACAACGATTATACACACTGTAAAAAATCGCGCTTAGTTATAAAACTTAAGTGGTTACATGTTTAGGTGTAAACATGTTTAGGAATATGTCATATAGCTAAACATGTACGCCTTTTCTATTATTTTCCCGGACAAAGTCTGCTAAACACGTTTTATTCTGTTACGCGGTTCGGATGAATCCATTCTCTCTTTTCCCCGTTGAAGAACGAAAAAAGAGACGAAAATGTTGACAGAGGAAATTTTCAAAATTAAAGGTAAATATAACTAGTTTTGTACATGTTTTATTTCTAAACATAAACCTAAACATGTTGCAAATTGAATATGTTACGATTTAAACACATAAAAAATCGGACTGCATTTTTTGCATTGACTCTAAACACATTTTTTACAGTGAAGCTACATAAGAATAACACACAGTACAATGAATGGGATACAGAAGAAAGTCATTGACTTTTTTAAAATCTGTTTCCCAAAAACAGAAAGTAATAAGCTGCCATGTGCTTCAAAATTTTACAGCTATTATCCATAATAGGTCGGTGCTTCTGCTGTTTCGCCTATGTACGCTGGTTCCGTATTTTATGAGCTGTACGTACTTTGTTTTTTCAGATGCGTCGTGCTTTGTAATTGTGATCACAATATGGGCCGCAACACGACAAAACCAACAAAGTGGCATTTGCGCTAAGCGAAAACTCAGATCAGCCTAGGCATTCACCCAGTCTGATAAGAGTCTTCGCTGTCGGTATAAAGGTGGGTTAGACCCTAAACTACTCTTTAAGCGCTCAGTGAATACTCTGATCAGACTTGGCGGATGCTCAGGCTGATCTGAGTCTTCGCTCTGCGCACTTGCCACTTTGTTTGTTTTATCGTGTCACGGCCCATATGTTCTTTCCTGTTGTTTCTTAAAGGTGTTTTGCTTTAACAAGAGCTTTTCATTTTTGCTGATAAATGTTTTAATTTATAGATATTCAGGCAAATATATATTTTCAAACTGACGTTTATTTTTTACAGTGTATAAGAAAATGAACGACTGTTTTGCTATTTATTTTCTTCATAGCATCCTGACATAAATCGTAAATAATCTTGATGGTCGGATGTTTTTAAAATGTGCGCCGAATATAACTTATGAGTATATTATTGCAAGCTGCTATGATACAATTTAGTCATATTCAAATGTTTAACAATCAGTGGCGTAGGAAGAGGGGGGGAGGGGGGGGGCAGGCCCCAATAATTTTGCAGTGGGGGGAGGGGCAAATATTAATTTGCTCCCCCCCCCCCCAATATTTGAACAATTTTCCACTTTATTCCTCTCAAAAAATGTCCCATATAGTATTGGCCCCCCAATATTTCAAACCTTCCTACGCCTATGACAGTTTTCAAATTATATTTAAATAAAATGTAGACATGTAAATACGAGTATGAATCATAGAATTGATATACTTGGGTTGAAGCTGAAAATTAATTAGCAATGATGACAGATTTAAAGAACCCAGAAAACAACGCAATGGCATGCTGTTTTAAATACTCCTGGATGTGATGTATGTGAATACACTCTGCGCGGTAGGTAAATTTTCATTCAGCGAAAATATAATGGTATGGACCAAACAAACTAAGTTTTGCTGTCAAGCCGTGACAGCGAGTAACATTGATTATAGAAAGAAGGTATAGCTGTTAATTTGAAAAAAATTTTAGTTGTTCAAGATTGTTAACATAGATGTATCATATCATATCAAATATTGAATAAACAACTATGAGCAGCCCTGTTTGTTTGCTTTCAGAGCCTAGATCATCTAGCCTTTACCGCATACATACTAATATACAGTGTATGTTTCAATGACTTTGAGCTTGGTTACTTGTGATTAAGGTATACGGATTCTCATTTATGGGGAGACAATCTTGACGCGAAAACATTCGAATCTTATAAGAACGAATTTGCCCTGCTTGCTTGCGTCTCGGGTGATCCGATGGTATGAGCTCATCCACTCGACGTGATACAGTACGCCAGATCAAGTTACTATTATAATAATGTGTTTGTACCATTGAGGAATCACAACATAACTAATGCTCTGGAACGGTCAGTAATAGATAACTGAGGCGTAAACAGATTTAACTGGATCCAAGCCCGCGCCCTTAGACATCATTATGGTTCAATCCAACCGACGTAATGGTTCAATCCAACCGAAACAATTACCATCCACACAACAGACCAACGAATACATTACTTAAGATGCATTATAGGAACAAATCATACGTGAAACATTAAATATCTATTTTTACCTATTTTCTGTCTTTTTCTATTTCATTACAAGACATAACATGACGCAATTCGGACATCTATACAGATGGCCACATTGTTTGAGGAACACGGATATATACCGCCTAGATACGGCCCTCTGCCATGCAGTGGTTCGAAATATTTAGTTAGCTGTTTGGACCACATGTAATAAAGCTTTATGTCGGGTCCATCATCGAGTATTTAATACTTACAGCTTGTTTATCATTAGAAAGAGGAGCCAAGGAATTTCTTTCATATGAAAAAAAAAATCCTGCGACTCATGGATCGGTAGCCTGGAGCGTAACCCTCTAGAGCGCAACTCATTAAACTACCACCACTCCTTAAATGGAATGTCAAGCTTATAAAAGAAATACAAAACTACGCTTTAGTGGTACAGACACACGAAGTCTCACAAAGGGGAAATGCAACAGGAACCGCCATGGTAAATGCCAAGGTTAGTACATGCACACTGGTCGGTTTAAGGTAAATGGGTAAAGTTTCCAGGGAAGCGACCCTGTCACTTTAATTTTGCCTCCCTTCTCAATTAGGATCAACTCTTGCAAGAAAGAATTTGCTCCTCTAGGAACAAATTCTTTCCTATAAGAGTAGGCCCGTTTTCAGAAGGACCGACAGGAATGCACTAGACAGGATGTCACAAAAGCTGTCTCCGTCTGAAAACCTGGCAGGAAAAACATGACGGTGTACCCATACGCCTTAACGGGAAATGATCATTACTTGTCGATTACTTAACTCTTGTTTAAAGCTAGCCCCAAGATCAGCCATTCGAGGTAAATTGACTTAACTAGAGGTTACCTTGAAATAGATCTAAGCATTGGCTAACATTCGGGTTATCTTTAAATTGGAATCGAAAAATTTGTCCTTTATGCACCAAATATGACAGCTGTATTTACATCATTAAGCCCTGAGAGCTTCTGTGGAATCTTTATATGCTTAGAAATTGCAGCATTATTGCATCGTCAGAAGGATCGTACAAATACTTTATGTGTATGGGTACATTTCCATGTTTTATTCCCGCCATCTCTTCAAATAAAAACAAGTTTGAGATTTTCTGTTTGCAGTTACCCTTACAAAATAATAAGCTAATTTTCTTCTTGGGAAGGACTGCAGACATAAACACAGGGTAAAATCGATTCCGCCTATTTTCGCTTTCTGCAGAGACTGTCCGTCATATTTGGCCTCCGCCGAGACTGTCCGCGAACTCTTGCTTCCTGCAGAGACTACTGTCCTCGAAAAATGGCTTCCTGCCGAGACTGTCCGCGTGACTCTGCTTCCTGCCGAGAGCCTCGGCAGGAAGCAGAATCACGCGGACAGTCTCTACAGGAAGCCTTTTATCATGTACAGAAGTATCGGCAGGAAGCAAGAGTTCGCGGACAGTCTCGGCGGAAGCGAAATATAATGTACAGTCTCTGCAGGAAGCGAAAATTGGCGGGATTGATTATACCCTGTGATAAAGCGACTGAGATTTTCCCCCTGAAGGTATGCACATTCATTTTAAAACATAAGAATACTAGCTGAATACAGATGCTGCGGTTGCGCTGATTTCGAGAGAAAAAAACTTAGTGCGTATATAAACTGTTTTCTCATTAAATTAACACACTGTCCTCTAGGCACCACATAAGTCGATCAGTCTGCATTAATAATTCATTACAAACGAGATGCTTGTCATTTCTAATAACTCTATCTAAGCTCGGTATATCCATAATTATTCCATTTTAGCCTAAATCTTTACAAAATCCGTAACATGAAACATGCGGCCTTGTAACAGTGAGGGTCATAAGCGAATACTCAGGTCATTTCCATCCGCACATTTGCAGCCATTCATCGGAGGCTTTTTCTGATATAATATCATTGGTCTTAACACTACTTGAATGTCTGGATGCACAGGCTGATCTGCGGGCTCGGTGTTCTCATTAGTCGTGAAGAAGCGTTCCTCTTGCGTAGCTCAAATAGCTTGAGGTGGTGATTTATGGTAAATGTAAAAATCTGCATAAAACCATAAAAAGTAACGTATCTCCCTGAAAGTTAGCAGACTTCTTATTTTTGTTGTTCTCTACAATTTAGAATACAAAATAGACGTACATGCTGCTTAAAAAAGTGCTTTTATAAGGAAAGATCAAAGGGTAATTTTCTGCGAATAAATCTGAAAAAATAATATTGTTATTGAAAATCTACGTAGTGCTGAAGATGCATTATTGCATAATGAAGAGCGTCCTAGCAATTATTTATTCCAACTCTTTCTCAAATTGTAATGTAGACCAGATGAAAATGGTAGCTTTTTCTCAAATGTTCAACCATGTACAAAGTAAATGTACACAGGACGCATTTATTAGATATAGGGTAGGCAAGCATACCTATGTTAACACCTACAATATAAATAATACATTACTGACATGATCAGTGGTGTGTAGATGAAATTGTTCAACCTTGTTAAAATAGTCTCACCTGTTTCACCTGTGTGTTTTGACAAAAAATTTGGACACAGACTGCATCTTTTTTCATCTGCTCAGCCAGATAATGTGTGAAAGAGTTTGAAAAAATATTTTCTAGGACGCTCTCCATTATGCAAGAAGGTACTCTAAGCACTAAGTATATTTTCAATAATGATATTATTTTTTCAGATTTATTCGCAGAAAATTACCCTTTGATCTTCTATTATAAAAACCCTTTTTAACATTAACAAATGCTGCATTTTGGGATTCTAAATTATGAGAAACAACATATAGAAGGCATCTGCTAAGTTTTGGAAAGATCAGTGTTATTTTGAGTATTTTATGCAGATTTTTGTCTTTGTCCCAAATAAGTGATTATCACCACCTTAAAGCTCAAATTGTTTGAGTGTACGATATTCTCATGCTATGGCAAGGAGAAATATTTTACAAATAAATTTGAGCCGCAACTCGACAAAACAAACAATGTTGTTGTGCGCCCGGTGCAGATTCAGATTAGACTGGGCATCTGATCAGAGTCTTTGCTGTCCGCATGGAGGTAGCTTAGGCTCTTAGTTACCCTTTGAGCACTTACCGAAGTCTGATCAAACTGGGCGGATGCCCAGGCTGATCTGCGTCTGCATTGGACGCATGACCACATTGTCGGTTTTCTCGTGTTGCTGCTCAAATAAATTTGCTTTCCTGTTTCAATACACTGAGGAAGTTCGGAGTTATAGCAGGGATATAAAAAAGTTTTTAGCCTCACTTTTTTGCCATTTGGATGGTACAATGCACCATACCTGATGTACATAAATTGAGCCGCGACACGAGAAAACCAACAATGTGGTTGTGCGCCCAATGCAGACTCAGATCAGTCTGGGCATCTGCCAAGTTTGATCAGATTATTGTTAGGTGCTCAAAGGGTAGCTAAGGGTCTAAGCTACCTTCATGCGGACAGCGAAGACTCTGATCAGACTGGGCGGTGCCCAGGCTGATCTGAGTCTGCACTGGCCGCACAACCACTTTGTTGGTTTTCTCGTGTCGCTGCTCACTTGTCTTAGCTGTTGGTTCCATGTACGATCATATTGCTGGCTGCATTCACTGTTTGGAAAGACACCAGAACCTCCCCATTGAGATTCTGCTTCACCAAGACAAGGAGCAGTCAACACAAGCTGAGTGGCGATGGAAGCTGTGCGCGAGTATGGCTTCGAACTCAACCTTACCCACTCTATTCTCCAGAACTAGCCCTCAGTGACTCCACCTCTTTCTTAGGCTGAAAACTCCTTTGGGGCGGACGATGGTGAGGTGACTGCTGTTCTGGAGGGCTAGTTAGGGGACCATGATGTTGATTTTTACCGATCGGATATCAATGACTCTCAAACTAGATATACAGATTCTGATCATCACTGTCTTGACAAGACACTGAACGCTTTCAGAGGCAGCAAGTCTGCCGTTTTCATTTTTGCCGCCCTTCTTACTGAGTTCAACGGTTGAAGAATTGGCATCTCTTGGAGTACATTCTTTCTAATTTTGTCTGAGGGTAGACCCGATTTTTTGAATTGACAAGTGTTGTTTCCTTTTCGTGGAAAAGGTGGAAAACATGAAGATGTACCTATAAACCTTGCGCCAAACTTAGCTTAAATTGGATAATATTCAAATCATGTTTTTTTCCGCCAGTTCTTTCGAAATTAAAATCTTAAAGAGTTCCTTCAAGAGAAGAGAAGACATTCAGAAGCAAGAACATGGGCAGTCATTTTCTAAGACTTACTATTTGCGTTACCGAAGACTTTTGAAAAGTAGTCTAGCCTTAAAGAAAGTGGAGCAAATCATTCCTTTAAGAGTTGAACCTCGCTGAAAAGGTATGAAACAAGCTAAAGACAGAGATGCTATTCTGAAAAGTAGGGGAGAGTCGGGTAACTTCGGACAGCGGGTAAATTCGGACAGTGACATTGTTTTCTCTATATGTCAGTTGTTTGGAACTAAAACAAAAATAACAGGCCAAATAGTAAAAATCCTGATGAGACGGCTCATTATGAGCCGTCTCATCTGGATATCCACTGTTTGCAATGGTATGTCCGAATTTACCCGCCTGTCCGAAGTTACCCGACTCTCCCCTAGACCCATTCACCTTTATAAACGCTAATTTCCGTGAAGAAGAAATTAGCGAAGTTCTGAGTCGGGTCTGGTATGCTTCTCTGCATTGATAATGTCACGAACAATACTGCCAAAACTTAAGCGATTTATTTTTAATTTACATTCGGAAAAATCGCAAGTTATTTTTTATAAGGTTTCTTGTTGCTCGAGTGACGCATCCTGGCGCTGTCGAGCAATTATTAAACCATTTTAGACTGAATACCTGTTTTTGGAGACATTTGCAAATAGTGCAGAGTATACAAATATGCACTGATGAGGAATTAATACTAAAAAAAAGTCCACATCGCGCCCTCAAAACCAAACGGGATAGAAGCAAACACAGACTGACAAAAGTTCACGTTAGACAAACACAATCAAGCAAAAGAAAAGCTCTTTCCCAAAGAGGTGACCTTTCAGCTACCTTAATTGAAAACAACAGTAATGTCTATGTTTACCCATTTTCTATTTTAGATTACAAAACAAAACTAAACAGAAAGCAGATTGGGCAGTTATACAGGTGAACACATTGCTAGAGACCTATAAAGTCTGATCAAGGTCTACACTTTTTGCGTATACGAATACAACATTCAATTAAAGTGCAAACATTCACCAGAAACCCTAAAACCTGAAATTGACTCGTCCAAATGTAAGGATGGACAAGTCCACTGACCAGAGGGGTTTAACGAGCCTGCACTCTATGCTTGAGATGATTTATATGAATAGAGTGGAGTCGGGTAACTTTGGACAGCGTGTAAATTCGGACATATCATTGAAAACAGTGAAAATCCTGATGAGACGACTCATTATGAGCCGTCTCATCAGGATTTTCACTGTTTGTCCAGTTACTTTTGTTTAAATTCCAAACAACTGACATATAAAGGAAACAATGTCACAGTCCGAATTTACCCGCTGTCCGAATTTACCCGACTTTCCTATATATGAAGAAACAAACGACAGAAAAAAATGTAAGGTTTCAATCTGACTTGTTCGGACGTTTTTGCTTTTCTTTCATTACTTTTTAGAGGATGCATTTTATGATCTATTGATATAATATCAGCAAGGCATGATTTATACATGATTACAGAAATAGTTATGAAACAAAAGAAAAAGTGATTCAACGGCTAATTGTCTTGAACAGTTCGGAGAATTTTACGAAGATACATTTAATAGAATTGTGTCTATGCTTCAGTTTACACGTTTATTCATATTTTAAGCATACAGTAGGCTATAAATAGTCTATGAGTACATCGTACAATAATATTCAAATGCAAAATACACGTGCATCAAAAGACAGGTAGCTAAACTAATCTTTGATCTTTTTTTACTTGAGAAGTTATGGGCGACATCATTCAAAAACGATTTCCACAGTGTGTGCGTATCAGGAAACGTCAGATCAGCATTTACAGTGTGGCAAAACAATACACAGTTCCGAGCCACACCCAGAATATCACTCAAAATCACATGATAGCGTATACCTGGCCAATGCAACGACAACTTAGCACGTGACATAGTCTCACAAACAAATCGCACGTGGTCAATATCCAACATAAGTCCGTGATTTTACCTAACAGTCAATGGAGGGATGTATACCTGTTTAAAGAAAACAAACTAATACCACTTTTAATAAACTTACCATGCTTTGCAAGAACAGAACGCATCGGACATGCTTGATGCGCCAACTGCCATGTGTAGATCATGAGGAGGCTGATTCTTTGCCATAGATCGCCAACATTTAGCAGACACTTGCTTTTGTCATTTGTTTTTCCGCCATCTTTGTATAAGCTTGTGAGACGTAGTAACAGTAATTAAGCAGGCGGAGCTTAGCGGCTATTCTCGGAACTGTGTATCACCTGTTGACACGAACAAGTCATTTGAGCCGCGACACGACATATCAACGGCCTTATAAGTAGCTTAAAAATGAGAACAAAAAAAAATCCGACAGAATCCATCATTTGTCAGACGTTTGTATCAACAAATGAGCCGCGACACGACAAAACCAACAATGTGGTTGTGCGCACAGCGCAGACTCAGATCAGCCTGGGCATCCACCCAGGCTGATCAGACTCTTCGCTAAGCGCTTAAAGGGTACCTAAAGCCTAAGCTACCTCCATGCGGACAGCGAAGACTCTGATCCGACTGGGCGGATGCCCAGGCTGATCTGAGTTTGCGCTGGGCGCACAACCACTTTGTTGGTTTTATCGTGTCGCGGCTCAATTTTGTTGATACAAACGTCTGACAAATGATGGGTTCTATCGGATTTTTTTTTGTTCTCATTTTTGAGCTACTTATAAGGCCGTTGATATGTAAACACATATGTATACAAAGCTGAATACTGAAAGTTTCTTTTGCCAAGCCGACAGAATATTAAAACAGAGAACCAAATACATGATAAGGATATAAAAAACTATAGGCCATGCGTCAACCGACGTCAGATATATGACAGAAACTGCAGCCCTTTCATCAGTGGAATCGATTATTGAACTGCATGACTTTCAAGTATTTGAGAACCTGTAAATCTCTTTACGATGAAAGAATGTCGCATTATTTTTTAAAATTTCAGCTTTTTAAACGAATTTCGTTATCATTTTCGATCATTTAGGTATAAAATGGAGACTAAAGTTAACAGACGAAACTTATGACTAAGAGCGCCAATGTCGTCTACAGGGAAATCAACGTAAGAGGACAGAAGATGCTGACACCGTAACAAGCTACAACAACTACCATGGAAGAGATGATGACTCAACTGTTGCTGAATAGGATCATAGAATCATATCAGAACAGTAAGACGTCCTCTCTTGCGACCCACAAGGGAGGTCCTGGGTCCCCTGTTGTTTCTGGTTTTTATAAACGACCTGCCTGACCTGTTAAAGCTTCTGATCCTCGCCTCTTTGATGAGTGGGTGCCTTTTATATTAATTCATCAAATGCGATGCTTATGCCGAGCCACTCAAGCGAGACTTTCAAACCTTGGAGGAATTGGGACAAACATGGCAGATGACGTTCCACCCTGAGAAGGTCATCCGCATCGTTACAGACGCCATGAGATACAGACTAACTGCAGCCTCCACGGCCATACACTGGAAGTGTTTGACGGCGGATAATATCTTAGCGTTATCATCACCGACCTCAGCTGGCACAAGTATATAGACACCGTTGTTGCAAAGGCACCATGAACACCAGGGTTTCCAAGATGTAATTTGATCGCCAATCGAGCATGTTTGGGACACTCTTGGCCAGCGTGTACGACAGAGAGTTCCACGACCAAGAACGCTCCAAGCTTTGGGCGCAGCCTTGCAGTAGGAGTGGAGGAGGATACCCCAGCTATAGATTGCCAGACTCATCAGGAGTATGCGTCGTCATTGCGTGGCCTGCATAGATGCAACAGGTGGGCATACGCGATATTGACAGATTTGTGAGGTTTAATTGGTGACCCTAGTGATCTTCCATACAAATTTTCTCATTCACATCTAGTGCTACAGACTCACACGGCTGGATTTTTGTCTGTAAATGAAATGATATAATCAAATATATCAATTTCAGATTTCAGATATGTCTTAGTTTCCCCTTATTTCACCGTACATACAAATATAACTTTTTTGCCACGCATATATTAACATACTAAAATAAAACTTTACCCAGTAGGCATACAGCCTTGAATCAACATTGAATCAATCTTAATTTAACGTCATGACGTTGCATCAAGGCTGGTTCTAGGTCGAATCAAGGTTGTGTGCCCAGTGGGTTAAGCTCTTAAAACAAGAATGAATTAGTCCATTAAAATGCAGTTCCGTTTCTTACCTTAAGTCTGCAGCTTCTCTGGCTCGCGAAATGAGTCAGTAAATGTTGCTCGGAAATGGGATGTCCGTCTCCTGCTGAGACCTGCCCATCAAATTTTTCTTTCAAACTTTTGGGATTTAGCGTACTGAAGTAGTTATATGAGCCGTGACAGCAGAAAATCAACCAGTGGCATTTGCGCCCAGCGAAGACTAAGATCAGTCAGGGCAGCCGCCCAGTCTTTGTCAGAGTCTCCTTAGCTACTTTTTTAAGCGCACAGCGATGATACTAATCAGACTGGGTGGATTCTCAGGCTGATTTTAGTCTTCACTGGTCGCGGCTCAATTTTTTTTCAGTCAAACTTTTAGGATTTATTGATAGTGAGGTAGCTAAATGAAAAATGCATTTGTTTCACTTAACTTGATACGTCAATACAGGGTAAAATGCCATTGGCTAAGGAGGTTTTCTCGCAATATGTTCTGTACCTCGTAATTTTATGTGACTACTGCAATAGCTGTAGTTGACAGTTTTAAAGAATAAGGTCTATGAGATTATATGATTCATGGCTTGTCATATCTTATTCCTTAAAATGCATTTATGTAAAGCACACTTCAGATCAGTCAATAACTATGTTTAAATGGCTGAGTGCAGCTGCAAGTTGACTTCATTTGTCGTCCTCCAGTGAGATTCTCAACCAAAAAATCATGATTAAGACTATTGTAGCAAATTGTTCATTCTGGACCAATAGTGACATGTAGTTACCCCTGCCTGAAACGCCCGAAGTGGTAAAAATGGTACACATGGTAAAAACGCACCCGATATACACGCGGCGTCTATGAATGCTTGGTATTCAGATTGTGACGAAAAATACGTTCACTTCGTTTATATTGCTGTTAACAATTTCGAGGCCATTTCAGCGATGAACGAAATAACATTACATTGTTATTTCGTTCATCACTGAAATGGCCTCGTAACTGCCAATTACTGAATGTTTCAGTGTCGCCTATTATTGTTTTTATGTAAGATGCGACACTGAAACATTTAAACAATATCATCTCTTTTAATGGCTATCTACATATTTTGTGGTCTCTGCGTGGAATCAGATCTCGGCTTCTTTGTGCTTGGTGACGGCAGCATTTTCTGGGTATCCTATATTCTTTTAGTAACGGGATGTTTCATGTAGTCCACTTATCAATACGAACATTTATCATTTATAGAGTTGAATATATCATTATCGTTTTATACTTTTTGCAGCAAGTCTCAGAGCTTACTGTCCGGGTTACTTTTATTTACGCCTTTATTCATAGCCAATTACATTCTTGAAATTAAAATCTTAAAAAGTTCCTTCAAGAGCACAGAATACATACAGAAGTAGGAACATGGGCCAGACTACGTAGTTTCGGCTAATAAAGCCTCGTCAGTGACCCTGACAATATCTGGTGACGAAACCAGTAAAAAGCATGCTGCAATTTCTTAATTTTAATTGAGCAGTCGATTCAAAGACTGATTAGTTTCAAAAGGATCCAAATACATGTAATATAAAAGACGATGATCTAGAATAATAGTCTAAATCGATCTCAAAGTTTAGATTTCTCAGAATCTATCCTCTGATCTCAAAGGATGTAAATGAAATATAATCTGCACTATGGATGATGTACGGGGAGACTTTTTACGGCCTCCACACGGCACAACACCAGCTGCAGTGAGGTAAAATTAAAATCTTAAAAAGTTCCTTCAAGAGCAGAGAATACATACAGAAGTAGGAACATGGGCCAGACTACGTAGTTTCGGCTAATACAGTTACCATTTTTCTATATGAAGTTCTGTATTTGATAGATGTTAAAAAAATCTTCTCAGAGATTATATGTCTTACATTATTGTTTCGCAAGGTTACAGCTCGCAAGGGCAATGACTTATACAAATATAATGTCAATCAAGTTTCACATCCCATCCACAAACCAAACGGCAAACCATATTATGAAGTAACACCACAACCTGTTCATTTACGTGCGTTTTTCAGTTATCAACTATAAGTGCTGGTTTCAGCTCTCAGCATTCCAGGGTAATCGAGAGAATCGACTTCTATGCTTTGTATGAGGTTGATGAGGCATTGTGTTTCCCCTCTTTTATTCCTATCAATCATTATGTGAGACGCGACACGACAAAACCAGCAATGTGGTAGTGCGCCCAGCGCAGACTCAGAACAGCCTGGGCATCCGTGCAGTTTGACCAGACTCTTCGTTGAGTGCTCAAAGGGTAGCTTAGGGTCTAATCTATCTCCATGCGGACAGTGAAGACTCTGATCAGACTGGGCGGAAGCCCAGGCTGATCTGAGTCTGCACTGGGCGCACTACCACATTGTTGGTTTTGTCGTGTCACAGCTCGTCTTTTTGGGAGGTAAAACTTAAACAGACATTGTTCGGCCAAAGTGTGAACAAGATTTGGCTGCCCAAGTAGAATCTTCGACAATTACATTCTATAGTAAAACGCTTGTCTGAGTACGGGCCGCGTAGTGCAGTCGGAAGGGCGTTTGACTTTTTAAGCCAGACGTCCTGGGTTTGATACCCGGTCTGGCCACTTACTGTCATTTCTCCTTCCGCTAATTCAACAAGGGCAGTTGTCAGTCACTGGTGAAAGTAAGCGCATATAGTACTGGATACCCGCTTAGGAGGTCTAAGCCTGCCCAAGAATAGCGTGGTTAGGTTAAGTGACCGTCCCGACATGACCATAGCTGTTTACCGTGGACGTTAAACAAAAACACAACAACCATTTTTCTTTGCCTCCCTTCGCGTTAGCGAGGCGCCGTGGTCGAGTGATTAGAGAGATTCAGTTATAGTGTAGACGGTCGAGGGTTCGCATCCGGGTCGGGCTAGTCGGCGACCAAAAACGTCTGTCAACCCAGCTATAAATTGGATTAAAATCTTAGAGTTCCTTCAAGAACCTTTTTCGGATCAGGGAAGGATAAGGTATCGATAGGAGAAGGATGGGCTTTGCTTTTAAGATGCAGTGGGCGCTTAACCCCCACTGCCCGAACGGACACTAGGATATGGGAATTCCTTTCCTAGACTTTACCTTGTCCGCCTTTGTTAAAGTAGCGGAGAAATGCTGAGGGTAGCTCAAACAGATCTAGAATATAAGTCAGTTATTTTTATTCCACGTGCGAGTGAAGGAACTTTCCATACATATATCATAACGTATTCTCTTACTCTATCATCCAAGTGCTAAAAGTCTTCTCTTATGTCAAATAATGCTTGTTAAACGCCGATGCAAAGAAATGTGATGCCGATGGATCCTATTGCATTGTTAATTTGACAGATAATTGCTTAAACAATAATTTGATCTGGTTGATCTTTTATTCTTCTATTCAGTCATTCGATTCTTTAAAGAATTAGAATCAAATAGCGCACATGCAATAGTATAAGTGGATTAAGGTTTTCTAAAGAATATTTGATTTCTGTTTCTCAGCTTTCAATAATATTGAGCCGCAACATGACGAAACCAACATTGTGGCATGTGCGCCCAGCGAAGACTCAGATTAGCCTGGGCACAGTCTGATTAGAGTCTTCGCTGTCCGTATGGAGCTTACTTAGACCCTTAGCTACCCTTACAGTGCGCAGCAAAAACTGATCAGACTGAGTGGATTGCCCAGGCCGATCTGAGTCTTCGCTTGGCGCAAATGCCACTTTGTTGGTTTCGTTTCGCGGCTTAATTGTTGTTGTGGAAGTTGCTTGCTTTAGCATCGCCCTTGCAGCCGTCCCTTGCATGAGGTATGTGGCCGAACTCTAGAAATTACAAGCGGCTGCTAGTTTTCGAAGATAATGTCTTTAAGAGTGGCTCGAAGAGGGGTGTCCATTGCAGTTGGCTCTCCAGAGCTGCTCATTATTGTTTTTTATTTCAAACTTTTGAGGTTTTGTTTGAGCTTGTAAAGAGATTTATCACAAAACTTTACTATAGAATCGGTCTTTAATCATGACCTTTAGGTCATTGGTATGGACGGGGGTATAGCTGAATAACTCTGAACCTATATGAACCGCGACACGAGAAAACCAACAATGTGGTTGTGCGCCCAGCCCAGACGCAGATCAGCCTGGGCATCTACCCAGTCTGATCAGACTCTTTACTAAGCACTTAAAGGGTAACTAAGGATCAAAGCTACCTTCATGCGGACAGCGAAGACTCTGATCAGACCGGGCGGATGCCCAGGCTGATCTGAGTCTGCGCTCGGCGCACAACCACATTGTTGGTTTTGTCGTGTCGTGGCTCATTTATCTATCACGATCATCTTACCAAGCATGAAACCAATGCATTATATCGTTTAAATATTTGAGCTTCCAAAATATCTTTCACATGAAATTTCAAAGTCCGTAGCATTGACCTTGGGATATTGGGCATGTGCAGAATATTACTAAACATACTTTAGACCTGTATCAACATGAATAAGATCTATCTTTGGCTTTGGAAATTATGAGCTCTCAAAAACTCTAACGTAATGTTTTCTTGATAAATATCTAAGTTCGTGACCTTGACATTTAGATCATGGGTGTGGGTAAGGATATCGATGAAAGAAACTTTAGACCTTCATCTAGCATCATACCGTCATATATGAACAAAATTCTATATAAAGAAAAATATGAGCTCTTAAAAAGCTTTAACGTAAATACGGACGACGACTCCAGCGCCGATGCCGGAGATAGTGCAATATATCTTTCTGGACTTTCTCCAGGCAAATTTACAGAGTACCTACACTTCAGGAACTGACTGAATCAGATCCCAAATCCTATCACCAACATCAAAGGGAAAGATTGACAAAGACATCCCAACAAACAATAAATTACAAGTGAGAACCCGAGTCAGTAGCTCTTTCTCAAATAGGTGGCAGCTCAGCTATCTTCACTGAACTTAACTAGAGCAAGTGAGCAGGGGCTCACGTATACCCCCGACCAGCGCCACCGCCTAATGAAACCACCGCCTAATGAAACCAATCTTATACATGGTATGAACCTAGAGGTAAACTTAGTCACCTATCAATTGGTTCCATCAAAGTATGTTACAAATATCAGCAAAGAGTACCAACTCAACACAAAACTTTAATTTAAACATATAAGTCTGCTTCGATGACCTTACTCAACAACAGTAGCAACACCCACATGATGTCAACTAATCTGATATAATACAATTAAAGAATGTAAACTTAAAGCAAACCTTTAATACAAATACACAAAGCTCTGACCTTGACCTTTGGTAAGCAGCTATAAACCTAAAAGAACAGTAAACCTAGTCAAATATCAAAAGGTTCCATCAAAGGATACTGGAAATAAAAAAGAATATAAACTTAACACAAATCTTTAACGCAAATGTTTAAGTCTGTGACCTTGACCTTAGGTCAGCAGCAGCATACAGATGATGTCAATTAATCTGCATGAACAAAAAAGTAAACCGTGTCATATATCAAAAGGTTTCATCAAAGGAAGTTGGAAATATAAGCAAAGAATATAAACTTAACGCAAATCTTAAACGCAAATATACAAGTCTGTGACCATGACCTTTGGTAAGCAGCAGCATCCAGATGATGTCAACTACTCTGTATGAATCTAACAGTTACCCTAGTCAAATTGCAAAAGTTTCCATCAAAGGATATTTGAAATACAAAAGACAAATATAAACTTAACACAAAACTTTAACGCAAAACTTTAAGTCTGTGACCTTGACCTTATGTCAGCAGCAGCATCCAGATGATGTCAACTATTCTGCATGAACATATAAGTATACCTAGTCACATACAAACAGGCTTAATCAAAGGATATTGGAAACATAAGCAAAAAAAACAAAAACTTAACGCAAAACGTTCACACAAATGTTAACGGACGGACGCACGTCCGCACGAACGGACGGACGAACGGACGGAAAGCCGAAAACTATATACTTCGTATGTCGGGGGGTATAATAATTTAGACCAACAGAAGGGTTATAACAGACTAAGCAAATTATACAACTAGAAAATTGTGTCTGTAAGAAACTAATGATGCCCCCGTGCAGCACCTGTCACAGGATATGTGTACATCCCTAAAGCATCTTTTAAGCACAAACAATATCTAAAAAGAATCCACTAAAAACATTACAAAACCCCCATACCCTACAGTGCAAAAATGCAGCCTAAAATAATTAAGTTTGAAAGGCCAACTGTGGGAGGAGTTGATTACACAAACTCCATACCCTACAATGCAAACATAAGCCTAAAATGACTAAGTTCAAAGGTCGTACTTCTGTAAAAATTAACTCTAGCTCCAACAAAAACCCACATGCACATTTACAATATGTCCACAGCATGTGTACAAGATTTGAAAAAGATCCATTGAAAACTGTGGGAGGAGTTGATTACACAAACTCCATATCCTACAATGCAAAAATTTGCCTAAAATGACTAAGTTCAAAAGGCCGTAATTTTGCCAAAATTAAATGTACCCCCATTAAAAATCCACATGCACATCTTCAATATGTCCACAACATGGCTGCAAAGTTTGAAAAAGAGCCATTAAAAACTGCGGGAGGAGTTGATTACACAAACTCTGTACCCTAAAGTGTGACAAACGGACTGACGGACAGACAGACGGACGGACAGACAGGAGCAACTCTTAATGCCCCCTGACTATCGTCACGGGGGCATAAAAAACATTTAACAACTATATTTACCTTATTTTCTATTTTTATTATAGAAGGGTTCAAATGAAAAGACAATACACTAAACAGCACCGAACATAAAACTAATACAACCGCAACGGTAGTACCGCCTTGGGACGGTCAGTAATGACTACTGGGGGGTTTAAACCGGTTTTACTGGGCCCAAACATTCACCCTCATCCTCCGCCGCGGTGCACACAATTAGTTGGTAGTTCGGTTCGAAGCCAATTTAGTTACCGCTAAATATAAACATAAATTCTGACTCATTAAAGCGAAATAACAAGCACTAGCTAAGTATATCTGGATGTTTGTCACCAGTTTTTTAGTTTTAGAAGCAAGGTCATATAGTCATACTTGCGCAGTTCTCAGCCCGAAGCTCCGCGCCTCTCTATCTGTTAAGGAAACGCGATCCATAAAGTGCTTAGTCACGATATGTTGTTTTGAATTACAATAAATTACAGCTATAAAAATAATTTACATAGAGTATTAGTTTTCTTCCTGCGATGGTATCATGTTCCCGGTCCAATTAGCGATAAATAAGCTCAGTCATTGTTCATTCTTAAAATATGTCTTCTTATTGTTAACTACAGGTAAAGTGATGATTCTAATTTTATGTCAGAGTACATTTCTGTCTTTACGATCGAACAGCTTTACACTTTGCGTAAAACTTCAAATGAACCGACGAAGGAGAATATATATCGCGGTGGCTAATATACAATCAACTTAAAATTGTGCAACAAAATTACTGATAACTCAAAGTAAATTATCTGGTCGCAGAAATTTACTTTGCCAAACCAGTAGTTTGAGATAAAAGGAGTTGAAATATAAAGAAAAAACAGAAGTACGTTCATACTATTTTCTTCGATATAAGAGATATCGGTGTTTGAGATAACAAAAGTCAACCGTACTACGGTCAAATTTACCATATCTAATCAGAGGTTTCTCATTTTACCAGATTTTTAAGATCTTAGGATGTCTATTATTGTGAAAATTTAGTACTCTTTTCAGACAGTGTGGTTGCACCAGCGGATCCTAATTGCTGCTGTGAGTAAATCCCAGCAGGCACATGACGTCGAAATGACGTCGTTCTGACGTCGATGCGACGTGATGACATCGCATCAACGTCAGTACGACGTCATTTTGACGTTATGTGCCTGCTGGGATGTTATCAGAAATCCTTTTGTATCCGTCTTGAACAAGAAGAAGTCCAGGAAAACTTGAAAAAAAGATACAATAAAAGTAAGAGTATACATATCATAAATAGCTGCACAAATGTACTTCAAAGATATTCGTCTTCATCCTCAGATCTAATAGATCATTTTAATTTGATACATCATTACTTTCGTTGTACTAATTCATATGTCATAAAATTCATTTATCAATTGTATATTTGCAGATTTATTATCTATTTCTACCACTTTATATACTTCGGATTTCTTTTTACTTCAGGCTTTAAAGGCAGTCTCCTTATGACAGAGGAAATATATTATACATTTCAATCAAAAGGTAATCAGGCAGAAGCGCAGCTGTATGAAAAGACATTGAGACTCTATAATAGGATGGAGGTCTGAACTAGGAAATCTCCGGCTACTTTTCAGATTATTAGTCTTATTCGAGGCTTGCCGTTGGTTAGGTGTAAAAGGTGACACGAAGGTGTCATTAATCATGATTCGGCCATTATTACACAATGGGCCAGACGATGGCTGATGACATTTAATCGCTACAAAACTGAAGTGATGTTTTCTTTCAGACTTTCCCAAATCGAAGTCCCTCACCTGCTCGTTGATAATACTCCAATAATTTTCGTTGACAGTCATAAACACTTACGAATAACTCTAAACAACAAGGGTTAATGGCATGACCACATACAAAACATTACTAAATCTGCGTATAAAGTTATATGTATCATGTGCAGGCTCAAGTTCACATTATCGAGAGCTGCACTTAATCAAATATACTTTTCATATGTGAGACCTTCCTCATAATATTCATCCATAGTCTGGGATGGTTGTACTATCCAAGATCTCAATTCTCTCGAGAAACCCCAAGATGAAGCAGCAAGAATAGTTACCGGCCTTACCCGCTCAGTTATATCAAGAGTGTGGGTGGGCTCCACTTTCAGAGAGATATTTTTTTTTCATAAATTATGTTTAATGTACAAATGTTATAATAATTTGGTTTCTGATTATGTATCTGATCTTATCCCACCATTAGTTCGTGATGTTTCTCTCTATTCCCTTAGCAATGCAAATGATTTTATGACTCCCAGAACTCGTACTGAAACTTTCCGGAAAAGTTGTATCCCTTCTTCCGCTGTATTGTGGAATAGCTTAGACAGGTCTGTAAGAGAGATTGGCTTCTTTGAAGGATTTAGAAACTCTTTAAAAACAACATTGTTTCCAAAAATTAACTACCTCTTCAAGTAAGGTAAATAGACATCTATCTGTGAGCCACTGCAGAATACGTAACTGTTGCAGTAATCTAAATTGTGATTTATTTCGAAACCATCTAAAAGTGTCATCACTATGTTCTTGTAATACCGATAACGAAACGGCCACTCATTACTTTTTTGAGTGTCCGCTGTTGGACAATCAGTGACTCATTCTCTTCAGAAGAACAAGACATTATCACTCTCTTAGTTTAAACGCACATCTATATGGAAAAGATAACCTTAATAATTTTGATAATAATACTTTGTTGTAGAGATCCTAAGTTATCTTAAAAATACGGGGCGTTTTAGATAATGTGATAGGGTCAATTATGGTAAACCATGACAGAGGAAAACCCGGACACTTCTTGTTTTCCAAGAATAAAGAGCTTAAATAACATGTTTTCAGTGATTTCTTTTTTCTTTCCAGTTTTCACCTTTACTTCTCGAATTAAAGTTTTTTATCATTAGATTATATGAACGCTTATTATTTTTCTGCAGCCTCTGAATCTAGTCCTTATCAAGTCTGTATAAGTTTTCAGGGCAACAAATTCAAAAATAGCTGGAAGCGATGGTGAACCAGGTCCCTGCATAATTCACGTAAACGTTATTTTAAAATTATATAGAGTTTTGTTTCTAATTAGTGCAGGTAAAATATAAGAATCATGATCTATGTTTATTTATTGAATAAAATAAATACTGAACAATATTTTATAAAAATAGGACATGTCTGGGTTTACCTTTCGCCAATTTGCAGTGTGAGGTAAACCCGGACATCCGCTACTTTGGGGATTTATACGGTGAAAAGAAATTAAAAATAAAACGTTTTCAATGGTTTGAAATTAGAAATACAATATTTGTGCATTCTACTTTGCAGTTAAAATATGACACTTATTTATACAACGATGATAAGTTGTACATAGTATTGTTTGTATGGTGACCCCTAGCAGACTGAGAGAACTTACCACCCATAACTTTTTAATTGACGATTTAACATTGATAAAAATTCAGCTTTCCGGGTTTACCTTCTCCGTGTCCGGGTTTGCCTTTCTCAATGGTTTGGCTCTTTAAAGGTAGGTTCCTGTGGTCGAGATACAAATTCTGTTAAAAAAATTTTTTTGTCGATTTTTGATTATTATTTCAATGCTTCTATTATCCTGAATCGGTTGCTGCCAAGAAAATCGCCAGGTTTTATCGAAAATCGTCGTTTTGCTCTTGTTTATCCTCTTTGCGTCAACAACCCCTTGCCTATAAATAATTCTGTCACATGGCCGTAAGTGCGCGACCTCTGACATCATTATCCACAGGAATTCATATACACAAAAATGGCTGCTTTCACATCCTTCGCAGTAAGTGTTTTATTTAGGCCGAGATCTGTCCGATCTGATATAAATCGTTCTTGACGGAATAGAACTATGACAATATTTATGTATTAATACCAAACAAGCATCGTTTTAGGTCCAGAAAAGTCTCATTTGGCACTTCAAAGATTTCAATCGACGAAAACCTGCTAGGGGTCGTTTCAAAACTTTCAGTGATAGTGCTTATCTACCGTAAAAGCATAAATATTTGGACCCAGAAATAGAGTCAGATCAGACTGCTTCTGAAACAAGGTGCACATTGTTGCTAGAAGGAGCAGTTTGATAAGGGTCTTGCCAGAAGGAGCACTGATCAGGGTCTACCTTATTTTTAAATTCTATCTCTATCTGAAGGATAAATGTTGCAGTTGATTTAAACATATTTTTTTTCACTTCTTACAGAATTATTAAAATATTTATACAATATCAACTTGTGATTTCACATCCTTTTGAACAGTATTTCAGTCATATCACACAGCATTCCCATATATCCCATGCAGAGGGTTTTAATCTCCAATTTTGCCATTTTCTGGTGAGCTTTCAGAGTTTTGCTTTATTTTTGCCAAAAATATCACCCAAAATCTGTTCAGTGGGACGGAGAAAAAAAAAAAACATGCAAAAATGGGCAGTACAAAAACTGTAATTGAGTTTGGAGAATTAATTTTGGCAAAATTTGGCTATAAATGAGATATTTTACATTGTACCCCCAAAAATGGTGTTCCCTGTAATGGCCTGTATGATGTGTACATTTGAGGTACAAAAACAAATTGCAATGAACCCCTAGTTTCAATCACAGGTACCTGAAGCCTTCTTTTGATTGAAAACATAAGAATTTATGAATATATTCCAAATATGAGATAAAAATAAAAATTAAAAAAATAAAAACTGGTAAAGGTTATAATAATATAACCTTTATCATTTTTTTGAATTTTCTATTTATTTATCTTTTGTGGTGTGTGTGTGTGTGTGTGTGTGTGGGGGGGGGGGGGGGGGACCTGTATCAAGTTGATAGGAGGTTGATATTGAAAGGTTGTTATTGAAAGGTTATGGGGGAGGTCTGGTGGTGCACGTAACTTCCAGTGCAGGGGCATCCGACTGATTTGGATAATAGTTGGGCAAGGGCCTTAGTACTGTGCTTGGCTTGCAGTAGGTACGGGTGGGGATGTTTTGACTTTTTTTTCTCTTGTCTGTTTGTTCTTAAATTTTTTTCTCCCTCTATCTGGGAGACCGCCCGATATAGACTGAAATACTGTCTCAAAGGGCTGTTAAGCCCAAAACAACAAACTAACTATTAAAAGGTTGTGTGCAAGGGAACCCTGTTTCTAGATGAAAAGATTTCTGTCTCCAGCAAGGATCAAATCCAGAACCACTAGATCAACAGACAGGGGCTTAGCCAAATGAGCTAGCAGATCTCCTACAGAAGTCTGAAATTCTGTTAATGGATCTTGCAGGAGTAGCATTTAAACTGTAGTCCATCAGAAAAGTTTAACCAAGAGCATATTGTAGGGGTTAATGGGTACACATGGGAATCACCTCTGCCAGTCTCATTTTGCATCCCTTCTCAGTTGTGGGTGGGGGTGGGGGTAAAATCACTAAAATTTTAGTGGAATTCCAGTGACCAATTAAGACTAGCTCACTGAACTTCCAGTGACAAAGATGGGTAAAAATGAATGCATGCACTGCATGCATTACCCAGTGATTTTTTTTCTCTATATAAGTGGTGCCCATAAAAGGCACCAGTCCCAATTCAAAGAAGTATCTTTTTTCCCAACTGCAAGTAGAAAAATTCCCAATTGCAGGAATTTTTCCAGGGACCATTCTACAAGCATAAATTTACTTGCTTGCTTGGAGAACTAGCAGATATATATAGCTATAATTGAATTTAAACATTATATATTCAGTTTCATGTCCCCTATCTCACCACTTGAGCCAATAAAGGTGTTTCTGAAATTCCAAATTTAAAGAAAATACAACGCGATTTTTCCCAATTCTGTGGGCACCGGCACCATTCCCAAAATAGTGAAAAAAAATCACTGTTACCTGACATGCATATTTTTATACACATGCAGAGTCCCAAACATGTATGCACAAATGTATTGTCCCTGAAAATAGTATCAAATTCTCTTAAATTACACTGAAATACCAATGATGAAATGGGGAGCAAATTCTTGGGTGGGGAGCAAATTCTATTATTAACTGATGGAGTGGGCAGTAGGAGGTAATGGATTATGGGTGATCTAGAATGTGATTGACTGATTGTTCCATATTTTTGTGGTCCTCATGTGTAATTGAGGTTGCCTGGATTATGTAGAATTACGCCATATGGTCTCCGAGACGACGGTAGCTAAATTCTGTTGGGAGGGAGATAGTTGGGGTAGAAAATTCTTTTATCGCCTAGAACTGTAGTCTTTGTTCTAAACATTATCTTGGTTTTCTTGGTTCCGAGATATATTACATAATTTAAGTTTTAAGGGGTCTGTATGTTCATGGGAATTTGTTAGTGTTCCAATATTTTAGGGAATGGGGATATGACCATAGCTAAATTCTGTTGGAGGGGAGGTAGGTGGGGTAGGAAATTCTTTTGGAGCCTAGAACTGTAGCAATTGTTCTACACCTTATCTTGGTTTAGTTGGTTTCAAAATATATTACATGATTTAAGTTTTAAGGGTCTGTATGTTCATGGGTTAGTGTTCCAATATTTTGGAGTATGGAGATTATTATCAATGGAGAAAGAGGCCTGTAGCTGATTTCTTATTGTGAATGGCAGTTTCTATTTGGTGTTTCTAGGGAGGAAATGTGTTGAACTTTATAATGGTTCAGTTGGTTTCCATGGAAGTAAGTCTGGGTGTCAGATTAAAGTGGTTGGATACACATTAACCCTTATTGTCAATAGACGAAAATTATTTACATGACTCTACGGGAAGTCCAGTTGTGGTCATATAGATGAGATTTGGAGCATTTACTAGGTTGGGCCTTTTGTCACGAGCATTGTACTTGATAGGGGTTTGGTTTGGATCCAGGGGTTTTGGGAAATGGGGTGGGTAGGTGATTAGCAACAAGGCTCGAATTAGGGAAAATTTTGGGGATTTTTTCCTTTATGGTATTGGAATCTATATCCTGGCAATCGATATTGGTTTTGTCCAGGTATTCGAAGACTGCCTTCTGTATTGTATTTGCATGTTTCTTTGGGGGAGACAGAAGCAATCTCAGGTCTATTGTGTGATAGCCTAACTTGAATATGGTGGATTCTAGGACTCGCCTAGGTCTGGGCCTCACAGTCAGAGAAGATATGGTCAAGATCTTCTGCGTCATTGCAGTGAGGGCATAGGCCGGACTGGTTGCCTTAGTGATGGCAGCCTAGCCCGCAGTGTCCTTATCTTAGTCGGGAATAGACTACGTTGAAACATCTATTGGGACTATATACGCCACATTGAGTTTTACCTTTGGTTGGACAAAATGGAAGGTGCAACCCTTGGTCAATTGGGATTGCCATTCTTTGGTTAGGGACGAGTCATTTATTGTCAGCTGGGGGGGGGGGGGGGGTACATTTAGGGGGGGTCAGATTTTTTTTTGGTGATGTACTGGGGGGGTCGGAAATAAAAAAAGCCTTGGAGCAGGGGGGTCATATATTTTATTAGGCATATTGGGGGGGGGGGTCAGAATTCTTCCATCAGTTTTCATTCTTAAAAATGTCTCAGCTTCTGGGGGGCTTCGCCCCCCACACCCCCCATTACTCCTTATATTTCAGACTCATTTCTTTCGAATTAACAACGACTTAAAACTTAAAAGACTTTATGGAAATGAAATGACACAAAAAGACTTGGGCGGCTTCATATCTAAAACACCAAATTTTTCATTGATATGCTAGAGCAGTATGAAAGTGTCTATAAAATCATGTCAAGTAGATGATTTTGTGCTCAATTAAATTTAATGCCTGCATTTGTGATATCAGCTCTCCACGTGCCTTTTCATCAGCAAAAACACTGTGGCTTCTGGGGGTGCAGCCCCCAGACCCCCCCCACCACCCAGAGGCCCAGTTAATATTATTTACAGTTAAAATCATTAAGCATTCAATAAAGTGAGTTCTGGATGGCCATTAGCAGAAGAAAAAGTGCAAGAAATGCAGACAAAGTTTAAACAGACCATGATTACATGTAATTAACCTGTTAGAATAAGAAAATGTTCTTTGTGTTTCGTACAGCTAGGTTTTGATTGAGGTTAGTCTGACATAAAAAGGGTAATATGGTATGTGTGTGTGAAGGGTAGCTGGCACTAGGGATAGTGGGGGTCATAAATTTTTTTGTCACCTATCTGGGGGGGGGGGGGGGGGGTCGGAAAAATAATTCTGGTGAGACTGGGGGGGTCGGAAAAATTTTGGTGAACCATATGAAAATGTACCCGGCCCCCCACCTGATAATAAATGACTCGTCCCTTACTGCTTCATTTATTAGGGGATAAACTTCCATTTTTGAGGGTCTAGTATGGTCGTAAGTGCCAGTGGTCATAGCTTCCCTTGCCCAATTCCTACATGGGCAGGGGTCCATTCCATGGAAATGTTAAAATTCACGATGGCAGCTAGATTGAGTAGAGATGAGATTTTGTTTATTTTATCGGGTCTCGTTTTTGATTTACCCGATTGCAGTGCCTGTACAGAGCTAAGGGAGTCAGTGAGGATAACTGAGTTTGGGATCCTACTTTCAAGGATCCAAAATATGGAATGTTCAATGGCTATCAGTTCAGTGGTGAAGACCGATAGGACTGGAACCACATGAGCCAATTGTAACCAAATTTCATATATAGCCTCCAGGGCTTGGGGAACAAAATGTTGTTAAGATAATTGGGTCACATGACCAACATGGCAGCCATGCCCATATATGGTAAAAACCTTAAAAAAATCTTGTTCTCCAGAACCAGTAGGCCAATGGCCTTGAAACTTGGTATGTAGCATTGGGTATGTGTGTAACTTACAGGATTTTTTTTAAATTATGACCTACGGTTGACCTTCACCTTTTTTACGGCAAGGTCAAATTTGCTTTCTGGTGCTTTAATATGGGAAATGCTAGAGCATAATATATCTTGGACTGTTGAAGATTTTGGGCTAAACTCGGTGTATATTATCATCTAAATGAGTACATGAAGATTTATGAGTACAAGAGATCAAGGTCATTCTTTGACCAGGACTCTCTTTTTTTTGACAATTTCTATCAGCTCCACAAAAGCCATTGTGCATATTGTAACCAAATTTCATAATAGAGCCTCCAGGAGCTGAAAAAATTTGTTCAAACGGTCCATGTCACATGACCAGCATGGCCTCTATGCCCATATATGGTGAAAACGTTGAAAAATCGTCTCCAGACCAGATGGTCTTGAAACTTGGTATGTCACAGTGAGTACTTGAGTAATACCAAGACTGTTCAAATGACCTCTGGTTGACCTTGACCATTTTTACTGCATGGTCTAAGACAAAAAATCTAGAAGACAAGTTTTCATAGAAAGTTTTTGAACAATTTGGCCCAAGATTGTTAAAAGGTTGATCTTTGGTTGACTCTGACATTTTTTATTGCAAGGTGAAATTGCTTTCTGGTACTTTTATATGGAAAACATGCTTAAAATAAGAGTTCATGGAAGTTGTAGAAAAGTTTATTGCAGAAGTTAATAGATATAGTCAAATAAATGAGTACATGAACATTGTTTAGCAATAGAGGCCAAGGTCATTTTGAGGCCAGATTATTTTTGTAAACCCCATTATGAGCCAGGTTATTTTTTCTTGCATATCCAAAGACAGGGATTTTTTTTTATAAATATACCAGCCCCCCCCCCCCCCCCCCCCCCAGAATATCAAATGGTCAGTCCCTTACACCAACAGTCAAATGAAACTGAAAGTAGAAAGAGAAAGCAAAAGTAAGCTACTGTCATCAAAATCCCGGGTGTATTTATATTGGCCAATGAAATACTGAAAATGTAGGTCAATACTAAGGTTATACAGCTAAAGCCGAAAAAAACCGTAGTTGAATCAAACACGGACACCACCATTCTTCCGTAGGGGCGGTGATTTCAAATTCGTTTTTACAAAGTGTAGTCAGATTATTTCATAAGATCGTTAATGTCATTTGTTATGTATATAGAATACATACAGGCAAAATTAATATAATTCAACATCCTTTTGATAGTTTGCATATTGAAATGAAATCAGACTTACTCAAAATCACTTTCGATGTATACCGTAAATGGAATGCGCCATTACAACGCTGTGTTGAGATCACCCCCAAACACCATTGGAGCTGCCTAGCAACTCCGACGAGCCTTTTATAGAATTAAATCCACTTTTAACATTTTCCATTTATCAATAGCGACGCCAGTATTGACTGCCTTTATCCACCGTTGCTTGTGATAGGCGATTCGACGGCGCTATTTTCTGTACTCGTACGGTGTCGTAAGTCGCCGCATGGCGAATGGGTAAACACCATCCCATAATGCAATGCAGAATGACGTAAGCCACGCTGTGCTTAGTGGCGCGAAATCTAAAATAGTGCTAACTGGTGTGCGAAGCACAGTTAGAAAATCCCTCTTAAAACGACTTATCAAATATTCTTCACTTGATACTTTGAAGTGAAACTTAACAATTTCCTTGAAACAAATGCTTATCGACCATTTAGAAAAAAAAATCGGCAAAACTGTGATGTATATGACACAACAGGAACCTACCTTTAAACGACCTTTATGACATTAAAATGTTATTCACCAATCAAAAGTTGACAGAAAATAGTACATTTGGTATGCCTCTGACCTTACGGAATGCCAAAACAGTGATTCATGGTCAAATAAAGCATTGGCAATAGGAATCTAGGCGACCCTGCAAAAACTGTCCGGGTTTACCTTAATTGACCCTACTCCTTTCAGATGAGCTGACAGAGGAGGCGGGAGCAAGCATGTACAATTTCAACATGAAGCCGAATGATGTGGCGATGACAGCCTGTTTGTGTATATTATTTTATAACTATTCCCAGTGGGAATCTGGCGTCGGGACGGCGTCAAACTGACGTTGATAGACGTCATTACGTCGAAACGACGGCAGTGCGACGTCTTTTCGACCATAGTGCCTTATCATTATTATTATCTCTATATTGACAATGGAAAGCTTGTTACTAGGCTTTATGACAAGAGGGGCGACTTCAACTTTTCCATAGTTACTTTTCCATTTCTGAGTAGTAATATCCCTTCAGCACCTGCATACGGAGTTTATGTTTCTCAACTAGTCCGCTATGCTAGGGCCTGTTTCAAATATCAAGACTTTGTTGAAAGAGGGAAGCTACTCACTCAGAAACTGTTGAAGCAGGGTTATCATAAAACAAAGCTTGTGTCGACAGTTAAAAAGTTTTATGGGAGACACCATGACCTTGTTGATCCCTACAATGTGGCCGTTTCTAAACTAATCTCCGATTTGATGGCCTCAGCCGAAGCTTAGCTAAGCTTTCAAATACCGGATTTTCATTTTCACTGACTTTTTCCACAGATACATAGATATGGCGGGTTTTATTATATTAGGCAGGTGATGCTTACTACCCCGCGGGCACTTGATCACACCTCTGTTTTGGGGTCCATGTCTGTGTATCTAAAATATTCCGGGATTGTCTGTGTTTAACTGACCTACGAGTTCGGACTTATGATTTGGGTACTTTGACCACTATCATTTATGGGTTATTATTATTATTATTATTGATTGTATTGTGACAGAACAGTGGTGTCACCCGTAGAGCCTAGTTGCGTTGTTTGCTTCCAGGTGATGGCAGTGACTTCCTGAACAGGAGCAGAGTTATCCCTAGGTTGTTCGGCCTCATGTTATGATTAATATTATTATTATCTTCTTCTTATTATTATTATTTTTTTATTATTATTATATTATTATTATTATTATTTTATCTCATTTTTTTCTCATACTTTTTTGCTTACTCATCTACATATTCTCTGTTTATATCATTATCGTGTAGCCTAGTTGACGATTTGTAAATACTGTAACTAATGTTGGTAGAACTTGTAGCCCAACCCTATTGTTAGTTCTATGACAATAAAATATGTTGAAACTAAATAGGTTGAGCTCCGAAAGGTGAGACGTTGCTCCCACAAAAGGAAAGCTAAGTCTTGCAAATATCCAAACAGGAAGTCACAAAAGCTGTTCTCTTTGTAAAAATGGAAAACAGGAGGTGTACCCACACACTTACAGAGTATCATGTCCAAAGCACTTGAAATCCTTGCGGAAATTTTAAGCTTTTGAGGCAGACAAGTCTAAATCAGTAATTTGCAGTACTCAATTGTGGGCACGTTTTCGAAATGAAGTCGTATATTTGAATCCCAGCAGCATCTATAGCTGACATGCTCACAAGGAAAATCTTGTTCAAGCCGCCAGCACTTTATCATTAAGTTAGAGAAGCATTAGAAATCATTTGCTTTGTTATTATCTCATCTACAATTTTTGCTTTTATTTGGTAAGGGTACATACTTTTCCAGACGATTTGGTTGGTAGGTTTTGGTTAAAGGGCTCTTTAAGACAGAACTTCAGTTTCTATCGAGCCGTCTTCCAAGGAGAGGGAGATAGAAAATGAGTCGACAGTGACAGAAAAATGTCCAAACAATCAACACTGCAACTACTGCCAGCCGATTAGGCCCGCGCCGTAGTAGGACGCCCCGGCACTGAAAGTTAACCAGCACAATTGCCTGACCACGACCACCCCCTTTCCAGACAGACGAACAATAAATCTCTGGGTGGCAGAATTCAAGTAGGGACAACATTTGTGAGTAAAAATATCACAGAGGGGTGTTGGTAACTAAATATACAAAGATTTAAAGTCTATACATGATCTGTCAATTACTATCGCTTAGTTTTCACTTGGAAAGACATTTTCAATAATTTTAGGAGTACTGTAGATATCAAAGAATACAGTTTGGA
Source organism: Ctena decussata (assembly GCA_963989385.1). NCBI lineage: Eukaryota > Metazoa > Mollusca > Bivalvia > Lucinida > Lucinidae > Ctena > Ctena decussata. The sequence goes on from OZ022499.1 coordinate 105,937,836, forward strand.
CACACTTCGTTTTTTTCACATTTCAACTTCGTATATATCAAATTAATGGTAAATCAAATTTAATTTTCTAGTCCTTCTTAAAGGAAATGTTCTACGCCTAGAAAATTTACTTTAGGATATCAGTAGTTTGAGTTGAAATTGACTTTGAGATAGAAAGAGTTGTCGAAGGTTAAAGAGTCAAGGTGCCTTAAGTATAAACGAATTTTCATCATTTATCCAGCAGAACAAAACATTATGGCAATGTCACATCAATGTCGATACAACGTCATGTTAGCTGCTTGCTGGGATAAGTTCTGCTCTTTGATCTTCTATAATGTCTTTGTGCGGACGGTAAATCTTCCAAGCATCAGAAGCATGGAGCTTTCATTTTGCTTGCAGTTGTAGATATACTTCTAGTCGTAAAAGAAGAGTTGTTCGTGGTCACGTAATTAAATGATCATATATGAGCCGCGACACGAGAAAACCAACTATGTGGTTGTGCGCCCAGTGACGACTCAAATCAGCCTGGGCATTTGCTCAGTCTGGTCAGACTCTTCGCTAAGTGCTTAAAGCGTAGTTAAGGGACTGAGCTACCTCCATGCGGACAGCGAAGACTCTGATCAGACTGGGCGGATGCCCAGGCTGATCTGAGTATGCGCTGGGCGCACAACCACATTGTTGGTTTTCTCGTGTCGCGGCTCATATATCTTCAACAAGCAATCATAAAACGGTACAGCAAAGTTTCGATTACATCCTCACTCAGTCTAACAAGAAGAGGTGGGTGTATGTATGACACGATATTAAATCCTTTCAACAGTAATTCAGTCAAATTAGGAGGAAGGGATGGTGGTTAAGGAAGTTTGTATGGAAAACAGTTCCGTAGAACGTAGCCGCCGTCACCTATTCTCCTACTGGTCATGAAAAGACAGTCAAACCGAAGCTGCTGTTTTGCGTCACTAATGTATTCCTTCCTGTCAACATGATCTTTTTTTAGCTCACCTGAGCCAGCGGTTCCGGGGGAGCTTATAGGATGGTAAGGCTCCGTCGTCGTCCGCCCGTCCGTCCGTCCGTCGTCCGTCCACAATTTCAAATGACTTCTCCTCTGAAACCGCTGGGCCGATTGTAACCAAATTTCATATAGAGCCTCCTGGGACCTTAAGAACGAAAAATTGTTCAAACTGTCCTGGTCACATGGCCGCCAGGCCCATATATGGTAAAAACCTGAAAAAATCTTCTTCTCCAGAACCAACAGGCCGATGGCCTTGAAACTTGGTATGTAGCATCGGGTACGCAAGTACTACCAAGATTGTTCAAATTATGACCTTCAATTGACCTTGACCTTTTTTACGGTAAGGTCAAATTTTCTTCCATATGCTTTTATATGGCAAGATGCTACAACATAAGATATCTTTGAAACTGTTGAAGATTTTGGGCTGAAAATTGGTATCTACAGTCATCTTAATGAGTACATGAAGAGTTACGAGTACAAGAGGTCAAGGTCATTTTTTGACCTTTGAGCCTGAACTCTCATATTTTGATAAGAACTAACAATCTCCTCAAAAGCCACTGGGCCAATTGAAACCAAATTTCATATAAAGCCTTCAGGGGTTGAGGGAACAAAAATTTATTCATACGGTCCAGTTCACATGACCAACATGGCCACCACACCCATATATGGTAAAAACCTTTTAAAATCTTCTTCTCCAGAACCAGTTGACCGATGGCCTTGAAACTTGGTATGTAGCATTGGGTAATTGAGCTCTATCAAGATTGTTCAAATTATGACCTTGTGTTGACCTTGAACTTTTTTACGGCGAGGTCAAACATGGGAAAATGCTAGAACATGAGATTTCATGATAAGTTTTGAAGATTTTGGCCTAAAAATTGGTATATACAGTCATCTTAATGAGTACATGAAGATTTGTGAGTACAAGAGGTCAAGGTCATTCTTTGACCTTTGACCCAGAACTCTCATATTTTGACAATTTCCAGCAATCTCCTCAAAAACCACTGGGCCAATTGTGACCAAATTTTATATAGAGCCTCCAGGGGTTGAGGGAATGAAAGAAATTTCTAACGGTCCAGGTCACATGACCAACATGGCCACTATGCCCATATGTGGAAATAACCTTTAAAAATCTTCTTCTCCAGAACCAATTGGCCGATGGCCTGGAGACTTGGTATGTAGCATTGGGTACTTGAGTACTAACAAGATTGTTCAAATTATGACCTTGTGTTAACCTTGACTTTTTTAGCAGCAAGGTCAAATATGGGAAAATGCTAGAACATAAGATTTCATGGAAAGTTTTGAAGATTTCGGCCTAAAAATTGGTATATTCAGTTGTCTTAATGAGGTCATGAAGAATTATGAGTACAAGAGGTCAAGGTCATTTCTTGACCTTTATTCCAGATCGCTCATATTTTGACATTTTTAACCATTTCCTCAAAAGCCAGAGGGCCCATTGTAAACACATTTCATATAGAGCCTCCAGGGGTTGATTGAATAAAATTTGTTCAAACGGTCAAGGTCACCAACATGGCCGCCATTACCACTTATGGTATAAATTTTTAATATTTTTCTTCTCCAGAACCAATACACCTATGGCCTTGAACTTGGTAATAAGCATGGAGTAGTAGAGTACCACCAAGACTGTTCAAATGGTGATCTTGGGTTTTCCTTGACCTTTTTTGCAGCATGGTCAAATATGGAAAAATGCTAGAACATAGATTTCGTGGAAAGTTTTGAAGATTTTGGCCTAAAAATGGTATATATGGTTGTCTTAATGAGTAAATGTACATGAAGATTTATGAGTACAAGTGGTCATGGTCATTCTTTGACTTTTGACCCAAGACTCATATTTTGACAATTTCAGACATGATTAGAAAAAGCCACCTTGCCAATTGCCCAGGTGAGCGATTCAGAGCCTCATGGCCCTCTTGTTTATCAATTTATTTATATTCTTGATCTGAAATTGTTTTGAGTTGAATGTGGGTAACGACTGTCTACTGCGTTTTATACACGTCAACTGTACAAACCAATGAGCTTCACTGACTGAATTTGAAGTTTAAAACGAATCACGTACTTTCAATCTAGATATTGGTCTCAATTTTAAATCAGGGTAAAAAGGGTTAAGGATCAAAGTACTGTGACATGTTTACGCAATGTTATGAGTAGCCCTGAAAAGGCAAAGTAGGTTTGCAATGATTACATGTATCTAGCAAGTACAGTATCTATCAGAATAAAACTGATTGATTTAAGGTTTCTATGATTGCCTCAGCTGCTTTTATTCAGCGTGTTGACTCCGTGACGTTACGTTGACACATGAAACAATTAACAATGACACAACACAATAAAACGATTATAAACTGGGTTATTGCGTGTATCGATCAAGACGATTAACAAAATCTAGGACGACTGATTTCTGTCTGCAATATTATTATGGAAATTTTCTTTGCTATTAAATCGCGTATGGATCACACAAAAAAGTTGTTTTTCATTCAGTCCATGAATTTTATGCCATCTCTTTTCCCACTTATTTTTACTGCCATGAGTTAGCATGCATCCAAACTAATGCCAAGCGGCATATCCTTTACTTGTATTTAAATTTATCACATGACGTCGCTGTTATTCAGTGGATAACGTCGTGTCATAAGAATCGTATGACCACACCTGTAATAACACTTTGGCGCGTATACGTAACGTCATTGACAACGTCCATGTCAACAATGCGTTTTCTTATCGAAATAATGTTCAGTTTGGAGACCTTTAAATCCCATTTTAAAGGGTCAAATGATAAACAGAATCTTACACTCGTGGGCATTTCATATGAAATTTATGAAACTCGCCGAAGGCTCTTTTCATAAATTTCATACGAAATGACCACGAGTGTAAGATACTCAATGTCCGTGATAAGAGCATAAACTTTTGAGTATTCATCCTTTAGGCAAAGTTAGGTTAGGTTTGAGTACTTAAAAACATATTGTGTCGAAAACATAGAAAGTCTTTTGATACGCGCATCTGTCCCACAAAATTTGGTAAAAATGTGATTTTATATTGAAAGTAAATATCTTGAAAACAAATAACGTGACTATGATTCAGTATACGGGTTGCTTGACGCTAACCCTTCCGACGACCAATAGTTTCTGAATAGTTAGATCCTTTAGAAACAAGCAATATACCAAAGAAACGAAAACAGAAGGCTCAGTTTGATAGATCCGACCTATAAATAGTCACTTATCAATTAATGCTATTCTTTTAATAATAGAATGTGTTTGATTGATATCTCAGGAAAATTATCACTTAATCTGTAGCAACATATAGCATACACATCTTAGTAGTATCCTTCTTTACGATTTTGTTGTAACAAGAACAGTGCACGATCGTTTTTGGGACAAACCCCCATTTCTCAGCGTATTCCTCATGCAAGAGCATGAAGTCACCAAATGTTTCTAAATAAATCTCTGTCATTCAATTCCATAAGCACATGATGACCAAACTATACTAAGTAAAACAACTGAAGGATCTCAAAATTCAATTATATTTGTGATGCCCAACAAACTATGTATCAAATAAGGTGTGAATGTATATAATAGTACCGGGCTGTTGCAAATAAAAGCCAAGTTCAATTAACGTCACACTTCGCTAGTTACAGTACAGTACCCCTCCAATTGTGCTAACCCCCTACTGCAAAACTTCACAGACAAGTAAAATTGAATTTAAAGCCCCTTTCTGCATGTAATTCCCAAAAAATGACTGTCTGATTATTTGAAAGCCTCTTACGACACTCTGATGCCAACTATTATGCAGCTAATCAAGTTAAACTAAGGAACATCCCGGGCAATGAGCAGGGGTAGTCTTGATTGTACACATTTCAAACTTTTTTAATGCATTTAGTATCTTACTAAGGTCATAGGGTTATTAAAACCATTCTAATAATAAACCAACCATTCAACTCATTAAAACGAATATTAGCGACAATATAGCGATGAGTTTGCATGTTTATGAATTTATGCTGTGAGAGTTATTGTTTTTGGAGCGGTACTGTACTGTAACTACTTAAGCGTGACTTTATATAGACATCTTTTACAACTGTAAAAACCCAGTACTTTAAAATGCATGCATATCAAAATTTGTAAATATTTTGCTTAAAGTAGAAAATCGTTATAAAATTTCAATATCCTTCAATTGTTTTACTAGGTATATTTCAACATTTCTCATTGCAATTGGTATGAAGTAATCTTTCTCTTGATATAGGTCTCTGGCTGGGAGTTTTCATCTGCTGAAGTTGATATCCTACTGTAGGACCAGCTTTAATTATTCCTTTTCAGACACTATACTTTTCCATTATGCTTCCGGTCTTAAAGTACGGCTCATTCAAATCAGCAAATGAAAATAAACCTGCAATTTTGTTTGTTTTGCCTTCAATAACGTATATGGTACTGTCCGGTAACCGTTCAACTGATGACTGCGCATCTAAGCAGTTGTCAGATGTGTCAAGCCATAGAATGAGACATCTATGTCTGACTTTGTTTATCAAGTGGGGGGGGGGGGGGGGTTATTTTACTGTCAGACAAGTGTTTCGTAATTCTCTGGTAGAATAGGAACAATTGCAAAACCATACCAGAAGGTACAGAAATAGTCCGATAAAATTTAATATTATTTGGACAGGTACTACAGTCCTGATATTTAGAGCCATTCCAATATTTAAGCCGATATTTAAGAAAAGGCAAGGACACAGTAAATGAGGACTGTTTCTCTTTACTGCTGTCTCTTCGTTGACTGCAGTTACGAAAACCTAAAACAAACGAGTTCAATTATGTTTTTAGCACAAAACAGAGAGGAACAAAAAAATCAGATTTTTTTTGGGTATTCGCTGTATTTAAGGAGTAAACGGATATGTATTGCCCTACAAACAATAATCAGTTAAAATGTTTAATCGTATCTTGGAATGGAAGGAAATGTAATTGCATAGCTTGTATGTGGCACTGTTCATGCTGTTTTTGTGTCTTATTTGTCTTAATTGTTAGTCTGTAATGTTGTCTTTGATTTTTGTTGCTTTCGTCCTGTGTTTGTACTGTATTTGTGCTAAACTTTCTTGTGTGACAGCAATGCGTTGGATGGGTTGGGGTTCTCTTCACATTGACTGGAGGGTTAAGTGGCGCTTGATTTTTAGCAATTGAGCTGCAACTTGCGAAGCACCACCCTCTAATACAATTTTTGATGACCCAAATTTTCAAGCCTGCTCTATCCAGGCATATTAACTTTGTATTGTGCTTGTACTGTATACATGTTTCTTTTACTCTGTGTTCATCTTTTATGTGGGATGTATTTGTTGTTGATATTTTTATATTTGCTGCAATAACTGATTAGCTATGGCTGGGATGGGGCTCTCCTTACACTGATTGGTGGGTGGTGTGGATCTTGATGTTTAGCAGTTGAGCTGCCACTTGTGAAACACAACCCTCCAGTGCAGGGTTCTGATGTTCCTAAATGTTGAGCCTTACTCTATCAAGATAGCTCAACATTGCATATATTGTTATTGTCATAACTTGTTTAATTCATTTAAGTTCATTGCTTAATTTGTCTTACAGCTTTATAACCTTGTTATAACTTTTCTGTTTATATCTGGTTTTAAATATATGATTTGATAATACCAATGCTTATTTTTTGTACAATTGGTCTGTCAATAGTCGGTTCAAAAGCTTGCAAAGCTTGTGATACATGTTGTACGTCTTGCCGACTAAAAATAAATCTTGTCTTGTCTTGTCTTTTCTCACCCGTTGGACAAGAATATTCCTTTCTACAGCTGTCTGAGATTCTTCTATCGTGGCCTGCTGTCTCAGCCTAAGCTCTGAAAGCTGTCTCAATCTGTCAATCATTGCTTAATATAGCCCAATCATGTTAAATTCTAATACTGCACTTGTTCCCTGCCATGTAATTGCATGCAGAAAATGAAATTGACAGCCAGTGATGAACAGGAAATGTCACTAGATTCCTAATAAGCTACAACCAAAATGCATACATAAGGTGATATAAACAGGATGGAACTATTTATAGAAAATTAGTTGGAAGTAGATAGTAAAGGCTTGAAACAAAAGGTATAGCATTGAATGGATTTTCTGTTTTATGAAATATAATGGGTGAGAAAAATAATCAATGGTGGGGTTGAGGCCTTGATAAGGAATCCCCAGGCCTGTTTTTAGATTATTTAATTCTTAAGCTCGACAAGCCTCGCAAAAGACAACTAATATGAAAATTATCCTTAGATTTCTTTGTCTCGGCCTCAACCTCATCGTAGATTCTATTAGTCTATAAAAGAAGCCAAGCAATGACAACATTTCATTTGTTTGGCTTGTACTGCTGAACGGTAAAGAACACTTTCATCTGAAAAATATTTCAACGCAGCCTAATACCCCAAAAGGATTTTTTCTAATTATTTACTTTGTTTATTCGTACTCTGGTATACCAAATGTAGGCCTAGGTTTGCAAATTGCAAAATAAGTCATAATTTAGGAGAAAAATGACATGTAAAGGTGCGTTATATTTAACTAACGTGTGTTTGTAATGTCGCTTATATCTGTACCACTACATTTGCGGAGCCTGATAATCTTTTATTTAATGTGTAATAAATTTATCATGTGTCAAAGGAGGCTTTATGAAAAACACCGATTTTCTATAACAAACGTACAACAAACATGCTTTGCCTTCAATAACCGTCATTCTTTGCCTTACAAAATAATTTATTTTAATTTGACTGTATATAAAAAACTAGAAAAGGTGTTTGTAAAACACTATGCCCCCAACCATATTCCTTGTTCTAAAAGTGAATGCTCTGAACTAGAAAAAATTGTTGACGGAATTCGTTGGAAAGTGAATCGGTTCATATACTCATCATCTCCAATCAGCTACCAAAGTTTCAGGTTCCTCACTCATATACTTTTCAAGGTATCTCGCTAACATAGTCAAAATGTCGAAATTTTCAAAGCGCCATTACTCCTTCAAAAGTTAACGGAATTCGTTCAAAAGTCAATCAGTTCATCTACTTACCATCTCTAAACAGTTATCAAAGTTTCAAGTCCCTCACTCAATTACTTTTTAAGATATCTTGCTGGCATGTTAAAATCCCAAATTTCAAAGGGTCATAACTCCTACTAAAATGACGGAATTTGTTCAAAAGTTAATCAGTTCATCATCTTACCATTCCTAATAAGCTGTCAAAGTTTAAGGTCCTTCGCTCAATTACTTTTTAGTTAAACAGTTCATTTACTTATCATCTCCAATCAGCTTTCAATGTTTCAAGTCCCTAGCTTTAATACCTGTCAAGCTATCTTGCTGACAAAGTCAAAATGCGATAATTTTCAAAGGGCCATAACTCCTACAAATATTGACGGAATTTGTTCATAAGCTATTCATTTCATTTACATATCATCATCAATCAGCTATCAAAGTTTCAAGTCCCTAATTTAACACTTGGCAAGATATCTTGCTGACAAAGTCAAAATGCCAAATTTGCAAAAGGCCATAACTCCGACAAATTTTGACGGCATTTGTTCAAAATTTAATAAGTTAATTTACTTATCAATGCTCAAAGTTTCAAGCCCCTAGCTTAAATGCTCCTTGAGATATCTTGCTGACGAGATTTCCTTATGAATTTTTCCAAGGGGCATAACTCGAAAAAGGGAGACAAGAAAAAAATATGTGTCCGCTATTTTTTGATGACAAATCCTTATATGAAATTACAAAACTCTAGCATGAACGGTTTCTAAGATATGGTAGCGTGACGAACAGGCGCACGCACTGAAGAAATCCTTATATGAAATTACAAAACTCTAGCATGAACGGTTTCTAAGATATGGTAGCGTGACGAACAGGCGCACGCACTGAAGCGCGCACGCACGTACGGACGAACAACCTAGAAGAATATGCCCCTCAATTTCTTTGAAGTTGGGGGCATAAAAATAATCGAAATACTCTCACATTTAGGTAAGTAATACGAGCAATACGATTGCAGACTTTTCGGCAAAGCCAATATTGTTGTTCTTGTTGTATCTGATCTCCAGCCTATAAAGGCTCCACCTTTGTAATGAAACCAAGCAAAATGACGCTCGTACATATAACGACGAAGGACCAGTATACGGTAAAAAAATCCTAATTTCATGTTGTGTTGAATATAGGTTTCCATCTATACATCGGTTATGAACAGTCGTGTCGATGTAACGGCCGGAGCCTGTATTTCAATGTGAAAGATTAGAGCGCCCGGAAAGGCTTGCTGGAATAGACAGAATCGAAGCAGACCTTGTCTCAGCTTTCTAAGGCGTTATTGACCACTGTCTGTTGTCGTATCTTGAGACCCTTAACAAACACTCTGACTTATGCTTATCGAGTCGACGGCCATGGGGACAGCCATTAACTGACCAGATGCTCAACCGGAAGTTTACACCACAATGGTAATTAGTCCCATGGTATATTTTGTTATGTTCGAGAGAGAGTTCTTGTTGTGTACATCGAAACATTGAGACCTCGACACTTATTTCATCAGATATACATAAACTCATACCAGCCATGTCAAATATCAGTAAAATTTCTAAGGGCTTGATTAAATAGTTTAAAGAAAACTATACACAAATAAAAGTTACCTTTAGATAGTTTTATCCGTTAAAACAGAAAATGAAGTCTCAGACTTAAAACGCATTTTATGGCAGATGAATTTCGTCGCCTTGCATTGCATGGGACTAGGACAATTACAATTTTGTAACAATTTATTTATGCTGTACTATACCGAATTTTTAAAAGCAATATCTTCGAGGCCGACATGTTTGAGAATAATATCATCAATCTCTATTCTTTGCATGCCTTAATCTGTATACATAGCATACCAAAGTAGATCCTCCTGAGGTTGACAGGTCCTTACACTATTTGACAGGTGTGTTTTTCCCTTTTTATCCAGAAATTGTAGTGTTACATTCAACGAGGGAAATCCAAATTCGTTGTGGTGCCTTGTTAGGTCTATGGTGCAAAGACCGTATATTGAGACGCTATGAATGTCACGCTGCGTTTATGTCAGTGCCAGACAGCTGATCAAATGCTTTTGAAAGAAGTCCATAAAGTATTATAGTTTGGTGCATTAACAAGAATTATCACATGACGTCACGTCTGAGAGTGTAATAAAGCCATGCATTAAAAACGATACTCCACTAGTGGATTAAATATGCAAATTACGTCGTAACGTTATGCTTTGGCGTCCATAAAACGTCGCGTTTTCTAAAGGTGAAATCGTGACGTTTTAGTGCAAAATTTGCTAATAAAACGCGATTTTAGTGTCATATGATTAACAGAATCTTGCATTCGTGCTCCTGTATTATTGAATTTATTAAACGAGTTGGGGAAAAAAGATAAGATGCGAGGCTCGCATCTTATCTTTTTTTCCCCAACTCGTTTAATAAATTCAATAATACATGAGCACTCAAGCAAGATCCTCTATGTATCTTAATTTTCTGCCGTCGTGAAATCAGGGAGTGGGCAAATTGGACGCCTCATTAAATATGCAGTTGGTCTCATTACATCAAGTTAACATGTTTAAGATTTTTTACAAAAAATCAATATAATTTACAACTATTTTATAGACATCGCCACAATGGCAATGCACGGTCCCGGCTGACATGTTGGCCACTAACGCTTTATGAATTGCTAACCCTGTCTCAGTACTGTACTTCATCAAGTCTAGGAAAATCTGTTAAGAGATGTCATGCAATCAAGGAACGTCGCATTAAGAAAGATGTTTTTAATGTCCATTAAAATCGTCAGTAAATTCTGAAAGGTTAGAGCCTTCGGGAACAAGCAACACACCAAAATGCGAAATAGCACTCTTAGCCTGCCCTAGTCATATAAGTCTGATTCATTATGACCGAATACCTGAATTTCAAGGAGGACCGTCATGCGCTTTATACTAAAATATATTGCACACCATAGTACTGTCCTCACGCTTTCTAGCTGAGCGAGGGTTGTTCGGGTCAGTGATGTTGCTAACCTTCAGTATCGGGGTTCTACTAATTTTGATGATAGATAGTATGGCATATGTCAGTTGTACTAGCAGCAAGTTCTGAATGATTGTTTAGATTTTAGTTTCATTTTCATTTTCTCAGGGAGACAGCTCGATATACACTGAAATAATGTCTCAAAGACCCGTTGAACTCCCCTCCCATACAGTGAAGAATTACATCATCATGCACCTTTGGATTGCATATTACGAGTCTTCGTTGGTTTTGTTAAAATTCCTCAGAATCTCCAGACAACCTGGTGAACAGAAAATACTAATCAGCCCGCGTAGCTAATTAACCTCACTCGGGTCTTCTGTGGTCACAAATGCTATAACGCGCATATTCTTGGGATAGTTTTCAATTTAATTTTAAAATTGAGCCGCGACACGACAAAACTTACAATCTCGCATGTGCATATCGCGAAGACTCAGATCGATCTCGGCGTCCGTCCAGTTCCATATGACCAAAGTCTTCGCTGTCCGCATGGAGCTAGCTTAGACCAACAGCTACTCTTAGAGCGTACAGCAAAAACTCTGATCAGACCGGGCGAATGTCCAGGCTGTTCTTAGCCTTTGTAATGCGAACATGCCGCTTTTTTGGTTTTGTCATGTCGCGGCTCAAATGATCTTTTACGTGGGAGGCCGTAAGCCTGTCGTCAATGGTTACAAATACGACAACTTGCAGTTCCATTTATTAACAAAAGTCAAATCAGGATCCAATAAAGGGAATCTAAAATACAACCCTGCTTGGTGTTCATGTAAATTAAATTCGTGAAATGCATTGGCAATAGGCTCAACTTGCTCTCCGTTCCTTGGCAAATTATAAGAAAGCGTCTCCCAGTATCAACTGGTTTTTGTATTTAAGTGTTACAGGACACAGTTTTTTAACCTTTGATGAGGCAGTGAGCTACCATTTATGAATCATTAAGTATCCACAGAGCGAAGAAAGAAACTAAACGGAAAAAGAGGTATTTACACTATTTTACAGATCTTTCAAATACAGTTCAAATCAGTTTCATTTGTGCGAGCAATTCACAGTCAGGTCTCAAATTAGTTTCAATGTTGCAAAACAGTTTCGTTCAGAAGAAGACACAACTATCACAGTCTTATTAAAAGTAAAAGCTGTCAATGTACCAAAATAATAAGTCAAATCATTTAATCTGAGAAATATTTACAATTTCGAACTCAATAGATACACAAACCCCTCTTATAAAGATCTTAGCAGCTGCTTGCTAGTATCTGCTATAATACACTTGCCGGGGTTCTGTGTATATTAGGAATCATCACTGTTTTGTTATTTGTTTTGTTTAAGAAACAGATCAGCTCTAGCAGTGAATTGTTGAGTAATAATTCACTGTTTGGAGGTCAGTTGTAAAGTAGATCATATCACGAGCGCGGAGCGCGAGTGATATATCTACTTACAACTGACCGACAAACAGTGAATTATTACTAAACAATTCAGTGTTAGAGCTGAACTATTTTGATTCTAACACTCAAAAACGCTGAAAAACTATTCTTTTCATTCAAATTCTCCTTACTTTCCTGTCAGCGCGTTCGTGCCCGCCAATATTCTTACTGTATCTAAGATAAATGTACGTTTTTATGGCGATTTTATGAAGAAAAAGAGACGTTACACCGTCTAACGTCTCAAAACGTCACAAAATGACATCAATAATTGCAGTGACGTCAGCACTTAGACTCACGCTCTCCGTAACAGTGAATTGTTGCAGAATAAAACACGGCAACTTTCCATTGCATCTATAGGCGCACTGTGTTAGAATTAGTATAAGATGTCATGTTACGGAAAGCCTGACAATGTTTCGGTCGTAAATAAGTTTTGAAGCAGCCACAATATGGGGATCAACTATAATGTTTCCCACAGAATGCTTAAGTGTTTGCCTTACGAGGGGCGACTCATCATTTTAATGCACATAGCCGAATAATATGGTCAACATGCACAATAGCATTATTTGTTTTACATGAGATAAAAGACCAATATCCGACCTTTAAAATGATGTATGACACATGATTTGCATAAATATTAGTAAACCACAACAGAAGCATCACCTTAGAACGGTGAGTAATAAATTACTGGAGTTTTGGGCGGGGCGCTTAAAACGGGTTTACTCGTGCTTGGGTTATTGCAGTAAATGTTCATAAACACACAAGTTGTTCTACTCTAACAAATGAAATATATTTTTACATGTTTTAGATACACAGTAGTCTCTAACATATATGTGTGTAAAAGTCTGTTATTATATCTGATTTGCTGAGACAGCAATGGTAAATTCAATTTTCCTTTTGACATTCAGTGTTCACAAAAGGCATAAAACAGTATTTCGTAGGAGCTTTCAGAAAACTCTCAGCTTTTCCAGTCTGATAAGATTTTTAGTGTTTTGCCACTTACAGCATTTTGACGTGCTTTTCTCAATCAATGCCTCCTTTTTACTTTAGATGGTAGTAACAATTTATTGTAATTCAGGTTCATGACAATGTTTTAAAATTACGGAGGCCATACGTTATAGTTATAGAATAACGGGTTCGAATCTTTCTATAAGCGACCGGGGTAACTAGCCGATAGAACCAATGTACAGTTAAGAGATCCTGAGATTTAGCTGACGTCTAATAAACTGACTAAATTCTCTAATCATCTACGTAAATGAGGCAACTTTGTCCCATAGTGATATTGCGAATTTACTTCGAAGCCTGTAGCAAATATAAATTCTGAAACTTAAATGGCTTTTGGAAGCAAGGAAGGCACTATTCATCTAAAAAAAACTAAACCAAGGTAGCAGACTTGAGTTTATTTAGTTAGTTAGTTTGGAGTATTGCTTGTTTCTAAAAATGATTCCATATTTTCATAAATGGACTCTTTCATTTGATAAAGATAGAACAGTCCACTACGACATAAATGGCTTTAAGTTTCTCACAGTATCAGTTTCTGTCACAATGTTTCCTGCCATTCACCGTAAATTAGTTATCTCGAAGATTCATATCCCTTAGTGACATGTACATATATCCGGTGACAACAACAAATGAGTTCTCTAATTAAAGATTTCTTCTCGAAATCTTTTAGAATCACTGGATACTGAAGGTTATATCCGCTTCTTCCTTACTGTTTTCTGTCATTGGACATCACTATATGGCATGTTGCTCGAGGGTCGGTGTCTTTATTAAGGGATCGGACCGTATTGTAAGTTGCATCTTTGTGGAACAGTTTCTTTTTATACGCATGAAATAAGGCTTGTCATTGCTTTTGAAGCCCATTTATGAAGAAGCGAAATACACAGTAGCGCTTCTGTCGCACTAGATTTGGTATAAGTTCGTTTATATCATGCCAAGTTGACTATTCTATCGTTATCAAATGAATGTACATTTGTTAAATGTGTTTTTTATTTATTTAAGGAACAAATACCCCAATGTCATAAGCAAATTGTGTACTTTCTGGTCAGACCCCGCATTTTTGTGGGGTCTGATCTGGGTCTGCACTGTTTGCTTATGCCCCTTGTATGGGACGCTAGGCATTAATGGGTTGAATCATTTTAACATTCTTGGACCTCAAATTCGGTCTGAAAATAGGAGTTAGACGTGAAAATGCCAGGTAATTTTGCTGGTGATTATTTTGTACAGGTCATATAATAAAGACTGTTGTAAAATGAACGTTGGACATTAATGGGCAAAACGATACAGATTTAGTAATGCATCTTGTGTCGCCGTGTAAACCCACGTCCACTCAATAAAGCATTTGATGTGTCATGGGCAGGAACGATAGTGATAAGTAGCATGTGAGTTCAGCCCTTATTGATAAAGAATTCGATGTGTCATGGGCAGGAAAGATACAGATAGCTAGCATGTGACCTCGGCCTTTATCTCCAAACTGTTGCGTGCGTGAAATCGCAGTTGGCATTGCTAATTTGTCACTGAAATAAATAACTAGAAATGTATTTCAGAGAAAAAATGATAAACCCCACCATCCCATTTCCCAGTCCCTCAAATGAACAAAAAGCCTATACAAATATAATAGCCATTCAAGTTTGGAGAAAATCCATCCACTGGTTCTAAAGATATCCTACATAAAAGACTATATTCTTGAAAAAATGGGTCGGGGTCACCTACTGCTAAACATGTCTTAAACCTGTCAAAACAATATATTCATGCAAGCCTGATGAATATCCGTCAGTTGGTTCAAGGTAGACTCATTTTAAGAGAGAGAGAAAAAATAAGCATTTGTAAGTTAGCTTTTGACCTTGAAGTTGGGGTCAAAGCCATTAAAACACAGTAGTCTCTTTAGATTTCCCCAAATGTATATTTCTGAAAGTAAACAGACATCAAGCCAAAGGCTAATAAGACGTATAAATTTTAGTGAAATTATCTAGCTTACCCTGTTATCTTGAAAATGAGGTCAAGGTCACCAAAATCTTATCAGCTCTCGAGCTAGTGCAAGTGATGTATCCATGCAAGTTTGGTAAAATTCCATTTACTGCTTCTAGAGATATCATGGGTAAAAGAAACTGTCATCTAAATCCACCAGTGACCTTTAAAATAAGGTCAAGGTGACCAAAATCTTAACAACTGGTATACTTGTCCGAATGACTTATCGATGAATGTTTGGTGAAGTTCTTTCTAATAGTTTAGTCCTGGGTATAAGAAATTGTCATCTAAGTCCTCCAGTGACCTTGAAAATAAGGCCAAGGTCACCAAAATCTAATCAATTTTTAAATGTGTCATAATAATGAATCCATGAAAGTCTGGCGAAATTTCATTTATTGGTTTAGGAGATATGGAGGGTACACGTAATTATCATTTTAGTCCTCCAGTGACCTTGAAAATAAGGTCAATGTCACCAAAATCTATACAGCTCTTAAACTTGTCCCAATTATGTAGCCAGGAACGTTTGATGGAATTCCATTCACTGGTTCAGGAGATAAAGTTGGTACAAGAAATTGTGATCTAACTCCTCCAGTGACCTTGAAGCTGAGGTCAAGGTCACCAAATCTAATCAGCTCTTAAACTTGTTTCAACAATGTATCCATGCAAGTTTGCTGAAATTCCATCTATTTGTCCTAGGGATATCGCGCATACAAGAAATTATCACGTCGACGCCCGGGATCCGCACTGAAAGCAATATGTGACCCCACCCCCTTGCTCCTTTTGGTGGGGGACATAACTGGCACGCCGAGAAGATAAACACGTATACAGATTTTTTCGCAAGTTTAATAAAGGATTTTTGTTGGTCCATTAATGAAGAAACCTTGTACTGGCTGAATATGTCAACCCCTTCCTACTTTGAACATTCATATAAACGCAAGATAAACACGCTGCTAGAGAGATATAAGCTCTGTGAAAGCCAAACGCAATTGCTGAATGGTGACACATGCAAATATTCTTAGAAGCTATTTTTGTGATAGGTGGGAATAAAAAGCCATGTTTATTAACTGTCCTTATTAAACTGTTTGAAAATCTTGAATCGGTTATTTTGTATCGATTTCATATATGAAATATCTCTTAAATTATATCAAATAAATATTTAAAATCACATTTGGTCATTAAGTTTTGTCCAACCTTCAGGCTATAAAACATTTTGAAGAAAAGAAAGATAGTTGGCTTGAGTTGGAGCCATATTAAGGTTTGGTAGATTTTATGGCTATATACTTGACGTATTGATGATACTCTCGCTTTATTCTAAATATCGTCAGTTCCTTAAATGGATAATCGTATATCGTGTCATTGGCCTTAGAGTATATTCAATTTGAACATAAAGATGCCTTGGTATGTGAGAACCCGTTTCTGTCCTGGGATTACTTTTAATGAAATATTTCAATTTAGCGACGCTA
The DNA here is from genome assembly GCA_963989385.1 of Ctena decussata. Lineage (NCBI taxonomy): Eukaryota > Metazoa > Mollusca > Bivalvia > Lucinida > Lucinidae > Ctena > Ctena decussata. The sequence goes on from OZ022499.1 coordinate 105,954,685, forward strand.
GAATTAAAATTCTGCATAGTGAATATTTAATCTTGCATCGCAAATGAAATTAGCTTTAATTAATTTATATGTCTTTTAGCTGCATTCTGCATTGAGATGTATGAATTGCAACTCAATAACCCAATTAGGCATGTATACCTTTTATTTCTCATAAAAGGGATATTAGCGTCCCATAAAATGGGATATTGGCAAGCAGTGCAAACCCAGCCCAGACAGAGAAAAACGCGGCGTCTGATCAAGAGGCCTCACTATTTTCATAATATACAAATGAGTAGTTCTCATAAGATATAACAAAAACGATAAAAAATAAACTAGAACAGACAGCCCTTTATTGACAATTAGACTCATCAAAATTAAAAGAACCACAAGGCATGAATGGGTTAATTGGGTGCTTTATTGTTTAATGTCATACAACTTTTTCAAAATTTGTATTTGCTGTTACAATTCACGGAATATATAGTGTAAATTATATGAAGATATGAAGGAGGAAATGAACTATATAAGCAATATGCTTCCGTTCAGATCCTCAATGAATATTACATGTATATATCTTGTCAGTATATTTTGTATGAATAAAATATTGTTTAAACCAAAATTGTTCTCTCTTTGCCCCTTAGAAGAGTCTTGTCTGGGTCTATAACACATGCCAACTCATTAATTAACAGGCACCTAGAATTTACTATCTACCTACCCTACCGACATGCAAAAGGCTGAGTAGGAACATAGCACACATTGGATATCTTCAAAGGACGACCTGAAAATTGCATTATATTTCACGCATCACTATCTATAGAATCAGCTTGGCCTACTAGTACATTTATAAAATGTCAAAACGATACCAACATACGTTATTATATGACAGATTTTATAGCTTTATTCTAAACTAGATTTATTTGAATTGAAGTATTTTTATTTATTTCAACCAAGTTCAGATTAGTCGTGCCACTAATGACAAACAAACCTGACCCACAACAACAAAAAACACCAAAAAGCAATAATTGCAGCTTACCAATGGCACCGAAAAGAATATCGCAGCCTACTGATTACACCAACAGGAAGGCCAATGCCTACTAATAGCATCATAGAAAAGTCACATCCTACCAAGTATACTTAATGGTAGGTAACAAGCTACAAATGGCGTCAAGTGGAATTTAACAACCTTCCAATATAATCATCAGGTAGATAACAGGCTACCAATGACCCCAAAAGGAGTCCCACGACCTACTATGGGAAACAGTAGGACGGTCACCAGCTTACCAACAGAACCTAGTGAAAAGCCAATGACACCAAATGAAAGGTCGCAGCCTACCAATTGCAAATAGAGGAAGGACACAATCTAAAACTAGACTGAAACGAAAAGTTCACAGCCTAACAAGGTCACCAAGCGAAAGGTCAAAATTTACTTGTGGCATAAACCAATCGCCAAGAGGACGGTAGAAACCTACAATGACACAAGAAGGAAGGCCATAACCTACCAGTTGAACCAGAGGAAGGTCCCAAGCTACTAATGATACAAGAAGAAAGGTCATAACTTAGCAATGAACCAGGAAGAAGGTCACCATCTATCAAATGCGCCAAGAGAAAGGTAATGGCCTCTTAATGACACCAGGAGAAGGGCCACAACGTACGAATTGCGCCAGAAGAAAGGTCACAACTTACCATCTGCACTAGGAGGAAGGTCAGTCATAATCATACCTATCAATGCCGCCAAGAGAAAGGTTACAACTTACCAGTAGCATCAGCGAACAAGGTCACAACTTACCTACAGCATCAGGAGGAAGTTCATTATTTACCAATGACACCAGGAGGAAGTACACTACTTTTTCCTACTGGGAGGAAAGACAGAACATACCAATAGTATCAACCTACCAATAAGACAAAGATGAAGGTCAAAACCTGCCAATGTCACCAGGAGAAAAGTCACAACGTAAAAATGGCACGAAGAAATAGGTTACAACTTACCGATTGCATCAGGAGGAAGTTCAAAGCTTTAAAATATCACCAGGAAGAAGGACAACCGCACGAGGAAGAAGGGCAGTACATAACAATAGTATCAAGACGATGGTAAAATCTTACCAGTGGGCCCAAAACAAGGGTGCATCCTAACAGTGGCACAAGAAAAGACAAAGGAGTGAAAAAAAAAACAGTGCCATATATAGTACTGTCGTAATGATTCACGAAAAGCAAGCATTTCGTTTCTAAGACTCTACATGCTTTCGAAGTTCAGGTCCTTTTGCATTTTGTTTAGACGGAAACGAACTTTACCAACAATGCTGCAAATACATCTCTTTATCAATATATACTGAGAGAAATAAATTTAGCAAGTTTTCCAGAGGGTTGTTAAATTTTCTTTAGGGATAGTATCCCCAGGTTGTTGATGGCATATAGTTAGTTAAAGTTAGGAGACTCCGATTACATCAAACTTGGACAAAAAAGGTGACTTAATGCACGTTTGACGTCACTTTAAATGAATTCACTCTTGGCGCGGGCTGACAATCAATTAAACAAAGAAAATTGTCAAAATGCATTTAAAACCTTTTGACTGGGTCCTTGGAAAAGAAACCCGTAAAAGCGTTTGCAAATAAACGCACAAGAAGCCGGCAATGGTGCACTTTAGTTTGCCGTTAACTTGCCGATAAATTCAACCGTCATTTTAAACATTATCAATTAACATTTTGACTCGAATCTTTTTGCGCTTTATTACTTTCAACTTGGGAAACACAATCATGCAAAAAGATTACCCCAGGAAATTCATTTGATTGAATGCAACGACCAGAACCTTTCAAGATTTGAATGGAGGCGTCAAGTTTACGTTATGACGGAAAGTGACAAAATCTGTGGATATGCACTTACCTTTTTGCGCACTTAGAGAAGAGAAACTTTAAGTTCAATATTGCTGAAGTAAAGAGGATCTTTGATGGTTTAAAAAACTGACTTTAGAATGACGTAACTGTTGAACCTGTTGTGGTTAAGTCTGCGGGAATAGCGCCAAAAATTTACAGCAACAATTGCTTAAACGTGTTCTGGTCATTTAGAGGCCACGCCATTGCAGTTTGGTTCATGATTTTGGAACAATTCTTTAACGGTGACTTTTGCTCAGTCTCAAATGCTTTGTGAATGCCAATTTTGACGGCGTCATAAGAACGTTTACGTTTATTATGGTAATAATCTTTTAGCACACAACGCTGTGTTCTTGTTCACAAATGTCTACACCGCCGCAAATTGGCTCTGGTGTAAGATTTGAAGATGAAACAGCGCCCAAAAAAGAGGAGTTGCATAAAAGATTTATGGCATTTTTTGGATTAAACCCTTGGGTACAAATGCGACGCGATTCTGCTCTATAAATTAGTTTCGACCTTAATTTTTGGGTTTCTGGTACCCAAAATGATACCTTACACAGCGGAAACAATACAATTTCCCACCTTTTAAAAAAAGTTTCAGTTATACGCTAATTTGTAAAAAACTTGCTAAACTTATTTCCCTCAGTATACATTTACAACACACACACACTGACACAGACAGGCACCCGCACTAGTCTTTCCATGTCAGTACTTTAAAAAATAGTCAAAAACAAACTCTATTTCCTAAATATCCTATAATTGGTCATATAAGAAATAAAACCTGAAACTTGGTTTAAAAATATTCTATTCATTTTCAAATTGTAACATACATACATATATATAATATACAATACAATCTTGGGATTCGAACGAAATCTGAGTGCTTATAGAGTTCTTTTCCCTAAAACCTGAAACTTGAGGTCATCTGATATTAAACTTCAGAAACTCGCCGACAAGTCTTTTTTTCGAATCTCTTTTCCAGCGTTAATTTTAATTGCCAGTGTATTCAGTCACAATTTGATTCAGTCATAGTTCGCAAAATATATATGTATTTCATTCTTTGAATTGTATAGTCATGATTCGAAAGCTGAAATTTCAATATGGAGCTGAAAAAACCCCATTAACATCAGATATTGAATTTCTCATGGGAATAGGTCTATATACTGAAGAAAAAAATAGAAACGTTACAAACATTGAAAATCTAACTTTCGATTTTCTACCCCTACAACTTCAAAATAGCTGGGGTGAACAAAATACGGATTGGTAATGAATGAAATCGTAACAATGACTTCTTTGTTAAAGTTGTTACCCTGGGACAAATTTCAATGAAGTATTCCTGGAAAAAAATATTTGAATGTTGATGTAACGTTTCATTTTTTTGTTCAGTATATATACTCTCAAAACCAGGAAAATAATGTCTTTATTTTGTGGATAGCGAGAAAGGTGCTTATAGAAATCAGTATTTTAAGCTTGCATTCTTTTCACTCTATAGTTAGTGGTCCACAACTGACTACAGTGTGATTTCCATAGTGATTTCAAATATTAGGATATATAGGCCTGATCAAAACTGCAGACATAGAAGAAGCAGTCTGATCAAGGTCTACAGCGTATTCCATTCCCTGTGCATCTTTTCATAACTGCATTATATAATCAAACTGTTCCATATTTGGACAAATACGGTACCTATTTAACTAATCCCCTTTTTTTTATTTTACAGTATTAATGACCCTAGAGGTATATAATCTTTAACAGGAAGCAACCAAGAATCACAAAAAATGTTCCCCTTTGAAAAAATGGCTAAATTGCATTTGGGTTTACCCACACATTTAAATACAAAAAAAAAACCGAATTAAAAGCCGGCAATACTGTAATACTGGCATTACTCAGTATACTGCAACTGAAGATGTCCCGTTTATTACCATACCTTTCTGAGCCTTGGTTTAAACATATTTATTGTTTCTCAATTACAACTACGTGGGGTGATCAATAAATAATGGAAACACCTTTGTAGATTAGTTGATTATATACAGAAATAAGTATCCTTCATGTATCACCAAAGAGTGTCTTTTGAGCTTTCGAATCCATGTTTGAACTTCAAATTTTAATGTATTACCATAGCAATATATGACGTCATGTTCATGACGGGTACCGCGTGTGATTTTTTTCGACGTCATTTTGGTTAGGAGGTGCTTGTATTGTGCTTATTATGTGCAATATGTAAAGAGAAATTGAAATTTTAGGAACATCTTCCGTTTAAGTTAGGTTTTAGCTTTAAAAACACACATATAATGATTGTTAATGAAAACTTTCTGAAATCTGGCATGTATTAAAGCTAAAGCAGGGGTTGAAATTATTTATTTTTAGGGAGCTTGACATTTTATTCCGTTATCTGCAGTAGTATGCTTAAGTTAATTGATCAATTATCAAATACATGATAATTTTGGTTCTTTCTGCTATACAATATTCCCAAGACTCTGCTTGTTAAAGTGCAATGACGTCACAATTCTGGTCCTTTCGGCTTAAAATCAGCGAAAAACGTCAAATTTTGCTCGATCAAGTCTTTCACGGTCTGTATTTCTGTAGGGTTTGAGAGCAAGTCATGAAAAACTGTATATTTCTTTTAGTATATGAGACTTGCATCAAGCCATCACACCATCACAAACTTTTATCCATTCTTTGTTACTAATCTGCAGCAAATATACATGAAAATATGCAAAAAATTAGAGACTAAACCCATGTAAATTTAAGGCAACGTTGCCATGGCAACGATATTCCTAAACAGTACTGTAGGACTTAAATTATATGTCACATGCTTGCTTCTTAGGTATTATATATCTGGATTACTGTTTTGACACACAGCTAATGAAATAAATGCTAGTTTCCATTATTTAATGATCAACCCTCGTAACATACAATTAAATATAAACAGTACAAGCTTAGGGATTGGGACGAAAGCAAAATGCTTATAGAGTTCCTCTCCCTTTCTCTTTCTGAGCCTTGAGAAGCAAGTCGGTGCTTCCGCTGTGGTTGGGTCTCAGAAGACAGTTTCGTATTGGCAGTGGTCAGCAAAATCATATTTTTAGACACAGAGTTAAAATAGCATGGTTGCTCTAATTAGATGAGGTATTTGAATGTTTCTTCAATTTGTAAGCTGCTAGTAAGGATAGTTATGTCAGCTCGAGTAGAATACGAGCATTTCTGAAAGCTCCCATTGTCACGGGGATCTCAAAATTGGTCTTCCAACCAAGGTTGCCTGCAACATTTAAATTTCAAGTATGTGAGAGGAGAGAGACACATATGCACCTAGCACCTAGAATTAAGGCCAACAAAATGAGTATGTATCACATGAGAATGAGGCGAGATTAAGGTCTGTGGTTGGCCATAACCAATGGTTATAGGCGTTTAACCAATTGCGATTCAATGCTGTCAACGTAAGGTTGGGCCTGTAAAAAGCTTTATGGTTCTCATTATTTATGGGTATCACAGACTTTATTCTCACTTATAAGAAGAAAAACTGCATCTGATTAAGGATTAAAATGAATGTAATTGAATGTGTACCATGTTTGCTCCACGTTGAATAAAAGCTTGTTGATTTCATGAAATATATTAGAAGTGGCTGTCCGGCTACACTGAGTATACTTAAGGACAAAAGTTCTGCACGGATCTTAATTCAACATCCGTGCAGAACTTTTCTCCTTAAGTATATATTGGTATTATGTTGAAAAATCCATCTTGCTTTGACATCATATGAGTGTGCCATGTTATGTTTATTTTGATTTTGTCATGTTTTGCCAGTCCTAATGCAATATACTGAGTAATGGTCGACCGGCCACACTTAACATCTTGATATGGATGGTTTCATGTTGTTAAGGGAACGTTGAGTGCTCCAGACGAATAAATGGGCCTATAAAGCAAATGTCATATACATATGTATATAAGTTAAAAAATCTATAATACTAAATAAACGAAGTAACGAATAAAATGCAAAATTGGTGGCATTTTCAAGCGTAATTTCTATACTGGTTCTTTCGCATATTGCTATCATTGATAATTTCGGTTAGCGTGTGTTTTAGTTTCACGTAGATTTAAAGAATTTGGGAATTAAATTCGTCTTTCATTTTAAATTCTCCCAAGTATTTTTCTAGAAACTTCGATGTCAACAATGGGTGCGTTCGAGTGAAATTATCGAGTACTCGAATACACGTTTTAAATTAATCCGGTCGTTTCGGTTCTGCGTCGTTATACCGGCGCGCTGCTTAGCAAGTCCAAATTTAGCAGGTTCTAATGCAAAAATCCGACCCATGAACGTACGTCATTCCCCATAAATAACGATTTATTTTTGTATTTTTGCTCATATGTCTAAACGGATGAAGAACTAAATGGTCATAGTCCCGACGGCCCTGGCTCAAAACGACCCATTTTCTTCCAGAACGATAGTCAATACGAGTAGCCAATCGAACTCGCCCATTGAAGAATAAAGCTCAACGCACATGGTCTTTCGAAAAGTTGGACGGACACACGGCGCCAAGTGTGTGCGGCTATGGTTATGTACCGCTGAGCCACTTGGGGAACGTCGTTAGGAGAATTCAAACTGAACTGAACTTTCGAAAAGACAAAAATTAAAAATGTCTAAGGTTAACACACATGCGCCAGGTAAGAAAGGGCATTTTTTCCAGCGAAGCAGACAAATCAATTTCAATGATTTCAATGATTCAACGAAGCTAAATAAGCCTTTAGTCTTCAGAGGGCTTGAATATTTTCCCCCAAAACGTTCCAGGACCCAATTTTTCCAGAAAAAAATACCCAGGACAGGTCACATAACCAAGATGGCAAACATTTATTATGGTAAAAAATTTCAAAAATCTTCTCCCCCAGAACCACGATGGGCCGCGTAGCGCAATCGGTAGGGCACCTGACTCAGAAGTCAGAGGTCCTGGGTTCGAAACCCGGTCTGGCCACATACTTTTGTTTCTCCTTCCGCTGATTCAAGAAGGGCAGTTGTCAGTTACTGGCGAAAGTATGTGCACTTAGTACTGGTTAACCGCTTAGGAGGTCCCAGGAATAGTGTGGTTAGGTTAACTGACCGTCCCGACATGACCTTAGCTGTTTACCGTGGACGTTAAGCATAAAATCAACCAATTCTCCCCCAGAACCACAAATCCTATGATCTTGAAACTTAGCATGTCGCATCAAGGACTCAAAAGCTCAACAAAATTTATATAAATGATGACCCTGGGATGACCTTGATCTGTTTTACGGCAAGGTCAACTTTTGAGTCACTTAGGTTTTTCTATAGGAAAAAGTGAAAAAAGTTGATTTTTTTTAGAAACAATGCAGTCTGCTACCTGAAAGTTTGTAGATGCCGACAACTAATTAGGTAAATGAAGCTTTAGTGAGTATTCATGGTAAAGGTCATATCTTCACCTGGGCCTAAGGCCATTTACATTGAAAAATTAAAACTCGCTTTTTTATATAAACTTCACCATCATGAAATATTTCCGCGCTTGCGCGGGCTCTTTTCTAGTATTGATAAAAAAAAGAAAAAAATTTTTTTTTAGTTACTGCTGGCTATTCTTTACAGGATTTATATGCATGCTTATACATGTCTTATGCATGTTTTATTATCTGTGATTAAATTTCTATATATGCCTTCTATTACAGGATTATACTGTGACTCATTAATTTGACTTTACTTATAGTAGTTTATACAAGTGAGACAGCGGGGCTAATTATGGCCTTGAAACACACCACAAACCACAAATTGAAGTGCGGCTTGTCATTGTCACAAAGAGACGGCTTCCTGTTAAAAATAGGTCTAGCTTTCTTTGTTGAATACTGGAATAATTCCATGGTTATGACCCAAATGTGAGAATTGTTTTTCTAAAGGTTTGAAGATCAAAAAGGGATACATTGTATATGCCAACTGGCAGTGTTTTGCAAGTATTTCTCCAGAATGTGATGTGCTCTTGGTCAGTATGACACTTTTTAGCATAAGAAACAGGTTGAATGGGATGATGTAAATATTGCAAAGACAGTTTCTGAGTATAGTGAAACACATTTTTATGCTTCATTTAGTTTTCTTCACAGTGGAATCACAATTAACCAATGGAAACGTGGCTGGAAGTGCATTTTATTTATTTAGAGTCGTTCAAAAATTGTTTGCGGTCACGGACAAAACAATACCAGATTTTACTGTTCCCTGAGACCTTAACTGATGTTATTAGTTGTTATGTCCGGAGATGGTGGTGGTCGGGTAATAGTGCTGGGTGACTTACAGTGCTGGGGCGTCCTACTAATTTGGATAATAGTAGCGCAAGGGCCTACTGTGCTTGCATTCGGTGCGGGAGGGGGTTGTTTGGACATTATTTTCTCCCACCTATCATCTCTTTCTCCCTCTAGCTGGAAGACGGCTCGATATAGACTGAAATACTGTCTCAAAGAGCCGTCATCCCAAGCAACCAACCAGCCATGATTGTTGTGTCCACTTATCTGCAGTCGACGAAACATCGGTTTATTTTGCCTGTCTGTTCTTTGTAAAAGTAAATGTGCGCCAACTATATTTCAGCTGCGACACGACAAAACCAACAAAGTGTAATGTGCGCCCAGCGAACACTCAGATCACCTTGACATTCGTCAAGTCCAATCTGAATCTTCTCTGTCCTCACAGAGCTATCTCAGACCCTTACCTACCCTTTACATGTAAGCGCAAAGGGAAGACTGGTCCGACTGGTTGGCTGCTCAGGCTGAACTGAGTCTTCGCGTGGCGCACATGCCTCTTTGTTGGTTTTATCGAGTTGCGGCTCATTTATGTCTGGCTAAGGCTAGCTTTGTGTCCACCTACCAAGAACCTAGAAAAGAGCTGTTGATTTGCTGTCTGCTCTTACTACTTGTATTACTATTTGCTGTTTCGGTAGGGTGTTCTGTGTTGTTTTCATATAGGGCAAGGGACTTTTGAATTTTCAGTTGGTGCGGGTCGGGATTGTTTGGACTTGCAAAGTTCGTCAATCCTTTTTTCCGTTTTCCTCTCCAAGTCTGGGGAACACCTGCTCCTGTTGGACTTAAATTCTGCTTCAAAGGGAATTCAAACCCCCCAAAAAATCATTCAACCAACGTAATTCAGATTATTGTTTACCGTTAGAAGACGTGGATAGGATGTGAAGTTTGAAGTATCATTCCTAAGCATGGTCACTACATTGTCTAAATGGACCCGTTTGACTAAATATGGAGGCATCATTAGAAGTAGATTGTGTAGAAAAATTGTGATAGCACTATGTTTGTAGGATGGTCAAGTCTTGTTTCCACAAAATTAAAGGATAACTGTTAAATAAAAGCATGTTATATAAGCCAGGGTAATAATTATTTGAGCCGCGACACAACAAAACCAACAAAAAGGCATGGGCGCCCACCAACGGTAGCTAAGGGTCTAATCTACTTCTATGGCGACAACAAAGACTCTGATCAGACCGGGCGGATGCCGAGGCTGATATGAGTGTTCACTAGGCGCACATGTCATTTTGTTGGTTTTGTCGTGTCGCGGCTCATTCATGTTATCAGCTTCATATTGTACGGAATTGGTAAGGTGTTAACCTTTGGTTGTAGGGCGGCATACTAATACAAACATGACCTAGGGCAAGAACCTGTACTGCTTTTGGCATGTGCGGAATGGGGATGTTATTTGAGCCTCGACACGACACAAAGTAGTTATGCGCCCAGCGCAGACTCAGATCAGCCTGGGCATCTGCCCAGTCTGATCAGAATCTTGGCTGCCCGCACAGAAGCGAAGACTCTGATCAGACTGGGCGGATGCCAAGGCTGCTGATCTGAGTCTGTCCTTTGCGCACAACCACTTTCGTTGGTTTCGTTGCTGCTTAATTTTTAAATTTTATCCTGTCTTTCGTTTCTGTCTAACTCTCTTTGGGAGACAGGTACCTATAGACTCAAATATTGTCTCGAATGGCCCCAAAAAACCCTTCAAAATTAATCCTATCGTACACACACCCATTCGTGGTAATTCATGATTCACGTTAATTTAGAAGAACAATGACAATAGTGGTGCCTACACGAAAGGAAAGGTCCGTGTCTATGACGCAACTATTCATTTGTCAAACAGCCCAGTAAAGGCGCTTTTATGAGTATTGAATTTTCATGTACCGTAACTACACTAAATACATGGATGCTTTAACTAGTGGGTCAAATTGTCCAGACTATAGAAGAAGTTGATATTACTGTGTGGTAATACAAAAAAATCTGTCGCAATTGCTAAACAATATAGTCCTGATCAGAGAAATACGCCTAGAATGTCTGATCTTGTTCGATAGCTTGCTGAAGCAGCTCTATCCTTATATTCAAGTTGTCAGTGAAAAATTAATTAAAGCACGGAATAATTTGCATTGGACGCCCTTTTCCGCCGCAGATTAAACTTTTTCCGTACTTTAGCAGGCGCTGTGTGGAGGCGGAATCATTTGAAACCTTAGTTTAATGCATAAGAGGCTGAATCATTTGAAACCTTAGTTTAATACATAAGGTTTGAGTTGGGTCGCCCAACTTGTTAAGTTACTTAAGACAAATAGTGCACATGCACTGGTACATACATGTATTTGCGTATAGTCACGAAAACATTGTATTCAGACTGAACGACACATACACCATATCTTGTATTTTATTTCGATTTAGAACTGAATATTGAATGCAACATGGAATATCATTCATATATACTGAACAAACAAACAAAAAGAAACGCAACTTATCTAAACTACAAATTTGTCTATGATTCAAATGGAATCTTATAATAAAAGCTTCTTATAGGTTTCTGCTTTCTACTCCATTATATGCAGTGGGAACGCGTATGGCGGAGTGATATTTTTAAACCGATGGCAACGAAAAAACATTCTAAAATTCTGACATTCAGATTCAATCGACGAACATGTCGTCATTTCAGTGCCGCTTTGTCGGCGAATCAAATTACACACAACCAAGAATAATGTACGGTTGTATTCCTTACATCTTTATTTAGTTCTTATCGGTTTGACAGTAGACCTAAACACCGAAATATTCGGCAATCAAACGTTTTATTTGATCATGTAAAGCCGTCTCTTATCCGTTAACTGTGATAGCAATTTACAATACAAATCGACTTTTTCCCGTCGGCGGAAATATGCCATGAAAAACCATGGTGTCTGCCCTTTCTCCATGTAAAATATCAAGCAATTCGGTTTGTGGGACAATTTCCTTTGCAAAATAATGTTTAGGTACCTATTCATTTTCTAACAAAATGGCGAATAATTTACCTGATCGGTAGCGATGGTAGACAGTTTTGTAAACTAAGCAAGCTGTATTGAATTTAATACTACGGAGATTTCCTTTAACCCTGATATCCGACACACGAAGAGGAACGCATCTTGTAATTCAATATCCAACAATACATTTGTTCTCTACTTTATATTCAAAGAAAACCGATAAGTAGCCTACACCATTAAGAATTAAGAATGTTTACAAACAAATTGATTTTTGACAGTTGATGTGACGTAACAACAAAGCTATACGTCAACAAATTCGGCTTTTGCGTTTACTCGATTAAAGGTTATAAGACAATTTAAATATGGTCAAAATCAGTGGAGCTGCTAGAAAAAGTAATTTTGCCATTCAATTTATTCTGCACGAGCCAATATGTAAAAGTCACTGCTACAACTCACGCGATCACCCTTCCCAACTTAAATGCACCCCCACACCCCCCCCCCCCCCCCCACACACACACGCAAATGTTTCTGTCGTTAATTTTGTTTTGTTTCTAACCGTTCTTTTTTTTTATGAAAAATAAGAAAAAAATTGACATGTGTTTAACCATTCACAAATACTTGCACAGCTGCAATGACTGAATCCTTGAATAAAAAGTACAGTGTAGAACTGGGTAAGACTACTCCGAATAAGGAGTCTAATCAGGGTCTGTACTTTTTGATTTTCCCAGCAATTTCGACACACTGTCAGATGGTAAAAGTGTTTAGGACAATTGCAGCAATGTAGATTTGGTTTCAGCTTTAAGCTTAGGAAATGACTTGGCAATACATTCACTCCTTTACAATCTTTATACTTTCAGCCAAAATTGAAAAGCAGCATATCTACTGTAAAATGAGCCTTTTGGCATTAAAATTGCAGTATGCATCTTTTATAACATATGACTTGGCAATACATTCACTCCTTTACAATCTTTATACTTTCAGCCAAAATTGAAAAGCAGCATATCTACTGTAAAATGAGCGTTTTGGCATTAAAATTGCAGTATGCATCTTTTATAACATATATTTTGGCCCTCTGTAGAACTATCTTAATGAGAAGATCTAATGAGGGGTCACAATATATATATACTCTGCGTCAATGAAAACGCATCAGTTTGGAACTTATGGTACATTATGTTCGTTTAATGTTTGGTTTTATATTTTAGACAATTAAGTAACCTTTAATTCCTGGTATTGAGATAGCATGTTTACAAATTTAATTTTGTTCTTCGGTGGGCGCTATCAAGCGTGACGTCAATACTGACGTATTTGAAAACTGTCGGTATCAAATGTCACTTTTAAAGCACAATTAATCCATATTTTGCGCTCTGCCAGACACTTGATTGCAAATGAATCGTTTTTTGGAAGGTCTCTTGGCATAAAACCACTTTTCTTCCATAAAATTATGACGTGGTTTGGCAAATAAGGGTGACGTCATCCATGTAACGTCATTCTATGGTTGGATAATGGTTGACGCTTGCCCAACAAAACTTCTGAACTTCAGTTTCTACTACTGATCTCAGCATTTTTGGTTGCAAAATTGTAACATATTTACCATTAGTTACTTTTGTATGTCATTCTTTGATGAGCGTGACAATAAAGTGACATTCGAATCAAAGTTACTTTGTTGCATTCGGCGGTCTGGATTTCTCTTCTATGGCGATTTGATAGGCTATCTATACTCTGATAAAATCTATGATTGAGGAGATTCTGACATGAAAAATTATGCTGGAATTCCGTTTTTCTTTATTTCAGAGCTTACGTTACGTTACACACTCACAGCGTAGCTTTAGGCAAAACGACATCATGGGCAAAGTAAGATGGTTCAAGTGATACTATACCTTTTTGTTATAGTATGATCATTGAATTTAAGCAAAATTATGACATTATAAGACTGGTGCTTTTTCACTGAGGCTGAGTGTATTTATAATACTTTGATTCATAAAGTAAGATGACACAGTGTGGTTATGCAGTTCTCAGTGACCATTTTTAGGTGTGAGTTTGAGGAATTTGCTCTAACTTTTGCCAAACACCTCATGGAAATCTGTCAGTAGGTGCATATCCCATGCAAAAAATTCATAATTTGATTATAAATGGTACCTAAAATGGAGAATTTCTCACAAATTTTGGTTAACGAGATACGTTTCTCTAATATGATTCTGAGTCAGATGTTTCTCTTATATGATTCTGAGTCAGATGTTTCTCTTATATGATTCTGAGTCAGATGTTTCTCTAATATGATTCTGAGTCAGATGTGTCTCTAATATGATTCTGAGTCAGACTAAAAAAACCTTAGCTGTCCAGCATACTTTATTAAATATGTAGCAAAGTCTCAAGATTCACAGTGGTAATCCATTTGTCTGAGTTATAATGGTAAAATATAAAATTGATTAAACAAAATGTAGATAAAAATTATCAAAATAATAAAGGGTCAATATTTGGTGAAGATTTTTCCCAAAAAATATTAATAAATAAATTTTTTTTATTATAAATGTGCATAAGAAAAATATGTTTCTGGGTACACAAGTGATGGTATTAATTTATGATATGATTTAACAAAGACTCAGCTGTGGCATGATAGCAATTCCGGGAATTCTACCTTATTCTTCCATAAAGACTTGTATTGTGATCAATTATTAGAACGATCTATGGTCTTGCTGAAGTGGTTCTAATGAGGGGGCACAACAGGTGTTAATTTGAATCCAGTGGTGCTGGTGCAACATTTATGATTGGACTGTGTTAATTTTTTATTCTTGTTCTTATATAGTCTGACTTATAGAATGACAAACAGTATTATGCACTAATTCATAAGTGCAGGGTCTAGCAGTTAGCATGGTATGGCCCGTTCATTTTTGTGAACACTATGATATAAAGACCTTCATGACATAACTAGGTCTTAAAGTTTGGCCTATAAAATCCTCTGTGATTAGTAAAACCCTCTCTCTCTCTCTCTTTCTCTGTTTGTGTGTGTGTGTTGGGTTGTGGCTTGTTGTGTTTGGTGGTGGGGGATAGCAGGAAGGGGATACCCTCACTCAGCTGCACCCTTTTACAGTCATGACATGATTCATCAATTAATGTCTGCCATCAATGTAACTTAATCACTGATAGATAACTATTACTCTCTTGATAGGAGGACATTCAATCTACAGGTTTATAACGCAAATGTGCTCTAGTTTCTTTTCTTTGGTCATAAGCTGCAAACATTTAAGTTGGATTGAATTAATAAAAATATTTTTTTTAGTTTATGGTATTTTTTCTATTGATAAGCCTTTTAATTTATTTTTTATGTGATTCAAGCTAAAACATAATTTTTGACATTTACTTGTATGGAAAATATTTTTTTCATGCCCCCTCCGATCCTCCCTTCCCAGACCCATCCTCCCTTAAAGGGGCCCGGCCCATGTTTCATCTTGTTTTACATTTGAAGAGGATTATTAATTTCGTTTCTTGTAAAAAAAGCTGAAAACCATTTTTTTTTATTTAAATTGGCCCCTTTTCTGTGTAATTTTGGCATATAACATGATACCCCAAAAATGTATTCATTGTTGTTTAGGCTATAATGACATATAAGGGCCTAGCCTTTTGGCATATGGTTATAATTTTAAAAAAGCTATAGTTTTGGCATAGATGTTAGAAAAAATCCATATTGTTTTTTGTTCCATGGTATATGAGTACTCAATCTGTCAGTTAGGCCTGATCTTCATCATGTCATTGAATCTCACTAAAACTTGTTCAGATCTCACAGAATGCAGTCTTGCTCAATGACACGTATGCAGTTGTAGCTCAGATGGTTTTATCAGGTTTGAATGTCTCGCCAGATGGTTGTGTATGTGCTCGCGGGGATGGAAAAGCGCAGGAGGGGGTTGAGGGTGAAGGTGTTGTTGTTAGCTCTTACAATCTTATTAATAGAAACAAGTAGAGACGTACAGTTTACACTGAGATTCATTCTATCCTTCCTTCTTTTAATCTTAAATCGTTTGAGAGAGCAAAAACTATTGCTACGCCAAAGGTCATCAAACAAAACATTTAACACTAATACGCGTGAACTTGAACTCTCGGAATTTTCACCTTCCGATAGTGATCGATTTCTACGTCGTCAGACCTTCTCCCGTCATATTACCTTGCAAGAAGGACGACAAGCATACCAGCTATGAAAATATCAGAATGTCCCTGACATCGGTTTGTGTGACAATTTTTTTTGCAAAATAATTTATCGTAGGGTTTGGGGGTCTTCGGTTTTACGAACTGCGTGCGTCAGATTGTGGTCATTATTTTCTGTTTTAGGAATTTCACTGGGGTCTTCAAATGATTTCAAGCTCACAATAAAAGCCAAAAGATTTCCTTGATTTGGGGTTTCAGTAGAATCAGTCATCGTAGTAACAATAACAGGAGGCATGATTACATGCAATGTTTACTGAATTTTGCCACCATTTTGTTAGGGATTACTTTTGCGCGTAGACGACCGCTCACAAAAATGATTTACTCAAATGTAATGAGTCTGCGTTCCAACTGATGTGAGACATAAAACGTCAATTTACGTCCACGGAAGTAAGACGTGATACGATATTTATAAAAAAAAAATACAAAATTTGACGTCAACGTTTTTGAGTTGTTGAATCCTAGCTGTTGCCTTTTGTGGCAGGTTTCTAGCCTGGAACGAGATTACCAAAAGTCCGTTTTAAACCCTGGAGAATTAAATGACAGAAACTACAGAGCGCTAGAAATATTGCGTGAATATTTGCATTGAGAAACAAAGTCAGTAGAATCATGCAGTCAATAGGCATTGTGATATTTGGAAAAATACAGCCTAATAGCACATTTTGAGTGATAAGAGCGCCATTTAAAGATTGAAAATTACACGTGGAATGAGACGTTTGTCACATTCGAGGACTTCAACGTCATTTTACTGACATATTTGCCATAAAGTATTCAATTTTTGTTCCTGAAACTTTTTTTATTGTTTTTGATACAACCTTTTTCGAACATTAAATGAATCAAATCGCTAAGACATGTCAACAAGGAAACGTACTTATTTTAGATTTTGACGTCAAAAACACGAAAGGTCGTCCCTGCTTCGTTTAAAACTAACCTATCACATTTGCCAATAAACAATAGAGGAGAAAACATTTAAAGTCTTGTTTTTAAGGGAAATAAATCATCAGCTCAGCAAAAAAATTAAAATGACGTCACGGAAAAAATGAAACGTACAGTGTCTCAAAAGAAAGATTTTCGACCGGAACTTAAACGAGCTTTACTTGCAAAAAGGAAATGCGCTTACTCAATATCATTTTAGAAATCTTTTTTAAAAAAATGCCGACTTAATTTTGATTTTTACAGAGTTTTAACGAGGTACAGTGTTATGAACTCATGCTTTATGACGACTTTGAGAATTCCAAACGAATGATTAGTGACATCAAAATCACTAACTGTTTAGGCTTTCAAGTGATGAAAAAAGTGTAAAAGCTATATTCAGTGTTTAGTCCGGAACGTGATGCCAAACCTAGTTTTGCGTTTCTTTTTTTGTTTAGTATATATGTAAGCCCCAGAATGTTCATAAGGGCATTTTGTCTTCGTCCGTTCAGAGGGTTAGCCAAAAGTCGGTTTTCAAAAAAATATTCATCAGATATATTAAGGAGGTGGGGGGATTTTTTCTTTCTCAGAGCTGATCTTTTTTAGGGAAAATTGGCAAATTTGCTACATGCATTCATCTTGAACGTTTGGTATTATCAAACAAAGGTATTAATATTTACGATAGTTTTATATGTCTTCATAGTTCAAAATTAGGCTGCCCATGACTTTTAAGGTAGCTATGTACCGAATAACTGTGTTTTTACTTGCTAAAACAAAAGAGAGTTATTGTTCATGGTGAAATCTACCAACTGTGGAGTACATACACACACTAACAATGTATACCGTAAGGATCCTAAGTTTTCGGGCCGATAGGTCTGTACAAACAGTTAACACCGAGATCAGACTGTTCCTTAGGAACCAGAATGATCAAGGTCTTCACAGTTTCCACTCCATCTGCGCATTTTGTAGGCAGTACTCTATGGTAGAACCGGAATAACAGGAAAATAAATAATAGGGCAAGGGCCGTTTGTGCTTGCAGCTGGTGCAGAATTTGGGCAGTCTCTTTTGGGAATATTTTGAACTGTAACATTGTTTTTCTAGGAAACGAAACGGTGATTGTTTTTTGTTTTGTTATGTTTTATTCTGTAACATACAATGTTAGTTTTACTAAAATAATATGCATAAGCTTGCCCCATCGGTTTAATATATTTTTATGACGTTTTTCATGGAATTCAGTTTTCTTGCACTTTAAAGAAAAATACAAAAATATACTTATTACTTCAATTTCTTTTTTTCCAGTTTGTTTCAGATATCCTATATTATAGATTATATGATTTGCAGAAATGAAAGTATGTTCATGTGCTAGAGATTTATATTTAAATGGAGAATGTGTAAAAAAGTATGTCGAAAAACAAAATATTGTTTTTAAGGAAAACAAAACGGTGATTTTTTTTCTTATCCAAATGTTTTATAGCTCTTTGGGTCATTTAGCTGGTATAATGATTTGATTGCCCTGCCAATATTTCTATTCAGTATTCGACTACCTTAAGGTGCTTAAGTCGCTGTGCATTTGCTCAAATCCATAGACACGAAATGCAGCTTAGAAAAGAATTAAACAACAGGTAGTATCGAAAAGGTAAAAGGTTTCCCATAACCTAGTGACCGTAGGGACAGTGGGGGAGGCCAACTGTACCTTGGAAAAAAACATATGTAAAGCGGAGCCCTAGGTTCTTCTCTCGCTGTTTAATCCTTCCCCTATTCGATAAAGATACCAATTTACTGCTGGGTTAATATAATTTTCTTTTCATCGGATCTCGAGACCTTCTGCCCATAACCCAGTCGCTCTTACCACGACCTCGGCGTCTCCCTAATATATCCAAAGAAAAACGAAAATTCCAAATATTCCGATGCCCATACTTTTTCAAAAATTAAATTTCTTTATTTGCCACATTTTGCTGGAGATCAACCTTGCCACCAGAGTGTATTTGCAGTTTGTTTTCTTTAGACTCTATATTCAGTAGTTTATGTAGAGTGAAATGCGAAACGGATTTAATAAATTGAAGAAAAATGCTCACTTTTGCTTTGAGGAAAGAGAAATTGACTCAATTCAGCATACAAGTATTCCTATGAAATAGGCGTATTCCTATGAAAATAGGCGTATGTGTGTGTGTGTGTGTGTGTGTGTGTGTGTGTGTGTGTGTGTGTCTTTTTTTATTTAATATCATTATTATTGCATACTATTATTAATACAAAAAATGGTGTTCGCATTCTTCTTCCAAACTATTAGTTCATTTACTTCATTGAATATGGTGGAAACTATTTTTCACTTAAACATAGTTTTAAGTTTTGGTGGCCATACTTGTAATGAACAATAAAATACCTTTGAAACTCAACTTGTTCAAGCAGGCAGATCATAACTGCTACTTAAAAATAAGATCTAGAGAACAGGAAATTAAGAATGGGAGAGTAAATGAATTACCAAACGTCATCAGTCGATGATTAATACCCTCTCTAAAAGTATTTGTAAGAACACTACAGGCCAGCAAACTCATAAAATCCATTAACTATCTATGCTGAAGGCCATCTTGTAAAGTGTTAACCCCAAGCTGACACAATAAGCGCCGAGGAACAGGCTCTCATCACTACAGAACAGATTTCAAACCTTAAGAACCTTCAACATCAGCAAAATATGTGCCATGTCCTCATAGTCATAAAAAGGAGCACTTACCTAACGTGTGTAAATCGGTCCGCCATCTTTGGTTGCCTGTTCTGTTGCCTAAAAAGGATATTCCGGATCTCGATCCAAACAGTGGTAACGTATGGCTGCAACGCCTCGTGCAGTTTCAGTTTATCTTCTCAAAACTCGCAGGGCAGGATACAATTATTACCATCTGAAGTCGATGATACTTTACATCGAGGTCATGATCAGAAATGTTCTGCATCAGTTACAAACCTTTGTCAGTCCATATCTTGTGGAAGCAACTCCACGTTCAGTTATCAGCATTCTAGTGGTTTTCTTTGCGCGTATAAGCTCAGTCAATCCTTCGTTAATATCATTCGAAAAAAATCATGTTGCTGCCTGAGGCACGGCGACGGACCATTAATTTGTGTCTCACGGTAGGAATTCCCCAGTTAAATTCAAACCACATGTGTGGAACTTACCAAAACTTGATTTCACCACCTTTTTGGTTGATCATATATATATTCAGATACTTGTCAGAATTATAGCCTTGGAGTTTCTTTAGACTTGTTTCCATGACTCCTGTCAAAATCAGATTTCCCAGCTACTGACATGTCCATACATTGGAGGAGATTTGGTCTTTAACCTATCTTTCTAACACCTGACCATCCATCGACTTTCAGTCGTAAATCATTTCGAAATCAGGGCTCCCATTTACTGACATGTCCATACGTCGCGGGACATTGGTATTTGAACAAAGAGGGTACAATCATATTCCGAACTAGTAATAACAATATTCTAAAATGTTCATGACATTCAGATAACGATATCCTGAAAGTTATATTCGGATAACTTGGGAGGGGGGGGGGGGGGGGGGGGGTTGGTCGGGTCGGGCGGTGGATCTGGGTTACTTTCAGTGCAGGGACATTCTACTAATTTGGATAAAAGTGGGACAAGAGCCTTCTGTCCTGGCTGTAAGAGCGGGCTGGGGCTGGTATGATATTTGTTACCTCGCGTAACATTTTTTTTTTTCACTCTCTTGGAGACGGCCCGATATAGATTGCAATACTGTCTCAAGGAGCCGTTAAACCTAAAAACCACCAAGAAACAGAACAACGACATTCAGATAAAAGTAAGGAGGAAAATTCTCAGGAACTGACACTCTTCATTCCGTATCTTTTGAGACCCTTCCTCTGTTTGTTTATGTGCTGGTTTATATATACACTTAAATTTAGAATGTCTACTGATTCAACAAACACAAGCACACTCGTATCTAGCAATTGGTCTTTTTCTTTTTACTCGCACACAGACAAACACACCCATACACTCACACTTAGCAATTATTTTATTATTTTAAGACGTTAACAAAGACAAACATATGCGCGCAAGCGCGAGTGTATCGTCTTTCAAATGAAGAGCAACTGGTAAGTGTTTGTTTGTGTATCTGCGTCTGCGCGTGCATGTATTAGTGTTCAGATTAAAAAATGACTAGTTGGTAAGTATGTAAGCGTGTGTCGGTTTGAATTGGAGAACATCTGAAATTCAGAGACCAGTACGTAAATACCGTCAAATATCGTCAATCAACAAAACATCATATTCGGTTTGTAACCTTCAAAGATCCAGGAAAAAAGCAACCTATTAAATAACCACTGCAAAACTTCGGAAAAAAGAGCTATATCATATTGAGAATGCAAACTATATCATATGGAGAATCGAAATATTAAAGGAGCAACATGTAAATAAAGCGACCCATTATAAGCCGCTCCGTCTAGATCTACGCTGTTTGCAAATTTAGTTTGTTTGTTTTTTGCCTTCAGGGTCCACATTGAGAAGGATATTGTTCCGACTTTGACAGTGTTAATCGGTTTGCGTACTATGAGTCTAAAACATGGCAAACACGTAAACTAAAGCAATGGATTAACATGATTCTACACAGCACAGACATATCTGAAAAGTAAATAACACTGCCCGTCATAAAGCAAAAGTTCGTCGTTATTGATCACAAAGCCACAATGCTCATCATGATGGCTCGGTTCCTCTCGGCTCCAGAATGACATTGAACTCATATCTGTACCGTCTACCCAGCTCCAGTCACTAATTGCGTCAGAGTTCTGCCAGGCACCAATCCAGAACTTCAGCTCACCTAAAATTTATGTATCTCATAAAATTTGTGAATGCGGGTGAAACATGTTTATTATGTTTATTACTTATAATGAATGTATTAATAGTATGCAGTTTATCGTGAAACTGTAAATATGCGAAAGTATTAAAACATTTACATTATCAGGGCAAAATTCTTTAAACCTTTTCAACAAGTACGCAACCCCATTTTGTTTACAAATCAATAAGTACATTGAGTCACGTGGTGAAATATTCCATTCGCATCACTGCGTATGTATACAGACACTATTACGCTATTTAAGCTTGATTCTAAATGCATAGCTGGTCGGATTCCCCGGTTTTTTTTTCATAATCGCAAATTCGTATAGGGTGTTATTAACAACTATATTTCAACCATACCAGGACCTAAGGAGGGTGATAATGAAAGGCTGTGGCCAATGGAACTCCATTTACGATTGAATAGATTTCCGCCTTCAGCCGAAATTGAACCCGAACTGGTAACTTAAAAGGCCAGCGTTAAACCCACTAGAACTGCCGCAGATCCTCTCTATTAAGATTTTCTGTGTTGCATACGTGCAGTGATGTCTCACTCATGACTAAATTAGTCCACAGACCGAATACATACTATGATAGTTGGGGCTACAGTAAATCCTCTCTTCCGATACTGCTGAGACTGAAGAAAATGTTATGCGAATAAGGAAGAATGAGTTACCTAGATGACATAGATAACGACTGTAAAAGCAGTTCGACTAATATAATTAACCCGTTAAGTTAAATCACTAAGCTATACAAAATAAACCTTTAAAATATTTAACACCTTATATCTGATTCTTACTCACCGTGGGCAAATGAAATAATTTTAAACAAACTGAACCAATTGTCCATCCAAAAGCCCTTTTCTGCTCGACGACATTTCTTTAGACATTTTTATCAAACAAGGGGTCAAAACGTGATTTTTTTCTCATGTTTGACTTTGCAGCCAAAATATACTTAATATAGGGCGATATTCTGACGAAAATGTCTTGCTTTACTGTGGCACAGGAATTGGTCCAGATGATAACCCGCAAAAAGACCCCTCATCCCCATGACCCCCTCAAAAAAAAAAAAAAAAAAAAAAAATACTAAAAATAAAACGAAAGAAGGAAAAAAAAAACGATTGGTAGATAACAAGTTTTAATATAGTGTTTGCTGAATAATGCTCATATTTTTTAATCATGTTAAAAGGCCAGGACCGAAAACCTTTGAAGAAATTTTCACAGTGACCAAACCTGCGATGTATTTATATTGCGCCTGAGAACAAAGCGAAGAAGGTATGGTTAGGTGGTAATGTTCAATGACCTATGCTAGCAGAAGTAGGACTGCCAGGATTTCTTTGCCTGATCATTTACAAGAAAGAAATTCTACCTTGTGTAATTAAGGACTGTGTGACGAAGCTTCCACAAATACGGGTGCGTAGCATTAATTGGTTGCAAAATAATGCACCAGCTTACATTTAGTAGAAGTGAAAGTGCATTCATGGTCTAGAGATATGAACTTAAATGGAAAATATGTAAAAGCGTATGTAGAAATATATGTTTTTTCTTTTTTTTTATTAAACAAAACGTTTTTTTATCCAAATGTTTTATAGCCCTTCGGGTTATTCAGCTAGTGTAATGGTTTGAATGTCATTCCAATATCACTTTTCAGTATCCATTTGCTTTAATGTAGTTAAAATAGGTAAAAAAGAGAATAAAAATAGGTAAAAATAGATATCGGTGCTGCTTTTAATAACGGCAGCTGAATGAGCACCTGTTAGGGAATCAGCTGCTCATTCGGTTTACCGTGCGTGTCTTTCGGGAACTTTTGTCAATTTTGTGTGTGTGTGTGTGTGTGCCTCTTTCCGTTTTGGTTTGGGGGTAGGATTGGGATCTGATGGTAGTAATTCCGGATCATTGCCATATTTTTACTTTTTATGGGGCAAAACTACGCCATCTAACCAACTTTCTTTCCTATGAAGGCGTTATTGTTCTTAAAGGAATACATCTATATTTTAGTTAGATTTCCTGCCACAGGTCCAAATCAAATTTCATAATTGAATGATTAGTCAATTTTGTTGAGCCAATACTGTTAAATACCTTTGAGGATATTTGGAACAAAGTCTGACAGGCGAGAATATGGTTAAACCAATTCTGCAGAAAGGTATAGCTAGTCTGAAAGGCGTATAAAGAAAACAGATTCCTGATCATTGCTTATCTGTATACTTAGAAATATTGAAATCTACATATTAAAAAGCTTCTGGTTATGTCATTTTGATTCTTGTATGTAGGATTATCCAACATGAAAAAAAATACACAAAATAAAATTATAAAAGGACCAAAGGTCAAGTAGGGCCTGATTAATTTAAGTCCCTTAGTTGGTTCACGTAAGTTTGATCAAATAGTTATGAACCATTTTTTTAAAATATTATCTGGAAAATCTGCTTATTGCATGTATTCACATTTTGTGACGCAACTCATATGCATTCTTATGTAACTACATTTCGTGAACATGGATGTTTTTATGCCCCCGCCATCGGATGCCGCCGGGGGCATATAGTATTTTGGTCGTACATACGTGCATACGTGTGTACGTTATTACGTATATACTTACGTCCGTCTGTACGTACGATCGTGTGTACGTTATTACGTATATACGTCCTTCCGTCTGAACGTGCGTCTGTCTGTACGTCCGTCCGTCTGTACGTACGTGATCCTTTTAGACTAAGGTTAACAGTTTTGTATAAGGTAGATTTAAGAGTTCCTTTTCTCGTAGGAAGTTGAAATTTTGTGTGAGGATTTTCCCGGTATATCTATAGCTACAACAGGAATATACAAGAATCAGAGAAGAATAATTGATAGGTCGCGGTCCTCTGACTTCGCACTTAGGCCAATTTTGCAAGATTAATATTTTTGTAACACGTAGATTTCAGGGTTCCTACTAGAGTATCGTTGCACCTTAAAATTTTGTACTAGGGTTTATATCTGTAAGAACAACAAGAATACACGAGAGTTAGGGCATAATGATCCATATTTCACGGTCCACTGATTATTTTGCAAGGCTACCATTTTTGTAAGAGGTAGATTTTTGGGTTGTTCTTTTTGTAGCAACTTGAAATTTTAAATGCGGAAAATACTTATAAGTGCAACAGAAATATACAAATACAAGAATCAGGTCATGATTATCCGTGTATCACGGTCCACTGACTTTGGACTCCGGAGACATTTGTAAGAGGTAGATTTTTGGGTTCCTATTATTATAGCAACTTGAACTTTTCTATGAGGATTTATATCTAAAGGTACACCAGGAATTCCTAAGAATCAGGTCATGATGATCCATATGTCACGGCCCACTGACTTCGTTTCTGACCACGTTTTGTAATACAAATTATTTCCTATTTTGGCCATTGACTCTGAAACAGTATAAAGGGCTACAGTTGTGTCACATTTCAAATGCTGGGAAATGGTTTGCCTATGGCCTTTTATATTATACAAGTCTGCTTCCATGAACCTAGTTATCTTACAAGTGCCAGTACCTTTATCAAGGCACAGTCTTACTCAGTACACTAGGCAGGGATATCAGCGTACTGTGGACACATTTTAGATCATTCCGAAGTAAAAGGTTTTTGCAAAAGGTGTTTTGCCCGGCCAAGGCCTGCCCATCACATATTTTCCAAACGTTTGGGGCTTAGCGACACTAAAGAAGTAAAATACAGAATCTCGCGACCGTTGCACTAAATATGATATAGGTATGCTGAAACAGTTGGCCTATATAACTTCTGGTGGACACATTGTTCCCGAGGATATTATCAACCTAGTTAGTCAGTGTTTCAGTGCTGAATCTGCTCTTAAGCACTGAAGTCAGTACTTGTCAGTACTTACAGACTGATATAAAATTACATTATTAAACTAAATCTGGTAAAACTTCTAAACTATTCCAAAGCTAAGACTGACCTGTCATAGCTACATGAATCTAAGCGGAATTTGGCTTCCATTCATTTTAATATCTTTCCTTAATACAAATTCTTGTTGCATCGGACATATCTTCCCTGGTAACTTTCTCTTTCGCCTATCTCGGTACGCAGAGTTGGATTGGCTCGGTGCGGGACGCCTATGCTCGCGAATCAATGCGTAGGCATCTCTGACCTGATGTAAGCAGTTGCTGTGTCTCGCGAAATGCGTCAGTAAGTGTGGCGCGGAAAGGGGTGCTCGTTGCCTGTCAATACCAATCCGTGTCATTATATTTTTCTAAGACTTTTTGGGTTAAGCGATACTGAAGAAGGTAAATACAGAAACATGCATATGTCGCACCACATTTGGTAAAGTTACGTTCATATATCGCTTACAATGGTTGTGTTCTGCACAATGGTCTGCAAAAAACGTGAAACAATTACAAGGTAATCATAATTTACCATAGTTATCAAAATTATTGATAGTAATAGCAATATTTAAGATTCATAATAGTACAATAATTTTTTATTATTAGACTTGATCTTATTGCATTCTTAATGGTTACTAAGCATGTGTATTTAACGTTTATTATTCTTTCATCAAAGGGTCACATGCATCTGATGTTTGTAAGGATAACATTTTATTACTTTCTCTTTTCTGTGCTATCGTTGATATTGATTGGGAAGGCGTGGTTCTTTCAAGTCTGGGATATTTTAGTGTGTTTGTTTTAAATTTGTATTTGATTATTATAATATTTTCATCATGCAATGCTGATCAAAAATATGGAAATCAATCAACCAATCAATCAAAACAATGTTGCTTCTGCTATTCACATGCCCCTTGTATTTGAGTTGACGAAAAGGGTATATCCGGTTGTGAGAGGAGAAAACTAATGATAGATTGGAAATGTGTTCATTCTGTTTTTACCTTCACTTTGCGGGAGTAACGTGTGCAAATAACTTCTAATACTTTCGTTCTTTACTCGTATCAAGTCTCCTCCCTCATTTTTACAAACATCTCTTGCGACGTCAAAACTTTGCAGTTCAGAGTGTGTCTTCATACACAGGTCTAGATATCTGACGTACGTGTAGCTGTAGCCAGATGTTCCACACGTGGCTAATTAAAACAGAAAGTATACACTTAAATGTGCCGGGCCGCGTTGCGCAATCGGTAGGGCACCTGCCTCGTATGTCAGAGGTCCTGGGTTCGAAACCCGGTCTGACCACATACTTTTGTTTCTCCTTCCGCTGATTCAAGAAGGGCAGTTGTCAGTTACTGGCGAAAGTACGTGCACTTAGCACTGGTTAACCGCTTAGGAGTTCTAAGCCTGCCCAGGAATAGTGTGGTTAGGTTAACTGACCGTCCCGACATGACCATAGCTGTTTACCTTGGACGATAAGCAACAAACCAATCAATCAATACACTTAAATGTAGGCAAATTTATCTAAACCAGCCAAATGTATAATAATGCTCATTAGTGATAACATGAAATGCTTTGGAAAATTGCCTTAAAGCGAATTAATCTTTGCTACGTAAATAAGGCGTTTGATTCATCGGAGTTAACATGTCCGTAGAAAATAATCCTATAGGTTTGCAACGGAGCCCATCGATTACAATTCATTCCCATACGAAATGAAAAGAAAAAAACAACAAAAAAACATGCAACAATTTGCGATTATAATGCGTCCATTGCATTAGGAAAAATAAATCGTGGCATTTGCTGAAAAAAGCTTAGCCTGTTGCAGATCCATTTTGAGATATCTTTACAGTAGCACCGACCGATTTGAGTCTTTTTAAAAGTATTCACAGCTGCAGTATAGTGCATTTTCTAGTTACGACAGAGTACAATCATCATTACGCGGTAAAGATTAAAGCAAACGTGTACAACCAGGCCCAGAGGTAATAAAACTTGAGTACATTCTCAACCTCAAAATAAAGCACACTGATTGGCTGTTTGCGAGCGCATGCTCGGAAGCAGCCAATCAGTGTGCTTTATTTTGAGTTTGAGATTCGAGATTATAAAACTTGAGAATTCAAGTTTTATAATCTCGAACCCAGTATTCGAGAAACCTTCATCTCAAACAATGAGTGATTTAACTAGAGTATTTAACTTAATAGGCCAAGGACAGTAACAATTAATGAATAAACTTACCTACATAATCAAGTAAGTAAAATGCAAAGAGTATACCTTTGTAGAATACTGTGGGAATCTGAGAGCTCAGTATTGACTGTTGATCTGTCAGATCCATGCTGTACATGTCGCAGGAGGAAAGAGCCTGGCTGAAGCCCACAGTGATACATTTTCGGAAGGTCATACAGTATATCAAACATTCTAAAATGCTGTAAGCGGCTGTTGTTTTAATTAGGTAGTCTGTAGTGTAGCCGTCCTGAATGGACTCCTCCTGCAGCCAGATCTGTCCTCTATATTTCACAGCTGCTGTAAACCGGAGAAAATATAAAACGCATACAACGCATGGGTCAAGACCAATAAAGTCATCACAAATATTTGATAAAGACACTAAAATATAAAGAAGTTGGATATTAAAATCCCTTTTTTCCTTTTTATTTATGTATATGACCTATGTCTGATATTATGAGACGTATAAAATACTGATACTCGTAACAGCATATGATTCCATTCGATCATTTCGGAGTCTTACTATTCAGAACTCATTCCTTGTGCACGACAGTAGGCCCTTTCCCTTCTTTGATCCGGCACTGCAAGTTAAAACCAGCACCACAGCCCGACCCCCAACCCCCGGCCGAGTCTCAACGTGCTCAAATAGTTATATGTAATATATATGTACCATGCTTAGCAAATTTTCAAGAACTTAGTCTGTACAGGTTGATGTCAAATAGACGGAACACGGAGACTAGTAACTTTGTCTGTACAGGTTGATGTCAAATAGACGGAATACGGAGACTAGTTTATAAGTGTATAACGTACCTGCATCATGTAGACATGGGACGATGCTTAAAATGAAAAGCCCACTAGTAAACACCAGCTTACATTCCATGATGATACTAATAACAGTGTGTCCATTTGTAATGTGTTCTAAATTTTACTGATGATGTACTGATGAGAATACTGGAATTGTTAAAATTCGTTCACAATCAATTAATAGGTTATTCACTTCACTTAAGTTTTCTGTTACGACCATATATAACGGTAATATATTAGACACGTTATAAGGATTTTTTCTTTAAAATCATATACTAGTTTCGTGTGCTAATAACGGCATTTTCGCCCGGAGAATAACTGCGCCTGATATGTTCTTAAAAAGCGACTTGACTGCGCATGTGATCAGTTGGTATATTCCTTTAGACAGATTTTCACTATGCATCTCATATAATAATCATGTATTTTCATATCATAAATAATTAACCACAGAAAATTGACAAACAATAATTATTGTATGTTAATACAATAGAGATAATTGGTCGTAATGACTCTTAGTGATTTATTTTAATGATTCTATTATTGACGACCTTGGTAAAATTCATGGACTATTTCATTATTAGATATCTTTGAAAGCTTTTCATAAGAGTTTCGCTATTTTAAATGATAACGATTGACCAGCTTTAAACCAATAAACTGCTTTGAATTTCGTATACAAGAGTTTTGAAGACAAAAACGGTCTTTTGAGTTGTCAACGACCAAAATCAACGATCTGATATGAATGGTCTTCCTGGCCATTTAGCAAGTTTTAGGGGTTCGTTTTTTTTCGGCCGACCAGAGTCACATGTCAGTTATTGGCATATGGATCAGTTTAAGTCCGAGGTTATCGAGGCTATCGGAAGGTTTATTCAGACAAAAATTACCCATAAAAAATATATTTTCTCTTTTGAGACTGATAACCCTGATCCCGATTGCCCCAGGAAAAGTGAAAAAAGTATAAATGTTTAGGTCATTTGTCAAGTCCCTCAAGAAAGACGCGTTTCGGATCACCATACTCAGAGAAAATGGAATTTTGAAACTGACACTCTTGATAAGGCGAATATTTGTAACAGATAATTCAGTCGGCATTCACATGTGAATCTGATTCTAAAATCCTCTCCAAAGATATTGGTACATTCTCCCCCAAGGGGGAGACAACAGCTGACTCAAATGGGTTCACAAAACTGTTGGACAGCCTGAACATACAAAAGCCGTGTGGGCCGGAGGGCCTGAGTGCTTGGGTGTTAAAAGAATGTAGTTCTAAAATTGCACCTGTCCTGGCCTGACTTTACAATAAGTCGCTTGCTCAGGGCTCTGTACAAAATGATTGGCTACAAGCAAATGTAGCTCCGGTTTTTAAGAAAGGGGAAAAGTATTATGCTGCAAACTATCAGAGGTCTTGCTAAAGCAAACTCGTTCAGTTCTACCATGTCATGGTAAGCAACCTGGACGGTGCTCTAAATCGTGGCCACAAGCAGACTGATGTGATTATCAAGGATTTCGCAAAGGCCTTTGACAAGGTACCACACAGGAGGCTATTGTACAAATTAGATTATTACGGGATTGGAGGATCTACTCATAAAAGGATCATCTCATGGCTGTATTGGCGTTCTAAAAAGTGGTACTGGATGACCAAGCCTCAGATCCTGTCCCGGTTCTATCTTGCGTCCCTCAAGGATCGGTCATAGTACCGGTCCTTGTCCTTATTTTCATTAACGCCCTTCCATTTAACATCAGGTCATTTATTCGTCTTTTTGCTGATGATTGTGTTTTGAATAGTAATATCTTCTTTCCCATGAATTGCCAGATCTTGCAAGCTTTCACAATGGGAGACCCATTGGGAGATGACATTTAATGTTGCCAAATGGCAATCTATGAGGACGACTCGGCACCTCCCTAGCAAGCAAATACACTTTAATTACTCTCTCCACCAGCAAAAATTGTGACAGTTTAGTCAGCCAAATATCTTTGAACATCAATTACAGACAATTTGGATTAGGATTAACATATTTCAAAAATATCAAGTAAGGCAACTAAAACAATTGGTTTTCTTCGGCGCAATTTGGCACTGGCGCCTCCGCAAACTAAGGAAGCTGCATACTAAACATTGGTTCGCCCTCAGCTGGAGCATGCAGCACCTATTTGGCATACCTATCACAAAACTCAGATTCAGCAGGTTTAGAACAGCTGCCAGGTAGACCTGCTGGCGATGGTGGACTACAAGCACCGTCGGCGACATGCTAGACGAGCTTCAATGGCAATCCATTGAGGCCGCCGGAAACAGTCCTCCTTGACCTTTTGTTTTACAAGATTCACTCCGGTATAGTGTCCTTAGAGAAAGATAAGCAGCTGACCCCGGCACCAAATTCGAGAAGAACTAGGGCATCCCATGATTAACAATACACTAGAAACCTTGCATATAGTGAAGCCCTGAAAAATTCATTCTTCCCCAGGACTGTTCCTATGTGGAATAGTCTCGCCTCTTTGGCGATTTCTGCCAAAACCGCTGAGACTTTAAGGCCCTTATTTAGATGATCGGTCCAGGGGCATATGTTTTAGCATGCCTCGTATCTGCTTCTTGTAAATAGTTTTAATGGCCCTGCTCCGAAAGTTTGTTATCCCTTTGAGCTTAATTCTAAATTCAGTCACCAACCACACCTGAGGTAATGATCAGAAAATAATCGTCTCAATAACGAGAGATAAATGACAAACTTTAGTTTATGCTAAAACACAATGTACCAGGAGACGCCTGGGCTTTGTGTATAGTCCATTGTTCAACGGGGAAACCAGAAAGTCTGTTCCATGTTCATTTTATAAGTACTTTACAGAACAGGGGCGGTATTCATAAAACGACTTAAGTGGTTGCTATGCTGTTGCTAAGGCTAAATTTCTTTGAAGGAGATTCCCTACAACTATGAACTTTGCTCTGGAGGAACAGTCTTACAAAGACTGTTCCTCCAGACCAAATTTCATAGTCGTAGGGAATCTCCTTTATAGATATTTAGCCTTAGCAACCGCATAGCAACGACTTAAGTGGCTTTATGAATACGGCCCCAGAAGTGACCGAGAGAAAAGTGTTGACTCTCAAAGGAGAAGTTAAACCTTTATCGCGAATGCTGTCTTTCTTTAAAACGATGGCCGAAAACAAGGCGATATAATAAATGCCCCTGCTGTAGTAAACGCCCCCTCCTCATCCGAAAATAATGTTATATTAACATGCATGAATTCCTGTTTGCTTCTCTGGATGAGGTAGCTCTTTGACATGGGGTCCTCTCTTACAGGAAAGAATTTGCTCCTAGAGGACCAAATTTTTCCTTTAAGAGTTTATCCCTACTGAATAGGGAGGCAAAATAGTAGAGTTGCTTCTTCTGCAAGTATACCCATTTACCTTATTACTGTTTATTGGATGTATTTGGCAGTAGCCGATTTATATATTAGGTTAAGGCTCTAAAAAACGCCTCCTATCATAAAATGCAACGCCTCAGTACGCTTAATAGGATACATACGGTATTGCCCGTTTTGCCCTAAATTCAAAGCTGCAAGCGCAAGATGCCACGTGTCAAACCAGCTTTATAGCATTGCTCTGACGTTGTTTGATGGTCATAGGACATTGTTCAAACGGTATGTCCTCGCCATTAATACACTGAGAATATTCGAAGTCGCTCCTAGTAATTTATAATGTATGGTCGAGACAAGGCAACTATTTCGATCAACTATGACGGAGTAGATGTCATTTAATTTGTGCGTGAGTTAGACAATACTGTGGCGCTACTGGACTTTAGATCAGTTGATTGTTACTCGTAACACAGCATTCTCTCTTTACCCTGTCGATGGATGTCAAGGAAGGCAATTAGGACTAGACATGTTATATTTTATATCTCATATCAGAAACTTCATTATGTTATCACTGACATATATCACGTGGGACCATTAAGTTCCTGACAAATCAAACGGAGGAATCTTAAGATTTTTTCCTACGCTCATTTGTTGACGCGAGCAGAATGTATCATTACTGGCTATTACATGTATATATTTTTATAGACTCGACCATGCTAGCTTAGCCATTCTAGGTCTGTACTTGCTTTCAAAGAAATTGTTGCAGCGTTTATACGGCATATAAGCACTTCTGGACGAATCCATTTATGAAAAGAGCGGACGAGAATAAATTGATAATGGAAAGCCATTTTGGCATCAATTTGCAGAATCAAGAAATGCAAAATGTTTATCTCGGTCAAAGAGGTAAACAGTGCACTCGTGGCGGTAGCTGGATTGAAGATTTATTCCCGAAATTTAGTGATTGTTGCTCTTTACAATGGTTGTTTAAAATATTAATGAATCAAATTTATTTTAAAGGTTTCAGAAACTGATTCGACCGAGACTTTTTCAATCCTCCTTCTTAGAGAAACATTTTGCCATAGTACGCTTCATCTTTGCCCTTCAAGTAAGTCGAGTCTATTGATATGACATAATATGTGTCATATCTTTCTTGTTATAATTGTCTATTACAACCGTTGAGAATTACATGGCACTCGGAAGCGTCCAGCTTAATGTCAGATCCTGATACTTTACAATGTAAATTTTGCCAGTGAATTTAGCGATAAAATATGGTTCAAATCATTTGTTCAATAAATGAGCGAAGCGAGGAAGGCACAGTCTCAAAACCAAAGACAAATAAGTTAACATTAATAAGCCGCGACACGAGAAAACCAACAAAGTGCTGTGTGCCCAGTCTTGTCAGAGTCCTTGCTGTCTGCATGGAGGTAGCTTAGACTCTTAGCTTTAAGAGCTTGGCGAAGAGTCTGATCAGACTGAGTGGATGCAGAGGCTGATCTGAGTCTTTGCTGGGCACTCATACCACTTTGTTGGTTTTCTCGTGTCGCAGCTAAAATAAGTTTACATAAATGTGTAGCCGAAAGTGCAGATTTCACCACAAAGAGTCAAAAGTAACTCAACTGGATACTACCCTTGTACAAACATTCTTACGAACCATAAAGGGCAACCTCCCACGAAGAAGTGTCATTACGGATTAGGTCATAATTTACCTTGTTTTGTTGTTGATTTGCAGTTTTACGGCCCTGGAGCAATTAAGGACTCAGAAGACTCATTTCACATTTATAAATAATACACTCGAAGTGGGTGTTAGTTTACTGTGGAGCTGAGGAACCATTTATGACTGATTCATCGTAGGTCTTATATACTGACACAAAAAAGAAACGTCCGTTTTATAAGGTTCTGTATCTTTCGAACCAGTAAAGTTGTAGCCATACAAAATAAAAGAAAATGTGTCCTGAGCACCTGGCACACATAAGTTGTACCCGTTTTAATTTTTATCCATAACCACAAGATTTATCGAACTTTATGTCAAAAACACCATTTTTATTCCTCAGCAGCAATTTGTTCATCAAAACCTGAAATGTTTTGCGTTAAACGAGGGCCAGAAACGTCGAAAAACGAAAAATCAACTTTTAAAAGCAAAAAGTGTTTATTACATGAACGAGAAAGCAGCCCAAAGTCTTCGGATTATGAAATTATCTCCCTTTTAATTCAATTAATAACGATTTTAGATCTTCCATATCTCCATAACCGTTCATCATTTTGTCACCGTTTTTGTTTTACTTGACTATACTTGTGTACGATAATGACAACATGCATCAGAAAATAAAAATTCAACCTGGAATCTGAAATCCCAGTTCACTAAAGCCCGGTTTTATTACCCCACCCATTACATAAAAATAATCAGGTTATGTTGTTACCAAATTTTTGCGATGCTGTATGCTATTGATGGCTAGAAATGAATTTTGAAGTAGTCCTATGCAACTGATTTCCAAACTGATGGACCAACAAGGTTATGTCTGCGAGTATCTACGCACGGTCGTGATCGACGTTTTATGATGCGATTTTAAGTGACAGATGTATGCCATTGATTGCGACAGTTAGGAATGCATCTAGCACTCATAAGATCTCAGCAGCATGTCTGCTCAGTGATGCCGGGATGTGTTGCGATAGGTAAAACACGAGATAGTGATTTTGTGACTTTCGAAATTTGGGCACTGGCGCTTGCGACATTGTCATTGGCGTCGATGTTCATTGTATGGATTTCCGTTCAGCGCACACGACTGCTGAATAATTGAAGTTATTGAAACAATACATTTAAATAAAATGTCTGTGTTAATTTGAAATTCTCAGGCACAACTGAAAAGCGGACGTTTTTTTATATATGCGTGATTTGTTTGTTTCCAAGCCCGATAGATTGATTGGTTAGGAAACCTTAATGCAGACCAAACAGCCGACTAAATGTTTTAACGACTGCAGAAGCATGGGACGGGGGTTTGAAACCAGTAAAACTAGTAAAAGCCCCCATCCTTCTCACCTTCCCAAGGCACTGCTTCTGATATGGGTCCTCAATGTTATATGTTGTAAGGTCCACTTGTCTATGGTCTCTAGCAATATGGTCTCCTGAGTAGCTGTCCATTTTGCTATCTGTTTTGTTTTGTAATTTATTCGAGGCGCAGCCTCGTATAATTTCAATATTGTTCCCTATTTCACAAGATTCCGTTGGTCAAATAACGCATATGTCAAAATTTAGCCAATAATATCAAAGGTCAATGAATAATGAATCTTCGTTTTTTTCTCGTCGAACTGCACTGTGAATACTAGCACTCTGTCTTATATTATTTTTCGTCGTAGATCTACTTTCGATTTCTACTTATGGAATAATACACTTAAACAAACAAACAGTGCAACATGTTGATAAATATTTTTGAAAGCAGGTCAATTTCAAGGTTGACCGCGGTCCATTTTGGAATTCCTAATTGGACAGCTCAGTTTTGAGATAGGTCGTTGTCGCTACCCAGTGTCAAAATTACGGTTGTGGGTGCCTACCGACATAGCTTACTTATTCATGAAAATTATTGTCAAATCTTCAACTAGAGACATATAACAAAACACACTTCCATTTAATCTGTGCCGATTATCTTTTTATAAAGATTGTTTCTTGTTATAGTTGATGTTACTTCTGTTTTAAAGGACCTCTAACAGTGTCAATGCATATTTGCCTATTGTTCGACAAATTACTATTGCTTCCATGGGAAGTCAATGTTGATTATTTTAGCATTAACATGTAGACTTGTGCATTATAAAGAACTTTTTATATTGATTTTGAAAAAAATATCACGTTTACAGACTAACTCTCACTGACTATCTCAAAGGAGGTATGTGGATTTTTCGGCCATCCAAAATACATCAAAATTTCGATTTACGTTATTTACTGAATTTCATTCTGTAAAACATGCTTAAGATACAGTAAACATTACAACTGCATAATTTAAAGAGTAACTACACTTCAGGAACTGCAATTATGCAATTAAGCGCGCAATTATGTGTAAATATAAAGTATGCCAGCCTTATTCTAAGACGCAGAGAGTCTAATTACCCCACCCACTTTTCAGTTTTTCAGCTGTAGACTATCGCCCCCCCCCCCTCCGTGCCTCAGCTTGCAACTCACATATAATGTGTAAATTGACAGTACACACATATGTGCACAGTGGCAGCTGAGTCACAGTGGGGGGGATCTTAATAAAACTTTTTCCTATATTTCATACATTCAGTTATAAATCTTTGACAAAAATGCTTCGTCACCAAATATCTCAGTCTGTGTGCGAAATAACCGAAAATTATTTTTATGCCGATTAAAGGGAGTTCCAAGGAAAAAGTTCATTTTTGACCACTTTTATAGGCAATTAACATTACAACTATTAGAGGTCCTTATGGTAGCTGAAAACCACCCGTTTGGGAAAGAGTTGCTCGGTGTCTCTTGTGAACTTTTGTCATTGTGTGTGTATGTTTCCTTCCCTTTTGGGTTTGAGGGCGTGTTGTGGAATTCGATTGTATTAATTCCTGATAATCGTCTATCTATTTACTGTAAGTATATTCCTGTATTGATATGCTTGAACATTGCTTCAATGGGTTTAGGCGAAACTTCATTATTATTTGATTATCACTGACAGCTCTGCATCAAGATAGATTCGTCTTTATGTTTGCTTTAAGATTTTGTAATGCATTTGCTTTTATTTGAGGTGACTGTTCATTCCGCTGTGCAATACCCGAGACAATAATATTCAAAATTAAAATTTCAAGTTGTCTGGCTTAAATGCAAATCTGATCTAATAAGTAGTTCTGAGTTAAAATATTGCCTCAGAGACATGTTGGATCCTTATCAAACTGTCAACAATTTGTTGGCGCAGTGGTAGATTGCATAAAAAGTGTATTTTGAACTAATTTCCCTTGTATTTCTTTTGATGCTAGCGAAATGTTGCTTGATGATTTGAGAAAAAAATTCCATAAAAAGCCTGACCCTGATGAGAAAAACGACTAGGGGACAATTTACTCGGTGTTTATTTACAAAAATAGCGAACGGTAAGGTGTTCATGAAGTGTACCTGTGATGAATATGAATTGTCCAACAGTTTACACTTTTACGTTCACCGAAAAACGGCAACAATTGTCTTATTATAGAATAAGGGTAATTCAAGTTGCAGGGTCTGTCATTAAGTTATACCGACGTCAAATGTTGGTGGTCATTACCTCACAAACCATGTGACATTCAGGCGTTGCATCACCAACCATGCGACATTAAGACGTAACGTCACAAACTTTCCGAAATAAAGCAATATTTGCCTCACGTGATCAGCGTCTGTACCGATGACATCCATATTATTTATTCTAATACAGTGCGTCTATAGAAGCAATGGAAGTTTCCGTGTTTTATTCTGCACCAATTCACTGTTTCGGAGAGCGTGAGTCTAATTGCTGACGTCAGTGGCATTACTGACGTAATTTTGTGACGTTTTGAGACGTTAGGCGGTGTTACGTCTCTTTTTCTATCTAAAATCGCCATAAAAAACGTACAATTACCTTAGATACAGTTAAGAAAATTGGCGGGAGCACGAACGCGCAGGCAGGAAGGTTGGGAGAGTTTGAATTAAAAGAATACTTTTCAGCGTGTTTTGAGTGTTATCAAAACAAAATCAACAAAGTGGCATGTGCGGTAGCGAAGCTTGGCATGGAGGTAGCTTGAACCCTTATCTACCCTTTTTTTCACGCGCACAGCGAAGATTGCTGTCCCTTTCTCATCTTATTTTTAATGTATGCTGGTAGACATATGCTACTGAAATTACAATTTTCAGTATGACAGTGACGTGACTTTTCAGTATTCTCATACGCTCTATACAGTTACATGCCTCTCAGAAGTACAACTATGCAGTGTCCTTAGACTGTAAAGTTGCATACTTTAAAAATAAGCTAGGACAAAGTCAGTAGAGACTAAGGGAATTTGTTGGATGTGTAGATGTGCACGTATGGAAACTCCTCATTGTGGATCCACATCATCCACAAAAAATCCACATCAAATCCACATTATCCGCATAAACTCCACATGTTCAATGTGGATATGTCCACAAAATGCCTGCCTCTGATGAGAAAACGACTAAAGGAACATTTACGCGGACTAAAGGAACATTTACGCGATGTGTATCGGCGGTTTATTTATAAACTCAGCCAACGGTAATTGCTTATCCCCTCGGGGATAACCATATTAAGATAGGAATTCGTACTCGATTTGTACGCCGTTTCCTTTTGCTAAAATACAGGTCCCACTATTTCCCGGTACTTCTACATTTGGCACACCCTGCTATAGGGTTCTCGCCAGCATCGCTAATGCATGATCTTTATAGCTTATATCTTAAAATACTTTGTCTCACCCTATACAAACAGTTACCTGAAAGTTCAGTTATCACTTAACAGTACAGATCAATAACAAGTTCTGCTTGATTAACGCTAAATACAGGTTCCACTATTTACCGGTATTTGCTCCCATAGTTTGGCGCACCTAGCTGCAGGGTCCCTTCCAGCATTGCTAAGACATGAGCTCTAAAACACTTCATCTCGCCTAATACAAGAATCTCACCTAATACCAGAGAGTACAGCCCACTTACGAAGAGCCATTACTAAATAATAGCACTAAAGCTCACCTGATACAAGCAATCACTAGACAAAAAGAAAAAGCTGTCAAACTCGCCTCTTACTTACAGCTTCAACAAATCTAAGAATACAATAAAATTAACTTGTATTGTTGCCAATTTTCTGCTTTACCACTTGCATCCTACAGATTCATTTGCTAAGGGATAACCTCTCAAGCTTTTTCAAAAGCTAAACTTGTGCCCGAACATTATACAGTTAATGACTTCTGTTGAGGTGTAAATGGAGTGTACTTGAACAGTTAACGTCATACTGACCGATGCAAAGCAGAGATCAATATGTGTTGTTAACTGTTCAATAACACTTTACGTTCAACGAAAAGTAATGGTAACAGTTGTCTAATTATTAGATAAGAGCAATGTAAGTTGAAGGGTTAAGTTATACTGATGTCAAATTACAATGGAAATTACTTCACAAACCATGCGACATCAAGACATTACGTCACAATCCACGCGACATGAAGTAATGTTTACCTCACGTAATCAGCC
Organism: Ctena decussata; assembly: GCA_963989385.1. Taxonomy (NCBI): domain Eukaryota; kingdom Metazoa; phylum Mollusca; class Bivalvia; order Lucinida; family Lucinidae; genus Ctena; species Ctena decussata. Next base: position 105,994,093 of record OZ022499.1, read on the forward strand.
TCTGTACCAATGACATGAATATTTTTATTGAATATATGAGCCGCGTCACGACAAAAATCAACAAAGTGACATAAGCGCCCAGCGAAGGCTCAGCATGGCGGTAGCTTACGCCCGTATCTATCCTTTTTTCACGCTCACAGCGAAGACTGTGGTCGGCCTGGGAAGAGGCCCGGGCTGAACTGAGTCTTCAATGGCACATATCCACTTTGTTGATTTTGTCATATCGGGGTTCATATAAAAATGCAGAGTATTGGTTAACTAATAAAGATGTATTGGTACACTGCTATTCTAACAAAGTGGATCAACTGTGCAACTTCCTGTTTTCTCTCCTGGAGAACAAATTTAAAGAGTAACTACACTTCAGGAACTGACTGAATCAGATCCCAAACCCTATCCCCAACATCACAGAGAAAGATTGACAAGGACATTCCAACAAACAATAAATTACAAGTGATAAGCCGAGTCAGCTCTTTCCCAAATAGGTGGCAACTCAGCTATCTTTACTGAACTAAATAATTTAGACCAACAGAAGGGTTACAACAGACTAAGCAAATTATACGAAAAAAATTAACGAGTATTTTTACCTATTTTCTGTTTTTATTATAGAAGGGTTAAACTGAGAACACAATAAATTAAACAGCACCGAACATAAAACAAATGCAATCGCAACGAAAGTACCGCCTTGGGACGGTCAGTAATAACTACTGGGGGGGGGGGAGGGTTTAAACCGATTTTACTGGGCCCAAACCTTCACCCTCACCCTCCGCCGCGGTGCACACAATTAGTTGGTATTTCGGTTGTATGGATGTCCCCTAACTCATCAGAGTCATCACGGTCAACATTTAAAATCAAGAAAAGACCGTGGTGAAGCAAGGTTGAGGACTCGACAGCCAAAACGTGTTGAGACACCTGGAGATCCCGCGGGCGTCAGCAACACCACTTGAGCACTGGAGCAAAAGAAGACCACCAGTTGAACCCCGGTGGGCCAAGAAACAGACAAAAATCCGGCCCCAATCAACTAATATATAGCTTTATGTAGGGTCTATCATAGAGTCTGAACCCCGACCCACCGGCGTGCACTTAAAGAGGACAGCAAAGTTGTCAACCGTGATTGGGTTAACCACTAAGCATTCAGACTCTCGCATTACATCTATGTTATAGCCAATGCGTTGAAATCGTATGATAATTTTCTTAAATTGATCAGGAAATTCTGTTTTCCTACGATTTTGCGTAATTTCTATACTAAGTCACCATAAAATTCAGGTTCCGATAGGCCTTGTTGCAAAAGTGACCTTAAAAGTCAAAAGTATGCAAAGACCAGGAACTGAAACAGTCAAAATCCAAATCCAGCCCTCAAACCATAGTTGGAAACAACTAAGATTACAAATAATCAAGATACAGAGAACATATGGCCAACCGAGTGAGCAGCTTGTTCCCAAAAGGTGGCCACTCAGCAACCCAAACTGAACCAAAAATAATAAGAACATACATAAGTAAAACATCACAGAAACTCTGACACCAAAAACAGGCAACAGAGAACCACAACAGAACTACCGCCTTGGAACGGTCAGTAATGAATTACTGGGGGGGGTGGGGGGGGGTGGGGGGGCTTAAATCGATTTTACAGGCCCAACCTCAACCCTGTATTATATTTAGAAACCAACTCAAAGTGTCTTCGATAAAATTGAGAAAAAGCTTTCCGAAGTTTATGATACCGATACCCCTGCTGTAAAAGCTTGGCAGTCAAACATTTATTACGAGCATTGAAATCAGCCAAATGACTAGACACCCTAGCGAAGCGAATAAGCTGAGAAATGTAAACACCATAAGAAGTGGTGCGGGGAACATCACCATCCAAAAACGGAAAACTAACAATGTCGAAATCAAAATCATCGCGTTTGTCATAAATTTTAGATGAAACAAATCCATCTAAAATTGATAAATGTAAATCCAAAAATGGGACCTCGGTATCAGAAGTATTTGCTTATTCAAGTGCAATTCATCAGGATAAATTTGACTAACCATTCCTTCAAAATAAGGATTGTCAATATTTAAAAGGTCGCCCAAGTATCTAGACGTTGAGTTAAATGCTTCAATGGCATGAGCCTGAGTATCATCAGAAAGAGACATCATAAAGTCTCTTTCATAGCATAATAGAAACGAATCTGCTACAAGAGGAGCGCAGTTAGTACCCATCGGAATTCCTATAATTTGTCTGCGTAACTTAGTACCGAATCTGATGAAAATGTTATCTAGAAGATATACTAAAGCATCACAAACATTTTGGCAAGACCACGTTTTGAACCTTTTTTTGGTCATCGAAAGTAAAACAAGCATGTTTATAATTACAAGCAAGATAAAGAGCCCCCACTCACTGAAAAGTAGTCTCAATTAAAATTATTAGTTTCTTTTTTTATTAAATTATGGGGCAAAGTTGTATAGAGTGTAGAAAAATCGTTTGTAGACAAACTAGACGCGCGATATCCTCTAGACTTCAGTTTATCAAGAACCTCGGTAGAATTTTTAATTGACCCTTTTCTAAAGCGGGATCTATTTTAAATACGAAAAAATCTAAATAGGAAGAATCATCTCCAATTGGAAGCAAATCATTATATCTACTTTTCAAAGACACGATTCTCTGCAGCGGGAGGAAATAGTTTCTTTTTAAAGTTGATGCCAATTGAGAAGAGAGGCAAACTGAAAATGAGAGCTGCTTTCATTTAAAAGGTGCCTATTCAACTTAGGTAACTGAAAAGCTGTCTGTGTTCAAAGATACTCCCGTAGTTCACAGCCCTCTGAGCTAGCTATCCGGGTTCAAATATCGCTGGAAACGGGTTTTTTGTTTCAATCGTAAATAGTGTTCCATTGCACGCAACTTTTCAATTTGTCATCGGTTCAGTATAAATGAGGCCTGTTTAGCTAATACTTAGCCATCCATCGATTCCAGTGTCCAAAATTTCTATCCATTGGAAACGGCAATACATTTGCTTGTCTAGTCATTTGGCTGATTTCAATGCTCGTAATAAAAGTTTGACTGCCAAGCTTTTACATCAGGGGTATCGGTATCATAAACTTCGGAAAGCTTTTTCTAAATTTTATCGTAGACACTTTGAATTGGTTTCTAGATATAATACAGGGTTAAGGTCACTTTTGCAACTAGGCCTATCCGAACCTGAATTTTATGGTGACTTAGTATATAAATTACGCAAAATCGTAGGGAAAACAGAATTTCCTGATCAATTTAAGAAAATAATCAAAGACATGCGATTTAAACGCATTGGCTATAACATAGATGTAATGCGACAGTCTGCATGCTTAGTGGTTAACCCAATCACGGTTGACAACTTTGCTGTCCTCTTTAAGTGCACGCCGGTGGGTCGGGGTTCAGACTCTGTGATAGCCCCAACATAAAGCTATATATTAGTTGGTTGGGGCCGGATGTTTGTCTGTTTCTTGGCCCGCCGGGGTTCAACTGGTGGTCTTCATTTGCTCCAGTGCTCCAGTGGTTTTGCTGACGCCCCAGGGATCTCCAGGTGTCTCAACACGTTTTGGCTGTCGAGTCCTCATCCTTGCTTCATCAGTCTTTGGGCCCAGTAAAACCGGTTAACCCCCCCCCCCCAAGTTGTTATTACTGACCGTCCCAAGGCGGTACTTGCGTTGCGGTTGCAATTGTTTTATGTTGGTGCTGTTTAGGTTATTGTGTTATCATTTTAACCCTTCTATAATAAAAATAGGTAAATATAGTTGTTAAATTTTTTTCGTATAATTTGCTTAGTCTGTTGTTACCCTTCTGTTGGTCTAAGTTATTTAGTTCAGTAAAGATTACTGAATTGCCACCTATTTGGGAAAGAGGTGCTGACTCGGCTTATCACTTGTAATTTATTGTTTGTTGGGATGTCTTTGTCAATCTTTCCTTTTGTTGTTGGGGATAGGGTTTGGGATCTGATTCAGTCAGTTCCTGATTTGTAGTTACTCTTTAAATTTGCATAAAAAAGCGTATCGAGTACCGTTTCATCAAAATCGGTGTGTGAAATAATGAGAGGAATATTAATGCTCATTTGGTGGTACATCGGCGATTGGTTGGCGCAAAATTAGTTTAAGGTAGACAGGTCCGGAATAACTCTGTTGGTTTATCTGTTAAAACAAAACAGAGTAATTGTTCATGGTGAAATCGTTCAAATGTAGAGTATATGCAGTTATAACACACACTAACAATGTCTACCGTAAAGATCCTAAGTTTTCGGGCAGGTAGGTCTGTAAAAACAGTGGAAACCGAGATCAGACTGTTCCTTGGGAACCAGAATGATCAAGGTATTCACAGTTTCCATTCCATCTGTGCATTTTTGTAGGCATTGCTCTTTGGTAGAACCGGAATAACAGGAGAATAAATAATAGGCCAAGAACCGGCTGTGTTTGCAGCAGTAGCAGAATTTGGGCAGTCTTTTTTTCTGCATATTTTTAACTCTAGGCAACGAAACGGTGAAATGTATTTTTTTTGTTTTTTGCTTTATTCTGTATCATACAATGTAAGTTTTACTAAAATAATATGCATATACATGCCCCATCGATCGAATATATTTTTCATGACGTTTTTTTTATGAAATTCAATTGTATTGCATTCTTAAAAAAATGTAAAAATATACTTATTATCAGGATACCAGCAATTTTTTTTACCAGTTTGTTTCGAATATCCTATATTATAGATTATATAATTTGCAGAAATGAAAATGCATTCATGAGCTAGAGACATGCATTTTAATGGAAAATGTGTAAAAATGTATGAAGAAATACAAAATTTTGTTCTTTTAGGAAAACAAAACGGTGAAAGTTTTTTTTCTTATCCAAATGTTTTATAGCCCTTTGGGTTATTCAGCTGGTATAATGAAATGAATGCCCCACCAATAATTTTATTCACCATCTGTCTACCTTAAGTTCGCAGATTTGGTTTTACAGCGACGCGCATGAAGAGCCGTAAAACGCATTTGCGACGATCACGCTGATGATTTACCTCCCCAAAAGACAATTTTAGATAAAGTTATACATAGAGATTATTTCAGGGTCTTCAAGCCGTGTTATGATATTTTTATCATAATTTATACTTTCTTTTTCTAAGAAATAGTGCAATATTTTCCTTGTTCCAATCAAATATGTCTTTTTTCCTCCTTCTATTGGATGAAATCACATAGTCGGATGATCAAATTTTTCTTTCAGCTGGAAGGACAACTGAGTATAACACAAAGAAAATTTAGGTATTTTAGTCGTAAATGGCTTAAATAACATAATAAAACTTACCGAGAATGATTTTTTGAACAAACTATAAACAGCTTCTGCGAGTCCACTTTCGACTAGTAGACGTGTGGCAATAAAACTTGGCGTCAGACGTCTTTTAGCCCGCTTTTGATCGGCGACAATAATTGACGTTTGCGCCAAATTTGAGGGCCAATACAAGGGCTTGGATTATAAGTATCTTTCATGGGTGTGAGGTGTGGATAGAAAAATCTGTCACGAGGGTCACTGTTCGGCATCACAAGGCCTGCTTCGTGATGCAGAACAGTGATCCCGAGTGACGGATTTTCTATCCACACCTCACACGCATGAAAGATACTTTTTCTTGCAAACCACGTTTAGTTTTAACTTAAGAACTTGTGAAGGTGCGTAATTGTAGTGCTTGGGAGGTTTCTAGTTGATTTCGAAAGAAGGCGCCGCTTTCAACGACCGCTATTCGGCTCTTTACGTCAACATCTGGCGTGCATAAACTGACGTCATTTTGTCATCTTCGTGACGTCATCAACTAAAACGCCAACGTCACTTGACTACGCAAATACGTGACCAACAATATAACCAATGCATTGAATGCTCGTGAATTTTATCCGGTCCTGGATGAGATAAGATTTGTAGGTACAGGGAAAGCACGCGGATATCCTTATGTGGTGGGCAAGAAAATTCTATTCTCCCACCTTTGCCTATATAAGATTGGCCCTCAGCTCATATAAGAAACTTCTATCTTACACCTGGCAACATCTTTATTATATTAGCAACCAGACTTTTTCGATTTTCGACTAATATCTTAATTTTAAATGAACAAAATGGACACGGAAGCATCTCAGACGGCGTTTGATAACGGATCATAGGTGTGTGACGTCACTTAATTTCAATGACGTCACTTAAACCGGTTTTGAAACGTCGCTAGTAAACTTGACGCGCGTGACGTGAGAGGCCGAGTTGTATTTTGGTTTGCCCTCTGGAAGATAAAATAGTCAACATATCGTGTTTTCCTTCTATTTTTAATGTGCTAACTGCGTTAACACCCTTTTCAGGAGCCGATAAATACACTGGGTTGCTCAAAATTTACTTCAGATCACTGGTTAAAATGTTAAAATTTTCCTGTTTTGAAGTCTTATCGGACTTGAGGTTTAAAATCCGCTAAAAGTGAGAGAAAAATAATCCATCATGAGTCAGTCCATGTAGGACAGGGAAACCTCACCCCCGGGGTCGGAATTTCAACCAGGGACTCGGCAAGAGATTTCCCTATCCCACATGGACTCTCATGATGGATTGTTATATTCCTCTCTACACGTGATGTGATCTAGGACCTACACTTGATCTTTGGACAACAGGGCTGGACAGCGCTTTCTGACAGGGCTATAGTGGTTGGTTCAAATATCTAGTATCAAGGACAATCCTAGTTAAAATATATGATAGCTATTGTTAAAACTATTTTCTTTTACAAATTTTGATCTTTCAAAATATAGACAAGCGCTTTTTGAAACGTACCATAAGATGTCAGGCAATAATAAGCGACTTTTCTTAATGATGTCGATTGCCCTACAGTGTATCACTGGACATACTGTCGCAAAACTATGACGCTCTCCAATCAGCCATAATGTTAAAATAGTGAGTGGATAAGAATTACATGGACAATACACGATTTTCATATGTTAAAGTTTGCCGGGTCAATCAGCTGTTCACACAACTTTGGACAATACGGCTTGGTAGCGCTTTCTGACAGGGCTATAATGGTTGGTCCAAATTCTTGTATCTAGTATCAAGGACAATACTAGCGGAAGCATATGATAAAATCTAATCCCATATCCCGCCCTCAAAACCGAAAGGCAAAGAACACGCAAATTGATAAAGTTCGCGAAAGACACACATGGTAGCCGTGTGAACAGCTGTTTCCTAAACAGGTGTCCATTTAGCTATTGTGAATGAATTCAGCATCGACATCTTTTTTACCTAATTTCCATGATTTTAAATAACATAAAAAGAGAAGGTTTTTTAAGACTAGGCAGCTATTTAAGTGTCCATATTGCTGGAGACCATAGAAAAGAGGACATAACAGCATGGAACACTGAGGAATTACAACAGAAGTATCAGACGTATGATATTACTTTAATTTCAATTCCTCTCAGTGGTTGAATGCATTATACAGTATGTCCTTGCAGTGATGAATAGAAAGTGCAATGGTTACATGTCATTAGCACTGCATTCAATGATTTTGTCTTTGAGTCGCATTGATGATTTAAATAATCGGATGAACTTGTCATTGCTAAATGAGCCGCGACACGACAAAACCAACAATGTGGTTGTGCGCCCAGCGCAGACTCAGATCAGCCTGGGCGTCCGCCCAGTCTGATCAGAGTCTTCGCTGTCCGCATGAAGGTAGCTTAGACCCTTAGCTACCCTGTAAGCGCTTAGGAAAGACTATGCTCAGACTGGGCGGATGCCCAGGCTGATCTGAGTCTGCGCTGGGCGCACAACCACAATGTTAGTTTTGTCGTGTCGCGGCTCAAATTTCTTAAACAAAGCTATAGATATAACAAAACATGTAGAGCTCCTGCTACGTTTTAGCGCAGTCAGACTTAATATCCAAATAATAGGAAAGTATTTAGGGAGAAGAACTCGATAAGCATATCGCTTCCATTCTTATCCCATAGCTTGTACTGATACGTTACTTGTTCATGTATGTATATATGTATGTTAACTCAATAAGCTAAATAAATATGTTTAAACCAAATAATAGGAAAGTATTTCTTACTACTGGCAGTCACTTGATTACATTTCAATAATTGTGTTCTTGTCTGTGTAATTAAACAATTTTAATGTGATTTAAGAGTGCGGACTTTGTCTATTCGTCTTCAATAGAACCTGTCGAAAAAATGATCTTTAAGGACAGTTCAGAACTATTGCTATCAAAAGTGATTTTACGATGAATTTAAAAAAATTCGATTGAGAAGTAAAGGCTACATTATTAACGTTACTCGAAAAACTCGACGCATAGAGATTAACAGTTGACACTTTCCTACTCTTTTCTGTAACAGGTTAGAGGATGTCTTCATTTAGCCTGCCGTCCGACTCACTGGCATGTTGTAAGAGGTAAGAGGATGCCGTATTTTATACTGGATTTCGATCACTTGCATGCTGTAAGACACTAAAGAAGATGCTGTCACTTAGCCTGCAGTCCGACTCACTGTCATGTTGTACGAAAGGTTAGAAAATGCCGTATTTAAACCTGCCATCCGACTCACTTTCCTGCTGTAAGAGGTTAGAAGATATCGTATTTTATCCTGGAGTCCGACTCACTGCCAGTCTGTAAGAGATTAGAAGGTGCCGTATTTTAACCTCCCGTCCGACTCACTGTCATGCTGTAAGAGGTTGGAAGATGTCGTATTTTAACCTGCCGTCCGACTCACTGTAATGCTGTAAGAGGCTAGAAGAAGCCGTATTTTGACCTGCCGTCCGACTCACTGTCATGCTGTCAGAGGCTAGAAGATGCAGTATTTTAACCTGCCGTCCGACTCACTGTCAGACTGTAAGAGGCTATAGGAGGCCGTTTTTTAACCTGCGTCTGACTCACTGTCAGGCTGTAAGAGGCTAGAAGATGCCGTATTTTAACCTGCCATCCGACTCACTGTCATGCTGTAAGAGGCTAGAAGATGCCGTATTTTAACCTGCCGTCCGACTCACTGTCATGCTGTAAGAGGCTAGAAGATGCCGTATTTTAACCTGCCGTCCGACTCACTGTCAGGCTGTAAGAGGCTAGAAGAGGCCGTTTTTTAACCTGCGTCTGACTCACTGTCAGGCTGTAAGAGGCTAGAAGATGCCGTATTTTAACCTGCCGTCCGACTCACTGTCATGCTGTAAGAGGCTAGAAGATGCAGTATTTTAACCTGCCGTCCGACTCACTGTCATGCTGTAAGAGGCAAGAAGATGCCGTATTTTAACCTGCCGTCCGACTCACTGTCATGCTGTAAGAGGCTAGAAGATGCCGTATTTTTACCTGCGGTCCGACTCACTGTCATGCTGTAAGAGGCTAGAAAATGCCGTTTTTTAACCTGCCGTCCGACTCACTGTCATGCTGCATAGGGAACTTTATGATTCAATACGGCGGAAATTACCGATAGCGACTTACGGGTTTATCCGAGAGCTTACCTGTTGAAATCCTGTTGAGTGCTATATACAATTACATGGAATATAATGTAAAATGTAAAATTAAATACATATATGATATTACGACAATTTTTTATAAGTTATGAACATAAACTTCAGTCTTTGTCCGTTAATATGGTGTAAAAATATATAAAATAACTTCATGTTTTGATACTTCCATCGGCTTTTGAAATTTTGAAGCTTCAATCACTTGAAATTATATATGAATCATGTCGAAAATGCCCAAGAAGCTATGTTCAGCCTAAAATCTGAAAATGATCGAATTTTCTATAAAACTTTTATAAGTTATCACCATCGAGAGATTTTTATAAGGTTTACATTGATGTAATTCATTATAAAATAAGTATACAATAAGTATCTTCCATGGATCTCTAAACATACAGAAAGTCGCGTTTCGATAAAACGTCGCTCATACGAGTAATTATGTCTCAAATAGTCTAAGTCTGAATCCGCCTATATTGCGCAAAGACTTACACCACATCCTTTCTTGGTATTCGTGTTTTGTTTATATATTTCATGTGTGCTTTTTATGATCTAATTAAGCGAGGAACAATATTTATAAAGTCTGATTAAGAAAGAAAGAAGGAACGAAAAACGCAAGAAAGGAAAAAAAAGAGAAAGAACTCCCTAAACTCTTACATGTGACACTCAAACACAAAAAGACAGTTAATCGACTAATTGCAGTTTAAAAAAATCTCTTAATAAGCTAAAAAAACAACAACTATGCAAACAAATAATTACATATTTTATGGTGATGTTAATTAAATCTATTAGTTTTTATATAATTTCTTGTGTTTGCGCTAACAGTTTTGATTGAAATTTATTTGAGTGTGGGGGGCGTATTTATCAAAGAAACCGAAATATGGTTTGTCTATCACAGGGTAAAATATTTTTATATTTAACTTTATTTGTAATATTTCTGTTCATTATGAAACTTTGACCCTTTGATAGACTGTTTTAAGCGAAGCTACAAAGGAATATTTAAAGATATTTTTTTTGTTGTTGCTATTTTCGTTTTTTCTGCTTAATGAATACTTAGGATAATAAGCCTGTGCATCTGCGCAATGTTATCAGCCGCTGATATGTGCAGACTGATAAGACCGAATAGTGACTACCAGTTTGCGCAAGCTGATCGGAATACGTTGATAATACGATAAAGTATATATACAGTATAAGTAACATGTTTAGTACGCGTGCATTAATCGATTCACGATCATAGAATCCGATATTACCTCCTAACAGTTATCGTAATTGTCATCTTTTAACTCATCTTGAAATAAACAAAGATAAATGCTAAGAAAAATATAAAGCTGCAACATTCAATTTATGGAATTAGTTATTATCAATTTCGGGCATGAATTACAAAATATATATTTAGTTTACACAATACAGATTTATCAATATGCAAACTGACTCAGACCAGCTTGTGCACTTGCGAAACACTGATCAGTTAATAATTTGTCAGTTTTAGTATTACTTTATACAACCTAACCCATGTTTCTGCTCAAACCAAATTGATGCTAATTTCAGATCAAAATATTTAAACATGTGTGATCAAATCAGGCTGTGCCTATGCGCCTACCATTTAAAATTGGCAAGCTGTTCTCCTGTTGTAATTAAATTTAGTTAGAACTAAAAATAGTTAGAAATACGAAAAGAACAATTGATAAATACAAGGCACTCATCAGTGGTCCGGCCAAGGGAAGGTCACTTTTTTCTGGTCATTTTCATAATTTTCGTCATACGTGACGCGATATGATAAACCAGCAAAGTGGAATGTGCGCCAGGCGAAGACGCAGATCAGCCAAGGCAGGTACCCAGTCTTTGTTGTGCGATTAAAGGGTAGCTAAACCCTAAGCTACCTCCATGCCGACAGTGAATTCGAAGCCTCTGATCAGATTAGGCGGATGCCCAGGCTGATCTGAGTCTTCGGTGGGTGCACATGCACCTGTTTTGGTTTTGTCATGTCGCGGCTTATTTAATTATTTGCTAAAGTCATCGACTGAGTAACCTACTGAGCCCCGTCATCGACACGCCATCTGTGTCGGAAGGTGTGAAAAATTCGGTCTCATGTCTTGTCAAAACAATTTGCAATTTCAAAATTAACACCTGCCAACGTCAATGAAATCGTGCTCTGATGATTTTAACTGTATAAAAAGTTATTTTAGCCGCGTCGCAACAAAACCAACACAGTGCCATAGCGCCCTGCGAAGTCTTAGATCGGCCTGGGCGGGATAACCAATTTGTACGTATGTGCGGACAGCGAAGACTCTGATCGGACTGGGCGGATACCCACGCTGATCTGAGTGTTAGGGCGCACATGCCATTTTGTTTGTTTTGCTGTTTCGCGGCTCATTTATCGGCAACTTTTAATGTTTAATCTTAAATGTTTTAAATATCGCAGCTTAGCGACATGCCGAAAGACGGCATTTGTATAAAACTTTTGAACACAATTTTGTTAAAAGAAAACTATTGTCGTTGCTGTTGAATTGTGGTTTAACGTCCAGTAAACAATATTTTAGTCATGTCGAGATAATGCCTCTGAATTTGTAGGACTACTACACTATTACTCGGTCTGCGATAAATGCCACTCAGGTCTAGCAGCTCTGCCGCAGAAGACAGCCAATATATTTTGCGAGCCTCGATGGGCGGGTTAAAAGAAAAAAGCACTATGTGGGTGGATCGGTATCTGTATCAGGCTTAATCTTTCCATAAAGATGAGACCGTCAAAGAGGGATCGAAATATCATAAGTTCATTATTATAAGTATAATTGTTGTTTTATGTTTTTGTTGTCAGAACTGAGAAAAGTAAATTGATTTGATCTGAGAAAAAGAAAACACATATTGTTGAAAATTAAAAATGTTTCCCTCTAGCTCCTTCGTAATATTATTATGCTGATAAAATATCAAACAGTGATGGCAAACCCGGCTTCAAAGAAGTTCAACACCTGTACAAATCCTGGGATATGGCCATCGATATGACACTCCAAATATCGATTAATGCCTATCGCTCCGCGGGTCTAAGGGAAATAACTGCATTCACATAAATACTCGCTCCAGGTAAGAGGTAACCGATTACACTGCTTAGCGTGCCTTGAAGACTTAAGCTCCAGTTGGTAAGAGGTAAGAAGAAGCCGTATTTTAGCCTGCAGTTCTACTCGCCGGCGTGCGGTAAAAGATTAGACCATTCCGTCACTTAGCCTGTAGTCCAACTCACTGGCATGCTGTAAGAGTTTAGACGATGTCGTAACTTAGCCTGCAGTACGACTCAATGTCATACACGAGTCAGATGGCCGGCTAAATGACGGCATCTTCCAACCTATTACAGTTGGTTGGCACTCGGCTCCAATTGTCTCTGTCGGACCAAAAGTGGCACAACTAGTGTTTTCCATTTGCTCTTGCTTCGGACTGGATTGAGTCCTCAACTTCGGTTATCTCAGTTTTTATGACTTTTATCTCGCAAATGAATTATTTACGCCCTGTAGTGTATGCCCTGATCGTACGCTTCCTATTGGGCTTGCACGGTATTCGAATAGCTCTATATTGCGCGCTAGACATTAATGAGCCAACAAAACATTCGGCTAAATCAGCGTCCTTGGTTAGTCTGTTCTACTTCTTTATATGAGCCGCGACACGACAAAACCAACAATGTGGTTGTGCGCCCAGCGCAGACTCAGATCAGCCTGGGCATCCGCCCAGTCTGATCAGAGTCTTCGCTGTCCGCATAGATGTAGCTTACATCCTTAGCTACCCTTTAAGCGCTTAGCGAAGAGTCTGATCAGACTGGGTGGATGCCCAGGCTGATCTGAGTCTGCGCTGGGCGCACAACCACATTGTTGGTTTTCTCGTGTCGCGGCTCATATATGCATTTATCATCATATCTATCACTGTCTTCGACGTAATACATTCTGTCAAGAACATGACGAAAGAAACTCTTAATTAAGCTATAGCTGTAATAGACTCATCTGAATCTTCCTTGCTGGATCAATATCGTCAGTTTTTGTTAGTCTTAGACTGATTTTCATTAAATCTGAAACAAAGGTGGAGCTGTCTGTATGCAAATACGTGTTGCATACTGAAAATTATCGTATTTGCATATTTGTTTTTTTTTTTTTCTAAATTAGACACTATTTCAGAACCAGCTTATTCACGCATGACAATGTAAAATATTCTAGGCTGAAAGCTCCTACATTTCCCCTATCGACAGGGGTAGAAAAGATAATTGTTTGCTTGAAAAAGTGCCCCTAATGGTCGAAGGAAACAGACATACGAGGTTTAGCGCCGTGTGGCGGTCGTACAAAAGCGTGGTCGCAATTGGTCATTATTCAGATCACGTGCAAAGGATTTATGCAGAGTCAGTTTGAAAATAGAGTTCCGCTTAAGCTGGTGATAAACCGAGGTTGCTACTTCCTTTACTCTGATGCATCACAGGCTTCCAGAGATCATCCTTCTTTATTCATTTTGTGGCCTTGCAACTATGTCGAAAAGCTCCATGTCATTCATAGTCTGGAAGTATTTATGTATACAAATTAGGTTTATAAACGATCCAAAACTGGCGAAACGGGCGGGGTCCTAACCAGACGCCCTCAAATAAACCTCTGCAAAGTCAAAGTACATAACATTTCGAAGCACGGGCACGTGGCGACGTGTGTTTACAAGTCATGAAAAGGTTAACCCGCACGCTCTCATTTACGTCTGCAAAGTTAAAAAAACATTTCCAAAAAGCTATGTCATATTGAAAATCAAAGTCAATTCAGTAAACAGGGTTGCCCCGACGAGGCGGTTCATAACGATATTGTGATTGCAAATTCAACTACTTTCGTTTTGGTATATAAGTATTAAACTTTTCACATTAATTCTTACTTTTTTCCCGTGTTGAGTATATTGTATCCTGATGGCGGCCTTTGCGGGTAATTGTATCAATAATAACTATTTTGCTGAACTAAGTAACACACTGAACTCAAAAAACATCAGCTTTCCCCTTACTAACTGATAGTCTTGTGAAAGAATTTACCACCGTAAGTGGGCTACATTCCGGTCATTAGCTGAAGGCACATCAATACATCTCCATCCGATATGGTAAGGGTTATCATCATGCAAAATCATCATTTTGTCGTGCCATGGCTCAACTATTTTCTGGTGACCTCAAAGAAAACATCAGATATCCGCTTACTGAGCGATAGTCGTATGAAACAACTTATCACAGTAAGTGGGCTACATTGCGGACATCAGGTGAGGATATATCAATACATCTCAATCCTATATAGGGATCTTTTTATCATACAAAATCATCATTTATTAGGGCAAGTACTTCAATCCTTAGTCTTTTTATTTCGGCAAAGTGACTGTTCTGACGTTTGCACACGTGACTTGTTTATGTCTTAACTTTGATAAATTGTATCATTGTGAGCAGTGCTTAAGGTATAAAATTCGCCAAATTTTTAAAAGTAAAAAGTATGCAAAGACCAGGAACTGAAACAATCAAAATCCAAATCCAGCCCTCAAACCATAGTTGGAAACAACTAAGATTACAAATAATCAAGATACAGAGAACATATGGCCAACCGAGTGAGCAGCTTGTTCCCAAAAGGTGGCCACTCAGCAACCCAAACCGAACCAAAAATAATAAGAACATACATAAGGTAAAACATCACAGAAACTCTGACACCAAAAACAGGCAACAGAGAACCACAACAGAACTACCGCCTTGGAACGGTCAGTAATGAATTACTGGGGGGGCTTAAATCGATTTTACAGGCCCAACCTCACCCTCAGTTTCTGAAGTGGTACAAAACATTTAGTTGGTAGTTCGGTTCGCATGATAACCCTCTAACTCGTCAATGAATCATCACGGTAAACACATAAATCAAATTTCAACACCATGAAGAAGCAAATACGAGGACTCAACAGATACAACGGGCCGTCTGACAGGTGGAGATCCCTGTCCTGCCTAACGACCCCACTGGAAATCTGAAGCAAAAGAAGATCACCAGTTGAGCCCCGGTGGACCAAGCAACAGACAAAAAGGCTCCGGTCCCAACCAGCTAAAATATATAGCTTTAGGTCGGGGCCATCATAGAGTCTGACGACCGATCCCCCGGTGTGCAATTAAAGAGTGCAGCAAAGTTATAGACCGTGATTGGGTTAATCACTAAGCATGCAGACTGTCGCATAACGTTTAAATTATAGCCAATACGTTTGTGACGTATTATTATTTTTCGGAATTGATCAGAAAAATCAGTCCTACCCTTAATCTTTTTGAATTTGTATACTAAGTCACCATAAAATTCTGGTTCCGATAGGCCTTGGTGTAAAAGAAATTTTAATCCGACATCAAATTTTGAAACCAATTCATGGTGTCTGCGATAGAATTTAGAAAAAGCCTTTCTAAGCTTATGATACCGATAGCCCTGTTGAAGAAGTTTAGCAGTTAAACATTTATTACGAGCATTAAAGTCATCTACATGACTACACACTCTAGCAAATCTTATAAGTTGAGAAATATACACTCCATAAGAGGGACGACGTGGAACGTCACCATCCAAAAATGGAAAATTAACTATATCAAAGTCAAAGTCATCACGTTTATCATAAATTTTAGAAGATACAAAACCGTTAGAAATAGATAGATGTAAATCCAAAAAGGGGGCCTCGGTATCTGAAGTATTAGCTTTATTCAATTTAAGTTCAGGTGGGTGAATTTGGTTAACCATGCTTTCAAAATAAGGATTATCAATATTCAGAAGATCGTCTAAATATCTAGAGGTAGAGTTAAATGCCTCAATGATATCAGCTTGATTATCAACCAAAAGAGAAGTCATGAAATCTCTTTCATAACAAAATAAAAACAAATCGGCCACAAGAGGAGCACAATTTGTACCCATCGGAATACCAACAATTTGTCTGTATAACTTATTACCAAATCTGACGTAAATATTATCTAAGAGATATGATAAGGCGTCACATACATTCTGACATGACCAAAGACTATATCCTCTATATATTTTACGGTCAGTAGAAGTGAAAAACGCTTTCTGATCGTTACAGGCAATATAAAGGGTATCTTCATTTTTTGAGAACTTTTTGAAGGCCCTCTCAATCAAATCAACAAGTTCTTCCTTTATTAAATTATGGGGTAATGTGGTATAAAGAGTAGAAAAATCATAAGTGGACAAACTAGTCGCACGGAACCCTCAAGTAATGAAATTGCCTGTCCGGAGCATATCTCTTAAAGTGTAAGGGGAAACTAAATGAGACTTCACACATTGATAGAAGACATTGAGAGGAAGTGCAGTGCTCAAGAACCCTAACCCTGTCGCAAGTTTTTTTATGAAATTTGCTCCCTTCCCAGTTTTTCAATATTTTGCTTGTCCGGAGCATATCTCTGAAACTATAAGGGGGAACTAAATGAAACTTCAGACATTGATAGAGGACAATAGAGAAAGTGCAGTGCATAAGAACCGTGACCCTATCACAAGTATTTTACGAAGTAGCTCTCTTTCCAGTTTTTTTTTTTCAATATTAAGCTTGTCCGATGCATATCTCTATCAGCATTAAATAGAACTTAATGAAACTCCAAACATTGAAAGAGGGCGATAAGAGAAAGTTAGCTCCCTTCCTATTTTTTTCAGTACTTTGCATGTCCAGAGCATATCACGGAAAGAATAAATGCATGTCTAGAGCATTGCTCTTTAAAGTATTGAAGAAAATTGTAGTTGCTGTTTCTTTCGTTTTAAATTGCATTTGATTTACACAGAAAATCACTCCTTCACCAGGATACCCATTCTCCTATTCCAAGCCTTCGAGGAGCATCCATCGGTTCCACCGATTTTCTTGTTTTTTCCATTTGTTTCATCTGGATTGCTCCAGTATGGAAGATACACAACAGCACATTTAATTCGATGTCTGCAGCAATATTAACCAATTTATGCCTAGTGTTCCATAAAAGGGACAATGGCAAAGAGTGCAGACCCAGATCAGAAACTCTAAACGCGACGTCTGATCAAGAACTACTCTATTTGCATTAGACAAATGGACATTCCTCTTTGAAATGAAAAAAAAACAAAAAATTAAATGTGATAGAAATCAAATCAGACACCCCTTAAGTGACAACTGTACTCATCCAATTTATAATAGAACTGGAATAAAAGAACAATAAGCCTAACATTGCGTATGCGCTTTTACATAGATCATGTCAGTGTCGCAGTTGCAAGTATGGAGGAAGATTGACAATGCGCAGTGGACATGAACCAAAACACAGGATAGTGCGCAAGGACCTACGCATGCGCACATCAATTATCATAGTACCATTAAATCGTAAACTTTATGCAGTTGGGCATGCTCTTACGCAGTGCGCAGTGGACAGGACACAATAGACGGTAAAAAAAATAAACAGTTGTGCACATGCTCTAGCACACGGGCAAAAAGACAGTATGAAGTAAACGGTTTAAGCGATAGATGTTTATTGAATCCACATGTCAGTTTGAAGACTGAGATTGGTACTAGAGGATTGGGTTTAAGTGTGGATAACGTTGCAACATTATGTCACTGCAAATCAATAGACACAGTTAAATCGAGTGGCTATTATTATCGTTTATCTTTCGGATAGGCCTTTTGTAACCAGCAATGGCGAGTACAGAAGACCTTCCTACTGATTTAATGTAATAAACGCGTTTCAGAAATGTGTCTGATGGAAGTTTTGCACAGCATACATAAATCTTAGGAAACCAACTGCGCATTTATCATCCATTTTACGTTCATTCAACTAATACTGACATGTCAAAGCATCGTTTAATTTGCTTAACCCATTCATTTGTGCCTAGCATCCTAAACAAGGACTAACTGCAAACGATGCTGACACCTTTTTGTGGCGTCTGAGCTGAGTCTACACTGAATTAAATACAGAAATTTCGGAAGAGATATAATTTAAATCAAATTTAACAGCCCTTATACTTAAAATGAACCTGTCCGGATGTGAGGTAGTAGAGTCCACTGATCCAAATGTCTGTCAGATTATAGCTAATAATGTAGATATTTATGTTTTTTCTGCCTGCTTATTAGTGACTGGATGACAGTTTAGCTTTCGTGATTGGATGCTACACTTCCCTAAAGTGCTTTTAAGTATTGAGACACCTAAAACCATTGATTATCCATTTGTCGCAAATGGAAAATTAAGTATTTTGACACCTAAAAACGTTAATTTTCCATTGTCCCAAATGGAAAATTTATGGTTTTTAGGTTCCCCAAGATTCTGGTTCGTTGATCACTTAGAGGTCTATCTTTGTTAATCTACGGATTCGGACTTGTCAGTGTTTCTGTGTTTTACGATTTATTTGCTAACTTTCCTTTTTAAGATTTAACATTTAGCTTGTTGAATTTTAAACTAAAGAAGTAATGATGGATCGGGCAAGAGGCTGCCACACTGGATAGAATTAATTTGCTCTTATAGGCCCCATCGCTCTATCAGCGTGAAAATTTTTAAAATGAGGTATCGCTGCAAGCTTCTCAGTATAGTTTCGTCAGTGTAAATGACCGTGATTAGCCAGCTTTAAACAAATAAAACATCCTTGAGTTTCACAAGAATTCCGCGGAATGCGGTGTCTCGCCTGCTAGCGCTTTGTCACAAAAACAGAGCTCAATCAGCAAAGATGTATGCATGAACCAAGTTTCTTGGCTCTAGCCCTTATAGTTTCTGAGGAACAGAACTAAACGTGAAAACTTGACAAAAAAATTGCAATTTCAGTCAACTTTCGGCTCTTCTCTTCTAGATGAATGCATGACCCAAGTTTCATGGCTCTAGCCCTCATAGTTTCATAGAAACAGACCATAACGCAACCAAAAATTGCAAAGTCAGTCAACCGTAAAATGTAGGTCAAGACTCAATACTGATGATGGCGTTGAGATCTACTCTTCCAGACGTACCCATTAACCAAGTTTCATGGCTCTAGCCCTTATAGTTTCTGAGAAAATAACCTAAACGTGGAAACTTGACAAAAACTTGCAAAGTCAGTCAACCGTAAAATGTAGGTCAAGACTAAATATTGATGATGGCTTTGAGATCTACTCTTTCAGATGTATGCATATACCAAGTTTCATGGCTCTAGCCCATATAGTTTCTGAGAAAATGACATAAACGCAAAAACTCGACAAAAACTTGCAAAGTCAGTCAACCGTAAAATGTAGGTCAAGACTAAATATTGATGATGACTTTGAGATCTACTGTTCCAGATGTATGCATGGACCAAGTTTCATGGCTCTAGCATTATAGTTTCTGAGAAAATGACCTACACGCAAAAACTCGACAAAAACTTGCAAAGTCAGTCAACCGTAAAATGTAGGTCAAGACTCAATATTGATGAAAGCTTTGAGATCTACTCTTTCAGATGTATGCATGAACCAAGTTTCATGGCTCTAGCCCTTATAGTTTCTGAGAAAATGACCTAAACGCAAAAACTCGACAAAAACTTGCAAAGTAAGTCAACCGTAAAATGTAGGTCAAGACTCAATATTGATGATGGCTTTGAAATCTACTTTTCCAGATGTATGCATGGACCAAGTTCCATGGCTCCAAGCCTTATAGTTTCTGAGAAAATGACATAAACGCAAAAACTCGACAAAAGTTTACGCCGACGACGCCGCCGACGACACCGGAAAAGCAATACCTATGTCTCGCCTCTGCTTCGCAGGCGAGACAAAAAGGGTTTAAAAATTTATTTGGTTCGTTTTAGTTGGCAACTTAATTGACTTACTTTCGATTTCATTAACTTGAATAAAATGGTAAAAATACAATGTACAGGCGTGGAGTCCCAATCACTATCCCGCCTATGTTTACATAGCATTGCTAGACGGGAAACCAGAACAGGACATTTTAATTTGTTGACCGATTTTTTATTTTTCAAAAACTTGTTTTCTCTACTTTTTGCCAATTATATGACTCAAAATATGCACATCAACCCACATTATATCGCCAAACATGAAGGTTGAACCGCCTTTCACAATGATTTGCGTTTAGACGTTTTTACCACAGATAGGACTATGGAGACTTTAACATGCAAGAATCAGAAAAAAGAATATCTGTACATGGCAAAAACATTCAGTTGGCGGTTTAGACAAGAAGGTTTCATTCTAATCTAAATATTAATTTTCAGTTACAAAATGACAAAACCAGACCTTCTCTCAAAACTTTCCTGTAGAATTTTAAAATATGGTAAAACGTATTATACTACCTAAAGAATTTCTTCCATAAATATCATTATAGCAGCAGAATTATTCAAAAGGTAAAGGTCAGATATATCAATATATGTGACAGTGCCTGAGATTTTGAGCCTTGTGGAGGTAGAACGTGATTTGCAGAAACGTGCAAAGAATCGACGTCAAAATTTACGGGACGTTAATTGAGTTTCAGCGCAATGGTTGTAGACCATTAACAGGTGGTCAACGCTTACGAGTATTGAACGATTTTTCCTATTGCACTTCGTGTATTGGTTTTTCCTTTACCTCGATACCGTAACTAGGAAGTCATATTGTAAATAAAAGTAAAAAGTATGCAAAGACCAGGAACTGAAACAATCAAAATCCAAATCCAGCCCTCAAACCATAGTTGGAAACAACTAAGATTACAAATAATCAAGATACAGAGAACATATGGCCAACCGAGTGAGCAGCTTGTTCCCAAAAGGTGGCCACTCAGCAACCCAAACCGAACCAAACATAATAAGAACATACATAAGGTAAAACATCACAGAAACTCTGACACCAAAAACAGGCAACAGAGAACCACAACAGAACTACCGCCTTGGAACGGTCAGTAATGAACTACTGGGGGGCTTAAATCGATTTTACAGGTCCAACCTCACCCTCAGTTTCTAAAGTGGTACAAAACATTTAGTTGGTTGTTCGGTTCGCATGATAACCCTCTAACTCGTCAATGAATCATCACGGTAAACACATAAATCAAATTTCAAGACCATGAAGAAGCAAAGACGAGGACTCAACAGATACAACGGGCCGTCTGACAGGTGGAGATCCCTGTCCTGCCAAACAACCCCACTGGAAATCTGAAGCAAAAGAAGGTCACCAGTTGAGCCCCGGTGGACCAAGCAACAGACAAAAAGGCTCCGGTCCCAACCAACTAAAATATATAGCTTTAGGTCGGGGCCATCATAGAGTCTGACGACCGATCCCCCGGTGTGCAATTAAAGAGTGCAGCAAAGTTATCAACCGTGATTGGGTTAATCACTAAGCATGCAGACTGTCGCATAACATTTAAATTATAGCCAATACGTTTGTGACGTATTATTATTTTTCGGAATTGATCAGAAAAATCAGTCCTACCCTTAATCTTTTTGAATTTGTATACTAAGTCACCATAAAATTCTGGTTCCGATAGGCCTTGGTGTAAAAGAAATTTTAATCCGACATCAAATTTTGAAACCAATTCATGGTGTCTGCGATAGAATTTAGAAAAAGCCTTTCTAAGCTTATGATACCGATAGCCCTGTTGAAGAAGGTTAGCAGTTAAACATTTATTACGAGCATTAAAGTCATCTACATGACTACACACTCTAGCAAATCTTATAAGTTGAGAAATATACACTCCATAAGAGGGACGACGTGGAACGTCACCATCCAAAAATGGAAAATTAACTATATCAAAGTCAAAGTCATCACGTTTATCATAAATTTTAGAAGATACAAAACCGTTGGAAATAGATAGATGTAAATCCAAAAAGGGGGCCTCGGTATCTGAAGTATTAGCTTTATTCAATTTAAGTTCAGGTGGGTAAATTTGGTTAACCATGCTTTCAAAATAAGGATTATCAATATTCAGAAGATCGTCTAAATATCTAGAGGTTGAGTTAAATGCCTCAATGATATCAGCTTGATTATCAACCAAAAGAGAAGTCATGAAATCTCTTTCATAACAAAATAAAAACAAATCGGCCACAAGAGGAGCACAATTTGTACCCATCGGAATACCAACAATTTGTGTGTACAACTTATTACCAAATCTGATGTAAATATTATCTAAGAGATATGATAAGGCGTCACATACATTCTGACATGACCAAAGACTATATCCTTTATATATTTTACGGTCAGTCGAAGTGAAAAACGCTTTCTTATCGTTAAAACTTTGTGTCGCGCTATTTTTAAACAAATGATTTTATTTGGTAGAATGTGAAATAAATTAAAGATATGAGGATATCTTGAAGTTGTTTCTCATCAATGGCGAGTCAGGAGAGCTACGTCTCCACAACTTCTTCTATTCCACCAGAAATTTTAGAAAACCAAGATTCCGACTTTGTTGAAGAAATTGAAAATTTCACTTTACTTTTCGAATGTGGAAAATTTTCAAACTGAAATTGTGAGAGATGACCGAGGAGAGAGTGACAGCGATACAGATGAACCATTGCTTGAACAGGAAGAAGCAGGAGAGGTGTCAAACTTGGGGAGGTTGGAGGATGAAAATGAGAGTACTGCCTTGTATGACTTCCAGGTAAATGGATGTGGTTGTACAAAAATCTATGGTCATCCTTGTTTCAAAGAATTGTTATGGGAGAACCTTATAGATTACAGAAATTCATCTCTGGAATATTCAAAAGAGGAGCTTGACTTGGTATTAAAAGTGCAGCTGCTTGGACACAGACAAAATGGTGAGGAAACAGACAGTTCCAAACATAAATCAAGGGAAAGGCAAAGATCATTTCAAGAATATTTTTTGTTTGGTAAGCAGGTGTGCTTGAAAACATTTTGCTTTGCTCATGGCATCAGTCATAGTTCATTAAAAAGGATTGGGAATCATTTAGATACGTGTGGAATTTCAGGAAGAACACATGGAAATTCGGGGAAAAGTCATTGGCATGCTTTGACTATTAATGATATCAATAGTGTCATGGTATTTCTAAAGTCTTATGCTAACAAGAATGGACTACCTCTTCCAGGGAGAATGCCAAATTATAGGGACACAAAAGTGATACTTCTCCCTTCAGACAAATGCAAAGCAGATATTTATCAGATGTATTGTGATGTAGCATCAGAGCTTAATCTCAGAAAAGTTTCTCAAAGATCATTTTATAAACTCTGGATTGAACACTGTCCTATTTTACTGATTATAAAGCTGCTACAGATCTATGTTCAAGGTGCCAAATTTATGCCAGTATATTATCTAATGGTGGAAATCAAACAGAAGAAGAAAAGCTACAGGACTTAAGAGTGTATAATGATCACATTTCTAGAGCTAAGATACAGAGGGACTATTACAGAGGTCAAGTTGAAAATTCCAAGACACACTTCACAGCCTTGTCAGATGAGAAAAAACAGAGAGGTAAGTATATTTTGTTCTTGGTTCCAGATTTGTATTCATGGTATTTGGCATTCTGGAGATTACTGCTAAAAGGATATTTGCATTTCATCATAAATTAATATGTTCAAATGCTTCTCTGAATAAAAAATGTAAAGATTGTGGATGGTTACAAATACAGACTGAAAATGCTAAATATATCTAGTCTACCTGAATCAGGAAATAAAATGCTTTCAGCTTGAGTATGGAAATTATAGCAGTTATTTTGCTGCAGCTTGTAGTTAATTTGCATTCATGAAAGTAAATAATATCAATTAAGATGATACTTCATTGATAAAATTTGTCATACTAGCATTTAATGCAGAATTTTACATATTTCCAGAGTTTTAAGGGGAGTGGAAAATTTTCCAGCCATTTTTGCAAAGGGAACAATTTTCATGACTTTTTGCATGCCTTCTAGTAAACCAAGTCCCTCTAAAAAGTGGGATCTACTATTAAAGGAAAGACTGGTGACAGTAAGGAAAGAATTTGTGAGAGAAAATTCTTTCTTTTGAGATTAGCTTTTTCCTTAATTGTATGTTCACAGGGTCTACACTAAAGAAAATAATTTGCTCCCAAAGGAAAGCCAGTTTTTTCCTTTAAGTGTAGACTACAGACAGGGGTGGCAAAACACATGTGACAGAGTAGCCTCCCATGCAGGTGTATATATTGCCCTTTACTGTACTTTCAGGCCAGCCAACCTGTAGTTATCCTGGGACCCTACACTATTCCTTTGATTATGCTCAACAGGTGCACTACCCCCATTATGCCCAGCAAGTGGGCCCACTGTTCTTTAAAACCCCTAGAAGATGTCAGTCCTTTGGAGTGTGCTCAGAAGGTTCAGGTATGTAGAACTACAATAGCAGTTTGCATTCATTTATTGTAATACCTAGACATTTATTGTGTAGATTTGATAGTGTATCTGTACATCATAATATCATTACCAGAACATAAAACTCATATTTGTTTCAGCCAAATTAAAGTAAAAATAAGTCAAATAACAACTTTATATTTATTTACTTATTTATTTGGAAATTGCTTTTTTATATAATTTCAGGTTCTCAGATGTTCTACCTTGTGGATGAAGGTGACCACAAAGGGAAGGGCGCAAATACAGTAACCAGCTTCCTCCACCATCACTTCCAGTATCATGGGTATAGTGAAGAATATGTGCAGCTACATATGGATAATTGTACAGGCCAAAACAAGAACAATACAGTATTATGGTAGGTATTTTACCAAGAAAAACAGTTATGACTTTCTACTCTGAAGATCTGACAAAAAAAACCGAGTTTAATCTTTTATAGAAATGTACCATAGTATGAACTATTTTATCATAATTTAACTATGAAAATGGATGCTTTAATAAAACAGCTGCAAAATCATTCTTCCAATTTGAAACTCTAACCCAGTAGAAGGACATCAATTCTATTTCAAAAAATAAATAAACAAAAAAAAACATCATATGATTCAACATGTAATTTATTTTTCATTTTTTGAAAGCAGATGTTTAGAGACAATAGGTGTTTTAATATTATTTTTACAGGTATGGATTGTGGAGGGTGCTTACAGGGCAACACAAGTCAGTCGAGTTTTCTTCCATGGAGGTTGGACATACAAAATTCCATCCGGACTGGCATTTTGGGCTTTGGAAGGTAAAAAAAGATAATTTGATATATACAATTGGTTATTCATTTAATCAAGCATATTGTTGCAAGCAAAAGCAGACTTTAACACCAATGATCAAATTTTGACTTCCTTAGAAGTTATTGATTTGAAACAATCTGTTAAACAAAGTGCTTATTGTACTGAGGCTAAATATCTTGTGCGCATGAATACTAAACTACCAAAAGTAAAAGCTTTTTTCAGATTAAATTCAGCCAACCAAATTATTTATCTTGTCCATACAATTTAAATTGGTAAACTGCCAACAGCTGTGTTGGCTTTTTAACATTTATGAGCAGAACAAAATTCGTGCTAACTTGACTTAACCTTGAAAAGTTTTATAAACTTGGAACCAGGCCTATTGTATTTCTTGAAATAAAAGGCTGATATAGTATAGAAACATACAATATAGAAACGAAATAACTTCACAACATACTAACACAATTTTAGTTTTGTGCCCACTTTCTTTCTCTAGTCCAAGTGGAAACACATGAAAGTGGAAACAATGGAGCAGGTTGCTGATTCCGTACTACAGTCATCCAGGAATGGCCATAACATACCACAGGTACATATAGTACTAAAGATTTTCCAGGTGTCACAATATAATATGAAGTAATAATACAGTCCTACCGGTATTACGCACAAAGGGATTGTAAAATGTGTTTGCTTAAAACAGGTGCTTACTTAATACAGATGAATTATGATTAAGTTTCTTTTAGGGAACTGAATGCTTGCTTTTAAATCCAGGTTGCTTACAGGTTAAATCCAGGTTGCTTACAGGTGATCACTATTGCAGGTTTTCCATATTTATTCAAGAACTGATTCTCATGCAATGGAAACAAAACTTTAAAAATAAATTTAAAAAGAGAAATAAATAAAATGAAAATATAAAAATGAATAAGCCAAACAATGAATTTGACTGTAACTATTCTCTATGTTAAACAGTTGCATGTTACTGATTAAATACCGGCCACTAAGCTTTTATACAGTATGTTCTTTTATGCTATTCCTGACATTGTATCACCATGTTTACAAACAGAAAAGAATGGTTACCATGAACATTAAGTACGCATAATATTTCTATTTCAGTTGATAACAGATCCAGACAAGCCAGTGATATTTTATGAGTGGACAAAGTTCTTGGGCCTATTCTTTAGAATGATACCCTCCCTTTAGACATACCATCACTTCAGATATGATGTTGACCACCCAGGTTCCATTTTTGTGAGGCCATATGCTGAGGATGCAGAACAGGAAATTAAACTCTTGAAAACTGGAGTGACTGTAGAAAAGACTGTGCTACCGGATATTACAATAAACCCGGGTTTGGACGCTGCACGTTAGTGGTATTTATATGATGAAGTGAGACCTTACTGTCCATCACACTTGATTGACACAGTCTGTCCTAAACCTAATGTACCAAAGCCAGTGCATGTTGTAAAAGAAGAAGTTAAAAGGAAAAAGTAGAGCCTGATGCTTATATTGACTCGCTGCAGTTTTGTAGAATTTTTATTGGTCTTCCAAGGATAGCTTTGCCAAATCCTCTTATTAAGGTGAATGGATACACATTAATAAAATGTGTTATTAATGTTTTCCCTTCTCAATAGGGGTCTACTACTAAAGGAAAGAATTTGCTCCCTCTAGAAGCCAGTTCTTTATTTTTAAAGAGTAGACTCCTCTTTTGGACGTTCTCGGTTTACAAGAAAGCAAACAGGAAGTCACAAGGAAGCCACGAAAAATGTCTCCCTTGCATAAACGGCAAATCTTTCAGGGTTAAGTCATTACCAATCGTGTATATGCCTTTCACAAAGACTTTTATGTCAGGAAAATGGCAATTTTGCACACAATAGTTCTTTATGTCCATTTCATGCTTTGTGGATGAATATATTGGAGCATTTTTCTAGATTAGTATTTGTTGTGATTCCACATTTTCGGATAGGCAGGGTGGAGTAAATATTAAACAGTATGGACCATGATCAGACTGTTTCTGAATAAAGAAGCACTCTGATCAGGGTTTATCATATTTTTATTCCATTTGCATCATTTGGGCTCACACAGTAAAGCCATATAGTTCAAATTTTAGGGTGTGTACGAAATTTACAGAATGATATAGGTTATTGTAACTTAGCAGTATTGAAATACTCAGTAGTTCTAGGCATGTTGTTAAATGCCAACTATTTCTTTGTGCCCATTCTAAACTGTAGGCACACTATTTTTCGAACAGTTAAGATCATACATAAACTGCATTAACAGTATACTTAGAATTCGGACACTAGAGACATTTATAGTAGTCAGGAATTTCTCATCTGTGCAAATGCAACTAGTATGGCAGAATTTGTTCGGATACTAGTTCTGTTCGAAACCACGATCATCAGAAACTTGTGGTGCATTAAAGTTAAGTGGACATATATTATCAGTTTTACTCTTAGAAGTTTTGACAATATTTAACAGTTAACAAACTAGTTTCCACAAAAACTGAGCCAGCCATAATCTATCCTTCTGATGGTGAATGTTTTTGCAACTGACGTTGACGTCATGAGTGTTAGGGGTTACCCTTTTCTAACGCTTATATCTTTTAAAGTATTGCTCAGAGGTGCCTAAAATTTTGCCAACATACTTGGGACATATGAACCTCTTAGATTATGTGGTTGGCGATAGAACCGGTCCAATTTTTTCCCACCAAATATTTCTTGACAAGCGTCTGATAAGGATTCAATTCATTTACAACCTGCACCTGCAGCACTCATGGTAAACAAAACTTTCTCTCAATGAGGGTTATGAACACGTTAGATTTGATAGTAAAACATCTTTTTATGTGACATTTAAGAAATGAATGTTATTTTTTAAACGTTTACTGAAGTATAAACTACATCAGGTCACGAGCAAAGTAAGTGAACCCCGAAGGGGTTTGCGTAAACTTTGCTCGTGACCCGATGTAGTTTATACTTCAGTAAACGTTCAAAAAATAACATTCATTCCTTATATTTATATTATTAAACGATGCTTTTGATCAATCAAAAAATAAACAAAAATAAGAAATACATATATAAGATTCGTTTTAAAAACATTACCGGCCGAATTTTACAATAGTTTGGAACAGCCGCATTGTCACTGCCTACCTGTAAATTCCAGCTCCTGTTGTAGATTGCACGTGCAAGTAGGCGAAGCGAGCTGTCACTCAATGTTTACTAGCCATTCAAGTACATGGCATGTTGTAGATTTCACGTGCTAGTTAGTGGGATGTGCTGTCACTCTGAAGCGCGTGACACAATGTAATTATTGACTTGTAAAAACATTGACTCCCGCATCACTTAATTGGGTTTACAGAGAGCTTTGCAGTGATAATGTAAATATTCACACATACACTTTGTTTTAAGCCAGCCATGATTATATTATTCGAAGCATTCCAGCCTTTTTGATGAATAATGATGCATAGACCAAGTTTGATGTTAAACATAAGACAGTGTGATATGAATATTGAATCAAACATTTTATTTGAACAACAATAAATAGAAAAAATCTGACAAAAGAAGCAAAAGTGTATCATGACTGTTTTATCAAATATTTTCTTGACAAGCACTATAAATCACAAACATTTCATCAAAGAAGTTTGATAGTGTAACATGGGCTTTGTAGTACACATAAAATCAAGTGTTCCATATCTCTTTTTTTTATTTCTCATTTTTTTGCGGAAAATCCCACAAAACTAGCAGAGTTTTGACATCTAGTATGCTTGAAAAGGTTAACTTGATTCAGTACTTCCATAATTGGTAAGTGAAATGCACCAGCAAGGTTGCTCTGGCCCGGCCTGCGTGGCGAAGTCGGTAGCGCGCCTGACTCAAAGAGTCACGGGTTCGACAGCTGGTCCGGCTACTTGCTTTCGTGGAGATTGATTCAAGGCGGGCAGTTGTCATTTACTGGCGAAAGTATGTGCACTTAGTACTGGTTAGCCAAATAGGAGGTCTAAGCCTGCCCAGGAATAGCGTTGTTAGGTTTACTGACTGTCCCGATATGACCATAGCTGTTAAGCGTGAACGTAAAACAACAACAACAACGTTGCTCTGTCCAGCCAGATTTGTATTTATATGTCATTTCTCAAATCTCCTATTCTTGCAAAAGAAGCTTATTATACCATCTTATTACAAATCTGCAGGTTTTCTAGCCCACGGCATGGTTCGGTTACAATATCCGGAGACAACAGCAAATGAATTCTACAATAAAAAATGGTATTGTGGCCCGCAGACTTCACTTAGGCTACACCAAGAAATAAGGGGCCTAGCGCATGTTCAGACAGTGCATGCTGCGATCAGTCTAAGCATCAGTGCAGACTGGTGAGGATATGTAGCTGCTACAAAGATTTTGCAGGATGCTTAGTTTATAGGTGTCAATGGGGATCGACTTCTAAAGGGAAGACTTTACTCCTCCAGAAGCTTGAGAGTTTTGAGAGTTTTTTATTTTGACCAAACCCCTAACTGAGATACAAGTCACAAATAAGTATACATAAATAAACATCCAAACATTTTTAGGAAAGTTGCACGAAAATACTAATAGCATTGAAATCTACAGTGGGTAATCTGATGAGCTAATTTGCCATCAAACAGGCCTGAAACCTTGCATATACCCAGAGCATTTCAGTAAATCCTACCTTCTACGACCAAGATGTACCATACAAATTCTAGGCGTCTGGACAAATAGATCAGAACAAGCATCACAGATCCAGGTTAGGCAGCTAATAAAGAGCAGCCATACCATGGCCCACATTGTTTGCTATTTCATTTAATTCCCTGGAACGCACAAAATTTCCCCACTTGAGGGGGGAAATATGGTTATTAAGAGAACTGAGTGTCCGACTCATAGAACCCGCAGGACAGTCACTGATCTAAGTCTCGAAAATACCCAGAGAAAAGGTTATGGGCATTTTTCGAGACTCAGATCAGTGACTGTCCTGTGGATTCTGCGTGTCGGAAGCCAAGTCTTTACTTTCTGTGTAGACACCATTTTTGAAGAGTTGACCAAGGAAGCAAACAGAACGTAACTAATGTTGTCTCCCTTTGAAAAATGACGGAAAAACATAATGGTGTACATGCACCTATATATCTTGACGTAACTGGGCGCAGGCACCTGTTTCTAGCATGGGCAGTTTGGGTAATGCTGTACATTAAGACAGACATTTTCACAGCTCATATTACTTTTGGCAAAGCATAAGCTCCTACTTTTAAGAAATGTTCATTGAAAGTTCGGCCTATTTTTTATTATTCGATGTTATTTAAGCAATACACTTGTAGCATACAATACAAATGGTTTATTGTGACTTAAGCTACCAGCCTTAACATATACAAGATTTACAAAATTAATAGAATTGTACAGAAGTTTGTCGTTATACAGGTTGGGATAAAATCCCAACATTTTCCTATAATCTTAAATCAAGTACTGTTTATAGACTATCAAGTAATTCATTGCGCAATATAAATACATTATATAAGTATGTTGCAACGCCTTGTAATACTGTTTCTGTTTCGTAGAAATAATCACATCAGATTTGTAGATATTGCCAATAGGTTTCATCTTCAAAAGCTACATGTATCCTAAATAATAACATAGTTTGGATGAATATGTAGCCGTTGGTAACCACGGTTGTAGATACTGATATGTCAATCTTTGCACAAAGTAAGGAGCAATTTTGGACTTGCTATATTCTGAAAATTTCATACATAAATACAAAATTACCAAATCTATCTTAAAAACAAAACAGGTACAAAACAGGCATTTTATCTTACTGGCCAAAAGTGTGTCTGTCCATATTTCCTCAGTATTTCAAGCGTATTGTATTACTTTACATATCTATAACCTGGCGTTGCTAATATCTTTATAGCATTTGACGTGTCTCTTGACGGCATACCATTAAAGACCCAGTGGGTGTTAATATCTTGCTAGTGTATCTTTAAAGACCATCACTTTAGATATGGTGGGTATATTGTAATAGGCAAGTGATGCTTACTACTCGCGGGCACCTGATCACATCTGTATTTGGAGGTCCATATCTTGTATCTAAAATGTTCCGGAATCGTCAATGTTTAAATGACTTACGAGTTTGGACTTTTGATTTGGGTACTTCTACAACTTTCATTTGGCTTACAATTGCGCATGTATTGACCACTAACCGACACTCGATGCAGTAGGCTTTCAATAGATTTAATTGTCTCTGCAACCCAACAATATTGTCGGATATTAGAGCGATATCGGCGGCAAAAATGAGCAAATAGTTTTCAGCCAACTCTGGGTATACCTAGACACCGCTTAATCCGCTCATTGAATAACTTATGTTAGTTCATTGATAAGCAATGAGAAAAGTATTGGCCCGTATACATGTAGCGATAAAAAGCCCACATACATGTAGCAGTTGAAATACTTGGACATCATTAGCCCGCAAGCATGCTTTTACCGATTTATGATTTCTCTGCATCTATCTGAATAGCTTTCGTTTTGAAATTAAAATCTTAAAAAGTTCCTTCAAGAGCAGAGAATACATACAGAAGTAGGAACATGGGCCAGACTACGTAGTTTCGGCTAATAAAGCCTCGTCAGTGACCCTGACAATATCTGGTGACGAAACCAGAAAAAAAAACATACTGTAATTTCTTAATTTTAATTGGACAGTCGATTCAAAGACTGATTAGTTTCAAAAGGATCCAAATAATATAAAAGACGATGATCTAGAATAATAGTCTAAATCGATCTCAAATTTTAGATTTCTAAGAATCTATCCTCTGATCTCAAAGGATGTAAATAAAATATATTCTGCACTATGGATGATGTACGGGGAGACGTTTTACGGCCGCCACACGGCACAACGCCAGCTGCAGTGAGGTAAAATTAAAATCTTAAAAAGTTCCTTCTAGAGCAGAGAATACATACAGAAGTAGGAACATGGGCCAGACTACGTAGTTTCGGCTAATTAAGCCTCGTCAGTGACCCTGACAATATCTGGTGACGAAACCAGAAAAAAAAACATACGGTAATTTCTTAATTTTAATTGGACAGTCGATTCAAAGACTGATTAGTTTCAAAAGGATCCAAATAATATAAAAGACGATGATCTAGAACAATAGTCTAAATCGATCTCAAATTTTAGATTTCTAAGAATCTATCCTCTGATCTCAAAGGATGTAAATAAAATATAATCTGCACTATGGATGATGTACGGAAAGACCGCCCGTAACTTATTACGATGAACGAAAGCTATATAAATCTTGCGACGTGGTTATGAAAGATATCTATTTATCAATGATTGTAATCTACATGTATATGCTTTGTCAATAGTGGAACATCCTTCGCGGAAACCAGCTTGAGATTCTAATATCTTACTGTACAGATTTGTAAACAAGAATACCATGATGGTCCTGTATTGCTCCCCTGATACACCTACTGCAACCAATTAAATGCTTGGCCAATACTGGCATAGTCGCATTGTAAAAACCTTAAAGCATTCGTGCTGGTGGGTTGTTATGTACACTTAACATGTTCACAATCACGGTCTTGGGATACCTGCACCGAGAAGGAGCTTGAGGCCATCCAAAAATGATAATTCCATTTAAAAATGGATCGGCAATGCTGATGTAAACTATGGAAATGGAAATATGTTGCAGCAATGGCTTTTCCCAAATTTACCCCGCCCACTTAAGGTTAGTTTATGATTCGACCGGAACGGTTTTAGCTGTTTTATATAAGGAGGTGCCCCATTTGCTTCTTGCAAAATATCAGCCATATCAGCCCGGTGGCTCTGGGTAAGAAGTCATTTAAATGTTTTTACCATATACGAGCATGACGGCCATCTTGAATTTCGAATCATGCTCAGTGTAGCTATTTAGTACAACCTTCATATGAATGCTAAATATCAAATTTGATTAAAAGTGGCTGCCTAGTTTCAGAGGAAATGTCATATAATCTTATTTTTCAATACTTTTAATGAACGATTGCCACGACAAAAGCTGCCATGTAATTTTCATAAAAAAACTTTATATAAAAAAACCGAACAACCAACTAAATGTTTTGTACCACTTCAGAAACTGAGGGTGAGGTTGGGCCTGTAAAATCGATTTAAGCCCCCAGTAATTCATTACTGACCGTTCCAAGGCGGTAGTTCTGTTGTGGTTCTTTGTTGCCTGTTTTTGGTGTCAGAGTTTCTGTGATGTTTTACCTTATGTATGTTATTATTATTTTTGGTTCGGTTCGGGTTGCTGAGTGGCCACCTTTTGGGAACAAGCTGCTCACTCGGTTGGCCATATGTTCTCTGTATCTTGATTATTTGTAATCTTAGTTGTTTCCAACTATGGTTTGAGGGCTGGATTTGGATTTTGATTGTTTCAGTTCCTGGTCTTTGCATACTTTTTACTTTTATATATGTTAACAGTATATCCTATGAAAAATGAGCTTCCAATGTGAAATTATACGTCATTTTCCCAAATTTACCCCACCCATTAAAGGTATGTTTACGTTCCAACCGGAATGAATTTAGCTATTCTATATAGGGAGGTGCCTTATTTGGTTTCTGCAAAATATCAGCAAAATCGGTCCAGTGGCTTTGAAGAAATCGTTTGATTTTTTTACATATATGGGCATGACGGCCATCTTGAATTTCAAATCATGACCATTTTAGCTATTTGTTTTTCGTTCCCTCAACCCATGAATGTTCCCTATAAAATTTGGTGCAGATCGGCCCAACAGTTTTGGAGAAGTCGTTTAAAAGTGCGGACGGACTGACGACGGAGCCTGCCTATCCTGTAAGCTCTCCTTAAGCCTTCGGCCCAGGGGAGCTTAAAATACATTATGTGTCTGTTGACAATGCTTGTATGAAGTTTTCAAAAAAATTCTAACAGATACCCTGAAATTTTCATCACAATTTTACTACTGAAATTTTCGACATAATTTTTATCTCCTTTCCTGTGCAAGGTATAAAAGACAGGACACTCCCCATGATTCTGGAAACTTTTCCATAGCCGATTAAGTAAATGAGCTTATAAAATGTTCCAGGCGGAAGATCATCTAATATAGCAGCATTTGGCTCGTTCAAAGCTCCTAAACATCTCTTCTTTGGTAACTGCAGGATTACAAACAATATCTTCTGTTTCATCGAAATCCATTTCAAATTCCATATCTGCATTATTGAATTCATCAACGAAACCGTTATAGTTTTCAAACAGAAAAGCTGTTCAGAATGAGCTTTCTACACTTCAATGCTTATATTACTAACAGTTGCATTAGGTGATAACTTCTCAACTTTCTTCCAGAACAGTTTTTGGGGTTAAGGCTGAATCTATCAATAGTCAGAGCCGTGTTAAATGTAGGTAGGCCTGACCCATATTATTTATTTAACCTTACTATGTCCAATTATTTTGCCTTATACATCAAAGAGCAGCTGAGGGATCGATAATGGTTTAGTGTGATGTTAGAATTGGTCGCATTAACATACATGAGCCGCGACCCCCTCTTTGTGATTGTTCCTCTTTGCTCACTCGGTTAGAAAAGTAAGGAGGAACATTCTTAGGAACTGACAATTCAATTCCAGATCCCTACCAAGACACAATGTGGAAAAGAGACAACACAAAGTTTGTTACCACAAAAGACAACACCAGCGGCAGTCATGTGAACAGCCATTTCCCATGTAAATGGTCAAAAGGTTAGCCTGAACATCACAAACAATATATCAATATCAGACATAGAGACTAACAACCAATAAAACAACCAGCATGCCTAACTACGTCATACTTGCTGATAATTATTCTTTCTTTCTTATATGGAAGGCCTCTCTAATCTGTGTAAAGCAGCCAAACCTCCCTTTTCTGAGGCCTTCTACGTAATTTGTCGTCATTATTTTCTTTATAGAAAATAGTAAATTCATAAATATCTCACCCACAGAATCTGTTTCACGACATAGTATGAATATCGTAGCTCATCCTGCAAATAAGATTGTTTACAGTGAAGCAAGTATATTGAAAATTATTTGTATGACATGTGGTTTGAATAAGTGTTAAATGGTAGAACGTTTTAGTGCATATATTTGTCTTCGTTTCAATTTACCCAGAATGTTGCCTTTTTAAAAGAAATGATAAACACTTTTATGACGTTGGAAGTAAATCTCAAATGCCATGGTTCCAATGACAGAAGAGATAAACAAGAATATTAAAAATAAAGTCAAAACAAGGGAATCGATAAATTAATACTAAAAAAAGGAACTTGTAAAATAATTACGTTATAGTCCTAAAAATGAACAATTTGGTTTTACAATGCATTCATGAGGCCAAAAGATGTAGTTGAAATGGCAAACAGTGTGGAGACGTCTAATTTGTGTCTGCATTGTTCGCTCGAACCGCTTTTGTCCCAATTGTAGAACATTTATGGGTATTGTGTCAAAATTTTGAGCCGCGACACGACAAAGCCAACAAAGTTGCATGTGCGCCCAGCGAAGTCTCAAATCAGCCTGGGGATTCGCCTGGTCTGACCAGAGTTTTCTGTGTGCACTTAATGGGCACCTAAAATTCTAAGCTGGCTCCATGCGCACAGCAAAGAGTCTGATGAGGTTTGGTAGATGCCAATACTGAGCTGCGTCTTCGCTTGACGCGCATGCCACTTTGTTTGTTTTGTCGTGCCGCGGCTCAGATGACATGCACTTGCAGTGAAATGTAGATCTGCCCTCATGGTATCACAGTCTGATCTGTGTCTTTACAGTCACTACTGAGATGCCGAATAATATCGTTCATGCCTACCAATCGTGGATGCACAGGCGGATCTAATTCTCAGCAGATACATTAAGATTTTTCTCGTGTTGCGATAAACCATTAAGTGAAAGGCGTGACATAAGTCCTTATCTGATCTGTTTACCAAGTATGTGATTCTTGTTTCATTTTGTCAGTTTCATTTGTATTATCTAATATGTTATGCAGATGACGCATGTGGGCGTTGTGTTTGGGCGTGATTAAACATATTGAGACAAGCACCACTTGCTTTAACACACCTTTTGACTAACTGGGTATATAAAACATTGTCTCCATCACGTGAAGCCATGCCTGCTTCAAAATCTGACAATTCTGCTTTTTGTTTTTGTTATTTACAATAAAAATTGGTCAAAAATAATTGTTGCTACTGCTTCTAATTACGGTTACTGAATGACCGCCTGTTTGGAAAAGAGCTGCTCATTCGGTTTACCGTGCGTGTCTTTCGTGAAGTTTTTTTCAATATTTGTGTGTGCGTCTTTCTGTTTTTGTTTTGAGAGCCGAGTGTGGGATTCGTATTAATTCCTGATCATTGCCTATATTCTACTTTGTAATTTAAGGTGGTGATAATCACTGATTTGGGGCAAAGACAAAAATCTGTATAAAATACCACAGATCTTTCCAAAACTTAGCATTTGCCTTCTTTATGTTGTTTCTCACAATTCAGACTCACCAAATGCAGCATTTGTTAATGTTAAAAAGTGTTTTTATAAGGAAAGATCGTGCCTTGTTGCATAATGGAGAGCGTCCTAGCAATTATTTTTTCAAACTGTTTCACACATTATCAGGCTGAGCAGATGAAAAAAAGATGTGGTCTGTGTCCATTTTTTTTTTGTCAAAACACACAGATGAGACAGGTGAGACTATTTTAACAAGGTTGAACAATTTCATCTAAACACTAGTGATCATGTAAGTAATGTATCATTTATACTGTAGGTGTTACATAGTTATGCTTGCCTACCCTATATTTAATAAATGCGTCCAGTGTACATTTACTTTGTACATGGTTGAAAATATGAGAAAAAGCTACTGTTTTCGTCTGGTCTACATTACAATTTGAGAACGAGTTGGCACAAATAATTGCTAGGACGCTCTTCATTATGCAATATCGTACCTTCAGTACTACCAAAATTTTCAATAACGATTTTAATTTTTTATATTATTGCGCAGAAAACTACCCTTTGATCTTTCCTTATAAAAACACTTTTAGGGTTAAATCCGTTTATTATTGTGGGAGTTATGGCCCTTTTTCGCCTTCATTTTGTGTGAAAAAAAATGATTTCCGTCGGATATCTTTCGAAAACATAGGTGTATTGAACTCATATTTTATACACAGGTATATAATCATAAAATACAGGTCAAGTTTGACAAAGGGTAAAATCCGTATATTTTTTGGGAGTTATGGCCCTTTTGCCGACTTCATTTTGTATGAAAAAATTATTTCCGTTGCATAGCGTTTTGAAAATATTGGTGTGTTGAATTCTTATTTTATACACAGGTATATAATCATAAAATACAAGTCAAGTTTGATTTAGGGTAAAATCCGTCTATTAATGTGGGAGTTTTGGCCCTTTTATTCGACTCT
The DNA here is from genome assembly GCA_963989385.1 of Ctena decussata. Taxonomy (NCBI): domain Eukaryota; kingdom Metazoa; phylum Mollusca; class Bivalvia; order Lucinida; family Lucinidae; genus Ctena; species Ctena decussata. The sequence continues at coordinate 106,031,903 of OZ022499.1, forward strand.
TTTTGAATGAAAAAATGGTTTCCGTTCATTAACTTTTGAAAAGATAAGTGTATTGGATTCATGTTTTATACACACGTATATAATCATAAAATACAGGTCAAGTTTGATTCAGGGTAAATACGGTCAATTATCATGGGCCTTTTTCGACTTTATTTTGTACCAAAAAAAAAAAATAGTTTCCGTTCGTTATCTTTGTAAAGATCAAGTATTGCGGATTCATATTTTACACACAGATGTATAATTATAACTCCATTTCATATAAAAATGGTTCCCGTTTGTTAGTTTTTCAAAAGTTACTTGTTTCCGGGCTGTTGCTTTTGGAATGTTGCATGGCACCCATTTACGTGGCAAGATACAGAATACTATAACATATCATAGTCATGACACTCCCTCCAACCCCCCCCCCCCCAACACCCACCCACACCCACACACACTTCTCTTGATCCGAGAAGCACAATACATCTGCCTTAGGAAAACAATAAAACAGGTACCACACAAGTCTGCCTTTGTGAACCTGGTTATCCTACAAGTGCGAGTACCTTAAACAAGTTGCCTTCTTATTTAGGGCACTAGGCGGTGGCATCCGTGTCCTATGGACACATTCTAGTTTTTTCAAATGTTAATCAGGTCGTCTACACCTCGGGCAATATTTTCATGCAAAAAATCATGATCATAGTATTAGGTATTCTCAAGATATTTTGTTCACAAGATTCCATAGGCCCCCAGTTATCTTTTGCTGACCGTTCCAAGGCGGTACTTCTGTTGCGGTTCCTTGATGTTATATTGTGCTGTTTCCGCTTGTCTATGGTCTCTGGCGGTTGGGTCACCGTGTTGCTGCCCAATCTGCCTTCTGTTTTGTTTTGTTTTATAACTAAAATAAGAAAAATACGTAAAAATAGATGTTGATGCGTTGATGCTGTTATTGGGAAAGAGCTGCTCATTCGGTTTACTGTGCGTGTCTTATGTAAACTTGTGTCACTGTCTGTGTGTATGTGCTTCTTTCCCTATTGGTTTTGAGAGCGGAATGTGGGATTTGATTGTATTAATTCCTGATCATTGCCAATTTTTTTTATATACAATGCATGGTTTTGAGAGCGGAATGTGGGATTTGATTGTATTAATTCCTGATCATTGCCAATTTTTTTTATATACAATGCATTAACTTAAAGTCGGAAAAAGGGCATAACTCAGTCACATATTCATCAGGTCTTCCTGCATAAAATCATGATCCTAGCATCAGAGGTTCTTTATATATTTTGTTCACAATGTTCCATAGGCCTACAATGCACTAAGTCAAAAAGGGCATAACTCTGTCAAAAATTCACGATTTTTTTTTCAAAAGAGAAATATGTCATCTACATCTTCGGCACTATCTTCCTGCAATATTACACGATCCTAGTATCAGGGGTTCTTGAGATATTTTGTTCTCAAGGTTTCATTGACTAAATTGAAATAGGAGCATAACTCTGGAAATATACGCTCCGGCGGCAAAAAGAAAAAAAAACGGGCCCGCTTGTTTTTCTTTTACATGCTACATATAAAATTTCAAGATCCTAGCATAAGCGGTTTTTGAGCTTCCCAGCTGCCGAAGTTGGGGGCATAAAAATCAAGCTACATATACCAATCAACCGATATCTATAGCGAGCTTATAACACTGGGAGGGAGGTTATAACACTGGCAGTTTCAAGTCTGATGATTTTTCTAAGCAAATTTTGAAAATAACTTTGACAGTTTAATGATGACGAGTAAAGAAAACCAATCTGGTAATCTACAATGGTGGTTTGTAATGTAAATTCCAAGAAATAGGCCATATTTTCCAATCTTTGGGCTACGAGATTAAAATGCCTCATGAGAGTTGTAAATCGTCAAAACTTGTTCAGTAGATTATATCATAGGAACTAAATAGATCGAAATGTCTGTATTTTGGTTCATTCTGCAGCTTCATTTATTACTCCAATAATTATTAGTCCTTTGAGTCTGCATATCTATCGGATTGCTGTTGTACCAGTTCTAGAAACTGGTAACGATGGATTCCAGAAGGCTCTGCGGAACAAATCAGGCCCCAGGTTATAAAACTTTTTTAATGCTCAACTCAGCTGAGCATGAAATTTTACCTGCTAATAAATAGCAAATTATTGATAAGTACAGTTGTTTTCTTGCTCAGTTTAGCTGAGTATGAAATTTTCTCTGGGTATGAATATGAAAATGCCATATCAGTTGGCATTTTCATATTTATCAGCAGAGAATATTTCATGCTCAGCTGTGTTTAGCAAGTAAAACGTTTTATAACCTCGGGGCCAGATTGTACAACATGCATCGCTGTTATACCGTGCAGTATACATTCTAAACATTGAGATTGATAGGTCCTGGCAAACAGTGCAGACCAGGATTAGATGCTCCTTCAGTATACATAAAGTATACTTAATAAGGTTCTTCATTTTTACAAAATTTTCCTTTCCGGCGGTATGTGCAGAATTGCTCTCAGAACGGTATAGGTGTTATTTGGATTAACACCTCTTTGAGCCAGTATTTGAGTCAATATAGAGGTGTACAAAGTAAATGTGCCTATTGTTCATACGACAGTATCAGACAGAACACAATGCAAACATTCGTGAGTTAGGACTGCTTCGCCATGAAAGTTGATGTCTATGATAATATATTGTTTGTTGTCTTATATTATGATTATATATATAGTCTGTTTGGTCCCAAATATTTTCTCAAAATTGGTGAGAGGTAAAAGATTTTCGAATCGCTCATTCTTAATTTTCATCCTATACATAACAAAATCATAATTTTGCAGAAACGTGAGGTTTTGCATCAAAAAGTTTCTATACAAAAACAGAACCTAAAATATGTCATTTTCAGCTCTTAATTACAAGGGAGTTAAAGTTGGCCGTTGGAATTACCGTTTAGTTTTACGTGTTAGAGCATGTGACCAATGCATGCTATCCCTAGAACAAAATTCGCATAATTAATTGAAATGTTAGTCTAAATCCATTTTTTTCACCCATATATTATCAAATTTTAAGACATACAATTTTTACTCGCAAAATAATATAATTGTTCAATATTTATTTACAACATAGTATCACCTGACCAGTGATACCATGCGTTACGCGTGCGGACAGGTGAATACATTTTACTATTTCATTCATATACGCCCACACCTGTAGTAAACAACGAGTTTACGCTATTGCCTATCAACAATATTTTGGCTGTTCTAACAAGCATACGACACCCTTCAGTGAAACTGCTCAGTTTTTGCATTACTGTCAATGGAAAATATTTTACAAAAGTATCCAAAAATTTTGAATTTCCGTATTCTGTTATGTACAGTTATAGGAATTATTGGGACATTGGAACATTTGATGGAACTTTCATCGTTTTCGAGAAAATAAGCAAAACCCCGTTTGCACTTGGGAGCAAACGGACTATACCATTTAGTACATAAGTGTTTTGGAAGAAACTAAAATTATCTTAAATCTAATAATTTCAATGACTGAGTTGAACTATATATAACTTGTTTGCCTTGTTTAACACATAGAGATCTGTCAATACATCAAGTGTAAAATGTTGCAGTCAGCGTGAGTGAAGAATACGTACGAGTTGTCATTTATGTTTGAGAAAAATTATCATGACCGGCTCTGAATATCTGTGAAGTATCATGAAATTATATCAAAGGGTATTCAAGTTATGGGATAGTCAGGAAACCACATCTAAAACCATCCAGGGCAAATAACTAAAAAATTAAGAAAGCAAGTGTTGTCATTGTTGTTGGCTACACATCATCATGATCTGTTCTACAAAACTGTGAAGTAGCCTGAAAATATTACAAAAGATATTCAAGTTATAGAGCGAACACGTAATCACACCTAAACCATCAAGGGAAAAACCTCGAACAATAAGAAAGCAAGAGTTGTAATTCTTGCTCACGACACATAGTCTTGACCTGTTCTACATATCGGTGAAGTATTATGAACTTCTTCTGACTTAGTAAAATTTTACATCCAAAATTGTGTCGACCCCAGCATTTTTGTCCGTTTCTCATTATAAGTTCTTTTAACTATAGTCTTAACTACTTTGTAATATAAGGTTGATGGTGAGATCTGCAAGGACTGATTAACTTGGACGAATTCCGTCAAAAATTGACTGATAACGCCTCTTGTTTGGATTTGTCATTTCCGTTACTTCTGAACCGCTTGCTATAGGAAGCTGATTTTTGGTATAGTTGTTGCTCGTGATTTGTAAAATGTTTTTTTTATAGAGGTTAGATAAGTCTGCATTTAGTAATTAGGAAGTTATTTCTCTGATAGTCAGTACTTGGCAGCTACTGGGCACCACTGCCCAACATGACCACCCCTTCAGTTTTTAGACTCAGACTTAGGCATTTAACGAAAACTAGAATTTTAATTACATATCTAAAGAACTGTTTGAGCTAGGATTTTTTGCATGCAGCTGGAAATCAGTGTGTAGATAATCTGATTAACTTAGGCGGAATTACCATAAAAAGTGACAGAAATATGCCCCTTTTCAGGCTTAGACAACTAAAGTTTGACAACTTTAGTGGCAACCATATGGTTTTGGGCATATTCTTTCTAGTTCTCTTTCCTTTTCCCTGTCCCTGGGAGACGGCCCGATATAGATCGAAATACTGTCTCAATGGGCCGTTAAACCCCAAACGACAAAAACAACCAAATCCACTGGGCATAAATGGGTAAATCTGAGTGTGTCTGTGGTCGCATAATTATATGCTGTTTTGTTTTGTTGTTTGTGTTTCATGTTTTGTCTCCTTGTATGGCATGTTGCTTTTTCATGGTAACTTCAGTTTTTCTCTCCTAGGGGAAACAGCGGATTTACGCTTTCAGGGGGGGGGGGGGGGGGGGGGCAGTATTCATAAAGCCACTTAAGTCGTTGCTATGCTGTTGCTAAGGCTAAATTTCTTTGAAGGAGATTCCCTACAACTATGAAATTTAGACTGTTCCTCCAGACCAAATTTCATAGTTGTAGGGAATCTCCTTCAAAGAAATTTAGCCTTAGCAACAGCATAGCAACCACTTAAGTCGTTTTATGAATACGGCCCCAGAGCTGGAATTCCGAGGTAAAAAGAGACACTTTCTTTCAACGGAGTGGTGAATAAATCACAAACGTCATCAACTCTATCTGTTGATGAACTGATCAAATAAATTTGTACTGATGGTATCTCTTGTCAACAATAAGTGATTGGAAGGAGTTTCATTCAGTTTATCTTCAGTAATTATTGACTTGTTGATTCGCTGACATTGTGTCAAAACATTGTAAACACGACACAAGGTTGCTTCGAAGGTCGAAGCTAGTGTCTATGTTTATACAGAATGTCATGGTTTCAGTTCAGTAGAGGTATTAAGGGGGGGGGGGCAGTGAATGTCATGGTTTCAGTTCCATAGCGGTAGCAAAAGGGGCAATGAATGTCATGGATCAGTTCGAGAGTGGGAGGCAATGATCATGATGTATATTTCACAGACACTTTTAAAAGCAAGTTTCTCGTTCCGCCATAAAACTTCAAATATGGCTTAGTCGAATTTTAAAGTTGCCTATCACAATTTACAATAATAACAGACTGCAGTATAGTTTTTAAAGATTATTGAAATGTCTCATTGTCATAGAAATATTAAAAGTGCCGATTTTTGTACGTTACGATGATCACATTGCGCATTTCAGTTCAGTTAACGGAAACTAAGGTGGTTTGGCCATGTCTAAAGGTCCTCTGGTTTAGCATAGACAATTCTACAGGGCACAGTGAAATGGTAAAGAAGAAGAGGTAGACAGAAGAAGAACTGGGAAGACAATATTAAAGAGTGGATAGGGGTGGATTTTGCCAGCTCAACTAGGGCAGCTGAAAATAAGACAAGGTGGAAAGGGATTGTTTTGAAGTAATCTGTGGTGCCGCAACGACCTAGTAAGGTCACGGGATAGAACAGAATAGTTAAGTTCACTCATGAACACAATAATCGGTATATTCACCCGTGGCTACCGCCACTCGTGTAAGTACTGCTTGTGGTATTCATTCGGTGAAATAGAATTCGATCTCGCACTGAAAAACTCAAATATCCTCTATCTACTTTGCGTTTCGTTTCGAGAAGATAAGTCGTCGGAACTTTGAACTAACAAAGACGTCTCTAAACACTCACTTATGATACATTGTATAATTCCTACCAGTATCAACAAATAAGACAAATATTTGATTGCAAACTATTCTAGTCTAAGCTGAAAGTGGAATTGTCATGATGGAAGAAATTTGATATAGGCATAACCCCTCCCCTTCCCCCACCCCACCCACTCCAAACAAACACACCACTTATCCCGAGATATCAATATGATTCTTGCCGAGTGTTTATGCATTTTATTAGATGCTTATGGAAAGTTTTGAGTCAAGCAAATTATAATTAGATAGTTAATTTTCACTTACATTGCCGTATCTTTTTGCCCTGCAGCATGACATCATAGTGCGAACAGAATAGATGTATGACAGCGGTTTAACGTACTTTTCAACAGTATTTTAGGTCATATCAACACGATGAGATGGTGGTTAAGCCGGGTTCTGGGCAGTGAATCACCATTTATGTTTGGACAGAATCTCGCCTTCATGCTGGAGAGCTTACCAATCGGAAGCGCGTACGCTTCGGGGAGAACAGAAACAAACATAGTTCTATGCACTCCCGATTACTATAATGTGCTTAAGTATTGGGGCATCTAAAATAATTAATTTTCCATTTGTCCCAAATGGAAAATTAGTTAGTTTTAGGTGTCCCGATACTTAAGCACATGACATTATATGATGCATCTATTTCAACCGTTTAGAGAAGAGCATTACGAATATATGGTCGCGTATGGAATTACAATAGTCCTGCTTGTTACGTAGTAGTGATATTTTTTCCAACTAAAACTGACTTATTTACTTCAGTCTGTACCCAAATCTTCATATTTTGTGTCTCTTCATTTACAAATGCAGAAAGGGAATGCAGCATTTTCATTTAATTTGAATTTCTGAAGCTTGATATAACGAAAATGTCAAGAACAAACGGTAAAAACAGACTTTGATCTCAATCTGCTGTCACTTTAGGGAGGAAACCGTTTAAATATTCCATTAACTATCTACTGTCAATTCTTTTAGCATTGGGACACGTTAACCAATTTCTGCTCTCAATACTCTGTGCACTTCAACTAATTTCAGTAGTCATTTTAAAGTACTAAACATACTGATCTAAGTTATCAAGTGAATTATTAAAAGTATGCTCCTGGAATTACTCCAAACAGTGCAGCCCTGATCCAACTGCTCGTACTATACACTCCGGTTTGTCTCTACCCTGTTGGCTTGTGCATTTCTGTCCAAATACTTGGGAGTCTTTTGGTGATTTTCAATTAATTTTGCCTAGCAGTCTTTAATGGATTTGTAGTTCTTTAAGGAAGTTTTAGTTTCAATTCTAGTTCTGGTTTGACTGATGTAAAAGTTCATTTGCTCCAAATTCACTCTCACAGGTCTATTTGCAATACTGATCAATGGAATATTGAGCCGCGACACGACAAAACCAACAATGTGGTTGTGCGCCCAGCGAAGACTCAGATCAGCCTGGGCATCCGCCTAGTTTTATCAGACTCTTTGTTAAGTGGCCAAACGGTAGCTAAGGGTCTAAGCTACCTTCATGCGGACAGCGAAGACTCTGATCAGACTGGGCGGATGTCCAGGCTGATCTGAGTCTGCGCTGGGCGCACAACCACATTGTTGGTTTTGTCGTGTCGCGGCTCATATGTGTTTTCTGGGAGATATTGTCTTTTTTATTTACATTTGACTCTCCTTATCTTAAACTCTGATATTCCAAAATGCCTTCGTTTGTTGAATTGAATTAAAACAAGTTGGGACACATTTCATATACGCATGCGCTTTACATTTTAGCTATTTTATCTCAAACTATTGATGTTCCAAGGCCATATTCTTGTTCTTGAGCCATATTTATAAAACCACTTAAGTGGTTGTTGCTTTACTGTTGCTAAGGGTAAATTTCTAAGACGAAGGCTCCCTGCAACTATGAAACTCGCTCTGGAGGAACAGTCTTTTTCAGACTGTTCCTCCTGAGCAAATTTCATAGTTGCAGGGACTCTCCTTCATAGAAATTCTGCCTTAGCAACAGCATAGCAACCACTTAAGTCGTTTTATAAATCCTTAGACTTTGTGATAATGAGAGTCTACTATTTGTTCATTTATTATTTGTCAAAGAACAGATACATGGTAGTTAAAACACATTTTAAAAGGTAAAGGTTTCCCATAGCCGAATAGCCGTAGGGGCAGTGAGGGTTAGAGACCCACTGTATCTTGGGCACAGCTGATGAAAGACGGAGCCCATCTCCCTCCTTTCGCTGCCTTATCCTTCCCTAATTCGAAAAAGGTACCCATTCACTGCTGGGTTGACAGAGAGAGTTTTCCATTCGTAGGATGGCGACGGTGAGCCGCGAAATCTCGACCTTCCGGCGACTTTCTGCACAATAACCGAGCCACTCTAATCACTCGGCTACCGCGCCTCTCCCGACACAAAACACATTTTACTTGGTGTGAATAAAATACGTTCTTTTACCAATCAAAGGGGGTTTTACATCACGTTTCCTTTTCAAAACGTACTCATAGAATTAATGCAATCCGTCGTATCTTACATTTATAGAATTTCAGTTTAATTTTCGATTTTTTTTTGGCTTCGTTCACACGAGCAAAGTTTCTGTGGCAAAGTGGGTTTGATGTGGAGGAATGAAAATTTATTTCTCATTGCCATTTCTCATTCATTGCTAAATTTATATGGTAAACTTTCTTTGACAAATAAAATTTGTCCAAGTCAGCAGAAAATATCACATTCAAAATGTAAAAAAGAAACTAGCTATGGAGATGAACATATAATCAAATCAGTTTGATTTTGAACAAAGTATATTTGCGTAACAAAGAAAATGCGGCATGTTTGGCTGTTCACACATGCAAAGTTTATTTGCCCTAATAGCTTTGTCGAGAAATCTTTGTTCGTGTGAACACTGCTGCAAATATTTCATTGCCAAAGTTTATTGACAGATTCGTTGACAAATAATTTGCTCCGTGTGAACGCAAAAAATTGACAAACTTCCTTTGCTAAAGTTTCTGTAACAAAGTATCTTTGCTCATTTGAACATAGCTTTAATATACTGATTTCATATAGTCATTTTACTATCAATTTCAAACAGCAGGGCCATAACTTGTATGACCTTGCAGACTTGAAATGATAGTGAAATACCATTCAAAGTTACCAAAGAAATGCCAATCTAGAACCCCAGCTTTCTTTTGAAATCACTCAGCTTGAACACTCTTGGTAGAGCGTCTTCCAAGAAACATTTCTGTTTAATTACGAGTATCTGTATTTTAAAATAAGGTCAGTGGTTTTTGAGGAGACACATTCAGAAAATCTAAAAATTCGTGGGCCCTAGTTGACATTTTTTATGCGACTCACCGGCGAATCAGGGAAGATTCGAAATGGAGTACACAGACGGACAGTTTTCAGTGGAAGAAAGGCATACATGTAGCTTCATATAAAACCTAGAACCAAGCGTCACAAACAGTTCTTCATCTTAATACCAGAGTATGAAAATCAAATTATAGCGCAAAACGCTTGTTTTATTGTCTTCGCCTGGTGACATTTGTTAGGTTTTATTGCCTAGCTCATAAAACGGAAGAATACGAATAGCAGAATTAGCGCCAACGTTGATTATGTGAGCTTTGCTTGCGTAATAACGAGCAATTAGATTCCTATCAAACATGGTCCAGGCATTTTCAGTATTCACGAATAAGGCAGCTCTTTAGCATATGCCAACAATAAGGCTGATAGAAGCATGCACATTTGTAAAGCTGGTCAGAATCTTCCCTGTTCAAATGAACAAATAATGATCCTGAGGCAACTACGTAAAGCGAATACGGTGTGGAAAATCAAAGACATGTTATCCATGTATGCACATACTATAAGCTATTTTACTCATGACACAACCCGCATTTCAACTAGTGGTAATTAATCCAACTCCTCAGTAAAGGACATTGGCAAACAGTGTAGGCCCTGTTCAGACGCCGCAAAATGTGGTGTCTGATCATGGCATACACTGTTTGCATTCAATAAAGTGGGAAACAAATATAATAGGGGCGGTCAGGTGGTGCGACGGTTTTGTTTCTAACTTTCGGTGCCTTTTTGGTTTGGAACACTGTATGGCAAGGGCCTAATGCGCTTGCAGTAGGTGCGGGTGGGAGTTGTTTGGACATTTGTCTCACGTTCATCATTTCTCTTCTTTCTCCCTCTCTGGGAGACGGCCCGATAGAGACTGAAATACTGTCTCAAAGGGCCGTTAAACCAGAACAACCACTCAATCAACAAATATAGTACTACTCATGTCTGATATTTCTAAATTCAAATGGACCCGCCTAAACTGAGACGTAGATTGATTGATTGTTTGTTTGTTTTGGGTTCAACGGCCCGTTGAGATGGTATTTCAGTCTATATATCGGGTCGTTTCCCAGAGATCTGAGGGAGAAAGAAGAGAGAAATGAAATGTCTAAACAACCACCAACAACTACTGCAAGCAGAGTAGCGCTTGCCCTACGATTATCCAAATCAGTAGGACGTCACGGCACTGGAAGTTACACGCAGCACCCATCGCACCACCCGACCAACCCCTAACGTAGAAGAGACGACTTTAGGGGAACGGGTGGATGAATAACTTTCGATTTTACGTCCTTTTCAACAACATTTCGGTGGTGGTCGTGGTCGGGCGATGGTCCTGAGTAACTTTCGGTGCCGGGGCGTCCTACTAATTTGGAAAAAAGAAGGGCATGGGCCTACTGTGCTTGCAGCAGGTGCGAGTAGAAATTGTTTGGAGGTGTTTTTTTTCTCTCCCCTATCAGATCTTTTCTTTCTTCCTCTCTCTGGAGCCGGGCCGGGTAGCGCAATCGGTAGGGCACCTGACTCGTAAGTCAGAGGTCCTGGGTTCGAATCCCGGTCTGGCCATATACTTTCGTTTCTCCTTCCGCTGATTCAAGAAGGGCAGTTGTCAGTTACTGGCGAAAGTATGTGCACTTAGTACTGGTTAACCGCTTAGGAGGTCTAAGCCTGCCCAGGAATAGTGTGGTTAGGTGAACTGACCGTCCCGACATGACCTTAGTTGTTTACCGTGGACGTTAAGCATCAAATCAACCAACCAACCTCTCTCTGGATGACAGCTCGGTATAGACTGAAATACTGTTTCAAAGGGCCGTTAAACCCAAAACAACTAACCAAACACCAGAGGGACGATGGGAGTTTGATAGATTGATTGGTCACTTGCTTTGGGTAGAATGGCCTTTAGAGCCATCATTTCAATCCACATCAAGCTGTCTGTCTGAGAAAGAGAGAGGGATTGAAAAGTAAAAATAATAAAAAAATAAAATAAACACAGAAAGCAGCCTCTCATGTGTACTGAAGGATGTGATTTAAATGAAAAAAAAACGAGTTTGAATTCAAAATAGAACAGGAGAAATAGACCCAAAACTACAAATATAACAGACGAAACGACAAAATTAATATCTTTCTCCTATTGATTTGCACTCGCTTGTTTTCTAGACAGGCTCATGGAATCCACCTTTGTTCCATTATATTGGCAGTATTTTGACTCGGTTATGTTTACAAACGGAACAACATAGTCAGTCGTCAATAATGCACTATTGCACCAGCACATTAATGAAACAATTGTTGACTTACTTAATGAGTATAGGTATGAATTTTTTGCTATGAACATAGATTTATCTGTCTCGCTTGTCTGGACTGTATTGATATATCAAATCATTATCAAGAATTGTCATGGAATATGGTCACGCTGCGAGGAAATAATATATATCCGAACGATAAGTAAGTTCAAATAAGGCATTTTTAAGTGATCACAAGAAACATGGGATTTTAAATATTGCCGTTTCTGGTGTGGCTGCCTGTTCCTGATCACGGCATTGGCAGTCAGAGTCGTTGGTTAATATACAGCTTGTACATCTACATCTTGACCTTCATAAGCTCAAATAGGAATACTTGTTATGCCCCCCAACTTCGAAGAGGGAGCATATTGGTCTGGGTCTGATCGTCCGTACTTACACACGTAACATATGAAAGATAGTCTATTTTTCAAGAATTGTTACTCCTGGAGACTTGATATTTTATGGATGGGTAGACCCTAGAAAAATAGCAGACCCGTATTTTTCTTCTTGTCGTCGGCCTTGTACGTACAGAGTTATGCCCCTTTTTGAAAAATAAAATGATAATTTGTTCCCAAAATCCTGGGAAAACTGTTTAAGCTAGGATACTCATATTTGGATTACAGCTTGGGACTTAGGTGTAGATTACTTGAATAAATGTTTGGGCAAAATTCGAGAATATTTGACTGAATTATGCCCCTTTGTTAACTTCGGCATTTTTTCAAACTTCTGAACCGTTTAACCTAGGGACATGATTTTTGGAATACTAATACAACTTGATGTGTTGATTATTCTGACGATAATAATGTTATCAGTGTTGTATTCGGTATTGGCAGAGTTATGTCCCTTTTATTATTTGTACAAAACACTGTGGGGGTGATCTTTAACTCAAGACCCATAACTGCTGAAGCCTTGATATTATTCATAGGTGAATAGACCGCAAAAAATTAGCAGACCCGTATTTTTTTTCTTTTGTGTCGGCCTTGTACTTAACGAGTCATGCCCCTTTTTCAAAAAAATAAATATAAGTTTGTTCCCAAAATCCTGGGAGTTGTTCCCGAAATCCTGGGAGTATCATATGAGCTAGGTTGCTTATGTTCGGACACTGCTAGGAGATAAGGTATAGATCAACTGTGTATCGTTTGGGCCAATTCCGTAAATATTTGACTAAATTATGCCCCTTTGTTATATTTGGCATTTTTCCAACTTTCGATCCGTTTGACCGAGATCTGATTTTTGTCTCACCTGCGGAGCAGAAGCGAGACATATGTATTGCTTTTCCGGTGTTGTCGTCTGCGGCGTCGGCGTTGGCGGCGTTAACTTTTGTCGAGTTTTTGCGTTTAGGTCAGTTTCTCAAGAACTATAAGGGTTAGAACCATGAAATTTGGGTCATACATACATTTGAAAGAGCAAAACGGAAAGCTATCATCAAATATGAGTCTTGACCTACAGTTTACGCGTCACTGACTTTGCAAAATTTTTTCGAGATTTTGCGTTTAGGTCCATTTCTCAAGAACTATAATGATTAGAGCCATGAAACTTGGGCCATGAATACAGCACAAAGATACCATCAATATTGAGTTTTTACCTACAATTTACGCTTGTCCTACTTGGCATTTTTGTCGAGTTTTCATGTTTAGGTACATCTCCCAAGAACTATAAAGGCTAGAGCCATGAAATTTTGGCTATGCATACCTCTGGAAGAGTAAAGCTCAAAGCTACCATCAATACTGAGTATTGCCCTACTTTTTACGCTTCACCGGCGTTGCATTTTTGTCAAGTTTTTGCGTTGAGCTCTGTTTTTCAAGAACTATAAGGGCTAGAGCCATGAAATATGGGTCATTCATGCATTGGGAAGATTAAAGATCAAAGTCACCATCAATAATTGAGCACTGGTATTACTTTTCAGGTGTCATAAGTGATATAAACTTTGTGCCATGTTTAGCTCTATTTTGAATTCTAACACAGTGCGCCTATAGAAGTAATAGAAAGTTGCCGTGTTTTATTCTGCAACGATTCACTGTTACGGAGCGCGCGAGTCTAATTGCTGACGTCACTGCAACGACTGACCTAATTTTGTGACATTTTGAGACGTTAGACGGTGTAACGTCTCCTCTTCTTTCTAAAATCGCCATAAAAACGTACATTTATCTTAGATACCGTATAGAATATTTGCGGGAGCATGAACGCGCTGGCAGGATGGTTGGGAGGGTTTGAATGAAAAGAATAGTTTTCAGCGTTTTTGACTGTTAGAATCGAAATAGTTCAGCTCTAGCATTGAAATGTTGGGTAATAATTCACTGTTTATCGGTCAGTTGTAAGTAAATATATCACTCGCGCTCCACGCTCTTGATATGATCTACTTTACAACTGACCTCCAAACAGTGAATTATTACACAACAATTCATTGCTAGAGCTGATCTATTTCTTAAACAAAGTGCATGCAGGCGAGACACCGCATTCCACGGAATTCTTGTTAGTATACTAATAGTAGTTGATGTATCTATCGTTTTAATGATGGTTACGTTGTGTAGCCTTCTTTATAGCCCATATTCGTATTTGTACAAAGTATAGTTGAGATGATCTATTACTCAAGAACCGTAACTACTGGAGCCTTGATAATTCATAGGAGGAGAGACCATAACAGATAAGCAGACCTATATTGTTTTTGTTTTTTTTTTACGTCGGCTGCGTACTTAGAGTTATGCCACTTTAAAAACATGAAAGATTGTTCCCAAAATCCTTGGAAAAACCCTCAGAGCTAGGATGTTCATACTTGGCATACTGCTAGGGTGTAGATCACCTTATAAACTGAATTATAGAGCCAAGGTCACAGCGGCTTTTTTTTGACAGGAATTCAGCCCCTTTATTTTTTCATTAATTTTAATTTAACTTCATACAAATGTTTAGTATGACAATATCTTGGACAAGTACGCGTTTCAGCATTCTAGGGCCAAAGTGAAGGTCGTGGTTGCTATTTTAGAAAAAGATTGAGATTGCTCTGGCTCCCTCATCTGCAGACCAATTTTAATATCACTTAGCACACTGTTTAGTATGAAAGTATCTTGGATAAGTTCTCGTTTTAATGGTCTGGTGAAGGCCAAGGTCACAGTTACTGTTGCTATTTTTTTCAAATGTTTAATTGGACAATACCTTGGACATATACATAAGCAAATGAGTATCCATACAATGATGAAATCAGTATGATGAATGATCCAGCGCGAGGGGATTGTTTAGCTTGCGATGTCTTGTTTCAAATTAATATTGAGAAAAACTGATTTCTACCGTCAGTTAGTGTTTCCATGACGGCAAACAGAGGAAACAATAAAATACAAGTATTGTACCTACGACCGAAAGAAAAAAAGCATTTATTCAAGTTTGTAAGGACTTGAACACACCTGACTGATTATGCCTTTAGCGCTATCGAGGGATGAATTAGCCTTCATTTCATTTCTTAACTGCACCAATCCCTTCATGTCTAGCGTGCCATAACATGGATCTTTGCCAGCCGTGTACATGTATGCCCAGTTGAGACGCCACAGGATGCCAAAACTGATCTGCATTTTAAACAACAATTTGAGTACATAATACTCCTTAAAAAGTAAATGGACTTTAACAACATGATGGAATAGTCCACAAATTTTTTATGCCCCCGAAGGAACTTCGGGTGGCATATTAAAATCGCACCGTCCGTCCGTCAGTCCGTCTGTCCGTCCGTCCGTCTTTCCATCCGTCCGTTACAAATCGTGTCTCAGCTATAACTTTAAAACTACTGAAGCAAATCTGTTGAAACTTCACTGATAGATAAAGCACAATGTGAAGGTGTGTCGCGCACAAGACTTAGGTCCCTAAGCCCAAGGTCAAGGCCACAATTACGTCAGAGGTCAAATTGTGTCTAAAATCGTGTCTCAGTGATAACTTTAAAACTACTGAAGCAAATTTGATCAAACTTCACAGATAGATAAAGCATAATCAGAAGGTGTGTCGGGCACAAGACTTAGGTCCCGACACCCAAGGTCAAGGTCACTGTTGGGTCAGAGGTCAAATTGTGTCTCAAAATCGTGTTTCAGCGATAACTTATAAACTACTGAAGCAAATTCAATGAAACTTCACAGAAAGATGAAGCATAATGAGAAGGTGTGTCACACATAAGATTTAGGTTACCACGTTCAAGGTCAAGGTCACAGTCAGGGGGTCAAAGGTCAAATCTTGCCTCTGCGATAACTTGAAACCTGCTGAAGCGACTTTCATCAAACTTCACAGAAAGGTAAACCATAATGAAAAGGTATGTAATACACAATATTTATGCTACCAAATCCAAGGTCAAGGACACAATCTTGGGTCAGAGGTCAAATCATGTCTCTGCAATTACTCAGAAAAGTACCAAAGCAAACATTACAGAAAGATAAAGCCTACTGAGAAGATTTGCCATTCACAAGACATACATTTCCACATCCAAGGTCAAGGTCATAGCCAGAGGTCAAAGGTCAACTCATTTATCCTCAATTACTTAAAAAACTACTGAATCAAACTTCAAATTTTCATGAAAAGGTAAAAAATAATGAGATTATTCACAAACAAATTATGGTTTTGTTGCCCAAGGTCAGGGTCACAATCAGGCTCAGAGGTTAAATCATGTCTCTGAAATGGCTCAAAACTGCTGAGTCCAATTTCATCAAATTCCACTGAAAGGTAAAGCATGATAAAATGGTAACTTAAAGAAAAGTAAAGTAATATGATAAGTTATGTAAGGTGTGACATGTAGGTTCCAGTACCCAATATCAAGGATACAACACAGTTTGGTCAGTGGTTGAATTAAGTCCCCATGAGAAAAACAAATGAGAATGTATGTCATGTGCAAGACTCAGGCTCCACACTCAAGGTCACGGTCACAACCAGGACTCAAAGGTCAGTTTATGGGGCCTTCGGGGGCATTTGTTATACACTGTAACATTTCTTGTTATTGTTAATGCTTATTATCGTACTTTTCGACTGAAAGACACAGTGGCCGTATGTATAAAACGACTTAAGTAGTTGCTATGCCGTTGCTAAGGCTAAATTTCTATGGAGGAGATTTCCTACAACTATGATATTTGCTCTGGAGGAACAAAGACTGTTCCTCCAGAGCAAATATCATAGTTGTAGGAAATCTCCTCCATAGAAATTTAGCCTTAGCAACGGCATAGCAACCACTTAAGTCGTTTTATAAATACGGCCCCTGGACTTTTTCCTTCCAAATAACCGCAAATGTTTGAATCAGTCTTCTATAATTCAGCTATATAATTTTCTTTTTTTCTCTTACAGATAAATCCAAAAGATCCAAATCCATCTTACAAGACGGAATTAGATCTTTGAGATTGTTTCAGATGGATTTAGATCTTTTGGACTGTTTCGGAAGGGAAAAACCCCGTCTTATATAACCGAAAAGATATGGTATATCATATGGGCGTTACGCTAAAGACGGATAAAAACTGTTAGAATTCTTCCCTAACGAAAACCAACCTGTCCAGCCACATATAAAGATAACCTGGTATTGCTCGTCATAACAACAACAATTTGTGTACAAAATATCTCTTGAAAAGTACATGGACTTTATCGAGAGGATGGAATAGTTTACAAATCATTGAGCATTGATGTTGTTGATTGTATTTTTCTAAAGGACAGGAATTTTTCCTTCGATAGTTACCACAAATTTGTAAATCAGTCTTCTATAATTCAGCTTTAAAAACAATTTTTTCTCTTCCAGATGAATCAAAAAGATCTGGATCCGTCTGAAACAATCTCAAAGATCTAATCCCGTCTTATCTAGACGAATCTAGACCTTTTGGACTGTTTTGGAAGGGAAGAAAAATCGTCTTATAATAATAAAAAAAACATACGGTGTCACATGGGCGTGACGCTAAAGACGGATAAAAACTGTTTGAGTTCTTCCCTGGCGAAAACCAACCTGTCCAGCCACATAGAAACGACGAACAGTATCATAGCTAGAACAACAATGCTTATTGCAACATACAATGAAACGAGATATGATCCACTGGTGTCACGCAGAAAACCTGAAAGTAGCCAAGATAGTTTTAGCAGACAACTGATGAAAATTTTGCTGTACGTTTGTAATGTATCATCATTTAAGATTTTCCTTATAATCTGTTATCATATGAGATTGTCGTTATTCAGTGGATAACGTCGTGTCATAAAAATCGTATGACCACACAGTTTTAAAAACTGAGCAAAGCAATCGCCCTGAAACTCATGTGCAAAATTCTGCCAAGTAACAGCTATACAATGGTGTGCTTAGATTTCATGCACTGAAACATTAAATGGTACAAAAAAAACGTGTACTGTAACCTACGCCACACGTAACCTACGTCACAACGTCACAAAGACCACGTTTTGAAACGTTGACGTCATTTGATTAAGCAGTGCTTCATAGAGACCCCCTTTCTTCCAAAGAAGCAAAGAAAAAGATTTTAAATTGAAACCAGCCAAAATTTATCAAATGTCAGTAGATTAGTAAATATGCAATGCTACGCATGTCAAAGAAATCGTATGCGACATCGTTCTTCAACGTATCTAAATAACGTCATATAATACGCCATTTTTAATTGTTAGGGTGTGTCTCTAAACATGGTTGGTATTCCATAATCGATAACTGTTATCTGAAAATATTTTAAAGATTTGAAGCAGATATAATGAGCATTATGGTCGTGAATTTTTCTTGAATTCTGGCATGGTTGTATATATGGCCCAGCTTAACTGAGAACGTGTCAACAAAGCTTTTTCTTATTGATATAATGTTCATTTTGAAAGCGATAAAATCCCATTTTAAAGGGTTTATGATGAAAAGAACCTTACACCCGTGGTCATTTCATATGAAATTTATGAAACTCGCCAACGGCTTGTTTCATGAATTTCATATGAAATGACCACGAGTGTAAGAGACTCTGTGTATTGTTCGTTCTAATAATAGTGCTTCAAGATTTTTAAAAAAATCATGATAAAAGTATGTTAAACAAGAATTCCGCGGAATGCTATGTCGCACTTGCCTTAAGCTTTCTCAGTAGTAGATACCATGGTTAGAGGAAAGTGTACGTTCCGTCTGATGATTTCATGTAGAAATTTGAGCAAATTGGACTTACAAACTAGAAAAGATGCAGTTCTACAATAAAGCTTTACAGTCAACAGAGATAAAAATATAGGTTAAAGGTATAAAATAGTCAAACCATCGAGGACACCAGCTTAAGAAAACATTTAACACCACGTCTGATGATTGTAGGTGGTATAGCTAGTGAGAAATGGACTTGAATGTTCTTATATAATCATGGATGCCAGGTTGACATAAAATTTCCAAAGCCAACAGAGCATGATATACAGGTCAAGAGTACAAATAATAGCAGCATCCCAGAAGAATCTTCAAGCCAGGTTTGATTATTACACCCATTGTATTTAAAGAGAAATGGACTCAAACTGATGATTCATTGACGAGTTAGAGGGTTATCATGCGAACCGAACAACCAACTAAATGTTTGGTACCACTTCAGAAACTGAGGGTGAGGTTGGGCCTGTAAAATCGATTTAAGCCCCCCAGTAATTCATTACTGACCGTTCCAAGGCGGTAGTTCTGTTGTGGTTCTCTGTTGCCTGTTTTTGGTGTCAGAGTTTCTGTGATGTTTTACCTTATGTATGTTCTTATTATTTTTGGTTCGGTTTGGGTTGCTGAGTGGCCATCTTTTGGGAACAAGCTGCTCACTCGGTTGGCCATATGTTCTCTGTATCTTGATTATTTGTAATCTTAGTTGTTTCCAACTATGGTTTGAGGGCTGGATTTGGATTTTGATTGTTTCAGTTCCTGGTCTTTGCATACTTTTTACTTTCAAAGGTAGACATAGTTTTGGATGTAAAATTTTACAATACCAGAAGCACATGATATATATGTAAAGGGTTTAAACAAGTTCATTATTCCTTGAGTCCATTTATACCAGGTTTGATGATTCTAGATATCATAGATTGAGAGAAATAGACCTAAACGATAGGGTCAATGTAATCTTTTTTTGGTAAAATTTTACAAAATCAGCAGAGCATGGAAGATGGGTCAAAGGTCAAGGTAAGTGCAACAATCCAGTAGAAACTTTATAGCAGGTTTGATGACTGTAGGTATCATGGACTGAGGGAAAATGGACCAGTATGCTAGGGTTGACGTAATTTTTGACATAACATTTTACTAAGTCAGCCAAGCATAAAAACATAGGTCAAAGGTCAAAGTAAAGGCAACGATCCTCTAGCCCATTCTAAGAAAAAACTATATACCAGGTTTGACGATTGCACGTATCACAGATGGAGAGAAATTGACTTAAACACTAGGGTCGACATAATTTCTGATGTAAAATTTTAGGAAGGTATTAGAGCATAAAAATAGGTCAATGGTCAAAATAAGCGCATGGTTCCTCGAGACCATTCTAAGAAGAAACTTTATACTAGGTTTGATGAGTGTAGGTATCATAAATTGAGAAAAATGGACACAAACGTTAGTGTCGACTTAATTGTGGACGGACGAACGGATGTCCGCTCTCACGAGAGAGTACTTGCGTGGCTTACAATCAGCATTTTTAATACTTTGGTGGCAAATCAGTTTTGTGGGGCTAGCCACGTATGCAACTAGATTTGGATATATATATGATAAAGGGGGGGGGGAGGGGGGTTGGGGGGGGGGGGGGTAACCCAAGTAATTTTAAAAAAAAATGCCACTTATTATTGGGACTCTTTAGGTCCATCAGTATAGGACTTCCACATACTAAGGTGGCTAGGCGCATCACTTATGGAACATGTCCATTCATCTTGTGGCTTGTTCTTAAGTGGCTACTTCAATATAAAAGTGT
Source organism: Ctena decussata (assembly GCA_963989385.1). Lineage (NCBI taxonomy): Eukaryota > Metazoa > Mollusca > Bivalvia > Lucinida > Lucinidae > Ctena > Ctena decussata. Next base: position 106,052,522 of record OZ022499.1, read on the forward strand.
CATGTATTCAGTGCCTCTAAATACTGCCCAAAAGCTACTGTAAGGGGGATAATCCTGGTGCAATAACAAACAAATTATCATTTGGTGTGAAGTATACATTTAGCCACTTAAAAATATAGCCACATTAATTCATGGAAAGCATATTTGCCACTTAAAATTAGTAGCCGCATAATGTTTTTAGTCACATAACGTATAGCCACCTAAATGGTCATTCGTGGGTTACGGACTGACGGACGGACGGAAAAGTGAACTCCTATATCGCACCTTGCTAAAGCAGATGCGACAAAAAGGTGAATGGACAAATCTTATGTGAAGCAACTCTGTCATTCTCGTTTTTGCCTCCCTTCTCTTCTCTTAAAGGATAGAATTTGCTCCTCTAATAGCAAATTGTTCCTTTAAGAGACCTCTTTGTGGAAGGGTTTAGTCGTCCAAGTTGTATTTAAAAATAGTCGAGAAATTAGAGGTGTACCCATCACCTGAAAATTAAGCAGTCTGAGACAATTTTGCCAGCCGTGTTAAAAAAATGCACCGTTTGTACGTTAATGGGCCTTCGGAACCATTTTGGTATTATTGTATTCGATGGATATAAAATGATGTAGTAGTGATAGGTATAAGATACACTTGTACTGCCTTGCGGTACAAGCCGGCTTGTACCGCAAGGCAGTACAAGTGTATCTTATACCTATCACTACTACAATGAGACCCTTCTAAACAGTGTACACAAAATGGTCACAAGCTGCTTTGTTAAGTTTTGCAATAATCTGAAAAAATGCGATGTTCAGAGACTCTTTTGTTGAAAGTTAAATTACTCCGGAGCTTAATGAAACAGCTATTTTACATCAGTTTTGAAAAAAACACTTTAAAATAGGTTATAATACACTTAATATAAATTTTCATTCTTAAGATTCTTACGCATATATACTATGCACAATAAATATAGCAATTTTTTTGTATGTATCAGATCCACCATATTAGGAGTTTATTGTCACTTTACTGCATAAAGATACAAAGGCCGATCATTCGAGAAGGACTGGCAGGTAAAACATTCAAGATTTTTCAATCGTAGCGTCTGAACTACCGTGACGTCAGTTTTTATGACCGTTGTATCTGAAGGACCTTTTTGATCATGTACAAAAGCCAAAACCATAATGAGGCGGCTGGTTTGCTGTTAAAATAAAGGAAAACGCTCTAAAACATTTGAATATGCTACGAGTATGAGGTTTACAAAGTTCGAAAATTTGACGTTTTCCCTTGTTTTTACGTTATCGTCTTAAAAAGTTGTTTCTAATCAGTATTTCTTGAATCCCTTTCGCGTGTATGATTGTTTGGTATTTACTAATATGATAACGTAAACAATTCAGAAAGAAAATTCTTCCCGGTTACTCAGCATAAGTCAAAAGTCTTCGACTAACGTCATCATTTTCTCACAATTACGTTACACTTCAATGAAGAAATTTCACAGATAAATTAATCATGTGTGACCTTTCATTTTAGCCTATTGGTTTTTCTCTGTTTTGATTTTGCATTGAACTGAAGCACCCGTGAATCATTGCTTATTGGACCAAATTATAACGTTTTAACGTCAATGGTGCAAGCTAAGATTCGTCAGTTGTTAAGCTTAACCATATCTTTTACACATTCAATAGCTTTGACAAGAAAACTGGGCATGAAAATGTTGAGAAAGACCGTACAAAAAATCACATGCTTGTCATTTTTATGTTGCTTTTCAATGGGTGCGAGTTTTGGCTGATGACCCCTTCTGCGCTTATCGCCTTTCCCCAATATCGTTTTTAAAGATGGCTTCTGTAATCCCATGGTATCTTAAGCTCCAAATACGGTTCCTTTCAATGCAATTTAATTTCGTTGAATGTTGCACTTCAGTAATGAGAAAAATTGCAAAAATATAAAAATTTGCTAAATTTATTTTGCATAGTATACATTTATTCGGATCACAAACGATTTATATTAATAAACACATGTAGCGCTAGTACAACTTCTTCAGCGTCTCAAAATGAATTAGTTTGTGCAGTCTGTTCAGAGCCAAAGCAACTTGAAAATCGGTAAATCTAAGAACAGATGGTTTGAGTGTCTAATATACTTACGTTTACTTTATGCTAGCTGTTTGACCACCTACCTGGTAAAGAGGTATATATAAATTGCTATCCGCTCGGATTTATTTTACTACTTGCATTATTGCTTTGTGTAATTATTTCCCATTTGGGGTCACGTAAGGTAAGTGGAACTTTATTTAGCCGCGGCACGATAAAAGCTACAATGTGGAATGTGCGCTCAGCGAATACTTTGATCAGCCTGGGCATCCGCCCAGTCTGATCAGAGTCTTTGCTGTACGCTTAAAGAGTAGCTAAGGGTCTAAGCTAGCTCTAGGTGGACAGCGAACTCTCTGATCAGACTGGGCATCACTTGGGCATCCGCCCAGTCTGATCAGACTTAAATAGTAGCTAAGGGTCTAAGCCAGCTCTATGCGGACAGTGAAGTCTCTGATCAGACTGGGCGGATGCCCAAACTGATCCGAGTCTTTGCTGGGCGCACATGTCACTTTTTTCGTGTCGCGGCTCATTTGTATCAGCTCCTTGCCTTTACACCATTTTGCACAGGCAATTATTTACTTCAGTAACACCATGTTCACTTACCATTAAATGGCCCAGTTGCAACAGTCAGTATACCAGTCAGACAGTAAACTATACCCAGTCCAATGGATAAACGAGATGTTTCCAACATATGAGCCGCGATGCGACAAAACCAACAAAGTGGTTGTGCGCCCAGCGCAGACTCAGATCAGCCTGGGCATCCGCCCAGTCTGATCAGAGTCTTCGATGTCCGCATGACGGTAGCTTAGTCCCTTAGCTACCCTTTAAGCGCTTAGCGAAGAGACTGACCAGACTGGGTGGATGCCCAGGCTGATCTGAGTCTGCGCAGGGCGCACAACCACATTGTTGGTTTTCTCATGTCGCGGCTCATATCTAGAATAACGACCGGTGCACTTGCAAGCAGGATGCCTTTAGAAAGTCCCAAAGCTGCACATGCAATGGTATTGGCTGTGAAATGTACATGTAAACCATTAAGGTAAATGGGTACCGCTTCTGGAAAGAGCTGGACTATTTTTATCCCCCCCCCCCACCTACAACTTCGAAGAAGTCGAAGAGGCATACTGGTTTGGGCCTGTCCGCCCATAACACTTTTTGGCAGCTGGGAAACTCAAGAACTGCTTATACTGAGATCTTGAAATATTATATACGCCACGTACACGATCTTTTTTTCTCCGCTGGATATGTCGTTCAGGAGTTTTCCCTTTTTCGACTTTCTTTTATATATATATTAGTAAATGACGTAACGAGTAATAACGTAACGTTTATTGTCACGATACACTGATGAGTTGGTACGAAATGCATTTGTTTTTGTGACGATTAAACAAAAAAAATAGCATGTGAAGTCTTTATCGATTTTAGCTATATATATATATATATATAGGGAGAAATGAGACAAACATCAAACAAAAATCTTCCCGGTAGCACTGGATCCAACAAATGGATTCAAAATGATTGAAATAAGTATATGGTAGGATTAAATCATCAACAGTGCAAAACAATATTTACTGAGCGCTTTCGGCTTTCGCCTTCTTCAGAGTTTACAGGTACAAGAAAAAAATCAAAATTTCAACATTTCTACAGGTAAATCAAGAAAAAACAAAATAATCATGAAAACGTTTCTCAATTTACTATTCAAATTCACATTAAACGACCAAAGAAATTGAAAAAAGGTCGTTTAACAAAGCAAAATTGCTACAAGGCGGCCGTTTCACGGCCCCAGTTCGAATTTGAAATTGCAAATGGCTGCCAAAATGAGAAAAATCGTATTATGCGATTTGTAGCGGTGTATTTATAGCGATATACATACATTCTGTATACTGGCCATTCAGCTATGATGCAAAACTCACCATGATGAAGGAAAAAGAGAATTTTACATGTAATTACATCGCTACAAAAGCAAGAGTGGAACACTGTATGTCTGGAATAATGCAAGATGCCCCTGCAGAAATAGACTGAAGGTGGGACCGAGGCTAATCTCCTTTGTTAATGCCGCTTGGATTCAAAGTGTTAAGACGACGTATCCAGTAGCTCTCACGACTTTTTCTGGCATTGTCTTTCCACTCTGAATTGCTTTCTAAGCAGCAAACAGAGGCATGACTGAGAAAGTCATGTCCTTGCAAGCAAAAGTGCTCAGCGGTAGGAGATCTTTCAAATCTCTTGTGTCTCCAGTCATCTCTGTGACCATTCATTCTGATATTCAGAGGGCCCTTGGTATGTTGGGGAAACCAAGGGCCCTCTGAATATCAGAATGAATGGTCACAGAGATGACTGGAGACACAAGAGATTTGAAAGATCTCCTACCGCTGAGCACTTTTGCTTGCAAGGACATGACTTTCTCAGTCATGCCTCTGTTTGCTGCTTAGAAAGCAATTCAGAGTGGAAAGACAATGCCAGAAAAAGTCGTGAGAGCTACTGGATACGTCGTCTTAACACTTTGAATCCAAGCGGCATTAACAAAGGAGATTAGCCTCGGTCCCACCTTCAGTCTATTTCTGCAGGGGCATCTTGCATTATTCCAGACATACAGTGTTCCACTCTTGCTTTTGTAGCGATGTAATTACATGTAAAATTCTCTTTTTCCTTCATCATGGTGAGTTTTGCATCATAGCTGAATGGCCAGTATACAGAATGTATGTATATCGCTATAAATACACCGCTACAAATCGCATAATACGATTTTTCTCATTTTGGCAGCCATTTGCAATTTCAAATTCGAACTGGGCCCGTGAAACGGCCGCCTTGTAGCAATTTTGCTTTGTTAAACGACCTTTTTTCAATTTCTTTGGTCGTTTAATGTGAATTTGAATAGTAAATTGAGAAACGTTTTCATGATTATTTTGTTTTTTCTTGATTTACCTGTAGAAATGTTGAAATTTTGATTTTTTTCTTGTACCTGTAAACTCTGAAGAAGGCGAAAGCCGAAAGCGCTCAGTAAATATTGTTTTGCACTGTTGATGATTTAATCCTACCATATATATATATATATATATATATATATATATATATATATATATATATATATATATATATATATATATATATATATAATATATAAAGGAATAACATTGTGAACATAATATCTATAAAACTGCTTAAGCTAGGATACCGATATTTTGCAAACGTTTACAGATCAAATATAGATAGAATGATTAACTTTTGAGCCTATTTCGTAAATTTTCAGTTCAGTAAATCCCCGTTTTTGGACATAGGTATATTATGTAGGAACAAGCTTGTGAACAAAATATCTGAAGAACCGCAGCTAGGATCCATATATACTCAGCGTCAATGAAAACGCACCAGTTTCGAAGTATGGCGTATGTAACAGACAATTCAAGAAAACTTTATAATTTGTCATTGAGATAAGATGTGTACAAACTGAACTTTTTTTCACCAGTAGGCGCTCTCATGCGCAACGTCAAAAGTGACGTTCTTGAAAACTGTCGACATCAAACCACACAGTTAAAGCGTAATAAATCCACATTCCGTGATCTGCAAGAAACTTAATTGCCAGTATAGCGTTCTTTGAAAATGTCTGTTGACATACAAATGGTTATATGCTATCTAATAATGACGTAATTAGGCAAATAAGGGTGACGTTTTACATGTAACGTCATACTCAGTCTCGATTATTAGTTGGTGTTTGTTTCGCAAAACGTCTGAAATTTATTTTCCACAACCAATCTCAACATTTTGGCTCGAAAAAGGTAACGTTTTTAGCTTCAGTTCCTTTCGTATGTCCATTGTTTAATGAACGTGACAATTAAGTGACGTTCGACTCTAATTCAGCTTATTGCATGCGGCTTTCTGAATTTCTTTTCTATGGCGATTTGTAAGGCTATCTATTTACTAGCAAATGCTACCAACAAAGAATTTCTACAATATGGAATTCATACTGGTTTGCCAGGTTTCTTGATTTCAGAGCTTACGTAACGCCACAGGCTCAGAGCGTATGCTTTGGCTTAATTTTATCATTGGTGTAATAACATAGCTCAAAATAGCAAATATATGATGTAACTACAGTATTGTCATGAATTTGAAGAATATATATGGCATTATAAGACTGGTGCGTTTTCATTGATGCTGAGTATATTTGGCATACAGTTACAGACTCAGGTGTAAATGAGCCTATTAACTTTTGAGCATATTTTCTGTTGAATTATTCCCTTTTTTGGACACAGCATTTTGTCATTTTTTACAATATATATGGTTAACTAATGGGCAGATGATGACATTTTGGTTCCAATGTTAAGGTCATTCTTTGACCTTTATTAAATATCAATGAGAAATCAATATTAGAATATGCAGTTGTCAAAAGCCACTTGGCCAATTGAAGCACATTTCATGTGAAATTTCAACGGTGCATTAAAACAAAATTTAACTAAATGGTATGGTCACATGACCACGATTGCCCCTATGCCCATATTTGTCAAAACATTTAAGTTTTCTACTCCAGAGCTGACTGCTGATAACCATGAAACTTGGTAGGTAGCCCACAACATATTATTGTGTGCTGTCATTCTAATAAGGCTAACATCTTTCAAGCCTATTTGAGCCGCGATACGAGAAAACCAACAAAGTAGAATGTGCGCCCAGCACACTCAGATCAGCCTTGGCATCCACCCAGTCTTATCAGATTCTTCTCTTTCCGCATGAGGTTAGCTCAGATTCTTTGCTACCCATTCAGCGCAAAGTGGAGACTGATCATTCTGAGCAGATGCCCAGGCTGATCTGAGTCTGCGCTGGATGCACATGCCGCTTTGTTGGTTTTCTCGTGTCGCAGCTCGTTTTGTTGTCAAGATGTTCACTACGAGTAAGAAAATGCAGCTGACAAGATGAATAGCAACTACTCATATGCGCTGATTCTAAAGTGAGTATATGATGGATGGATGACTTGCGATTTTACGTCCTTTTCAACAGTATTTCAGTAATATCAGGACGATGGGACGGTGATAATGAAAGGCTGTGTGCAATGGAACCCCGTTTACGGTTGGAAAGATTCTCGCCTCAAGCGGGATTCGAACCCGGTCCGCTAGATCAGTAGGCCAGCGCTTAACCCACTGAGCTACCGGGGCTCCTAAAGTGAGTATAAATTAGATAAAATGCTTTTATCATGAATCTTCGTACCTGTAATATCATTGGTTAGAGTCATAATAATCATTCCTATTATCGACCCAAGAGATCCAATTAGAGGCGCAACTGTCGTGCTTAGCCCACGTATCTGTTTGACGAAGCCGGTCATCAACCGTCCTAGAATGCTCACTGCATTTAAAACCATAACAGCTGTCAAAGTTTGATGTTGTTCTAAGCCATTAGATTCCAATATATCAAATACCAGTATCTGGAATAGATTAACAGACTGAAAAGCTAAAGCGAAACCTAAAAGGGCAGCTTGAAACGGTTTATTTGTTATTGTGTTTTTGACGTTCGCAATCATATCGTTTACTACTTCCTTTATCGTTTGTACATCTAGTGAGTGTTTCTTAGTTGTTGATCTAGATCTGTTTTCTTGAATCCACAGAAATGATATTGGAATGCCATTCATTGTTAATCCACTCAGCAACAGAAATGTTCCTCCAAGACCAAAGGTACGATAAAACCAAGCAAGTATATAAGGATATCCCATGGCCCCAACTCCTGCTGCACTGTTGACCACTGAAAGAGCAATCATTCTTGTTCGGCCACTGAAACATTGACTTGCAGCCTGGTTGGCACTTAGTTCTAGAAATGACAATCCAAAACCTGTTATTGTAGAAAAAAGAACATGACTAAAGATGAAGCAACACTGAACAGCAACAGTCACAAAAGCATAAAAGAAAAAGAAAATTGAGCCGCGACACGAGAAAACCAACAAAGTGGCATGTGCGCCCAGCGAAGACTTAGATCAGAGTCTTCACTGTCCGATTGCAGATAGTTTAGACACTGAGCCACTCTTTAAGCGCACCGCGAAGAGTCTGATGCAAAGGCTGATCTTAGTCTTCGCTGGGCGCATGTGCAACCTTCAAAATTTGTTGGTTTTGTCGTTACGCGGTCATTAATTTCGATACTGCGACAGAAGCCGACCGAAATCAATAAATGATCTGCAGTAAAATTTCCAACTGCAACAAACAGGGCGAACTTTCAGTCTTTACTTCTAAGTAGTTTCATTATTAAGCATCAACCCGGCTGCAAAAGACCACTTCCGTTCTTGTTAGCGTCCGGTTAGATAGTTTTTAGTCACGGTGCAAATCCTGACAAAGCCATCTTAGCAATATATCTTGATGAAGATCAGAGCGATATTCTTAGGAAATTTGTATGATGGCTGTGAAAGCGACGCTGAGTTACTCCCACCTCACCTTAAACGTTACTACGAATACAGTTAGACGGTATGATACTTACCGGAAACAAACCCAACTGACAGAATCAAAAATAGATTAATGTTGGCAAATGAGGACAACAGTAGCCCGCTCGAAAACAAGACAGTTCCCACTGCACCACACACGAAAGGTCCCGTCTGTTGAACTCTCACGCCAACAAACACAGCTGGAAATTATGACACAGTGCATTTAATGGTATATGTCCAGTCACTCTCTTTCTCCCACTGCTAATTGCCCATTCTTTTAACCCATTTCTGCCAAATGGACTATTCTGTCCTTATATATTGGATGAGTCCATTTTTATTCAAGGGATGTCTGGTTAAGTTTATTGTCAGCCCGCATAGTAGGAAAGGGCTATAGAAATGACCCTCGTCTGTCCATGTGTCCGTAAGTGCGTCCGTCCGTCCGTTCGTCTGTCCATTCGAAATCTTATGTACGTAGCTGTTCCCACATCTTTCATAGGAATGCTTTCATAGTAGGCATTTTATCTTTATGGATTTTTTGGGATCGGGCAATATTTGAGTCTAACAAAGCCTCCGAATTAGCCAATCCTCATATGCTATGCCATCAAAGGACCGGGGGTAGAATAGTACCAATCCAGGGATCGCAGATTCGGTCCTTCCTCGTTTCTTTCGGATAGTGGGGGGAGGGGAGGGTCGGGCCATGCTGCTGGTTATAACGTCCAGTGCCAGGACCCGGGGCGTCCTACTTATTTGGATAAAAGTAGTACTAGACTCTACCGTGCTTGCTGCGGGGGTCGTTAGAATGTTTTTCTCTCATATTTCATTTCTCTTTTCTTTCGGCCCGATATAGCCTGAAATACTGCCTCAAAGGGCCGTTAACCCCAAAACAACCCACCAACCAACAAAATTTTGTTTCAGATTAGACTTTAAACCAAGGTCCATCTCCATATGACATACGTGTTGGTGGGACATAAAACTCAAATCCAGTCACTCATTCGCCCCCCCTACCCAACCTCCCCCCCCCCTCCCCCTCTCCAAACCGGCAACCACAAAAAAGGTAAAATATCAATCCGTCTTTAAAATTATGCAATATACGATATGCCTTTATGAACATTATTGATCCTTTACAGTAATTTGAAATAAGGACAAAGGTTCACTGAGTCACATTACTAAACCTGATCACATATGTAATTGAATATGCCTGTATAAGACAAGTTTACCTCTGTCTGCAAGGTAGTGAGGTCCTATCAGTATGAATCGTTCTGCGTCTTTTTTGATGTGTGTGTGTGTGTGTGTGTGTGTGTGTGTGTGTGTGTTTTTGTGTTGTTTTTCTTTAAATCAACAAAAAACAATAAACCTCACACATACACAAACACACTCACTGAAATAAAAACATTTACTTGTCCAAATCGTAAGAGGTAGGCCGCTGTGCATGAATGGATCAAAAGAAAACTTGCCAAAAGAAGTTTTCTAAATGAGGATGTACGAGTATTAGGCGCAGAATGCTACGCCTCGCCTGTCACAAAACAGAAATGGATCTCAAAAGTTGACAAAAGTTAGCCCTTAAAGCGCCAAAAATGAAAATTGTTGAATTGGCAAACAGTGTAGATCCAGATGAGGTTGCTCATCATGAGCCACCTCATATGAATATTTACTGTTTGCGCCCTAGTGTTCGAATTCTCAATATGATATCGCTTGGATGGGACATTTTTTGAAATTCTGCAGACGTAAATTTTGTCGTCTGCTTTTTGGCGCATTAAGGGTTAATGCCGCCGACACAAATCTGTATAATAGTAAATGACCACCTGAACATAGTCCTACACCAAAGAAGACTGACTGTATCGTAGCGGTAACTGCACGATTTTCACCAAATTCTGCGAGTATATATGGGAAGAGGGCTCCAAAAGCATGAGTCAAACTGTTGAGAAGGAGCATCATAATATTTGTCGATACGAAGACGATCCATTGGTTTACCAGATATTGTGGCTCTTTGTTGTTATTACTTGTTGGAACCTGAAAGAAACTGATTTCATAACCCTTAAAACCGCCAAAATGCAGACTACAAAATTGATGTCTGTAAAGTTATAGAAATGTTTCGTTCCAAGGCGCGGAGTATATCATATTGTTTTGACGAAGCTATATCATATCGAGTCGGGTAACTTCGAACAGCGGGTAAATTCGGACATACCATTGCAAACATTGAAAATCCAGATAAGACGGCTCATTATGAGCCGTCTCATCAGGATTTTCACTGTTTGTCCAGTTATTTTTGTTTTAATTCCAAACAACTGACATATAAAGGAAACAATGTCACTGTCCGATTTTACCTGCTGTCTGAATTTACCTGGCTTTACCCTAGAGGGCAAACAATATGTAGATCTAGATGAGGCGGTAGGATCCACACTGTTCGCCAATTCAACTATTTCATTTTTGGCGCTTTAAGTGTTAAACGCACTACTTTGCCTTAGAAGACCTGTAGGAACAGACAACTGCAAAATGTTGGGTTATAACTTCACTACAAATATACTAACAAGACGCTCAAAAGGACATAACGTGGAAAACTCTTTAGAAAGATGACACAGATCCATACCAAAGTTGAACAATCTCGGAATAACTGACAGAGAGTTTGTGTTGCTTTTACAGGCACCTATTAATCAGTTCGGCTGGCACAGAGGCTCCCTAGCTCAATGGAAATTATAGAAAAATGCTAGCCATTTTCTATAAATGCAGTGTTGTTGTTGTGTTATTGTTTTACGTCCACGGTAAACAGCTATGGTTATGTCGGGACGGTCAGTTCTACTAACCACACTTTTCCCGGGCAGGCTTAGACCTCCTAAGCGTTAACCAGTACTAAGTGCACATACTTTCGCCGGTTACTGACAACTGCCCTTCTTGAATCAGCGGAAATGAAACGGAAGCAAATGTCCGGACCGGGTATTAAACCCAGGACCTCTGGCTCATGAGTCAGACGCACTACCGACTGTGCTACGCGGCTCCGCAAGATGAGGACTGATGACAAACCACCGTAAACACTCTAAATAGTGGCACACTAAATAGAGGATCTTACATGAATGTTCATGAATTATTGAATTTATTAAACGAGTTGGGGAAAAAGATAAGATGCGAGGCTATGCCGAGCATCCTATCGGTTTTCTCCAACGAGTATAATAAATTCAGTAACACATGAATACGAATGCAAGATTCTATTTATGATATGAAACTAAAATCGCATTTTTATTAGTAAATTTTGCACTAAATCGGCACGATTTCGCCATTAGAAAACGTGACGTTCTTATGGACGTCAACGCATAACGTTACGATGTTATGTGCATAGTCAATCCACTAGTGGATTATCGTATTAAATGCATGGCTTGATTACACTCTCAGATTCGACGTCATATGATAAAATGATAAGCGTTATTGTCCTAACATGGAGCAGTTTGGTTTATAGGCTTTGCTCCGACCTTTATGGCCCAGTACTTAGAGTTTTTACGGCACTACAAAATCTGACTGCCCAAGCTAAAGAAATCTGGTAGCTGAACTACAGTGGGTCCGGCCAACAGACTCAACCGTGGCTCAATGCAGTCTGTCGCTTAGCATCCAAGTTATTTAGTAAAATTGTTTTGTAACAGTAAATGTTCTGAAAAATAAGATATCCTAAGTTTACTACTTAAGTTCCTACTTAATTTATGAATCATGTCACCATAAAACTACGGTTCCTATATGCATAGCTGCAGAAAATTTTCGATCTCACATACAGTATACGCGATAACTTTCGCGGTGTTCCATTTTTCGCGTTATTTCGCGGTCACTTAGAAACTGCGAATATTAAAACCGCGAAATTTCCTTTTTCTTACAAAGGATCATCAGTAGACATAGCGTCCATATATTTTGTTTCTGTTTGCTTCGGTAAAGTCTGGTACTTTTCATTTGAGCCAGTTCTTTCATTAACCTGCGGCCGCAGGTTAATGAAAGAAATAGCTCAAATGACTATCAAGCAATTTTGATTTTGCGCATGTTGCTAACCCCCAAATGTAAAAATCGCGAAAGGATCAGTCTCTATAAGGCCCTTTTCATGGCTAAAACCGATCTTCTTTAAACGTTATATACTTTAACTGATATGTATTGACTGTCTTATGCCCCTATTCCACACAGACCACGAATCCCACGAATCGTCACGAATTGATAAATTTTGAAATTCGTGGCGATTGTAAAATCTCTGGTCCAATTCGTGATGTTCTACGATTCAGATACGATACAAGTACGATAGGGTTACGAATATTCGTGGGATTCGACTGGATTCGGCTGGACTCGCACGAATATTGTCAAGAATTCAGTACGATTTACAAGAATCTCTTTGGACATACTGCACGAACGTTTAGAACTAGTTACGAATCAGTTAAGAATACCCCGAATGCAGTTACGAATCCGGTACGAATAAAACTGAATTCGAGACTATTCTTGAAAATCCGTGGGATTTTCTCTCAGGATATGTATAAAAAGGCCCAAATTCTGATCAGACCCTTTGCTGTATGCACATATTAAGTATGAGTCATCAGCAAACTATGGCCACAAAATGAAGTTCTACCCACCAGGCACATGACCTCGTAACGACGTCGTACTAAGGTCACTGCAACGTAATGACGTCTCGTCGACGTCAGTAAGACGTCAGTTGCCCGCTGGATAGATAAATGCATGCGTTCAGACTCTTCACTGTGCGCAAATGCATCAAGGTGCGCATTCACGAATCCCCGAATGAGTTGAGAACACCTAAAAACGCCTCCGAATCGATTTCGATTCAGTTACGATGCCTAAGAATGCACTAAGACTGTGTTACGAATTAACTACGAATTTTTGGAATCGGGAATTCGTGGCCAAAATTTTGAACAGCTCAAAACTTTTGTCACGAATTCCCGATTGCTCAAGAGTTGCAAGAACTGACTACGAACATATACGATTCAGTTAAGAACTTCGCGAAGTGATTACGATTCAGCTACGAAATTTAAAATTTCTCAATTCGTGGCGATTCGTGGGATTCGTGGTCTGTGTGGAATAGGGGCATTATGGTGCAATACCAGATTGTTTGGTTCACTGGTTTTCACTGTATGCATGATTTAAATGGGTGGGGTAATTCCACCCCATTAAAAGTATAGATACAAAAATGCTATTTTTTCTATTCCAAGTCCATGCTTCAAAATGGTGGTTGCAATAGGAAAAGTACACTTCTGGACTTAAAAGATGATGATAATATTGTTCTCAAATTCATACCAGAATAGAGTTTATATTCGCTTGTAAGATGTACACCAATTTTAGTATTTTTTTGTTCTCCGACTTTACGAAAAACCACAACACGTTCACAGTTTTCAAGATTTTTTTAAAATCTTTTGCTATTATTATGTTGATATAATAGTCATTGCAGGCATATGTCAGAATCTATTTTATGATCATTAATATGAGAGTTATCTCCCCACGAAATTTGATTTTGTCCGTTTTTCAATATCAGCATGCATTTGTCATTCCATAGTACTCCAAACTCCATTTGGAAGTTAATAACACCTTGTGATGCAACTATTTGTTGATTTTTGTAGGCATTGGAGTTACTTTTGCATGCGACAATGTCATATTTTATGTAATTTTGAAAAAAGGATACCTTGCATCTGGAAAATTAACAAATTGCCAATGACTTACAAGCAGGGTTTGCTTAGTATTTGCAACCTCATTAAACTTATGCTAAATGCTTAAATTAAAGTCCTTATGGCCCATTCGTGTTTTTACGCTGGTTATTATTCATCTTCTTCAGAATTGCCAGACATAATCCATGTGTCAACAGCAGCATCTTTTAAATAATCAATGTGCATCTTGCTCGGTTTGGCTTCACTGAGTTGACTGAGGATGAACTCAGGGACCTGACAATGGGAATATACCAACTTAAACAGGCCAAATCCTACACGGATGAACACTTTGACGAAAAGGGATCATATGAGATAATGGCACACAAAGAAGATGACGGTGTTCTCAAAGCACAGATACGTTCTCGTCACACATCAAATAAAACATATAACTTGTGGGTTGAATACACTCAAGGGCTGAACCCAATCACTGGATGGTATTGTGGGTGCAGAAGTGGTGCTCACACCGTTGGGTGTTGTGCACATGTGGCTTCAGTGCTTTGGTATTTAGGATATTACCACAACGAAACAGAAAACAGTGAAGCCAAACCGAGCAAGATGCACATTGATTATGTAAAAGATGCTGCTGTTGACACATGGAGTACATCTAGCGATTCTGAAGAAGATGAATAATAACCAGCGTAAAAACACGAATGGGCCATAAGCATTTAGCATGAGTTTAAAGTCTCCATAGTCCTATCAGCGGTAAAAACGCCTAAACTCAAATCATTGTAAAAAGCAGTTCTACATTCACGTTTTGTAATAAAATTTGGGTTGGTGTCCCTATACTGAGTCATATAACTGACAAATAGTGGAGAAAATGAGTTTTTGAAAAATAACAAATCGCTCAACAAACTACAATTAATTATTTCCTGTTCTGGTTTCCCGTCCAGCAATACTATATAAACATAGGCGGGACAGTAATAGGGACTCCACGCCTGTACATTGTATTTTTACCATTTTATGAAATCGAAGGTAGGTCATTTTAGTTGCCAACTAAAATGACCCAAATAAGTTTTTAAACCCTTTTTATTCGAAAGTCAAGGATATTTTATTTGTTTAAAGCTGGCTAATCACGGTCATTTACGATGACGAAACTACAGTGAGAAGCTTGCAGCGATACCGCATGATAAAATTTTTCATGCTGATAGAGCAATGGGGCCTTTAATGAGGTTGCAAAATCTAAGCAAACCCTGCTTGTAAGTCATTGGCAATTTGTTGATTTTCCAGATGAGAGGCATCCTTTTTTCAAAATTACATAAATAGAGGATCTTACATGAGTGCTCATGTATTATTGAATTTATTAAACGAGTTGGGGATAAAGATAAGATGCGAGGCTTTGCCGAGCATCTTATCGTTTTCCCCAACGAGTTTAATAAATTCAATAATACACGAGCACGAATGCAAGATTCTATTTATCATATGACACTAAAATCGCATTTCATTAGCAAAATTTGCACTAAAACGTCACGATTTCGCCATTATAAAACGCGACGTTTTAATGGACGTCAACGTATAACGTTACGACGTAATTTGCATATTTAATCCACTAGTGGATTATCGTTTTTAATGCATGGCTTTATTACACTCTCAGAAGCGACGTCATATGATAAAATATGATATCGTCGCATGCAAAAGTAACTCCAATGCCTACAAAAATTAACAAATATTTGCATCAAAAGGTGTATTTAACTTCCAAATGGAGTTTGGAGTACTCATGAAATGACAAATGCATGCTGATATTGTAAAACGGACAAAATCAAATTTCGTTGGAAGATAACTCTCATATTAATGATCATAAAATAAATTCTGACATATGCCTGCAATGACTATTATATCAACATGATAATAGCAAAAGATTTTTAAAAAATCTTGAAAACTGTGAACGTGTTGTGGTTTTTCGTAAAGTCGGAGAACAAAAAAATACTGAAATTGGTGTACATCTTACAAGCGAATATAAACTCTATTCTGGTATGAATTCGAGAACAATATTATCATCATCTTTTAAGTCCAGAAGTGTACTTTTCCTATTGCAACCACCATTTTGAAGCATGGACTTGGAATAGAAAAAATAGCATTTTTGTATCTATACTTTTAATGGGGTGGAATTACCCCACCCACTTAAATCGTGCATATAGTGAAAACCAGTAAACCAAACAATCTGGTATTGCACCATAAGACAGTCAATACATATCAGTTAAAGTATATAAAGTTTAAAGAAAATCGGTTTTAGCCATGAAAAGGGCCTTATAGAGACTGATCCTTTAATGTTTGTGTTTTTGCCCCTAAACCGCGAAAATTTGAACCAGCGAAAATTACCGCGTATATATGTAGTATTAGATTGAGCCGCGTCATGAAACTTCCAAGAATGTGGAAGTTTTATTATGATTCTTCTCAAATATACAGGGTAATGAGACACCTCACTGCTGACTATATGGCTTGTGTCACTTCTAAAGATGGCTGATGTGACAAGCGAAGGCTCTGTGCAGTCTGTAATAAATGCATTCTGATCAGAGCCTGCGCTGGTCACCAATGACACATTGTTGAAAATCACATGATGTGGCTCATTTTATCAATCAATTCAGAGCTTCACAGATAAAATTTCGAAGGAGTTTGGTCCCAGCAGGCACACAAGGTAGATTCAATCTTGTGTCCCCAGTGGGGTCATCCCTGATATAGGTAAACGAACTTTAAAATTAAAATTTAATTTTCTGCAAGTGATTAACCAAACTAAAGCAATGTTATTCGACTCGTATGTACACACCGGGTAGGCGGCAATCGAAAACGCTCTTATCAATCGATTAATGCGGGACAAAAACCGTTTGAAACAGCGTTTTCGATTGCAAATTGGTGACAATTTGCAATCGAAAACGCAGTTTTTAATGGTTTTTTATCCGCGTTCGTCGACTGCATGAGCGTTTTCGATTGCCGCCTACCCGGTGTGATGTATAAAAACCATATTTTTGCAAAATAAATGCTTTGAAGGAAAAAAAAGTTGTGGAGTAATCACAAAACTCCTGGAGAGTGAACAAGCCAAAATTATGTTTGGCCACTTTCAGGTTTTGAGGTAAATCCATAAGTTTCTCTTGTAGAAAGCTGAAATATTTTACGCACATATGGGTCCAGGGTGTGGGATCACGTATTTTTTCACGTGACAGGGAATACTAGGAATTCCGGTGCAACGATCTGCTTCGTGGTTAGTTATTGTGTTTTCAAGACAACTTCTTTATTTTCGAATGCAGACTTATATAGAATGAAGCGCAGAGAATGCGTAAACGCAAGTTCTTTAAAGCTGCTGGTCTTATTTTTGTTATGCTCAGAGTTTAGAAATTTTCACTTCTAAAACAATCCTACTTTCGGTTTGGATTATTGAGGTACTAATAATGATGTCTTTATCAAAATTGGAATACACAGCTGGCAATACTTCTTTATTTCTGAATGCAGACTTACATAGAATGAAGCGCAGAGAATGCGTAAACGCAAGTTCTTTAAAACTGCTGGTCTTGTTTTTGTTTTGCTCAGAGTTAAGAAATTTTCACGTTTAAAACATTCCTACTTTCGGTTTTGGATTATTGCGGTACTAATAATGATGACTGGAATACACAGCTGGTTATACCAGTCTTCCCCGAGGGCATCTATGACAATGATTAGCATCGCGTGAAAAAGGCATCCAACGGCATAAAAAACAACAACAAGACAATGCTTTTTTGGACCTATAGAATTCTATATACTAGTTTTCCGGATAAATGTCCACTGAGGCATTGCACAAAACAGAACTGAATAGAATGTCACAACAGGTCACATATAGAAGGCATAAAAATAGAAGTTTACAAAACGACTAAAATAATAAGTGCAAGATGACGCATGTAAAGAAACGCTGAGACATGGGCGTACCGCAATAATCTAATCAGACACGTTCTAAGTTGACAGTACAGCTGCGTTTACACGGGCAAAGTTTCTGTGACAAAGACGGTCTGCCACAGAAAAATGTACTCGTGTAAATGCCAAAATATGACAATGTTTCTTGGACAAATATACATGTATATGGTAAAGTTACTTCGATAAATTAGATTTGTCCGTGTAAACGGAGAACTTTGCTAAAGATTATGTAACGAAGACCTTTGCTATAAGCATGGAAAATGTGACAAAGATTTTGTTTCATTCCTGTAGGTAACATTGACGAATAATATTTGGTCGTGTGAACACTGCAGCAAATATTTCATTGCCAAAGTTTGTTTGACAAAGCTTCTATGTCACGTTTTCTTTAACAAATAATCTGTTCCGTGTAAACGCAAAATGTTTGACATACTTTCTTTGTTAAAGTTTCTGTGACATAGAAACTTTGCTCGTATAAACGCGGCCTACACTGTATGTATTCGATTATAAAACGGAGATTTTTCCCCTTCAAAAACAGTCCCAAATATCTAGATCCGTCTTACAAAGCGGAGCTAGATCTAGATTTTTTGGGACTGTTTTGGAAGAGAAAACCCTGTGTATAACCAAATAACACGTCTGATTAACATACCGGTATTTAGGGTACTTTTAGCCGAAACAATAAGTTATGGCATTTGAAAGGCAAATTGGCGGGTTGAATTCTCAACAGAATCATATCTTAACTAAACTTACCGTTGTTTGTCCCATCTTTCTTTTATTCCAGAAACCGCTCATCCCATCTTAAAATTACTTCTTCTATCATCAAAACTACATGTTTAAAAATACCTGTTTAAAAAATTAGAATACTTTCTGATGTATATAAACGTCTCTGACCCATAAGGGCAAACATAGGCAAGTCGGCATATTTCGTCAATTTTCGACAAACATCGTAGTCTCTCTTCGAAGTTATAAAACCTGAGAATAATCTCAAACTCAAAATAAAGCACACTGATTGGCTACTTCCGAGCATGTGCTCGGAAGCAGCAAATCAGTGTGCTTTGTTTTGAGTTTGAGAAATTACTCAAGTTTTATAACCTCGGGGCCTGGTTTCACACGGATTCTAGACAAACATTGTATCTGCTTTCACACCGGCTGTCACCAAACATTGCATCTCCTGTGGCCAGCTTCATTTCACACAGGCTGTTGACAAATATCCTACCTGCATCGCATCTGCTGTTGCCAACTTCGTTCTATCCTGGCTCTAATAAAAATCGGATCTGCTGTTGCCAACTTCGTTTCATCCCGGCTCCCAACATACATTGCATCTCCTGTTGCCAACTTCGTTTCACCCTGAGAATGTACTAAAGTTTTATAACCTCGGGGCCTGGTTTCACACAGATTCTAGACAAACATTGTATCTGCTTTCACACCGGCTGTCACCAAACATTACATCTCCTGTGGTCATCTTCATTTCACACAGGCTGTTGACAAATATCCTACCTGCTGTGGCGAACTTATTTCGTTCCTCATCGGTAATCAACAAACATCGCATCTGCTGTTGCCAAGTTCGTTTCATCCCGGCTCTCAACAAACATCGCATCTGCTGTTGCCAAGTTCGTATCATCCCGGCTCTCAACAAACGAACAAACTTCGTTCTACCCTGGCTCTAATAAAAATCGGATCTGCTGTTGCCAACTTCGTTTCATCCCGGCTCCCAACATACATTGCATCTGCTGTTGCCAACTTCGTGTCACCCTGGCTCTTAACAAATATCGCATCTGCTGTTGCCAACTTCGTTTCACCCTGGATCTCATCAAACATCGCATCTGCTGTGGCCAACTTCGTTTAATCCCGGCTCTCAACAAACATCGCATCTGCTGTTGCCAACTTCATTTCACCCTGGATCTCAACAAACATTGCATCTGCTGTTGCTAACTTCGTTTCACCGTGACTATCAACAAACATCGCATCTGCTGTTGCCAACTTCGTTTCACCCTGTCTCTCAACACACAGCGCATATGCTGTTGCCAACTTGAACGGTTTCATCCCGGCTCTCAACAAACATCGCATTTGCTGTTGCCAACTTCGTTTCATCCAGGCTCTAAATAAACATCGCACCTGCTGTTGCCAACTTCGTTTCACCCTGGCTCTCAATAAAATCGCTTCTGCTGTTGCCAACTACGTTTCACCCTGGCTCTCAACAATAACCGCATCTGCTGTTGCCTACTTCGTTTCATCCCGGCTCTCAACAAACATTGAATCTCATGTTGCCAACTTCGTTTCACCCTGGCTTTCAACATATATCGCATATGCTGTTGCCAACTTCGTTTCACCCTGACTCTCAACAAACATCGCATCTGCTGTTGCCAACTACGTTTCACCCTGGCTCTCAACAAATATCGCATCTGCTGTTGCCTACTTCGTTTCCCATCGGCTCTCAACAAACATTGCATCTGCTGTTGCCAACTTCGTTTCACCCTGGCTTTCAACATACATCGCATATGCTGTTGCCAACTTCGTTTCACCCTGGCTGTCAACAAACATCGCATCTGCTGTTTCCAACTTCGTTTCATACCGGCTGTCATCAACCATCGCATCTGCTGTTGTCAACTTCGTTTCACATTGGCTCTCAACAAACATCGCATCTAGTGTTGCAAACTTCGTGTCACCCTGGCTCTCAGAAAACACCGCATCTGCTGTTGACAAATTCGTATTAACCTGGCGCTCAACAAACATCGCATCTGCTGTTGCCAACTTCGTTTCACCCCGGCTCTCAACAATAACCGCATCTGATGTTGCCTACTTCGTTTCATCCCGGCTCTCAACAAACATTGAATCTCATGTTGCCAACTTCGTTTCACCCTGGCTTTCAACATATATCGCATATGCTGTTGCCAACTTCGTTTCACCCTGACTCTCAACAAACATCGCATCTGCTGTTGCCAACTACGTTTCACCCTGACTCTCAACAAATATCGCATCATTCTGCTGTTGCCTACTTCGTTTCTCATTGGCTCTCAACAAACATTGCATCTGCTGTTGCCAACTTCGTTTCACCCTGGCTTTCAACATACATCGCATATGCTGTTGCCAACTTCGTTTCACCCTGGCTGTCAACAAACATCGCATCTGCTGTTTCCAACTTCGTTTCATACCGGCTGTCATCAACCATCGCATCTGCTGTTGTCAACTTCGTTTCACATTGGCTCTCAACAAACATCGCATCTAGAGTTGCAAACTTCGTGTCACCCTGGCTCTCAGAAAACACCGCATCTGCTGTTGACAACTTCGTATCAACCTGGCGCTCAACAAACATCGCATCTGCTGTTGCCAACTTCGTTTCACCCCGGCTCTCAACAAACACCGCATCTGCTGTTGCCTACTTCGTTTCATCCCGGCTCTCAACAAACATTGAATCTCATGTTGCCAACTTCGTTTCACCCTGGCTTTCAACATATATCGCATATGCTGTTGCCAACTTCGTTTCACCCTGACTCTCAACAAACATCGCATCTGCTGTTGCCAACTACGTTTCACCCTGGCTCTCAACAAATATCGCATCTGCTGTTGCCTACTTCGTTTCCCATCGGCTCTCAACAAACATTGCATCTGCTGTTGCCAACTTCGTTTCACCCTGGCTTTCAACATACATCGCATATGCTGTTGCCAACTTCGTTTCACCCTGGCTGTCAACAAACATCGCATCTGCTGTTTCCAACTTCGTTTCATACCGGCTGTCATCAACCATCGCATCTGCTGTTGTCAACTTCGTTTCACATTGGCTCTCAACAAACATCGCATCTAGTGTTGCAAACTTCGTGTCACCCTGGCTCTCAGAAAACACCGCATCTGCTGTTGACAAATTCGTATTAACCTGGCGCTCAACAAACATCGCATCTGCTGTTGCCAACTTCGTTTCACCCCGGCTCTCAACAATAACCGCATCTGCTGTTGCCTACTTCGTTTCATCCCGGCTCTCAACAAACATTGAATCTCATGTTGCCAACTTCGTTTCACCCTGGCTTTCAACATATATCGCATATGCTGTTGCCAACTTCGTTTCACCCTGACTCTCAACAAACATCGCATCTGCTGTTGCCAACTACGTTTCACCCTGACTCTCAACAAATATCGCATCATTCTGCTGTTGCCTACTTCGTTTCTCATCGGCTCTCAACAAACATTGCATCTGCTGTTGCCAACTTCGTTTCACCCTGGCTTTCAACATACATCGCATATGCTGTTGCCAACTTCGTTTCACCCTGGCTGTCAACAAACATCGCATCTGCTGTTTCCAACTTCGTTTCATACCGGCTGTCATCAACCATCGCATCTGCTGTTGTCAACTTCGTTTCACATTGGCTCTCAACAAACATCGCATCTAGAGTTGCAAACTTCGTGTCACCCTGGCTCTCAGAAAACACCGCATCTGCTGTTGACAACTTCGTATCAACCTGGCGCTCAACAAACATCGCATCTGCTGTTGCCAACTTCGTTTCACCCCGGCTCTCAACAAACACCGCATCTGCTGTTGCCTACTTCGTTTCATCCCGGCTCTCAACAAACATTGAATCTCATGTTGCCAACTTCGTTTCACCCTGGCTTTCAACATATATCGCATATGCTGTTGCCAACTTCGTTTCACCCTGACTCTCAACAAACATCGCATCTGCTGTTGCCAACTACGTTTCACCCTGGCTCTCAACAAATATCGCATCTGCTGTTGCCTACTTCGTTTCCCATCGGCTCTCAACAAACATTGCATCTGCTGTTGCCAACTTCGTTTCACCCTGGCTTTCAACATACATCGCATATGCTGTTGCCAACTTTGTTTCACCCTGGCTGTCAACAAACATCGCATCTGCTGTTTCCAACTTCGTTTCATACCGGCTGTCATCAACCATCGCATCTGCTGTTGTCAACTTCGTTTCACATTGGCTCTCAACAAACATCGCATCTAGTGTTGCAAACTTCGTGTCACCCTGGCTCTCAGAAAACACCGCATCTGCTGTTGACAACTTCGTATCAACCTGGCGCTCAACAAACATCGCATCTGCTGTTGCCAACTTCGTTTCACCCCGGCTCTCAACAAACATCGAATCTGCTGTTGTCAACTTCGTTTAATCTCGGCTCTCAACAAACATCGCATCTGCTGTTGTCAACTTCGTTTCATCCCGGCTCTCAACAAACATCGCATCTGCTGTTGCCAACTTCGTTTCACCTTGGATCTTTACAAACATCGCATCTGCTGTTGCGAACTTCGTGTCACCCTGGCTCTCAACAAACATCGCATCTGCTGTTTCCAACCTCGTTTCATCCTGGCTCTTAACAAACATCGCATCTGCTGTTGCCAACTTCGTTTCTCCCTGACTATCAACAAACATCGCATCTGCTGTTGCCAATTTCGTTTCACCCTGTCTCTCAACATACATCGCATATGCTGTTGCCAGCTTGAATGGTTTCATCTCGGTTCTCAATAAACATCGCATCTGCTGTTGGCAACTTCGTTTGATCCAGGCTCTCAACAAACATCGCATCTGCTGTTGCCATCTTCGTTTCATCCCGGCTCTCAACAATCATCCCATCTGATGTCAGCTTAGTTTCACATTTTTCACCGGCTCTTTAGAGACATCTTATTTGCTGTTGTCAACTTCGTTTTGCACCGGTGGTCAGCAAACAGCGCATTTTCTGCTGTTGCCAGATTCGTTGCATCTCGACTCTCATCACTTCATCCCGGTTGTCAGCAAATATCGTTTCTGCAGTTGCCAAACTCGCTTCACACCAGCTCTCGACTAGCATCGCATCTGCTGTTGCCTACTTCGTTTAACACCGGCTGGCCGTTGTGAAAGGAACGTGGAACGGTAGATCATATGTTTGTCTATATCCCGCTGGGGTGCTACGACACTATACGATGCTTTGCGATGTTTGGCGGAATTTACCGATTTGCCTGCAGTTGTCATTTTAGTCTCAATCCTTTAACTAAGAAAAAAAAGTATCTATGTCAACAAAGAAAAAATTGTTGCATTTTTATCCATAGAAAAACAGGAACACATTTTGGAAACAGCGTTGAAAACATTGCACATTGCGAATTTCTTTAGGTTTGCGGGTAAATCTGTAATGACACACTGGTAATTTGAGTTACCGTAATAAAAAAAGTAACGCGGCCACCACGTATCCTGAAATTTCCAAAACTCGGTGGATGTCATTGGCGGATTGACAAATATTGCCGGCACTTAGCTTGCTTCCCTGAAAGAAGCAGTCTGATCTGGTCTGCACTGGTTTAAAGGGTCTTTTGTCCCCATTATTTGAGATGAGTACAGTAATATAAGTTTTATTCTTTTTTTATTAAGGTGCATGGGTTTACCGTCAGGTGCAACACGTATACCATTTTCTTTTTTGCCAGCCTTCTCAGTGGAGATTAATTCTAACAGAAATATAAAGCTCTTCTAAGAGATCCTCTCCTGTAAGAGTAGACTCCGTTTTGGAAGGGCTTAACAGGAAATCACAAAACTTGTTTCCCTTTGTAAAATGGAGAAAAACAGGAACGTGTAACCATGTATCTTAAAAAGAGATTGGTTCTCCCTTCTCGCATGAAACAGAACGGGAAAAACGTCATTCATTACGTTTGTCATCCATAGCGTTAAGGTTATGAACTTTTTTCTAAGTTTCGTTGATACACAACAACACGGGGTTTCATGCCTTTCCACAATTTTTTTCCAGAGGAAGACAACTTTTTGTTGTATCTTTCGCTTTGGTTCCCTGGACCACAAAGCTATTCCAAAATGGGGACAACTCACAAATTTACTCTTAATGGAGCAAAACCTGTCCTTTAACAGTAGAGCCCTATCGAACAGAAGATTGAAAATGTTGTTTCCCCTGTTGGTATATCCATTTACCTAGATTAGGTAATGAGCCCGACACGAGAAAACCAACAAAATGATTGTGCGCACAGAACACACTCAGTTCAGCCTGGGCATCGGCCCAGTCTGATCAGACTCTTTGCTGAGCACTCAAAGGGTAGCCAAGGGACTAAGCTACCTTCATGCGGACAGGGAAGACTCTGATCAGACTGGGCTGATGCCCAGGCTGATCTGAGTCTGCGCTGGGCGCACAACCACATTGTTGGTTTTGTCGTGTCGCTGCTCAAATAAAATGTAACTGAGATTGAAATTAAGACCTGTAACAGCTTAAATAGAAACCAATCCAGCCATCTAACAAAAATATGTACCTCACTGTACAACACAAATGTTGATATGCGTAATTAGGTCATTACTTGAACTATTATAATTCATAATTTACATTTCACAACTATACCACCATCAGTCATATGTACAAATAATGAAGTGTGAAGAGAAGTTAATGACTATGTGATGTTGGAACTATGAAGTGTCATGTTTGAAGTCAAACTTATGAACCGAGAAGTCTGATGTTTAAACTATGAGGTATGGACTATACAGTACGATTTTTGAACTGTGAAGTGTGAACTATGAGGTGTGAAGTATGAATTGTAACGGTTAAACTATGAACTATGAAGTGCATATGAAGTATGCAGTATTGTGTTATCCTTTAACGTCCACGGTAAACAGCTATAATCATGCCGGGACGGTCAGTTTACCTAACCATACTATTCCTAAGCAGGGTTTTACCTCCTAAGCGGTTAACCAGTACTAAGTGTACTTACTATCACCAGTAGCTGACAACTACCCTTCTTGATAAAGTATGTAGTGTAAACTGAGAAATGTAAAGTATGAACTGTGAAATACGAACTGATTGTGAAGTATCAATTCTGAATCATAAAGTGTGAGGTACGAACTATAAACTGTGAATTATAATCTATTAAGTGACAAGCATGATGTGTGAAGTACAAACTATAAATTAAAAAGTGCAAAGTACAGACTATGAACATGAACTATAAAGTACGAATAAAACTGTGAACTGTGAATTTCGAACTATGAAACATCAAATGCGCTTAAAATTTGAGGTATGAATTGTGAAGTATGGACTGTGAAGTGTGCAGCATGAACAGTGAACTATGAACCAACTTTGAAGTGTCGAATCTGTTGTATAAAGTATTTAAGTGAGATGTACGAACATTTAAGTGTGATGTACAAACTATAAACTGTGGTGTATGGACGATGAAGTATTAAGTACGAAGGACGAAGTTTTGCCTATTAGTTATGAAGTATTTAAGACTGTACAGTTCAAACTTCAAAGTCCAAGAAAAAGTTCATACTTGAACCTTCTCGGTTCATACTTCATAGCTCTAATATCAAAGTTTATACATTCACATCAGAGTTCATACGTCATACTTCGCAGGTCATAAATACTTCACAGTTTCAGTTCATGTGCACGCTTTTAAACTTCGTATCTTATTTTAAAATTTTCAATCTTTATAGAGCTCAAACTGATGGCATCCAAATCTGTTATTACGAACGATGACCTATAAACTGTAGACTGAGAAGTATCAACTGTGCCTATGAATAACCGTTCATAGGATGAGGAATATGTAAAGCATGAACTATGCAGTGTGTATTCACCACCGATATATTTCATAAAGATTAAATGTACACTGATGCGGATAATATAAAATGTTTACATAAGTAATATATAGTCTCGTTTCTAAAAACGGCAGGATAACGTTGTTTAGAAATGCCCGAGGTCAAATTTTCCATCAGCATCCACGGAAAACAGACTTTACAAAACCATGCCATTTACAATTATATGGAGAAAAAAAACTCAAAATTTACTTCGACAGCAACAGACCTATCGTAAAGGAACGATCAGCACATTTATCAAAACTGCATCTGTCACCAGCCACTTTCTCGAGTTTTGGCTTTGTCACTAGAAATTCTACGAATATTGGCTAGTGACTGACGTCTGTCACTAACCACTCCATATAAAACAATTTACCACATTTAGCTCACCTGAGCCAGCGGCTCTAGGGGAGCTTATAGGATGGTAAGGCTCCGTCGTCCGTCTATGGGGCGGCGGAACGAAACTTTGTTCAAACAGTCCTGGTCACATGACCAACATGGCCGCCATGCCCATATATTGTAAAAACCTTTAAAAATATCTTTCTCCAGAACCAATAGGCCGATGGCCTTGAAACTTAGTATGTGGCATTGTTTGCGCGAGTACTACCAAAATTGTTCAAAGTATGACCTTGGGTTGTCTATGACCTTTTTTACAGCAAGGTCAAATTTGCTTTCTGTAGTTTTTAAATGGGAAAATGCTAGAACATAAGATTTCTTAGAAACTATTGAAGATTTTGACCTGAAAAGTAGTATATACAGTCATCTTAATGAGCAAAAGAAAGTTTTGTGCATACAAGAGGTCAAGGTCATTCTATGACCTTTGATCCTGGTCTCTCATATTTTGACAATTTCACATATCTCCTCAATAGCCACCGGTCAAATTGTAACCAAATTTCATACAGAGCCTCTAGAGAGTGTGGGAATGAAATATTATTCAAAGGTTCTGGGTCACATGATCAACATGGCCGCCACGCCCATATATGGTAAAAACATTTAAAAATTTTCTTCTCCAGAACCAGTAGGCAGATGGCCTTCAAACTTGGTATGTAGCATCAGGTACACGTGTACTACCAAGATTGTTCAAATTATGACCCTCGGTTGAACTAGACCTTTTTCTGTAAGGTCAAAATTGCTTATGTAGCTTTTATATGAGAAATGGTAAAACACAAGATTTCTAAGATTTTGACCTGAAAATGTGCTATATACAGTCATCTTAATGAGTACATGAAAATTAATTAGTACAAGAAGTCAAGGTCATTCTTTGCCCTTTGACCCTGGTCTCCCATATTGTGACAATTTCAAACATCTCCTCAAAAGCCACTGGGCCAAATATAACCAAATTTCATATAGAGCCTCTAGGGGCTAAGGGAACGACAATTTGTTCAAACTGTCTGGGTCACATTACCAACATAACCGCCATGCTCATATATGGCAAAAACCTTAACAAATCTTCTTCTCCAGAACCAATAAGCAGATGGCCTTGAGACTTGGTATATAGCATCAGGTACTTTAGTACTATGAAGAATTTTCAAACGATGACTTTGGGCTGACCTTGACCTTTTTTAAGGCAAGGTCAAGAATGGGAAAATGCTAGAACATAAGACTTCATGGCAAGTTTAGAAGATTTTTGCATAAGAATTGGTATATATAGTTGTCTAAGTTAGATCATGGAAGATTTACGGGTACAAGAGGTCAAGGTCATTCTTTGACCTCTGACCAATGTCTCTCATATTTTGACATTTAAGGACATCTTCTCAAAATCCACTAGGCTAATTGTAACCGAATTGCATACATAGCCTCCAGAGCTGAAGGGAAGAAAATTTATTCAAGCGGTCTAGGTCACATGACGTACATGGCCACCATACTCAGGTGAGCGATTCAGGGTCTCATGGCCCTCTTGATTTTATTGTTTTTGCTAGTACGGTCCATGATACACTTGCCATAGCTCATGGTTTATCTCCCCGCTTAAACAGACAAAGGAGCGGCTGTAGTGTAATGGATAACACTC
The DNA here is from genome assembly GCA_963989385.1 of Ctena decussata. Classification (NCBI taxonomy): domain Eukaryota; kingdom Metazoa; phylum Mollusca; class Bivalvia; order Lucinida; family Lucinidae; genus Ctena; species Ctena decussata. Next base: position 106,081,030 of record OZ022499.1, read on the forward strand.
CGGACTACCAATCCAGGGGTCGCAAGATCGATTCCCCGCTTCTCCGGTCTTTCGGATGAGACTTTAAACCGAGGTCCCGTCTCCATATTACCTCGTTGTTGGTGGGACTTAAAACCTGAGCTCACTCAAAACAACCAACCAACCAACCATAACGTTTAAAACAAAGTTGAGGCTGAAAATGAAAAGTTGACTAAAGCGTACTTTACAGGGTTCAAATAGTAGTTTCCTTTTGCTCATGTACTTATGTGATAATTTTTTACACACGATAGATCTACAGATGTCACAACATGTTCTTTCTACTCAGTTCTGAACTTTGCTTCATAATTATTTATCCGTAACCCGTTTGAAAAAGCAAAAAAAAACACTGGGCGTTTTCTGCTATCCGTCTGTCATTTTCTTGTTCGCGCTATAACTGGATAACCGTCTGGAATAACTCGATGAAAACCTTAAAGCAATATATTTGAGGTTAAGACGACGTGTCGCGTATAAGTAACTATAACAATGCCCCCCCCCCCCTTCAATTTCGTAGCTCTAGACAATCCGCTTCCTGAATTTTAGAGTAATGTCCCTTTGATTAGTTTTTTTTCTGATTATTCTTGTGCGAAACATAACTAAGTAACCGTTTGGAATACTCTGTTAAACAATTATAACTTAGTTACTCATCGGTTTGGTTATTTGCCTAAGTTCCAAATAACACGAATCTTCGGCATTGAAACCACACAACATTTTGCTTCATTAAAAAATCCGCCTTGCTCTAGTTATTCCCGAACTGCACGGGCTTGTGCAGATTTTTGTACCGGTTTGACAGGTATACCGCAAGTATGTTTCTATTCTGGAGAACGCGACGGGGAAGTGGCTACTTTTGGAATGTGACCCAGGTTAGCCTATGGTACTAACTTCTGCTGTTTGCATGTGCAGCTTCGGCCTGTTCGTATGGGCATCTATTAGGTTAATGATGTCTTAGAATATTTCCTCCCGAGGCAACCCATAGTAAACTAGCAGGCAGACAGAGCTGAATTGTCGTTGATTCAAAGTTAGGACGTTGGATCAACATTGATTCAATGTTGTTTCACGTGGTGTGCCTGGTAGGTTCTTGACAATAACCATTATGTCTGTCTGTGTTTTACTTGGGTACTGATTTATACTGTTCATTCTAATATCAATATTTTAGCATTACTTAATGTTTAATATATTTCCCTACATTTTGACGAGGTCACACACAAGTCCCGGTAGACAAACTACGATGAAACAACGTTGAATCAACGTGATATATATAGTAGAGCAGTCGGAGCCCCAAAAGTGCTCTCCTTAAGGACTTTACTGGTAAGGTTCTGCAAACATCAAGTGTTATATACCAAATTGTTTGTCAGCATGTCTAGAGTATGGATCCGGCTGATGACATCGCCGCAGCTGAGTACTAACAGAGTTATGGCCCATTAAACTTACGTACCCATAAACAGCAAAATTACACAATTTTTGTCGGTGTACGTCATAAATGTCCATTTATTTCAACTAATAGTCCGGGGGCATATGTAGTTTCCGTGAACATTCGTGTTAATTTTTGGCAACATGTATTAACTTCATCAGTGGTGCATACACAATGAAAAAACACATGTTGCCATTTTTTTCTAGTGACTCTTTGGCCGTAACGATCGATTATATACGTTACCTATGTGTCTTTTAGTTAAAACCATGTAACGGTAGGCTCCTTATGTTTTTTTTTCTTTTCTCAGTTTTTTTTTTTCTACAGAATCATCTGCCAATATTAGAAAATACAGCTGAGTTTGTTTTTTAACCAATAACTACCACAAGTAGTAACGTAAATAACTTTAATTTAAAACATAGTCAATCAAAATGCAACTTCCAGAATTAGTTCACTAAAATATAATATCCTGGTAGATCTTATGGAATACTGTTTACTTGGAGCTGTCAGCCTTATCACCAAGTGGTTTTTAAGGACCTCATGAGGTGCGTATTATACGTGACGAAACTAAGAATACTTCAAATGGTAATAAATAAAGACTTGACAAAGTCTGATCACGCACACCAGGTTTTGCTGTTTGCTTATTTGTTATAGCATAAACCGGAAATATTATTGATGTTATTGCCCGGCTACTCAACTGTATGATATTTGAGACAGTAACATACGTGACATCTTTGTATATAAAGCAAAAACTGCTAAAACAGACTTATTACTTAAAAAAAAAAATAATCTGCAATCATAAACCAGCATTTGATTTGTATAAAGGCGCCAAATAAAGTGATATAGTGAGTTTGATAAAGGTGAAAACTGATCGGCGATTGTCCCTGTAAGTTAAATATTCGCAGTAATCAGAAAGTCAAACTATTATTGAAAAGATTTGGTACATTGAACGCACCAATTGAAAGACTCTTAAACAGATAAATTACCCGACCCTTGAAGAGTGAAGCCACAATGTAATCTAACAAAGCTAACGCGAACATTTGCTGACAGAGGATACTAACGTTCTTAAGACTATCACGTTTTTTACGTGGCCAAGGGGAACATTATTTTTCAGTTTAAGTCAAGAAGCGAACCCCGGGTTTAAACGTTGCATAGTAGTTAATTACACATTACCTATGTCTCGTCTACATATATAGTTTCTAATGGTAATGAACCTGCCGGGACCTCAGAGTACATCGTCGCAGACAATTATGAAAAGTAGAAGGAAAAGATAAAAAAAAATAAAGCCAGCAGTGTCACGGGCTACCATATAAATATAAAAAATACATGTTTACATGCTCTTTGTTTAAAAATTATATTTATTTCGATGCTGTTATTTTCCTTTTTCTCACTAGTATGATTATATACAACAGTCTCTTAAAAGAATTGATTAAGCGTGGAACCTATGCTTATTTTTGATTTAACAATTAATTTATTTTTATGGGATAGAGTTCAACAGAGATCTAAGCCACATAACGAAACGGCAAGTAAAGATGACAGAGTATTTCGATGTGAGATATTGCTGTTCGGTTATATCTTGATGAATCCCAGTTGTTCTTAATGATGTATTGAACAATAATTTTACTTTGCAGCCGATAACAAAACAAAGAGATAGAAAACGGAAAGAGTAACGAATGCAACCAGTTACTGAAAAGTTTATAAATTTTATGCCTCATATGCTTAAACAGTAATATGTCAGTTCTGAACAGAAGATAACCAATTGATACAAGTTATGCATACTGTGCATATCAGGTGCTAACCTTAATACCTGATTTCAAATGATTCCATTGACTTTGAACATATTACCACATTGCATAGCAATAATCAAGGAAAAATAAACTTCTTATTTATCAAATCCTACTGCTATTCCAAAAGATCCTAATCCAAATTTTTTAAGAAGAAAATTTAGCTTTATGACGCCAGTAGTATTAATACAACAACTGAAGAAATATACATATTAAAAGTTGAATAATCAAAATCAAAATTTAATTTGTCTTTCGTTACATTAAGCTGTTTGTGATAATGTATCAAAACACAGACTGGGGTGTACAGAATTACCTGACCAAATAAATTTTGGTAATATTACAACGAGCAAAATATGCCAGGAACAGACCGATAATAATACACAAAAACTATAAGTTTTCATTGCTACATTGTCACAGTGATAATAATATATTGCAGTGTAACCGATGGGAGAAACAAAAATTGGTAACGTTGAATACAATTCATCATGTAAGTTATAATTATGGGATTAACACAAACTTGCTTATAAGGCGATACTGTGCAAAAGGCTGTTGAACGAGATGTAATCGACATCATAGCAATAAGGGCGTTAATAACGGCAAACTGAGCCGATACCTGTCAGTTGCCTCAGCTGGCAGGCTATTTAGCGTGTAGGTTGTCTGATTGGATCGGTTGACAGCACCGGTAGGATAATGTATCAGCTGTGTGACAGTTCTAAACCTAGACATGAACCACTTATGACTAATATCAACTTATACATATTTTCGTTGTCGCATGTAATTCTAATTGATGAGTTTTGTGATGTTGTTATAAGTCAGATTAAACGTTAAGAAAATGCAACATGCTTCAGATGTAAAGATCTATGCGTCTTGTTGAGTTCTTATGTGTAATAAATAGCAAACATTGCCATCTTGGTATTAGTGGTAAGTTAAATGCGTAATCTGGCATCTGCGAACTGAGCCTTTGAAAACAGTTTTCTCAGTTAAAAGAAAACTAACATTATCCCTGATAGAGTACAAACTTGTAACGTAATCTTACTGTTAAATAACCTTTCCAGTACAGGACAACCCATTACTATCATAGTTTAAAGACATAAGGCATTGGTGTTTCTTCACGGTTAGATGTACATCTGTTAATTTAAAAACAACACATCCTAAATTCATTACAGCGATTCACTTAGATCATGGTTGTTTATTTTATCATTTATGCTTAGTTATATACGTTACAGGTCTTGAGTGACGGATAACTTATCTTTTTTTAAAATAGTTCAGTTTGTTTTATATATCAAGATATTGAAAAAAAAAACAGTCATATTTACAAATTCAACTGTTCTGTACATTTCACATGTAACAGCTGGTAGCCGTAAAGGCTATTTTTACCCGACCCACTACGTTGAGTAGTTTCTAGGTAAAATACTGAAATATAATGTGGCAACAACAATTTTTGATTTTCAAAGAGCATGTGCTTGATGACTATGATAAAAGCATAAAATTAACAGTTATGCAAACATGGTCCCACAGATATTGCACATGACCCTGGATTATTATCCCCGCGGACAGATTACAGTTATGTAACGTAATGTTACTGTTTGGGTGCCTTTTGAATAAAACACAAATATTATTATAGCAGAGTGAATGTAAGAGTGGCCTGTTGTTTGCATACATGTACACTTTTCATCTTAAAACATAATACATCATTCCAAAAGCCGTTAGCTCCTCTCACTAGTGTTTTGGGAATTCTTAAAAAATAAGGTACATTCTGTCTTCAGTTGATATTGCCACTGCTAACTGCAACCTAACTGTTCAGAATATATCAAGAAATTATTTCAAAGGTACGAGAAGCATGATTCAAAGACAACTGATATCTTATGCTCATTAAGGACCACATGTATATACTTCATTCCATCAATTTGGTATAATTCTGGTAGTTCATTCGAATTTTGGTTACAGTTATTTACGTTACAAATATATCATGGCAATTGACCAATATTTTAGGACTACATATTGCTTTTTATATATTAGAATACTGAAAACGACATATTTATGACATAAAACATTTTTACAACTCTTTTGTTACAACTTGGTGTTGTATTGGTCAGAGTTACCCCACCCACTACTTTGGCTATTTTCTAGGTAAAATGATGAAAGAAAAAATGGCAACAACCATTTTTCAACTTCTAAAAGACTGTCCTAAGTGACTATGATAAGGGCATAAAATTAACATTCATGTTCACGGGACCCCTTTTTTACGACATATGCCCCTGGACTATAAAGACAAGTGTTTGTCATTTTCCAGTAGTACGTACGGAAAACAAATGGAATGAACTAAACATAGAAGCTTTTAACGAATATGGCTTATTGAACAGTGTTTGTCCGTGCGTCTGTTTGTTAATTACCGTTGATTACCAAAGGTTGAAAATTTTCGACATCAATATTAGAATTTGTCTGTTTTATTACCACAACAATAAATATATCAAGTCTTATGCAGAAACTAATTTACAAGGCATTTCATTGTTGAATTATTTATGTAGATATATTTCAACATGTACAAAAGGTCAAGGTCACGGTCAAACAGAAAACGTATATAAATGATGAAAATCTACTTAAAATATACAGCTTTAGTGAGCAAACTACATAAATCTGAATAATCTCAGCTTAAGTGAGCAAACTAGATACACCTGAGTAATCTGTTTTCTGTTTCATGTTTTTTGTCATTATTTTAACATATTTCCCTATTTATGTGTCAATATTATTTCACACATTAAGGTGACTACGAAACTGCATTAAATTTCATGCAACAACTCTGAAAAGTTTCTGTCTCGTAGTCTTCACAAGATAAATCACACCTACCTTTTCTTTATAAAAGCTGTGCTAGAATTATACCCTAAAAGGGTTGAAAGTATATTTCATTTTCCAATTCTGACTTGTTAGTTATTGTTTTATGTGCTGTAAATCTTGTTCTCTATGATAACATAAATCACAGTCTCTAAAGCTACACATTACTATTTACGTTAGTTACATCAATTTGATTAATATCAATTCCGTCAGATACTCTAAGAGTGTCATACTTTGAGAAATGTTTGAATCTCAACATGTAAGCGCCTTTTCAAATCATTATAATGTTTTTGAATATTGCATTAAAAATTAGATTACACGTATTAAACAGTTTCTGTATGGTAAACTACAGAATTTAATGAAACCACTTTTTTTCCACTATAAAGCTTGTCTCTAGACCGAAATAGTAATATACTAATACTAATGCAATTTATCAATTTTAATTTTGTCTTGTATAGTTTTATTTGTCTGAAATTCGTATCCAATGGTAACATAGATTACAACCTTATAAACTGTAGAAAAATTAAGCATAATAATAAAAGTTTAAAATTTAAAAATGTTTTTACATCACTTAATATAAATATAAATAATTTATATCGATTCATAGATAGATTACTGACTTTCATTTTTATTTAGAAACATAGTAATTTTTGTAAACTTTCTATTGGTAACGTATTTAACGGTCTGAACTCTCAATCGCCCCACTAAGTAGGCAGCAAGAAAGAGGCAAATATTCTGCATATATAGGACACTTAGAAAAATGAGGTCTACACAACTTCGTCGGGTGGCCGGGCAACATCCTACTGGCCTGACGGCTGTTATAACTAGGATACAGGTTCTAATGCATTTTAATGAGTGGGTAATTTTTCTTTTTATTCTGTTTTATGATAAACTATTGTTTTGCAATTCCTTGAATCTTGAAGATGTTAAAACTATGCCAGTAGTTCATCAAAACAACAATAATTATGTATACACTTGCAAAGAAAAATAACAAAGTAACAAAGTGTTGCATACAGTTTAGTCACTTGAAATGTAAATAAAAAATAAATAAGTTATAAGGTAAACAATCACTTATTTACATCATCTGAAGATATATTTCGCATTTCCATTGCTAGTTAGAAGTGTTGCGAAAAAAATGGTATGTGATAAAATATTGTGAACATGTCCTCTGTGTAAGTAGGTTTGTAGAAGTACTGTCTGTATAATAGTGTTTCAAGTAAATTAATACTTGCTCACTGAAGCGTGAAGGATTGCTAGAAGTAATTTCATTTTGCACTAGCATAGATGTGCAGCTCTTAATGTCACGTATAATATGTTACAATATGACCTAACCTTTACTTTTTTGAACCGCAAGAGCCTGAAAGATTTCCAGTTTTGCAATGCATATTTAGATGGGTGGGGTATTTACTCATGTTTCTCAGAGTTTCTTTGTCTCTGTACTGAAATCTTGAGTTCTGATAATCTATACATAAAGCAAAGGTTCTAGACTTGCTATTTTCTTGCAAATATTGTTTCAAAATCTTGACTGATGGAGTCAACATTAAAAATTGTAAACCTGAAATTTGAAAAATTATTTTCCAAACAAATTTCAACGTAAACGCGATATCACAACGCCACAAAATGAAAACTTAAGTAAATAATAAGTACTTCATATACGATAAATAAGCTACAAACTGAATACAAATAAAAGATCGTACAAAGTACCATCTCATAAATGATTTTTTACTCTTTTCCATTTAAGTATCATTTTACCCAATTAAATGGGTGGGGTAAATCAAGGGGAGATAACTCGCTTTGTACTCAGAATCAGAGGTGTCATCAGCCGGTTTTGTAAACTAGAGATTCTAACGATTAATCTGATATATAACTCAAGATGTTTGCAGAACCTTACCAGTAGCACCTTCTCATAGGCTGCATATCTGCCGTACTAATACGTCGTATATCCAGCAGGAGTACCTCTATAATGATTTAGCATGATCTCTCATACCTATACAAGCTAAGATTCTATAATGCATGACCAGTGTGTCATCATATAAAAGTAGGCGTATACATTGTCTTAGACGGAACGGGAAATGGTCTTTTCAAACGTAGTGGGAGAGTACCACAAAATCTATAAATTTTGGTTGGCCGGCTGTGCAGCAGATGTGAGAATCATGGGCGTTTTATCCCCGTATTTCCTTTCTCTCCTGTTCTTCTTCATTATTAAAGGTATTTTCCCATTGATCAACTTGATCGTCTCGATCGCCCGAATTCTCCAACCACGTTCGACCAATTATTTGATCGGGCTAGTAGAGGACTTTTTCTCGACCGTACAAGGCCCAAACATGACCACTCACGACTACACCACATCAACCCGACCATCAGCCAAATCTCTTAGCGGTCATCTCGACCCCTACACGATTTACTTTGTTTCGGGGTAACGTCCCTTTGATTTTTACAGACTATTTTTGTTTGCCTAGTTACTAGATAACTGTTTTGAATTCTCTAATTTACACATCATACCAATTCACCCCCGAATTTTCACCAGGTACCATTGTCACCGTTTCCATAGGGTGATACTTAGTCTTAGAAATATATCGTGCACAATCCGATGCAATGTTGTGCACAGTCCGCTGCAATTGTTCATGCACAGTATTTACCTACTGTAAAATGGCTCTCGATCAACAACACAAATGAGCCGCGACACGACAAAACCAACAATGTGGTTGTGCACCCAGTGCAGACTCAGAGCAACCTGGGCATTCACCCAGTCTGATCAGAGTCTTCACTGTCAGCATGGATGTAGCTTAGACTCTTAGCTACCATTTAAGAGCTTAGCAAAGGGTCTGATCAGACTGGGAGGATGCCTAGGCTGATCTGAGTCTGCGCTGGACGCACAACCACATTGTTGGTTTTCTCGTGTCAACAACACAAATAATGAGACAACACGAGCGGATATTTATATGAATAACTCTTTCCCAGGTAGTCGGTCATAAAGCTAGCCGTATAACAGACTCGCAAATCATCAGTTTTTAGCTCGCCTGAACGAAAGTTCAGGAAGAGCTATTGTTGTCACCCTGGCGTCGGCGTCAGCGTCCGCGTCCGCGTCAGCGTCCGCGTCAGCGTCGGCGTCAGCGTCGGCGTCCGGATTGGATGTTTTGGTTAAAGTTTTTTAAAGACCTATATCTCCTTAACCCATGGATGGATTCTTTTGATACTTGCACTGTAGTTAGATATTGGTCCAAAGTTTAACAGGGTACCACCCCCACCCCACTCCGTGACCTTGATGTCAAGGTCATGGACTTTGAAAATTGGGAGTTTTTTGAACTGGATGTTTTGGTTAAAGTTTTATAAAGCCCAATATCTCCTTAACCCATGGATGGATTCCTTTGATACTTGTACTGTAGTTAGATATTGGTCCAAAGTTTTCCAGGGTACTGCCCCCACCCCCCTCTGTGACCTTGATGTCAAGGTCATGGACTTAGAAAATTATCTTTTTATTTTTTCAATGTTTTGGTTAAAGTTTTTTAAAGACACATATCTCATGAACCCATAGATGAATTCTTTTTATATTTGCACTGTAGTTAGATATTGGTCCAAAGTTTTACACAGTACTACCCCAACCCCGCTCAGTGACCTTGATGTCAAGGTCAGGGACTTAGGAAATCGGTCTTTATTAAAGTTTTCTTATTGCATACTGATTCATAATGCTTGGCTGAGACTTAGTTTACACTTGAACTGATGTTAGACACTTTTTTGAGTTTTTACAAAACACTATATACTTACCCCACTGGATGACCTTGAAGTCAAGGTTATTGACTTTGAATTTTGGTTAAAGTTTTATATTTATGAAGACATAATTTCACAGTGCCACAATGGACTCAGTTGATACTTATACATGTACTTGGACTAATGTTAGATAATGGTTCAAGGTTTGATACATCCCAGCCCCCCCTCCCCCACCCCTACCCCACTCCTCCCCCTACCCCCTTAGTTCTTTGACCTCAAGCTCATGAACTTTGAAATTTCATGTAATTTTTTTCTTATTTTAATTTTATTTTAAGACATTTCTGAGATAGCTTTTGTTTATAAATGTGTTGTCATTATGGACATGCTTGCCTGAAGTTTTATGCATAGCAGTCCACACCACCATAGTGACTGTGTGATGGGCAAGCAACTATTCAGGCGAGCTATGCTGTCAGGCGACAGCTCTTGTTATATATTTTGTTCACCTTTATAAATGCATACTCAAAACCGTTCAGATGAACACAAAACCAAGAGGCCCACGGGCCACAAAGCTCACCAGATCTCTAGCTCAGAATTGCTATCACATATTTGTACAGGCTCAAAATTGATGCCACATTTATACAGGCTAAAAATATACTATTACAAAGACTTAGTTTGACAGTCTGTTGACTTGATAACAAAATATTTAACTATTTTTCTCATTTTGATTGCTGTGGCAACAAAAATGCATAACTTTCAAAGGATTTTCGCTATTTGTTCCTTTTGGTTACTATGGCAACTGATCAAAATGAGTAGTGTGCAGAAAAAAATAGGGCTAATAGAAGACTACTCCAAGAATAATTTTTAAAAATGTTAAGTAAGAATATCTGCAATGGCTTAGCAATAGATCCCACTTTTTTTTCATCATAAGTTGCCATACCAACCATGTCCTTTGAACAAAGACAATGGAAAACATAAAATCTGAAGCTTATATGATTAGTATGTCTATGAAGTCTCTGCTTCATCGAGCATATGGTTGATGAGTTACTTTAAGGTATATTTCTGTTTTTGCATTTTGATTTCCATGGCAACAAATTAAAAAAAGAACAGTGAGCATAAAATCATATAGCTAATAAAAGACTAAATCAAGGAACATTTCTATAAAAGTTTGTCAAAATATCTGCAATTCTTTGGCAAGAGATACCAGTTTCCCTATTATAAGTCTATGGAAACTCTAAATTGCTACAGCAACCCAATTAAAGGGCTGATTTTCATTATAAACAGAAAATCTTACATGATGAATATTTCTATAAAGTCTACGCATCAAAGAGCTTAAGGTTTCCTAGAAGATAATTTTAAGTATATTTTTCCAGTTTTTGCATTTCGGTTTCCACACCAACCAATATATTTGGCAAAACATATGGCTGATAGAAGAGTTCTCAAAAAAAAAGATTTCTATATAAGTTTTGTCGAAATATCTGCAATGGCTTAGCTGACAATGCCATTTTCAATTTCTCCATTATAAATCAATGCAACTCTAAGTTGCCAGAGCAACCAAACTAGAAAGCCGATTGTCATAAAAAAAAACTTTCAATCTCCCAGCCCAAGCGTGCTACAGATGAAATCTGGGCCAAAGCGTGGCTTCAGGGGAGATAACTTTCTTCATTTTTTTGCATTTTGCTATCTATGGCATCCAATATAAAGGGCAGTGTGCCAATAAAGCATAAAGCTGATAGAAGACTTCTCAATGAAAATTTCTATAAAATTTTGTCAAAATGTCTGCACTAGCTTAGCAGTATTTGCCTTTTTTCAATTTTCCCCATTATAAGTCAATGCAGCTCTAAGTTGCTACAGCAACCACACTACAGAGCGATTTTCATATAAAACACAAACTTTCAATTCTCTAGCCCAAAGATGCTGCGGAAGAGATCTCGGCCCAAGCGATCCAGTGGCTTCAGAGGCGATAATCTTTTAAGTATTTTTCTTTCTTTTTTATATATTTTTCTTTTTGCATTTTTTTCGCATTTTTGTTACCATGGCAGCCAATATAAACAGCAGTGCCAATATAAAGAGCAGTGGGCCAAAAATCAAACAGCTGATAGAATCCTCTCAAGGAACATTTCAATAAAACTTGTGTCAAAGTATCTGCAATGGCTTGGTAGTAAATGCCATTTTACAATTTTCCTCATTATAAGTCATTAGGAAATCTAAGTTGCCATAGCAACCAAACTAAAATATCGATTTTCACCAAAAGCACAAACTGTCAATCCCCTAGCCCAAGGATGCTACAGATGAAATTTAGGCCTAATCGGCCTATTGGCTTCAGAGAAATTGTCTTTGAAAGTGTTGACAGACGACATACGACGATGAAGAAAAACAAAAAAGTTTAATGTTCGAAGATCACAGACATGCGAAAATAAACGTAAAACAAAAAAAAAAAATAAGATTAATCCACAATAATAGGATTGTCCCCTACACCGCCCCAGAACTGTTAGAAATGAGATACAACATACACTGTCTTGTAGGTGCAAATTTATGTAAGACTGCCGAGCGTAAATCATCTTATCTGCTCTTATAAGATTCGTCCACTTCCTTTCCTTTCTGTCCAACACTCCTTCTCTAAATAAGAGCTTTCTTATGACTTTGAAAACAGTGAAGGCAAAGGTCAGATGTTTGTGTCCTGGAGGTTATCGGAAGTGGCAGCTAAATCCAACACGGACTTACAAAAGCGTGGTATTGAAGGTTTTAATACTAGGTCATTTTGCCTTTGAATGAATGAGCCTGTCAGTGAGTTTTTCGCAACAGTTTGTAACAATGGTGGAACTTCTTCATTTCCAATAGTTTCTTTATAAATAACTGCTATCGGTTTATCTTTGTCTAGAGCTAGTTTTAACTCCCTGTTACATCTCCGACATTTAAAGAATGCCCGACTGATTAAAAGTACTACTACAAATGACTGTCTTAAACAACGTTCAGCTTCGCTAATCAGTGTTAAACCAAGCCTAAACGAGTTAAAATCCCAAATAATATCACAATCCGTCATCAGAAGCTGTTTTAAACAAGCAGCAATGGGCCCTGTTACATGCTGACTGACAAACTCCGCATCTTTCTGACAAAACATCATAAATACCAAGCACTTATTATCAAAATTTTCTTTCCTGATCCTTTCTGTAAATTCTCCTCTAAGTTTTTCTCTTTTCTTTCTTCTGTAATGTCTTATAAGAAGTAAAAATAGAACTAAGACAGCTAGACAAGAAACACATGACAAAACACTAGTGCTGATAATAACGCTTCTCCTCAAACATAGGTCCTGACTTTCAGCTACTGCCGTTTCATCTAATTCTACCGGTTCTCCCTTGAATACGCACATATATTGATCGCGTTTTGTTAGCTTCGGGATCAAGTAAATATACAACCATCTGATAAACTGGCTACTTTCACAGCTACAAACGAATGGATTATCATTTATATCTATATTAAAATTTGAATAATTTGTGAAACGAATTTGGACAAAATAACTAAAGTGCTCAAACTCTGCACCACTCAATAAAGCGATATGGTTAGTTCGTAGATCTAAGGTCTGTAACTTATCAAGTTCATTTACGCTAAATGAAATTGACTCCAGCCTATTGCCAGAAAGATTAATGACTCTCAAATTTTTATTTTCAACAAACATGTTTTTCGGAATGAATGGAAGGTCATTTTCAGACAGATCTACAGTTTGAAGATTCTTGAACGTTGCAAAAAGTATCTGGAATTCTGGATACTGCTGCATCACATGCAGCATATTGTTGCGAAAGACTAAGACTTCTAGGTAAACCAGTCCCCCTAAGAGTGCTGGTGACAGGAATTCTAGACCGTTATCAGATAAATCAATTGCTGTTAAAGTTATATTATCAACGTTTATAGCACTAGCATTCAGCCACTTTAGTTTGTTTCCTTTTACAGATAAGGTTTTAAAATTTTCAAAATTGCTTTCGCGTAGAGAATACTGGTCTCCATTTAAACGAATCCAAAAATCAGGAATTCCAAAGTTGACATTATTTAGAATTACAGTATGAAGAGATGGAACAACCATTCCAAAATTCGAAATTACTTCAACGAGACTGTGACTGCGATTTCTATCAGTTAGCCAGTCAAATAGAATGTTCCCAATTGAAAGATGACTCCAGTCTACAACTTCTAGACTTTGGCATGACAATGAAGTATCATTACTAGAAAATGTTTCGAGTTTCGGAATATATACAACATTTGATAGATTTAGAATTTGGAGTGAGTGGCAAAGCTTTGCTGCACTCTTGAAGTCTATTTCAGTAACAGAAATGTGCGATAGATTTAGACATTTCATCGGTCTCTGACTTAAAACTTCAAAAAAAGCTGAACTTAGAGGAAGTGACCTAAAATAAATATTAGAGATGGCTGTTAAATCAAGGTAGTCCAAAGACGGTAATATTGTGAAATCCGCAAGAGATTTTACGACTTCTTTAACAGTCAACCGGTAGCAGTAAGACAAATCCAGACGCTTTAAATGTGACAGCCCTAAGAATGTTTCTGTGTGAAAATAGTTTAATCTCCTAGCATGGATTCCCAGACTTTCTAAATTTGATAGACCTTGGAAAGGTCCTATACTATTTCCGACAATGTAACCACCTTCCGCTTGTATCTCTAGTTTGGTAACGTTGAACCAAGCTATCGGGTTGAATGTAACCATATCAGTTTGAATATTTATTCCCTCTACGTACACATTTTGAACTAAGTGCGAAAACAGGTGTGTCGGTAAACGTTGACAAGTAAGTTGTATTCCCTCTTGTGTGCAGCCACCATGACGCTGATCACAATGCACAGTTATGAGACCGAACACCATCAGGAAGTGCCTCTGAAGCGGACGATACATATCAAACAGAATACTGAAAGAAAAAATAAAACGTTAAGTAATTGCCATCTCAACTTTGCCGCCTGTGTTTCCCCATCATATAGAGGACAAGTAATAGCTTATATAGAAAGTTATGTCTACGCTTATCAAATAGAAATATTATTGCTGTTATCTACTGACGCAAACTCTGAAGGGTGTAGACGATTTTAGGGGGATTATATTGCTACTACTGGCAAGTGGTCAATTTTTAGTATATTTGATGTGTCAACATCTTGCAACAAAAAAAGCAAAAATACAACAAAAAACGCAGAAACTTACCTGGCAGTTAAAACATGTACATTTATCGGAAAACATTGGTTCCATATGAAATTAGCTTACAGTCGACCAGTGGCCCAGGACATGTTTGAAGTTGTTGGAAAATTAATGAATGACCCAAGTCAAGACCAAAGAATGATTGTGATCTCCGGTACGGAAAAATCATCATGCTACTGTAAATAAACTTTTATACCAAACTTTTCAACAGTGTTCAAGAAATCTTTTGTTATAGCGTTTTACTCATATAATAACACCGGGAAGAAACTTTGATCTTGCTGTTAGAATGATCAAAGTAGACTCAAGGTCAATTTGGAATAAACTTAAGTACTAAATGTTATATATGAGCTGCCACACGACAAAACTAACAAAATGGAATGTGCATCCGCCTAGTCTAATAGGAGTATTCGCTGTCGGCATGGAGCTAGCTTACACTCTGAGCTACCCTTTAGCGCACAGCAAAAACTGAACAAGCCGGGTGGATTTTCAGGCTGATCGGAGTCTTTGCTGTGCACACATGCCACTTTGTTGGGTTTTTTTCGTGTCGCAGCTCAGTCATAGTTTCAAGATCATCCGTCTTTTCGTTCTTAAGAATAAGGATTTTAAATGCTTTTATGGGCGTGGTGGCCGTGTTGGTCATATGACCTATACCGTGACCTTTAAACAAATTTTCGTTACCTCCGCACCTGAAATTGTCAACTATAATTAGTGGCTTTGATTAAAAGATCAAAGAAGATCTATAACCTCTGTACTCCAAGTCTTTCTGTACTAATTTACTGTACTGTATATTCCAACCCTTGTACCAAAGTCTTCAATAACTTCCGAGAAATCTAATAGACTGTATTTTCTGTAAGTCTCTTTCCTACATGGTGTCTTGGGTTGGATCTGGAATTGAATTGTGTCAGTACATGAGAATTTTCCTCCTTTCTTTTGCATCTGCTGTAAATACAGTCAAGGTCAACATGGGGTTATCATTTTTACAAACTTGATAGTATTAAAAACACAATGCTACATAGCATGTCGGTCTACCCAGGGTCAGTATTTGAACAAATGTGACAGTACTCAAGAACCCAAAGCTGTATATCAGGTCAATCCGAGGTCATCATTTTAACAAACGTATATATAAGCCGCGACACGAGAAAACCAACGATGTGGTTGTGCGGCCTGCGCAGACTCAGATCAGCCTGGGCATCCGCCCAGTCTGATCAGAGTCTTCGCTGTCCGCATGGAGGTAGCTCAGTCCCTTAGCTACCCTTTAAGCACTTAGCGAAGAGTCTGACCAGACTGGGCGAATGCTCAGGCAGATTCGAATCTGTGCAGGGCGCACAACCACATTGTTGTTTTTTCTCGTGTCGCGGCTCAATTATGGACATGCGGCCATGTTGACTTGACAGCCTATACCAACTTTTGTACCTGAGTCTTCAACAGTTTCCAAGAAATCTAATGTTGTGGCATTTACCCAGATTAAAGCATTAGAAAGCAAATACAGCCCGGCTTGTAAAATAGGGTAATAGCCAACCCAGGCAAATTATTTGAACAAATTTGATAGTTCTCAAGTATCAATATGGGAGGACGATGAGAAAAATGGTAGAATGCATCTTCTCCAGCCACCGCCCCTTTTGGTGTGACACGATTTTGCTGTTACTGTTATTTGCAAGTGTAAATAAATCTGTATGCTTTGAATACATATGATCACATAACTCCGAATTAAAATTCTATCTAACAATCAGGTGCAAGGAATGGAACACTTTGTAACTGGGCCTCTGTCTCCATTAATGCTGCATCCACGCCGGTAAAGTGTTGAACACTAAAATACATATCACAGATTAGGTGAGTTGTTATGTTAGGTATATCTTACCAGTTATCAGTGTTAGTTAGGTCTTATGTTACATGTACTGTAACAGTTAGGCGTTATGTTAGACCAGAAGACTATTAAAGTAGATCACTGATTAGGTTTAATGCTCATAGGTAGGTTAGGTAAGGTGTGTGTGTGTGTGTGTGTGTGTGTGTGTGTGTGTGTGTGTGTGTGTGTTTTAGGTGTGTGTTAGGTTTGGTGCTATGATACGCATAATGTTAGACTAGAAATGTTTTTCAGAGAAAAACTGATGTCCCCCCACCAACCCATTTCCCATCCCCTCTAATGAATAAAAAACCTGTACAAATAAAATATCTATGCAAGTTTGGACAAAATCCATCCGCTGGTTCTAAAGATATCCTACATAGAAGACTATGTCCTTCAAAGATGAGTCAAGGTCACCAACTACTAAACATGTCTTAAACCTGTCACAACAATCAAAGGCTAAAGAGATACATCAATTTTAGTGAAATTTTCACATGTCTAAATCCTCCTGTGACCTTGAAAATGAGGTCAAAGGTCACCAAAATTTTGTTCAGCTCTTAAACTTGTCTAAATCATGTATCCACGAAAGTTTGGCGAAATTCCATCCATTGGTTCAGGAGATATGGTGGGTACAAGCAATTGCCATGTTAGTCCTCCAGTGACCTTTAAAATAAGGTCAAGATCACCAAAATCTAAACAGCTCATAAACTTGTCCCAATCATGAATCCTGGAAAGTTTGGTGAAATTCCATCCATTGGTTCAGGAGATATAGTGGGTACAAGAAATTGTCATCCAAGTCCTCCAGTGACCTTGAAATAAGGTCAAGGTCACCAAAATCTAATAAGCTCAAAATCATGTCCCAATAATGTATCCATGCAAGTTTTGTGAAATTCCATCCACTGGTCCAGGAGATGTAGTGGGTACAAGAAATTATCATCTAAGTCTTCCAGTGACCTTGAAAATCAGGTCAAGGTCACCAAAATCTAATCAGCTCTTAACTTGTCCCAATGATATATCCATGCAAGTTTGGTGAAATTCCAACCATTGGTTCAAGAGATTGCGCATACAAGAAATTGGGTACAAAAATTGTCATCTAAGTCCTCCAGTGACCTTGAAAATGAGGTCAAGGTCACCAAAATCTGATCAGCTCTTACACTTGTTCCAATGACGTATCCAAGCAAGTTTGGTGAAATTCCATCCATTGGTTCAAGAGGTATCGCGCATACAAGAAATTGTCATCTAAGTCCTCCTGTGACCTTGAAAATGAGGTCAAGGTCACCAAAATCTAATCAGCTCATAAGCTTGTCCCAATGATATATCCATGCAACTTTGGTGAAATTCCGTTTATTGGTTCAAGAGATATCGTGCATACAAGAATCAGTCACGCCGACGCCGACGCTGACGGGATCCGCACTGAAAACAATATGTCCCCCCTCACCTTTGGTGGGGGGGGGGGACATAATTAGGTTATATGTCAGGTTTGGTAATCGGTTAGGTTAGGCTAGGCAGTATGTAAGGTATGACTATGTGTTATATCAGGTGTAAGGTTTGGGAAGAGGTTATTCTAGGTTAAGTTAGGCATCATATTACTGTGGGATAGTTTACGTGTCTTATAGGTCAGGCATGTGCTAGGTTAGGTTTGAATCAAGTAAAACTAGAAACTAGATTACCCCCCCCCCCCCACACACACACACACACACACACCTTCCACACCCCTCTCGAGTAATTTTTGCTGACCGTTCCATAGCGGTACTTCTGATGTGGTTCCTGAGTGTTAAATGTTGTTATGTCCGCTTGTCTATGGTCTCTAGCAATCTGGCCACCTGAATAGCTGCCCATTCTGCTGTCTGTTTTGTTTTGTTTTGTATTGTAATTTAAAATAAAACTTAGACAATCACCAAAGGTGATAAATGCCCCAGTCATATGCCTCCAGAGACAAGTCCTGCAATATGCCTCACTAGATGAGTAACGTATTTTGACATATTGGTATGAAGTTATAGCACAATCGGTCCATAAATAAAGGTGTAAGAGGGATGACAAATTTAAAGAGTAACTACAAGTTTTAAGTATGCACTATGACCTGCTGACTGTGAATTTTGGACTTTGAAGTCTGAACTGTACAGTCTTAAATACTTCATAATAGACTTTTTTCACATTGTTATCTCCCTTGCCGACTACTCTTAAATGGAGGAACGAAAAGATACCTCAAAAGATATAAGGGGCAGTCTCGATCCGGCCTTACAGGAGGAGATATGTTGGTGTCAGGATTTTGAATATTTTTTGTGCGAAATACCATTTAAATGGAATTTGTATTGTGATTCCTTGGGTTTTTGAAAGATTGTTCAATTATAAATGTTTGTTTATGGATAAAAAAATTTAAGAGTAACACACTTCAGGAACTGACTGAATCAGATCCAAAACCCAATCCCCAACATCAAAGGGAAAGATTCACAAAGACATCCCAAAAAACAATAAATTACAAGTAATGAGCCGAGTCAGCCGCTCTTTCCCAAATAGGTGGCAACTCAGCTATCTTTACTGAACTAAATAATTTAGACCAACAGAAGGGTTACAACAGACTAAGCAAATTATACGAAAAGTTTGTTTTCTAAAAAGTAGCAAGTCTGTCCTTGACCTTGCCTCTATAAAGCTTGATCATAAATTTATCCAAGAGATCGTAACACTAAACACTTGTGTGAATTTATTTTAAAATCTGCCATCAAATAAAGGTGCTAGAGGGATTACAATGTTGGTTTGTTTTTGTTTTTCTAAAATTAGCAACCGTGAGCTTGAACTTCGATCTACAATGCTGAAATGAAACTTTGTCCATGATATTGTCATACTTTACATTTGTGTGATGTTATGTCGAAACAGTTCGCAAATAAGGACACTAGAACCGTGTCAAAGTTTGCCTCACTAGATGAGTAATGTGTTTAGACATACTGATGTGCAGTTATTGCAAAATCGGTCCTTTAATAAAGGTGCAAATTTGTCCAAGAGATTGTAACACTTAAACAATTGTGTGAATTTATATCAAATTCTGTCAATAAATAAAGGTGCTAGAAGGATTACAATGTTGTTGTTTTTCTAGAAATAGCATCTCTAACCTTAAGCTTGAACCTACAATGCAGAATCGCAAAATTGTCCCTGACATTGTCATGTTTAATATTTATGTGAAGTCATATCAAAATCGCTACAGGGATGACAAAGGCTTTTCAAAAAAAAGCAATTGTGACCATGACCCTAAAATTCTGGATCGCAAATTTGTCCAAAGTATTGTCACACTTAACATTTAAGTGTACTTTTATCAAATTCTGTCACTAAATAAAGGGGCTAGAGCGATGAAGAAGTTTTTCTAAAATTAGCAAATGTGACGACCTTGAACCTACAGTAATGAAACGCGAAACGCGAACTTGTCCAAGATATTGCCATACTTAACATTATGTGTAGTTATATTAACATCGGTCCATAAGTAATAGGGCTAAAGTGCTAGAGCGATGACAAGGGTTTTCTAAAAATAGCAACTGCGAACGTGACCTTAAACCTACCAACCTGAAACACGTATTCATTCGAGGTACTGTCATACCCAATATCGTTGTATTGTCATATCAAAATCGCTTAATAAATAAGATCACTAGAGCGATGACAAAAGGAAAGCTTGTACATAAGACATGGAAATATGGTCAAAATATGTATGTCATTTAAGGGAACATAATTCTGCAATAATGACCTGAATCAAAGTTCTGTTTCCTTTATGTTCAATGCATGTCGGCAAGTTTCAAATTTCCGCATCAAATACTGTAGAAGAAGTTGCAGAGACACGAACTGTACTACAAAGTGTGACGGATGCGCGTATGTACGTACGGACAAGAGCAATCTACTGAATGCATAGATGCATATTGGGCATTGAAATATATTTCATATTTCGTGGATCCTTGAACATAGAATAAATATTCACTTGTTGTGTTAAGCTCAGTTTCTAAGTAACAAAAAAGGAATAGCGTCTCCAAACTTGCTACACAGGAACATCTGGAGATCTACTGATAATGAGTGATGTATATCGGCTTCTGATCTTTATTTTATGAGTCATTGAACATGAAAAAAATTTGGTTCATCTGTTTTATGTTTAGCTCACATTGTAAAAAACCAAATGGGAGAGTGTTCAAACTTTCTACACAAGGAACATCTTTGGAAGATCTTTTATATGTAAGAACTGAAGGTATAAATAGGACTGCACTGCTGCGGAGATATCGACGTAGTAGCTAGCTGGCTGTTGGTATTTCTGGTTCGTTACGTTGGTAATGACACATCCTATCGAACTGGCATTGCTTCAACTTTCTTGAGACCCTGGTATAAGCTCGCATAATGTTTTTCATCCGCCGAATCGGACGCCAAAGGAATAACAGAATACTCTATGATGACAGGCCAGCCTAAGTAAATGAAATCTGCTAAACGGATAAGTTATTGTTTATTAGAAATAAGTCCAAACCTTCAGAAATACTGCTACATGCTACCCCGGCGTCTCTATTCTTGACCGAAACGTCAGCGTCATGTAATTTAGAAGAAGCTTTGATGTTGAGTTTAAACAGATCCTCACAACTTTTGCATTTAAAATCATTAGACAAAATATCCTCCTTCATTTTGCGCGAATCAGCATTTTTTCTGCGCCGTTATTAGATTGTCAGTGTGTGACAAGAACTGACTGTTAACGCTGCCGACAGCCGACGGAGCTTCTGCGGAATCCGTAGCCACAACTTCAAGAAAAGACTGTCCTTTTTGAAGTGATTGCTAGAACTGAAAAAATCACGACCCTATCTTATGATATGCAAAACAAAAAATGATACGATTGGTTCTCATACCAAACAAATTGAAAATTAACTTGTACCGTTTGCACTCTACTGAAGATGGAAAATTTTATTTCATCTGTTGCGTTTACTTCAGTAACCGAAAGGAATAACCCTTCAAACTAGCTATATAAAACATCTTGGGAAGATCTACCGATCGCAGTGATGCACATCGGGCCATGGCCTGTATTTCATGAATCACTGAACATAGAAAACATTCACCTGTTGCATTTAGCGCAATCTCTGAGTAACCAAATGGGATTGAGTCTTCAAACCTGATACACAGAAACATCTCGGGAAGATCTACTGAAAACAGTGATGCTTATAAGGCAATGACCCATACTTCGTGGATCATTGAACATGGAAAATTTTGATTCAGCTGTTACGTTTAGCTCAGTTTCTAAGTAATCGAAAGGGATAGAGTCTTCAAACTCGCTACACAGGAACATCTGGGAAAAATCTACTGAATGCGGCGATGTATTGGAACATTGCCTTTCTTTTATGGATCATGGACATAGAAAAAGATATCAACTTATTGCCTTTATCGGGGAACATAGACAAAGATATCATCTTATTGCCTTTAGCTCAATTTCTCATACCAAACAAACTGAAAATTAACTTGTACCGTTTGCACTCTACTGAAGATGGAAAATTTTATTTCATCTGTTGCGTTTACTTCAGTAACCGAAAGGAATAACCCTTCAAACTAGCTATATAAAACATCTTGGGAAGATCTACCGATCGCAGTGATGCACATCGGGCCATGGCCTGTATTTCATGAATCACTGAACATAGAAAACATTCACCTGTTGCATTTAGCGCAATCTCTGAGTAACCAAATGGGATTGAGTCTTCAAACCTGATACACAGAAACATCTCGGGAAGATCTACTGAAAACAGTGATGCTTATAAGGCAATGACCCATACTTCATGGATCATTGAACATGGAAAATTTTGATTCAGCTGTTACGTTTAGCTCAGTTTCTAAGTAATCGAAAGGGATAGAGTCTTCAAACTCGCTACACAGGAACATCTGGGAAAAATCTACTGAATGCGGCGATGTATTGGAACATTGCCTTTCTTTTATGGATCATGGACATAGAAAAAGATATCAACTTATTGCCTTTATCGGGGAACATAGACAAATATATCATCTTATTGCCTTTAGCTCAATTTCTAAGTTATCAAAAGGAAAACAGTCTGGGAAGAGCTACTAATAGGGGGTGATGCATATCGGGCCATGGGCTTTATTTCATGGCTCATTGAACATGGAAAGTTTGGTTAACCTGTTGCGTTTAGCTCACTTTCTTTAGCCCTACCGTCGACATTAAAAATATGGCACAAACTTATAAGGGAAAATCTTCAAACTTTCTACATAGGAGCATCTGTGAAGGATCTATTTGAGTCACGCATGCATTTTGATCATGACCTTTTTATTTATGGATCATTAAACATAGAATAGTTTGGTTCAGCTGTTGCATTTAGCTCAGTGATGCATATCGGGCCATTAGCTATATTTCATGGATATTTAATATAACGAAATTTGGTCTGCCAGTTAACTTGAGCTCAGTTTCTAAGTAACAAAAGTAATAGAGGCTTCAAACTTGATACAGTGGAACATCTGGGGAAAATCTACTGAATGCAGGGAAGCATATTATGCCATCACTTATATTTCATAGGACAGAGATTTAGCCTTATATCTTACAGACTTTCCGTGAATGAACATGATAGCTGGAGATTATAGGTCAGTATGAACCAATGTTTGACATCAAAATAATAGAAGGTCACAGTGACCTTCATTTTCTTGAAGATGTTTTGATGTATGAAAATGATAGCTTGGGATTATAAGACAGTATGGCTCGATATTTCACCTTAAACTAATAGGAGGTCACTGTGATTTATATTACATTGTCAAGTGATATTACCATGTACCTTCAACACTATCTGATGAATTATCATGAGAGCTCGGGATGATACTCAGTATGACTTGACTTTGCCTCAAGTGATTTTGCCTTATATTTTGCCTTCAAGACTATTGGATATATAACCGTGATAGTTTCGGATAATGAGTCACTATGATCCAATGCTTGAGCTTGGAATGAAATCTATCACAGTGGCCTGAATTTCATGGTTCACTGATTTTACCTTTTGCTTAGAAACCTTTAATGTATGAACACAACAGCGTGTGATGACGAGTCAGTATGACCAAGTGTTTGACCTCAAAAAATAGGACACCGTGACTTATGTTTAATGTTCTAGTGAGTTTGCCTCAAATGTCTCAACACAATTTCATGAATTTACCTTTCTCTTGGGTTAATGGTTTTGGCGGACTCTGTGAGTGACCTAACACTAATTGTAGGTCAGTGTGACGTATATTTTATGGTCCAATGGTTTTGTCTTATATTTCTAACACTGTTTCATGGATTTGTAATATAATTGGTTTAATGGGTTGAACTGACACTGTGAGTGACCTCGTACTGATTGTAGCTTAGTATGACCTATTTCTCATGTTCCAGTGATTTCGCCTCATATTTCTAATACTATTGAATGGATTTGTACTGTATTCGGGTTAATTGTTTCGGCTGACACTGTGAGTAAGCTCGTCATAATTGTAGGCAGTGTGACCTTAATTTCATGGTTCAGTGATTCTGCCTCGTATTTTATCTCACACTTTTTCATGGATTTGCATTATGCATGGGTTAATGGTTTATGCAGACATTGTAAGTGACCTCATACTAATTGTATGTCCAATGGCTTTGAGACTTTTTTAATTGACTTGTATCATACTTGGTGGTACATTCAGATACAGTGATTGACCTCCTATCATTTATACGTCAGATTGCTCTATATATCACAGTTTAGTGATATTGTCTTATCTCTGGCAATATTTTAAGGCTTTGGAAAATTCATAGGATAACGGTTGATTCTGATACTACATTTGATCTCATTTCACTTTGCCCGTACTGTCCATATTAAACATACCCTTGTTAATGTCAAGCACCCATCAGGCAAGTTTTATTGTCTTTTTAATCACGGGGGTAATACCAATGGTTATACCTGTGCTGTCGACCGAGCCGGTATTGCGTATTTGGCTGTCGACCGAGAATTACGGCTTTCGACCGAGCAGTACTGCTGTCGATAGGGGGATAACACGCGAACGGAGGTTTCTTCAGTGAAATCATAAGGTATATTTCAATATTTTTTGTTGTCAGAATTTGTTGTAAGATATTTTCCTTTCCTGCCAAAATTCTTGGTGAACTGTTGTGTCGCTTGTTTTCATATGAAGCCATGTCAAACAGAAACAAGAGGACCATCGGACCATCGGTCCTGTAGCTCACCTGAGTCCATTCAGCCTCAGTACTCCATGGTTAGTTACTTTGAACACATAAATTGAACACATAGGTGGTGGTATCAAACTTGTGACCCTCAGGGTGGAAAATGAAAAAGACAAAAATCATCAACCTGGCCCAAATTCCAACTGGTCCAATGTTTTATGGCTGTCCTAGATACCTGCAAGTTTGAGGAGTTGCGGTCAAAACTAAAGGTGTTATGAACCGGACAACATTTTCCCCTTTATAAGTCTATGGGACCTTTTTGTTGCCAAATTTGATCAAGATTGGCCAGCTACTTTAGCAAATATTAATGCTTAAAAGTGTGAAAATACGACGGACCAAGCCTATACTATAAGCTCACCTTGTGAGCCTTCGGCTCAGGTGAGCTAAAAATAGCAACAGTGACCATGACCTTAGAATGCTGAAATGCAAACTTGTTCAAGATATTGTCATACTAAATATTTGTGTGAAGTTAAATCAAAATCGGTCCATAAATAAAGGCCCTAGAGCGATGACAAAGATTTTTTTAAAAATAGCCACTGTGACCTTGACCTGGACCCAAGAACACTGAAACGCAAACTTGTCCAAGATATTGCCATACTTATTACTTGTGTGAAGTTAAATAGAAATTGGTCCATAAATGAAAGCGCTAGAGCTATGACAAAAATTTTCTATAAATAGCCTCTGTGAACTTGACTTTGACCTTAGGACAATGAAATGCGAGATTATTTAAGATATTGTCATACTTAACATTTATGTGAAGTTTTAATCAAAATCGGTCCATAAATGAAGGAGCTAGAGGGATGACAAAAGTTTTCTAAAAATAGCCACAATGACCTTGACCCAAGAACGCTGAAACGCAAATTTGTCAAAGATATTGTCATACTAATCACTTGTGTGATATCAAATTGAATTCAGTCCACAAACTGAAGGAGCTAGAGCGATAACTAAGTTTTTCTAAAAATAGCCACTGTGTCCTTCATCTAGACCCCAGAATGCTGAAGCGCGTTCTTGTTTGATATTGTCATACTTATCACTTGTGTGAAGTACAATCGAAATCATTCCATAAATGAAGGTACTAAACTGACGACAAAGTTTTTCTAAAAATAGCCACCGTGACCTTGACATTTATCTAAGGACGCTAAAACGCAAACTTATTCAAAGTATTGTCATACTAAACATTCGCGTGAAGTTTCACCAAAATCGGTCAATAAATGAAGCCGCTAGAGCGATGACAAAGTTTTTCTAAAAATAGGCACTGCGACCTTGACCTTGACCTCAGAACGCTGAAATTCAATTTGTCCAAGATATAATCATACCAATCACTTGTGTGATATCAAACAGAATTCGGTCCATAAATGAAGGCGCTAGAGCGATGACAAAGTTTTTCTAAAAATAGCCACTTTGACCTTGACCTTGACCTCAGAACCCTGAAACGCAACTTTGTCTAAGATATTGCCCTACTTATCACTTGTGTGAAGTTAAATCGAAATCGGTCCACAAATGAAGGCACTAGAGTGATGACAAAGTGTTTCTAAAAATAGCCACTGTGACCTTGACCGTGACCCCATCATGCTGAAATGCAAACTCATTTGAGGTAATGTCATACCAAATACTTGTGCGAACTTACATCAAAATTGGCTGATAAATGAGGTAGCTAGAGCGATGTCAAACGGTGAATATACGTACATACATACATAAATACGTATGTATGGGACAGATCCTATATCCCATCCACAACTTCATAGTGCGAGAGGATAATAATCCAACCTGGCCCAAATTCAAAAAGGTTCGAGATGTTTTAGCTGTCCTGATTACCTGCAAGTTACAAGAACTTGCAATCAAAAATGATGAAGCTAGGGCCCGGACAACATTTTCGCAATTATAAGTCTATGGGAAAATATTTTAGCGCTCAAGGGCAAGCAACTCTGAAAAGAATGATCCAACCTGGCCCAAATTCGAACTGGTCCGAGATGTTTTGACTGTCCTGGATACCTGCAAGTTACAAGAAGTTGCGATCAAAAATGAAGAAGCTAGGGCCCGGACAACATTTTCCCCATTATAAATTGTATCGCTCAAGGGCAAGTAACTCTGAAAAAAATGATTAAACCCGGCTCAGATTCGAACTGGTCCGAGATATTTTGGCTGTTCTGGTTTCCTGCAAGTTGCAAGAAGTTGCGATCAAAAATGAAGAAGCTAGGGCCCGGACAACATTTTCTCCATCATAAGTCTATGGGACTTTTTGTTGCCATGGTAACCACAGTTTTCAACCAATCTGTACCAAAACTATATGCAATCAATCCTTCACCCCAACCATGCTACACATAAAATTTGATCAAGATTGGCCAGCCACTTTAGCAGATATTAATGCTTAAAAGTGTGAACGGACGACGTACGACGGACCAAGCCTATACTATAAGCTCACCTTTTGAGCCTTCGGCTCAGGTGAGCTAAAATGGTCAAAAATACGCACAATATGCAAAAATTGTGTGATATCTCGTTGCTAATCAACCATTGAAACACGTGGGAAGTATCATAGCAAATGTTAAACGTTTCAAGTTTGCAACAAAACGCACGTTGGACAGATGTTCTCGGGAAGTTTTGTTTTCAGTGATACTGCTGTCGATGAGGTAAATTTTTGTTTGATACTGCAGTCGATGTAACTTGATACGGATGTCGACGATTCAAGAGGATTGCAGCACATTTATAAAGCGGAACAAAATCATTTTTATCACTTTAGGCCCATTCGTCGAAATTATTAGAGCCGCATCGTGACAAAACCAACAACGTGACATTTGCGCCCAGTGAAGACACGGATCCGCCTTGGCATTCGTCCAGTTTTTGTCTCGCCTGCGAAGCAGAAGCGGGACATAGGTATTGCTTTTCCGGTGTCGTCTGCGGCGTCGTCGGCGTAAACTTTCATCGGTTTTTTGCGTTTAGGTCAGTTTCACAAAGCGCTGACAGGCGAGACGCCGCATTCCGCGGAATTCTTGTATCAGAGTATTATCTGCCAGCAAGGTGGGGCGTAGGTCCTTAGCTATACACCTAGCACACAGTAAAGACTGTGATCAGGCTGGGCCAATATCCGGACTGATCTGGGACTTCACTGGGCGCAAATATCACATTGTCGGTTTTGTGACTGTGCAGCTCATTATTATATTAATAAGTACATGAAGATTTGTGAGTACAAAAGGTCATTTGACCTTTGACCCAGGATTCTCATATTTCGAAAACTTCAAATTGTCGTGTTAATGAGTACATGAAGATTTGTGAGTACAAAAGGTCGAGGTCATTCATCGACCTTTGACCCGGGACTCTCACATTCTGACAATTTAAGACATTTCCTGAAATCCTGAAAGCCACTGGGCCAATTGTCACCAAGTTTCATACAGAGCTTTGAGGGAACGACAATTCGTTCAGCGCGTCCAGATCACATGACAAGCATTGCCACCTTGTGGTAAAAACCTGTAAAAGTCTTCCTCTCCTGAACCAATTGACCAACGTCCTTGAACTTTGTACGTAGCATTGGGTATTCGAGTAAAACCAAGATTGTTCAAATGATGACCTTGAGTTGACCTTGACCTTTTTTACGGCAAGATCAAATATAAGAATATGCTAGAACACTAAATTTCGTGGAAAGTTTTGAAGATTTTGGTCCAAGATTGTTCAAATGATGATCTTTAGTTGACTTTGACCTATTTTATAGCTAGATCAATTTTGCTTTCTGGTGCTTTTATATGGGAAAATGCTAATATATAAGAGTTATGGAACTTGTTGAAATTTTTGATGCATAAATTAATATATACTGTCAAACAAATGAGTACGTGAACTTTTTTAGCAATAGTGATCAGGGTCATTCTTTGACCTTCAACCAATGTCTCTCATATTGTGACAGTTTTAAACTGCCAGGTCTGTTCAAATGATGACCCTAGTTTGACCTTTGATCTTTTTACTAAGGTGGGCGATTCAGGGCCTCACGGCCCTCTTACTATATATATGATAGGTACGAATCCAGGAAATGATTTTATAAATAAGCATCTTGCTTACTGACAAATCCTGATATTTTTGAAATTGTATTGTAGTATATGTATGTAATTTATAGTTAATAAAATATCGTTTAAACTAAATCTAAGGTTACTTTAGTTCGGAGATGTTCCCGTGATGGCTAATAGTTTTCGAAGTTCTTATTAGTATGTAACCGAGGAATAAAAATGAAAAAAATAGTGCTTTTGTTTACCTTGATAATTGAAAAATAGCTAATTCCGAGTTTCTGTTGTTTGGTGGTGTGGGAATGGGTGGGGAGGGCTGCTCAGTGGTGCGAACTAGATTTGCATGGACATTTTACTTCCGCATGGTGGCCAATAAGGCTGCATGCCATACCCTGTCAAAGGTTTTTTTGAAATCCAGAAGACATGGTACAGATTCTGCTGAAGTTGGATATTCTTTTCACACAGGATTCTTCGGTTGAAGATCTATTCAGTGGGGTTCCTTCCGGCTCGGAACCCACCCTGTTCTTCAGCGATTATCTCTTCGGCTTGTGTTTTAAGCCTGTTCAAGATGACTTTCAGCAGAATTTATAATCATCACATGAGTAGTAAACGTGCATTTTTTTATTTTTATTTATTTATTTTTTTTTTTTTTTTTTTGAAGAATGGAGCGTTCACAAATAATGATGATCATCTAAAACCGTTTTGTGGAAACATGCCAGAATGAGTTTCCATTGACGGCATGCGACCGGGTAGAATCGAATCAACTCGAAAAATTATCTTCTTGTGAAAGACGTCCATTTTTGTCCAACACTCAAGTCTGAAAAATGCAGTCATCGCCTGATTTAAAAACTAAACACTTTCTATAATCAACTATAAAATTAAACAAATGCAGTCCTTGCCTAGTTCTGCTCTCAAGTTTAAAACTTGTAATCACTGACTAGACCTACTAGACTAAAAAACCAGAGGACCAATGGTCCTGTAGCTCACCCGAGACGCAAGCTTATGCTGACATTATTAACTCAGAGGACCATTGGCTCTGAATTGCTGACCTGATCTTATAACAATAGTTTAAAACAGTGGAAGATATAGAGTTTATTAGGTGCAGGTCAATGATAATGACAGACCTCTGGGTCAAAACAAAACCAAGGTTACCTTTCTGTAAAAAGGAAAGACATCAACCTAGTATACTTATTTCAAGGGTTTTGATAGTACTGCCGTACCCTATAATACATATGCTACATACTAACTTTCAAGCTGATGTGCATCTCATTTCTAGGGCCAAAGATTTTTTGTTAAGTTTTTATCTGATATGGATATGGTAGCCATCTTGGTAATCTGATCAACAACACCTGAATATATGACATCTTGAACTAAAAATATAGTCAGCTATTTTTTTCATGAAGAATCCATATATGAAACCTCAAAACACTAACGCATGCATCAAAAAGCGCGATGACCTGAGAAATGGAGGAATGCATGAACAACCCAAAAGCAATATCCTCTATCATTTTCTTTGAAGTAAAGGGCATATATACTGTATTTTTGTATTTTCAATACTAGAAGCCGCAGCTTAGATATAATGCTGATTACTCATATTAAATGCCTTTACTAATAAGCTTTTTCCAAATGTTCTCATGGTGCTCTTTACAGAAATATTTTTGTGGCCACATTGCTTCAAAGCTCTCGATATTAAAAGGGTGGATGAATAACTATTTATTTTAAAATATTAAGACAGTTATGCTACTTACTAGTCTAGAGTCCTTCAAAGTCATTATCCCTGTAATGAATGCTGGACAGCCCATCTTCCTTGTGATCAGTAATGGACTGTTATCTCCTTGATATCAATCTGATACCGACTGGTAGGCATTTTTCAATGAAACGCCAAACACTTGGGGCCAAAGCCAGCTGTAGTTCCTCATTGTAACAGATCATAGCGCAGTTCCTTCAATTTCATCAAAGTCAGATGTACATAGATCTGGCAAATTAGTGGGATGTGGAATAAGCCAAGTCCTAATCCAATGGTAATGACATCACAATATCTGCTTTAACACATGAGACAGTCTTATGCAAAATAAGTGGTTTGACTGGCACACAAGTAGGTCTATTGCATTTCAGTTTTGACATTAATTTTGTTGAAAAGAATGTCCTATAGCATTCTTTATATACAGCTTGAACTTTCTGATCAGCATGGAGATAATATTGGTACAATCACACATATCAACAAGCACAGCTTGGCATTCTCAAGTAGCTAACCTTGTTTTGGGTTTAACCGGCCTTTGAGATAGCATTTCAGTCTATATCAGGTCATCTCGCAGAGAGAGGGAAACAGAAGAGAGAAATGATAGATGAGAAAAAAATGTCCAAACAACCCCCACCCACACCTACTGCAAGCACAGTATGCCGTTGCCCTAATATTATCCAAATCAGTAGGACGCCCTGGCACTAGAAGGTATACACAGCGCTACCGTGCCACCCACCCACCCGCAAGTAGCGAAGTCAGGACTCAAACAACTGTACATGTGGTGAGAGACTCAGTGTTCCAAAGTCAGCAACCTGGCCCACTGAGCTATGGAGGTCCCCAAGACCCCTAGGGACCTAATTGATGAAAACTTTGTCATACACAAATGCTTTGTCAGAACTATATGAGCAGATCCTTTTCAAGTATTAGTTATAACTACTACAAAGACTTTATTAAAACCTGAGATAACATGTGAAATTAATGGCTGAACCATTCTCATATGAAATGTTTTCAGACATTTGTATACTGGGTTTCCTTATTGCAAGTGAGAGAGATACAATTTATTGACTGTACTTCGTTTGCAAAATTTGCCTACTGTTAGTCTGCTGATTGGAGGTTATTTGACTACTGTTTGCCAGTTATTTGACTGCTGTTTGTTTGCTAATTATTCTACTTATTTCTTGTTTGCCATATTTGCCAGTTACTTTTCATATCTACCTACTGTATTCCAAATAAGCCTGTTATTTGCCTGCTGTCTGCCTGTTATTTGCCAATTATTTGCCTGCTGTTTGCCTGTTGTTTTGTTTTGCCAATTATTTGCCTGCTTATGCCATATTATCAGCCTGTTATTTGCCTGTTATTTGCCAATTATTTGCCTGCTGTTTGCCAATTTAGATCAAATGTTTATAATATTTGCCAGTTGTTCCTTACATTTGTCTCTTGTATGCCAAAGTTGCTTATTATCTGGCTGCTGTTAGCATATCATTTGCCTGCTGCTTGCCAACTATTTGCCTTATTTGCCACTTGTTTGCCACACTTGCCTGCTGTATGGCACATTTGCCATTTCATAAAATGTCTATCCTGCGTATGCGAGGTTTTAATCTTGATGACCATGATAAGCCATCAGCTATGGCTGCCACTTTCTTTGGAAGTGACTACTAGTCTGCCTTCAGCATTTTCAGTATGATTGTTCAATTAGACATCTATATTTCTAAAGCACAATATATGAGTTTGTGATCATTCCAATATGCCTCAATAACATCAAAAAATGTTCTGCAGTTTGCAAAAATCAGATCCAACAATGACCCAGAGTCACAAGTTAATTGCTGGATTTGTTGCTCACAATCAAATAATGTCTCCATGAAATCAACAAACACTGAAGTGACACAATCTACCTGTATATTAAAGTCACCTAATATGACTAGTTTTGATGACAGATCTACTGCTGGCATCAGGTAATGACAAATGTCATTTCTGAAATCAATCTGTGAACTTTTTGGATATCTGTAAAGTATAACAGCTTGAAAATTCCCTTTCTGGGTATTTTGCAAGGATTTGGTTGGTTGATTTGATGCTTAACGTCCACGGTAAACAACTAAGGTCATGTCGGGACGGTCAGTTAACCTAACCACACTATTCCTGGGCAGGCTTAGACCTCCTAAGCGGTTAACCAGTACTAAGTGCACATACTTTCGCCAGTAACTGACAACTGCCCTTCTTGAATCAGCGGAAGGAGAAACGAAAGTATGTGGCCAGACCGAGATTCGAACCCAGGACCTCTGACTTACGAGTCAGGTGCCCTACCGATTGCGCTACCCGGCCCATTTTGCAAGGAAGCCAAAATGAATTCACATGAAGGACATTGCTGTTTTACTACTTTCTGAACTCCAAAATACTCTTTTATGTACAAAGCAATACCATGATATGGCCTGCTTGATGACGCATATTCTTTTTCATCAAGTCGAATAAGTCTAAATCTTTGCCAAGCAAAATGGATATTTTCATCCCTTTTACATAGTCTAGACTCTGCAAAACCAATTACATCTGCTGCCAACACATTTGGTTCAAATTCTACATCCTTATAATGTTTATGCAACGATCTTGCATTATTGAATGCAACCTTGATTTTCCTTGGATCAATTTTATATAAAGGAACATAACAAAGTTCCAAAGCTGCTTCATTTTGAAGCCGTTGCATCTCTGTAGTCACTCTTTCATCTAAAGCCAAAGCAGGTATATTCAGATTCAAAATATATAGATCTTCAAGTTTTTTACTCTACTAAGAGCAACATAATGAATATGTGGTACCTTTCTAACTGTCTTTTGTGACAAATCAACTATCACTTTGTCTACAGTAGCACATTGAGCTTTGTGAACAGGTTTTGCTGCCGCTGGTCTTAAAGGGAATTGGATTCTCTGAAATGTTTTGAAGTTGCGTATAAATGTGCGTTCCACATCAAATACTGGAGTCCATTCTTTCTGGATACTAGCATTATATAACCCTCTGCTGAAGAATTTTTCTCGTGTTGACCTGCCAATTCGAGGCTCATCAAACAAAATCCAGATAATACTAGGACGATTTGTTCCTTCCATTTTGTATTCAATAAATTTTACGACACCTGTGGAGCCATTTGTTAAACCATCTTCTACATTAACATTCACTGTCATCATATAAATCATTCCAACTGCTACTGTCAAGCATTTCGTTAAATTGCCTGTTTTGAAGTAATCGTCTGGAAGTGAGTCAATAAGCTCCTAGCATCTTTGGGCAGGAATGTTTGCTGAAACAACAGTATCATGGCATGGAATCACAACTTTTTTCCAAGGGCGTTAGGTTCAAAATTTTCTCATTATGCCTATTCACACCCTTATTTTCAGCGAACAGATGAAGGGCATCTTGTGGATATTCATCAACACCATGGTTAACAATACGTGTCTGCAAAATGTTTATGTCATCTGTAGTCATTTCATTCAATCTAAGTCGATTTAGTAAATGGGCAAACTCAAGATCATCTTTTTGCCTATCAACTAATTCATACATTTTGAAAAGTTCATTCCACAAATTCTGTGGTAGAGAAAATGCTCCCTTTTCCAAGTCAAGGAATATCCACTTATCTCCTACTGGCTTCAGCTGGTACAAATCACCGACAACAATAATACTCAAACCACCAAAAACTGCTTTAGTTCCAGTTAATTGCTGAAGTCTTGTGTTTATAAAGCTAAGCATTTGTGTGCTTACCATAGATATTTCATCATAATTTTAACTTTCAGATGCCTATATTTTATTCTCATTGTATTTAACTCATCAGCTGATAAAACGTCTGAACCCTGATATATTTTTTTGTGAAAAGCAGAACAAATGGTTTGACCACTTATGTTGAAAGCAACAAAGCCCATATAGGCACAAAGTAGAATTCTTATGTCATCTGGATTTTCTCCCTCTCTTAAATTCAACATTCTATATAAACTTTGATAAAGTGCTCTGATGATTACAGATTTGCCAACACCTGCACCACCTGATAAGAAAGCATATATAGGTTCTTCTTTACATTTTATCCAGTGTACTACATGATTGAAAAATTCTCTCTGTCTTAAATTAAGTCTTCTGAGTAGACATAAGTATTCCTCATCAGGCAGTATAATGCCAGTTGTTTCTACTGGTGGCACAGAGCAAGTGGATTGCAATTCTATACCAATATCATAGTGTCTATGTTCTACAACTCTATCTGGATTAAAATATATTAAACTTTCAGCTTCTCTTTCCCCTTCTTCTTCTGCCTCTCTATTTTCTTGCTCTGCATTTGGTGCAATCTGGTCATAAGCATTTTCCTCTGTTTCAATCATTTGTCTTGCAAGTTCAAGTTCTTCAGTGTGATGTTCATACTAAATTCTTTTAGATTCAAGTGACTCTTTCATTGAGTTATAATGGGCCCCATATGTTTCAAAGCTGCCTAACAGATCTTTCTGTTCATTTCGCCATGGCATGAAAAGCATAAGCTGTTATCTAAAGTAATTTTCTGCATCCTTTTTCTTATTGTATCTTACATATCTTATGATTCTAGGAACTTTTCTACTCTTATATCTTATCCCATTCTTGGCTACATAAAGAAGGTCTGAACTATTACTATCATTTGTATAGTTCCCTTCTTCAAAACTCTCTTCACTTTCATCACAAGAACTATTATCACCATCATCATTTTTATCTTCAACCTATTCTGGCAGTCTGCTTCCCTTGGGAAAAATGACATCAACTTTCGCAACATAGTCTGCTAAGCAAAATTTCTGAAGCTGCCTAGGTCTTATTGAATACCTCTGTGTTAGATTATCAGATTCTATATCTGTTGATTCAGCAGGTAGTTCATCAAGGACAGATTTAGGTTTCAAGAGAAACACTCGTTCTTCTGGAGTAGACGTGTTTATGAAAACAATGTCCCTTGTGCATTTTGTTAGAGGAATTTGTAAAACCAGGTAAACTGCCTCTTGAGCACTGACTTCAACACAATTTAAAAAGATATTTCCAATGTGTCTGACTTGTTTCGTGAGATCCAAATTTCCTTTTCGAGCCTGTTTTGCTGCTGCATCAAGCTGTGCACCCATTTCTCTTTGAGATTGACTAATATAACCAACAATGTAGGATGCACAACCATATGGTTCAAGAACAATCTAAATGTCAAGGTTTGCCTTCCTAGCAAGAAGGATTTGCTCATTAAAGAAATAAATTCTCATTTCACTTGGCTTCCGTTTAAGAAATACTTTCGGGGCATTAAGAGAGCTTCTTATACATTTAATGTAATCATCAAAGTTCATTTTAGCCACTTTGTCCAAAAATTCATCAAACGTCATCTTTACTGTATCTTCTTTAAATTCATTCATTGCTTTTTGAAGTTCTGCGTATTTCTTTCTGAACTTTTCAACATCTTCTTCAATTGGATATAACAGCATTGTTCTTTGAAGTGGAAGCAATGGAAATCCAAATCTACATATTAGTTTTCCCTTTTTTCTGCAAGTTTTTGAGTGTTTATGTGTTTGTAACTTAACAAAATTAGCAGTTTCTTTTTTATCAGTAGTACATGTAAGATACTGATCAACAAACTCTACTATTTCCTCTTCTGAATTTTTTTCCAGTGTTGGAGCATTTTCTATCCAAACAAGCATGTGGATATGAGGTGAGCCACGCTGTTGAAACTCAACTCTGTAAAAATAATCCTTCAGTTTTCCACCTGGATTACAATTACTTTTAAGAACTGTATTGAGGAACTCCTGCACCCTTTGATCAAAGTACCTTGAACAAGTTACTGGATCTTTCTGAACAAGCTGCATTTTTTCCTGCCAAGACAAATTCTCTATATCTTTATCTGAATATTCTACACCGTCATTCAGTTTTGCCAACATCTTTAAAAGATCTGTCCATCTCGTATCAGCTGCAGATAATGACATAAACCAAGTTGGTAAAGAAAGTTGCCTTATCATTGCAAAAATGTCTTTTTTTTTCTTGCTTCCAAATAAGCAGGTGAATTTCTAAGTTGGCGAAATATATAATAGCCTTCATCAAGTCTGACAAGTCTATCCTTATATGAAGAATCTCTAGCTTCAGCTGCTGTAATTTTTATGCCTCTGTTTTTACATCTCTAACAGCTAAGTGCACTTTGTCACTAATCTGTTTCATCTGTAGCTTTTTATGTTTGGAAAAAAATGTTTTGAACTGATTGTGCAGCTCTTCTATCAATACTTCGTAATTCCCATTTAGCAGTATCATTATAATGAACTGAAACAGATAGTTCCTCTTTACTAGGTGGCCTCTGACCACAAAATATGGATGGAAAGCATAAATATTCTGCATCTTTATCATGATACAAACTCAATGGATGCTGTCCTTCTTCAGGTGCAAATGTAAACACTTGGTCGTACTTGTTTTCAATATTTGCATCATCTACTAATGTATCTACATTTCCAACATGAACATTTTCATCTATCTCACTGAATCCATCAGAATCATAGCCGTCAGTTTCAATACTGTCACTAAGAACAGTAGAAATATTCTTTTCCTGTTCATGTATTTTATTCCCATTGCCAACAATATCCTTAATTTGCTCTGCAGGCACTTCCAGAAATTCTTTCACTTTGTCCTCTGCACTTTCAGTAACTTCCTGAAACCAACTGTCATCAACTGAAATGCTTGATTTCTTATATAATTCACTATTATTAATTAGCCAGTGTAAGGCAGTCAAAACTTTTAATGGTCTTACATTTTCTTTAAAGTCTACTTTTTTGTAGGATAATTTCTTCTTAAGTTGGACAGCAACTGTAAAGTTTTCATCCATAGGCCTTGGAAGACAGTTTGTCCTCTGCACTTTCAGTAACTTCCTGAAACCAACTGTCATCAACTGAAATGCTTGATTTCTTATATAATTCACTATTATTAATTAGCCAGTGTAAGGCAGTCAAAACTTTTAATGGTCTTACATTTTCTTTAAAGTCTACTTTTTTGTAGGATAATTTCTTCTTAAGTTGGACAGCAACTGTAAAGTTTTCATCCATAGGCCTTGGAAGACAGTTTATGGTAGGCTGGGTATCAACTGGCACATTTATAACATTCCCTTTCACAGAATACTGGCCACCGCGAGGCAGTTCTCTTATCTGCATAAAAGGGATACGTAGTGCTATCAGTCTTTCTTCTAGCTGATGTAAATTAAAGTCTGCAGGCTTCTCTGGCCATTTCATTCCATTTGCTACTGATAGTTTTGGAATTTTACTATCTGTTAATGCACCTAAGCAGGTATGACAAATCCATTCTTCATTCTTAACAGATGTCAAGTTTGTGCAAAAAGTCTTCTACTCTGTGCTGGAATGTGAGTGTTTTTTTAACATAGAAACACTTTTTTAAACCATGTTTGGTGACAGCTTGTGCAAAGAAATAATGGACCAACAGCAATATTTGAATGGAAAATACTGATACATTCTTCAATACCTTTAAAACCTTTCTGATTAGATAAATCATATGATTCATGGTCCTTTGACCTTTTCGTGTCACTTTTACACCTCTTAGAGTCATCTAACTCAGCTACCTCTTTCCACTGTCGTTTCTGTTGCCTAGTTTCCTGCTGCTTTATTCTTTCACATTCCCTTACAAAAGGATCTTTCCTGGCATTTTGCTTGGATGCAAGCTGATATACAGTCTCATTGGCTGTAAAGACAGGATCTTGTCGTGCATTGTATTTAGAGGCACGCTGAAATTCTCTTTCACTGACTTTAAAGGCAGGATCTTTTCTGGCATTCTGCTTTGAGGCAAGCTGATATGTTACTTTGCTTCATTGGCTTTAAAGGCAGGATCTTTTCTGGCAGTTTGCTTGAATATACGCTCTTTTGTTTTAAAGGCAGGGCTTTCTCTAGCAGTTTGCTTTGATGCAATTTGATATTTTACTTCATTGGCTTTAAATGCAGGATCTTTTCTGGCATTCTGCTTTGAGGCAAGTTGATATTTTGCTTCACTGGCTTTAAAGGCAGGATCTCTTCTGGCATTCTGCTTTGACACAAGTTGATATTTTGCTTCATTAACTCTAAAGGCAGGTTTGTTTCTGGCAGTTTGCTTTGGTGTAAGCTCTTTTGCTCTAAACGCAGGATCCTGTCTTTGTTTCTTTTTGTACAGTGAATTGTACTCCCTACGTTGTTTTCTTTTCTTCACATTTACAGTTTCTTTCATTTTAGACATACCACTTACGTTACTCTGTGTTTTCTTTGCTTGTCTTAATTTTTTATCTTCAAAATAAGTTTTAAGACCACATTCTAACTGACCTTTAGAGTCCTGTTTTTCATCAACTTTTCCAACAGTGACAGGCAAAAAATCAAACTGCAAACTCATATCTATTCTCATACTATCATAAAAAGCGTACAAATAGGCAAGTAGGTCATCCAGACATGAGAAAGCTATCAAAACTGATTAACCATCCATTGATGAGAGTCCATTTTCTCCATGCGAATGAGAATCAAAAAATATATACAAGTCGTTCTTCCTGAATACAGCAGAGCATATAGCTCCAGTGGTTAAAAGACATGATGATACACTAGTAAATGCTGACTGAAGGGCACAATGAAGTGTTGGTAAACCATCATTTTCATAAGTGTCCACAAGTATGCCACTTACAATAGGCTGTTTTTCCACTGTAAATTTTCCCATTTCAATTTCAAAGATATTCGGAATTTCTTCCAAGCTTAAGAGTGAATGAATAAATTTTCCTTCTGCTTTTAATCCGGTTATTATACTTCGATAGAGAAAATCTCCATCACAAAGTATTTTATCTAAAATTGAGCTATTGTTCACATCTATAGAAATTGAATATGATAACATACATAAATCATTTCCTGTGCACTGAAACCCCCTAGATTGCTCTGAAAATCTTTCATCATTCTGATGGAAGCTGCCAAAAATAATATAAGAAGCATTTCCAGAATAAGTTGATGAAGTCAGCATTGGATCAGCACATGAAATACCTGTTTCATCACTGGCTTCTGCAGGACTTTCCAGTTGAATTTCACAGCTATGTTCTTTTTTTTTTATCTGACTTTCTAGCAAAGACAAACTGCAAATTCACATCCAATTCTTCATCAATCCAAGAATGTCCATCAAGAAAAACATCAGGAAAAGCACTAGCAAATGCTTCGTCAAAGTCATTCTGAATTTTTAAACAATCATTTGTAACAGACTTTGCAATAAAATCAGCCAAATATTTACTAGGTATCGCCTGATTAGTTTCTGTTTCATTGCCCATATAGTAAGAATTTGATTGTTTATTTACTTTATCTTTAGCGTTTTGTTTAGCGAATTTAGCCTGTGCCTGCACGTTGACAAGACTTCCCGCCTGCACATTGGCAGGACTTTGCCCATACTTACTTACAGCTTTCCTCCAATATTTCTGTCGTGGCATGACTCTTTACCTGAAAAAAGAAAGAAAAATATATGTGTCTTAAATGTACATATCATATTCCCTCTTTATCAGACTGCTGTTTCGGCAACAATCTGATAATGTGATAACCTTGTAACCGTTCTTGCCATACATCCATGTTCTTCATTTGTTTTGGCACTTTAGTAGCCGTCATAGATATCCCTGCATATAGCATCTTCTTTCAATACTTCTGCCATGGAATGACTCTTTACCTGAAAATAGAAAGAAAAATATATGTGTCTTAAATGTACATATCATATTCTCCCTAGATACTGAACATAATTTCTCTATCAGACTATTTATTCAGCACAGTTTGATCCCCATAGCAATAGTCAAAATATGAACTTTTATAAAGTTTTCCTATTGTATGAATCAGAAAGTAAGGAGGTCTGAAACGCTTATCTACAGACTTGGGTCCAATCCTTTTTCGTATGTCACAATAGAAGAATCCAAAGACCACTAGGGATTTATAGATCTGCCATCTGCAAGTTCTACTCTTGCACATATTATTGGTCAGATCTGACAAACGCCACTGTTCTAATTTGCTTACATTGCATTCATTGTATCATTTATACATGTACACTGAATAAACCAAAAAATGGCCATCAGAGGAGATGGCAAATCCCCCGACCAAATACCCTATGAGCCTTGGTAAACGGGTGCACTTCAAATATATTGTCATTCTTTTATGCTCCTGATTGATATTATCTGTTAACAGATGCATGATTATTTAACAGTCAGACTAAAACATTACATTGAAATAACTAAAACAGTAAGAAAGCAAGAGTTGTCATTACCTGTTCTACATATCTGTGAAGTATCAGGAAAATAATTTAAAGGGTATTTAAGTTATTGAGCGGACATAAAATTAGACCTACAACTATGAAGGGGAAATAACTCAAAAAGTAAGAAAGCAAGAGCTGTCATTTGTATTCGCAACACATTGTCATGGCCTGTTCTACATATCTGTAAAGTATCATGAAAATATTTCAAAGGGTATTAAAATTACAGAGCGGACACAAATCTGCAAAAAAAATCACCAAAGGGGAGATATCTCAACAAGTACAATAGCAACAGTTATCATTCTTGTATGCGACACATTGTCATGACCTGTTCTTCATAATGAAGTATCATGAAAATATTCCAAAGGGTATTCAAGATAACAGCCAATAAGAAAATGTTTACAGACTGATGTATGGACAAAGAGACAGACAGACAGACAGATGCCAAGATCATTGCTATGTCCCCCAAACCTTTTGGTTGGGGGATAAAAATGAAAGAACTCATTCAGAAGTAAATTTCCGTGTTAGCAATCAAAACTGTGCTATATCAAGAGTAAAATATATATTTATATAGGAAATTCAGTCTTTAATGACCATTTTAATGACTGATCCGTATTGCATCTATTGCATCAACTTTAATGATTGATCTGTGTTATGTCCAAAACCATATTATAACGAACAATTTTATAAAGAGGTTCCGGTGTATTTATTTTTAATCAGAAAATATAGCCCAATGTGTTTTCTATACCAATCAACTTTAACACATTACATGTGTATATATTTTCAGGTTTCTATGACTGCAAAAGTTATGCAGAAGCTGGAAACAGTAAAACAAAGGAGTTTTACCATATATGGGCCTAGCAGCCATTATGGTCATGTGACCAGGATAGATGTACAAACTTTCATCCTCCTGACCGAGGGAGGCTCCATATGAAACAGGGCTTCAGCTGGCCCTGTGGCTTCAGAGGAGGAAATTTTTGACAATGTTGATGGGCCACATAACCTCAGTGACCTTAAATTCAGATCAATGAAAGACCCTGACCTTTAAGGACATAATATATATTCATCTGGTCATTTAGCTAACCATATATACCAAATATTAAACCTTGGACTTAAATAGTTTCTGAGAAATCACCTAAAGCATAACATACCAAAGCTGACCATGTCATAAATTAGGTCAAAGTCAACCTACAGTCATCATTTGTACAAATTATGATAGGCTCTAATCCCCAATGCTACATACCAAGTTTCAAGATCATAGGCCTTTTGGTTCTGGAGAAGAAGATTTTTAAAGGGTTTTTACCATGTATGGGCCTGGCAGCCATCTTGGTCATGTGACCCAGATACCCCGAACAAACTTTCATTCGCCCACCTAGGTAAGCTTCATATGAAATATGGCTTCAATCAGCTCAGTGGCTTCAAAGGATAAGATGTTTGAACATGCTGACAGGAGACAGGATTTCAGTGTCCTTGGACAAAAGTAAAATATGACCTTGACCTTAAGTGACATAATATCTGCATGTAGTCATTTAGTTAACCATATATACCAAATATTATACCTTAGACTTAAATAGTTTCTGAGAAATCCACTGTTTAAGCATTTTCCCATACAAAAGCATAACATACCAAAGTTGACCCTGTTGTAAATTAGGTCAAGGTCAATGCAAGGTCATTATTTTTAAAAATTATGATGGGCCTGAATGCCCAATGCTACATACCAAGTTTCAAGGTCATACGCCTTTTTGGTTCTGCAGAAAAAAATGTTTGAAGGGTTTTTACCATATATGGGCATGGTGGCCATCTTGGACATTGACCCAGACCCCGGGTACAAACTTTTGTTCCCCCATCCCACTGAGACTCCATATGAAATTTGGCTTCAATCGGCTCTGTGGTTTCATAAGAGAAAATGTTTGAAAATCTTGACGACGGATGGACAGACGGAATGATCTTGACCTTTAGTGACATGATATCTTCATTTGTTCATTTAGTTGACCTTGTATACCAAGTATTGTACGTTAGACTTAAAAGTTTCTGAGAAATCCACTGATTAAGCGTTTTCTCAGATTAAAGCCTAACATACCAAAGTTGACCATGTCATAAATTAGGTCAAGGTCAACGCAAGGTCATTAATTGTATACACTATGATGGGTCCGCATGTCCTATGCTATATACCAAGTTTCAAGGTCATAGGCCTTTTGGTTCTGGAGAAGAAGATGTTTGAAGGGGTTTTACCGTATATGGGCATGAGGGCCATCTTGGTCATGTGATACAGACTCCGGGTACAGACTTTCATTTCCCCATCCCACTGAGACTCCATATGAAATTTGGCTTCAATCGGCCCAGTGGTTTCAGAGAAGAAGTTTGAAAATCTTGACGACGGATGGTCGGACGAAATGACCTTGACCTTTAGTGACATAATATTTTCATTTGTTCATTTAGTTAATCATGTATACCAAGTATTGTACCTTAGACTTAAATAGTTTCTGAGTTAAATAGTTTAAGCGTTTTCCCATATAAAGGCCTAACGTTCCAAAGTTGACCATGTCATAAGTTAGGTCAAGGTCAACTCAAGGTCATCATTTGTACAAACTATGATAAGCCCGCATGCTCGATGCTACATACCAAGTTTCAAGGTCATAAACCATTTGGTTCTGGAGTAGAAGATTTTTGTAGGGTTTTTACCATATATATGCGTGGCGGCCATCTTGGTCATGTGACCCAGGACCCCGGGTACAAACTTTCATTTCCCGATCCCACTGATACTCCATATGAAATTTGACTTCAATCGGCCCAGTGGTTTCAGAGAAGAAGATGTTTGAAAATCTTGACGACGGATGGACGCACGAAATGACCTTGATCTTGGTCATGTGACCCAGGACCCCGGGTACAAACTTTCATTTCCCGATCCCACTGATACTCCATATGAAATTTGACTTCAATCGGCCCAGTGGTTTCAGAGAAGAAGATGTTTGAAAATCTTGACGACCGATGGACGCACGAAATGAC
The DNA here is from genome assembly GCA_963989385.1 of Ctena decussata. Lineage (NCBI taxonomy): Eukaryota > Metazoa > Mollusca > Bivalvia > Lucinida > Lucinidae > Ctena > Ctena decussata. Next base: position 106,124,930 of record OZ022499.1, read on the forward strand.
CTTGACCTTTACCAACCATGTACACCAAGTATTGTACCTATGACTTAAATAGTTTCTGAAAAATCAACTGTTTAAGCGTTTTCCCATGTAAAAGCCTAACGTTCCACAGTTGACCATGTCATAAATTAGGTCAAGGTCAACGCAAGGTCATCATTTGTACAAACTATGATACGCCCGCATGCCCAATGCTACATACCAAGTTTCAAGGTCATAAACCATTTGGTTCTGGAGAAGAAGATTTTTGAAGGGTTTTTACCATTAATGGGCGCGGCGGCCATCATGGTCACGTGACCCAGGACCCCGGGTACAAACTTTCATTTCCCCATCCCACTGAAACTCCATATGAAATTTGACTTCAATCGGCCCAGTGGTTTCAGAGAAGAAGATGTTGAAAATCTTGACGACGGATTGACGCACGAAATGACCTTGATCTTTAGTGACATAACATTTTCATTTGTTCATTTAGTTAACCATGTATACCAAGTATTGTACCTTAGACTTAAATATACTGGACAAAAAAAGTTAAGGATCAAACATTAGACTGAAATTTTCATATTGAAAAAAGTACTTTTCAGAAAATCATTTTTTTCTGTTGAATACATCTAACAATGCAGCAAAATATTGCATGACACATATTGAAATCTGATCACGTGACACACCAGCAGAAATGAATAAACCGACATACCCCTAAAATTAAAGTGAAAACTGGCGTTAACGCAAAACTGAATGTCTATTACTTTTGGCTTTATCCATGCAAAATCATTTTCAGTTCTCAGTGTGACCTCAAAGGGCCTGAATAACTGCATAACAGCCACTCGGTGTGCTTCTGGTAAATCCCCAGAGGTCCATTTAGGGACTCGTTTGTCATTTCTCACGAAAGGCCTGAATAAGCTCTCTTTGAGTTTCAGGAAGCCTCTCCTGATCAAGATTGGCGGTGTAACATGTCCAAAGAATGCTAAATCGGATTTAAAACTTATCAAATTGACATGTCAATGCGGGCGATTTTGCCTGCCGCTAGGTACTGGTCCACCACGTTTGCCCTGTGATTCGATGATGTCATTGCCAAAAACTTCAGCAAACGGTCTCGTAACTGGATAAAACATGTCCTTCCTAACTGGAACACCAATCAGAGCGCATCTGACTGGCATGTGCAAGTCCACACAGCTGCCAATCCAGATGCCGGACCATCCATCATCCACCCTCCTCGAGGCATATCATATTCAACTACACAATTTAATTCATAGTCCACACAACGTGTACCTGGCAGGCGTCACACACTTCTCCCATCATCGTGGTTGTCTACATACAAATCTGGGCTCACCTGTGAAAAGAACATGGGTCTAATGACCCAGCTGCCAATTTGTGTCACTTTCTGCCGACTGTCGCCTCGCAATTCTATGGAATCGCATCAATCCTGGCCTTATTACCTGGATGCAAATGCGCAAATTAGCTTTGTAAAGTCTGTTTCTAATCGATTTCGCTTAAACTAGCCGATTAAATCATTTAATGGACAAAAATACGCGTCCTCACAGAGTTATTTTGATGAACCAGTAGCTTAGGACAGAGACTATCATCCGTATGGAAAAGTCTTGTTGATCAGAAGTTTAAAATCTGATTGAACAAGCTTGACAGATGTTACAACACACCAATTCTAAATACCAGAGGCTTCAGGGAACTCCTGGAGAGCGAATTCATGCCGTTCATGAAAAATGGCAAAAAAGTCCCCAAATGAGCCTCTAACGCTTTACCAAAAGAACACCGAGTAGACGTCATGCAGATATTCAGACCCTCAGAGATATCGATGAGCACTGGCAATGATTTTGCATGGATAAAGTCAAGAATCACGGACATTCAATCTTGTTGTGATGCCAATTTTCACTTAAATTTTAGGGGTATATCTATTTATTCGTTTCTGCTGGTGTGTTACGTGATCCGATTCCAATATTTTTCGTGCAGTTCTGTGCCGCTTTGAAAGCTGTATTGAACAGAAGAAAATTATTTTTGGATGATTTATTTTTCATGATTTAAGCATCAGTCAAATATTTGATCCCTAACTTTTTTTGCCCAGTATAGTTTCTGAGAAATCCACTTTTTAAGCGTTTTCCCATATAAAAGCCTAACGTTTCAAAGTTGACCATGTCATAAATTAGGTCAAGGTCAACGCAAGGTCATCATTTGAATAAACTATGATAAGCTCGCATGCCCGATGCTACATACCAAGTTTTAAGGTCATAGGCTTTCTGGTTCTGGAGAAGAATATTTTTGAAGGTTTTTTACCATATATGGGCATGGCAGCCATCTTGGTCATGTGACCCAGATACCCGGAACAAACTTTCGTTCCCCCGACCTAGGTAGGCTCCATATGAAATATGGCTTTAATCGGCCCAGTGGTTTCAGAGGAGAAGATGTTTGAAAATGTTGACGACGTACGGACGGACGACGGACGACGGACGGACGGACAACGGATGCCTGGCTATACTATAAGCCCACATATGAGCCTAAAGGCTCAGGTGAGCTAAAAACGGCGGCAACCTATTCGACAAGGCTGCAAGTGCAGTCCTGATAAATGGCAGCACAGGAGAATGGTTCAGAACAACAGTTGGAGTAAGACAAGAATGTCTTCTGTCACCCACCCTCTTCAACATTTTTCTCGAACGGATCATGTCTGATGCTCTGGAAGAACATGACGGAAAGGTTAGCATGGGCGGCAGAAACATAACCAATCTGCGGTTTGCCGATGACATAGACGCTCTAGCTGAGGAAGAGCAGGAACTAGAAAACCTACTTGAAAGTCTCGACAAAACCTGCACAAGGTATAAGATAGAGATCAGTGCTGAGAAGACCAAACTGATGACAAACAGTGCAGATGACATCCAGAGGGAGATCAAGGTAAAAGGGCAGAAGCTGGGTACTGTAACAAGCTTCAAATACCTTGGAGCAGTTGGCTCAGATGATGGCACAAAACTCAAAAATTGAACAAGCCACTTCAGTTCTTACCATGCTGAAACCAATTTGGAGAGATAACAACATATCTTCTGGATCAAAGGTGAAACTTATGTGCTCCCTTGTCATCTCCATATTTCTGCATGCCTGTGAATCGAGGACCTTGACAGCAGAGTTAGAGAAAAGAACGCAGTCCTTTGAGGTTGGATGCTACCGAGGGTTACTGAACATTTCATACAAGGACCATATAACCAATGAGGAGGTTTGCAGAAAGATCCAAGCAGCCATTGGAGAATATGATGAACTCCTACGCTGGACAACAGAAACGGAAGCTAAGATGATTTGGCCACGTCTCAAGGTCTTTTGGTTTAGCAAAGACGATTCTACATGGCACAGTGAAAGGAAAATGAAGAAGAGGTAGACAGAAGAGGAGCTGGGAAAACAATATTAACAAGAGGGCCATGAGGCCCTGAATCGCTCACCTGAGTGTGGTGGCCATGTAGGTCATGTGACCTAGACCGCTTGAATAAGTTTTCGTTCCCTCAGCCTCTTGTATAAAAAATTTGGTTACAATTAGCCCAGTGACTTTTGAGGAGATGTCTTAAATTGTCAAAATATGAGAGATATGGGTCAGAGGTCAAAGAATGACCCTGACCTCTTGTACCCGCAAATCTTCCATGTACTAACTAAGGCGACTGTAAAAAAAATAAAAAAACAGTTTTAAGGCCAAATCTTCTAAACTTGCCATGAGATTTTATGTTCTAGCATTTTCCATACTTGACCTTGCCTTAAAAAGGTCACGGTCAGCCCAAGATCATCATTTGAACAATATTGATAGTACTCTAGTACCTGATGTTATATACCAAGTTTCAATGCCATTGATCATTTGTTTGTTGATGAGAAGATTTGTAAAGGTTTTTTTAACATATATGGGCAAGGCGGCCATGTAGGTCATGTGACCTAGACCGCTTGAATAAATTTTCGTTCCCTTAGCTCTTTGTGTATAAAATTTGGTTACAATTAGCTCAGTTGCTTTTGAGGAGATGTCTTATATTGTCAAAATATGAGCGATATGGGTCAGAGGTCAAACAATGACCTTGACCTCTTGTACCCGCAAATCTTACATGTACTAACTAAGACGACTGTTAAAAAACAAGGGGGATATCAATAAGGTGGGTTTTCTGCATCCTACCAAAGTTTTTTTTTAATTGATGGTATACTCCAATGTGTCTAGTTTATTAAACCATATGTGACTTTGGTCGGAAAGCCTTACTTACTGAGCTATGGGTCCACAGATGTGGGTGGGGTAATCCAACATGGTTTTAGCCTGTCTTGTAAAAACATTCTCATTTAGTAGAAGAGTACAACAGACAGACAGGATTTGATAAAATGATTAACAGAACATCTAAAATGTATTTCCATATCATTTTATTTGATTTAATTGAACATATAATGTCGAAGAAGACTTCCTTTGTAATTCTACATTTTTTTATATTTTTGTTCTCAATTTTCAATATTTCTTGGCATTATCGTTAAATAAACAGACCAGTTATCATCGAACTCATACCAAGGAAGTACCTTGACCAGGATTCGGATGATGTGACCAGAATTTCACAATGACCTAGTTTTCGTGGTTGACTGAACACATAAACTCGCTTGGAAGATGTTTTACAAACAACTTTGACCTAGAATTGCCAAACTTTGGTCAAATTGCTATTTTAACTGCTATAATATGCCCCACGCCCCCGCCACTAAAGGTGAGCAAATCATATTGGCTTCAGTGCAGAACTCGTTGGCATCTGCATCTGTGTATGTGTCACATATTTTAAAAGTCCTTCTGTGACCTTGGAAACAAGGTCAAGGTAATCAAAATCTGACCTTGACCTTGTTTCCAAGGTCAAACAAGGACTTAATATGTGACATAGACACAGATGCAGACGCCAAGGAGATCTGCACTGAAGCCAACATGTATCCTCTCACCTTTAGTGGCGGGGGTATAGGGCATAATATAGCAGTTAAAATAGTAATTTGACCAAAGTTTCGTAATTCTAGGCCAAAACTGAATGAAGAACCATCGTCCAAGCAAGTTTATAAGTTCAGTCAACCATGGAAACTAGGTCATTGTGAAATTCTGGTCACATCATCCGAATGTCCTGGTCAAGGTGCTCCCTTGGCATCAGTTTCATGATAACTGGCATCAGTTTCATGATAACAATATTGATAGTACTCTAGTACCTGATGTTATATACCAAGTTTCAACGCCCTTGATCATTTGGTTGTTGATGAGAAGATTTGTAAAGGTCTTTACCATATATGGGCAAGGCGGCCATGTAGGTCATGTGACCCAGACCGTTTGAATAAATTTTGTTCTCTCAGTCCTAAGAGGCCCTATACAAAATTTGGTTACAATTGGCCCAGTGGCTTTTGAGGAGATGTGTGAAATTAACACAATATCAGAGATCAGGGTCAAAGGTCAAAGAATGATCTTGACTTCTTGTACATATTAGTGTTCATGTACTCATTAAGATGACTGTTTATACCAATTTTCAGGTCAAAATCTCCAACACAGAAAGCAAATTTGATCTTACCGAAAAAAGGTCAAGGTCAGTCCAATGTCATAATTTGGATAATCTTGGTAGTACTCGTGTACTTGATGGTACATAACAAGTTTCAAGGCCATGTGCCTGCTGATTCTGGAGAAGATCTTTAAAGTTTCTTTTACCATAAATGGGCGTGGCAGCCATGATGGTCATGTGACCCAGACCGTTTGAAAAAAAATCTGTTTCCCCGCCCCCTTGAGGGTCTACATGAAATTTGGTTACAATTGGCCAAATAGCTTTTGGGGGAGATGTGTAAAATCGTCAAAATATGAGAGACCAGGGTCAAAGGTCAAAGAATGACCTTGACCAGTTGTATGCATACATTTTCATGTACTTATTAAGATGACTGTATATACCGATTTTCAGGTCAAAATCTTCAATAGTTTCCAAGAAATCTTGTGTTCTAGCTTTTTCCCCATATAAAAGCTACAGAAAGCAAATTTGACCTTACAATAAAAAAAGGTCAAGGTAAACCCAAGGTCATAATTTGAGTTATCTTGGTAGTACTCGCACACCCAATGCTACATACCAAGTTTCAAGGTCATCGGCCTATTGGTTCTAGAGAAGAAGAGTTTTTTTTTGGTTTTTACCATATACGAGAGGCGCCGTAGTCGAGTGGTTAGAGTGGCTCGGCTATTGTGCAGAAAGTCACCGTAAGGTCGTGAGTTCGCGGCATACTATCGCCATACGATGACTGGAAAACTCTCTCTGTCAACCCAGCAGTAAATGGGTACCTTTTTCGAATTAGGGAAGGATAAGGCAGCGAAATGAGAGGGATGGGCTCCGCCTTTCATCAGCTGTGCCCAAAATACAGTGGGTCTCTAACCCCCACTGCCCCTACGGCTATTAGGCTGTGGGAAACCTTTACCTTTTACCATATATGGGCGTGGCGGCCATGTTGGTCACGTGACCAAGACCTTTTGAACAATTTTTAGTTCATATGTCCCCTGGAGGCCACATATGAAATGTGGTTACAATTGGCCAAGCCGTTTCAGAGGAGAAGTCGTTTGAAATTGTGGATGGACGGACGTAGACGGACGATGGAGCCTTACCATCCTACAAGCTCCCCCGGAGCCGCTGGCTCAGATGAGCTAAAAAGTGGACAGAATTTTGCCACCTCAACTAGGGCTGCTGAAAACAGGACAAGGTGGAAAGGGATTGTTTCGAAATCATCCGTGGTGCCCCAACGACCTGGTAAGATTATGGGATAGAATAGAATAGAATAGATAATGAATTCAGAACGTTTGCCAGCAAACAAAAGCATATCAGTACATGAAAAACCTGCTTTGTGCATATTGTAATAACAAAGGTACAGAATAGCCTGTGCATGCGCATCCGCGCAGTCAGGACAGCACCTCGATAGTAGCCTAAAACTTTTAAAAAGTTTCATAACGAAACTTTTGAAAAGGTTCGTTCTCTTTTATCTCAGAGTTCAAGCCTCCAGCTAGTTAATGAAGCTGGGCAGGCTGTCTGTGGTTGGGACCCCTAGACACAGATTTTCTTGTGAGAAGTTCATTTATGTTCCATTTGATTCTAAATCAGATTTGATTGTGAATACTAAATAAATTAACATCAGTATTGATAATATTTCATCCCAGAGAGAGAGAGAGAGAGAGAGAGAGTATCCAGTTGAGCCAACCGGGCAAAATGAAACGATCCTACGTGTAGATATGACCAGAAGGATCTGATCTGAGCAAGCGGTGTAGAATCATATCAGATCTTCAAACGGAAATATTCGAGCACTCGATATATTGATTTGATCTAAACTTCCTTCATGCAGTCTCCGAAGAATCAAATCATACTGGGCTGATGACAACGCAGATCTGAGTCTTCGCTGGGCGAAACATAAAATACGTTTGCATACACTGTACATTTTACTTGCCAAATGTAAAATGGAATGCCCAGGGAGTGGTGCAGTCAAATGACGTAGCCTATTACCGGCAACAGGAAGAAGAGAAAAACACACAAAATAACAAGTAATCAATATCAAAACAATTAGCTCTCTCTCTTCCCCTGCCGAGGTTATAAATCTGCTAAAGCTTACATTTAAACGTGATAAGAACTGCTTGGGCAATACAAAATACGATATAAAGCACCAACTCCAAGTGATATGAAGTAAGTTTTACACCAAAACCGTCGCCTAGGAACGCCTTTAAACGATTACTTTTATTTTCATGACTCCTGGGTTTCATATACACAAAGGGGCTTATTGTGCGGCTTGTTCTTATTCTATAGTGTGTTGAGTGACTTTATGTTCTGACTTTATGTTCTGACTCAACCAAAAAAATCCAATAAAATGCGTTGGTTTGACTTACATTGTAAATCTACAACATGCCATCTCCAGTCACTATCGACAGTCGTACAATGCCTATAATTTTACAATCGACACCCGTATCAGTGGTCATCGACAGCCGTATTGTAACTTTTTTTGGATCGTTCATAACATCTGGGAGAAATAATAAATGAGGCAAATGATATTAGTTCGCCAGAGCTCCTTTGCAAATCAAACTGTCTAGGCAGTTTTATTTGTCTCTGACTTTTGTAAATCCTGAAATTTTGCAAACAAACGAAAAAAAAATGAAGTTTTTGATACCAAGTACATTTTCGTGATTATCTTTGTGTCTCAACGCTTACTAAGAGATCAGATATAAAGTTCAACACCTCTTTGACGATTGGCGGTGATTAAAACATTTCTTCTTTCATTTTTCATAGCTCAGAAGGCATCCGAACTTGGATACTAACACCATCTGCAGCCGTACTGCTCGGTCGAAAGCCGTAATTCTCGGTCGACAGCCAAATACGCAGTACCGGCTCGGTCGACAGCATAGGTAGAACCATTGATATTACTCCCGTGTTAATGCTTCAAATCTATCAAATAAATTGAAACTGCTAGTGTATTTCAGTCATGGGGAAGACATGTTACTGTTCGTCCACTATTCTAATGAGCACAACTGAGGAAGTGCAGAATATGCTAAAATATGTAGACAATGCTAAATCAAATTGAGAATTCAAAGACTATAGGGCAAACAAAATAGGTAAAGATGAGGCGGCTCTTGATAAGTCACTTCATCAAGATCTACGCTGTTTTCAAATTCTGCTATTGTTATCACTGGTGTTTAAAGAGTTAACAACCATGTCCAGGTTTTTATCAGTAATATCTGATGTTGATTATGTGGAAAATTGCTGGAAAAAAAATATTATCTTATTTATTAATATTTACTCAAGATAAAACTACAATTGACACTCATTGTCTTACGTGCAAGGGAATATAATTCTACTTTGAAATAAAGGAAGTTTGAAGTAAAAGCATTTCAAATAAAGAACTTACCAGAGCCCTTCCTAAATTGCCTCTGAGATAGCCATATCAGTATTTCAGATAATTCGGGAGATACATATAACATATGACATTATATTTAACATACCTTAAAAATTATCAAATAAGCTTTCCAACCATGTATTCATAAAATCGCAAAAAGAATCAAATGAGTTTTTGCCGATCGATTTTAAGTAAACTGAATCCCGGAAGTTAATTGTTAATACGCTAATACTGACCTGCTTCGCTCGGCTGCACTAGCATATCAAAAGACGGCAGTTATTAGGGGTTTCTCCAAATAAGTTTGCATTGTTTTCTTTTTCGTAGTGTTTTTGTTAAAACTACATATTATTTACTATAAAGGGGGATTGGTTTTCGGTACGCTTTGAGACAAAATCAGTAAAACTCAGGTATTAGAACATCCTTCTGTGGAGAGAAGAGAAGAACTAGCTGTGATTGCAGAAGCAATGCAAAGCGATCTCTCTCTATATCTATCTCTCTTTAACACACAGCTCAATATTGACTGAAATCGGTCTCAAAGGTCAAGTTATGCCTCCACCGCCCCCCCCCCCTTCCACCCTCACCTCAAAATTAACATAAATAAATAAATAAACAAAATAAAAGATAATGATACATATAAACAATTAGGGTCAGTTTAACATGAATAAAAGGAATGAATGCCAAAGTAAAAAACCAGAGGACCAATGGTCCTGTAGCTCACCTGACACCTTCTGTCAACAGACACAATTTGTCATTTCGCTCATTTGTTACAAATTTGAAACCAGTAGCTTAAAAGGTGTGCATATTTTAATTTAAAAATCTCAGTGACCTTGAGCAAAGTTCAAAAACTGACCTTGACCTTTGATGACCTTGTCTTCATGTATTCATTTAGTTAACCATATTTTCCAATTATTATATCTAGGCTTAAAAAAATTCCGTAACTTCAACTGTTTAAGCATTTTCCCCACATAAAAGCATAACATACTAAAGTTGACCTTGCCATAAATTAGGTCAAGGTCAATGCGCCGTCATGATTTGTACAAACTATGATGGGCCCTAGTCCTCAATGCTACATACCATGCCACGAGGTCCTTGTGCCTTTGGTTCTGGGGAAGTAGATTTTTGAAGGAGTTTTACCATATATGGGCATGTCGTACACTTGAATGGTTTCTGAGAAATCCACTGCTTAAGCATTTTCCAATGCATCAAACTCGACCTTGCCATAAATTATGTCACAGTCAATGCACAGTCCTGATTTGTATAAATTATGATAGGCCCAACTTCCAAATGCTTCATACCAAGTTTCAAGGTCATAGGCCTTTTAGATCTGGAGAAGAAGATTTTTGAAGGGGTTTTACAATATATGGACATGGCGGCCATCTTGGTCATGTGACCCAGATCCTGGAAACATACTTTCGTTCCCCCATCCCATTAAGACTCTATATGAAATTTGGCTTCAATCGGGGAAGTGGTTTCAGAGGAGAAGATGTTTGAAAATCTGGACAACAGATGGACCATATATTGCAAATATCGTACCTTAGCCTTGAATAGTTTCTGCAAAATCCACTGTTTAAGCATTTTCCCATATAAAAGCCAACATACCAAAGTTGACAGTGTCATAAATTAGACCAATGTCAACGCACGGTCATCATTTGTATAAATTATGATGGGCCCGAGTGCCCAATGCTACGTACCAAGTTTCAAGGTCATAGGCCTTCTGGTTCTGAAGATTTTTGAAAGTTTTTTACCATATATGGATGTGGTGGCCATCTTGGTCATGTGACCCAGATCCTGGTAACAATCTTTCGTTCCCCCATCTCACTGAGACTCCATATTTAATTTAGCTTCAGTCAGCCCGGTGGTTTCTGAGGAAAGGATGTTTGAAATTCTTGACGACGGAGGGGCTGACAGAATGACCTTGACCTTTAGTGACATAATATCTTCAGCTGTTCATTTAGTTGACCATATATACCAAATATTGTACCTTAGACTTAAACATTTTCTGAGAAATCCACTGTTTAGGCGTTATCCCATATAAAAGCCTAAGGTACCGAAGTTGAGCGTGTCATAAATCAGGTCAAGATCAACGCAAGGTCTTCATTTGTATAAATTATGATGCGCCCGAATGCCCAATGCTACATACCAAGTTTCAGGGTCATAGGCCTTTTGGTTTCCGAAGAAGAAGATTTTTAAAGGGTTTTTACCATATATGGGCGTGGTGGCCATCTTGGTCATGTGACCCAGACCCGGGGTATGAACTTTCGTTTCCCCACCACACTGAGACTCTATATGAAATTTGGCTTCAATCGGCCCAGTGGTTTCAGAGGAGACGATGGTTGAAAATCTTGACGACGGATGAACCGACGGAATGACCTTGACCTTTAGTGACATAATATCTTCAGCTGTTCATTTAGATGACCATATATACACCAAATATTGTACCTTACACTTAGATATTTCCTGAGAAATCCACTATTTAGGCCTTTTCCCATATAAAAGCCTGAGGTACCGAAGTTGACCGTGTCATAAATTAGGTCAAGGTCACCGCAAGGTCATCATTTGTACAATCTATAATGGGCCCGCAAGTTTCAAGGTCATAGGCCTTTTTGTTCTGGAGAAGAAGACTTTTGAAGGGTTTTTACCATATATGGGCGTGGCGGCCATCTTGTTCATGTGACCCGGATACCCCCAACAATCTTTCATTCCCCCAACCTAGGAAGGCTCCATATGAAATTTCATTTCAATCGGACAAGTGGTTTCAGAGGAGACGATGGTTGAAAATCTTGACGACGGAGGGGCTGACAGAATGACCTTGACCTTTAGTGACATAATAACTTCAGCTGTTCATTTAGTTGACCATATATACCAAATATTGTACCTTGGACTTAAACAGTTTCTGAGAAATCCACTGTTTAGGCGTTTTCCCATAAAAAGCCTAAGGTACCGAAGTAGACCGTGTCATGAATTAGGTCAAGGTCACCGCACGCTCATCATTTGTAAAAACTATGACGGGCCCAAATGCCCAATGCTACATACCAAGTTTCATGGTCATAGGCCTTTTGGTTCTGAAGAAGATTTTTTAAGGGTTTTTACCATATATGGGTGTGGCAGCCATCTTGGTCATGTGACCCAGACCCGGGGTAGGAACTTTTGTTCCCCCATCCCACTGGGCTCCATATGAAATTTGGCTTCAATCGGCCCAGTGGTTTCAGAGAAGAAAATGTTTGAAAATCTTGACGACGGATGGACCGACGGAATGACATTGACCGTTAATGCCATAATATCTTCATTAGCCCATTTTGTGGACCATGTTTACCAAAAATTGTACCTTATACTTCATTAGTTCCTGAGAAATCCACTGATTAAGCATTTTCTCATAAAAAAGCCTAACGTTCCAAAGTTGACCGTGTCATAAATTAGGTCAAGGTCACCGCAAGGTCATCATTTGTACAATCTATGATGGGCTCGCATTCCCGATGCTACATACCAAGTGTCAAGGTCATAGGCCTTTTTGTTCTGGAGAAGAAGATTTTTGAAGGCTTTTTACTATATGGGCGTGGCGGCCATCTTGGTCATGTGACCTAGACCCGGGGTAGATACTTTTATTCCCCCACCCCACTGAGACTCCATATGAAATTTGGCTTCAATCGGCCCAGTGGTTTCCCAGAAGATGTTTGAAAATGTTAACGACGGATGGACTGACGGAATGACCTTGACCTTTAGTGCCATAATACCTTCATTTGCTTATTTAGTTGACCATGTATACCAAGTATTGTACCATAGACTTAAATAGTTTCTGAGAAATCCACCGTTTTAGCATTTTCTCATATAAAAGCCTAACGTTCAAATGTTGACCCTGTCATAAATTAGGTCAAGGTCACCGCAAGGTCATCGTTTGTACAAACTATGATGGGCCCGCATGCCCGATGCTACATACCAAGTTTCAAGGTCATAGGCTTTTTGGTTCTGGAGAAGAAGATTTTTGAAGGGTTTTTACCATATATGGGCGTGGCGGCCATCTTGGTCATGTGACCCAGATACCCGGAACAAACTTTCGTTCCCCGACCTAGGTAGGCTCCACATGAAATATGGCTTCAATCGGCCCAGTGGTTTCGGAGGAGATGTTTGAAAATGTTGACGACGGACGGACGGACGGACGGACGACGGATGCCTGGCTATACTATAAGCTCACCTATGAGCCTAAAGGCTCAGGTGAGCTAAAAACTTAGATATAACTTAGCTTTTTGTAAGGAAACATTATGTTATGTTTTCTATTTTCTATTGGTGAAACTAACAGTTTTCCGCAAAGCAGAATGCAGATGGATGGATGGATGGATGAATGGATGGATAGATTGCGATTTTAACAGTATAAATTCAGTCATATCAGGACGATGGAAGGGTGAAAATGAAATGCTGTGCAATGGAACCCCGTTTACGGTTGGAAAGACTGGCACGATGGCTACGATTTCCCCATGTGTTTTTACATAGACTTTTGGCCTGAAAAACCTAAGTCCGCACGGTCGCCTGGTGTAAAATACATGGCCGTAGCCAAAGATGCCAATCCATGATTTAACTTCATCAGGCTAGTGAGCGTCTGTTAGACCCTTGCAAAGCCGTAGAAGTCAAGTTATTAGGCTCTTCTTAAAGAGTTGTTCTTAGGATGATTCAGCGCCAATTTCCTACAAGAAATAGTCATCTGCCTAACTTCTCCACTATTTAGGCATGTCATTTTGGCAGCCTGATGTAAGAGCTCACGCGCTCAGCTCAAGTGCACGCACTAATGAGTTTATTATGTCATGCAAGTAGACTGACATAAAAGTTCACGCGCTCTGATTAAGTGCCTTTAAGCTTGATTTTTCTGCAGCTCTCACTTAGTTTATTTGCTCGGCACAGTAACATGCCCCTCAGAAGCCTGACCATGCGGAGTCCGGATACTGTACAGTAGCAGATGTCTGTTAGCATCAAGCCCAGAAAAACGTCAAAGAAAAGTCCTTGGGATAGACTCTTAAGACAAACCTACGAAGCTATTCAAGATCAGTTTAATGACACGGTGGAAACTACGTTGCAGGAAGAACCCAATGGTGACATAGAAGAAGCAGAAGAGATGGCATATGAAGAGCTCAAACCAACATATAGATCATGCTTTATTTCTAAACATCAAGATCTTGTGAGACTCGGCTCTGCTTTGAGAACAGATCCTATTCACAAGAAAGTATTATCTGTTGCACACAAATTAAAAGATGAATACTATGACGATGAAGAATCAATGCAATATGCCGTTAAAAACGTCGCTAGCTACTGAGCGAAAACTCGACGAATATCAAAGACCAGCTGCTACCGTAGAAGAGGAACGTCAACATACACTGATACCTGTAAGATTGCAAACATTACAGCTAAAAACTAATATGTCAAAGAAATGAGACTTTTGTAGCACAGTACTTGAATCTAAATCAATAGCAGCACACTAAAGAACGTCCTGTTTTCTTTGTTAATCTTATTCTATTGACATGAATGTTGTAAACGAATGCAGGGGGGACGGTCCTAATCCTCTGTTCATTGTCATCAATAAGCGGGACAAGTAGAATTAAAAAATGAAAGCAACGATCAGGAACTAATACAATCAAATCCCACATCCCGCTCTCAAAACATATAGGGAAAGAAGCACACACACACGGAAAAATTGACACACTGATTGTTTTGGGTTTAACGGCACTTTGAGACAGTATTTCAGTTTATATCGGGCCGTCTCCCAGAGAGGGAGAAAGAAGAGAAATGAGATGAGAGAATTAATGGCCAAACAACCCCACCCGCACCTACTGCAAGCACAGTAAGCCGTTGCCCTACAATGTTCCAACTTATTAGGACGCCCCGGCGCTGGAAGTTACACATAGCACCAACGCAACACCCGACTACCTCCACGAAAGACACGCATGGTAAACTGAAAGAGCAGCTCTTCCCCAAACAGGTGGTCATTCAGCTACCCTAATCAAAAACAGTATCAGCATCTATTTTTATCTATTTCATTTTTAACATGCAAAACAAAACAAAACAAAACAAAGGGCAGATTGGGTAGCAAAACAGGTGATGATTAAACCGCCAAAGAACATAGACAAACGGACAAAGCCCGATGTAACATCAAGGCACCGCAACAGCAGTACCGCCTATGAACGGTCAGCAAAAGATTACTTGGGGGGGTAGGGGGGGGGGGCTTAAACGTGTTTTACTGTTACCAAACCTCGCCCTCCGCTTCTGAGGTGGTTCGAAACATTTAATTGGCTGTTTGGTCCGCATGAAGGTTTCCTAACCCATCAATGAAAATTTATCGGAAATAAACAAATCACGTATAAGACCTAGGATGAATCAGAGATAAGGACTCGACGGAAATAACGTATTGCAACACCAGGAGACCCCTGGGAAGTCAAACAACACCACTGAACTACCGGAGCAAAGAAAACCATCTGCTAGACATCGAATAACCAAGCAGCAGACAAGGCAAACTCCGGCCCCAACCAACTAAACTAAGTAGCTTTATGTCGGGCCCATCATTGAGTCTGATATCTGACCAATACCTTCGCTTTTAACTGAATATTGCAATGCTTTTTCTCTGCCATAGTCCTCATCTTCTTTGAATCTGTGAGCTGGTGACTTTACTTTTTGCAGACAGGATCTTTTCTCAAAGCAAACTGAAGTGCACAAGGCCGGGATACTTGGAAACTAGTAATGTTCTGTATTTTAGTTTAAGTTCCTCAAACGTCGATGTTGGGTGTCTCCTGCAGGGTATTTTCTACTGTTTCATCGGACTGATCTTGATCGTCTCTATACGTGTCGTTAATTGAGCCGCGACACGACATTTCATTTTTAACATGCAAAACAAAACAAAACAAAACAAAGGGCAGATTGGGTAGCAAAACAGGTGATGATTAAACCGCCAAAGAACATAGACAAACGGACAAAGCCCGATGTAACATCAAGGCACCGCAACAGCAGTACCGCCTATGAACGGTCAGCAAAAGATTACTTGGGGGGGTAGGGGGGGGGGGGGGGGCTTAAACGTGTTTTACTGTTACCAAACCTCGCCCTCCGCTTCTGAGGTGGTTCGAAACATTTAATTGGCTGTTTGGTCCGCATGAAGGTTTCCTAACCCATCAATGAAAATTTATCGGAAATAAACAAATCACGTATAAGACCTAGGATGAATCAGAGATAAGGACTCGACGGAAATAACGTATTGCAACACCAGGAGACCCCTGGGAAGTCAAACAACACCACTGAACTACCGGAGCAAAGAAAACCATCTGCTAGACATCGAATAACCAAGCAGCAGACAAGGCAAACTCCGGCCCCAACCAACTAAACTAAGTAGCTTTATGTCGGGCCCATCATTGAGTCTGATATCTGACCAATACCTTCGCTTTTAACTGAATATTGCAATGCTTTTTCTCTGCCATAGTCCTCATCTTCTTTGAATCTGTGAGCTGGTGACTTTACTTTTTGCAGACAGGATCTTTTCTCAAAGCAAACTGAAGTGCACAAGGCCGGGATACTTGGAAACTAGTAATGTTCTGTATTTTAGTTTAAGTTCCTCAAACGTCGATGTTGGGTGTCTCCTGCAGGGTATTTTCTACTGTTTCATCGGACTGATCTTGATCGTCTCTATACGTGTCGTTCATTGAGCCGCGACACGACAAAACCAACAATGTGGTTGTGCGCCCAGCGCAGACTCAGATCAGCCTGGGCATTAGCCCAGTGTGGTCAGACTCATTGTTAAGTGTTCAAAGGGTAGCTAAGGGTCGAAGCTACCGCCATGCGGACAGCGAAGACTCTGATCAGACTGGGCGGATGCCCAGGCTGATCTGAGTCTGCGCTGGGCGCACAACCACATTGTTGGTTTTGTCGTGTTGCGGCTCAATTTTTAAACTGACCGAGTGCCTTAACAAGCAGTTTGGGCATTGTTTCCATTTCTTATTATAACTGAATTATACAGAGTTAAAGACATGGATTTTTGTCATTAGTGAGTTATGTAATTCTTATCTAATCCAATAAACAGTCTTCTCTGGCTAGCCTGTCTTCTCTAGACCAGTGTCCCAGCAGTCTTTCTGGGAGGCCCAAAATGAGGAAAATCAATAACAGAGATTCCTTAAATTTAATTACTGGCATTAGTATATATCAATTTTTTATTTATTCACAATTTCATGGCAACACATATATAAAAATACATACATGAGCCAATGGATTGGACGTAGGCCCTGCCTATATTTGTCTTCTCCAGTTGGTGTAGCAATGCAGATACATATATTTGATGTCATGAATATTAAAGTGCTATACAAGAATTCTGTGACTAAAGTGCACATACATATAAACTAGATCTAATTGATATAAACATAAATATAGCATAACATTTTAGCAAGAAGTAATATCAATGTTTGTAACTACCTATACATAGTCCTATACGAGTTTAAATATCCAGCCCACTGGGCTCACAACGTTGAATCAACACTAAGTAGACGCTGATTCAACATCATGACGTTGAATTACCGCTGATTCGATGTCGATTGAACGCCGCGCTCCTGCTAGGGCTGGCAGCTTTTATAGTCAAATATTTTCAATGTACAATTTTGATAATGATAATAGTAGTAATAATAATAATAAAATAGAAATAAAGTAAATATCAAAGTGTGATGTAGAAAAACAATTTAGATACATATATTCTGGTAATCTTACAAAATCTTAAGTTCACATCTATCCCTTTTCACAATCAAAATTCATTATAGGAGAATCCAAAAATAGAATAATATAATCTGTGGAAACAAAATATTGAAAATGATACATCCATAATTAATAAATCACAGTCAGCTACAATGTCAGTTCTTGTAAAAACAGATGAACTCTGACAAATTCACTGTTTTCAGAAGGTGTCATAAACTGGTTTAATGTCACCAAACTGCTTAAAAAACAGGTTTCACAGTCTAATTAAATTGAAGTTTTTTTGGTCTCTGAGGTTGAAACAAAATTTCATCTTCAAATTTTGCATATTTCTTTTTTTTATTCTTGAGATAATTGTAATGACTAATGTATTAAATTAGAGCATTTGACTTACTTCACAAAAAAATGAATAAATAAATAATTAGATTATAAATAAATTATAAAAATAAGTAAATATAATTTAAGAAAGTAAGATTAAAAATAACAAATTAAAATATATAAAACCAAGAGCTCCGCAATCGGGGCAATATACGCCCTATTCTGAATGTTTTCTTTTTGCACCGTTTCATCCTTGTCTACATTGCTATCAAGTTTATCAATGACATTCCAAACATTAAGGTTCTCAAAAGGAAAGCCTTATAAAAGTAATGAAATGGATGTAACTAAAAAACAAATAAAGAAGGGGAAGCAATTATTCTTTTATTAGACATACTGTCTCAACCTAATACACATTACTATAAAGTTTCGTCAAGATATTCCATACGGTTACCTAGTAATGACATGCCCAAGAATAGCCGTAGAAATTAATCAAAGGGATATAACTCCATAAATAAGGAAGGGGGGAGTAATTATTCTTATATAAGACACACAGCCTCAACCTAATACACACTGCTAATGAATTTTCATCAAGATATTCCATACGGTTGCCTACTTATCGCTTGCCTAAGAATAGCCTTAGAAAATATTCAAAGGGAGGTTACTCCAAAAATAATTAAGGGGAGGCAATCATTCTTATATGTGACATATTGTGTCAACCTAATATACATCACTTTTAAGTTTCATCACAATAGTCCAAAGGGTTAGTTAGATATGAGGTGTACAAATATAGTCTGACAAAATAATCAAAGGGAGGTAACTCAAAATCTAAGTCAAGGGGAGTAGCCAATCTTGTATGAGACACGTTGTCTTAACCTCATATACATTACTATAAAGTTTCATCATGATATTCCAAAGAGTAACCAAGTTATGGAATGCTAAAGAATTGCCATACAAACTGCCATAGACGAGTTTTTTTCAAAGGGCTGTAACTCCGCTAAAAATCATCGGAGAAAAATTCCCATATAATATGCGCTACTCCACATCGTAGTTTTACTGTTTACAAAGTTTCAGCTTATATGGATGAAAACTATAGGAGGAGTTATCCGGAAACGAACACCCCAAAAATTCTACGTAAAGGGCTGTAACTCCGCCAAAAATCATTGGAGCGTAACCTCGAAACGAGATGCGCTGGTCCACCTCATAGTCTTACTATATACCAAGTTTCAGCTCGATCGGATGTAAACTGTAGGAGGAGTTATCCGGAAACGAAAAGTTTACGCCGGACGGACAGACGGACGAACGGACGCCAGCGCCATAACAATATACGTCCCGTTTTTCAAACGGCCGTATAAAAAGTTATGGTATTGATAATATAAGAAAATATTTGTAAAACATTTTTTCTTCCATTTTATAAAGTTCTTTTTTAATTCATTGTTGTTTTTTTTTTTTTTTTTTTCTCTCTTTTTCTTTTCTTTTTTTTTAATTAATATTTGAGTATTCTTTGACTCATCAGCAAATTATATTTTACAAATTATAGAATATATGGTCCTGATCTCTTACATTTTGACTGATGCATGAATTTATCCCACTGGGGCCCCACAGGCAGGCAGTAGTTTCAGCACTGCTTTGTTATATGGCCCTTATAATGAGGTGTTTAGGAGGTGCCTTTGATTTTCTTTTCACTTGTTTGTTGGAATGGATTAGATTGGGGGGATCAAAATGATAAAACAAAATCTAGGCCTTTAAGTAAATATACACTACGTCAAAACAATGCAGCAATAGGATGACATTTCAATTTAATAAAGCATAAGAAAAACGAAAATTGCAAATAAATTAAGCTGTGTTCCTTACACCAGAACTTTGCCATGGCTAAAAATCACGTAACATAAACATTGTCAACTTAATAATTTACGTGTGTATTCGCATACTATAGTAATTTTCAAAAGCATAGTGTTACAAACACGGAACTTGCCTTCAAAAATGGATGTATTGTATTCTGTAGTTTCTACAACACGGAAATGAGCCCTACAAACACGGAAGTGGATTCGCATGTTACTTTATGATGAAAACTGGGGTTGGTTGGGTGGTGCGATGGCGCGGGTTATAACTTCCAGTGCCGGGGCGTCCTACTTATTTGAATAATAGTGGGACAAGGGCCTGCTGTGCTTGCGGTGGATGCGGATGGGGGTTATTGGGACCTTTTTTAACTTCCAGTGCCGGGGCGTCCTACTTATTTGGATAATAGTGAGGCAAGGGCCTGTTGTGCTTGCGGTGGGTGCGGTTGGGGCTTGTTTGGACAATTTTTCTCTTGTCTATCATTTCTCTCTTCTTTCTCCCTCTCTTTGGGAGACGGCCCAATATAGACTGAAATACTTTCTCAAAGGGCCGTTAAACCCTAAACAACCAACCTACCAACAATGAAAAGTTGTAAGCATACTGCAGAGAGATACCTTCGGTGTCCCCATAGTTCATTCTTCAAAAGCAGTTACACATCTTAGCGTGAAAGGCAATATCTGCTAAAAAAAAAAAAAAAAAAAAAGAATGGTAAAGAAAAAATTCATAATTCCTACTGGCAAAGCATTAGCCGTTTTGGACACACAGAATAAGTAACTTTGAAATCAGATACTTTCATTACCTAGTACAATCGCAGATCCAACAGTTGAGCCGCGACACAAGAAAACCAACAATGTGGATGTACGCCCAGCGCAGACTCAGATCAGACTGGGCACCCGCCCAGTCTGATCAGAGACTGCGCTAAGCGCTTAAATGGTAGCTAAGGACCTTAGCTACCCCCATGCGGACAGCGAAGGCTCTGATTAGACTGGGCGGATGCCCAGGCTGATCTGAGTCTGCGCTAGGCGCACAACCACTTCGTTGGTTTTCTCGTGTCGCGGCTCATTTAAAATTTTTATCTTAGCCATTGCGAGCAGAGGCCCTTATTCATAAAATAACTCTTGGTCTACTTGAAAACATAACAAGCCTTTCAATTTCAACAGCGAAACGCCAACTGAAAGTGAAGTCTTTTAGAACGCAAAACTGGTTTATGGCTGTACAGACGGTTCTTATAAAATACTGTTACCAAGCGCTGAATCATTGACTGACAATCCAAAAAGAAAATATTGTTGGAAAAAGCTCATCAACTCTGTTGTTAACAAATATTGGAAAGAAAGTTGGTTGGTTGGTTGGTTGGTTGATTTGATGCTTAACGTCCACGGTAAACAACTAAGGTCATGCCGGGACGGTCAGTTAACCTAACCATACTATTCCTGGGCAGGCTTAGACCTCCTAAGCGGTTAACCAGTACTAAGTGCACATACTTTCGCCAGTAACTGACAGCTGCCCTTCTTGAATCAGCGGAAGGAGAAACGAAAGTATGTGGCCAGACCGGGATTCGAACCCAGGACCTCTGACTTACGAGTCAGGTGCCCTACCGATTGCGCTACCCGGCCCGGCTGGAAAGAAAGGATCATCTTCCAGGCATGGTAAGCAACATTGTATTTTTCCTTGAAATGTACCTGTCAAAGAACTACACGATTGGAAAGTGTCATCCTGCAATAAACCTTTATCAACAGTGTTGATGATCAATAGGTTTCCAATGAAGTGTAAGATACTGTCAGGGACATACATCCGTCAAATAAACAAAGCTAAATCTAATCTGAAAGAAATAAACCGTGTATGTATACTCTGTAATATGAGTGAAAAAAATCTTCATAACAGTATGAAAGACTTGAACATATTAGAAAACCAATATATAATGACTTACTCAGTGTATTAAATACCCTGCCG
Source organism: Ctena decussata (assembly GCA_963989385.1). Lineage (NCBI taxonomy): Eukaryota > Metazoa > Mollusca > Bivalvia > Lucinida > Lucinidae > Ctena > Ctena decussata. The sequence goes on from OZ022499.1 coordinate 106,146,593, forward strand.
TTTCCAAATTAATTGTTTACTGCAAACACTTGATTTCAGATCAGGAGAAAATAACCAGACTTATTGACTTGCTTCACTTTCATACTTGAACACCTGATTTATACAATGCATACTACAAAATACTGTAAACTGGAAATTGTATCAAAAAGCATAAGGAGAAAATAGGGCTCGGCAACACGCGTGAAACATCGCATCTGTTCAGAAAGATACTATATTTCAAATAAGTGTTTGACATTGTATGTATATATAAACTGTGTAATCGGTGTTGGATTCTGATTTAATGTATAGCGGATTACCCTTTTACGATCCTTTTTTGAACCTCCAGATTTTACTAGTGTCTCACAAGTTGTGTTTATAAAGGCAGAAGATATAGAACAGAACAAAACAGAACAAAGCTCGCATAATAATTATATTAATGAGCCGCGACACAAGAAAACCAACAAAGAGGTTGTCCTTCCAGCGCAGGCCTAGACCAGCCTAGACATCAGCCCAATCTGATCAGAGTCTTCGTTTTGCGCTTTAAGGGTAGCAAAGGGTCCAAGCTAGCTCAGTGCGGACAGCGAATCTGATAAGACTGGGCGAATGCCCAGGCTGATCTGAGTCTGCGCTGGGTGCACAACCACTTTGTTAGTTTTCTCGTGTCGCGGCTTAATTTCATATGTATTACACAAAATGTTGAAAATGAGATTCACTGCTCTTGACTAAAGACCGAAGAGAAAGAAGGCAACGCTATCACAAGGATGGTTCTTGGTATATAAAAAAAAAACTTCCCCTCTAATAAGTATGTAGAATTTCCAGTTTCTTGCAAACGTCACGAAGTATGTACTAATTTTCTGTTTTCAAACATAGGCATGAGACTCATTTTCCTTGCGAGAGCGGATAAGCAAGTCGTGTCAGTTTCCCATTAATAGCTACTGGAGTCTTTTACCCGGAGAAAATGGGTGAGCCCATTTTTCATTTTAGGGATGTTTCGTTTGTTTATTGTTTATCATTTTCATACAGGTAGTGTAAAAAGATAGGCAATCAGAAACTAATACAGTCAGATCTCATATCCCGCCTTCAAAATCGAAATGGAAAGAATAGTCTGGGTGCCGGGACGAAAACCCGAAAAAATAGTCCGCACAAATGTTTGATGCAGATTCTTATTATTTAGGATGTCCTTAACCAGAAACAAAATGATGCCACCTTGGCATCCTTGGGGAAATTAAAATATTCAAGATGGCGTCCAAGATGGCCGCCGAGGTATAAAATTCATAATATCTTCTTAAATATAAGGGTTAGAAACATACTTTTGGTGGCTACGTATAGGTTTTTGAGGTCGAGGAATCGATTAAGCATGTTGAAAATTATTTCAGACAAATCAGTTACAAAATGGCGGACAAGATGGCCGCCAAAACATAAAAATCTCTATATCTTCTTTAGTATACGGGCTAGAAACATAATTTTGGTGTCTACATAGGGGTTTTTGGGGCCAAGGAATTGGTTTAACATGTTGAAATTAACTTAAAAGCAAACCGGTTACACAAAATGGCGGACAAGATAGCGGACAAAGCAACGGTCACGGCACTAATTGTTGGAGAAATGCACTTTCCGATAGCAGAATTCTGGTTTGTGTATTAGAAACCCGGATTTTGCATGTATAAGATTGTTTAAATATAAAAATGAAGTTATAAAAGTCCCATTCTAACAGTGTTTTAACAAGAGGGCCAAGCTGGTTTACAAGAACCTAGTGCAGGCAAGGGCAGATAACCCGTTGACAAAGCTTTAGTCATTACAGAAAGCCGTTGTTACGAGTAACAATCTAACGGTTACAAGAATTTTGTTATATTCTATTATCTATTTTACTTTCTTCAGTTCAGGTTAAGAAACTCTGATATATATTTGTTGGTTGCTTGCGTCGTTTAAAATTACAGCTCATGGCCGGCAATCAGTGAGTGGTGTGAGTGTCGCAGGTTCGTGCCATGCCACAGCCAGATCTTTAGCATCTGGGCGGTATGGAAAATTTACAAAATATTTGTTGGTTGCTTGCGTCTTTAAATTATAGCTCATGGTCGGCACTAGTGGTGTGAGTGTCGCAGGTTCGTGCCATGCCACAGCCAGAGTTTAGCATCTGACTGGTATGGAAAATTTACGTGTCAGAAAAGATCATACTTACTTCAAAGCAGTAACAAATTTTGTAAACAGCTTTTGATTTTTTTTTGGTATTTTCCCAGTTCTTTCAAGTATAAAGGAGACAGTTCTACCCATGATCATAGACAGTTGACTACAAATTGTATATGCATATTTAAAATGTTTTAGCTTCAAAAGTGCATAATTGTCATGCCAGTTTGTGCAAGTATTCTTACCTGACTCTAAATCTTCCGAGCAATGCTACAGGAAAGTTAATAGCAAAAACTGACTTCATAGACCGAGCAATGCTACGGGGAAGTTAATAGCATAAACTGGCTTCATAGACCCGTCAGCTTAGATCACCATAACATTCAAACAGATTCTTCTCCAAAGCTGCTAGGCCGATCAAAATCACTTTTTGAGTTACTGGAGTACAGGGGGTTTGAATCCTATCTCTGACAACAACTGAAAACGGCTATCTGTCGACTTAGCAAAAATATGTACTCGTACCGGACTAGAATCAAGGATGGTCAAAAGACGGCACAAGGATAGATTTAGCCCGACCTTTCATAATAGCGCTATGCCAGAGACACAGTGAGAATCTAACAACTCATTGCTCCAACGGCGCAAAGGCTACTGGGATAATTTGATATAGCTATACTTCCACTTGTTTGAGAGAACGAAAATTGGTATGAATGCTTGCGGCCCAAGATGTCACCGTTTCATCTAAAAAGTCCTCTTCTCCTAAACCACTGAAGTACACATAAGCTGGTGTTTTCATGTAATATGTCACATTCCTCAAAAGTTTTAAATATGTAAACGTTGGGTCACGTATGCCCCCAAACTCGGGGCACGTACTTTATAGAAACTGAATAAATGACTTTACATTTGGAAAAGAAAAGGTAGATCTACAAGTAGAGTTAGAACCATCTCTAAAAGGGATTTTCCAAAACTGCAATACAGTTTCCTGGCAGATTAAAACTGTGTCTCCAAAAGTTGTTTATTCCTGCTTCTAGCCCATACGCTAACTAACCATATGCTATAAGCGTAACACTGAGATAATGTCAGCATAAAATCAAAGACCTGAAAGTGATTTTTATTAAGCTCCTGACAAAAGATCAAAGTAAAGATATTTTTTTCTGTTACGACTGGATTTTTTTCCTTCTGGGTTATTTACCCCTGCTTAAAGACTAATATACAGAAAAAGAAGTAAATCTATAAAGTCAGGGGGAAAAGGACTTTTCTTACAAAACTTAAATCAAACTAAGCAATCAAAGTAAAAGAACCCTTTGTGCCAAGATCAAAATTTTGCCCCACTGCTTGGCCATTCGGGGTTCTACTGGTGCTTTTCGTTTGCTCCAGGATTTCATTGGTGTTGTTTCGGAGGGATCTCCAGGTGTCGCAATACGTTGTTTCTGTCAAGTCCTCATATTTGATTCATCACAGGTTTTATCCGTGATTGATTTGCTGTCTGTGATGATTCATTGATGAGTTGGGTACCCTTCATGCAGACCAAATGCTAACTAAATGTTTTGAATCACTGCAGAGGCAGAAGGCATGGGTTTGGACCAAGTAAAACTAGTTAACTTCCCTTTTGGTTCCTCAATGTTACGTGTTCTTGTGTCCGCTTGTCTGTGGTCTTCTAGCAGTATGGTTACCTTATAGCTGTCCAGTTTGCTTGCTGTTTTGTCCTATTTGAAACACTGATAAAAATAAGCAAAATAAATGTTACTGTTATTTTCAATTGGGGTAACTGAATGTCTGAGAGGGCTGTTCATTCGATTTACTATGCTTGTCTTTCGCGACTATTTGCCATTTTTGTATTTTGGTTTTGACGGTGGAATGTGCGGTCTGATTGTATTAGTTCTTGATCTCTGTCTATCATTTTACTTTACCAAAAGGTACATGCATGGAACTATGAACATAAAAAAACCCATTAAAAACGACATTCTTAAAATAATGAATTATCGAGATGTCAATGTCGGTTGCGGCTGAAATTTTCTGAACGGGGCTGTCTGCCCATACCTGGACTGGGCTCTGATGGATCATCATGGTCTCCTTGGTAATAACACTATCAGATGCAAAATGAGGTCTTTATGACTTCGTTTCTTTTTAAAATTCATAGATCTTATAATTTCAAAATTCCAACTTTCTAAAGCCTGAATTCTGCTATCAAAAAGTGCATTTCTTAAGACATTCAGCTCCGTAATCGATGCTTCGTCCGCCATCTTGTCCGCCATTTTGTGTAAGTTAGTGCCTTAAAGTAAATTTTAACATGCTTTATGGATTCCTTGACCCCGAAAACCTATATGCAGACACCAAAATCATGTTTCTAGCCCGTACACTAAAGAAGATATGGAGATTTTATGCTTTGGCGGCCATCTTGTCCGCCATTTTGTAACTGATTTGTCTGAAATAATTTTTGACATTCTTAATCGATTCCTCGACCTCGAAAACCTATAAGTAGTCACCAAAAGTATGTTTCTAGCTCACATACTTTAGAAGATATTGAGGATTTTATCCCTTGGCAGCCATCTTGGACGCCATCTTGAATATTTTGATTTCCCCAATGATGCCAAGGTGGCATCATTCAGTTTCAGTGTACGGACACGTTGGTGAACACATTTGTGCTAAAACATTTTGTGCGGACTATTTTTTTGGGTTGCACCCAAAATCTCCATTTGGCAACCAGACTAGAAGTATTCACATAACTGATAAAAGTTTACGAAACTGCATAAAGTTTTATGCAGGCAATTTAGATGTCTGATCTGAACCTGGATTGTTTGCATATCTCCTTTCTATGGGACGCCAGGCATTAATACGTTAAAGCGGTGCCGTCGAGACGCAGATGGTGAGGTGGCTTGGTGGGGAACGCCTGCGCCTTGGTGGGGACGCCTGATGTCTTCAGCTACAGTTTCGCGGAATCACACTGGTCTGGCATTCAACACAGCCAACGAAGTCAACGTTACGGAACCTGCTTTTTCTGCTCATCAGTATAAGTTTGTTTCAGAAGTATAGTCTCACGGACCATCCGACCCCCTACTCTTGAAACAGGAATCAAAAGTTTACCTGTATTGATATGCATCTTCAAGAAATACTTGGAAACAATTTTTGGGCTACAACGACCAGACAACGAATTGGTGAAAAAACTTATTCAAGCACTGCATTTATACTAGACGGAATTTCTTCGAAAATCTGGTCTGACTAAGAGGTCTAACAAACTGCCGGGTCCGTAAGAATGACAGTTTAAAATTAATGTAAGAAGTATGCGAAAACAATCGAGTTTTATAGAACGTTGCCTTCGTTGGCTGTGTTGAATGCCAGACCAGTGTGGGAATGGTGTGGCTCGGAAAGAGCTGCTCGATGTCTACCGAGACCTGCCTTTCACCTTTTTTCGTTTCAAACTTTCGGAGTTTATCGACACTGAAGAAGTTAAACCCCTTGCATTTACTTCGGTAAAGTTACGTTTATATTAAAACAAGTGGGATTTTGTGTGATACTTATGTACGGTTTTCTCTCTCTTTTTTGTTTTATTATTTTTTCCTACCTCAGAATAGGTTTTACGAAAAGCGAGTAAATGTATCTCATAACGAACATAAAGCCATTTTATCTGTCACCCTGCTTTTGTGTACATACGCTAAGAATTGAGAAACACACGACTACTTCAAACTAGTTACTTTTAAAATTCAAAGCTACCGTTGATTAGGAAAGGTTTTTTCCGGAAAACACACTCAATGCACAGCCACGAATCTGCAAAAGAAAAGATTCCAAAGGGGAGATAGAGATAAAGAATGAAAGCAAGAGTTGTCATTCTTGTATCTGACACATACATATAACTATGGAGTACCTTGAAAATTTCTACGGGTATTCGAGTGATGGAGTCAAGAAAATATTTACGGAAGGACGGACTCCAGGCTCATCGCTATATCCTTAAACCTTTCGGTTGGGTAATAAATAGAGCAAGTGAGCAGGGACTCACGTATACCCACGACCAGTGCCACCGCCTAATGAAAGCATACTTTAACACACAACTTCAATGCAAATGTCATACGTGTACAAAATTCTAAGTGTGTGACCTTGACCTTAGGACAGCAGCAGCAGCATCCATATGATGTAAACCAGTATGAAATAAACCTAGTCATGTATCATTAGGCTCCACTGAAGTATATTGGAACTATACGCCAAAAAACTACAGCATATGGCTAATTCCTAGTTATTGAACCCTGGCCCCACCCATGAGCCTGACCCTGAAGCTTAGGTAGTCCATAACCAAAGCAATGATGTAGAGATATCACGAACCAAATATGGAAGAAATCTTCAATGCAGTTACATAGATATGAGCAATTAGAAAGGTTTAACGCAAAACTTTGACATAATGAAAATGCCTAAGTACTAATTATTGACCCCTGGCCCCACCCTGGGACCATACCCAGGGGCTTACCTACTTCACATCAAAGGTAATACTATAGAGATATCATGAACCAAATATGAAAAGACTCTGATGTGTGGTTACAGAGATATGAGCAACCCAAAAAAGTTTAACGCAAATTTTTGACGTAAAGTTGACGAACGGACGGAAGAACGAACAAACGAACGAACAAACGGACGGAATGACAGAAACTATATACCCCCTTACATACTTCGTATGTCGGGGGTATAATAAAGACACTAATTAAACATAAATTGATAAAGTAAGGATTTCTCTTCTTATCTTCTTAATTAAATGCTTCGACAATTTCTATACGATTTAATGTCAACTGGAAGCTCTTGATTATAAAATGTTCTATTTTTTGTTTGTATTCAGTTGTTTGGCGGAGCGCCTGGACTTCTGACTAGGGTGTTCGCCTTTCACGCAGAGTGCCGCTGGTTCGAACTCCGTGGGCAGCAGATTTTCACTATCCGATAGGCCAAAATATCCCCACACAGTGTTGTCTTAGCTTGAAAAGTGGTATCAGGTTGACAGTGTGTGATTTCAATGTCACTGAACCTCGACAGTGGCGTCCACCTTATCAAAACCGGCTAAACTGTGCATGTACATGCAAAACACAGCATATATTGAGTTAATGTGCCTAATGATATTGGTCCCACTGGGCACACAAGATTGAATCAACATTGAATCAGCCTTAATTGAACGTCACGACATTGAATCAAGGTTGATTCAAGGTTTAATCAACCTTGTGTGACTGCTGGGTAGTTTCGTACAAATGAGGCAATGGCTTCGTTGAAACAAGCACGCCAGGCGGCTTCCTGGCTACAAAACAAATAGTATGATCACGAGCGGATAGCAACATACTGAGTTCTTTCACAAGTAGGTGGTCATAAAGATAGCCTATCTAAACATTAATTCATCAGACACACAAAGCAATTTCTTCTTCTTTTATGCCCCCGCCACGAAGTGGAGAGGGGCATATAGTTTTGCCCTTGTCTGTACGTCCGTACGTCCGTCACACTTTGTAGTACTGTTCTTGTCTCCGCAACTCCTCCTACAGTATTTGCTGCAGGGATTTGAAACTTGCAACACAGTTCAGACATGCGACATGCATTGAACATGTGCATAAAGGAAACAGAACTTTGATTTTGGTCTAGTTTGCAGAATTATGTCCCCTTGAATAACACACATATCTTGACCATATTACACACTTGTAGTACTGTTTGTGTCTCTGCAACTCCTTCTACAGTGTTTGATGCAGGGAGTTGAAACTTGCAACACAGTTCAAACATGCATGGAACATGTGCATAAAAGAAACGTAACTTTGATTTAGGTCATTATGGCAGAATTAGATCCCCTTGAATGACATACATATTTTGACAATATTTCACACTTTGTACTACTGTTCTTGTCTCCAAAACTCCTTCAACAGTACTTGATGTAGGGATTTGAAACTTGTAACACAGTTCAGACATGCATTGAACATATGCATAAAGGAAACGGAACTTTGATGTAGGACATTATTGCAGAATTATGTCCCCTTGAATGACATAGATATTTTGACCATATTTCCATGACTCATGAACAAGCTCACTTTTGTCATCGCTCTAGCGGCTTCATTTATTAACCGAGTTTGATATTACATCACAGCTATATTAGATATGACAATACCTCGAATAAGTTTGCGTTTCCGGTTGGGAGGATCAAAGTCAACTTAAGGTCACAGTTGTTTTTTTTTTTTTTTCAGAAAAAAACTTTGGCATCGCTCTTGTAGTACTGTTTTTGTCTCCGCAACTCCTCTTACAGTATTTGATGCTGGGATTTGGAACTTGCAAGTTTCACAGTTCAGACATGCATTGAACATGTGCATAAAGGAAACAGAACTTTGATTCACGTCTTTATTGCAGAATTATGTCCCCTTGAATAACACATATATTTTCTACAGTTTTTGATGTAGGGATTTGAAACTTGCAACACAGTTCAGACATGCATGGAGCATATGCATAAAGGAAACGTAACTATGATCCAGGTCATTATGGCAGAATTATATCCCCTTGAATGACATACATATTTTGACAATATTTCACACTTTGTAGTACTGTTCTTGACTCTGCAACTCCTTCAATATTATTTGATGTAGGGATTTGAAACTTGCAACACAGTTCAGACATGCATCGAACATGTGCATAAAGGGAAAGGGACTTTGATTTAGGTCTTTATTGCAGAATTATATTCCCTTGAATGACATACATATTTGACCATATTTCCATGGCTTACAAGCTCATCTTTTGTCATCGCTCTAGCGGCTTCATTTATTAATCGAGTTTGATCTAATATCATAGCCATATTAGATATGACAATACAAGTTTGCGTTTCAGGTTGGTAGGATCAAGGTCAAGGTCACAGTTGTTTTTTTCTAGAAAAACTTGGGCATCGCTCTAGCGCTTTTATTTATGAATCGATTTTGATAAAATTTCACATAAATGTTAAGTATGACAATATCTTGAATAAATTACCGTTTCAGCATCACTGGTCTAAGATCAATGTCACAGTTGCTAATTTTAGAAAGACTTTATCAGCCCCTCTAACCCCTTTATTCATTGACAGATTTTGATGTAACTTCACCCAAATGTTTAGTGTGACAATATAGACAGGTTTGCGATCCAGAATTTTAGGGTCAAAATCAAGATCACATTTGCTATTTTTAGAAAATACGTTGTAATCCCTCTGGAATGATTTTGACATAGCTTGACACAAATAATTAGCATGACAATATCTGGGATAAATTCACGTTTCAGCATTGTAGGGCCAAGGTTTAGGTCACAGATGCTATTATAGGTATATGTAAAACTTTGTCATGGTTCTAGCTCCTTTATTTGATAACTGATTTTGATATAACTATACACAAATATTAAGTATGACAATATCTTGGACAACTTCACCTGTCAGGGCTGTAGCTCTTAGGTCAGAGTCACAATTGGAAATTTTAGAAAAAAAAAAACATTGTTATCCCTCTAGCATCTTTATTTATTGACAGATTTTGATATAACCTTACACAAATATGTCTAAACACATTACTTATCTAGTAAGGCATATGGCGGGGTCATTCATCACCTTTAGTGATTGTCTAGTTGTTTTTGTGTTTTGTTCTTTTAACCCTAGTTTTTTTTAGCTCACCTGAGCCAGCGGCTCCGGGGGAGCTTATAGGATGGTAAGGCTCCGGCGTCCGTCGTCCGTCGTCCGTCCGTCCACAATTTCAAACGACTTCTCCTCTGAAACCGCTGGGCCAATTGTAACCAAATTTCATATAGAGCCTCCTGGGACCTTAGGAACGAAAAGTTGTTCAAACGGTCCTGGTCACATGACCAACATGGCCGCCACGCCCATATATGGTAAAAACCTTTAAAAATCTTCTTCTCCAGAACCAATAGGCCGATGGCCTTGAAACTTGGTATGTAGCATCGGGTACGCGAGTACTACCAAGATTGTTCAAATTATGACCTTGGGTTGACCTTGACCTTTTTTACGGCAAGGTCAAATTTGCTTCCTTGTGCTTTTATATGGCAAAATGCTAGAACATAAGATATCTTGGAAACTGTTGCAGATTTTGGGCTAAAAACCAGTATCTACAGTCATCTTAATGAGTATGTGAAGATTTATGACTTTAAGAGGTCAAGGTCATTCTTTGACCTTTGACCCAGAACTCTCATATTTTGACAATTTCGAACAATCTCCTCAACAGCCACTGAGCCAATTGAAACCAAATTTCATATAGAGCCTCCAGGGGTTGAGGGAACAAAAATTTATTCATACTGTCCAGGTCACATGACCAACATGGCGGCCACGCCCATATATGGTAAAAACCTTTAAGAATCTTCTTCTCCAGAACCAATTGAACGATGGCCTTGAAACTTGGTATGTAGCATTGGGTACTCGAGTACTACCAAGATTGTTCAAATTATGACCTTGGGTTGACCTTGACCATTTTACTGCAAGGTCAAATATGGGAAAATGCTAGAACATATGATTTCATGGAAAGTTTTGAAGAGTAAGGCCTAAAATTGGTAAATGCAGTTGAGTACATGAAGATTTATGAGTGTAAGAGGTCAAGGTCATTCTTTGACCTTTGACCCAGAACTCTCATATTTTGACATTTTCAAACAATCTTCTCCAAAGCCACTGGGCCAATTGTAACCAAATTTCATATAGAGCCTCCAGGGGTTGAGGGAATGAAATTTTGTTCAAAAGGTTTAGGTCACATGACCGACATGGCCGCCACGCCCATATATGATAAAAACTTTTAAAAATCTTCTTCTCCAGAACTAGTTGACCGATGGCCTTGAAACTTGGTATGAAGCATTGGGTATTCCATTCCTATCAAGAGTGTTAAAAATGATAACCTTGGGTTGACCTTGACCATTTTATGGGAAGGTCAAATAAGAGAAAATGCTAGAACATAAGGTTTCATGGAAAGTTTTGAAGATTTAGGCCTAAAAATTGGAAAATGCAGTCATCTTAATGAGTACATCAAGATTCATAAGTACAAGAGGTCAAGGTCATTCTTTGACCTTTGACCCTGAATTCTCATAGTTTGATAATTTCAAACTTCTTTTTAAAAGACAATTGTAACCAGATATCATATAGAGCCTTCAGGGGTTGAGGAAACGAAATTCTTCAAATGGTCTGGGTCACATGACCAACATGGCCGCCATGACCATATATGATAAAAACCTTTAGAAATCTTCTTTTCCAGAACCAGTTGACCGATGGCCTTGAAACTTGGTATGTAGCATTGGGTACTCCAGTATTATCAAGACTGTTCAAATTATGACCTTTGCTTGACCTTGACCTTTTATGGCAAGGTCAAATATGGCAAAATGCTACAACATAAGCTTTCATGGGAATTTTTGAAGATTTTGGCCTAAAAATTGGTATATACAGTCATCTTAATGAGGTCATGAAGAATTATGAGTACAAGAGGTCAAGGTCATTCTTTGACCTTTGACCCAGATCTCTTATATTTTGACATTTTCAAACATTTCCTCAAAAGCCAAAGGGCCAATTGTAGTCACATTTCATAAAGAGCCTCCAGGGGTTGAGGGAACAAAAATGTGTTCAAATGGTCCAGGTCACATGACCAACATGGCCGACATACCCATTTATGGTATAAACATTTAGTATTTTTCTTCTCCAGAACCAATATGCCTATGGCCTTGAAACTTGGTAGGTAGCATGGAGTACTAGAGTACTTCCAAGACTGTTCAAATGATGACCTTGGGTTCACCTTGACCTTTTTTGCAGCTAGTCAAATATAAGAAAATGCTAGAACATAAGATTTCATGGAAAATTTTGAAGATTTTGGTCTAAAAAATGGTATATATAGTTGTCTTAATGCGTATTAGCACATGAAGATTTATGAGTACAAGAGGTCATGGTCAGTCTTTGACTTTTGACCCTAGACTCATATTTTGACAATTTCAGACATAAGAAAAAGCCACTTTGCCAATTGCTCAGGTGAGCGGATCAGGGCCTCATGGCCCTCTTGTTTTATATTATTATCAATATATACGCAAAATTTTACAGAACTAAAACTAAGAAAAGACAAACAAGACGTCGACTCAGTTTCAATTATATCCCCTTGAATGACATACATATTTTGACAATATTTCACACTTTGTAGTACTGTTCTTGACTCTGCAACTCCTTCAATATTATTTGATGTAGGGATTTGAAACTTGCAACACAGTTCAGACATGCATTGAACATGTGCATAAAGGGAAAGGGACTTTGATTTAGGTCTTTATTGCAGAATAATATTCCCTTGAATGACATACATATTTGACCATATTTCCATGGCTTACAAGCTCATCTTTTGTCATCGCTCTATCGGCTTCATTTATTAATCGAGTTTGATCTAATATCATAGCCATATTAGATATGACAATACAAGTTTGCGTTTTAGGTTGGTAGGATCAAGGTCAAGGTCACAGTTGCTTTTTTTCTAGAAAAACTTGGGCATCGCTCTGGCGCTTTTATTTATGAATCGATTTTGATAAAATTTCACATAAATGTTAAGTATGACAATATCTTGAATAAATTATCGTTTCAGCATCACTTGTCCAAGATCAATGTCACAGTTGCTAATTTTAGAAAGACTTTATCAGCCCCTCTAACCCCTTTATTCATTGACAGATTTTGATGTAACTTCACCCAAATATTTAGTGTGACAATATCTTAGACAAGTTTGCGATCCAGAATTTTAGGGTCAAAATCAAGATCACATTTGCTATTTTTAGAAAATACGTTGTAATCCCTCTGGAATGATTTTGGCATAGCTTGACACAAATAATTAGCATGACAATATCTGGGATAAATTCACGTTTCAGCATTGTAGGGCCAAGGTCTAGGTCACAGATGCTATTATAGGTATATGTAAAACTTTGTCATGGTTCTAGCTCCTTTATTTGATAACTGATTTTGATATAACTATACACAAATATTAAGTATGACAATATCTTGGACAACTTCACCTGTCAGGGCTGTAGCTCTTAGGTCAGAGTCACAATTGGAAATTTTAGAAAAAAAAACATTGTTATCCCTCTAGCATCTTTATTTATTGACAGATTTTGATATAACCTTAAACAAATATGTCTTAACACATTACTTATCTAGTGAGGCATATGGCGGGGTCAATTATCACCTTTAGTGATTGTCTAGTTGTTTTTTGTGTTTTGTTCTTTTAACCCTAGTCTTTTTATATTATTATCAATATATACGCAAAATTTTACAGAACTAAAACTAAGAAAAGAAAAACAAAACGTCGACTCAGTTTCAAAGTAACCAAAAGAGTTAGAGCCTTCAATCTTGCTCTGTAGATACGTTTGTGGGAGAGATTTACTAAAAGCAGCGATGCATACCGGACATAAATTTAATTTCACGGTTGACTGAAAAAATAAAAAATCACTTGTTGCGTTTAGCTCTGTTTCTAAGTTTCTACAAAGACTAGAGTCTCCAAACTTGCTTTTTAGATACGTCTTGGTAAGATCTACTTAAAGCAGCGATAAATATTGGGTCATAACCTTTATTTCACGGTTGATTAAGCGTAGAAAAAATATTCACCTGTTGCGCTTAGCACAGTTTCTAAATAGCGGCTAGGATTACAGTCTTCGAACTTTCTCCATAGATACGTCTTGGGGGGATTTACTGAAAGCAGCGATGCATAACGGACCATGACGCATATATCACGGTTGATTGAACATAGAAAAATGTTTACATTTTGCGTTTAGCTTAGTTTCTAAGTAATTGCAAGGAACAGAGTGTTTAAACTTGCTCTGTAGATACGTTCAGGTTAGATCTACTAAAAGCAGCGATGCATATTGGGCAGTGAGCTGTATTTTTATCTTCTTGAAGAGTAGTTTGATGAACGAACATAATTGCTCGGGAAAATGAAACAGTATGACCGAATGCTTGACCTGAAACTAACAGTAGGTCACAGTGGCCTGTATTTCGTGGTCTAGTGATGTTGCCTTACAACTTGTTGGCTATTTGATACACGAACATGATTCTTCTGAAAATGTCTCAATATGACAAGGTGAATGATCGAAAAATAACAGTGACCTATATTTCTTGGTCCAATGAATTTTCCTTATATCTTGAAGACTATTGATATGTGTATAAAACTTACAATAGGACATACTAACCTATATTTTATGGTCCCGTGATTTTGTCTTATATCTTAAAGACTTTTTGATGCTGTACATGAATGCTTGGGATAATCACCCAGTATGACCCACAGTTTGACCTCAGAGTAACAGTAGGTCACAGTGACCTGTATTTCATGATCCAGTGGTTTTGCCTTATTTCTTGAAGACGTTTAGATGTACAAACATGATTTCTCGCGAAAGTGACTCATTTTGATCGGATTTAGGTCACAGTTACCTATGTTTCATGGTCTAGTGAATTTTCCTCATATTTGCCATGCTGTTTCATGGATTAACACGATATACTTCCGTTAAGGATTTGGGCTTACTCTGTCAGTGACCCCATACTGATTGTAGGTCAGCATAGCGCCTGATAGGCTTCTGAGGGGGTGCGGGGGGGGCAAAACCCTCAATAAATGTCAGTATTACCGCCGGCTATCGCGCCAAGCCATGCCCATGGTAAATCAGACCTATTTTGGTTCTTTAATGAAACAAGTCACATATAGAGTCAACTCACGCTTCCGCAAAGTCTAAGGCCATCTTAATGATATTTGTAAGCAAATTTTCTGATCCCAGGAAATTTACTTTGAGATAACAGTAGCTAGAGATAACAGAAATTTAAAAGTAAAGAAAAATAGGACATTTGTCCCAACTAAATTCTTTGATAAAAATGGTATAACTTTGAGATATCATTGTTTGAGATAACGAGAGTCAACTGTATTTACAATACCAAATGAGCCGCGACACGAGAAAACCAACAATGTGGTTGTGCACCCAGCGCAGACTCAGATCAGCCTGGGCATCCGCACAATCTGATCAGACTCTTCGCTAAGCGCTTAAATGGTAGCTAAGGGTCTAAGCTACCTCCATGCGGACAGCGAAGGCTCTGACCAGACTGGGCGGATGCTCAGGCTGATCTGAGTCTGCGCTGGGCGCACAACCCATTGTTGGTTTTCTCGTGTCGCGGCTCAAATTATATCAGACCACATTAAAAGAACTAAGCTAACAGTACAAATTTGTATGAGGCTGTTCAGCGAGAGTCATTCATCTTCTGTCCGATCTTCCGTCTCTTAAAAATAGCCTTTTCTGAATTTCAAAATGGCGCAAGCAAAGATCAGGTGTTTGGGTCATGAAGGTCTTCTGAAGTGGCAGCTACATCCAGCAATGACCTACAAAAGCGTATTATTGAAGGTTTAAGTACAAGGTCATTTTGCTTCTGACAGAATGAAGCTTTCAGACAGTTTTTCGCAACAGTATCTAAGAGTGTTGATACATTTTCATTTCCGGTAGGTTCTTTGTAGATAACTGCTATTGGCTTATCTTTTACTAGAGCTAGATCTATCTCTCTGTTACATCTGCGACATTCACAAAATGCCCGACTGATTAAAACAATCACTACACATGACTGTCTCAAACAACGCTCAGCTTCGCTAATCAGTGTTAAGCCAAGCCTATACTTGTTAAAATCCCAAATACTATCCTGATTCGTCTTCAGAATCTGCTTTAAACAAGTAGCAATCGGCTTAGTGACAAGTTGACTGACAAACTCTTCATCTTTCTGACAAAACATTATAAATGCCAAGCATTTATTATCGAAATTTTCATTCTTGAGCCGTTCTATGTAGTTTTCTCTAAGTCTCTCTCTTTTCTTTCTTCTGTAATGTCTTATAAGAAGTAAAAATAGAACTAAGACGGCTAGACAAGAAACACATGACAAAACACTAGTGCTGATAATAACGCTTCTCCTCGAACATAGGTCCTGACTTTCAGCTACTGCCGTTTCATCTAATTCTACCAGTTCTCCCTTGAATACGCACATATATTGACTGTGTTTTGCTTGCTTCGGGATCAAGTAAATATACAACCATCTGATAAACTGGCTACTTTCACAGCTACAAACGAATGGATTGTCATTTATATCTATATTAAAATTTGAATAATTTGTGAAACGAGTTTGAACAAAATAACTGAAGTGCACAAAGTCTGCACCACTCAATAGCGCGATACGGTTGTTTCGTAAATCTAACGTCTGTAGCTTATCAAGGCCATCTACAACAAATGAAATGGACTCCAGCTTATTACCAAAAAGATTAATGACTCTCAATTTTTTATTTTCAACAAACATGGATTTCGGAATAAGTTTAAGGTCATTTTCAGACAGATCTACTGTTTGTAGATTCTTAAAGTTGCTAAAAGGTCTCCGAAATCTGGATACTGCTGCATCACATGCAGCATATTGTTGCGAAAGACTAAGACTTCTAGGTAAACCAGTCCCCCTAAGAGTGCTGGTGACAGGAATTCTAGATCGTTGTCAGATAAATCAATTACTGTAATAGCTATAGTATCAGCGTTTATAACACTGGCATTCAGCCACTTAAGTTTGTTTCCTTTCACAGATAAGGTTTTTAGATTTCCAACATTGCACCTGCTGCAGGAATACGTGTCTCCAATTATACGAATGTGAAAATCAGGAATTCCAAAATTGATATTATTAAGAATTAACGTATGACAAGATGGAAGAATCGCTCCTAAATCCACTCGTAGTTCACTGAGACTGTGACTGCGATTTTTATTCGTTAGCCAGTCATATATTACACTCCCAATGGTAATGTGACTCCAGTCTATGACTTGTAAACTTTGGCATGTGAGTGGTGCTTCAATATTAAGAAATGTTCTGTCTTTCGGAAAATATACAACATTTGATACATTCAAAATTTGAAGTGAATTGCAAAGTTGCAGTGCACTTTTGAAATCTATTTCAGTGACAGAAATATGAGATAAATTTAAGTATTTAATTGGTCTCCGAGTTAAAACTTCAAAAAAGTTTGAACTTAGAGAATATGACATAAAATGGGAGCTAGAAACAGCTGTTAAATCCAGGAACTCCAAGGACGCTAATACTGTTATATCCGTGAGGGTTTTTATGATTTCTTCAACAGTCAACCGGTAGCAGTAGGACAAATCTAAATACTTTAAACATGACAGTCCTAAGAAGATTTCTCTGTTTAAATAGGTCAATTCCCTTGCATGAATTCCAAGTCTCTCTAAATTTATTAGACCTTCAAAAACAGAACCATTATTATTTCCGAAGCGATTACCATGTTCCGCTTGTATCTCTAGTTTTGTGACGTTGAACCAAGTTGTCGGGTTGAATGCATTCATATCCGTTTTAATATTTATTCCCTCAACGTACACGTGTTGCACTATTTGCGAAAACGGCTGTGTCGGTAGATGTTGACAAGTCAGTGTCATTCCCTCTTGTAGGCAGCCATCTTGACGCTGATCACATCGCACACAAATGAGGCCATGTACCAGCAGGAGATATTTATGAAGCTGTTGATACATGCCAAACAGAGTACTGCAATAAAAACAAAGAATTGTCAGAAGACAAAGAGCGACTTTGCGGGATCTATGGGGCAAGTTTGAAGACTCTAGCCTTGTAGTTGCTAAGAAACTGAGCTAAACGCAACAGACGAATATTTTTAACGGTCAATCAACCGTGAAATAATGGCCATGGCCTTATATGCATCACTGGTCCAGTAGATCTTTCCAAGACGTATTTATGGAGCACGCTTTTTTACTTAGAAACTGAGCTAAACGCAAGGCAAATATTTTTCTAAGTTCAATCAACTGTGAAATATAGATCATGACCCGATAAACATCACTGCTTTCAGTGGATCTTCCCCAGACGTACCTATGGAGCAGGTTCAAAGACTCTAGCATTATAATATCTTAGTAACGCAACACGTAAATATTTTTCTGTGTTTAATCAAATGTGAAATATATGTCATTGTCCCGATTTTAATCGCTGCTTTCCGTAGATCTTCCCCAGATATATCCTTGGAACAAGCTTGAAGACTTAAGCTCTTGCAGGTACTTAGAAACTGAGCTAAACGCGACAGGTGAATATCTTTTCTATTTTTACTCAACCGTGAAATATATGTCATGCCCGATATGTATCACTAGTTCCAGTAGATCTTCCCAAGACGTTTCTATAGAGCAAGTTTTATTACTTAATGAAAATGAGCTAACCGCAACCTGAACATTGTTTTTCTTTGTTCAGTCAACCGTGAAACATAGACCATGGCCCGATAGGCCGCACTGTTTATAGTAGATCTTTCCAAGACGTACCTTTGGGGCAAGTTTGAAGACCAAAGCTCTCGTGGGTTCTTAAAAAACTGAGCTAAACGCGACAGGTGAAGATTTTTTCTATGTTCATTTTAGTAAAAGTGAAGTAAATGTTATAACCAGATGTGCATCGCTGCATTCAAGAGATCTGTATCAGACGTATCAGTGGAGCAATTTTGAAGACGCTCGCCCTAGTGGTGACTTAGAAACAGAGCAAAACGCAACAGGTGATTTTTTTTATTCAATCAACCGTTAAATGTAGGTTTTGCTCCAATTTGCATCACTGCTTTCAGTCGATTTACCCAGACATATATTTAGGGCAAGTTTGAAGACTCTTGACGTAACGCAAGGTGTTGGTGACAATTTCATTTTCAAGCCATCTTTATAATTTTCCCCTGATACAGTTTATCGCACGGTCAAGCTAACATACTAAATTTTATACCACCTAAAAGGTTATTTATTGAGTATTTGGAAGATAAAAAGAAAATCTTCATTTATGAGTCATAAAAATAAACACATCGTCTTGAAATACCAAACAACGTCAGTTTTTATGCAGTAAGACGTAGCAACGTACTCGCAATGCAAATTAGATATTTCAGCTTAAATTGAAAACCAGACCTCAAAAACCAGCAAAATTTTCACCGTCGATGCGAGAGAAGTAATGTAAACTAAAGTTGGAACCCCAACAAATTAAGCCTTTCCGTCTAGAAGAAAACTTAAGATTTAGCGATTCAAGAAAAACGTAAACTTCAGATTTTTGGCACTTAACAACGGCACCCGACGAAGATCAAGGGACCACTATGCAGCAGAAGAAGAGTAGAAAATTTACTGGCATACAATACCTATTTTGAATTTTTGAACCGTGAAATCAGACTTCGGAATGTATGATCCGATTTAAAGTAATACCAAATTTTCCAAATCTAGCGGTTTTGTCAGCACACCTAGATTTCTTTATTTTGCATTCTGGGTGGCATTTTCTGAGCATAAACATTATATCTAACTTTAAGGTGGTGATTCATGGTAAATGCAAAAATCTGCATAAAACCATGAAAAAATAACGTATGTCCCTGAGAGTTAGCAGAATTCTTATTTTTGTTGTTCTGTACAGTTTAGATTACAAATAAGGTACATGCTGCTTAAAAAAGTGTTTTTATAAGGAAAGATCAAAGGGTAGTTTTGCGCGCAGAAATCTAAAAACATAACATCGTTATTGACAATTTGCGTAGCGCTGAAGGTACGTTATTGCATAATGAAGAGCGTCCTAGCAATTATTTGTTCCAATTCTTTCTCAAACTGTAATGTTGACCAGATGAAAACAGTAGCTATTTTCTCAAATGTTCAACCATGTACAAGGTAATGTTCACTGGACGCATGCATTAAATATAGGGTAGGCAAGCATACCTATATAAGACCTACATTATAATAATACATTACTGACACTATGAACAGGTGTGTAAACGAAATAGTTCAACCTTGTTAAAATAGTCTCACCAGTGTGTTTTGACAAAACATTCGGACACAGGCTATGTCTCTTTTTATCCGCTCAGCCTGATAATGTATGAAAGAGTTGAAAAAGGTAATTGCTTGGACGGTCTCTGTAATGCAACAAGGTAACCTCAGCACTAAGTACATTTTCAATAACCATATCATTTGTTTAGATTTCTGCGCAGAAAATTACCCTTAGACTTTTCCTTATAAAAACGCATTTTAGCAACAACAAATCCTGCATTTTGGGATTCTAAATTATGAGAAACAAATTAAAGAAGGCATCTGCTAAGTTTTGGGAAGATCAGTTGTATTTTCAGCGTTTTATGCAGATTTTTGTCCTTGCCCAAAATCAGTGATTATCACAACCTTAATATAAAGCAAATTTAAATCAGGCGGACGTGAAATACCTATTCCAAATAGTTCTTTACCAGGGATGTTTTTGGAATTTATTTCAGAGAGCCGATGTAATTTGCGAATAAGCAAATCTAGCGGTTTTGTCCGCAACTGTTTTTGTACGTTGGTTACGTTTTATTGAAATCAATGGAAGAATGGATAACTTGCGATTTTATGTCCTTTTCAACAGTATTTCAGTCATATCAGGACGATGAGAGGTTGATAATGAAAGGTTGTATGAAATGGAACCCCGTTTACATTTGAAAAGATTGTCATCTCAAGCAGGGATCGAACCTGGGACCGCTAGGTCAGCAGACCAGCCCTTAAACTACTAAACTACCGTGACTCCCTATTGAACTCGACCAAAATCGTAAGTTGTCCCGAAAATTACTGCCTTCCGATATAGTTTGCTAGCAGCTGCCGTTGAAAATTAAATTTACATTTAAGGTGGTGATAATCACTGATTTGGGACAAAGACAAAAAACTGCATAAAATACTCAAAATAACACTGATCTTTCCAAAACTTAGCAGATGCCTTCTTTATGTTGTTTCTCATAATTTAGAATCCCAAAATGCAGCATTTGTTAATGAATAAAAGTGTTTTTATAAAAGAAGATCAAAGGGTAATTTTCTGCGAATAAATCTGAAAAAATAATATCATTATTGAAAATATACTTAGTGCTTAGAGTACCTTGTTGCATAATGGAGAGAGTCCTAGCAATTATTTTTCCAAACTCTTTCACACATTATCAGGCTGAGCAGAGGAAAAAAGATGCAGTCTGTGTCCAAATTTTTTGTCAAAACACACAGGTGAGACAGGTGATACTATTTTAACAAGGTTGAACAATTTCATCTACACACCACTGATCATGTCAGTAATGTATTATTTATATTGTAGGTGTTAACATAGGTATGCTTGCCTACCCTATATTTAATAAATGCGTCCAGAGTACATTTACTTTGTACATGGTTGAAATTGGAGAAAAAGCAACCGTTTTCATCTGGTCTACATTACAATTTGAGAAAGAGTTGGAATAAATAATTGCTAGGACGCTCTTCATTATGCAATAATGCACCTTCAGCACTACGTAAATTATCAATAATGTTATTATTTTTTTCAGATTTATTCACAGAAAATTACCCTTTGATCTTTCCTTATAAAAACACTATTTTAAGCAGCATGTACGTCTATTTTGTATTCTAAACTGTAAAGAACAACAAAAATAAGAAGTCTGTTAACTTTCAGGGAGATACGTAACTTTTTTATGGTTTTATGCAGATTTTTACATTTACCACAAATCACCACCTAAATGAGTATTTATTTCGGAAAATTTAAAGAAATTACAGTTAACTGGCAACAGAGCTCAAAATCTGACACTTTTTTAACGTTATGCTTATTGTCACAAATATCTGACGTTACGTCTCTTGCCCTTTCGACTACTTAGAACTAGAGCTAAACGCAACAGCTGAATATTTTATATATTCAATTAACCGTGAAATATAGGTCATGGCCAGATATGTATCTCTGCTTCCAGTAGACCTTTCCCAGACGTTTCTGTGGAGCAAGTTTGAAGACTCCAGAAAGGTAACCCTTGCGGTTCTTTACTAAGCTGAACGCAACGGGTATTATTTGTTTCTATGTTCAATATACCGTGAAATTAAGCCCATGGCCCGATATGCATCGCAGCTGTCAGAAGCTCTTCCCCAGACGTAACCATGGAGCATGTTTGAAAACTCTAGCCCTTGTGGTTACTTAAAAACTGAGCTCAATGCGACTGGTAAATATTTATTACAAAGGCGAGAGCACTAGCACGTGCACTTGCACGCGCAGGCACACAAAAGGTATTGCATAAACTTGTCTTTGCTTCGCAAAGTCGCGCTTAGTTATCGCAAACTCGCATCCTTTGTTTCCCATCCATACAGGAAACTATTATTAGCTTTTACAAAATGCTTTTTCCACGCTTATCACACAATAATATTGCAAATGTTATTTTCTAACGGAAAATCTAAAGGGTGTGAAACAAATTTTAGGGTGACAGTTCTGCTATTGCTTGCAATTTGTCAGTTATAAGTATACTTAAAGCCAAAATTAAAATCTTAGATAGCTCCTTCAAGAGCAGAGACTACATTCAGAAGAAGAAACATGGGCCAGACTACGTAGTTTCGGCTAATAAAGCCTCGTCAGTGACCCTAACATTATCTGCTAAAGTATCTTTACAGTGTATATCTCTCTGAATGAATTCTTCGCCTTTTAACTTTTGAAATAATTGGATGTTTTATAAGCTTTTCTTGTCACACACTGAAGAATTCCAAACATATAGGCAACAAAAAAATGTAATCGAAGATAAGGCTTTGAGAACTAACAAAAATTTACTAATGTATTAATTGAAAGGGGGACAGTTTAAGTGTGAAGGAACAACTTTAAGTTTTACTGTCAGTTGTGAACTAGATGGAAAAAAAATGTTTACTATGTCCACAATTGCAAAAACTACGTATTTTTATTTATTTATGTTTATTTACATTAAACTACAGTCGATTTTCAAAGTCTCCAATTCGAAGGGAAAATATCTTAATTTAAAGGCCCCATTGCTCTATCAGCATGAAAATTTTATTACACATGTATGAGGTATTACTGCAAGCTTCTCGCTATAGTTTCGTAATTGTAAATGACCGTGATTAGCCAGCTTTAAAAAATAAAATATCCTTGAGTTTCATATAAAAAGGTTTGAAAAAGTAAGGAGGAAAATTCTTAGGTACTGACATAATTCAATCCAATATTCAACCGAAGACACCATATGGAAAAGAGCACACGAAAGACAACACCAGCGGCAGCCATATGAACAGCCATTTCCCATATGGTGAACGGACTAGCCTGAACATCACATATATCAATAACAGACATAGCAACTAACAACACATAAAAACCAAGAAGAATCAAAACAGAAATGCTGCCTTGGGACGGCCAGGAATACAATTACTGGGGGTGGAGGGGAGGGGGAGCTTAAATGGTTCGTGGTCGACCAACCTCGCCCTTTGTTCTGCCTTGTTTCATCAGATACTTAGTTGTTCAACCCATTAAAACATCCACCTCCCACACAACAGTCTAACTAAAAGCACCAGCTCAGACAATAAGAACAAATTATACGTAAAACATTAAACTTCCATTTTTACCTATTTTCATTTTTTTAATGTC
This sequence comes from Ctena decussata, assembly GCA_963989385.1. Classification (NCBI taxonomy): domain Eukaryota; kingdom Metazoa; phylum Mollusca; class Bivalvia; order Lucinida; family Lucinidae; genus Ctena; species Ctena decussata. Next base: position 106,170,033 of record OZ022499.1, read on the forward strand.
AGGGCTAGACTTTACATATATATAACAAATCAAATATCATTTCACAGTCAAAGGGACAAACAACAGTCAAAGCGACAAACACATGAAACTAAGGAAAACCAAAACAGAAGTGCCGCCCTGTGTCGGCCAGCAATGAAATTACTCTGTGTGTGTGTGGGGGGGGGGAGGGCTAACCGGTTTACGGTCGAGCCCTTGGTCCTGCTTTGGTTCATCAGACACTTAGTTCGATTTGTGTAGAGAATTCCTACTCATAAGTGTAATATCTCAGGAAGATAGAAATCAAAATGAAAATTAAAACTAAGATAATTAAACATGAGGACTCTCAGAAATAGCAACACTGAAATTCTGGAGCAGAAGATCCCTACCAGTTAAACCACAGAGGGCCCATCCAAAACGTCCCGGAACGGATGTCCAGTGCAAGCCATCTGTGTTACTTTTAAGTTAGGCTTAGGTTGGCGCCTTCAAAAATGTTGAGGCCCGACCCACTGTCGTTCAATCGAAGAGGTAAGCAAAGCTGTTGACCTTTATCGGGTTGACGACCAAGCATGCAATTTGTCGCAAAACATCCATATCCATATTATTAGCCATATTATAACATCCGCGTAGCGCATTCGGTAGGGCACCTGACTAATAAGTCAGAGGTCCTGGGTTCGAAACCCGGTCAGGCCACATACTTTCGTTTCTCCTTCCGCTGATTCAAGAAGGGCAGTTGTCAGTTACTGGCGAAAGCATGTGCACTTAGTACTGGTTAACCGCTTAGGAGGTCTAAGCCTGCCCAGGAATAGTGTGGTTAGGTTAACTGACCGTCCCGACATGGCCATAGCTGTTTACCGTGGACGTTAAGCATCAAATCAATCAATCAATCAATCCATATATTAAAACAAACATATTATTGCAAACTTATTTTGGGGGTCATTTTAGTTGGCAACTAAAATGACCTGCTTTCGATTTCATTAAATGGTAAACATACAATGTACAAGCGTGTCCCAATCACTATCCCGCCTATGTTGTTTCTAGCATTGCTAGACGGGAAACCAGAACAGGAAATTGTTGGGTTTTTTGTGGAGCATTTGTTATTTTTCAAAAACTTGTTTTCTCTCCTTTTTGCCACTTATATGACTCAATATATGCATGCCAACCCATATTCTATTTCAAACGAAAAGGTTGAACCGCGCCTTACTTGAGTTTAGGTGTTTTTAGCGCTGATATCACTATGGGGACTTTAAGTAATAGTGGGGTGGTTGGGTGACTCCATGGTGCTGCGTATGATTTCCAGTGCCGGGGCATCCTACTGATTTGGATAATAGTAGGGCAAGGGCCTTCTGTGCATGCAGTAGGTGCGAGTTGGGGATGTTTGGACATTTGTCTCTCGTCTATCTTTTCTCTCTTCTTTCTCCCTCTCTCTTTGAGACTGAAATACTGTCTCAAATGGTCGTTAAACCCAAAACAACTGACCAACCAAGATTTAAGAAAAAGATCATCTTGCTGACAGCGATTTGTTGCCCAATATTCACTGATTGGAGTTAAGTCATGAAGGGGGTAGGCCTATATCACGAGCACGGAGTGCAGATTATAGAAACACAGAAATCACTTGTTAACAAGATTATATTTCGATTCTAACACACGAGAAACTTAAAAGCAACTGTATCCTGCATTTTTTTTCCAGCGTTAGGCGCCGTTGTCGAGTGGTTAGAGCAACTCATACTGACGCAAAATGTCGCGGGTTCGAATCTCGGCTTGGGTCAGCTAGCGATTGTCTCTGTCAACCGAGCAGTAAATGGGTACCTTTTTCGAATCAGGGAAGGATATGACAGCGAACGGAGAGGGATGGGCTTCGCCTTTCCTATGGTGTGCCTAACATATAGTGGACGCTGCCCCTGCAGCCCCTAGGCTATAGAAAACTTTCACCTTTACCGCCATAACATGATGAAGTCCCGCAAACAACTCTGACTGAAACAGAGGCGATTACTTGTATTTCGCTACCTGTTATAACGAGGAAATGACGTTAAGCCGTCTTATGTCAAGGAACTGAACACTGACGTCACCACAAGACCAAGATGACGTCCGAATGGTGCTTAATAACGTCAGGCTAGTCCACCCTGTGATTGTCACGCAATATATCAGTAGAACGTACCATTGGCTATATAGGCGACCAGTATTATAATATGGGGATCAAGCATGGGTTTTCATGCATAAACGTTTGCAAAGTCCCGAGGGATATGTTGCAAACTGAGACCGAAGGCCGAGGTTTTCAACATCTCCCGAGAGACGGTAAAAACGTTATTGCATGTGAAAAAATGTTTGATCGCGTACTATTGTATAAATTCCACTACAATGCTACAAAAATAACGAAAATGTTTGGGCACTTTGTTCGGTCTCATCCCCATTACCATGTTGAATTCGACATGCACTTTTAATGTCCATAGAGCTACGTTGACACAATGTTGTCTGGGACATTTGTTATGCATTTAAGACTGGGAACCAACCAGTTATTTGCAATTAAACATAGATATATTTGCAGTACTTCGCATGGCATAATGCTTTCGATACAATATCTTATAGCATCTGTTGGAAATTTAGGCTAAGTTGACCCAGAGGGTATAGTGTTTTACTGTAGCGTTGTGACAACCTTTATTCAGCGTCATGGCGTTGAATCAACGTTGATACGTCGTTGTTTTGCCCGCTGGGCGAGCTTGTCGTTTCGAGATAATCACCTTCTTCGCCAAATTTTCTTTTCTTGCTGATATGCTGATAATTTGGCATAGTATTGTGTGTATCTTTATGCATATATGTTTTTGTTAGCTATGTTATATATTAGTTGTATTGCTTGTCCATTGCACTGTCTGTCGTAAATTGCTGTATATATGTTTGTATTCTCATGGGCCTATGGCCTATTGGATTTGAAAATAAAGATTTCCATATGAAAAATAAAATAAAATAAAACTCCTTGTTTAAAGCCTCGTTTCAGGCCATAGTCAGTTATCGTGAATTTTGTCCCACTTTTCGCAGCCGTTCATAAGTCATAATGTTCATCAAATTTTTCACTTGATGTCGTCTGCACTTCGTTTTTTGAATATCCGATTTTGTATAACTCTTCCGGACAAGTCTTTTATCGATAACTGGAAATGCAAACTTGCAGATTGTTTCTTTACTAAGGGATATACCGAGTGCCGCAAGATGGCACAAAATATGGCCGCCAAGGGATAAATTCCTCAATATCTACTTAAGTGTATGGGCTACAAGCATAATTTTAGTGGCAACTCTTAGGTTTTGAGGTCAAGGAGTCGATTAAGCATATTTAAATTTATATCAGACATGTCAGTTATACAAAATGGCGGACCAAAATTTATTGTGGGATCAGCAAGTCCTTTTAGCTTTCCCGCAGCTTTGCTAGGACGATTCAGTCCGGTAGAAATACTTGCACAAACTGGCCTGACAGGTTGCACTTTTAAACACAGGGTATAAACCAGTCCGCCAATTTTCGCTTCCTGCAGAGACTGTCCGTCATATTTGGCTTCCGCCGAGACTGTCCGCGAACTCTTGCTTCCTGCAGGGACTACTGTCCTCGAATAATGGCTTCCTGACGAGACTGTCCGCGTGACTGTTTCCTTCATGTACAGAAGTCTCGGCAGGAAGCAAGAGTTCGCGGAAAGTCTCGGCGGAAGCCAAATATGATGTACAGTCTCTGCAGAAAGCGAAACTTGGCGGACTGGTTTACACCCTGTGTTAAAGCTTAAACATTTTAAATGTGCATTTACAAATTCGCAGTCAACTGTTTCTGATGAAGGGAAATACTGTTTCCTTTATACTTGAGTGAACTGGGAAAATATGAACTACATGTATCTGAAAAGTTCTTAACAAAATGTGTTACTGCTTTTAAGTGAATATAGTTTTTTCTGACATTGTATAAGTTTTTCTATACTGCCCAGATACTAAGAAATCCGGCTGCGGCAAACCTGCGACCGTCACTCAACTAGTTAGAATGCTCCGACTAATTGAGCTATAGACCGTCATGTAAATTTAAATGATACAAATAAACCACAAAAATATCAGAATTTCTTAAAATGAATTTCGGTTAAAAAAAAAGTTAAGAGAATACGGCGCTTTGCAGGAATTTTTTAAATAATTAAACTCTATACAACAGCTTTCTATTATGATGGAAACTTTGTCAACGGAGTTTTCTGCTCCTACCTGCAAACGATAAGCCATGGTTTAATTCTGATCTTCAGTATAATATAAGAATACGAGACAGGTTAAGAAAGAAATTTTTGAAAACAAGCAATCTTTCTGATAAATTATTATATCAAATATTTCGGGCACAATTTCAAACACTGACAGTAGTAATACGAGTAAATCTTTCTGACAAATAATGTGCAGATTGATGGGAAAAAGTGGCAACTTGGTCATTATTACCCTTTGCGTTTCGATAATACAAACTATGCATTCTCTAACGAAGAAAAAAAACTAATTTATTTCTCGATTATTTTTGCGGTATTTCAAGTTTCGACGAATCGAATATGCATTACCAAACTGATGCAAGTATGCCGGATGTAAGAATATTACAATCGGAAGATGTGGACGTTTAACGTATCCTAAACGTCTGGTTCTAATGGAATCAGCCACAGGATGCTAAAATATATGTGTCATACAATATCTGTACCTTTAACTAAATTATTGAAATTATTGTTATCCGAGGTTATGGAAATCTGCTAATGTTACGCTTTTTTCAAGACAGGTGATAAGTCAGAAGTTGGCATCATGTATAAGCTCTGTAGGCAAATCATTTGAAAGACTCATATACAAGTACGTTTAAACCATAGTGCAGACCATTCGTTGTTGTATAAGTACCAATCTCGGTTTCTTCAGTGGCATTCAACTGTACACCACTAAATAGAAGTCGTCTACCATACATGTATTGCTTTAGAAAACTATAAAAAGAGTTGTCATGAATTTTGTAATATTTCGAAAGCGTTCGACCGAGTATGGCACAAAGGTTTAATTTTAAAATTAGAAAATTATGGTATCATAATTATGTCTCTCTGCCCCCCACCCCCTCCCCCTACCCCCTTCCCCGAAAAGGTGGGAGACATATTGTTTTTGCCATGGTCTTCTGACTGTCCGTCTGTCGCAAAATCGTGTCCGCTCTGTAATTCAAAAGACGGTTTGAGACATTTTCATGAAACTTTACACATATGTAAAGCATCATGAGATGTCGATGAAGTGCAGAGTGCAAGAACCGTAACTCTGGATTAAATCGTTTTGAAATTATGGGCCTTTAACTATAAAAATAGTAGATTTCGTGCCGCTCTGTAATTCAAAAACGGTTTGAGATATTTTCATGAAACTTTACACAAATATAAAACATCATGAGAAGACATGCAGAATGCAAGAACCGTAACTTTGGATTATATCCTTTTGAAATTATGGTAGATTTTGCCATACAGTCATGTCCACTCTGTAACTAAAACAATTTCATAGATTTAAATGAAACTTTACAGTACTGTAAAGCATTATCGGACAACATGCAGAGCCCAAGAACCATAACTCTGGATTACATCTATTTGAACTTGTGGCCTTTTGACCGTTGGAAATAGTAGATATTGCTATAAGATAATGTCCACTCTGTATATCAAAATCATCTTAAATATTTCTGTGCAAACTATTTAAACATGTAAAGCATCATCAGACGCCATGCAGAGTGCAAGAACTGTAACTCTGGGTTACATATTTTTAGAGTGGTGCCCTTTAACAATTGAAAATAGTAGATTTTGCCATATATTTGAGTCTGCTCTGTCGCTCAAAAAACATTTAAGACATTTACATGGAACTATACAGTAATGTAAAGCAATATTAGATGACGTGCAGAGCCCAAGAACCATAACTCTAGATCGTGGCCCTTTGACAACTGGAAATAGTAGATTTGGCTATAAGATCATGTCTGGCAACCTCTGGCTCATCAGTCAGATATGCTACCAACTGTGCTACATGGCCCGGCCACTGTGATTTGATATGTACCAGGATACTCAAGCGCATAGGGCAAAAGCTATTTGCCTCCCAAATTTTGCTTCCCAAATTTTGTCCCCAAAATTTTTTTCCATTTAAAAATTTTTGCTTCCAAAATTTTGCTCCTCAAATTTTGCTCCCCAAATTTTGCTACCTAAATTTTCTCCCAAAAAATGTTTGCTTCCCAAAAACTTTTCCTCCTCGAGACCTTTGCTCCCCAAAATCTTTGCTCCTCAAAACTTTTGCTGCCAAAAAGTTTAGCTCCGCAAATTTTGATCCCCAAAGTTCCTCCCAAAATTTTTTTGCTTCCCAAGCTTTTGCGTCCCGAATTTTTTATCCCCAATTTTTTCCGCTCAAAAAATTTTTAATTCCAAAAATTTGCCCCCATATTTTCCCTCTGATTTATTTCTCTTTGCTCCTTAAATGTTTGCTCACAACCAAACAAAATTCCTCCACTATTCGTTTTTGCTCTCAAAGTTTTTAATCTTTGCTGCCACTGCAACATTGATGTGGGCGTATTTTTCACCGCTTTGCAGAGCTCTTGTTGATGAGGGGGTGTGGGGAAGGGGGGGAGACATCTTGGGAGAGATGGGGGAGACGATTTTGTTTCAAAAACAAATATCTAGTTTTACTATGGTTCAAAAATTATTTATAACTGGCATAAAAAATATACTCATAAATGGGGTATATTCGTTTGAGAAACATGGTGTGCCGCAAGGGTCAGTTTTCGGGCCGCTTTTATTTTTGATTTATATTAATGATATAACTTACAACTTAATCGGTATGGCACGTTTATTTGCGGATGATACTTCTCTTAGCTTCCTCCCAACTATTTTAGCTGTAACTGAGACAGTTATAAATAATGATTTAACTATTTTTCATCCTCAAAAAACAAAACAAAAAAAACAACAACAAAAACAGTAAAACAAAAAAAAAAACAAAAAAACATAAATTATGCTAATTATAAACATATTTATTGATTACAATTTAGATTTTAAAGTCGAAACAAATATTCTTAAAATTGTAGACGCTCATAAAGACTTAAGAGAAGGAAACTGAAATTAAAATTATCGAAAGCAACACTTAAAAAAATATATATAACCTAATACGGCCTTTATTACACTATGCATCAGACGTTTAGGATGGATGTAGTGCTACTGATTCTAGTAGGGTAGAAAAAGTTCAGCTATATGCAGCTTGTATAATAACAGGTCATCCAATATTCGCATGCTTAAATTCTCTTTGTTTTGAAACCGATTGGGGAAAAACTTGACAAAGAAGGGAAAATAAAAAGCTAGTACTCATGTACAGAATAGTTCACAACGAAGCGCCTGGCTATTTAAGTGACTTACTTCCAAACAGGGTCAGCGCAGCTGGCAACTATAACTTAAGAAATAGTTTTGACTTTGAAATTCCGTTTACTAGATTGTGTTCGTAGAAAAGTTTTCTTCCGTCGACTTTAAAACTTTGGAACGAATCCCGCAATATATTTGAAACAGCTTGTTTGTATTCCAATTTAAAGCAAATGTTAGAATCCAACATCTGAAACAGCCTAATTACTTGTACGTAGGAAAAAGGAAATGTAATATTTTACTTTCACTTTTGAGGCATAATTGTAGTGGTTTAAATGCTGATTTATTCGATGTCAACATAATACATTATCAAAGTGCAGTTGTGGTGCACGAACCGAAAATGTCAGTCACTTCTTCTTCAAGTGTCCTCTTTACACACATCCAAGTAATACATTGCTGGTACAAATGAACCCAAACTACATAGTGACATCGGATTTATTATTAAATGGCAGTACTTTGCTAGATTATGACAGTAATAAAAAAAGTTATACTTGCAATTTTACATTTTGTCAAGAACACACGTAGATTCAGCTGAATACGGTGTAGCATTGTTTTCACCCGTGATTGTTTTGTTTGATGTATCGGAGGACGCTTGCGCTGCTTGGGAGCCACTTAATCATATCTATCACTTTCATTTTTTATGCCTCCAACTTCGAAGAAGTTGTGGGAGAATATTGCTTCTGGGTTGTCCGTCCGTCCATACGTCCGTTAGTCACGCATATCATATCTTAAGAACCGTGCATCCTAGAGTTTTACAATTCCACAAGTGTGTTCATAATCAGAAAATAGCTGACCAGTATATTTTTTCTTGTCCGAATTGTCTCCCGTTTCGGAGTTATATCCCTTTTGAAAAAATCATATTGAAATTTTGTCAGCAAGAAATCTCAAAAAGTATTAAAGCTATAGACTTTAATTTTTGCCAGCTTATTAGGAATAATAAGCAGTTGAACTGAATAACTGTTGAACAAATTCTCTTAATTATTGTTGGAGTTATGGCCGTTTGAAAATTTCAGGATTTTAATCTTGTCAGCAAGATATCTTTAAAAGTATTTAAGGCATGGGACTGAATCTTTACCAGCTTTGTAGGAATGATGAGTAGGTGAATTGATCATTTTTTGAACGAATTTTCTGAACTATTTTGGAGCTTTGGCCCTTAGAAAATTTCAGCATTTTAACCATGTCAGCAAGATATCTTAAAAAGTATGTAAGATATGGGCTTGAAACTTTGTCAGTTAAGTAGGAACGATAAATAGATGAGCTGATTAACTCTTGAACGAGTTCTCTTAATTATTTTCGGAGTAATGGCCCTTTGAAAATTTCGGCATATTAACCTTGTCAGCAAGATATCTCGAAGATTATTTAAGAGGTGGGCTTGAAACGTTGCCAGCTAAGTAGGAATGATAAGTAAATGAACTGATTAACTTTTAAACGAACTTCGTTCATTATTTTTGCAGTTATGGCCCTTTGAAAATTTCAATATTTTAATCTTGTCAGCAAAATATCTTAAAAAGCATATAAGGTATTCAGCCACGGAATGATCGTGTTTTTACTTTCCTAAAACAAAAGAGAGTTATTGTTCGTGGCGAAATAGATCAACTGTAGAGTATACAAACACAGTAACAATGCCTATCGTAAAGATCCTAAGTTTTCGGGCAGATAGGTCTATACAAACAGTGGAAGCCGAGATCAGACTGTTCCTTAGGAACCAGAATGATCAAGGTCTTCACAGTTTCCATTCCATCTGCACATTTTGTGGGCATTATTCTATGGTAGAACCGGGATAGCAAGAAAAAAAATAAGGGGGCAAGGACCGGCCGTGTTTGCAGCAGGTGCAGAGTTTGGGCAGTCTATTTTGGGCATATTCTTGAACTTAGAAATTGCTTTTCTAGGAAACAAAACGGTGAAATGTTTTTTTTATTATTATTTTGTTTTATTCTGTATCATACAATGTAAGTTTTACTAAAATAATATCCATAAGCATGCCCAATCGATTGAAAATATCTATATGACTTTTTTCATGAAATTCAACTTTATTGCATTTGTTTTTTATAAATGTAAAAATATGCTTATTTTCAAGATAACGGCAACTTTTTAATCAGTTTGTTTCAAATATCCTATATTATAGATTATATGGTTTGCAGAAATGAAAGTGCATTTATTTGCTAGAGACATGAATTTAAATGGAGAATATCTAAAAAATGAATGTAGAAATACAAAACTTTGTTTTATAGGAAAACAAAACGGTGAAAGTTTGTTTTTTCTTATCCAAATGTTTTATAGCTCTTTGGGTTATTCAGCTGGTATAATGAAATGAATGCCCCACCAATATTTTTATTCAGTATCTGTCTACTTTAAGCCCTGGGTTTGAAACTTTGCATACTTATTAGGAACTGATTAACTTTTAAACGAATTCCGTTGATTATTTTTTTAGTTATGTCCTTTGAAAATTTCAGCATTTTAACCTTGTCAGCAAGAAATACCTCAAAAAGTATTAAAGCGAGGGCATTGAAACGTGGTCTGCTGATTGGAGCTGATGAGTAGATGAACTGATTAACTTTTGAACGAATTCCGTCAACTTTTTTGAGTTATGGCTCTTTGAAAGTTTTCGGCATCTTTTCCGCCATTTTGTATAACTGCCATGCCTCAAAGTCAATTTTAACATGCTTAATCAATTTCTGAACTCAAAAAATTTATATCCAGATTCCAGCCACAGAAATTATGTTTCTAGCCCGTAAACTAAAGAAAGGTGGAGTTTTTATGCTTTGGTGCCATACTGTCCGCCATTTTGTGTAACTGACCATAATGTCTGACAAATTTTAATATGCTTAATCGATTCCTTGACCTCAAAAACCTTTAAGCTGCAACTTAAATTATGTTTTAGCCCATGTACTCAAGAAGATATTGAGGACTTTATCCCTTGGTGGCCTTTATGCACGTCTTTTTGAATTTTATGATTTCCCCAAGGATGCCAAGGTGGCATCGTTAAGTTTCAATGTACGGCCATGTTGTAGAAGAGATTTATGCAAAAACATTTTGTGCTGACTATTTTTTTGGTTGCACCGAAAATCTTCATTTGGCAACCAGACAAGCAGTATTGCCTGGCAACTTGCATACGAAAAGTCTCATGACATTGCTGATACCTGTAAGCACTATATAAATGCATGTCTATAAAATCTTTGTTTCAGGCCATGGTCAGCTACTGTGAATTTTTGCCCAACCTTTAGCAGCAGTTTACATGTCATAACCAAGTTCATCAAAGATTTCACTCGACGTCGTCTGCACTTCCATTTTTAAATGTCCGGTTTTGTATAACTCTTTCTTACAGGTCTTTTATCGATAACTGCAAATCGTCCCAATCGCCATGACCTTGCTGATTCCTATACGGACTATGAATGTCTGTAAAATCCTTGTTTCAAACCACGGTCAGCTACTGTGAATTTTTGCCCAACCTTTGGCTGCATTTCACAAGTCATAATCAAGTTCATCCTGATTTTCGCTCGATGTCGACTGCACTTCCATTTTTACAATATCCAAATTTGTAGAACTCTTACAAACAGGTCTTTTTATCGATAACTGAAAATGCAATATGGTGGGTTGTTTCTGTATTGACGTAATAATACCATGCAGCTTGCATACAAAACGTTGCAAAAGCGGTAATTTTAGCATATAAAAAGCCTTGTTAAAACATTGTTTTGTGTTCGTTAAAACATACCTATTAATAGCATGTAACACTGATGTTTATGCAATAATCTGAAAGAATATTAGTTTGCGATAAAAGGATGGATCTGAAATAAGAAAATACCTCCATAACTGACCACTTTCGTACTGGAATATTAGAGTGTCAACTGTACCTGGGAACAAAAATGTAAAATTAGTAAACATACCTTGCAAAGTATCGAATAAGTTTTTCTACTTTTTAGTCATAAAACAAATCGATTGCGTTTAAGTACACTTAATCCCGGAAGGTTTATCGATATGCACCGCCGATATTATGTAGAATAGGGACTTCCCCCAATTAGTTTGCAATATTTCTCGTTTCTTTGAAACTACGTACATTGTTTATAATGACAGTGGAGGGGATAGGAGTGAGGTTCTGTTGTTCTTGCTATAGAATTGAAGCGGCAACGCCACCAGTATCTGCGATTGCATGGTCAAAAATATGTATCGTTCCGAAGCATAACCAATGGATAGATCAGACTGTCGCAACAGTTAATAATCATCAAAACTTTTACCATGTCTGTATTCCCGGTGTGAGGCCTTTGCTGAAACTGTTTTGCTTGAAGTAGACACCAGAAAATTTAATTTCTATTTTTCTATTCTAGTTCTATTCTTTTCCATCTCATAACCTTACAAGGTCGTTGGGGCACCACAGACGACTTCGAAGGATCTCTTTCAACCTTGTCCTGTTTTCAGCTGCCCAAGTTGAGTTGACAAAATCCATTCCTGTCCACTCTTTAAAATTGTCTTTCCACCTCTTCTTTTGTCTACCTCTTCTTCTGTGTTCTTTCACTGTGCCCTGTAGAATCTTTGCAAAACCAGAAGACCTTTAGACGTTGCCAAACTTCCGTTTCTTGACCAGGGTCAAGAGTGAAACATATTCTCTAATGGCTGCTTGGGTCTGTCTGCGAAACCTCCTTATTGGCTCTATGGTCCTTGTACGAAATATTCACAGGCATACAGAACTATGGAAATGACAAGGGAGCCTATAAGCTTCAACTTTCATCCAAGAGGTATATTGTGAGCTGAAGTGGCTTGTTCAGTCCTTGAGAAAACCTCCTGTTTAGAGCTATCATCTTAGACAACTGCTTAAAGGTGTGTGAAGCTTGTTGCGGTACCCAACTTCTATCCTTTTACCTTGATCTCTCTCTCTTTAGATGCCATTTGTGCTGTTTGTCATCCCTTTGGTCTTCTCAGCACCGATCTTCATTTTAAAACTTATGCAGGTTTTATCGTGACTTTCAACTAGGGTTTCTAGTTCGGGCTCTTCCTCAGCTAGAGCATCCTTGTCATCGGAAAATCGCAGATTGCTAATATTTCTGCCGCCTTCCGTCATGTTCTTCCAGAGTATCGGACAGTATCCGTTCGAGAAAATGTTGACAGGTTGTTTTTTTTTTACTCAGACCAACAACCTTCGTCTGGAATAAGTCATAACTTCAAGATTGGAATTTTAAAAGCAATGGTACATTTTTATGTAACGTTCGAAATACAGACTTTACCCCCGAAAGCACGGTGTCAACTATTTTACTCTTTCGTAGGTTTCATTTGGTGGTACAGTTTTGCGGTTTGCGGCTTTTAAAAGTCTAAAGAGCTTGAATGCATTCATTTGAAATATTGCAAACATATTTTTGGCGTATAAATTGTCGACTGGTAACGGTGGGTTTTACGGAGAAATGGCGAGGTGTCCTTTATATATATATGCAGATATAGTAAAATAATCAAATACTGGTTTGAAATCTTGTATTCAGATAATATCATTTTGAAAACTGCATACACGTTCTCTTTAAATGATTATTACAACGGATATAATAGTAACTGGACTTCACGAGTGAAATTACTTCTATCTGCATTTGGTTTTGGAGCCATACTGATTAACTCATACTCTATTACTCCTGTCCAAATTATAAACATTTTCAAACATAGACCTGTCGAGATTTTGTACAGTTGATGTATTGGAAAAGTAACCCAGCTGTGAACAGTGTCCTAGTTACATATAAATACATTAAGAAAAGAATATCAAGATATTATCATTCTTAATAAAAACCTCAGACGATATTTAATTCAGAATATCTAGTCACAATCTTTAAATAGAGACTGGCAGATATGGTAGAAAAAGGAAAGAACAAAATCAAATATATTATGACTTTTGTAATACTGCGGACATAGAGGACGAATATCATTTTGTCTGTATATGTCCGGCATATGGAGATTTACGTTTCAAATAAATTGAAATGTATTACTTTAGGCCTAACGAAGTATGTATAGTTTTGTCAATTTTATGAACTGATGAACAAAAAATGAGCGAATCGTACTTAAAAGCTAAAGAGAATGCATTTCTTGACTAAAAGACAAATGTTTGATCGCGCGTTTTATTGAAACATCTACTCAGAGATAAAGCATACTGAAAGACTTTCGACTAAAATACAGGTATTGAGCTAGATAAAGGGAAATCAGCTGTGAAGAAAAAGGATAGAATATGGTTAGAGACAAACGATAATTGGATCAGACTTTGGTTTTTAAAGACCACATAGAAATGTGTTGAAAAATATTCCCAGTTTTAACTCAAAGACATGTTTTACACAAATTGCGCAGTCTAATCAGTATTCCTTGTTGTCATGAACAGTCAGCGATTCATAATAAAAAGCAAAAATGAAGACCCTGATCGGTCTACACAGATGTGATTGCTGATTTGAATATTTATTGTTCACATAAACGTTGTCAACAGTGAGTATTCAAGTCAGCCTTCGCGTTTGAAAATTCGAAAAGTTAATGAAGATCCTGACCTACTCTAACAATAAAACATGTTTTGGTATGCATATCCTTTACGAAATGATAACACTCATAATAGAAAACATCATGTACATTCACTGGTTTATATCAGATCAGACAAATAGTTTGATTGAATATAAAGGTTTTGTTTTGTTTTTATTTTTATTTCTTTTTTAAAGTACATGTAGCTGCATGAACAGGATAATACCAGTTTCCCTATATTAAGCCCCCTCCCCCACCACCTCTAAGGGTTTTTACTGGCTATAGCCCCTAATTACCTAGACAAGATAAGCATTGATGTGAGCTATGACACTGTCATTAATTAGTCGCGACATGACAAAACCAACATAGTCGCATGTGCGCCCGGCAAAGACTCAGATCAGCCTGGGCAACTGCCAAAGCTTATTATGATATTCGCTGTGCGCTTAAAGGGTAGTTAATGGTCTAAGCTAGATCCATGCGAACAGCGAAGACTCTGATCTTACTGGGCGAATGATCAGGTTGATCCGAGTCTTTGTTGGGCGCACATGCCACTTTGTTGGTTTTGTCGTGTCGCGGCTTTTTTTTTGGTACCACTCTGATATAGTAGGAAAAATATGTCTTTTAAGTCAACATTCAGCATAGTATGAAGTAATGATTAAATAGAATTATGTAGTTAAACAATCCAAGAAGAGACCAGCGTACGAAGTTTCTGATGATGGCAAGTGGGTTAGTTAGTGAGAAATGTACTTTAATGCTAGACTACATGCAAATGTGGATGCTGGGTTAGCATGAAAAATTCCAAGACAATATAGCATGAAATATAGGCCAGGCATACAAATTATAGCCGCATCCGAGAAGGCTATTCTAAAAAGAGCCTACATCCTAGGTTTGACGACTTTCGAATTGAGATTAAAGACAAATGCACTTAATTGCCAGGGTCAACGCAATGTCTGCGGCCCATGAAACATAGGTCAAAGGTAGAATAAGCGCAATATCCCTTAAAACTTTTTATCCCCCGACCGAAAGGTTCGGAAGATATAGCGATAAGCTTGGCGTCTGTTCACCCGTCCATCCGTTGTAAACATTTTCTTGTTCACTCCATATCTTATATACCCTTTCGAATATTTCATGATACTTCACAGTTATATAGAACAGTTCATGACAATGTAGCGCGTAAAAGAATGACAACTCAACCTTTTCAAGTTTGAGCTTCAGTTTTGTTTCCGCTCTATGTCTTTATATTTACATTTTTAGTGCAGAGCTCCCTGTAAACCTAATTAAGTGATGCGGGAGTCAATTTTGTTTTACAAGTCAATAATTACATTGTCTCACGCGCTTTAGAGTGACAGCTCATCTCACTAACTAGCACGTGAAATCTACAACATTCCATGTACTTGAATGGCTAGTAAACATTGAGTGACAGCTCGCCACGCCTACTTGCACGTGAGATCTACAGCAGGAGGTGGAATTTACTGGTAGGCAGTGACAATGCGGCTGTTCCAAACTATTGCAAAATTTGACCGGTAATGTTTTTAAAACGATTTTTATATATGTATTTCTTATTTTTTTTGGCCTTTTTATTAATCAAAAGCATCGTTTAATAATATAAATATAAGGAATGAATGTTATTTTTTAAACGTTTACTGAAGTATAAACTACATCGGGTCACGAACAAAGTTTACGTAAACCCCTTCGGGGTTCACTTACTTTGCTCGTGACCCGATGTAGTTTATACTTCAGTAAACGTTAAAAAAATAACATTCATTCCTTAAATAACCCTTGTCTGATCAAGACTTTGAATACCCTTATTCCTTAAAGAATATTGTAATCATCATGTTATGATAGCCTTTCAGTATGCCTAACTCCCTGTGGCTCCAGCACGGGAATCCCAAATATATATGAGCCGCGACACGAGAAAACCTACAATGTGGTTGTGCGCCCAGCGCAGACTCAGATCATGCGGACAACGAAGATCCTGATCAGACTGGGCGGATGCCCAGGCTGATCTGAGTCTGCGCTGGGCGCACAAACACTTTGTTGGTTTTGTCGTGTTGCGAGAGTTTTTGAGAGTTTGAGATTTTTTTATTTTGACCAAAACCCCTAGCCGGGGTACAAGTCACAAACAAGAAAACAATTATGAACATGAAAACATTTTGAGGAAAGTTGCACTATAATACTAACAGCATTGAAATCTACAGTGGACACAGCAATCTGGTGAGCAAGAAACTTGCCATTTAACATGCCTGAAACTCGGCATATACCCTGAGTATTTCAGTAAACCCTACCTAAGACAGCAAGATGTATGTATAAGTTCTAAGCAATTGGACAAGTACGCCTGAACAAACAGCACATGCGGACACAAGCTAAGCCGCAAATAGAAGAGCAGCCTGATCAAAGCCCAAATTGCCGACCATTTTATCTGCTTGCCAGGAACATACCAAACAAATTGCCTCATTTATTAAAGAACAGGGTATCCTAACTGTTAGAATGGCAGTCGTTGATCAATCATGAAAAAAACTGCATACAAGACCTGAGTGAAATTGAAGACTAATGATGAAAATATTAAATGCCTGAATTTTCATAAAAAAATGTTATGAAAATAATAGATGCTATCTGTACCGGCTCATACATGTATATTATTTCTTTTTTTAAGATTCACTTATTAGTGAGCTCAAAATTAGAGTTAGGGTTGGATTCATACATTTTGAAATGGTGACTGTATCATATGCTATACATTGTGTAGGTGGTTGCTGTTTGGGAATTTACCGGTACCTCTTTTGGCAGTTTGGCATACTATTTTGGACTGAGTGTTAGACAATCGTGCATCTGTTAAACAGATAATGTCGATAAGAAGCATAAAAGAATTCAATATATTACTTATATGTGTTTTGAAGTGTACCCTGTTTACTAAGGCACATGCGGCCTTCGGTCGGGGAATTTGCCATTTCCTCTGATGGCTGTTTTAATAGGATTTTTTTTATGCCAGATTTGATGAATGTAGGTATCATTCTTTGAGAGAAATAGGGTCAATGTAATTGTGGACGTACGTACAGACGAATGACTGACTGTTGGATGGACGGACGGACGGAAAAGTGAGCTTCTATATGGCACCTTGCTAAAGCAGGTCCAATAATAACCATAACCTTCTAAAAGATATTTTTGAAGAAGGCTTGTTGGTCGGATATCAGACTCAAAGCTATACTTAGCTATTTAGTTTATTTGGTTCGGGCCGGAGCTTACCCTGTCTGTTTTCTTTTGCTCCGATATTTCAGTCGTATTGTTCGGCCCCTAGGGATCTCCAGGTGTCACAATACGTTTTTTCGTCGGGTTCCCATCTCTTATTCATCATAGGTCTAATCCGTGATCTGTTTGTTTCCTGTGATGATTCATTAATGGGTCAGGAAATCTTCATGCGGACCAAACAGCGAACTTAATGTTTCGACAAACCTCCGCTGAAGCAGAGGGCGAGGTTTGGATACAGTAAAATTAGTCTAAGCCCCCATCCACCCCCCCTTCCCCACCCCCGGCGGTCATTTACTGGCCGTTCCAAGGCAGAGCTTCTTTTGTGGGTCCGCAGTGGGTCCGCTTATCTATGGTCTCTAGCAGTCTGGTCAACAGAATAGCTGCTCATTCTGCTTTCTGTTTTGTTTTGTTTTGTAATTTAAAATAAAAAAAGGTTAAAATAGATGTTCTTCTGTTTTTAATTAGAGTAGCCGAATGACGACCTATTTGGGAAATTGTTGCTCATTTGGTTTACCGTCCGTGTCTTTCGTGAACTTTTGTGAATTTGTGTGTGTGAGCTTCTTTTCCTTTTGGTTTTGAGAGCGGGATGTTGAATTTGATTTTTTTAATTTCTAATCATTGCACATCAGTTTCCTTTGTGGCAACGCAAATCACAAAACTTTGTTTGCCTTTTGGGTACGGAAGTTGTATCTAAAATCATAAAATAAGCAGCCGGGAGAAAAAATTAACTTTCGACATTAGCAACAAGCAAGTAAGTCAGATCAGACTTACATCAACGTCCATGTCAGCGTGACTTATCTATAGATTTTCCTCGGAGGAGAGAACGAATATATAAGACGAAAAGCGAATACTGATAACTCTGCGCAGATATAAAGTTGAGGGGAACTGTTGCATTTTACGCATTTCGTAAAGTACCTTTTCACACGTTCCGTACAAAAAACACACTAACATAGGCTTGAGAAAATGAGTGAAATAAAAAAGTATTTGAATTTCAACACTACAATAATGCGGATTAAACTGAAGCTTACGAAAATTTACATATACATCGTCACCATCACATGTCTATCAGTGATATTCCTTCTACAGGTAAGTGGACACAATGATAAGGAAACGATTCTAAAGACGTATTTTAATCAATAGCATTGTTTATATCTTACTATTTCTGTTTATGCACCTCATAACAGGCTTCTTTGCATGCTAAACAAAGAGTTACCATTCGCGTTGAATAATGATAGTCTCTTTTTCTGAGGATTACTTATCAAGCATGAGCTTATCTTATAAATGGTCCTCAAAAATACATCAAACAGAAAATTAGATTACTTAAGAATAAATTCTGGGTTTGAGAAAATCATTCTTTTCGATTGTTAGAATTTCAGGTAGCATCCCACTTATAATTCGAGAGGAGATGACGTCATGAATCTGCAACCATACCAACTACGGAATGACCAATTGTTGTTCTGAGTACCTCGGCAGAATAACATCTCGGTGACGTCACCCTGACATCAATTAGTTGCTATGGTGACAGATATACGATGTCATTGGTTCCGGAGCATGGCAAACAATGTATGCCATGCTCCGCTAATATTTCAATGGCATTACCAACTGAAATTCTTTCAACAGATATATCAGATTTTCTCAAACAAATAAATATTCTGAGGTCATTTAATTCCTTGATTCCTCCAGTCGCCCCCTAAGCCTTTGGCGGATAACATGGAGGTGTAGTCCTGCACCGTAACTTTCATTTCTATCGTAGTTCTTTACAGTTTGGTAATTTTTATCATCATCATAATCTTATCCATTTCGTTTATGGACAAGAAATAATTCAGGTAACACCCTACAATAGAAGACATAATGAGCCAAAAACCAACAAAGTGCCATGAGCGCCCGGTTCCCACTCATATTCTTTATTTATTCTTTATTTATGTCTAAAAATTTGGAATCATTTTTGCTGCTTAATTTTATTTAACCGACATGACAAATCAAAGAGCTTATCGACTTTGCAGGCGAACAATATAATCATCTTTTACAAACTCTTAGACCTTACTCCATTAAGATTACTGGGTAGCAGCTGTATCATTTTCATTTTTTTTTTTTTTTTTTTTTTTTGCATACCTTCTCAATGTTGATCAACTCTTACAGGAACAAATGAGCCGAGACAAGACAAAAACAACATGGTGGCATGTGCACTCAGCGCAGAATCAGATCAGCCTGGACATCCGCCCAGTCTGATCAGAGTCTTCTCATTGCGCTTAAAGTCTAGCTTAGGGTCTAAGCTAGCTCTATGCGGGCAGAGAAGATTCTGATCAGACGAGGCGGATGTCGTGGGTTAACCTGAGTCTTCGCGGGGCGCACATGCCACTTTGTTAGCTTTGTCGTGTCGCGGCTTCAATGTGATCTACTAGGCTTTTAAAGTATTGACCAAATATCTGAGAGCCTTATCACCCACTGAAGTATCCTTTTGTAAAGATGGCGGAGATAGATGCGTTTTCTGAGAAGAACAAGTGAGGTATAATATGAAGGAGCATGGTTGTGCTACAAGTGCTTAGGCATTATACGCACATAATACAGATCTAGTTAATTCCTTCGTAGGCAATAATCAAAACTATTATCCTCAGAAGCTGCGGACGACTCACTGCACTGTCGCCCGAGGGTGCTAGGCCTATAGTGCAAGTGAAAAGGCTCATCCACAGCACGGTGGTGCGATAGGTTTTATGTTGGCTCTAGAAAGTATGACATAATTGCAATATTACCCGAAAAAAAGGGAAATGTTTGCAATATGCCAGAAAGCTCTTTTCCCTCTGACAAAAATTAGCGTGCAGCCGGGCTTCAGTAAAAACATCACCCGAAACGGGTGACTTCATTACAGGGCTTCAGTCCAAAATAATGACCGGTCAACACTTCCACGGGAATATCTCAGTTATTGAGCCGCGACACGAGAAAACAAACAAAGTGGTTGTGTGCCCAGTGCAGACTCATATCAGCCTGGGCTACCTCCATCCGGACAGCGAAGACTCTGATCAGACTGGGCAGATGCCCAGGCTGATCTGAGTCTGGGCTGGGCGCACAACCACTTTGTTTGTTTTCTCGTGCGGTGGCTCATATATACTCCTCGCCAAAAGTTTAGCATAATCATTTGTGAAGTTAGCAGTAGAAATAACT
Source organism: Ctena decussata (assembly GCA_963989385.1). Taxonomy (NCBI): domain Eukaryota; kingdom Metazoa; phylum Mollusca; class Bivalvia; order Lucinida; family Lucinidae; genus Ctena; species Ctena decussata. The sequence continues at coordinate 106,190,258 of OZ022499.1, forward strand.
GATAAGGCGGACTTCTTATAAGTAAAAATGTGTCGCTGTTGATCCTATTCGAAGCAGTAATGTACAATGAAAACATCTACTCACTGAATTTCTGAAAACCTGCAGCTGTTTCGATACACAACGACAAAAGTTAAGAGCACTTTAACTAAAGTACAATTTTTGACACTTTTTTAAAAACCTGTATCCAAAACATCATCAGTTTTATTTTTCATACACCAAATTACCATTGTCTGTAGAGGACATGCTAAATCGTATTTTGCCTCATTGTTTATGGTGCAGTCCTTTGTAAATCAGGTATAAAACAAACTCTTGTCAATACTTTTCTCTACAATCATTAACAATGCATTTTTCCTATGGATTCTTATCATTTTTGTCCTACTGAAAAACGTCGGTCTTTGATATTGGAACTTAAAATTTTATGTGTAACTTACTTATTCTACGGTCTCCTGTCTGATGTAAGACATTTTTTTTCTAGCACGATATTTATATATGCAGAAAATAAATCATAAAAAACTACTATTTTACATGGAAAAGTCAACCTGCCAAAATTCTTTAATCTGATAATTCGGGAAAAATTGTCACCAGGCACATGCTTTGGTATTCCTTCTTTCCAAATCCATAAATTATATCATTGTTTAATAGTTTGCAAACTTTCTTCAGAATTTGTAACAAAGGTACTATAGAGCTGAAATATGCTAAACTTTTGGCGAGGAGCATATTATCACTCAGTGTAAAGTAGGTGGTTTGGATGATAAAATGGAATATACTCATGGTGGTCTTAAATTTTCTTTGTCCTTTGCAGATCACAATGCGAAGCAATGCCAATGGTGAAAACTTTAAACAAGGTGATGTCCTTTACGCGGGCTATCAGCTAAAAGGTATTGTAACGTTCCTTTTCGAATGGCTCTTTTCATACTGGATGCTCATTTTAGGCGCCACAGAAATACAGAATAAAGCGTCTCATTATACATCTATTATATGCCAGTCAAGTCATTTTAGGCGAAAGGTTGAGCTTCTTTGACTGATAATCTAGTGGCCATAGATTCGATTCCGCCCCTTGGTTGGGATTTGAAGCCTATGATTCCATGCACCCATTCCTTTTTTTTTTCGGTCCGATATGACAGATGTACCATTGAAATATAAACGTATTCATGCCAAATTTACTGAGACAGACGCGCGTTTCTGTATTTAACTTCTTCAGTGTCGTTTAACCCAAAACTTTGAAAGAAAAGAGATGATGGGCAGGCCTCGACAGGCAACGAGCATTCCTCTCCAGGGCACACTCACTGTCGTAAACCTCAGACCATTGATCTATTCTTCCAAACTGCCGTCCCGTCCGACGTATGAAGTTTTTACCCAACCACCATAGTATGTCAAGAGTCCGTCTATTTCAAAGTCTGCCACAAGTACAGTTGACGGTGATTCGAAGCAGCACGGCCCTCCAGAGCAATGTGGCAACCCACTCCGTCTTTTCATGCTACAGAGTAACCTTCGCTTTGATTCAACAATTGGAGGTTACCATATTTACATTAACTGTTCGATGGTACAAAATGTCTGAGCAAACAGTGCCAACATCCCGAACAGATCTCTATTGACTCAAAAGATAAAATTTTGAGCCGCGACACGACAAAACCAACAAAAAGCATGTACGCCCAGTAAAGACTCAGATCAGCCTGGGCATCCGCCCAGTCTGATCAGAGTCTTCGCTGTCCGCACGTAGATAGTTTAGACCCTATGCACAGCAAAGGCGGATGACAAGGCTGATCTGAGTCTTTGCTGGGCACACATGCAACTTTGTTGGTTTTGTCCTGTCGCGGCTCAAATAATAAAATCTTACAAAAACGTCCCGTATCATACCAAACCAGTATCGTAATTTTTGACAAATAATTGTAGCTTCATCGGGAATCAAATATTGGATTTTTGCCATCAAATTGTAGACTAATGCATCATACAGATTTTGAAAATAACAAAGCAGTCCCCAAAATATACCTCTGCCGAAACTACCAACTGAATTGATTCAAGCTTCGAATCAGTTCGGTTTGTAGTTTCAGCAAAGGTATTGACGTTACCTATGTAACTGTCACTACTGACACATTTTCTTTTCCGAACCACGATACATATTTCTGACGATACATATGCCCTCCATTTGCAATGGTGACAGGAATAGGGCAATGGTGACATGAATATGTATCGTAGTTGCACAGTCTTTCTGTCACGTTCGTTATTCTCAGCCAATGATATCCCTTGGTTGAAAACAAATAAAAAATCCAGGAAGCAATTATACAATGCTAATGAAAACCATTTGAGCCGCGACACGACAAAACCAACAATGTGGTTGTGCGCATGGCGCAGACTCGGATCAGCCTGGGCAATCACCCATTCTGATCAGACTCTTCACTAAGCGCTTAAAGGATAGCTAAGGGTCTAAGCTACCTTCATGCGGACAGCGAAGACTCTGATCAGACTGGGCGGATGCCCAGGCTGATCTGAGTCTGCGCTGGGCGCACAACCACATTGTTGGTTTTGTCGTGTCGCGGCTCATTTTTAATTGAATACTGCAAAAATATGATAAGAAGGAAGTTATTGAGTAAAAATTTTATTCAATTGAAATACGAACATAGAATAGAATTATAGAATACAAATAAACACATAAAAAAAATCAACGATTATTAATTATAAATGAATTAATATGAAATATAGAAATTTAAAATGTACAATAGAAACATTTTCTTCAACAAACCAATATTGAATTGTAATAAATAAGGAAATGAATAAATTAAATTTGAGCCGCTACACGACAAAACCAACAAAGTGGCATGTGCGCCCAGCGAAGACTCGGATCAGCCCAGGCATCCGCCCAGTCTGTGATCAGAGTCATTGCTGTCTGCATTGAGCTAGTTTAGACCCTTATCTGCTGCCCTTTCATCACACATCAAAGACTCTGATCAGATTCGGCGGCTGTCTAGGTTGTTCTGAGTCTTCGTTGGGCGCACATGCAATTTGGTTGGTTTTATCGTGTCGCGGCTCGGTAATCTCGAATAATGCATTGTTGGACATGTCAAATGCTTCTAAGACGGAAGTTCACTGCTTTATTTGTTCGGCTATAAGACGGGGTTTCTGTCCAAAATATTTTCCAAATATGTAAATCAGTTGTGTGCTATTCTGCTATTAGGAGTTTCACTTCGAAAACAACCCTATAAATCTAGACCCGTTTTGTTTCTTCCAAACAAGACGGATCTAGATTTTGGGATTGTTTTGAAAGGGACAAATCTCCGTCTTATAACCGAATAAATACTATACAAACACGGATGTAAAATGATCATCGTCGGTTCGCAACTTACTTTTGATTTTTGCAGAGAGACAACTTCGGTTTCACTGTATTTAATTCTCCCAAAGCAGTTACATATCTTAGCCTCTATCTGTTTCAAGAAAAAAAAGTAATGTATTTTTAACGTATTTTTTTATTCTTATTTATTTATTTTTTATTTATTTTTTGATTGAGATTCATTAGTTTCAAAGCGCCTGACTTATAAAAGGAGAGTAATATGCAACTGCACTTGGAACGGTCCATGTTTATAAATTGGGAAATGTTCCTAAGTATTTACATTTTTTTCTGTTTTCGGGTTCATTCTCGTTACGGTGGAGGATAAACAAGCCATGCGAATTTACCTTTTTATGGATAGAACACATTCCTTGCCTAATAAATTGGATCAATTTATTCATCACTTTGTTAGATGTCTTTATTTATTTTTTATTTTTATTTTTTTCATTTAACGGAACGAAACGGCTACTCTCCCGTGGCTACCCACCCGTTCTGCTCTGTTTCAATTTTCCTAACGACCTTCTCATAGTGGCTCAGCGATACGTTACCATAGTTGCACGTACACACCTGGCGCCGAATGTCCGTCCAAGGCTACCCACCAGTTCAGTTCAGTTCAATTCTCCTGACGACGTTCTCCAAGTGGCCTCAGATATGTTGTTTCTTCAATTTACCGTCATGGATGGTCCACCAGGGCTAACAGCCACGAGAGCATCATATCAACCCTGGGATGGCTTCAGCTTCCCACCCAGTAGTAGTAGTATTTCAATTCTCATATCGACGTCCCACCCTTGTTGTTTCTTAAAATAAGTAACTATTGATTATTACAATAAATTTAGTGCTAAATTTGCATATTGTCTTACGGAATAAAACGCATTCATTTCCTCCTTTGTCAACAATGCGGTTTACTCCGTATAATTTCTCTGTTCCGTTCCGCAAAATACAATACCCTTTGTTTATTGATTGGCGGATGCCTTTCTGTGCTTCTTTGAGTATCCAAATAACTTACAAGCTCTAATAATGCTTTATATGTGCACGAAGAAATGTTTTGAGCACCACTCTGTTAATATCCAGTCTTATATGGGACCATACTCCTCAATATATATACTCGGGGACGGTAAACGTTTCGAAAGCTGTTCATAAATTATAATTTTTATGTACACTATAATAGACAGCAGGCCGTACAGTTGCAAATTATTGTATCTTTCTCACTTTTTAAATCAAAGCTGGTGGCAACTTAGTAGTAATCATTAATTTACAATTTGCAAAAAAAGTGGCTCTGCGCCAAGCGCAGACTTAGATCAGCCTGGGCATCCGCCCAGCCTGATCAGAGTCTTCGCCATCTGCATGGAGGTAGCTGAGGCCCTTAGCTACCCTTTAAGCGCTTAGCGAAGGGTCTGATCAGACTGGGTGGTTGCCCAGGCTGATCTGAGTCTGCGCTGGGCGCACAACCACATTGTTGGTTTTGTCATGTCGCGGCTCAAATGGATATGATAAAAACAAAATAAAATGGGCACCCTTAATGGACCAATGAACTCATCCAATCTATAAGGACAGAAGAGTCCACCAGGCATGGCTTGGTTAATGACAAGTCAGTGGTAGTTTAAGAAATGAGCCGCGACGTGACAAAACCAACAATGTGGTTGGGCGCCCAGCGCAGACTCAGATCAGCCTGGGCATCCGCCCAGTCTGATCAGAGTCTTCGCTGTCCGCATAGAGGTAGCTTAGACCCTTAGCCACCCTTTGGGCACTTGACAAAGAGTCTGATCAAACTGGATGGATGCCCAGGCTGATCTGAATCTGTACTGGGCGCACAACCACATTGCTGGTTTTGTCGTGTCGCGGCCCAAATAAACTTTGTCTTTTTCTTTCAGTAGCCAGCGATACAAAAAGGGTAGCATCTGCACCAAAGGGTGACGCTGTTTATATAAAGAAACCAACCGTTTACAGCAGATTTACCAAAATGAAATATGGTCCCGTCTATGTATTAGGAGCTGCCGCGGGAAACACGACTGATGCAGCTACATGGGATATTATAAAAGTTTATGCGAGCCTTAATAGAACAATGTATACAGGTTCCAGTGTCCGATGTTGTTTAGAATATGCGAATGATAACGACATTGTTGAAGAGATACCAATACATTCAGAAAGTGAACATAATGAACTTTTAACAGTTTTCACTGCACAACATTTCACGTGCATAAACAGAAGACACACGGACGGTGTCATTCCAGTCGGCGTCGGTATAGCGACAGATGGCATACCATGTGATGATGTTCATGTGACATTTGTTAAACCATTTCTACCATTAACAGAATCTGGAACTACATTAGCACTTTGCACAAAAATAGCCTTTGGTAGCATCAGCGCAGAACAGATCATTGAATGGATGGAAACATATAAATATCTGGGCGTTGACAAAGTGCTCACATACTTTGTACGTAAGATAAACGAAAATGCTCGAAAAGTGTTGGAGTATTACGCTGCAACAGGAATTTTAGACCTGTACCAGTTCGAGGCCGCCGGCGAAGGTATTTTTTTTTCTTAATCTTTACTTGTCATACTATGGAAATGGTAAAATTTATCAGTATGCAATTGTAATATTGTAGCGGGTGTATCCTGGAAAATCTCAACAAGATTTTCCACGAAAACCAGGTAATCTAATATAAACTTGCATGAAACCAGGAAAAGATTTCAAAGGAAGAAGTTATTCTACTTTTGTCCAATGTTTTCAACAATTTGATAATGGCATTGTTTCTCGATATCATACATACATTTACTCACCCGGGTGCCAAATATCATCATTTATTCTTCAATTACATGTATGTTGGAGTTGTCGGGTCGCATAAGAAATATTGATTAGGAAAGAAAATTTTCTACCGTGCAAAATGTTTTACTCAGTCTTGTTTTACAAGATCTCGTTTAAACAGAAAACAGATGGGATAATTGGTCTTGAGCAGCAGCTCCCAGTTGTAAGCAATATGCACGGTATAGTCCGGTCTCATGGTACCATGGGTTCCATGGTACCATGGTAAATTAGATCTGGCTTTATTATGAAACTTAAACCATTTGCTGGGCCTTGCTATACTATATTGATAAAGTAGGGGGATGCTACTTTGTACTACAAAATAATTTATAAGATAATTAGGATAAATATCTGAATAAATATCAAATAAAGTAAAAAATTGGAAATTTTGGTCTCTCAACTTTTCCAGCCACCACCAGTACTATACAATTGCTGATATTTAATGTCAGCAATAATTCTTAATTCAACTTTTTACTATTGAATGGTTCAACATACCCTTCCCTTAAAAATGCAAATAGAAATTACAACTTGAATGTATGCTTATTTATTTTTGGAGTGATTGATATACGGGCTGCCATTTAGCCTTAAAATTGAAAATAGCACAAATTTATACAAATCATTTTGATAGGAAATAAGCAAACTGGCTGCAACTGTTCCAACATTCCTTTCTCTTCCAAATACCTTTAAAGTTACTATTACAAATAATTTTTGTTTGGTGAAACTACATTATAAGATATCCACACAGTCCAAATAAATATCATACGCCTTATGTCAAAATGGAGAAAATTTTATATATGCCATTTCCAGATTTCAAATGGTCAAAAACACTTTTATTTAAAGTTTTTATGAGTTCCAATAAGACTGATAATAACTATTAATATCTTACCAGAAACTGTGTTTGATATTAATATTTTATATCATGTAAGCTTTACAAATTTGATAGCTTTCTGTTTGCCATGGTATCATGAGAATGTATCCTGACAGGAAAATAGATAGCATGACTTTGTTCGAGACCTGCTTGTAAATAATAACAGGATTTATATGAACATTAAACTTTATTATAACTTAAAACATGGTTTGTTGAAAATACTATTGTGCATCAATCAATGCAGTGTTACACACAGCATGTGTTATCTCACTTTAAACATTAAGTACCATGGTACCATGGAATTCCTGGCTACTGGAGCTGCGTCTGTAACATTACCAAAACTCATCAAAATATATCAAAGCATACTGGTGTTCGGGGGACAAAATAAAGTGGTCAGGGGAGATAACTGGAAAACGGAGAAAACAACTAATGTCATTTTTACATTTAACACACCTCTTTTCATTCCTACCAAGAACAATAAAACACCACATACGGTAGTGGAGTGGTAGGATGCACACTGAATAAGTTGTCGGACGGAGGGGGGGGGGGGGGGGGGGGGGTGCTAACTTGCACCAGAATCACCAGAAACGCTCTTAACAATGTGTGGTGATTAACACAGATCAAAACCTCTTAGAAACAGCGTTTTCGAATGCTAAGTGTCGCCAATTTGCAATCGAAAACAAAACCCGTTAGAAACAGCGTTTTCGAATGCAAATTGTCGCCAATTTGCAATCGAAAACGCTGTTTCTAACGGTGTTTGATTCGCGTTCGTTGATTGCGCGAGCGTTTTCGATTGCCGCCTACCCTTGTGTTACCAGGTACAAAACATGGTTGTACTTTATTCCAGATGTAATTGACAGAGATGCTATATTTAAGAAGCACAGTAGACAGTTTTGGAATGACCAACAGATGACAATATTTGATTCCTTTGAGAGGATGTCTGGATACACATATTTTGGGATAATAGATCATGATGAGTTTCTGATACCCTCCAATAACAGATCCCTGAAAGAAATGTTGGTAAGTTGATAATTATTGTATAATTGATTGGCGTTGCTTGAAAAGGTGTCTTGTGGTATATGCGAACAGGAAAGACTCAGATCAGCATGCGCTTTCGCGCAGTCTGATCAGAGTTTTGCCTTTTTGCATGTGCAAATCTAACATTTCTTGAGAAATTAAATTTTGAAAAGTGAAGACTGCTTAGTTTACTCAAATGCGCAGGCTTAACTAAGTATTTTCTTTACACACGTCGCCTACGGTGCCTTTTCACGCGATCAAAGTTATTAACCTTCCCCATCTGTCTGTCTGTCTCTCTCTCTCTCTCTCTCTCTCTCTCTCTCTCTCTCTCTCTCTCTTGTTTTTATGTGTTCAAAGTCGGACGGACACTTGACGCGTTGTTTTGCATCATCTTTCAACAATACCAGTTATTTACAATCGTACATACGCAGTGCACGCAAATTCTTATCCGATGACATTCTTATAAAGTCAAAGTAAGAGAATGTAACTGTGCCTGTAATGGTTGTTTTTTCTTGATATGAGCCGCGACGCGAGAAAACCAACAATGTGGTTGTGCGTCCAGCGCGGACTCAGATCAACCTGGGCATCAGACCAGTGCGATCAGACTCTTCTCTAAGCGCTCAAAGCGTAGCTAAGAGTCTAAGCTACCTCCATGCGGACAGCGAAGACTCTGATCAGACTGGGCGGATGCCCAGGCTGATCTGAGTCTGCGCTGGGCGCACAACCACATTGTTAGTTTTGTCGTGTCGCGGCTCATATCTACTTAGTCCATTTTCAATAATTTTAGAAGTACTTTTCTACCAGCATTTTTGCGGAGTTATTAAAATATCAAAGCCTCCGCCTGTTCCATTTTCAAAGACGTAGCTGCCAACATGCAAATACGCTGATCCCAGAGCGTTTAGACAGTTTATCAAAATGTCAACACGGACCTTCATATTGGCATTTTGAAGGGTTGTACAAGGGTTGATCCTGAAGTAATGACACTGTATCCATTACGCGCTTATTCATCGTATCTTTAAAATTATACCAAGCTACACTGTAATTCAATTCCGGTTAACAGAGTAAATATAAAGATTGAATCCTTTTTCCGTTCCAATTATACAGACCTTCAAAGTGCGCCACTGATGCCATCGCGGCGCACGTTAAAATAAATTTGATTACATTAACATAATTTTCAAAGGCAATTACAAATCAAAATCAAACTAACGCGCAAAAAAAAGATGAAAATTTGATACGCTGACGAAGTATATTTCGGCTGCCCACTGTTGAAACTTTGATAGCGTCACTGCAGTTTAAAGTTCGCTAGTTAGTGCTAATGTTTGTTACTGCCGAGTGGAAAAATGTTAATTTCTGACAAACGCGTCAGCGCATATTTATGCGGTTTTGTCACAAATTAAGAATATCACCATAAGAAACTCAAGAGCGGTTTAATTAAACATGCGGTGATATAACAGTGATTGTGAGACTTGTGTAAAGGTGTTATCAGCGCTATAGTGATGCAGATGAGTCGCTAGAGGATCGTCTGAAAACAGGAAGGTCTTTATGTGCAGTGTCAGACAATAACGTCACTCTAGTTTAGATCCCATAAATGAAGATCGATATTCTGCAGTTCAAATATTGTGCGAATTCTTGAACCTGAGCTGCGGGGCTGCTCATTTAATATTGCAAGATGAGATAAACACTGGTGTACAGAAATTAGCGTTATGCTAGAACAGCGAAGATGCTACTCTGGGCATGACACAATATCGAAACTTCGTCTGGAACGTCACTAACGTCATTGACGTGCGGCGCGTGTCGTCACCATGCCTTCCGTCTATCTCAATATCTGAGTTTTATATTTTTATGACATTTTCAGACCATAATACAAATAGATTAAGGTACCTGGATATGACATATCGTTGCTTTCTTTTAATTCTACGCGATTATATAGCTGCAGTGACATTACTTCTGGATCAACCCTTGTATATATGAAACATCTTCATCAGATAAAGTGTGGAATGTCAAGGGGAATTCCTGCTATCCCTCCGGGTGTATATATAAAACACGATTGCGTGCACTATGAAATTGCCCCCAGTTACTCTTCTGATGGGATATTATTATGAATTCTGACATTGTAACATATTGTTATTAACGTTCAATTTTCAGTGTATCGTTTAGACATTCTTACAATATCTCATACTGTTTTCATGTACTCTGTTTGCTTAATTCATAAATGTTAATTAATTGCTATAATTCATAGAACCATGCGCGCATTTATACATCTATGTATAAAGTTCTAAATGTGCAGCTTTCAGGCTTGTATACATATGATATTTACATTACTTGGATAATATAAAGATGGCTATAAACTAAGCAAGGGTCTGGCCCAACCAGTTGCCAGTCCTAAGCACAATTTTGAAATTTTGTCATTGCAGGCTGGCCTCTTTAAGGTCCACAGAAACAGCGCTGGCTTTGTGTTTCTTAGCCAGTATTTTTACACTTCCTGGGGACGTTCTGGAAATCTCAACGACATGACATTTGGAATGTACGTCAATAGAACGGCAACCAAACCGGAGATGGACAACCAGAAATGCATTTACATGCCAAAATACACCAAATATGGAAGTGCAAAAACACATATTTTCACACCTACAAAAGGACTTTTACTGTAAGTTGCTGGTAAAACATTTATTTTGTTTCTGTATAAACTGAGCGCTGGCCTGTTCTAGGTATGTTAATAGAAACACTTTCGTGTTGTTGTTTTTTTTCTGCTTTTTTTCTCTCCATTTTTACAAAAGAAAATTATTATGACTTCTTGAATGCTTCCCGCAACGAAGAGACCCTTCCAAAGTGGAGACTATCATTCATCTGTCCCAAGACCGAATTCTTTTTATTGTGAAATTCTTATTCTGGTGGAATAAACAATACCAAAATTATAAAACTGGGCCACTGTCAATATATTTCGCCATTCCAGTTGTTGCCATAGCTATCCACTTGTTTACAGTGTCTGACACTTTGAGCCTTATGGAGCCGAAAAAAGAAAATTTTGTTAACGTTTTCGTATTTATTAGTACTTTCAGAACAGATTTCGAGAAGCACAAAGAAATAGCGCTAAGGATTACTGCAGAAGCAAACACATTTATACAATCCCGATTTTTTGTGTTCATTTCACTGATTGGATACAATTTACATACTAGCTGGATAAAATTCTATAACTCTAGTTCGTAGCATCGCTTTTCATAAAGATCTAAAAAGCGGATATTCTTAAAAGAGTGTAGATGAAGAAAATTAGAAATGTTGACTCACTTTTTTCGGGTGACGCTTTGAAATTTATTAGTCAGTGCACGGAGATCCAATTAACTTTACGGGCCAATTTATAACGTCACTTTCATTTCACGTTTCGTGACGTCAACGTCGTGCCTCCACAAGGCTCAAAATGACAGGTACTGTTACATATATAGAGCACTGGTGTTCTGCATGACGGGAGGATCAAAGACAAAATTACATGTAACGTTTTCACTTTTACTAAGAACTTAATTAAGAATTAACGTTTGATTTTTCAGCACTCGTCGTGTGATGAAGCCAGTGGGCGGAGCTAAAAGTCCATGAACGCAGAAAAAAAATCAAACATTAATTTTTAGCTCGCCTGAACGAAAGTTCAGGAAGAGCTATTGTTGCCACCCTGGCGTCCGCGTCGGTGTCTGCGTCAGTGTTAACGTCGGCGTCCGAATTGGATGTTTTGGGTAAAGTTTATTAAAAACATACATCTCCTTAACCCATGGATGGATTCATTTGATACTTGCACTGTAGTTGAATATTGGTCCAAAGTTTTACAGGACACCACCCTCATTTCACTCAGAGACTTTGATGATAAGGTCATGGACTTAGAAAATTGTTAGTTTTTGTTTTTTGACAGGATGTTTTGTTTAAAAGTATCTCCTTAAGTCATGGATGGATTCTTTTGATATTTGCACTGTAGTTAGATATTGGTCCAAAGTTTGCCAGGAAACCATCCCCGTTCTACTCTGTGAGCTTAATGTCAAGGTCTTGAATTTAGAAACTTGTCTTTTTATGGATTGGATGTTTTGGTTAAAGTTTTTGAAAGACCCATATCTTCTGACACCATGGATGGATTCTTTTGATATTTGCACTGAAGTTAGATATTAGTCCAATGTTTTACAGAGTACTACTCCAACCCCGCTCAGTGACCTTGATGTCAAAGTCATGGACTTTGGCAATTTTATTTTTTATTAAAGTGTTTTAATGGCCTACTGTTTCATAACTCTTGGCATGGATTTAGTTTACACCTGAACTGATGTTAGATACTTGTTTGAGTTGTACAAAATAGTATATACTAACTCCACTGGGTGACCGAGAAGTCAAGGTCATACACTAAGAATTTTGTCTTAAAGATTTTGGTTAAGGTTTTATATTTTTGAAGACATAATTTTACGGTGCCACAATGGAGTCAGTTGATACTTATACTTGGACTGATGTCAGATAATGGTTCAGGGTTTGGATACAGCCTGCCTCCCTCTACCCCTCAGTACTTTGACCACAAGGTCATGGAATTTGAAATTTCTTTTTTTTTTTTTTTAATATTAATTTTATTTTAAGACATATCTCTGAGACAGCTTTTGTTTATAAATGTGTTGACAGTATGGACATCCTTGCCTGAAGTTTTATGCAGTGCAAGCCACACCATCATAGCAACTGTGTGATGGGCAGGCACCAATTCAGAAGAGCTATGCTGTCAGGCGACAGCTCTTGTTATATTTACACTTTATTTTAGACACTCTCTGTGCTGTTTTCGTGGTAATTTGGTGTAGAATAAACAAAATATGGGTCGAAGTAACGTTGGTAACGACGTGTTCCTCCATTACGCTAAACAGCCGCCGCTAAGAGGTGGCGTCAGTCGAACGTTACGGTGTATGAGGCTAGTTTCTCTATAAGGTTTACCTCAGAGAAGTCAGTAGCAAGTGTAAATATTATACAGTATAGGCCCAGATAAGGTGCCGCGTCCTGCAGTGTCTGATCTTGGTTTCAACTGTTTGCAATCAACTTTGTGTTATCTGCAAATCTGGGAATTTAATTTTGTTTCAGCTGACTCTCTTTTTTTAACTATCATTCATGTTATCCTTTTTATGTGAGGCGACACGATCAAGTTCGAATTACCCTTGAGCCTGTACTAGTGTAAATAAAAGCATCGTAAACGACTGCGTAATACCCCGCCACTGCAAAGCAATACCCCGTCTTCTATCTTTTATACATTTTTTTATCATGACATGAACCTCATATTACCTAGATAATGTGTTGCAAGTTTCAGGAAAATCCTGTTAATCTTTGATTTTATACAGAATTTTTTCATAATTTTATACATGTATATAGCTCTGAGGCAGGGGCAGGTAACCTATGTGGAATTAATACTACTTGTAACAGAAAGCTTATGTTATTTTAATCATTTCTATGAAATTTCATCAAGATATACCGAAAATCTGATTTTATATTGATTTTTTCATGATTTCATACATGTATACAGCATGTGTCAGGGGCAGATAACCACTGGGGGACAAAATTTTGATCAAGACATAAAGCTTATATCAATATGATAAATTGTTACAAGTTTCAGAAAAATCCCTTTCGACTCTAATTTTATACATTTTTTTTTCATTATTTCATACATGTATATAGCCCTAGGGCAGGGGCAGATAATCCAGGTGGACAAAATTCTGCTTATAACTGAAAGCTTATGTTACTTCGATCATTTCTGTAATTTTCATCAAGATATTTCAAAGTGTAACAAGAGGACAATTGGTCCTGTAGCTCACCCGAGTCCATTCAGCCTAAGTACTCAAGGGTAAGTTACTCTAAGGCCATCGGTCAACTGGTTCTGGAGAAAAAGATTTTTAAAGGTTTTAACCATATATAGGCATGAAGGACATGTTGGTCATGTGACCTGGATATTTGAAAAAAAATTCTTTCCCTCAACCCCCTGGAGGCTCTATATGAAGTTTGGTTTCAAAACTGGCCCAGGGGCTTTTGAGGAGATGGTTTGATATTGTCAAAATGACAGATTTCTGGGTCAAAAGTCAAAGAATGACCTTGATCTCTTGTACTCATAAATCTTCATGTACTCATTAAGATGACTGTAGATATCAATTTTTAGGCATAAATCTTCAAAACTTTCCATGAAATCTAATGTTCTAGCATTTTCCCACATTTGACCTTGCCGTAAAATAGCCAAGGTCAACCCAAGGTCATCATTTTGAACAATCTTGATAGTACTGTAGATCCCAATGCTACATACCAAGCTTCAAGGCCATCGGTCAGTTGGTTCTGGAGAAGAAGATTTTAAAGGTTTTTACCATATATGGGCCTGGCGGCCATGTTGGTCATGTGACCTGGACCGTTTGAACTAATTTTCATTCCCTCAAACCCCTGGAGGCTCTATATGAAATTGGTTACAATTGGCCTAGTTGTTTTTGAGGAGATTGTTTGATATTGTCAAAATATGAGAGATCTGGGTCAAAGAATGACCTTGACCTCTTGTACTCACAAATCTTCATGTACTCATTAAGATAACTGTATATACCAATTTTTAGGCATAAATCTTAAGAACTTTCCATGAAATCTTATGTTCTAGCATTTTCCCACATTTGACCTTGCCGTAAAAAAGTTCAAGGTCAACCAAAGGTCATAATTTGAACAGCCTTGATAGTACTTGAGTACCCAAAGCTACATACCAAGTTTCAAGGCCATCGGTAAATTGGTTCTGGAGAAGAAGATTTTCAAAGGTTTTTACCATATATGGGCATGGCAGCCATATTGGTCATGTGACCTGGACCGTATGAATAAGTTTTTGTTCCCTCAACTCCTGGAGGCTCTATATGAAATTTGATTTTAATTGGCCCAGGGGCTTTTGAGGAGATTGTTTGGAATTGTCAAAATATGAGAGTTCTGGGTCAAAGGTCAAAGAATGACCTTGACCTCTTGTACTCATAAATTTTCATGTCCTCATTAAGATGACTGTAGATACCAATTTTTAGCCCAAAATTTTCAACAGTTTCCAAGATATCTTATGTTCTAGCATTTTGCCATAGAAAAGCACAAAGAAGAAAATTTGACCTTACCGTAAAAAAGGTCAAGGTCAACCTAAGGTCATAATTTGAACAATCTTGGTAGTACTCGCGTACCTGATGCTACATACCAAGTTTCAAGGCCATCGGCCTACTCGTTCTGGAGGAGAAGATTTTTTTAGGTTTTTACCATATATGGGCATGGCGGCCATGTTGGTCATGTGACCAGGACCGTTTGAACAACTTTTCGTTCCTAAGGTCCCAGGAGGCTACATATGAAATTTGGTTACAATCGGCCCAGTGGTTTCAGAGGAGAAGTCGTTTGAAAATGTTGACGGACGGACGACGGACGGACGGACGGACGGACGGACGACGACGGACGACGGAGCCTGACCATACTATAAGCTCCCCCGGAGCCTCTGGCTCAGGTGAGCTAAAAAAGAACTACAGACCAAAAACTGTTTTTAAGACCATGAAAAGGGCAATAACTCCATAAGAAGACATCGAAATTTGCCCATTAACAATCCCAACTGAGATCTTCCCAAGACCAATGCACATGCCATGTATGAATAAAATCCGTTAATAAATACTCAAGTTATCGAACGGAAACGAAGTGCTCACGGACGGACGGACGACCGGACGGACGGACGTACGTACGACGGACGAACAGACACACGGACAGCCAGCGGGAAAACATAATACCCCGCCACTAACGTGTGGCGGGGTATAAAAATCTAAATACTTAGACAGACAGGTCCGTGCAAACAGTGCATACCCAGATAGGTCTGCTCCTGATCAAGGTCTACACTGTTTGCGAATCCATCTGCATCTTTTAGAAGCGTTATTGCATTGTTACTGAGTTCTTAAATCAACTGCTCCATTTTAGGAAAATTACGGCAATTTTTATATGTCCAAATTTTCAGATTTTTTTACATATTTTGTAGGCTTACAGCACCAGCCAAGGAAGGTTTTATACGGCATTATCGGGAGTGTAGATGGCAGTACGTCTCACAGACTTTCAGAGAGAAATGTTTAGACTCGCTCGAGCGTGTCACAGACCTTTCAATGGCGGAGTGGTCCATGCGCATACAAGAAAATGTGCTTAATGTTCGCCAAAAAGTCTTCGGAAGTAAAGAGCCTGTATCATAACATTCAGTTGCGTAATTTTATTTCTTTTACAGTGATATGTGATATTGTCTTATGATTTTTTTCATGGACACGAATGTCTTACGGGGGACACTGCGCTTTGTTTTTATTTGATTTTATTCTTAAATCTGAGATTGATAGCTTATCAAAATAGGGTGTCTGATAAAATGTACTCAACCGTTTGCTACGAAAGCGTATAGCTCTCACTAGATCATGACTTATAAACTGCCATCTCTGGGAAATAGATTTAAAGAAATATAATTATATACTTGTTAATAAAACAATAAAATTTATGTGGTTTTATCATTTTTTTTTATTTACTTGACGTTGCTCTTTCTCACTTTCTACAAATATAACATACATGTCAAGAAACGGGAACTTTATATGAGAATTAATTCATTTCGATATGAATAAAAAACAATATATCTCAGGTTAAGGGATATGAAGATAAGTAGGCATTCTTCTTAGCTCAATAAAACGCAAATGGAATAAGTACTTGTTCCTCCACACTGGCTGACTTAAGATCTGGAACTCTCGTCTCTCCTACAGCTCTAAACGACTAAAACTTTGTGTGTAAATGTTAGTGTGTGCCATGGGCCTCCGTTGGCTGGTTGTTTTAGGTTTAATGGCCCTTTGAGACAGAATTTCAGTTTATACCGAGCCGCCTACCAGAAAGAGAAAGAGGGAGAAAGAAAACGAGTAGATTGGCTAGATGAAAATGAGCCGCGACGCGAGAAAACCAACAATGTGGTTGTGCGCCCAGCGCAGACTCAGATCAGCCTGGGCATCTGCCCAATCTGATCAGACTCTTCGCTAAGCGCTTAAAGGGTAGCGAAGGGACTAAGCTACCTTCATGCGGACAGCAAAGACTCTGATCAGACTGGGCGGATGCCCAGGCTGATCTGAGTCTGCGATGGACGCACGACCACATTGTTGGTTTTCTCGTGTCGCGGCTCAAATAAAAACAATCCAAACAATCCCATCCAATACAGCAAACACAGCCGGTCCTTGCCCTACTATTATCCAAATTAGAAGGACACTCCGCCACTGAAACTACACAGGACAATCGCCCCGACCCGACTCCACCCTTACGGACCTCCGTGGCCTAGTGGTATACAGCGCTTTTACATTAGGTCTCTCGCCGCTATGGGCTCGAGCCTCGGCCGGCCCTCAAGAGAGAATGTCAGGTTCTGCTTACGAAAGGTCAGATGGCTTTTCTCCGGGAGCTCCGGTTATCTCCCACCTTTGCTTAACGATCGGATCGACATAAGTGAAATATTCTTGAAGGGGCGTAAAACTTATATAAACAGGTTTGTGTGTGCGTGAGAACGTCGCGCGTGCGTGTTTGCGTGTGCAAATGTGTTTTTCAAATTGTTCAGATTCGCTCCTCAAAGCACACACTAGCTTTACGCCTTAAGGCTCATTTCAAGAGGAGCCGTAGTAGCTGAGTGGGTTAATCGCTGGCCTGTTGATGTAGCGGTCCCGCGTTCGAATCCGGCTGGAGGCGGAATTTTTTCCAACCGTGAACGTAATCCATTGCACACAGCCTTTCATTATTACTCTCCCATTTTCCTGATATGACTGAAATACTGTTAAAAAGGATGCAAAGGCGCAAGTCATCCATCCATCTAATTTTTAAGTCAGAGACATTCCATAATAAAACTTTTTTCTTTCTATTTTAATGCGCAGTCTGCTCATGGTAAGTAAAGATCAACAGATTGATATACTTTGACATTATTAACCCTTTTTAGACCAGATACCCGTTTTGGGGACATTAAGCAAACAGTGCAGACCCAGCTCAGACGCCGCAAAACGCGGCGTCTGATCAGGGTCTACATTGTTTGCTTACAGGAATTTCTATGCAAAGTACAATAAAAGTGAAAATTTTCACCAGAAACCCCTAAAACTAGAAATGGGATTATCTGAATGATAAGAATGGACAAGTCCACGGGTCAAAAAAGGGTTAAAAAGCACCCTGTGCTTGTCTTGCACAGACTGCACATGCGAGAAGGCCGATATCGGAATGTTTTTACATGGATACGACACCCTGGGTATATGTTACAAATGGCATTTTAGCCGAATTGTAATAATTCTTTCCGACAACAACAGATATCTTATCATCAGATCTGTAGAACTCTTTTTATTTTCGATTTAATAACAAAGGTGTGCATACATTTTGATAACATTTTTCATTAGATCAATTATGTTTAGATACCATAACTTGAAATTCGTTTTAGTCTTTTCTTACAAAAACTGTTTAACGGTCAAAATGGTAGTGTTCTTAATAAAGAAAATAGAAGTACACTGCTCAAAATATTTAAAGGAGCAGCAGGTATTTTCCCATAGATGTTACTACAACATATGCCCAGTTTAACGGCCCATAAAATTTGACCGTCAGTGGACAAGAATTTCCATCTTTTTGCAGCACTTTTAAGAAAAATCAAAGTTTAAGACAACCAGAATTTCAACACAACAGATGCCCTTCTCGTTTCCATGGTACAAGTTTTGCAATTTTCTTATTTTCTGAAATTGAGTAATTTTGCTGAAGTCTATTAAATCTCATAAACTTCAGTTCAAAGGGATCTTCTCAATAAGGGTCATCTTGAAAGACATTCATTTTCATAGACAAAATTGTTCTTTTGGTTTTGGTTGAAATTTTCACGCTTTTCACCTGTTCTGAAAAATCGCAAGTTTTTAGCGAAATTCCAGTTTTACTTAAATCTATCCATGGACAAGGGCAGGACAAATATTGGGTCAAAAATTGTGCAGTTAGTAACCTCGCCCCTCTTAAAAAATGGCAAAATAAGTGGAATTTCCGTGTCTTTATCGATCGAAAGTATATAACCTCAAAGTGGGGATGCGTTGCACTGTTTTCTATGGAAAAAAATATTAGGTGTTCCTTTAAATATTTTAGCAGTGTATGTATCGAAGTTAATATAATATAATTTCCCTGGATTTCTTCAGAAATATATCGATATCTCAAAATATTTTTGAAAAGAAGAAAGCATATAAGTCATGATCTAATGAGAGCTATACGTTTCCGTAGTTTGCTATTCATTTAACATTTTCATATATTTGGTTACATGAGGCTTGGTAAACTCTCATTTAACATTTATCGAATATGCATGCATTATCTCAAAACTTGTACGGTTAATTATGAGACTATTACATATTGTCTAACGAAATTTTGTTAAAATATTTGTTTCTGAAAACATGAAATTAACGAGGGAGACAATCTTTAAACAATATTATATTAATCAATTCACATGTAGACTCCACATTGTAAGGAATCGGGATCTGACGGTAAGCTAGAAACTTACAGTAGTCATCTCCTTCAACTTAAATGTATGTAAAGCATATTTTGTGCACAATAGGGGAGTGTCGGGTTACTTCGGACAGCGGGTAAATTCGGACCGTGACATTGTTGCCATTATATGTCAGTTGTTTGGAATTAAAACAAAATTAACTGGGCAAACAGTGAAAATCCTGATGCCATGATATGTCCGAATTTACCCGCCTGTCCGAAGTTACCCGACTATCCCCTACTAGTATTTGCTTTGATGTAAAATAACTGCAACAGTTACCACAGGCCAAATGAACTTTTGGTTTGGATACTTTCAAGAGGTATGTGGTAAATCCAGTTGTCTACCTTAATATAAACAAAGCTGAAATTTTGCACTAATATGGTTTTGCATATATGAGTCGAATAAAGGAGTTGCCGTTCGTTGCAGGCGTGTTGGATGTAGCATAATGGTGTGCTGCAGTCTGCATGTTTTGTGGTTTGTCCGATCGTTGTTGGTGGCTTTGCTTCCTTCTTTAGTTGCGCACCGGTTGGTTGGGCTTCGTGCTCGGTGCTGGGTCCGGCATGGGGCTATTTGTTTTAGCTGGTTGTGGCTGTTGCTTGGTCTTTGGGGATCGGCTGGTGGTTTCTGTTTGCTCCTGAGTTTCAGTGGTGTTGTTTGACATCCATACGCAAGTATTTTCATAATCGCTATCGAGTGAAAAATACAGGTATCGCCGATTTATCGATAATACCCGCAGGTCTCTTCAGTTACCTAGCGTAGCAATCTACTTGGCAACAGGTGGTGATTAAATCTTGATTTAAAATGCATCAATCTGTCAAATTTATGATGATTTTGCTATATATTTAATAATTTTACTGGTCATAACAAATAACCCGAAAATAGACCAAAATGTTCTTACTATAGAATTATGAAAAACATATCAGCGTAATCGGGAAATAATTCCTATGCCGCCAGCACACAGTTTCTATCTTTTATAATTATTTTATAATTGGTTGTTAAAAAGTCACCTCATATCTAAATCAATGCATTTTTGTGTATATTGTGTCGCCCAGGTATTGGTGAGACTCAGTTATTGGAAAGTTGGCCATGCGGGGATCTCCAGGTGTAGCGGTGCGTTGTTTCTGTCGAGTCCTCATATCTGATTCATATTGAGTCTTGTCCGTGATTTGTTTGTTTCCTGTGATGATTTATTGATTGGTTGGAAACCCTATATGCGGACCCGGCGGATAGCTAAATGTTTCAAACCATTGCTGGGGCAAAGGAAGGGATGCGGGGCGAGGTTTTGGGTCCAGTAGGGTTGGTTTAGGCTCCCGGTTGTCTGTTGATGACCGTCTTGTGTGGTTCCTCGGTGTTGCATGTTGTTGTATCCGTTTGTGTGTGATTTCAAGCAGTATGGTCGCCAAGTTGGTTGCCAATTCTGCTTTCTGTTTTGTTTTGTTTTGTGATTTAAAATAGAAAATAGGTAATCTAATTGTTACTCTGTTTTCAGTGAGGGTAGCTGAATGACCATCTGCTTGAAAAAGAGCCCTTCCTTCGATTAATTAACATGCGTGTTTTTCGTGAATGTTTGTCAATATGTGTGTGTGCTTCTTTCCCTTCTGGTTATGAGGGCGGGATGTGGGGGTTGATTGTATTAATGCATGATCATTTCCTATTTTTTTACTTAGAAATATTTTGGCCATCCATGCAGAAGCTTGGATTTTAATTGCTAGGTGTTCGTGTACAAGGCGTGGATAAATGTGTCCCAGAGTATACTCAAGTAACAAAGAGATACGCCTTCAGATCCACATGCCGGTCAGTCTATTTTTGCATTTGCACCAACAATTCATTCCTATCTTTATGGAGAGTATCGACAATTTTGGACAGCTTCTTGCGCGCCCCAGCTTTGTTTGATCATCAAGCTCCCGCCAACTCCCCAAGAAACTTAGTACAAAGTTTTACAGACCGGAGCCGTCATGAAGTCCTAGGCTGGAGCTACCGGAATGCAATTATAAAGGGCAGCAAATATACCAACCGTGATTAGCTTGACCATAAATCATTCAGTCTATCGCAGTATAGTCATATCGTGTCCAGTTCTTTCATAACGAGAGATTATTTTTCTAAATAGATCAGAAAAAATCATTTCCACTGAGAAATAGTTTGACTTTATACACTATTCTATTCTATCCCATTAGCTTACTAGGTCGCTGGTGCACCACAGATGACTTCGAAACAATCCCTTTCCACCTTGTCCTGTTTTCAGCTGCCCTAGTTGAGCTGGCAAAGCCCATCCCTGTTCATTCTTTAATATTGTCTTCCCACCTCTTCTTCTGTCTACCTCTTCTTTTTTCCTTTCGCTGTGCCCTGTAGAATCGTCTTTGCGAAACCAGAGGACCTTGAGACGTTGCCAAACCACCTTAGTTTCCGTTCCTGACCAGCGTCAGGAGTTCATCATGCTCTCCAATGGCTGCTTGGATCTTTCTGCGAAACTCCTCATTGGTTATATGGTCCTTGTACGAAATGTTCAGTAACCTTCGGTAGCATATCATCTCAAAGGTCTGCGTTCTTTTCTCTAACTCTGCTGTCAATGTCCACGATTCACAGGCATACATAAATACGGAAATGACAAGGGAGTGCATAAGTTTCACCTTTGATCCAAGAGACATGTTGTTATCTCTCCAAATTGGTTTCAGCTTGGTAAGAGCTGAAGTGTCTTGTGCAGTCCTTGAGAGAACCTTCTGTTTTGAGCCATCAACTGAGACAATTGCTCCAAGGTATTTGAAGCTTGTTACGGTACCCAGCTTCTGCCCTTAACCTGGATCTCCCTCTGGATGCCATCTGCGCTGACCGTCATCAGTTTGGTCTTCTCAGAACTGATCTCCATCTTATACCTTGTGCAGGTTTGGTCGAGACTTTCAACTATTGCTTCTAGTTCCTGCTCTACTTCAGCTAGAGCGTCTAAATCATCGGCAAAACGCAGATTGGTAATGTTTCTGCCGTCTATGCTTAGCTTTCCGTCATGTTCTTCCAGAGCTTCAGACATGATCCGTTCGAGAAAAATGTTGAAGAGGGTGGGTGACTAAAGACATCCATGTCATACTCCAATTATTGTTCTGAACCATTCTCTTGTCTGCCATTTATCAGGACTGCACTTGTAGCCTTGTCGTTTAGCTTTACAGTGGTGCGAACTAGATCTGCACTGATATTGTACTTCCGCATGGTGGCCCATAAGGCTGCATGCCATACCCTGTCAAAGGCTTTTTTGAAATCAATGAAGACATGGTACAGATTCTGCTGATGTAGGAGGTACTTTTCACACAGGATTCTAAGGTTGAAGATCTGTTCTGTGGTGCTCCTTCCTGCTCGGAACCTAGCCTGTTCCTCGGCGATTATCGCTTCGGCCTGAGGTTTAAGCCTGTTCAAGAAGCATTTTAGCATGACTTTGCTTGAATGACTAATGAGGCTGGTGGTTCTGTAGTTCTGGCAGAGCTGTAGGTTGCCCTTTTTCTATTCTATCCCATAACCTTACTAGGTAATTGGGGCACCTCAGATGACTTCCAAACAATCCCTTTCCACCTTGTCCTGTCTTCAGCTGCCCTAGTTGAGCTGGCAAAATCCATTCCTGTCCACTCCTTGATATTGTCTTCCCACCTCTTCTTCTGTCTACCTCTTCTTCTTTTTCTTTCACTGTGCCCTGAAGAATTGTCTTTGCTAGACCAGAAGACCTTGAGACGTGGCCAAACTACCTTAGTTTCCGTTTCTTGACCATCGTCAGGAGTTCATCATATTCTCCAATGGCTGCTTGGATCTTCCTGCGAACCTCCTTATTGGTTATATGGTCCTGGTACGAAAAATTCAGTAACCTTCGGTAGCATCTCATCTCAAAGGCCTGCGTTTTTTACTCTAACTCTGCTGTCAATGTCCACGATTCACATGCATACAGAAATATGTAAATAACAAGAGAGCGCATAAGTTTCACCTTTGACCCAAGAGATATGTTATTATCTCTCCAAATTGGTTTCAGCTTGGTAAGAGCTGAAGTGGCTTGTGCAATCCTTGAGAGAACCTCCTGTTTTGAGCCCTCATCTGAGACAACTGCTCCAAGGTATTTGAAGCTGCTTACAGTACCCAGCTTCTGTTCCTTTACCTTGACCTCCCTCTGGATGCCATCTGCGCTGTTCGTCATCAGTTTGGTCTTCTCAGAACTGATCTCCATCTAATATCTTGTGCAGGTTTGGTCGAGACTTTCAACTAGAGATTCTAGTTCCTGCTATTCCTCAGCTAGAGCGTCTATGTCATCGGCAAACCGCAGAATGGTATGTTTCTGCCGCCTATGCTAACCTTTCTGTCATGTTCTTCCAGAGCATCAGACATGATCCGTTCGAGAAAAATGTCGAAGAGGGTGGGTGACAGAAGACATCCTTGTCTTACTCCAACTGTTGTTCTGAACCATTCTCCTGTGCTGCCATTTATCAGGACTGCACTTGTAGCCTTGTCGTATAGCTGTTCAATGGTGCGAACTAGATATGCTGATATTGTACTTCCGCATGGTGACCCATAAGGCTGCATGCCATACCCTGTCAAAGGCTTTTTTGAAATCAATGAAGACATGGTACAGATTCTGCTGATGTAGGAGATACTTTTCACACAAGATTCTAAGGTTGAAGATCTGTTCTGTGGTGCTCCTTCCTGCTCAGATGCCCTTTTAGGGAGTGTAATAATCAGCGACTGAGTCCATGGGGTAGGCCATTCTCCTGTTCTCCAGATCCTGTTACAGATTTCTGTTAAAACATCAATCATGGTCTCCCCGCCAGCTTGAACAAGTTCTGCTGGTATATTATCAACTCCTGCAGACTTCCCCTTCTTTAGTGCTGCTACTGCAATTTCAACTTCCTCACGAAGGATCTGTTGTTGATCTTCATTTTGGGGCTGATTGCAGTCCAGAATCGTATTGTCACCGTAAGTCTCATCTTTATACATCTTTATACACTAAATCACCATAAAGTTTATGTTTCGACAGGCCTTGCTTAAAGACAGGACTTCTCTGTCGGGGGGTCTGGTTCCCAGCACATATCAATGTTACCTGTACAGGTAAAGGTGTGAAAATTTAGTCAACCAATCAGTGGACCAGAATTAACAGTTATGATAATTTAATTGGCTGACTGGAGGTGTTGACACTATGAGATCAAGAGACAGAATGACACTGTGGAAGTTAATCCTCCTTATATACATGTAGTCCCATCCCTGTCTTTAAGAAGTATTTTTTCTTGTACTCAATTAAGATACATCATCATAGTGATGCCGTAAATTTTTCGAGTTTGTGATACAGGTAGCCTTGTTTAGAAGTTTCGCTGTTAAATTTTAGTATGAGTGTACGACTAGAACCCTAGCAAATCGAATGAGCTGAAAGATATATTAAGGATACAAGTTTGAAAATGATTGAAATGCATCGTTTTCTTATTGCTAAGGTCTTAACATTAGCGGTAATATGCACTTTGAGAAATGACCCTGCAGCTTCCAGTTGGCAGTGCGTTTTGTAGTGCATAACCTCTATTTTTCCAGTTTATATCATTTGTCATTTGTACGTGATTTTTCTTGTTTTTCTTTCTTTTTTTACATATAACAAACTGATCTTTCGACTACAGCAGCACGTTAGAAACTTGGAAATTCTAACCGTGAAACTAAAAACATTGACTTTGAATCTCAAATCATATACTTCAAAATTCAAAATGTTGACATAACAAATTCCAAATTTTGACTTCAAATCTTACAGCTTGGTCTTTACGAGATAAACCATCGAAATTCCGAGTTTTAATATGTTCAAGTATGTTCCCAATATGCTTCCGTACTGCTAAGGAAGAAAACTTCTGTTCTAATTCCTTTTCCTATGTACGGTTGATTAAAGATGTAATCAAAGGCGCAAACGTCGTGGAATCTCCCGAGTTGATTGTATCTTTGGCTGAATACATATGAGCCGCGACACGAGAAAACCAACAATGTGGTTGTGCGCCCAGCGCATACTCAGATCAACCTGGGCATCCGCTCTGTCTAATCAGAACCTTTGCTTTGCGCTTAAAATGTAGCTCAGGGTCTGAGGTATCTCCATGCGGACAGTGAAGACTCTGATCAGACTGGGCGGATGCCCAGGCTGATCTGAGTCTGCGCTGGACGCACGACCACATTGTTGGTTTTGTCACGTCGCGGCTCAGATGTTAACGGACCTAGAAACAGGACGCATTTTCTACATTTCTGGATGTGCAAACTGATACGAGCCGCGATACGAGAAAACTATCAAAGTGGTTCTCCGCCCAGCGCAGACTCGGATCAGTCTGGGCATCCGCTTAAAGGGTAGCAAAGTGTTTAAGCTATCTTCATGCAGACAGCGAAGACTCTGATCAGACTGGGCGGATATCCAGGCTACTCTGAGTCTGCGCTGGGCGCACAACCACTTTGTTGGTTTTCTCGTATCGCGGCTTATATATGTCTTTACTATTAGCATTTGCTAGATAAAGCCGCTTTTATAATGACTGACTAAAATAATGCGCATCCTTTTAATGGAATTACAGTTGTCTATTATTGGCGATTAAGCGCGTAACTAATTATACGTTAAAACTATGTTTTTTGTCTATCCCTACCGATTTTAAGCTATGATAGTGATTTTGAGTAAAAAGTCAGTAAAACAGCAAATTTGCAAATAAAAAATCAAATGTTATACTAGCAGAAGGGTAGTAACCTTTTGTCATCTCTCTAAATCGCCTTCAACCATATCTGGCTGTCAAAAAAAAACCAGGGTGTACGTTCAGGTTTTTAAATAGGCCATTAGCTACTCTCTTGTTGAGGCACTCCAGCAAGTGGTTTTTCGAAGTTTATACTTAAAGGATAAAGAAACAGCAAATTCCACTTACATGGTTCAGTTTACTACCATTTCTCGTAGTCAGATTTGTCCAGTAGAGTTTTTGAAATTCATTGGCATGCTCTCAAGCTTGGAAAGTAATCTCTTGCAATGTAGTTTTTTCAGTTTCATAATGGCGGCCTCAAGATAACCATTATTGCTGTAGGGGTGGCATGTTTCAAGCACATTCTTGAAAATTACCATTTCATATAAAATTAACATGAAATCAGTTCAGAAGAATTTATTCTTATATCTTATAGCAGTTATTTTAGTAAGTAATATCTTTTTGGAAAACAAAAAGATGCATAAGTGTAGCTGACACTGAAAGCAACCCTGTGCTGAAATGATCATATTCCAAAACAGATCAGGTGATTAGTGATGACATCATTTCTGTTGTGATGTCATAATGGGTGGTTCTCAGCTTAATTAAAATTAAATTGAACCTCATCAAAGGCTGGAAATCAGAAGGAATATTTTTACTATTGGAAAACCCACCTCCAAACAAAAAATGATAAAAATAGACAAAAGAGGTCATGCAATATGCTGCAAGTCAGTATTTAGCTACGAGAAATGGTTTTGGGTATGTTAAACCTAAAATTTTGATATTTAAGCATCTTTAAAGAAAAAAGTTGCACTAAAAACCACTTGCTGGAGTGCCTCAACAAGAGAGTAGGTGTCCGTTTCATGAACAATCAGATATACAATCCATGCCAGTCCGATCATCGGGCAATTGAGCACTGGCATCAAAAGGTGTTCTCATACATTCGCAATCTATCCGTAGTTCGCAAATAAGGGTATGGTCTATGCATATATTACACTGGCCCTCGTCCGTGCATTTGACCTTTTATGTACCTGTACCTATTTTGTAGCCTTCTTGTAGCCTTCTTGTATATAAATTCCAGTATTGTTGGTTTTGCCCCACGTCATTATTGTATCTGCAGGATTATCAACAGATTAAGCTGAAATGCAATCTATCAACGGCTCTTAATGAAGTTGTTCTGGGGACATTTTGGCCATGTCGTGACAAAACCTGTCTTAGGTATGGAAACCGCACATACTTTACCAGTAGTTTGTTCTAATAGTCTACATTTTGCGCTTAGACAGTCCTTAAATATTATATTTCACAGTGAACAGCGCGTCTCTTGACAAGCGCCGGTCTGGAAATGTCCGTTTTGCAAATGCCGTGAGACACATTTATCAAGATGCTGCTTATACTTTATTGATCGCACAGCCTCAGGTAGAACACTATTGACGTTAGTGTGGACTTTTCAATTAAATATACCTGGCTTCTAGCACAGTGACATATTCCTGTATTGCTGTAGACACAGTGTTTGTGCTGCGCCAGGAACTTTCAATATAAAGTTGTCTTCTTCGTTGTACATGTAAGACAAAAAGAAAGCTTCGTGAAAAAAAAAAATAAAAGGTTAAGAGAACATAAGCCTTACAATATATAGGAGTGGTGAAAACGGCGATGAGTATCATTCGTATATTTTGATACAAGTTGTTTTGTACACTGTTAATTCCTAAGGCTCGAGACGAACAGGCAAAACTCTGATTAAACTGCACGGATACAAATGCTGAAACTGTGTTGTATATGCAGACTGTAAGGTATTTCGCAATCGTGACGCGCTTATTTATGAATTTTTGTCACAGCAAACTATGCAACACGCCATAAAACAATGGGAAATTATGATTCTAGAGGATATAATTTACATTCATCTGAAGAATCTGCAGCCTAGACCTGATTACCACACAGTCTTTGGCTTTAACGAAATATGTCTCAGTAGACTCTAGTGTCATAGAACTCACTGACACAGTGAAAAGCAATGTGGAATTATAATTGTAAGAAGCAAGACATTTTACTGCAAAAGTCTTAACACTGTGCTAGACGGTAAAACCTTATGATGACAATATTTTACAGTTGTAGCTTCATATATTTCAGAGTAATAAACCTTGTAAGAGTGCACCAATACTCTTATATAACGTGATGTGATTTCTGTGTTAATATAATTTTCTGCTCTATTAAGAACTTTCAGACAGCATTCTGTGATCAAGCTAAATTAAAGACGATGAAAAGGATGCTTTCACCGCAGTTATTTCACACAGGAGGAAATAATTATGATGAAAATATTAAGGAAATAATAAACGGTTATAGAGAGAAGAAAAATAATTCACACACTAATCTTTTGGACCAAGACATTTCCTCATGTGACAACGATGAGGATTCCGTAGTTATTGAAACAAACAGTGATACAGACAGAATAATTGTAAATGGTCCTGGTCAGTCCGGAGCCTCAGGGAGTTGTGGAACAATATCAAACAGGTCGAACAGCAGTGCTAGGCGACAAGGAACGGTGATTCCGCCAACTCTCCAGGGTTTTAATCAGCAAGAAGGCTATGCAGGCCCAGGGCCAAGGCTGGGAACGGAAATATGCGAATGTGGGCATAGTCAGGAGGAACACAGAAGATATTCTACAGGCAGTTATGAGGACAAGTACTATTTTGTTGGTGGTGGCAATTTGGTGTCGGACCATCGCCCATATTCCGAACAGGTCCATACTTGGCACGGGAAATATTCACTTGTTGCCGACGACACTTATGTTATGAAAGCGTTACAATGTTGTAGATACAGGATGCGTAGAAATGCCCTTTGTGATCCTTTTCGTCTTCCAATGCCTCAGAAAACGCGGGAAAAGCTAGAAAAAGAAAATGAAAGAAGAAAGTCGTCCGTTGTTAGGAAAGTTTCTCAGTTTCTTACTGTCGCTTTGGATCTCAATCGCGAGGAAGACTTGATCTAGTTTCTTCAGGATGGTTACTGTATTAGGAAAAAAAAATATATATGTGTGACCCGTCGCGCGAAAAGGGACGAGTTGGGTGGATGACGTTGTTTCAAGAAATTACGTTTGACGTTGACGTCATGATTTTATTAATTTCAGTCGCGCGATAAACAGGTGCCCGCATTTTGTCAATCATTTCAGGCTTTATTTTTGGGGTCTTTTATTCCCGCCATCCTGTCAAATATTTGACGTAAATAAAGTTGCATCCCTTGGAAGAGTATTTAAGTTTTGATGCCGCGAAAATATGAGTCGAACAACAACTTCAGTCTAAGATTTCCTTTCCGATACTTGTTTTCTAAGCTTAGAAGATGGTGATAAGGAGACCCCAGATTTAGTTACTGATATGAATAACATTTGCTATCCCACCGCAAGAAGTGATCACTTAAGAAGTGAACAGTAAAGAAAATGTCAGTGATGTGGACAGTGATTCTGTCAGCTATTGAAGTCGAGGGGTCATTTGGGACTGTACTTGAGAGACGGGAAGACATTGAATATGTTAAAGATGTGTCCGAGTTTTTTAAAACGGGATGTGGCTGCCAGTCTGTAAAAGCTAAGCGATTCATAAAATAATTTTGGATCTTACTTTACACTGTTGAATGAAATTGCCCACGAAATCTGCTAACTTGTCCGAAAAGTATTATAATTTGAGGAGCTTTTGAAAGATATATAACAATTTTGTACATACAGCAAACTTAATCAATCTGTTGCATGTATGGGGTGGGGGATAGATGGGGGTGGGGAGAAAATATCATAAAAAAGGAAAGCTGTACAGTGTGTAAGTAGCTTTATGTCCTGATTGTCTGCTCATTGATAGCCGAGCGGTTTCTTCTGCTGGGTTGTTGATATGAGAGTTGTCCCGTGTAAGTTCGATTCTCAAGTTTTTTTTTTATTTTCTTCTTCCTTACTTTTTATCACTATATTCCATCTATTAGAAATCCTAATCCTGTATCAGCTAATTTGTATATTTATGTGACCCGAACAACATTATTTGTACACTGAAAAAAATCCGTAGATTTTACGGTAAAATAACTGGCAACCAGCTGCCAGTCCTTACGGGCGCTCGTAAAAATTGCAGGAATCATCAAGCAGAGTGGGACAGAATAGAACACGTGTCGTTTTGGTCAGATAGCCCTTCAACAATACAAAGTTATTTTCGAGTGCGCCAAGTTAATATAAAACTTCCATTTCGTGATTTCCAGCAATGTCTTACAGGCAAACGCCCGTAAAAATAACGGGAAAAGGACTGGCAGCTGGTTGCCAGTTATTCTACCATAAACTCTACAGATTTTTTTTACAGTGTACGAGTTTAATGCTGCATAGGATGGCCATAATATATTGCGCGTCTGTTTCTGCCTTCACTTAGAACATGGTTTACTTCATGTAAAAGGAAAAAAAAAGTTGGGGTTCCCTATTTATGGCTTCCTGTTAGTTTCCCGTGGCGGCGGGGCCTGGTCTACTCGGATTTCCTCTTGGAGGGAGGAACAATGTACAGTACTGAAATTAATAGTACGTTAATTACCTTACAGCATACTGTACGGCATTGTGATGCACTGCACTGTCCGCCTAGAGTAGAGTAAAGAAGAGTAGAGCAGAGAAAAGTAGAGTAGAGAAGATAAGTGAGTTAAGTAAGTCTAACTTACACAGATCGCCTACCCTACACAAACCGATCTACCAAATCCTGCCAGCCAAGCCTCACCACGCCCAAGAAACATTATACGACTCAAAGGAGACAAACACTAAACCAATATTTCACACTCACCTCAATCACAACTTATCCATTTAAGCACAACCGATCCCCTTAATCACAAAATTCAATAAAATGCCCATTTTCTTTGAAACGAATAGTAACAGAATATAGTTCGGTCAGTAAAGAACATTAACCTTAAGCCCTTTTAAGTTATGGTGATGGATGGAATCATTTACACTCGACAACTTCAGGTATCTCCAATATGTTCGCATGCCGTCAAGACTACCCTTGCTCCGGGACAAAACGGATTTCTACTGTTAAACATAGAATCTGGTTTCAAATTCGATTCACACCTATAGGAGAATGAATAGAAGGTTGCATTCATGACATTTCCTGATTTTTTAGACTTGACGTTGGAAAAGAATAAATCTCAGTTCAACTGGTTCACTCACCTTTGTGTCATCCCAATTTCTAGTCCGCTACTCATTTCACTTTAAAACGGTCATTTCTATAATTTTCCAGGCCTTTTCATTGAAATTTGGACTGATTTCATGCAAAAAAAAGAAGAAGAAGAAATGCAAATACCATGATAATAAGGTCGTGTAATGAATATCATTGAAAACCCAACTTTGTAGAGGAAAAAGTGGGGCATTACTCGAGTTCGCAAAAAGAAGTTTAGAATTAAGTGTCTATCCAAAACTGGTAAATGATGTTGTACGCGTGAAATTTAGAATATTTTTGCCGATGCTGTTTACCAGACTGTCAGACTGTCCTACACTGCAAAAAATAACGGTAGATTTTACGGTAAAATAACTGGCAACCAGCTGCCAGTCCTTTTACCGTTATTTTTACGGGCGCCCGTAAAAATTGCAGGAATCATCAAGCAGAGTGGGACAGAATAGAGCAGGTGTCGTTTTGGACAGATAGCCCTTCAACAATACAAAGTTATTTTCGAGTGCGCCAAGTTTGCATAAAACTCCCTTTTCGTGATTTCCAACGATGTCTTACAGGCAAACGCCCGTACAAATAACGGTAAAAGGACTGGCAGCTGGTTTCCAGTCATTCTACCGTAAAATCTACAGATTTTTTTACAGTGTACACGTTTCGTGAACACGGCATTATTTCACTTAATTTGTCTCAAAATATAGATGGTTACTACTCGCTAAAACCGCCCCATCGCCGGACGAGGCGGTTCTAACAAGCAATTGTAATCTTTTTGGACCAAAAACAAGGAAAATACCATCAGTTACCATTACCTTGTAAAAACGTCCGTAGAGTTTACGGTAGATTACGGTAGATTAACTGGAAACCAGCTGCCAGTCCATTTCCCGTTATTTTACGGGCGCCCGTAAAAATTGCAGAAACCATCACGCACAGTAGGATAGAATATGCAGGTGTTGTTTAAGTCATCTAGCCCTTCAACACTATAAAGTTAATTTCGAGTGCGGCCAGTTAACATAATAACGTTACTTGAAGTCTTCCGAAAATGTCTTATATATAGGCAAACGCGTGTAAAAATAAGGGAAATGGACCGGCAGCTGGTTGCCAGTGAATCTACCGTAAAATCTACGGATCTTTTACAGTGTATAATTAGAATGACACTCTTCCAGACCCATGAAGCGCTGCTTTATATTGTTTTGATAATGCTTACATAATAAAGCCGCGATACAACAATGCCAACAAAGTGGCATGTGCGCCCAGCGAAGACTCAGATCAGCCTGGGTTTACGCCTAGTCTGATCATAGTCTTCGCCGACGGCATGAAGGTAGCTTAGACCCTTTGCCGTCCTTTACGCGCACAGCCAAGCTTCTGATCATACTGGGCGGATGTCCAAGCTCATCTGAGTCTTCATGTGGCGCAAATGCCACTGTCGTCGCGGCTTATATATGTTCATGTCACTTGATGATACATCAAAATGCTTATTTTATTAATATTATTATTTTATTATTGAAGCAGTATTTGCTCTCTTCGTCATACCCGCAGGAAGTGGTCCTCGAGAAGCGTGATTTGGAATATTCATCCAGCAAACAAGCTTCCAAGGACGGCACACAAAACAAACAATCTATCAGTTACAAGTTCTGAACGATTTTACTGTGCGACGTCACCACAACGTCATCAAACATTTGTGACGATTCATGACGGTCCCTACGTTCTGCAGACAATTTGAACCCCAAAATGGCTAAGAACCACCAACATTTTGATATTTTCCGAATCCTCCTAGATTTGCTTAATCACTGAGACATAAAACTAAATTTCGCTATAGGACACCCAACTCGTCCCTTTTTGCGTGACGGGTCACATATATATTTGCAAAACTTCGAAGTAGTAAAAGTATAAATGAAATATGGTATTGGATTTTGTCAATGCAAAATCTGTTCTTACAATCATAAATTTAATTTATAGCGAACTTTTAATTAAAGTGACTTGGCACACTTTCAGGGGAAGCATATCTGCCATTTTCATTTTTGCCTTCCTTTTGAATGGGGTCAACTCTTAAAGGAAAAGATATGTTTTTTTTATTAGAAATTCTTCTCTTTAAGAGTAGACCTGCTAAAATCAAAATCTTGTTACCTTTTTGGAAGCCACTACCTGATATTGTATAGAAAGTGATTATTAAATTACACTTCATACTGTTTAAAATAATGTTTGGTCAGCAGGAATATAGTTTACTATAATAATCACAGTCGATTTTCTCCATTAAACCCGCCTCGATTGTACCTGAATCCTTCTAATAAGCTAGCGTATTTCTTGATCGATTCTTAGTATACAATAATGAAAAACGCTATATGCTTATCGACTTATATTGAAATGTTACGTACTTTTGAATCTTATCGTTCATTTTATCTTATCATTTTGCAAATGTACCCATTATGTTACATAATGAGGATATCCCTACTAGGCACACCACTTGAATCAACCTTAGTCCAACGCATGACGTTGAATCTAGGTTGATTCAAGGTTGATTCAAGGGTTTGTCCCGTGGGGATCGCCACCACATTACACCTGATGTCGCCTGAGGCTGTCAGGATGGTCGCCATCAGCTGATAAAAGGAAGTCGGGGGGGGGGGGGGGGGGGGGGAACAATTTATTTGTACAGTCAAGGACCAAAAGTAGCTCCACAAAATATTTTCCCATAGACTTCAGTACATTTACATGTTTACAAGAAAATTAATTTTGATAGCTCTCTTAAGGCAAGCATAAAATGATGGTTGAAAAGCTAAATGAATAATGCAATAAATACTGTTTACGGAACCAATGTCTGCCCCCTCAGTATTAAGATACAACAACAACTTTCCATTGACAGTAATGGCGACGTCTTGAAAAAAGTGACCAAAAACTTGAACGTAAAATTCAACGTCATGCTAAATAAAGTAAAAAGATAGGCAATGATCAGGAATTAATACAATCAAATCCTACATCCCGCTGTCAAAACCAATAAGGAAAGAAGCACACACACACGGAAAACTTGACACAAGTTCACGAAAGACACGCACAGCTTACCCTAATCAAAAACAGCATCTCATAAGATGAATGATCCGATATGAAACAAATAAAAAAAATATTTAGCTTGCCTTATTCATCTAGCTTTCTACCATTACCAAAAGTTTTGCAATCTATTGAACAAGAATGACATTAAATAATTTCCAGTGAACATGAAAATACACTAAAGTCTATGGTAAATTGTATTTTGTGGAAATACATTTGGTCTATGACTGTACATGGCCACTTACATTCGCTCTCATTACGGCCAACTGGGCAAAAAACACATACTGTAAAACACTTTTATCTGGCGGTCACTTTGATTTGGTGATATTGGCGGAAAGGAAGAAAACCGCCAAATTAAAATGCCGCCAATTTAAACTATATTATGAGAGGAAAAACTGCAGTTAGCATAAAGCTCAGTCACTCTGCCCTCCCATAATATCAAAGCCAGTTCACGTTATACTGTATGAGTACAATAGAAGAGTTCAAACAAACACACCGGGAAAACGGAGTGTGAAAATGCTTATTCGACACGTCATGCTACTGAGTACCCCAGCCAAACTGATTTAAGCAAAAGCACACAAAATATTTTCGCTATAAACAGTTATATTTATAAAAAGAAATGTATACTAATATGCATTCAGAAGCATTAATGAAAAAATGACAATGTACAACCTGGTTTCAATTTGACAATTCAACAACGGCAGCAAACACCAATTGATTATTATTGCTTGTTTATTTACAATTATTATAATTATTTTCAGAAATCACAAATCCGCAAAAATAAAAATCCGCAAAAAGGTCCATTTCTAAAAACCGCCAAATTTTGCTGCCGCCAAATATAAGTGTTTTACAGTATTGAAATTGGCAAAACGGTCTTCAGCGTCTATGCCATTTACTTTATTATGGTGGAATAGGACAAAATATTTTTTTTTATTTTTCGTGTAAAAAAGAATGATAATGTAAAGGCTCAGCCTATTTGAAATTATTTAAGGGTTTTCTGTTGAGGATCTAGGACGTCGTGAAAATTTGATGATTTGACGTTGTTGTATTTTATGCAAAATGAAAAGCGCTTATATCTTCATTTTTCGCATTCAGTTTGTGGTCTGTTAAGATATTAAAACAAAATTTATCTCAAAATACCCGCCATCAAGAGATCTTTGAATACATTTATGTTTATAACTTTTTCCCAATCTTTACATATTATGTGTGAATTGCAAACAAATACTTTCATTTGCTATTGAACTTTGCTCTCTTTATTTTACATAAAAATTAAAGAGAAAAAAGTCTCCGAGAAAAATATATCTCAACTTTGTTCTGTTTTGATGAAATATATTTATAGATTATTTCCGAAATGATACGCCGGTTCTTTTCTGTCGTGATAACGTGACGTCTCGTTGAGGTTGAATCGGACAAAACCAAAATTTTCAGTGTTCGTGCAAAAAGAATACTGATCGAGAAGTCCAGCATTTTCCAAATAACGAAATGATTTTCTTTTCAGAGTAAAACTAATACTTCTTTCCCTATGACGTCATGTAAATGTGAGGGATTGACGTTTTATATGCAAGATAAATTCTTCAAAATATTTCCGCATTTTGTTTTGTTTTAGGCAAATATGACCTTTCATTAGCTACTGAATATTGCTTACATTCCCATAAAAGCTTAGATAGAGAAAAAAAACGTCTTTGAAAAATTATCAGAAATTTTTTGTATGTTTTAATGAACTATGTTTACATGTAATGTTTGAAATAATTTTAAGTTTTCACCGTGTACATTTGTCACAAGGTAGATTTGGTTCAGTATACCCCCTGATCTGATGATGTCGTTTCTTCAGCATCAAGGGGAGATTATTCTGAAGAATGTATCCGGTATTTTATTTTTTACGTTTCTAGTAAAACATTAATGATCTATTCTAGAGCATATAACTTCTTGAAAAACGAAAAAAACTGAATTAGTATCCTATTCCGTCTTCCAGGAAGGCAGTCTGGCCCATGCTCTGCTCTTGAAGGAACTCTAGATCTTTGAGATTTTAATTCAACACGCTAGAGGTTCATTTTTGCTATGGTATTTATTTTGCGTAACGTGACGCCGCATTTATTGAACCCTTACAAACCTCGTAATGCGCGACGTCAATTACTTCCAAAAAAGCAAACCCGGGAAAAATGAACCCTGACCTTTCTCGAAAACAGAATGAGATAATTCTTCGATATATCGTTTTTGCATTTTGATAGAGCCTCTAGAATAATTCGATATTGTTTTATCGGAATTAAATGATATGTCAGAAACCGCTCTTAGCGTCAAATTTAGTTTGTTGCTCAAACAATCGACGTTATCTGATCAAGGGGTATAGTTTAAAAATTCTACTTTGAGAAATATTTACACGGTAGAACCTTAATGTAATTTCATCAGTACTCAAACTTTACATTGCATTAAAACATATTAAAATTTGAGATATATCTTTCGTAGACGTTCTTTCTCTATTTCAATTTTTACGTGCAAAAAGTTAATACTTGCATCAATTAACACGTAATGCGAAGAGATTGGGCACACAGTGTAGCATAGCTTTATGGGCCTCTTGATGGCACTAACTTTGGTATGAAAATTATTTCAATACATCAACGGACTGCAGAGAAATGTCGATTAATGCAGATATCTGAGAGCTATAAATTTTCGTAAAAAATCAAGTCATGCTAAAATAGATTTTTCACGACGTCATTGAGATAAGAATTGTTTGTAAAGACATTTAGTGAGTCACTATTGACTGAAGTTTTTGTTGATATGTTGTTTGATTAGAAAAACGAAAATTTTGGTTTTGACCTATAACCCCATAATCGTATTTTTCCCCGCAACGTCATGTAACCCAAAAGAAACATCACCACGAAAACTGTCCCATTGAGATGTTTAAGCCGTTCTTTCTAGAAGACCGATTGAGATATTTATTCATTTTATATCTTAATAGGTTCTCTTGAATAACTCGTCAATATTTTATTGGAACTTAGAGTCTCTCTCCGTTTGACGTTAAGAGAAAGGACTTAATTGGAACATGAAATGTAGTTATAAGAATCTCCTTTGAAAAAATATATAAATATTACTCGGCGAAATCTTGATATTATTCTATAAGTCTAAAAGAAAAAGGAAAGAAACAAAAATTATTTCAATAAAAAGTATCAAAATTTGAGATACATTGTATATTCTTTGTTTTTCAGAGCCCTTTCTCTGTTTTAATTAACATGTGAAAAGGGGCAAATAACAGCAGTGAAAAGTTGTGTTTGCGTAAACTCAGACGTAATACGTAAGGAGAAAGAAACTACAACATATCATTGTAGACCGCCTTCGGTATGAATACTCTTATACCCTTTCGGACTGAGATAAAGAGGATTTTACACGAGTGGTCATTTCATATGAAATTTATGAAACGAGCCTTTGGCGAGTTTCATAAATTTCACATGAAATGACCACGAGATTCTGTTTATCGCATGATCCCTTAAAATCGGACTTTAACGCCTTCAAACTGAACATTATTTCAATAAGAAAACGGTGTTGACACGGACATTGTCAATGACGTTACATGTACGCGCCAAAGTGTTATAAATATAATAAACCTATTCGAAACACTATATTTAATTTCAATCAACTTGTTTCAGATCTTGACATTCATGCTAATACCCCTCATGACACTGTAAAGATTCTAAATTTATTTATCCGGCAGCTGGTCATGTTATAACTGGAAATTTAAAAATCATTTCAGATTCCAGAATTCGTTACATAGTTTCTAAGGGTCCTAAATGCAGATTTCCTTCCCACATTGATTTCAAAAAATGTAGAGAAGAAATAGCACTTGCATTAAATGAGCTCGGTGATCGATGGTGTAAACGAGAGTATGTTGAGCCTCATGTCTTAAAGGCATGGAAAGTAAGCATCTTCAATATAGTAGATAAACGTATAAAATTTTATTCACAATACATTCACCTTTTACCCCCTTAAAGACACATTTTTTTCTTTAACAAAATGAGGTGGCACAATTTGATCACCCACAATAAACAGTACTTAGGGCCATAGCTCACATCAAAGGCTTATCTTATCTAGGTGATTATGAGGGGATTAAGCCAGTGATAAAACTGTATGAGGGGGCCTAATATGGGGAAACTGCTATTATCCTATTTATGCATCTACTTTGAGAAAAATTAAGTAGATAAGTTAGTTCATGATAAATGAAACCTGTATTTTAAATAGTAATTATATTTTTCTGATCAGATATAAACTAGTGGATGAACATTCTTTTTTATTTACTTAGTTTAGTATTTGTTAAAGTTAATGCAAACAAAAAATGTTTAATTGTCTTGAAGTTTAATTTTTTAAAAGTTTTGGCATTTTAAAACAGTAAAATGCTTTTCTGTGAAAAGCAAAAATGAAGACTAATCAGTCAGTGCAGATGAGCATGCTGCTTCGAATACTCTTTGATGACACTTTTTCAATCTGACCAGTTTATTTTTAAAATCAGTTGTTACATCTATGTAGGCTAATCAAGGTCTTCACTTTTGCTGTTAAGCTATGCAGATTGATTTGAATACAAACAGTAAATATTCAAATCACATATGCAAAGACTTATCAGGGTCTCCTTCGCTGTTTAGCTGTGCAGGCTGATATGAATATTCACTGCTGACAAAACTTGTATGAGAACAATTAATATTCAGATCAGTCGTGACAGCTTTGTAGACTGACCAGGGTCTTCATTTCTGGGTTTTAAATTTCAAGGAACGACAGACTATTCATGTGAACAGTAAATATTCAAATGGGCCGTCATATCTGTGTAGACTGATCAGGATTTTCATTTTCTGAGCAGTAGATATTCAAATCAGCCGTCACATATGTGTAGACTGATCTGGATTATCAGTTTTGCTGTTTTAAATTTCCAGGAATCTCATACTGTTCATGAAAACAGGGAAGACTCTGATAAGACTGCACAGGCTGATCAAAGTCTTCTATGTGCATCAATGTTACAATGTACGAGTACCTATATACTTGGACCTATTTATATCATTTCTTCCCATAAAAAAAGATGTCTTTGAGCAAATAATGGTATTTTTTTTTACACAGTTTTATTTGGGTCTTTCAACAACACAGTCTGATCCATAATAGTTTGTTTATAATCATATTTTCTCTTTTTCTTTGACAGCTGATTTCCCTTTATCAGCCCCCTACCTGTACTTCAGTCACAAGTCTCCGAGAAGGTCTTATCTCTGAGCAGCATGTTTCAATAAACAGTCATTAGGGTATTATGCAATCAAAAATGTGTCTTTAAACCTAACTCTACTTTTGGACATCTACAGCGAGGTATTCAAGAATTTCATAGAAAGTATGTTCTGATTCCAGCAGACAAGGCCGCAAACAACGTTGTTGTTGTTCGACGGCTCCATTACATTCTCTGCTCTTGAAGGAACTGTTTTAAGATTTTTATTTTTACTCCATTACATTAACACTTAAACCAGGACCGTGTTTTACAGTAATTCCTGATCATTGACTATCTTTTTACTTTACTTATTACACGTGTGGTCTTACGATTTTTATGACGTTATCCACTGAATAACAGTGACATCATATGATAAATAGGTATTTGTGTGCTCTTTATTTTGAATAAAACCGCGAAACCATCACAAAGGTCTAGCCGTCGAAACAAGAAACAATGGCTGGTAGTCACATACAATTATTTCGCTGAGAATGAGCGATGAAAAGTCTCATAGTAACTTGAATGAATGAATGACTTGCGATTTTAAGTCCTTTTCAACAGTATATAGGTTATATCAGGACGATGGGAGGGTGATAATGTAAGGCTGTGTGCAATGGAACCCCGTCTACAGTTGAAAAGATTCAAGTTCGCCTCCAGCGGGAATCGAACCCGGGACCGCTAGATCAGCAAGCAAGCGCTACTGAGGCTCCTCATAGGAACTAAAAGAATGTTTGCAGTATATGAACGAATAATTTGTAGCAGTAGATAAACGAACAGTTCCAATTAAAGGGCCATTTTATTAATCAAAACAGAGATATGAAAAACCTGACTAGAAATATATTAGTAAAGTGATTACCGGTATGTTTCGCACAGAGCTACAAAATTGTCTAATCAAAGAAAATTGATCCATTCTAATATTAAAACTGAAGATATCTGGGGACAGAAATGTATTTTTATGGTAACTCTGCCTAACTCTGACTTTCATTTTATACCAACCCTTTAACACATTTGTAATCTGTTTTGGATAAGGATATCAGAACCACATAATGTTGTCATATGTTTATTTTTTATTATACCCCCCGCAAACTGTGTTTGTGGGGGGTATACTGTTTTGACGTTGTCCTTCCGTCTTTCCGTCCGTCCGTCCGTCCGCAACGCCTTAAATTTGCTCTGATTTGTTTCAAATTTTGTCCATGGATGCAGCATAAGAAAATAGTGGATATGTATTTTTCCATTTTTCCTGGAAGGTTTTTATTGCGGAGTTATGCCCCTTTGTATTTTTCGTGAAATAAGTTTGTTATCGCAACTCCTCCTAGATGGTTTGACGGATTTTCTTGAAATTAAGTATGTGAACAGATATTGGTATGAAGATGTGCATTAGGGTTTTGATTTTAAATTCTGCCCCTTTTTGCCTGAGATATGCCCCTTTTTGATATTTTTTGCCCTATTTTATAGGGTTTTTGCATTAGATTTGCTCTGATTTGTTTCAAATTTTGTCCATAGATGCAGCATAAGAAAATAGTGGATATGTATTTTTCAATTTTTCCTGGAAGGTTTTTATTGCGGAGTTATGCCCCCTTGTATTTTCGTGAAATAAGTTTGTTATCGCAACTCCTCCTAGATGGTTTGACGGATTTTCTTGAAATCAAGTATGTGAACAGATATTGGTATGAAGATGTGCATTAGGGTTTTGATTTTAAATTCTGCCCCTTTTTGCCTGAGATATGCCCCTTTTTGATATTTTTTGCTCTATTTTATAGGGTTTTTGCATTAAATTTGCTCCAATTTGTTTCAAATTTTGTCCATGGATGCAGCATAAGAAAATAGTGGATATGTATTTTTCAAATTTTTCCTGGAAGATTTTTATTGCGGAGTTATGCCCCTTTGTATTTTTCGTGAAATAAGTTTGTTATCGCAACTCCTCCTAGATGGTTTGACGGATTTTCTTGAAATTAAGTATGTGAACTGATATTGGTATGAAGATGTGTATTAGGGTTTTGATTTTAAATTCTGCCCTTTTTTGTTTGAGTTATGCCCCTTTTTGATATTTTTGCCCTATTTTATATGGTTTTTGCTTTTTTTGCTTCCATTTTATTTAAATTGGGTTACTAGATGCAGCATATGGAAAGAGTTGATACATATTGTTCAGTTTTTCTGGAAAGGTTTTCCTGCTGAGTTATGTCCCTTTGTAGTTTTCGTAAGAAAGTTTGTTATTGCTACTATTCCAAGACCATTTGATGGATTTTCTTGAAATTAAGTATGTGAACACATATTGGTATGAAGATATGCATTAACCCTTTTTGCATGAGTTATGCCCCTTTTTTATATGCTTTGCCCTAGTTTGAAGTTTTTTTATGCCTTTTTCACTTCCATTTTATTCAGATTTGGTGCACAGAAACAGTATGAGAAAGAGTTGGCACATATTGCTCTGTTTTTCTCAAAAGGGTTTTCCAGCTTTGTTGTGCCCCATGTAGTCTTGGAAAGTTTGTTGTCGCTACTTCTCCTAAACCGTTTGACTGATATTAAATATGTAAACAGATATTGATATATAGATGTGCACTTGTAGTTGTCATAACATGTATGCTGTGTAAATGTAAAACTTAAATGACAAAGCTGCATGCCTAACTGTTAAACGCGGGGGGTATTTAGTAAGCCATGCTTACTGCCACCTCTAGTTTCGAATACACCCTTTTCGAACTGCATGAGAAAAAAATGGCCTCAGAGTTTAAAGAATCAAGATATTTACATAGATTATATACTGGGCAACAAATGTTAGGGATCGGGATTAGGAGATGATATGAGCCGCGACGTGACAAAACCAACAATGTGGTTGTGCGGCCAGCGCAGACTCAGATCAGCCTGGGCATCCGCCCAGTCTGATCAGAGTCGTCGCTGTCCGCATGGAGGTAGCTTAGACCCTTAGCTACACTTTAAGCATTTAGCGAAGAGCCTGATCGAATTGGGCGGATTACTAGGCTAATCTGAGTCTGCACTGGGCGCACAACCACATTGTTGGTTTTCTCGTGTCGCGGCTCATATTTTTTTAGGTTCGTAGCATGTTAAGAATTTTAATTGGTGTGGTCATTAGGCATTTTTGTTCTGCTTTTAATTATCACCAAACTCAAAATTGTAAGTTCGATGATGAGTCACACTTGTCTTTCGAATGGCACTGTCCCTAAAATCAAAATGGTAAAAATTCCGTAGTCGCGTTAGCAAACTTTTCGATTCCTTCAGGTTTTTTTTTAATTTTCGTCATAGATTTAAACTTTAATCATTTGAAAATCACCTGGCAGAAGGAAAAAAAATCAAAATCTTTACTGGCAAAGGTCACATACGTATAAATGATAGCACTTTCATTTTCCTGTGAGGATTTAACAACACTTTAATTCTAAGGGTAATCTGACTGCTAGCCTTGTCTTGGCCGAGCTGAGAGAAACGAGTTCAGAATTTAAACACAGAAATCAAGGAAAATGAATATTATTGAAGATAGAAAGGTTTGATTTCGATACTATTCACCAATGTTTCAGAAACTGCACATAATAATTTTGATCCCTAACTTTTTTGTCCAGTCTATAACAACTAATAATATAAAAGGAAACGTGTAAAAACTGTTACATATACTTACCTGAAAGTAACCCAAACTTGTATTTAGCGGGCGAAGCGTTTTGAGCGTGGTGCTAGAGTCAGGGTCAGCATGCTTCAGATTGCTGCAGAAATCGTTACATTTTAGTATTGCGGTTACCTGTACAGCGGCCCATTTTGCTTTCTGCTTTGTTTTTGTGGATAGGTTTAAAAAAGGTGTTTTGAGTCTACGTAGACATTACTGAATGTTACATGAATCAAGGTGGAAGGCAGTGCGAGGAATAGACTCCCTAATACCAGTTTAAGTTGTCCCCAGTCGTTCATAGGTGGCGATTTTATTGTGGTTTATCGATGTTATTGCTTGTTCACAGTATCCGAACGCACTGTACCATCTCTTCCGGTTTTCATAGCGTTGAATCGAGAGTACAAAATTGGCTTATAACCAGTAGTCGGAAATCACTATGTTTTGAGACTTTAACCGGAATCTGTTGCGTCATTTATAGTTATTCAGCTTCAAAATGTAAAGAGGTAAGTTTAATATAATTTGCTCTTCGGTCTTTTACTTTATTGCCCTGTACAATGTCGTGTATGGGTGGATAGTAAATGGTACAGTATTCAAATCGCGCTTGGCATGATTCTAAAACCATTCTGAGCTTTTTCTTACATGTTTTATAAAAAATCTTTAAAATAAACGGAAGGCATTATCAATCTACAGTTGGTTTGTTTTGATAGCAGGCTGATAGCTAGGTTTTGCACGACACAAAGTCGTGTTAAATTAGCTGTTCGGAATAAAATTTCTGTGACGGCCATGAGGTTTTCATTGTACAGGGCAATATAGTAAAAGACCGAAGAGCAAATTATATTAAACTTACCTCCTTACATTTTTGAAGCTGAATAACTATAAATGACGCAGCAGATTCCGGTTAAAATCTCAAAACATAATGATTTCCGACTACTGGTTATAAGCGAATTTTGTACTCTCGGTTCAACGCTATGAAAACCGGAAGAGATGGTACAGTGCGTTCGGACACTGTGTTGTTGTGTCTGCTTTCCTGTAGTATTCGAAAAATTACTTTGTAGATTTGTTCTCGTTCATTTTGATGTATGTTTTACTTTTACGGGTAAAAATAAATGCTTAGTGTGCATAATATACAGTTAACTCTCGATATCTCGAACACTGATATCTCGATATACCCTGTTGTATCAAAGAATATAGTTTGGACAGATTTCAAATTTTTCTTTGCATTCCAACTCCTGCTTTCTCAAACCACTGATGTTTCAAAGTGAATTTCTGGGACCTGAGATATCAGTAGTTTAGGATAAACCTCGACTTTGAGATATCGAGAGTTGACTGTATTGCTGATTGGTTAAGGCTAGCTTTGTTACCACCTACCTGAGAAAGAACTGTACAGTTTGCTATCCGCTCGTATTGTCTTATTACCTCTGCTTTTAC
The DNA here is from genome assembly GCA_963989385.1 of Ctena decussata. Lineage (NCBI taxonomy): Eukaryota > Metazoa > Mollusca > Bivalvia > Lucinida > Lucinidae > Ctena > Ctena decussata. The sequence continues at coordinate 106,234,914 of OZ022499.1, forward strand.
TTCATGTTATTGTTTCCTGTTTCCCTTTGGTGTCGATGGTGGGAGTGGAATTTTATTGTATCAGTTCCCTAAACCCTACTTTGCGTGTCTTTTCCATAGAAACGGTGGTGATTTAGTAATTTTCAGATAATTATTATCTTTCACTTTAAAATAACAAGCCTTTGGGCTGCGCTTTGGGTTAACCTGCCTGAAGGTAAATCTGAAATACGAAGGCCGGGCCGGGTAGCGCAATCGGTAGGGCACCTGACTCATAAGTCAGAGGTCCTGGGTTCGAATCCCGGTCTGGCCACATACTTTCGTTTCTCCTTCCGCTGATTCAAGAAGGGCAGTTGTCAGTTACTGGCGGAAGTATGTGCACTTAGTACTGGTTAACCGCTTAGGAGGTCTAAGCCTGCCCAGGAATAGTGTGGTTAGGTTAACTGACCGTCCCGACATGACATTAGTTGTTTACCGTGGATGTTAAGCATCAAATCAACCAACCAACGAATGTCGTAACCAGACTGCGCTCGTTAAGAGTGTGATAGAGCATCAGCATTTGCCAGTTTCAATCACTGACAGAGCCAGATAAGAACACTCTAGCCACGTTGTACGTGTAAACGGCCATGCCGTAGCATCCTCCTCTCGCATGTTTATAAGATAGGTTTTATAACATGTAAGACTGCGGAAACTAAGGGCGAGGTTTGGGTCCAGTAAAACATGTTTAGCCCCCCAGTAATCTTTTGCTGACCGTTCCAAAGCGGTACTTCTGTTGTTTTTCCCATGATGTTACATTGTCCGCTTGTCTATGTTCTTTGGCGGTTTGGTCACCTGTTTTCTACCCAATCTGCGTTTTGTTTTGTTTTAGTTTGTAAGTTAAAAATAAAATAGATAAAAATAGATGTTGTTGCTGTTTTTGATTAGGGTTATTTGAATGACCACCTGTTTGAGAAATAGCTGCTCTTTCGGTTTACCATGCGTGTCTTTCGTGAACTTGCGTCAATTTTTCCGTGTGTGTGTGCTTCTTTTCCTGTTGGTTTTGAGGGCGGGATGTGGAATTTGATTGTATTAATTCCTGGTAATGGCCTATCTTTTTACTTTGTCGTGACCATATCTATTAATTATTTATGTCTTGTAGTTTCTGTTTCTGGTGCATTACTGTGTCAGAATTATTTCCAAAGAAGCAAGTATACTGAGAGGATTTAAAAACTTCCACTTTTTATTGCTGGCTGCTGATCCTTTCACTAATGACAGTGTTTGACATTTCACGACAAAATGCTTGGAACTTATCAAATTAAAAGATTACAAAGTTTATTTTGTATCATTTACATAAATGGCGTCAGTAAAAGAGCGTTACGTCTCTGACATGCATAAGGCAATCACGGCATTATCTTATGCGTCATTCTTTTAAGCCATTTTTACTACTTCAATATTGTTACGTCATCCACGTTGGTTTGCAATTATCATTGCGGTTGATGCTGTCGCGCAAAACTTATTACGGAGACGGCGTCGACGAAAATTAAAGTCATGACCTCTGTTTTTTTTTTGTTTGTTTTTTTTGTCGTTTTTTTTTTTTTTATCTCGGGTAGGTGCTTTTCTGACGGTCTTTTGAGCTCCCTGTAAACTGTACACGTCATCTGAGATTGAAAACTGCCATAATTAACACATACATTGTCTCGCGACGTCACTTTTTTAAATTTCAGCATTTAACTGGCCCAAAACTCTGCATTTGTTCGCGATATTTAGGCGCGGTAGGCCAAATAAAGCCACATACCGAGTTCAAACTTTTTAAAATTCAATTGGAAATGTTTCACCAGTAAAATTGTATACATGAAGCGATTCATTCGTATGTAAACGATACTAAGAACACGAAGAGCACATGCTTGCGTATTCCTGGCCGAGTCGAATTCGGGATACGTTGTAAACTTTCGGTTGACGTAGCTGTATTCATTTTACACAGATATTCAAAATTAACTGGTTAGAATTTTTTAAATCCCTTCAGTATATATTAGCGCTTGCGGCTATCTCGGTGCTCTAGAAGAAACAACACTTTCAGCACTTGGCTGTATCAGTGCAACAGAATGATCACGTTTTATATTCCATCCTCGTTTGTTAGGTCGACAGTATGATCTTGTTAGCTTTTATAATAGAGGATTAAATTGACTGCTGTTACCTGTGTGCCATGTATCGTCTATTAGATCATCGATTATCCTTAAATCTGCTCTAGGCTTCTACGCTGTAGACTAATTGCATATACATTTAGAGAGAAAAAATATATGAAGCTATATCTTGTTGGGGTACCATCAAATCATTTTGTATTTTACTCGTTTACCAAAGGCTGACAGCTACTGTAATTCTTTCACCCTTAAAATGATAAAACAAATACTTGTTTAAACCATGAAACTGATCTGTTAGATATTGACACTGTAAATTGCACTGAGCTAAACGAAAAGCCCAACCTGGCCTGGGAAACCCGGGTCAGATTCACTGCGACTGGGTTACGGCATCAACGATTCCGTGTTTTTTATACTAACAGTTTCGTGCTATTAGGTTTCCCGTCGTCTTCCGCATGTCTGTCCATGTCTGTTCGTCCGTTCATCTGTACTTCGTGTCTGTTCGATACAATGATTGTTTATTGAAGTAGCTGCTTTAAATATGACATATCCTTGTACAGTTTTTCAATCGTATCAGGACAAGTTCGCGATCCTGAATTTTAGGGTCAGGGTCACAGTTGGTGTGTGTGTGTGTGTGTGTGTGTTTTGTTGGGGTTTTATTATTTCAAAATGTAGCGCCTTTTTATGGACCGATTTCGATATAACTTCACAAAAATATTAAGCGAAATAATATCTTGGACAAGTTTGCGTTTCAGCATTGTAAGTCTAAGGTCAATAGTAGGTCACAGATGCTTTGTAGGTAAAACTTTGTCATGGCTCTAGAACCTGAATTTGTGAACTGATTTTGATATAACTTCACACAAATGTTAAATATGACAGTATCTTGGACAAGTTCGCGTTTCAGTGTTGTAGATCCAAGGTCACGGTCACAGTTGCTATTTTTAGAAGAAAAAAAAACTGTCATCCCTTTAGCACCTTTATTTATTGACAGATGTTGATATAACTTCACACAAATGTTTAGTGTGACAATATCTTGGCCACTTTTAAGAGGCAAAGTCAAGGTTATAACTGCTGTTTTTAGAGAAAACAAAACTGTCATCCCTTTAGCACCTTTATTTGTGAAACGATTTTGACATAACTTCACACAAAAATGTCTGGATGCATTACTCATCTAGTGAGGCATATGGCGGGGCATTCGCCTTTTTTAGTGATTGCCTAGTCTCGATTTTCATTTTGTGGACGTAATTTTGTCGTCAGCCTTTCTTGTGCTTAAAGGGTTAGCTAGACACTGAGTTCCTTGCGGTGGGTCTCAGTATTTATCCGACAATGAAAAGTCAGCCATCATTGTTATAATAAAATTAAGTTAGCCATATGAATTCATATTCATATTTTAGTGGAAATATATAATTTCGCGCCTTCAAAAAAGTAATGATATCCAAAACTTATGTTCTGCGTCAATAAAAAATTAAATAAATAAATTGAACAGTATAAGTGATTTTGCTTCAGGCGATGACCTGATTACGAATCTCAACCTTAATGTGTTAGCAATGAGTAACTCTCCACATTATAATCAAATAATCAATTTTACCATCCTTTAGTTTGTAATCATCCAAGATATTTTTTCCAGTTAAAGGTGACTCGAAAGTCGCATTCAGTTTAGCATGTCCTTTATTTTTGCCTTAATAAGGCAGTGGTCTTACTGCACTTCTATATGTGGCATTATTTCATTCATGATTGCAAACACACTTGTATAATCCAGTTACATGAAAAATGGCTTTTTATGTAGCTCTATACTTAACCAAAAAAATCAAGAGGGCCAAGAGGCCCTGAATCGCTCACCTGAGCCAAAATGACGAACAACAAACTAGGGTCATCGTTTGAACAAACCTGATACAAGTAGTTTGAAACTGTCAAAATATGAGAGACATTGGTTAAAGGTTAAAGAATGATCCGGGTAGTCATGTAGTAGTGATAGGTATAAGATACACTCGTACTGCCTTGCGGTACAAGCCTGCTTTTATAGCGACGTGGTAGAGTGCGGGACTGTCACGCAGGCGGCCCGGGTTCAAAACTTGGCCGGAGCATTTGGTTTTTTATGAGTCGGTTACATCTTGGCGCCCAACGTATATGACCCACAAGAGTCTCGGAGTACATCCGTGATTCGATAAGATTCGATGAAACTCAAATTGAGATTCGGGGACGAATCTAAAATGGAGGGGGTGTATGTAGTAGTAATAGGTATAAGATACACTTGCACTGCCTTGCGGTACAAACCTGCTTTTATAGCGACGTGGTAGAGTGCGGGACTGTCACGCAGGCGGCCCGAGTTCAAAACCCGGCCGGACCTCTTTGGTTTTTTATGAGTCCGTTACAGTCATTTAGTTGTCAGACTGGGTTTATCAAAATTTGCACCAAAATCTTCTATAATTTCCATTAACTCTTATGTTTAAGCATTTTCCCAAAGAAAAATACCAGAAAACAAACTTGACATTGCCGTAAAAAAAAATCAGGGTCAACCCATGGTCATCATTTAAACGATCTTGGTAGAAATCCAGTACTCAATGCTGATACCAAGTTTCAAGGCAATCGGTCATTTGGTTCTGGAGAAGAGGATTTTTAAAGTTTTTTTTTACCATGTATGGGTGTGGCCACCATGTTGGTCATGTGACCTGGACCGCTTGAACAAATTCTCCTACGCTCAACGCCTACCATACCAAATTCCAAGCATGTGAGCCAAGTGGTTCTCAAAAAGAAGATTTTTGAATATTTTCCTATGTATTTCTATGGTTCAAACCCAGGTACCCCTGGGATGGAGATATTTTCGACCCTGGAGCCACCATTTGAATAAACTTGGTAAATGGCCATTAGGCAGTGCTACATACCAAATTTCAAGCATCTGGGCCTAGTAGTTCTAGAGAAGAAGATTTTTAAATGTATTTTATTTTTGAACCTAAAACCCCTTGCCTCAGGGCCGTTTAAGACCGTAGAGCCATCATTTGAACAAGCTTGGTAAAGGACTACCAGGCAATGCTACATACCGAATTTCAAGCATCTGAGCCTTGCGGATCTGGAGAAGAAGGTTTTTAAATATTTTTCCATGGTTCAAATCCAGGACCCCATTTAGGCAAGGCCATTATGAACCCTGGGGCCACCATTTGAACAAACTTTGAAGAGGTCCACCAGATAATGCTGCTTTCCAAACTTCAAGCATCTGAGCCTTGCGGCTCTGAAACTATTTTTCTATGTATTTTGATGGTTCAAACCCAGGCCCATCCATCGGGGGAAGGGGCATTTTCGACCTTGGGGCCGCTATTTGAACAAACCTGGTTAAGAACTACTAGGCAATGCTACATACCCAACTTCAAGCATCTGAGCCTTGAGGTTCTGAAGAAGAATATTTTTTAAATATTTTTCTATTTATTTCTATGATTCAACCTAGGACTCTCTGCCGTGGGGCCAATTTGGACCCTGGGACCACCATTTGAACAATTGGTAAAGTACTACTAGGCAATGCTACATACCAAATTTCAAGCAACTGAGCCTTGTGGTTCTGAAGAAGAAGATTTTTTTTACTATTTTTTCTATGTATTTCTATGGTTCAAACCCAGGACTCCCTGTCGAGAGGCCATTTTGGACCCTGGGGCCACCATTTGAACAAACTTAATAAAGGACCACTAGGAAATGCCACATACCAAATTTCAAACATGTGAGCCTAGCAGTTCTCGAGAAGAAGATTTTTAGGTATACTTTATTTTCGAACCCAAGACCTCCACCCCAGGGTCATTTTGGACCCCAGTGTCACTATTTGAACACACTTGGTAGAGGTCTACTAGACAACGCTTCATGGCAAAGATCAAAAGCCCTAGGCCTAGCGGTTTCAGAGAAGATGGCATTGAAAGCAAATTGTTGACGCCGCACGACGGACGACACACAACGCACGACGGACACTGGGTGATCACAATTGCTCACCCTGAGTCTATGGCTCAGGTGACCTAAAAAAAGAAAAAGAAAAGAAAAGAAAGAAAGGAAGAAACGTTGCGCTTTAAATACGTTTATAAAGTTACTTGTGTTTACTTTAAATCACAGAAGCCTGAAGTTCGAGCTTAGAAACATTTCTAGACCTTCTCATCCAAAGTGTCCAATACAACACAGTACAATATTTGATCTTTCCGATTTTTGACAGTTTGAAGCGTTTCACGATCTAAACTGCAAGTGTCTGTGCTTTAAATTACTTTGGTACAAACTTTTTTTTATTTGTATAAGCATCATAAACTCTGTAAAAGCAGAACGTACGAATACGTTTATACAAAGGGACCCTGAAGGAAGTATGTCAACTTTAGTAAATCTGTATCCCTAGAAATGAGTTCGTGCGTAAACCTATGACAAACAGTATGTGTAAATAAATAAGATAGCAAACAAGCCATGTATAACAGTAAGGGACAAGTTCTTTGTTATCAGTTGGGGTGGGGGCGGGTACATTCCGGGAATGTCAGAAATTTTTATAGTGATCTACTGGGGATTGGAAATCTAAGCACTGGAGCAGGGATGCGGGGTCATATATTTTGTTAGGCATGTGTAAGGGAGAGGGAGGGGTGGGTGTGCAGAGTGTCAAAATTCTTCCATCAGTCTTCTTTTCTTTTCTTTTTTTTTTAAGTCTCAGCTTCTAGGGGGCTTATCCCCCCGCACACACCCATCCCCACATTACTTAAATTATTATACCCCCGGTATACGAAGTATATAGGGGGTATATAGTTTTTGGTCTTTCCGTTAATATGTTTGTGTGTGTGTGTGTATGTTAACATTTTTTCTGTCACAGATTTCTCAGGAACCACTAAAGCTAGGACTTTGAAATTTGGTACAAACGTTGGGTAGGACAAGTTGTACCGTGTAAGAGAGAATCAGCCTTCTGCTGCTTATCAGTCCCTTTGTTTATCCATTTTTTCTTTCTCTCCAATTAATTTTTTGTCACAGATTTCTCAGGAACTGCTATAGCTAGGACTTTGAAATTTGGTACAAACGTTGGGTATGACTAGTTGTACCGTGTAAGAGAGAATCAGCCTCTTCCTGCTTATTAGTCCCTTTGTTTGTCCATTTTTTCTTTCTCTCCAATTAAATTTCTGTCATAGGTTTCTCAGGAACCACTAAAGCTAGGACTTTGAAATTCGATACAAACGTTGGGTACGACTAGTTGTACCGTGTAAGAGAGAATCAGCCTTCTCCTGCTTATCAGTCCCTTTGTTTTATCCATTTTTTCTTTCTCTCCAATTAATTTTTTGTCCCAGATTTCTCAGGAACCGCTACATCTAGGACTTTAAAATGTGGTATAAACTTAGGGTATGACTAGTTGTACTGTGTAAGAGGGAATCAGCCTTCTCCTGCTTATCAGTCCCTCTGTTTGTCCATTTTTTCTTTCTTTCCAATTAAATTTTTGTCACAGATTTCTCAGGAACCTCTACAGCCAGGACCTTCAAATTTGGTGTAAACCTTGGGTATGACTAGTTGTACTGTGTAAGAGAGAATCAGCCTTCTCCTGCTTATCAGTCCCTTTGTTTGTCCATTTTTTCTTTCTCTCCAATTAATTTTTGTCACAGACTTCTCAGGAACCACTAAAGCTAGGACTTTGAAATTTGGTACAAATGTTGGGTTTGACTAGTTGTACCATGTAAGAGAGAATCAGCCTTCTCCTGCTTATCAGTCCCTTTGTTTGTCCATTTTTTCTTTCTCTCCAATTAATTTTTGTCACAGACTTCTCAGGAACCACTAAAGCTAGGTCTTTGAAATTTGGTTAAAATGTTGGGTATGACTAGTTGTACCATGTAAGAGAGAATCAGCCTCTTCCTGCTTATCAGTCCATTTGTTTGTCCATTTTTTCTTTCTCTCCAATTAAATTTTTGTCACAGATTTCTCAGGAACTACTACAGCTAGAACTTTGAAATTCGGTACAAATGTTGGGTCTGACTTGTTGTACTGTGTAAGAGAGAATCAGCCTCTTCCTCTTATCATTCCCTTTGTTTGTCCATTTTTTCTTTCTCTTCTATTATATTATTGTCACAGATTTCTCAGGAACTGCTTCAGCTAGGATTTTGATATTTTGTACAAACATTGGGTATGACTAGTTGTATCATGAAAGAGAGAATCAGCCTTTTCCTGCTTATCATTCTATTTGTTTGTCCACTTTTTCTTTCTCCCAAATAAAATTTCTGTCAAAGATTTCTTAGGAACCACTTTAGCTAGGATTTTGAAATTTGGTTCAAATGTTGTGTATGACAAGTTGTACTGTGTAAGAGAGAGTCAGCCTCCTCCTGCTTTTCATTCCCTTTGTTTGTCCATTTTTTCTTTCTCTCCAATTAACTTTTTGTCACAGATTTCTCTGTTCTCATGAGAGCCACAGTCTTCAAATTTTGTATACATCATGAGAATGGCCATATATATATTGCTGGGAAGAAAATCAAGATGCTAAGATTTCTTTTGGCCTTCTTTTTCTTTTTCCCATCTCTCACTCCAATGCAATAAATGGGAAAATTTATGGAAAAAAATTCTCAGATTGCTATGTTATTAGGTTTACATCTAGCTTTAAACTGATTAGTTGACATCATTGGGATGCTGCTGCTGACTTTAGGTCAAGGTCGCAGACATAGAAGTTTATGTAAACTTACGTTGAAATTTTGTGTTAAATTTGTATATTTTTTGATAACATAATTTGCATTTATTTTAATGGAACCTTTTGGTGTTTGTTTATAGGCCTTTCACTGGATTTGTAATAGATTGTCCATCTGTCTGTCTGTTAGTTAACATTTGCTTGTATTAAATGTGTTTTTATTTTGCGGTGGTGCTGGCCGGGGGTATACGTGAGCCCCTGCTCACATGCTCTAGTTTCAAAAGTTCTTCGCGGTCCCGAGTTCGAGCCCCGCTGTAGGCGGGAATCTTTTCAGTTATAAACGGGGTTCCACTGCACACAGCCTTTCAATACCACCCACCCCATCGTCCTGATATGACTGAAATACTGTTAAAAAGGACGTAAAATCACAAGTCATTCATCCATCCATCAATTAAAAGTTCTTAGAATTAACTGTACCATTTTTGTTGCCTGGTCGGTACTACAGGTAGGGTACAAATTCACTAAATATTATTGAATTGAAAAGTACTGCGTGGAGTTTATATACTACTCTAAACATTGCCAAGCACCAAGAAAACTGAAGTGCATACTTATGTTATAGTTGTATTATACCACCCTTACCAGAAAGTGCCAACTTTAAAACGAAATATTTCGCAATGAGCAAGGTCTGCTCTGGTAAGGGTGGTATAAAATAGTTATATCACGATTTGTCCGCCTGTACGGGAGATAATCCACTCGCTAAAGCTCGTGGATTATCTCCTCGTACAGGCGGACAAACCGTGGTATAACTATTACATATTCTTATGATTTTTTATACATTTCAATCAGTGATTTCTTTAATGTTGTAGTCAGAAGTGTTCACGTTTTTACTGTTTTTTTTATTTTTTTAGAATTGGAGTAGGATGACCATTTAAAATAGAGATTTTGATAAAATGTGTATTTTTCGAAATTTGCCAAAAAGCTAACAATGCAAGCTGGTATAGGATTAATATCAGTATATGAATATGTAGTATGTGAACCATTGCTGTCAATAACACCTTAACATCGTCTCCTCATACTCCCTATCAAGTTCCTGATTATTCGTTGTGGAATGCTATTCTTTTCTAGAATAAGCATAGCAACAAACTCATGGATACTTCTTGGTTAGACCTGATGGGCTGAAATTCGAAGCTACAATTCATTCCTCATATGCTCGATGGGACTGAAGATTGGAGATCGGGCTGCCCAGTCCAGACGTGCAATACACTCTCTTTGCAGGTACTCTTGCACAACATGTGAAGCATGGGGACGGGCATTATCGCCCATTAGAACAAACCCCTCACCTACTCTACCATACCTGGGTATCCAGAACCTGATCTCGATACCGCTTGGCAGTCCGTGTGCCCTGCTCAAGGACAACGAGGTATGTACGTCCATCCCAGGTGATTCCACTCCAGACCATGATAGAGCCGCCTCCATAGCGGTGTTCATAAATTTTGGCTGCATAGAATCTCTCCCCTGGCCTTTGCCATACCCTAGCGCGCCTGTCTGTGTAGGCTAGGTCGGACCTGGACTCATCTGTAAAGAGGACAGGTCGCAGTCCATTCTGGTCCAACCAACATGTTCCACGGCCCACCCATACTGTTGCCGGCAGTGGTTCCGAGAAAGCGGAATGCGTTTACACGGCCTTCTAGACCGAAAACGACTTTCGCGCAACCTTGTGCAGATGGTTTGCGTGGAGACACTGACCCAAGATGCATTCTGAAGGTCGGTGCGAAGTTGGGTTGCTGTCACAAAACGGATTCTGCGAGTCTGGAGGATCAAAAAATGAGCTTCAGCTGCAGAGGTTATCGTTTCCCTACCGCCACCATGCCGCCTGACAGGTGCCGTACTGTTAAACCTCGCCCAGGCTCTGGTGATAACATTGTGGTGCATGCCAAGGGCCTCACCAACATCACGATGGGTAGCCCCTTGCTCCTCGCCACATTTCTACTTCCGATAAATGTCGTCTTACATTTGTATTGGCTATCTTTCATTTATAAAACCTCAGCCTTTCGAGTTGAAGTGAAGATTGAATACCCTACACATGTCGGGTACATGTATGTAGTGCTCCAAAACACCAAAAAAATCCAATTAAAAAAGTTTCGATTTCACAGAATATACACTCTGATATCAAAGGTCAAAAATAAAGTATAATCTGCACTATTAAGAGCAGACAACACATACTTCGAAATTTCGGCTACTCAATCCTCATCAATGACCCTGACACACAATTAAAACGACTGAAAGTAGTTTTAAAATGTAAAGAAGCATCGAGAGTGAAAAGCAAGTATAAAACAATCTAGGTGCAATATTAATTATATGTAATAGTCGCGTTTGTTTTCTTTTTCTTTTCTTTTTTCTCTCTCTCCCCCCCCCCCCCCCCCCCCCCTCTTTTTATCCTTTGGCTGGCACACCTGTGATGCCGTCCGTGTTGCTATATATGTACTACTCATGTGTTGTCTGCTCTAAAGATTTTAATTTGACTTCACTGCAGCAGGTTTGCCGTGTGGCGGACGTAAAGCACCTCCCCGTACATCATCCATAGTGCACATTATACTTTATTTTTGTCCTTTGAGATCAGAGGGTATATTCTGAGAAATCAATTTTTTTTTTATTGGATTTTAAGAATCTCAATTCTAAATCATCGCTTTTTAACACTCTTACCCTTTTTGACACTAATCAGTCTTTGAAATGACTGCTTTATCAAAAAAAAAAAAGAATTTACGGTATGCTTTTCTCTGGCTTTCGTCACGAGATAGTGTCAGAGTCACTTGTAAGGCTTGAATAGCCGAAAATTCGAAATATGACTCACGTTCCTTCTTTTGAACGTGTTCTCTATTCTTGAAGGAACTCTTAAAGATTTTAATTTCCTCCATTTTCATAGTTGTTTTGACAGTCTAACCGTTTCTACTGAACGACTGTGCGAGCTCCCAGCTTCCGTTGGCAGGCGGAATCATTGTTCCGTAACAGCTGTAGTGATTGCTGGCTGCATAACCGAAGATCATCTTATCACTGAATATTCCAGCGCACAAAGCATTTAAACAACGTCGATGCCACATAAAAATATCATTTTTTCACTTAAATCTTTAAAATGTACTGAATAATAAAAATACCGCGTTTTAATGTTTGTTTCTTTTATATTTTACTTTATGCATATTACATGCCTTTTACATGTAATAGCTCTACACTTGCATTTTTACATATTATATTTAGTTCTGCAATGCAAACTTCAATAATTGTACATGTATTTAAATCTCAATATATAAGTTTTCTGATATATCTTGCCCATCTAAATATGACGGTAACTGAAAAATAGTACCTGATTGGTTTGCTACGTTGTTAAACCGACAGGCAACAGTGTGAATTAATTATTTATGGCAATGCTGTAAATCACTGATTCACTATAATCTCTTGGATGATAAATTTGTAATGCAGTGGTTTATAATGTCTTCTATTGCTATTTAAGCCTTTCTGTCACACGAGATGGCAACATTTAGTTTGTTTCTATATTAGATATTTGAAGACATTGAGACATACAAGGCAAACTTCAATAGGCAGAATGAAGTCGGACACAAATATTCGTGCACATATATAACAGAAAAATACAGAAATGGTGGTTCTAGGGCTCGAACTCTGGACTGAGAGCTTGTAGTCATGCATATTTGGCGGAACTACTACATGATTCCACAGCTGCAACATTAAAAGACTAACAGATGGAGAGACTGGCGTCCTGATAAAGCTTTGGTGGGTATATTACGGTAGTTTGAGCCCTACTACAGCCACGAAGAAATTTACACAGATAGCTGGGGTCAGTACTTATAGCCGTCATTTGGTCCAAACTGATTTCTTGCATTTTTTGATTTTCACGTTTTAGAACACCTTGACCACTGCTCTTAATCATAAAACTTGTATTTACACTTCTGGACAAGGTTTTTAAAAAGACCATATACACTATAAATGCTACCTTTAGTAGCATTGATAGTGTAAAACCTTGTCCAGAAGTGTTAATGCAAGTTTTATGACTAAGGGTAGTGATCAAGGTGCTCTTAAACCCAAAATTTACTGACCCCAGGTATCTGGGGAATTTTATATGGTACTTTTATATCAAGCTTAAAAAAGGAAAAAGGTTTCCCATAGCAAGCTTATATTGGTCTAATGTATAATGCTGTTGCTTTTATCTCTACCTGTTACTACCTGCAATTAATCAAACAAAAAATCAATTAAGCACTATGGAAATACACATTAAAGTTTTATAAAGCTCACATTAGAAAATAAATCTCAAAGCATGTTAAGTAATTAGGTCAGATGTAGCTTTCATCTGAACTCTTTTATATTCTCCCAGTGCAGAAATAATTGTTTTAAATCTGTCATTCATATAAACCAAACTGTCATCCTGGACAAAAAATGTATCTGCCCACCGCAAAATCTTCGCATTTCACCTGGACCAGACAAGGGTACAGAAAATAAACCTAATTTTTTCTATCTCAGGACATAGCTGCATATAACGCAAACACCCCGGTGCATATTAAAACATGAAAATGCACCTCGTGAAATAGCGGCCCATCCCCACGGCCCTTCCCACCTTCCCCCAGTTACTTCCCAGCTTAGCCTACCAAGTAAAGATTCAAAGCAGTGAAGTAGTTTTTGAGTCTAAGTTTCTGTTAGACTCTGCAAAGCACTAAATCGGATAGAGATTCAAGGCACCAAACGGGAGTAGACACCATGATTCTGCAAAACACATATTTCTGTTGTCCGAACTTACAAAATTCAAGTCACTAAATGAATATTGGGTAGAGATTGAAAGTTCTGAACTGAACTCCATGATACAGAAAATGTCATTTTCCCGTTAACTTCAAAACACTGATGCCAAGTACAGGCAACGATTCTGAACACAACAAAAGGGATGGGGTCAAAATTTCTTAATTTCCGCTGTTCTCAAATTCTTATTCTAAGATATAGCCCACTTAAGGACAAAAGTTCTGTACGGATGTTAAATTAACATCAGTGCAGAAAGTTTGTCCTTAAGTTTATTACCTGAAACATGAAATACTACATTTGGAGATTATGAACAGTTTAAGGTGAATGGACACTTTCAGTGGAAGCAACTCTTGCCTTCCTTCTCAATGGGGTCTACTTTTTAACCCTATCGCACTAAGAACAGAGTTTTGGCCGCTCTGAGTGCAATAGGGTTAAGAGAAGACTTCTTTTTGGAAAGGTTCCGTCGTTTAGTAATGCAAAAAGGAAGTCACAAAAGACGTTTCCATTCTTGTGAAAATGGCGGGAAAACATGAATTAAGACGCACCCTTTCACCTAGAAACATATACGTGCAGTTACCCTAGAAAAGTATTATTACAAAGCATGGCCCACTCAGTTCACCACATGAAATCTCTTTCATAACAAAATAGAAACAAATCTGCAACAAGAGGGGCACAATTAGTCCAATCGGAATACCTATAGTTTGTCTATCAACTTTATTGCCAAATTTAATGAAAATATTATCCAAAACTATACACAAAGGCTTCACAAGCGTTTTGACTGAACCATGATTTATATTTTTTCTATATAGCTGAAGTGAAAAAAGCATATTCTTCGTAACAAGCCAACTAAAGCTCATTCTCTCGATAAAACGTATGCTCAATTAAGGCAATAAGTTTGTCCTCAATAAGATGATGTGGTAACGTAGTATACAGTGTAAAGAAAACGTATATCTTCGACACTAAACACACCCAATCTGTACATTACCATAATGACCCTAAATTTTTTACAGGCGGAAGTTGGACAATTATTGTTCCAAAATTCTTCAAAAGTGGATTTTACGTATATGATGCTTTAGTGAATGGTAAACGTTTTAGACCCTGATCAAACTGCTCCTCGAGGAGCAGTTTGATCTGGGTCTACAATGTTTGCTTAGACCTGGCTGTCTGAATACTTAGTGTCATTACGGTAATCGAGGAGCAGTTTGATCAGGGTCTACAATTGCTTAGACCTGTCTGTCCGAATGTTTAGGGTCATTACGGTAATGCAACAACCATCAATAGCCATGCAAATTACGTAAAACATATATAATATTTATTTTTACCTATTCTCTTTCTTACAGACGACTCGGTACCAGGTGTGTACAACTAAGGTTTTATACCGCTAAACAACAACAACAACATTTTCTATCTAAAACCACAAAGCAAACCAGAAAACAAAGTGAACAGCTGTACAGTATACTGGTGACTAAATGCTTAAACTACAACAAATGCCCTCGCATCAACAATTTCCACCTTTGAGGCGTTGCATTTTACGAAAGTGGGGCGCTATTTAGAGCATAAAGTGTAGTGAACTAGAAATGTTTTTCAGAGAAAAATAGTTGTCCCCACCAGCTCATTCCCTTACGCTTATGACCTTAAAAAAAGGCCAAGGTCACGAAAAACTAAACACGATTTAAACCTGCCGCAATGATATAGTCTTGCAAGTCTGATGAATATCCATCCACTGGTTCAAGAAATATCTCATTTTTAGTGAAAATTTACCATGTGTATATTGGGTACTAACCTTGATAATGAGATCAAGGTCACAAAATCATAGCAAACTCTTGAGAATGTCCCAAAGGTATACAAATGCAATTTTGGTGGGAATCAAGTCAAGCATTCTAGAGTTTTGTCAATTTTCCGGAAATTTTCACTTCTTTAAATCCTTCTGCTCTGAAGCTTGTCTAATGATATATCGATGATAGTGTGGAACAAATCCACCCACTATTTCAAAAGATTTCCTACATACAAGCCTATGACCTTGATAATGGGGTCAAGGTCACCAAAAGCTAATCATGAATTAAACTTGTCACAGTGATAATGTCTGATGAATATCCATCCATTGCCGGGTTCAAGAAATCTCTCTAATTTTTAGGGAAAAACATTCTTCTGTTGGCTTTTGACCTTGAAGATGAGGTTCAGGTCATCAAAAGGTAGTCAACCCTTGTGATTGTTCCAAAGATATACCTGTGCCAGTTTGGTGGGAATCAAGCCAAAGGCTCAAGAGATATATCAATTTTAGTGATTTTTTTACATATGCAAGTCATCCTGGGACCTTGAAAATGAGGTCAAGGTTACCAAAATCTTATCAGCTCTGAAACTTGCCCCTTTATTATATTTATGCAAGTTTGGTGAAATTCCATTCATTGGTTCAATAGAGATCGTGGATACAAGACATTGTCCCGCCAACGCACAAAAATTAACAGTCTTAGGCATCCAGTAACCTTGAAAATGGGGTCAAAGTCACCAAAACCTAACCGTCTCATTGGCTTGTCCCAATGAAGTATCCATGCAAGTTTGGTAAAATTCCACCCACTGATTTAAGAAATATGGCGGATACAAACTGTCACGCCAACGCCGACGCCGACGCATTCCAGTGAAACCAATATGTCCCCCATCACCTTTGGTGGGGGGGGGGGGGGGCATAATTAGCCACTGCCGAATGCCTCTAATAAATATTATGAAAGTGAATGGGCATACGTGCAGAGGAAGAAGCTTACTATTTTTGCCTCCCTTGTCAGTTGGGGTCAACACTTATAAGAAAGAAGTTGCTCCTCTAGGAGCAAATCCTTTCCTTTAAGAGTAGACCCCATGTCAAACAGTTACCCATGGTAAACAGCTATGGTCATGTCGGGAAGGTCACTTAACCTAACTACACTATTCGCCAGTATGTGCACTTAGTACTGGTTAACCGCTTAGGATGTCTAACCCTGCCCAGGAATGGTGTGTTTAGGTTTACTAAAACTCATACATGCAAGTTCATATAACAGTATTTCGAGGGAAAAGAAGGGGGGGGGGGCGTTTATTAGAGCATGATGTTAATTAGGATATATACAAACAAGTCTGCTGAGTTCAGCATCATATTACCAACATATGTGTGCACTTTCGTGGCCCCTGCTATGCTCGCCGTTCTTGAAGGGTTAGACACTGAAGCTCTTTAGCATCTTTGTTACACCGATTTATTTTATTTGGGTAATCACCCATGATAAAACATCAGGATCAGCATTATATTATCTCCAATTTCAGGATGTTGTCTGCTTTGTATGGGTCTTGGACGATTACTGCACTCTCTATGACTAGACGCAATTGTCCTGTGGCTTTTCTCTGGTACACTCAGAACCACAGGGTATAATCGATTCCGCCAGTTTTCGCTTCCTGCAGAGACTGTCCGTCACATTGGCTTCCGCCGAGACTGTCCGCGAACTCTTGCTTCCTGCAGGGACTACTGTCCTCGTAAAATGGCTTCCTACCAAGACTGTCCGCGTGACTCTGCTTCCTGCCGAGAGCCTCGGCAGGAAGCAGAATCATGCGGACAGTCTCTGCAGGAAGCCATTTATCATGTACAGAAGTCTCGGCAGGAAGCAAGACATCGCTGACAGTCTCGGCGGAAGCCAGATATGATGTACAGTCTCTGCAGGAAGCGAAAATTAGCGGAATCGATAAAACCCTGTGAGAACATTATCGTTTGCTTCGTCAAAGGAAAGCTCTTGTGTAGCTGAGAATCCTGGGTAATTGGTCAGTGTGATTGTTTCAGCTGATTCTATGGCTGTTGCAATCACACATGACAGTGTTTCAGTATTTTAGAATTTGTTTGAATGAATATCCATTGGTCAATCCCACTCCCATTCTCGAAGCTTTTCTTTGTCGTTTTGTTGCTGGATGGCTAGATTACAATATCTTCAGATGTGCTGATGGCATGCTATAGAATTTTTTCATCTGAGACTGGTTTAAGCAACAGAAGTAAAGACATAATAAAGCCACACAATTTCGGTTTAATAAAAGAGTTTGGGAATATGATTATGGCGGATTATTTGTATAGAACTCAAGCAACTTGGAAAAAATGCCGTTTTAGGAGCACGTGATGTATGCCATCAAGAAATCATTTATAAGTGAAGGGTAAAATTCAATGTATTTTGTTATTCTCACATTTATTTTCTCAAATGTACAATAAATTTCGTTGTTTTTGCGTCTCTCCTCCCACAAAAATGCAGACCCGACTCTGAGTCTGAAAAGTAAAACAAACAATTCTAATGCATAACTAGTCAGAAACCCGTAAGCTTGTCCTGCTGGTAAAAAACCTTGACCTGTAATAGAAAATATTACCACATTGGTATCCTTGTTATCTCTCCTCCTACGAAAGGGTAAATCTGAGTCTGAAAAGCAAAACAAACAATGTCTCTTCTCCAATGAAAGTGTAGTTCTAAGTCAGAAAGCAAAAAACAATGCCAATTCGTATTTTTTTATATTTTTTTTAAGTGTTGCAAAAAGATAGAAGAAAGAAAGTGTTTATGTTATCGTCATCAATGCTGTCTGCTTCTAAAAAATGTCGAAAGAAGAGTCAGTTAGGATCTTAGCATCCATCATACAGAAAAGAACACGGCGGGCTTGATGAGATGGAAGGTGTGAACTACAGGTGGCCATGCCTACCAAGACTGTCATATCCTGAAGCCTTGTCCTGTAAACGAGAAAGAAATGGCAACAGAGCAAGTATACAACTTTATTAAACGATTTTTTTTAAAAAAACTTGGTACAACCCAATACCTAATAAAACTGCCATACTCAAATATCCTATCTTCTCCAGTCACAGAAAGTTTTGAACGAAAATGTTGCCATGCTCCCTCACAGAGATCCAGACAGGAACCACTCGCCAGCGAATGACCTGCCACCTGCGATGCACTACCCTCTAGTGCAGTGATTTGATAGAACAAAATGGAGAGATCATAAATTTGTTACCATAGCAACTATGGAATTACCAATTGATGTGGTAAGTACCTAGGCAGAGTGAAGTCTCGATGAAGTCACTTTGACAACGATATGAACTCGTGTTGTTATATATGGTAACAGATCTATGACGTTTTTGGTATCGGAGCATGCTCCGCCAACTTTTTCATTTATATTTCAAACTGAAATTCATTCAACAAAAAATTCAGTCTTTCTCAAACAAATGATTATTCTCAAGTCATTTAATTCCGTCTTATCTATGTCTGTTGGGAAAAAAGCAGATCCAGCGCCACATGACCCTGGGTAAGGTAAGCAGAATCCGTCAGTAAATGCTAAAACAATGGTGCCTCGAGTGCTGTCTTGAGCAAGTTTCTCTATCACCCGTTTTTCTTGTTCTGTGGGTCGTGGTTTTCATGATCAAAGAGCACTCCAATATGCAGGCCTGGTGCTTGTCATCATGGCACGGGATGTCCTTCCTGATATCCTGGCTCTGGTTGGACTATCAACACATTTGTTCCTGTTGATCTTTTCATTTCGTCTGCTTGGCTTATTGTCTTCCTCATAGGTGTTACCTGTCTTTGATTCTAGACATTCATTCAACAGCATTTTGATTGGTTCATCACATTTTTTGCCGCGATTTCTCCAGTGTCCCTGACGGCAACCTCTGCCTGCTGTAGTTTGGAGTCCGAGGGATAAGCTCAGGGCCTTCCGCTGCTCTCTCTCTCGCTCTCTCTCTCTCTCTCTCTCTCTCTCTCTCTCTAATGGGGCCAATTCAGCTGGTACTCCAATATTCCATCATGGACCGTACCAAGGTCAAATATAGTTGCATCAGTAACTTGCTCTCCACTACCGCAAATTATCCCTTGACGACTTTTAGTATAGACAGAGCTTTTAAAATTGTTGCTTTAGCAACAATTAATAAAATATCTCCTGCATATATTCAGGACCTCGATAATATAAAAGAAAATCTCAATATGATTTCAGAAACAAAACCCAGGAGGTCACGCCGAGAATAAACAGCACATGGTATGGTCTGGGGTCGTTTCGGTACGAGGCGGCTCAGGTGTCGAACAGTCTCCGAAATGAAATAAGACATGTAGAAAATGTTTCACTATTTAAGAGACTGTTGCGCTCCTGGGACTGCCTCAACTGTAAATGTACCTCTTTGTTCAACCTAACTTTCATTTAGAAATCTCTGTGTTCATTTTTACTATACTATTTTTTTAGTTTTTATCATTTCTTAGATTCTATGTGCTTTGTGTCTTTAATTTCGTATTGTTTTCTTTAGTTCATACTTAGAAGTCTTCAATTTTAGTTCATATTTGTTGTTCGTTTTCAGTCTAAACTTGTTTCTCTAACTCTGTTTTACTCGTGTGCTTTTTTTTCTGTTATCTCACAGTATGCCCTAACACTTTCTTTGCCCACCCTCATTTCGTTTTCGTTTGCAAGTCTATACTTGTTACTTGCCTACCTCCATCTTTCGGGTAAACACAGTAGCTTGGGATGCATAACTGTAGATTTTCAGTCCTTATGTGCTTAGGTTAAGAGCGGCGATGGGGGAGGGGAGAGGTGCATGCATGCGGCGATTGAGCATGATGCATGCACCTTTTTTTTTATCTTTTAAAGGGTTGAAATATATGTATATACCAAACTGTGAGAAGCCTTTTACTGTGATGATTTTGATATTTATAATATTGTATGCGTGTGATACATGTATCTTGTTGTTTTACCATTGTCTTGTTGTTAAAGTCCTATAAGGCTTATGTTTGCCATGTTTCTGTATATACGACTTAGAATAAAGATTCTGTATCTGTATCTGATCCCTCATATTGGCTATGTGAGTTTCGAAGCCCAGGCGTTCATCTAGAGTAGAGTGATATCTAGCAGTTTGGAAGTTTTGTGATCAGGCAGATGTATTCTACTCACTTGACTATGTCTATAAATGTTTTTTTTTTTTTTGTTATTGTTTTTTTTTTTTTTTTTTTTTTTTCTTTTTTTTTTTGCAGTGTAGACTGTCAGAGTGTAGTAAGTCATCTCTGGATTGACATCTACAAGTCCAATTTTCCCCCAGGCTATAATAAATTGGAACTCCCTGGTAGGTTCCCTTATTTCTGCTGCTGAGTGTGCAGAGGATTCAGTTACTAAGTTCACTTCTCTTTTAAGGGCTAAGGACTAGCTTCCCTGATCACAAGTCCTGTTGCATGATTGTCCTTGGGCGTATCACCAGCTGACAATAATTTCTGATTCCGATTCTCTGTCTTCTGAAAGCTTAGTTGCATTTCTTCTGCACACACCATTCGCCGATAGTTCTTACAACGAAATGCATGTGACCTTAGCTGCGGATACTTTTCTCTGGACCATACGGTGCCATCATCTACAAATTCGAAAAGCTCGATACCATGATCTGTTTAAACATATCCTGGATGAAAATATTGAAAAGATGCTTGACGTATTATTCTGCGATCGTGCGGGTGCCGTAGACGGCTCATAAGTTTGTTCTATTCTATTCTGCCTAAAGTAGTTTTCACATCTTGGTATATTTCATGTAGGACAACTAAACCGGAAGCTCAAGCTGTCAATCTGTCAAAACACAAATCCAGCCAATTTAATCAGTTTTTTGACAAATTGCAATGCTAAAACAAACAATTGTGGCTTCCAAAGCTTTAATTACACTCTTTTAAACGCAGAAAAATAAGTAATTATACTGTCATTTGCATTTTTGGTCAAACAGTGGTGTATGTTTGTAGAAAAAACTGCAGCCTTATCAAAATCAGGAGGCCACGTTGCCATAATATTGGACTAAACAAGTGACAGCTTTTTAAAAGGACAAAAAAGTTTGTGTACAAATCTCTCTTTTCACACAGAAGTATGAGGGTTAGGTTTAAGAGAAGCTTGATAATCAAATTAGGCATAATAACAGTTGTCTTGGTGTTTACAATTCCATACTTTGTAAGCCGACTAGACAATACTAACAGACAAGAGAGCTTAAAATTTAGATCATGGAACAAGGTAGGTGTTAGAGCTATATGACGGGTTTAAAGGGACTGTTACAATTCACTTTAAAACTGATTACTCAGGGCAGATATGGATAGACTCAGTTCCAGGAGATTCAGCCATTGATTTGTTGCGCTGAGCCTCTTGAAGACCATCAGCTTTGGGAGGAGCACATTTGGTTTAAATGATATTTTATGAACTATAAATTACAGACATATATTACAATACAATTTAGCAAAATGCTTATATATAAAGTCATTTCCTGGAGAACATTTCTAAGTATATACTTCGAACAAGATATAATAACTGGATCAAAGTATAAAAAATGCAACATACGATTATATTCTATAGAACTTTGGGAATTGCAAATTATTATTATTGGTTTTTTTTTTTGTTTTTTTTGTTTTTTTACCCAGTATATGCCATTCGGCTAGCTTGGACTTTTTCTTTACTTCAGCAGCAAACACATGGTGGCAGCCTCATTTTTATGCTTGAGAAAAACGTAGTCTTATGAGCTCTGTGTATGGCAATGCATTTTTACTGATCTTGTAGAACACCACCAGTAATTAACAGTAGCAACTGCAAGTAGAACACCACCAACGGACGGTTCATATAGTTTTAGGGTTTCAAATTAACAGTAGCAACTGCAACTAGTCAATTTTCACTTTCCACCTGAAGAAAAAGTGGGAAGCAAGAAGTTGCTGCCTAGGTGTTCTTTAGTAAATGTCACTTTCTTGGAAGTACTAGCCGATTTTCATTAAAAAACACTGCTTCTGCTTGTAAGACTAAACACAATTTTATAAGGTCAAAGGCATTATCAATGCCTTTGACCCTATGGAAATTTGTTTGGTCAGAAATCTGACAGCTGCTGGGGAGTTCTGGGCACTGTTTCTGGCCTCCAGCTTTTGCTATCTTGTATTTTGTAATAAAGCTAATACCTGCAAAAAAAAAGTTTTCTAACTCTGAGTTTATATTTTCTGCTGATTGCAAATTGTCCATATGTCTTCAGTTATAAAACAAGTTTTTCCTCTTCCAAAACAATGATTCCCAGAAATCTAGATCCATCTTATAAGAAGGATCTAGATCTTTGGGATTGTTTTGGAAGGGAAAAAACATATTATAACAAAATTTCATACAACAGATTTAGATATTTGAGGTCATTATAGAGAGGGGGAACCCCATCTTCAGAGCCCTAGATAAAAAGGAGTATTTGGTGATAATTAGGGATAATTTTTGTTAATTCTGGATAAAAACGTATGTTGTTATCCCTCATCTGAACCGTCTCGACGAGTTCAGATGAGGGGTCACAACATATGGTTTAAATGAGAAATTATCCCTCAATTATCATCAAATACCCCTCTTATCTAGAGCTCTGCATCTTATAGCCAAATTTAAAAATATGGTATTTATGGTCACTGCAGTAGTTTGTTTCTTCCATTTCAGTTGGCTCATGATGTGAAACAAATGCTTCCATTCAAAGATGACAATAATAAAGAGAACGTGGTTGCCAACCCTATAGGTGTTATTAAACATGAAGAGAGTCTAGACCAACAAATGGAGAAAACAAAGTTTGGACCTAAAGCTGTCTTAAAGCCAGGAGTACTGGGCAACTATGAACCAGATTATCAGATTAAAAGTGGACCAGGTATTATTTACAAGCTGTAATATAACATGTGATAATGACCTACTCAGCAAGCAACTTTGGACAAAATCTCTCCTGTTTGGCATAGATTCAGATAGGAAATTAAGAGGTTTGGGAAATTAAGAGGTTTAGCAGACAGTTCTGGTCCTACTGGCCATAGGAGCAGTGGTGGCTCGAGGCTTACTGTATCTTGGGCATAGCATATGAAGGGCATAGCCTATCCCTCTCTTTTCCCTGCCTTATCCTTCCTTGATTCAGAAAGGGTACCACTTTACTGCTGGATTGACAGAGAGTTTTCCAGCCACTGTTTGGCCAAATCTGGATTCGAACCCACAACCTTCTGCACCATAGTTGAGCATCCCTAAACACTTGACTATGACGCCTTTCCAGACTATTAGATGCTTTGGGGAGCATCATTAGGGGGATTCATGTTAATTTTTATTATTTCCAGTGTAAATGAGTATGTTGTGGCACCAAATAGTGGCACTTAATTGCCATCAGCACTGCGTTCATGCAGACAGTCTGATGACAAGTCGCAATATGTTTTCCTGGGGAATGAATAAAAAAAGACAAAAGAAAAAAAATAAGAATTTCAAAAAAAGATGACGGTCCATTAATAGCTTTATTGTAACATCAGAGTTAACATACAAGTGTTCTATTTTATAGTCAGTGGAATTTTCCAGACACAATAGGACTTTGGTTCATATTAGCTATGCAAAACTGATCCTTCACTGCATATGCAAAGAAGACTCAGAGCAGCCTGTGTCTCCAAGCTGTCTTTATCTAATGTTGGTGCCACAGCATACAGTTTTATAGTACCGTATTCTACCTAATTAGTGCACATGCCTCTTTAAGCGCATGCCGTGGCAATTTGTGAGGCATAGGACTATTAATGCACATATTTTTACTGGTTTATCCCTTTGCTTTCTTGTTTACAAGAGCTGAAAATGAAATAGAATATTTAAGTTTTTACTTCTAAATCTTCTCTATCCTTCTACATGTATATCCGTACGAATTTAAAGGTAGGTTCCTGTACTTTGGAATGCATCATGAGTTTGATGATCTTTCATCCAAGTTGTTGGAAAGCACTTATAAAAGGGAATGAATAAGTTTCACTAAAAAGTGTAAATCAAAAAAATATTAGAAAAGTTGTTTTGCAAGGGATTTCCTAACTCTGCTTCGCACACCAGTTAGCGCTATTTTTAGTTCGCGCCAAAAATAGATAACGCAGCTGAGGTCATGCTGCATTGCATTTTGGGATAGTTTTAACCCATCCACCATGCCAGCTAGGACCTCTAGGAGAGCTCACGACAAGGGAAATTTGACCTTTGGAGAATGGCATCAGAAATCGCGCACTTATAGACATAATAAACATAGTTATTTTTAGAACTGGAATTCCAAAGAAAGAAAATAAACCAAAAGGGAAAACGACTATTTTCTTCAACATCTGACGAGTTTCTCAGTAGCAATAAATTCAGAAATATAAGAGAATTCAATACTGCTCAGAAAAAGATGAAATTATTTTGTGGACATACCGGTAATTGTTATCGCTAGTACAGGAACCTACCTTTAAAGGTAAAGCATCAGAGAAAAGCTGCTTATAAGCTGATGCTTTACCTTTAAATTTCTTCCCTTCAATATATAATAACCTATTAAAATGTGTGCTTATATGAAAGAAAGTTTACTACAAGTATTTGCCGCCATTTTGAAAAAGTTAAGGGCACAGGGCGCTAATAAGGTCGATTACGGCAGATAAAAAGTTATCTTGAAACTATGATCAAAACTAACATATACTGATACTTGATATAATCAGAAGTTCTAAATTTTGTGAATGAAAACTATTTCATATATAACCAGGTGAAGGTGGCTCGGCAGTATATACATCAATGGAAGAGAAAGAAAAGTCTGATCGGAGTGTACGGGAGTTTGGCTTCAATATGGTCAATAGTGACAAAATATCGCTGGACAGGACCATACAGGACACTAGGATAGACGAGTAAGTGCAGCAATGATTTTTTGTGGGGGGTTTTCTGAAAAATTGTGAGGAGCTTTGCTCCTATTTTTTTCAGCTAAAATAATGGTATCGTTTTCATGTATATTACGTTAAATTTTGAAAATTTAAAGTCCTGTTAACTGTCGTTGTCATTAGTTTTGAACAACTGGGCAGTGATCTTCTCATTTCTTAATAAAAAGTCATGTTGCGACACCTCATTAGAACTGTCTCACTGAGATAGTTCTTATAAGGGCCGGTCACAGCATATTTTTTATGGACAAATACGGAAAATTATTCATAAATTATCCTTGTTACCCCTTCCTATCTGGAGCACTGCTCTCATACTATGAATGGAGTGGTGACCATATCCAAATTCCAAGACACAGGAGACCACTGAGTGGTCTCCTGTGTCTTGGAATTCGGATATGTCCACATATAGGTAAAGGTTTTCCATTGCCTTGAGTCCTTAGGAGCAATGGATAGTTAGAGGCCCGCCATATCTTGGTGCAGCCAATGCATAGCCCACTTCCTACTATGCTTTAATAGAGGCCCACCATGTCTTGGCACAGCCAAAGCCTAGCCCACTCCCTGCTTTAACTGCTTTAACATTCTCTGATTCCAAAGAGGTACACATTTACTGCTGTGTGGATAGAGTTTTATTCTTTGCTTACTGTTTAATTTTAAATGAGGAACTTGCTTAATTGCTTAATTTTAGCATCCTGAAAGTTTCTGCTTAATCAGTGTCAAACAACTAATGTTTGGTCATTGAAATACACAACAAATCACACAACTTAAAGGTGTATTGGTACACCTCAATGTTTCCTGTCATTGCTTACATTGGGAAACAGCTTTTGTTACTTTCTTCTTTCTGTTTCCTTTGATGAAATGGAGTCTACTTTTAATTAGAGGTTTGCGGTAAAACCGGTATACCAGTTTACCGTGGTTTTTCTTTGTGGTATACCGTACCATGGTACTCTTCCCTTACTAGGTTTCTGTGGTACTCTATTTTTTATGCCTCCGAAGGAATTCGGGTAGCATATTAAAATTGCACTGTCCGTCCATCCGACTGTCAGTCTTTCTGTTACAAATTGTGTCTCAGCGATAACTTTAAAACTACTGAAGCAAATTTGATGAAACTTCACAGAAAGATAAAGCATAATGAGAAAGTGTGTCCCGCGCAAAACTTAGGTCCCTATGCCCAAGGTCAAGGTCACAATTGGGTCAAAGGTCAAATTGTGTCTCAAAATTAAGTCTCAGCGATAACTTTAAAACTACTGAAGCAAATTTGATGAAACTTCACAGAAAGATAAAGCATAATGAGAAGGTGTGTCACGCACAAGACTTAGACACCTACGCCCAAGGTCAAGACCACAGTTGGGTCAGAAGTCAAATTGGGTCTCAAAATTGGGTCTCAGCAATTACTTACAAACTACTAAAGCAAATTAAATGAAACTCCACAGAAAGATGAAACATAATGAGAAGGTGTGTCGCACATAAGATTTGGGTTGCCAGGTTCAAGGTCAAGGTCACAATTATGGGTCAAAGGTCAAAGCTCGCCTCTGTGATAACTTAAAACCTGCTGAAGCGAATGTCATCAAACTTCACAGAAAGGTAAACCATAATGAGAAGGTATGTTACACACAATATTTATGATTCCAAATCCAAGGTCAAGGTCTGGGGTCAGAGGTCAAATCATGTCTTGGCAATTACTCAGAAAAGTACCAAACAAACTTTTAAGAAAGATAAAGCCTAATGAGAAGATTTGCCATGCACAAAACATAGGTTCCCACACCAAGGTCAAGCTCATAGCAAGAGGTCAAAGGTCAAGTCATTTATCCTCAATTACCTAAAAACTGCTAAACCAAACTTCATTAAACTTCATGAAAAGGTATAAAACAATGAGCAAATATGTCACAAACAAATTATGGTTCTGTTGCTCAAAGTCAGGATCACAGTCATGGCTCAGAGGTCAAATCATGTCTCTGAACTGTCTCAAAACAGCTGAATTAAGTGAATTTCATCAAGTTTCACTGTAAAGTAAAGCTTGATAAAATGGTAACGGAAAGAAAAGTAAAGTATAATGATAAGTTGTGTAAGGTGCGACATTTAGGTTCCCACACCCAATGTCAAGGACACAATATAGTTTGGTTAGTGGTTGAATTAAGTCCCCTTAAATCCTCTTAAACTTCCAAAGTGCATTTAAAGGTTACAGAAAAGTAAAACGAAATGAGAATGTATATCATGTGCAAGACTCAGGTTCTATGCCCAAGGTCAAGGTCACAACTAAGGCTCAAAGGTCAGTTTAAGGGGCCTTCGGGGGCATTTGTTACATACTGTAACATTTCTTGTTAGTAACATTAAATGATGCCAGTGAGTTTAAATACTACAGACAGGAATGATTTCCTATCCTGGTTTTATAACAATCACTGCCAGTTGTTTCATAATAAAGCAGATCTAGGACTACCCTCCCTTGAAAGGCAATAGCCACAACACACAATCAAAAACATACATGGGCTTGGACCTTGAAAGAAAATTTTAAGTCCTTGGAACATGTGAGTGCATATACAGCCATGGACAACATGTTGTAAAGTAAATGTTTGATAAATAGGTTTCTTCATTTCTTTTAGTTAGATTTCATATTTCTGTCAGAAAATCTAATTAAGAATCTATGCTAAAAATGTTTTTATCGATTTTCACTGTGTTAACATCAATATCTGACAAGGCAGTTGATATTGAAAAAATGAAGAAACACATTGAGCCACAGTTCCCAAATTCAACTCAGTTACTATAAGTTATTATACTCTTACTATTTTCTGTTTGAATGATGTAAAATTATGCCAAAATGCTTGGTAAAATTAAGTTTGTGTTCTGCAGATTACAACTGCCATTATTTGCAGGACTGGTGACAACTAGCCATCTAACAAATGAAAAAAATTCAAGGATGTTCGTCAGGCTACGTAGTGTCACGGTATACTATGGTAAAAAACATGGTATACTGTGGTACTTTATTTTTGGCAGTACCCAGCTCTACTCTTAATGGAAAGAATTGGCCCTTAGGAAGCCAGTTTTTTTTTCTGTAAAAGTTAGTTTCAGTGAAAAGGTAGGCAAAACAGGAAATGGTAGAGTGGCTTTCCCTGAAAGGCTGGGCTCTAGATAAGAGGGAGTATTTGATGATAATTAGGGATAATTTTTGTTATTTCTCATTGAAACCATATGTTGTGACCCCTCATCTGAACCATCTCGACGAGAGGGTTCAGATGAGGGGTCACAACATATTTTTTAAGCAGAATCAAGGAAAATTATCCCTAATTATCACCAAATACTCCTTCTTATCTAGAGCTGTGTGAAAGTGTACTCATTTACCTCAGAAAATGCTTAAATTTGGAAATTGAATTTACCCAAGTTTGCTGTGTCTTTTTACTCTTTCAGTACCAAAAAGCAGACAACAAAATTTACGTCTGCAAAAATTAAAAAATTGCCTTGTCCAAGACTTTTTATATTGAGAATTCAGAGACTAGAGGGCAAACAGTGTAGATCTAGATGAGGCGGCTGATTACAAGCCACCTCATCAGGATCTACGCTGTTTTCAAATTTTGCTAATTGCATCACTGGGGCTTAAAGAGTTAACCACTTTCTTTGTGATATATTTATCTGCAGTACTGTACTCAAAATAGGCAGCCAAGGATCAGACTAATCCATTTCAGAGTTATCACACAAATATTTGGTAAAAGCATTTGTTTTAGTCAGTCAAGTTGGGAATAAATCTTTAAGCAAATAATCTCTTTATCTGGAGCTCACAGTTGACAGGTAGTTCAGACATACAGATGGTCATGTGTCTTTTAGTTTATTCTGTTGCTAAGTGAGCAACGTCAAGTAAAAATTTGTTCTGTGTCATGTCTGCCTAGTGAAGACTCACGTCAATCTGTGCATCTGAACAGTCTGATCAGAGTCCTTGATATCTGTATAATGAAGCATTGGATCTCTGGTTCTCTATAGAGTGCTTAGTGAAGGTTCTGATCAGACTACAGATGCACAGGCTTATCAGAGCCTTTGCGGGTGACACATGCTCAAAAACACAAATTTTCTGCTTAATTCCACCCATGATCATATGATAGATGTCCTCTCCTCTGTCTTATAAGCTGTGCCATGAAAAAATTACTGATTCGGTGCTGCAGATCAGAAGGGTGACGTGGATATTTAAAGGATAATTTTCCATGTATCACAATAAAAACAATTCTCTCAGTCAGAGTTATCTCCAAAACCCCACCTTATCTAGAGCTAAGGGCCCAGTTGTTCAAAGCATCGTTAGCCTAACAAGCTCGTTAAGAGGTCAACTCGTTAAGTGTGTTGTAACTTCTTAACCAACTACACTGATATTTTTTGTTGAAAAAATGTGAGAAGCTTTTGCAATGCATTGCAAAACCTTCTCACATTTTTTCAACAGAAAATATTGGTGTATTTGAGATACTAACATTTGAAATTTTAACGAACTGTCAATTAAGGTGGTGATAATCATTGATTTGGGGCAAAGACAAAAATCTGCATAAAACACTCAAAATACCACTGATCTTTCCAAAACTTAGCATATGCCATCTTTATGTTGTTTCTGACAATTCAGACTCCCAAAATGCAGCATTTGTTAATGTTAAAAAGTGTTTTTATAAGGAAAGATCAAAGGGTAATTGTGTGCGCAATAATCTGAAAAAATAATATTGTTATTGAAAATATACTTAGTGCTGAGAGTTCCTTGTTGCATAATGGAGAGCAAGCTAGCAATTATTTTTTCAAACTCTTTCACACATTATCAGGCTGAGCAGATGAAAAAAGATGCAGTCTGTGTCCAAAATTTTTTTCAAAACACACAGGTGAGACAGGTGAGACTATTTTAACAAGGTTGAACAATTTCATCTACACACCATTGATCATGTAAGTAATGTATTATTTATACTGTAGGTGTTACATAGGTATGCTTGCCTACCCTATATTTAATAAATGCATCCAGTGTACATTACCTTGTACATGGTTGAACATTTGAGAAAAAGCTACCGTTTTCATCTGGTCTACATTACAATTTGAGAAAGAGTTGGAATAAATAATTGCTAGCTCGCTCTTCATTATGCAATAACGCACCTTCAGTACTACGTAAATTTTCAATAATGATGTTAATTTTTTTGATTATTGCGCAGAAAATTAACCTTTGATCTTTCCTTATAAAAACACTTTTTTAAGCAGCATATATGTCTATTTTGTATTCTGAACTGTAAAGAACAACAAAAATAAGATCTCTGCTAACTTTCAGGGAGATACCTTACTTTTTTATGGTTTTATGCAGATTTTTACATTTACCATAAATCACCACCTTAACGATGTCGTTAGTTTTAAAAAACCGGGGTCCAGGACTTATGATGTGTGCAAACAGCTGTTTCAGATCAGCCTGCACATACAGTTGAACCTCATTATAACAATCATTATAATGCTGTTTTTGGATATAACACTGCCATGTCAAGGTTTCCATTGAGACTAAGAGCCCTGGTAGCTCAGTGGGTTAAACCCTGGCCTACTGATCTAGCAGACTGGGTCTGAGCCTCCCTGGAGGCGAGAATCTTTCCTACTGTAGACGGGGTACCATTGCACACAGCCTTTCATTACCATCATCCCATCATCCTGATATGACTGAAGTACTGTTCTAAAGGACCTAAAATCGCAAGTCATCCATCCATCCAACCATTGAGACTAACCCACTGGGCATACAACATTGAATCAACATTGATTCAACATCATGATGTTGAATCAAAGTTGATTCAATGTTATATGCCTGCAGGGTAAACTACTAAGAAATATAAGGTAAATGAGAAGTGCTGAAGTCCAGTGGTTAGAGCACTTGGCTTCTCTGCAGAAGAAGGTCACATGTTCAAATCCCAAGGGACCAACAACTGCATGAAAAACTCTTTCCTTTGACCCAGCAGTAAATGGTCACGGTGCCCAATCATCAGTAAAGATAACATATCTGAGATATCTATGGGCATTCAATGGAGGTGACTCATTTATAGCTGCTTTATCTGGATCTATGCTGTTTTGCAACTTCAGCTGTTTTCATTTCTGGTGCTTGAAACACTAAAGTAAAAGCTTTCAGTCCAAAGTGTAAAGGTAAAGTTTCATCAACAATAGTTAAGTGTAAAATTTCATCCTCAGAATTTTTAATGTAAGTTTTTAGACCCAAAAGTTAAGTGTAAAGTTTCATCCCCAAGGTTGTAGTTAATAATCCTTTAAAAACTTTAATTACAAATTTTCATCCCCCAAATTTAAGGATAAACTAAATCTGTAAAAATGCAGTATAAACTTTCATTTCTAAAATTTTAGTTTAAACTTTCAGAACAACAATGAAATTTTTCTTCCCTAAAATTTTAGTGTAAACAGTCACCCCTAATTCTAGTATAAACTTTCATCCCAAAAAATTAAGTGTAGTTTTCATGCCCAGCATTGTTATGTAAACTTTCATCTAAGACTGTGAATTATTCTGCATATTTTCCAAAGCTCCAGATAAGAGGGGTTATTAAGAAAAAATCAAAGATAATTTTTCTTATTTCTCAACAAAAACATACATTGTGACCCCTCATTAGAACCGTCTCGGCAAGACGGTTCTATTGAGGGGGTCAAAACTTATGTTTCAAGTAAGAAATATGCAACATTATCCCTGATACCCCTTCTTTATTGGGAACTGTTTTTCATATTCTCATGCAGGCTCCTTGTATTGCACTTCTGGTTAGGGACCGACCATTTGATATTCTGGGGGGGCCTGGTATATTTATCAAAAAAATTTCCTGTCTTTGGATATGCAAGAAAAAAATAACCTGGCTCATAAGGGGGTTCAAAAAAATAATCTGTCTTCAAAAGTAAGAGAAAAAAATAACCTGTCTCCACCCAAAATTTCAAAAAAAAAAAATATAGTCTGCAGATAATTCCATTGGAATTGAGTTTTTATAATCTCTCTGGCTTCTGGGGGCTGCGCCCCCAGACCCCCATATTTATAGTTATATTTTAACATTATCTACAATTGGTTTACAACAGCAGGCCTGCGTGTGCATACATTTACAAAAAAATCCTATACAACATCCACATACATGTATCATTGAACTGCCACATTACTAAGTAAATGTTTCCACTAAAACTGAATTGCAAAAGAGTCACTAGCTTATGGGAGACAAAACCATTATGGCAAAATAAACACTCTAAAAGGCAAAAGTCCCAATATAAAAACCCTTATTTTTACCATCATTCCTAGTTTTTCTCTTGTTTCCAGTCTTAAAATTGCCATTGAAATTGGAAAATTGCTTTAGCTTCTGGGGGGCGTTGCCCCCCAAAACCCCCCTTTCTTAACTTCTTAGCACATAACTTTCAGCCATTTTATTTGCCATTCATGTATGATGTGACTCTATCAGTAAGTACTTATCAAACTTTCTAAAGGACGAATAAAGCATGTTTGGGCATATATTGGGATAGAAAAAAAACTTAAATTCCTAATGTTAGCCCTAAAACTTTGCCAAAATAGCCCTAAATTTTGGCCAAAATATCCCTAATTTAAGGCCTAATTTTTTGCCAAACTCATACAGCACCTTAGATGAAAAGAGTAACATGCTCCAGGCACTGGTTTACAAAAGCAAGCTAAGCCATGCCCTTCGCCTGGTTAAAGACAGCACCATGTTCTTTTTGTGAGAAAGAAAGGTGTAAAAAAAATACTGATGTGGGTAAAATAAAAGGATATTAAGATCAAGTAAACAAGGATCTGATAGTTCAGCTATAAAATAAAAAAAAAAAATAACCTGTTTGAGTTAGTTTGTAAAAAAAATAAATTAGCTTCCACAAGGTGAAAAAAAAAGAAATTGTTTCCAAAGGCCAGTGAAATAAAATGTTATGTCTCCATCAAGAATACCAGGCCCCCCCCAGAATATCAAATGGTCGGTCCCTTATGCAATATTCATAGATTTTGATTGCAAACAGCAAAAACTGCTCAAACTGTGCTGGATTTATGTGCTGGTTGATCTGAGTACATCCAGCAGTATAACAGAACTGTTCCGGTTAGGGGACTCATAAAAATCTCAGATATATGAGCCGCGACACGAGAAACAAAGTGGTTGTGCGCCCAGCGAAGACTCAAATCAGCCTGGGCATCCGCCCAGTCTGATCAGAGTCTTTGCTGTCCGCATGGAGGTAGCTTAGAGCCTTGGTTACCCTTTAAGTGCTTAGCGAAGAGTCTGAGCAGACTGGGCGGATGTCCAGGCTGATCTGAGTCTATGATGGCGCACACGCCACTTTGTTGGTTTTCTCGTGTCATAGCTCATACCATATTGTCATTATTGATGAGTTTAAGAGGATAATTGTGTCTGAAGAACTTATCTGGTTTCAAGTTGATTAATTGATCTCTTTGCCATCTGTTTTATTTTTCTTATCTGCCAGTTTTTATCTTGCTGAGTCTAAAAACTGTTATGTAGGAGCATTTAAAGAGTTGACCAGGGGCAAAATACAAGGAAACACTTAATGTTTCCAAGACAACAGTATTACAGAGCTACAGATAAATTTGATTTTTCATTTTCTCTATGAAAACATAATTTTGGCCCTTGATTAGGGCTGTCAAGCCAAATGGATGCAGTTTGTTTGAAATTTTTCAGTTTTAAGGTGTATGGGTACACATCTTGTTCTCAAAGGGTGACAACTTTCGTGACTACCTGACAATGAAACTCTTTTAAAAAGGGGTCTGCTCTTAAAGGGAAGAATTTGCTTCTGGTAGAGTAAACTCTTTCCTTTATTGAGAAGGGAGGCAGTTGAAGAAACTGATAGAGTTGTTTCCCCTGAAAGTGTATCCAGTCACCTTAACCAACATAAGAAAAAAAAATCAAATTGCCTCCAATAACATAACTATTAACTTTCTTTTGATGCATCTCTTGACAAGTCTTCTAGCTACATTGTACAGCTAGAATGAGGTAGCTGCAATAGAGATGCAGTATAATCTAATCTACATTGTCACACCTGGTTAACTATGTTTACAAGGATGTAAGGAAACAGAAAAAGAGCTGTTACGAAAGGAAATGTAGTCATAATTACCAAACAACCTGGTCATCAGGTCGTTTGGTAACTATGACTCTTTTTCATTTTGTAAGAGCTCTGTTTTGTCTTGTAACAGCCCTTGTATATGCATAGTTAACCAGGGGTGATTGTAACTACATTTGAGCTGCATTAGAACACCACTCCTTAAAACACTGTTTTGGGTATAGTGCTATCATGTTATGGCTCCAGTTGAGAAAACTACAAAGGAATATAAGGATATTGAGCAGTGAATGCTCATTTGCTTTATTCATCAATGTTGTAGATT
The DNA here is from genome assembly GCA_963989385.1 of Ctena decussata. Lineage (NCBI taxonomy): Eukaryota > Metazoa > Mollusca > Bivalvia > Lucinida > Lucinidae > Ctena > Ctena decussata. The sequence continues at coordinate 106,269,375 of OZ022499.1, forward strand.
TGTCTCTGTATAACATAATTGACATAACCTTACACTTTTATATGGATAACAATCAGTGCTTCATAAATCAAAGGGCCAATAGCCCTGAAATGACAGATTCTATCAGAATAAAGTCATGCTACGTCGGCTCAAAATAATTTCAAACTTCAGTCTTGTTGCTTGTTAATGGTTCAGCCCTAAGAATGTATATAAGCCATTTAGGGCATATCACTTCATGCACATGCCAAAAATTCTATCTCTTGTACACAAGTAATATTTGAATTCTGACAACAGTTTCTGCTTTTCACTGACTTTCAAGCACCCAGTGTTTGCGGTATTTCGCATTACCTTAGGACCATGAGGATGTCCACTCCAATGTTTACAATATGGCAGTTCTATAAATAGCCACCGATAAACACACAATTACCGTATGATGTCCAGTAAAACACTTGCAAGATATATGTATAAACCTACAGAATTTCTTCTACATTACATTCTCTGCAATGATTGACATGCTCGGAATACTGTTATAGGCAAGTTTACAACTCTAAAACAGTTTTTTTCAGCGACAGCTAATTTATTTTACTTGATAAGAGTATGAGTGGCGCTTGAAGAGGGGGCGAATACGGTAATTGGCGCATTGATTTTGAATATTCAGTTTGTTTTCGTTATATTTTTTGACCGCTGATGTCATTAGTTGGATACTTATTATTTTACAAAACTGCTTAAATAATCATGTCTGCACAAGAATACATATATATATACAAAACTTATTTCAATTTCAGATGTTTGTTAGCGAAATGGACTTAAGATCACTTCATTTCTGAGCGGAATAATACAGATGTGAAAGCCACTTTCCAAAGTACGCTTGTGACAGCTTTGAATGACTGATAGAATCAGTCATTAAAAACTGTATTTTATTGAGTTCTTTCTTTTTCCACCAGGTGTCGCTACTGGCATTACCCAGAGACCAAGAAGCTACCAACAGCTAGTGTGATACTGGTGTTTCATAATGAGGGCTGGTCAACATTGCTGCGGACAGTACACAGTGTTGTGAACATGTCACCTAAAGAACTTCTCAAAGAAGTTGTCATGGTCGATGATTTCAGTGATAAAGGTATGGTTCTGAGTATTTTTAGTGCAGTTTATAGTTTCTTCTAAAAGTCTTTTTTTTTGGAAGAAGTTTACCTTTGAAAAAGGTACTGATTTTGCCAATAACAAATCAGAATAGCTTGCAAACTATGATTGTATGTTTAGAGAATGTTATCAAAAATGAGAAGGCAGCTGTTTGTGAAATGTCAGTATTTTGGGGGGAAAAAATCCATTTCTTCAACTTCAGACTGTTTTGAATACTTGTATGTTCCTATCTATGTGGATCATTAATTGACTAGCCCTAACATATTGTAATAATTATCTCCATTTCAGCTCATCTGAAAGAACCACTCGATGAATACTTCAAAGAATACAACAAAAAGCATAATGATGTGGTAAAAATATATCGTAACTCTGAGAGATTAGGTCTTATAAGAACTAGAACAAGAGGGGCAGAGCTATCCACAGCTGATGTGATAATATTTCTAGATGCCCACTGTGAATGTAATAGAAATTGGCTGGTACCACTGCTAGAGAGAATAGCTTATGATAGGTAAGGCTAGGCTTAAAACAGTGTCTGTTTTGCAAAACATGTTTTGAAAGAAGTTCTTGGAATAATTTAGTTGGGCAGGAACTTGCACCAAGTGTGAACCTAATAGCAGGCAAGCTATCAAACAAATACAGAAAGCTATGAACCTTGTCATTGTAGTGTTTAGAGTTAAGATGAATGGATGCAGGTCCATGTTTTCTGCCATTTTTATTAGAGGAACAACTTTTGTGTCTTCTTGCTTGAATCTCTGGATCACAATAATATCCAATGTCTGATCTTGCAAATTGCTGTATTTTTATACCCCGCCACACGTTAGTGACGGGGTATTATGTTTTCACGTTGGCCGTCCGTGTGTCCGTCCGTAGTACGTACGTCTGTCCGTCCGTCCATCCGCACTTCGTTTCCGTTCGATAACTTAAGTATTTATCAACGGATTTCCTTCAAATTTTGCATGTGCATTTGTACCAAGAACCGTCCGTAGTACGTACGTCTGTCCGTCCGTCCGCACTTCGTTTCCGTTTGATAACTTAAGTATTTATCAACGGATTTCCTTCAAATTTTGCATGTGCATTTGTACCAAGAATGTCTCGCTTGGGATTGTTGGGCAAATTTCGGTAATTTCTGACAGAGTTATGGCACTTGTCAATGTACAAAAAATGGTTTCTAGCCTCTAGTTCCTTAACTACTAGGAGTATCATGATGAAACTTCACAAACATGATTAAAGTAACAAAAGCTTTGTATGAGGACAGAAATTTTATCATTAGGGGTTATCTGCCCCTGCCCTTGGGCTATATACATGTATAAAATCATGAAAAATTCAATATAAAATCAGAGTTTGAAGCAATTTTTCTGAAACTTACAGCAAATGATCAGAGTGATGAAAGCCTCCAGTGATGCTCAAATTTACCCCATGGGAGTTATCTCCCCCTGCCCCCGGGCGATATATGTGCATAAAATGATGATAAAATCTACATATATTGATGTGAAACAGATTTTCAGAAATTTACATCTTATGATAGAAGTAATAAAAGCTTCTGGTGATTAACATTTTAATTCTTTATGGTTTATTTGCCCCTGCCCCTTGGTTACCAGTTTAAAATCACTAAAATTGTATTTGAGTAGAGTGGTAAGTGATTTATCGGAAGCTTAATTATTGTAAGTGATCAGAGTAATGAAGTGTCCTGTCATAACAAAGACTTTTCTCTGTGTACAGTGGGGTTAGGCTGCTCCCGCCCTGTAGTCATACAGAGAAAAAATATATCTGGGAAAATCGGTGTGTGATAAAGGCTTGCAGTGGCGGGGTATCACGCAGTCGTTTGCGATGCTTTTATTTTGGCTTGTAAGACAGGTTTATTACCTTCCAAAACAAACCCAAAAATCTAGATCCATCTAAGATGGATCTAGATTTTTGGATTTGTTTGCGGAAGGGGTAAAAAAAAACAGCTCACAGCAGGAATTCATAAGACTGATTTAAATATTTGAGGCCATTTGAAAGATGCAAAAACACAATTTATAGCCAAGTAATTATTGTATAAACTTTTCTTGGTTTTAATTTTTATCCCCCGACCGAAAGGTTCGGGGGATATAGCGATGAGCCTGGCGTCCGTCCGTCCGTCCGTCCGTCCGTCTGTCCGTCCGTCCGTCCGTAAACACTTTCTTGTCCGCTCTATATCTTGAATACCCTTTGGAATATTTTCATGATACTTCACAGTAATGTAGAACAGGTCATGGCGATGTGTCGCGTACAAGAATGGTAACTCTTGCTATTGTACTTTTTGAATTATCTACCCTTTGGTGATTTTTTGGCAGATTCGTGTCCGCTCTGTAACTTGAATACCCTTTGGAATATTTTCATGATACTTCACAGAAATGTAGAACAGGTCATGAAGATGTGTCGCGAACAAGAATGACAACTCTTGCTTTCTTACTTTTTGAGTTATTTCTCCTTGATAGTTTTAGGTGTGATTTTTTGACACATTCGTGTCCGCTCTATAACTTGAATATCCTTTGGAATATTCTCATGATACTTCACAGATATGTAGAACAGGTCATGAGGGTGTGTCGCGAACAAGAATGATAACTCTTGCTTTCTTACTTTTTGGGTTATTTCCCCTTGATCATTTTAGGTATGATTTCGTGTCCGCTCTATAACTTGAATACCTTTTGGAATATTTTCATGATACTTCACAGATATGTAGAACAGGTCATGATGATGTGTCGCAAACAAGTATGACAACTCCTGCTTTCTTACTTTTTGAGTTATTTCCCCTTGATCATTTTAGGTATGATTTCGTGTCCGCTCTATAACTTGAATACCTTTTGGAATATTTTCATGATACTTCACAGATATGTAGAACAGGTCATGACGATGTGTCGCGAACAAGAATGACAACTCTTGCTTTCTTACTTTTGGAGTTATTTCCCTTTGATGATTTTAGGTATCCGCTCCATAACTCGAATACCTTTTGAAATAATTTCATGATACTTCACAGATATGTAGAACAGGTCATGACAATTTGTCTCATACATGAATGATAACTCTTGCTTTTATACTTTGTGAGTTATTTCCCTTTGGTAGTTTGAGCTGCTGTTTGTATAACCCTGGCCAGCTCCAGAATTTGAATAACCTTGTACCTTTTAGAACATTGATGATCATGCAGTGATATCTTATCAGTGTTGCTAACTCTCTCTGACCCCTCCACATTCCCATGCCCTGTTCCGCACCCCCCCCCCCCCCCCAAAAAAAAAAAAAAATTTTTTCCCAGATTTGGATTCTTTGTCCAAATTCACTTACTAGAGAGCTCAAAATTAGGTTTGTAGGACTTGTACTTTAGAAGTTATTCACACATTTTGAAAGTTGAATGTATCGTATGCTATGCTATACATTTGCGTATATGGTGGCTGTTTGAGATATTACCTCTTTTTAGCAGTCAAGCATACTGTTTTAGTCTGAGTGTTATATAAGCATGCATCTGTTAACAGTTAATGTCAAACAGAAGCATAAAAAAAGACAATATATTACATATATGTGTTTTGAAGTGCACCCTTTTTACCAAGGCGCACGGGGGTCTTCGGTCGGGGGATTTGCCATCTCCTCTGATGGCTATTTTTGTAAATTTAAAGAGTAACTACACTTCAGGAACTGACTGAATCAGATCCCAAACCCTATCCCCAACATCGACAAAGATTGACAAAGACATCCCCATTGTAAGGTCACTTATTTCTTTCTTAAAGAAAAACAATGGCAGTACCTATAGTTGATGGTATAGACTGGGACAACTTTAAATACCACCCTGTGTATGGAGCAGCACACCACAGAGGAATATTTGAATGGGGATTTCTGTATAAAGAAAGCCAGGTACCCAGGAAAGAATTGATGAGAAGGGAACATAACAGTGAACCATACAGGTATGTTTGCATTCAACTTCAGACCAGAACTTTTTTCAACAACTTTAAAAGTTGAATGATTTTGGAAGACTGAGGTCTAATTTCAAGTTGCATCTAATTTACCATTCTGTTGTTTAAACCATGAATTATTCCCACAAACCATTATGATAAATAAATTTTGTGTAGAGAAAAAAATGAGATTTTACAGCAACAAAAAATTGGACCTGAGACTGGCCTGCATATTAATCAGGCAATATGAGCAGGGTTGTTCATGTTAAGTATATAGCTTCTACAGTCCTTGTAGGTGAAGGGGGTGAAGGGGGTGTGGGTGCAGGTTTTCACCAATACAAACCATGCAGACCCAGCAGTCTGTACAGGGTCTGCACTGTTTGAAATTTGTTAACAGTTTTATAAAACAATAATTCCAACTCATCTTACTTATACTATTTTCACGCAATTTGATTGGTGAAAAACTAACAGGAAACAGCGTTTATACTTCGATAAACCCCATGAGCCTGAAATCTGGAACTATTTTCGTGGCGGCGATTTCTAAGATACTCACTATACCTGACAATTTTGAGAAAAAGATGGTCGAGTTGGAATTATAAGAAATGAATTTTATTTTTGTGGATTTGATGGATGTGTAAACGCCGGCAAATCACTCACAAACTGAATAAAGCCTAAAATTCATGCCTATAGTGACTGATAATACAAGTGAACTTATCATTGACTGATTTTACAGGTGGAGTTTTCTAAATTTGATATTGGAAAAGTCCATTGTAGAAATATAGTGAGGGAGAGTTTATGTTGTCTGACTAGTAGGTTAAATGGAGTGTAACAGACACAGGGCTATTTCAAAATGTTGTGGCTCTGTGAACAACGAAGATGAAAATTCTATATACAGTGTATATTCTAAGTGGTTTAGCATGTTTTACATCAAGCGCTTTTGTGTTTTAGTGAAAAGTTTGCTTCCTTTTAGATTATGAGAGTTGTCTGTATTTTTTGCCATGAATACTTAACATGGTGTGCACATATGCCCAGGATGATCAGGCCCCATGGTTATAAAACTTTTTTCATGCTCAACTCAGCTGAGCATGAAATTTTACCTGCTAATAAACAGCAAAGCATTGATAAGTACAGTTGTTTAGTTGCTCAGTTTAGCTGAGCATGAAATTTTCTCTACTTATGAATATGAAAATGCCTACATAAGTTGGCATTTTCATATTTTTCAGCAGAGCAAATTTCATGCTCAGCTGAGTTGAGCGTGAAAAAAGTTTTATAACCTCGGGGCCAGTCTTCTCAAATTACAAATACATGTACAATTTATCAGAATGTAGAGTTTCTTTACCAGATAAGAAAGACACATCAGAAAAAAAGATCAGAATTGCTGCAAATTGCATTAAACCACATGTTTTTCATGTGAAATTTTTGTTGACTTTTAATTTCAGGTCACCAACCCATGCTGGAGGGTTATTTGCTATGGACAGAAAATATTTCTTTGAAATGGGGGCATATGATGAAGGAATGCAGATATGGGGTGGTGAAAACTTTGAATTATCTTTCAAAGTAAGTTCATATAAGATTCTAAACTCAGTGATTTATAGCTGCAATGGTACTTGTATCCCCCAGTTCCTGATTTAAAGCAAAGTTATTTTAAATGTCTTCAGCAGGTGCTCTTTTTGTGATCTTGCAAGGCCCTAATATGATTTTACCATGGTTAGACACTAACATTAAGGATGCTGTTGTCGGACAAGTGAGGACAGTTTCCAGTTAAGCAAAATTTTACAAACAATTTAAAGACAAAGTTTTTTGGGGGGTTTTCGCATAGAAAAGCATAATTAGACATCAGCAATAATACACTTGTTTGGATCACTGATACGAACCAAGTTGAGTCGTTTAGCAAGGGGTTGGTTGTGAGGTTGCATATTCACATGCTTTTAGAGAGCACAACTGTGGAATTATGAGACTATCTAGCCAAATAATTTGGCCCTATTAGAATGACAATTCAGGTGTAAGTTACAAAATTTGGAAATTCTGCATGATTTTAAAGAAATTCCATTTTGGAATGGGGCCCATATTTGGCCTGATGAACATGTAGAAAATCTTCTGGCATGAAATTTGTAACAAAAAATGAAATAAACTGCAAGTTAGAGTACTAAGGCCTGGCAGAACTCTCATTTTGAGGACCATATGAAAACACCTTTATTACTCAGAGCAGAATTGAGACTGCCTGTGGTCATTTTAATTTTGACATTATTCTGCAGATGCTAGGTTTGATTTCTTTTAAATACAAACTTTATGTTTAAAGCATAAAATCAATTCTATAGTAAACTGTACTTTTTTGTAGTCATGACAGAGCCTTTATGCTGTTGTTCACACCACATATGAACCTTGAAAAATTTACAGGGACAGATTGAAGGTTCTTATTACCACAGATGGGCAGACCTGGGTTGAGGTTATAAAACTTGAGTATGATTTCAAACTCAAAATAAAGCACACAGATTGGCTGCTTCTGAGCATGTGCTCGGAAGCAGCCAATCAGTGTGATTTATTTTGAGTTTGAGAATGTACTCAAGAGGTACAAGTTACTCAGATGGAATACATGCTGTAGGCTGATTCTCTATGTCCCTGTTTTGCTGTTAAAATTCAATCTCTACATAATTACAGCTTTGGCAGTGTGGTGGCAGTATAGAGTGGGTGCCATGTTCTAGAGTGGGCCATGTTTATAGAAATCATATGCCTTATGGTTTTGGTAAAATTGATGTAAAAATTCCTGTGATATTATTAGTGAGTACAGTACTATACTTGAATTATTTTTCATATACAAAAAAAATCACAAGTTTAAGAATTTTCAATAATTTTTGTATACTTCAATATTAAGATGAATAGATACTTTTTCATGGGGAGCAACTCTTCCATTATCATTTTTGCCGCTCATGGTACAAATTCTTTTTGATTAGCTGATCTTATTATTATAATGCACCCTCTCTTAAAACAGCTCCTTCTTATTCTGAAAAAGTGGCCAGATTCTACTATACTAAGATCAGCTTTAGACCACAAGTAATGCCATTTATAAGTCCTAGAATTACCACAGTTGGGGGCATGTATTAGAGGAAATGTGGTAGTTGTAATTAGCACAAACCAGTCTAGGCATTCTCACTTGTGCCTTAGAGCAGGGTTTTTCATGCCTGCAATAAACAGAAATCAAGACACGTGTGGTTAGTAGTTTTCTGACAACAGTATTGTTGAGCTGTGGTTGAGACATGTGATTATGTGGAATTCATGTCTCATGATACATAAAATTCTGCAGATTTCTTGTCTCATGATACACCTCATTTTATCTTGCATGCAGACTTCTAAAACATTTGTCTTTACAGAATTATATGCGTGTTGTTGAGGTATGGTTAGATGATGAATTTAAAGAATATTTCTACACAAGAGAACCCAGTGTACGAGGCTATCCAGTGGGAGATATCTCTAAACAACTTCAATTTAAAAAAGATCATAATTGTAAAAGTTTTAAATGGTTTATGGATAATGTAGCATATGAAGTTTATGACAGATTTCCTGTGTTACCACCCAATAAAGCTTGGGGAGAGGTAAGTACCATAAATGGGAAATTTTTGTGGAAGTTTAATATTTGCAAACTTTTATGAGATGCTGTTCTTAGGAAATTAAAATGCCTGCAGTTAGCAATATGAGAAGAGAAGCATGTGAATCATTTAAATTTATTATATATAAATTATGTATAATAGCTGATGCCATGTTTCAGAAATACATCTATACAAAAATTTCCCATTTCAAGCAGTATTGTAACAATTCTATGATGAATGGTTGCACATTTAAGGGAAGCAACTCTGCCACTTTCAGTTTTGCCTCCTGGTTGGTTGGTTGGTTGGTTGTTTTGGTTTAACAGCCTTTTGAGACAGTATTTCAGTCTATATCGGGCCGTCTCCCAAAGAGAGGGAGAAAGAAGAGAGAAATGATAGATGAGAGAAAAATTTGCAAACATCCCCTATCCACACCTACTGCAAGCACAGTAGGCCCATGCCCTACTATTATCCAAATGAGTAGGATGCCCCGGCACTGGAAGTTATATGCAGCACCATCGAGCCACCTGACCACCCCATTTGCCTCCTGAATGGAGGTCCAGTTTTAAAGGAAAGAATTTGCTTTCCTAGGAGCAAATTCTTTCTTGCAACAGCAGGCCCATTTGAGAAGAGCATCTCTACTGGCGGTACCACAATGTGGTTTAGTAAAGTTACTATCATAATGAAATTCTTGACAAGGGACACTATGCAGAAATGCCAATTTTGCCCTTTTTGCATGTGTACCTTGTTGGACAATACGATTTTGCTTTAAATGAGTATTTGAAGTTTTGGTTGTATTTCTAAAAAAAAACGTTGTTTGCATTTCATTGACTGGGAGGCTCTCAGTGACAGACAGAATAAGTACAGTTGGAGATTTATAGGTTCTACTCAAACTGTCAAAGGGGTTTCTGACAGGCATAATGAAATCCACTAGTGCCGCAACTGATTGGTGATATAAGACTTTATGTGTATACTTTTTTCGTTATAAATATTCTACATCTTGAAAAGTTATGCATCTTTCATAATTAAAATTCATACAAAAAGTGAGGATATGCTAGTTGTACCATATAAGAAACATTAGGGTAAAGGTTAGCCAAAGTTTGTCAAAATGAAACAAAGTTTACCAGCATTTGTTTGGCTTAGTGTTTACTTACATATAAGTGTTGCCATCTACCATTGTATTAATTCAGTTGTGTTTTAAAAAGAGGTGATTTGAATAAAGTGAAATTTTAAAATTTACAGAGCTTGATGGGATCCAATTTTGAGGAAGAAGTGGTATTTTCACAAATCAAAAATGCAGTCAAAGATGTAAGAAATATAGGTTAAAAACCTGTAAAAATCAAAAGTATTTGCCATTGAAACCCCAAATTGTTATCTAATCTACTGTGTAACTTGTTTCTTTTCCAGTTTAAACAGAAGAAAGGCATGATGTGTTGGGACACTTTAGGTCAGCCAGTAGGGGGTGGGCCTATTGGAGTGAGCCACTGTCATCACTTTGGTGGTAACCAGGTAGGTGGGTGGAACCTCTGGTTGTCATAGCAACTCAGTGATGAATCTTGATATAGCCTAGCAAAATAACCCCTCCTACACTTGGACGGACACCCGGCGCCAGGTGTGTGCAACTATGGTTACGTACCGTTGAGCCACTTGGGTAACGTCGATACGAGAATTGAACAGAACAGAACAGAACCCCTCCTACAGCTATATGCATGTTTACCTTGCTTGAACCTACTGTAGCTTTAAAGGCACATCAAAGCATAAACCTTAAAGCGCCAAAAATTAAAATTGTTGAATTTGGCAAACAGTGTAGATCCAGATGAGGTGGCTCATAATGAGCCACCTCATCTGAATCTACACTGTTTGCCCTCTAGTGTTCAAATTCTTAATATGATATGGCTTGGATGAAACATTTTTTTGAAATTCTGCAGACGTAAATTTTGTTGTCTGCTTTTGGCACATTAAGGGTTAACAAAGTATATGCAAGAGGGTTGCTTGGCTCTGCTAAGGACAGTGAAGAAAAAGTGTCGGCTGATGTATCCTCACAGTCTAGTTAGATATATCAATGTTTGCATGTAAATTACTAAGAGCCCTTACATCTTGTGTGTATAGAGCATAGGCTCAAACCAGCTCTGTATGAGTCTATACTGTTTTCATATGCATTAAGGTGAATGGGTGCACTGTCAGGAGAAACAACTGTGCCATCTTTCCCGGCCGCATAGTGCAATCGGTAGGGCACCTGACTCATAAGTCAGAGGTCCTGGGTTCGAAACCCGGTCTGGCCACATACTTTCGTTTCTCCTTCCGCTGATTCAAGAAGGGCAGTTGTCAGTTACTGGCCAAAGTATGTGCACTTAGTACTGGTTAACCGCTTAGAATGGTCTAAGCCTGCCCAGGAATAGTGTGGTTAGGTTAACTGACCGTCCTGACATGACCATAGCTGTTTACCGTGGACGTTAAGCATCAAATCAATTTCCCAATTGGGATCAACTCTTAGAGGAAATTCTGTCCTCTCAGAGTAGATAGGACGTTTCCACAGTTGTTCCCCTTTGTAAAAATGGTGTAAAAAAACAGGGTGGTGTACCCATACACTTAAAGCTATTTTGTTGTGTGCTGCAGCTTGGTTAAGCCACAACGCATCACCATTTCCTTGAAAGTAAAACCTACTTAACAAAAAATTTTGGTTTGGCGTGACCTGATACATTTTGAACACTTTCTTTGCATGGCATGTTTTCTTCTATTCAGTTTTATGCTTAAGATATTAGCTCAGAATCGGCTGGCAACAAGTATGCAGTACATACATACACAGACACACACACAAACACCTAGACAGTGAGAATACAATAACTGTTGATCAGAATCCATCTTAACCCATTCCATGTGGGATGCCCCTGTAGGGGTCTCTGGGAAAACAATTTGGATCCAGATCAGGCCACACAAATGTGTGGCCTGATCTGAGATCCAAACTGTGTACTGCCTAGACATGATTTCTTCAAGAGTTAGTGAGACCAAAATTGTCAAAATATTCTTCATTTTGGGGGCAGACGACAATTTCAGCAGACGACGAAAAATACCCAGAATGCATTGGGTTAAGGCTTTGCTGTAAATTTATAGTGTTTGTCTTACCAGTACTTCGGGGCCCAGTTGTTCAAAGCATTGATAGCTTAACAGAGTTGTTACTCAAGGGTTTCTTAAGTCTTCAAATACTCATAAAATCAAGTGTGCTGATATTGTTGCTGAAAAAATGAGAGGAACCAGCAAAAATGGCAGTGTTTTGGCACACAATACATTTGAAAACTTAACATGTCATTTACTAATAATGTTATTAGTTTTGAGCAACTGAGCCCTGGGGCCGTATTCATAAAACGACTTAAGTGGTTGCTATGCTGTTGCTAAGGCTAAATTTCTTTGAAGGAGATTCCCTACAACAATGAAATTTGCTCTGGAGGAACAGTCTTACAAAGACTGTTCCTCCAGACCAAATTTCATAGTTGTAGGGAATCTCCTTTATCGATATTTAGCCTTAGCAACCGCATAGCAACGACTTAAGTGGCTTCATGAATACGGCCCCAGATGAATAAAGAAATGGGTTGAAAAATTGTATAAACTGGGGTTTTCTATGGTGTTGACCAGGGCTACAGAAATCCGAATATTTGCCGGTTCTGACCGAAATTGAGTTCGAAAAACCGATTCAGTTGGCAAAAGGCACATTTTAATCGGTCCGAAAAAACACAATTTTCGGATGTATGATGACACAATTACCTGGATTTCAGCCAAGTGTCATACCATTTATTGTCCATAATTATCCAATAATCATGCACTGCTGTCAAAAGTTATCAAACAAAGCGTCGATTGTCTTGCCAAGGTGTGAAGCCATGTTTTTAGAAATCTTCGATAATTAGCACGTGTCCTAATTTAGCCAGCGGCGACCTTGTTATAACATACACATGCCGACGCACGGAAGAAGGCTTTGCAAAGTAAAGTCACTGTTTACTTTCAAAGCAAGCATTAGGAACGAATTTGACTAGCAAAAAGATACTAATAATACTTAAACCTGACTTGATTATGCGCAGGCTGGTTAGAGATGTTTTTTGTAGCCGACGCCATCGCTAGTGCAAAAAAAGCATTTTTTTATTCGTCGAAGGTACTTTTTTGCAAGTATACACAAATTTCAAGGGAATTAACTCAAATTAAAAAAACCTGGTTACCGGCTCAATAATATTGGCCCGTAAACCACGGGTACGAATCGCATGCCTACTTTCACTTTCAAGACTTTGTCTCTGCGCATTTTTCACGATAAGTAAGAACATGGGAACTAAATGGCTACTTCAGCGACGATTTTCTTTGTGTCAGGCAAGCAGTATATATGTTTATCTGTCTAGTTATGGCTATATAAGCGCTACGAACATGTAAACATGTGTTTTTTCATTAGTGGGTGGGGGATTCAATTGTTTTCGTTGACCTCTATTTCACATGTTCGTGTGCCGTCATCGGCCTTACGGACCGATTTAGATTTCAAAATTTTTGTAGCCCTGGTGTTGACTAATCCTGACAATTTTCTACAATTTATATCCTAAACTGACTTTTTTCTCATCAGATTCCTTCTAATACCTGTAGTAGACTAAGTTTATCAACAGCATATTTTCTTTATTTCTTGAAATGCTAAATACGGCATATAACATAGCTAATACATTTTTATGTATTAACAGTCTTATGATGCAGTCAGTATGTCAGTTATTCATTCACATTAAAAAGCATTTAAATGCTGCAAAATTAATGTTTTCGAATTCTTTACTTTACTACACATCTGGACAGACATTCCAACTCCTAATGACTCTACTATAAATTCTAAGTTCAACTCTGAATATTGATGCATTTAAATAATAGAACAAAGAATGGCATGTTTGCATTCTACAAATGATAGATATTTATACCAACATATCTGTTGCAGAATAGTTTGTATAAACTGCGGAAAACAAGAGTAAGGATATATTTATACAAGTCCTATAACCACAGAAAAGTATTGGTTCAATGTTTTTTGAGCTACGACATTCAAAACTGTTCCTTAGAGAATATGAAATGGCATAGACTTGGACCACTCTGCATGTCCATGCAGGCTGGTTGGAGCCCCACTCATTGCACAAAATATGTATCCTTGAGGAGCCCACCACTGTTCTCAAATTACTATTAAGGAACTTTATGTGTGTTGCAGCTCATTTTGTAAAGTTTGTTATTCTGTAACAATGTTCTGCACATGGTATGTAAACCAAGCTTGATTATGGAGCTGTGTAAAGCATGCCAGGGGTTGTACTTTCCACAGAAAGAAAAGAATTTGGTAGTACATGTAGACACCATTTTTAAAGGGCTTCATTGTCCAGGGAAGGGAAGCAAACAGGAAGTTACAAAAGTTGTACTTTTTTGTAAAAATGGCAGAAACCATTGCAGTGTACCCAAACACCTTAACAGCATGAATATGTAGATTGAGAGACACTGGATTGTTTTTGTATGATGCTTGCATGTTTTCTGTATTTGACACAGCTGTGTTGTATATTTAGCTGCTCTGCCAAGCAAGTAACATACTGGGGGTACTGCATGAGTGTTTAGAAAGAAAGGACTATTCTAGTTATATGGTGTCAGCCAAATTTGACTTCCTTTGAAGAAATGACAATTTCTGGAGTAGCTATGTTTTAGGGATCATACATTTTAACACTTTGTATTAAATTATTTAGCACCCTCAACTGCTTTTCTGGTGTAGTTGCATTTAACATAATTTTGCATGATGTGAAAAAATTATTCTGAGCATTTCAGCTACCTCATTTGTAATCTCACGATGTATAGGTACCCTGGAATTAAAGGGAGACAACTTTTGTGACTTCCTGTTTGCCTCCTTGGGTACTAAACCCTTCAAAACTGGAGTCTGTTCTTAACCCTATTGCACTCAAGAGAGACCAATATTGGCCTTTCTGAGTGCAGTAGGGTTAAAGAAAGGGTGCAAATTTGTTCCTTTAAGAGTTGACCCCTTATAGTGAAGGGTGACAAAAATAAAAATGGCAGAGTTACTCCCTGAATATGTATCCATATGCCTTTAACATTTGATCAAATGTTTGGTTACATAAAACTCAGGATAATGGGAGTATTGGATAATTATGCTAGGATAATTTCTTATTAGAATGGCTTATCCAAAGTTGCTCTAATGACGGACCACAAGCTATGTATCATGAAAGAAACAGAAAGTAACTGAAATTATTTCAGAGTTTCCTCAGATGTTCACCTTTTCCAACGAGGATACATTAAGAGCTTTATCACTATTTGCAGTGTGTAACACAGTCAAATGTAGCATACATGTGATGTCTCCCGGATCATCCGGGAGTCTCCCGGAAATGAAGCTCATCTCCCGCGCTCCCGGAAAGTATTCAGAATCTCCCGGATGCTGAATTTTCATTTCATAATTTTTTCTGAACCGTCCATTTTGCGGTAACTACTTACCCGGCGGCGTCAAAAGATTAACTGTCCGTGACCTAATTACCTAACAGCCTGTGGTGCAATATAGGACGTGTCGTTCCGAGGGGTATTCGCTGATCAGAGGCAGCGTGGTGTTAACTTGGCTAGCGCACCAGTAAAGGTACCTGTTCTAACTGTAATAGCAGATAACTTTTACCGAGGGCAAATGACTTTTATTGCATCACGGCTTTATGCATCGGTCATTGTTTATGTCATTGATTTGCACGGATGCAAGTGCCGACAATCGACAATGATTCCATATCGATTTTGTCAGTAAACATGTCAGATACGTAATGTACAGTCATTATAAATATCGATCATGCAAAATTTGTGCAGGCTGATCAGATCATACTTTCATGAAATCATCACGGGTGCCAGCAATTTTTTTTTATTTAAGTCGGTTTGTTCACTTTAAGAATAGTTTCCCGCGTTTTTCTATCTAGTTCCCGCCGATTCAGACGCATCGTATGTGAAATGAGAACCAGTGTGAATTTATAAATAAAACATGGGAAATCCGCGATCTTCAACATCTGACTGAGACAGAAATATGCCATTCTACAAGTTTACTGACCCAAATATGCAGCTATATTTGTTCTTAATCAACGAAAATAGACAGCTCTAATGACTGGTATGTTCATCAAAGTGTAGAATATAACTCGGTTTTGAGATAACAGACTTTAAGTTTTTAACAAGTATCAGCTTTCATCAAAATAACTGGAGCAAATTGGACCCATCATCCAAGATGCAATTTTGGATGTTTATATTGAGGGTTAGTGGAAAGTGGGGAGGGGTGATGGTTTGAGAATGCCAGATAATCAGATTGTTTATTTTTTTATTTTTTTTTTTTGCAATTTAGCAACGGAATGGTCAGCACTAATTAAAATCTAAAAAAGTTCCTTCAAGAGCAGAGAAAACATACAGAAGTAGTAACATGGGTCAGACTACATAGTTTCGGCTAATAAAGCCTCGTCAGTGACCCTGACAATATCTGGTGACGAAACCAGAAAAAAAAAGCATACTGTAATTTCTTAATTTTAATTGGGCAGTCGATTCAAAGACTGATTAGTTTCAAAAGGATCCAAATAATCTAACACTATGAACAGTACTGTTGAATTACACTGTAAATTAAACTTAGGATGGGAGTGCTACTGCACTGAAATGGCATACTTTTGAGGTTATATTTGAAGTATTGGGTAACTCAAAAGTAAAGAAGTTAAACAAACTATACAACTGTACTTTAATTCATGTTTTATTTTAAAACAAGTACCCCCCCTCCCCAACCCACCCCACCCCCAACACCACCAAAAAAGAACGTGAAGTAGTGAAGTACTCGAAACAACGCATCGAAGTTGCCATCAAAAAGTCTCCCTGATGGGGAACTCAATCTCCCTGAAATGAAATCCAGATCTCCCTCATGGTCCTCAAGAGTTCATCACATGTATGATGTAGTATAAATTATATTCTGCCTTGTACCATCATATCAACGAACACATACAGCCTTGCTTAAAGTGCATAGATGATACTTTTGCACACTATGGAGTTCCTGATCAGACTGTCTGATTATGGTTGACAGTATTTTACCTTTGTTACTATAAAACACTTGGAGATACCTTGATTGGAATAATTTAGATTCAAAAGCAGCTTTTATTCATGGTAATCAGTAGGTTTAAGGTTTCTACATTTATTATAGTGACATCCTTAGTAAACAAAAGTATTTTTCTCTGTCAACATTAATGTACATGTACATATACATTCATACAAAGAAACAGTCAATTTTAACATACATATACATTCATACAAAGACACATTGTTCACATTAACATACATATGCATTCATAAGACACATTGTCAACATTGACATACATATACATTCATATACACAGAAACATTGTCAACATTGTTATACATACACATTCATATACAGAAACATTGTCAACATTAACATACATATACATTCATTGTCAACATTAACATATATAAACATTTATAGAAACATATAGGCATGCCCCCAACATCACCAACATATACAAACAAATGCACAACCATTCTACATGTCAATATCATGGTTCACCAAGAATGTACTCAATGTTCAGCAGTCGGAGCACGCTCGGCCAATTCCTTGAATCAGACCTTGGGCGTATGTAAGGCGGAGCAATATGCAGCAAAATCCAACATTTTGTTCTTCGGCCAAAAGTATACGCCGAAGCCGTAGATCTCTAAGTCTACGAATGAATCAATTCTTGACCTGCAACCTTTTTCAGCTGTTGCACGGACATTCATTTAATGCTTTGCTGTTGTTAAAACAAAATAGTCAATTATTAATGACGAGACTGAAAATACATGTGCTTCTTCTCATCTTATTATGTACTCGGTGCGACAATGCGGCCATCTTTGTTTATATCGTTGTTCCTAACAACAGTCGTGTGACGTAAGTAGTCCCACGTCATACATCCGAGGTTGATTCACGGAATTGGCCGAGCGGTGTTCCGATTGAATGTTCAGCTGTAAGCATTGGCTTTTCATTCCCCCATGATTTACCTTTATAATAAGTGTGAATGTTTGTACACTGGACAGTTTGTGCGACTAAATCTTCGTTTTCAAAATTTCGACAAGTGAGCCACGACACCTCAACAAAACCAACAATGTGGTTGTGCGCCCAGCATAGACTCAGACCCGCCTGGGCATCCGCCCAGTCTGATCAGAGTCTTGGCTGTCCGCATGGAGGTAGCTTAGACCCTTAGCTATCCTTTGAGGACATAACAAAGAGTCTGGTCCAAATGGGCGAATGCCCAGGCTGATCTGAGTCTGTGCAGGGCGCACAACCACATTGTTTGTTTTCTTGTGTCCGGCTCAAGTATGCTTGTTAATATGTATGGTAACACCTCAAAGTGTTTTTCAACCACTTTTTTAAAGGGAGACAACTTTTGTGATTTCATGTTTGCTTTCAAGAAAACTTAACCTTCCAAAAGGGGCTCTGCTCTTAAGGAAAGATTATGCTCCGAGAGGAAAGTGTTTAAGAATTGACCCCTTTGTAGAAGGGAGGAGAAATTGAAAATGGCAGAGTCGCTTCCCCTGAAAGTGTACCCATTCACTTCAGACGGATATGTTTTATAAATCTGTTGACAAACACATCCTGATCAGACTGCTCCTTAAAGCAATCTGATCTGAATGTTGACTGTTTGAGTGATCATTACTATCAGGATGTTTATAATAAACACAAGCAGTGAACACTGATTATATGTTTTTAATTAAACAGTATCTCTTAGTATGAAGTATTTACATCAGAGATAACTTTGTTGACTAATTACCTATGACGACATTTCAGTCTTTTAATCGGTTGAGGGATTTGCATGCATTGATTTATTTTCTATTTTGAGCCAGAACACATGGCAAAGGAGACGTTATCATATATGTCACCAACAATATATAAATGATTTCCATTGTCTTAAAAGGTACCTACGGCTTGTGCAAATAGGAAAGACTCAGATTAGGATGCACCTCTGCACAGACTGATCATAGTCTTCTTTTTTGCATAAACAGTCTATGAATCTTGGGTAATCTAAAAAGTGAAAAATGAGGACCCTGATGCCAGAGCTCTAGATAAGAGGGGTATTTGATGATAATTGAGGGATAATTTTCTTTTATTTCTAGATGAAACCATATGTGGTGACCCCTCATCTGAACCGTCTCGTCGAGACGGTTCAGATGAGGGGTCACAACATATGTTTTAATTCAGAATTAACAAAAATTATTTATCTCTTATTATCACCAAATACTTCTGCTTATCTAGGGCTGTGCCTAATGCCAAGGCAGATGTTATTATATTCACATTACACATATGACTCAAGGCTCCTTTCACGCAATATCAATCATACTAAATTTTTGAATTCATATGAATTTTTTAAGAAATGAAATTATTTTATTTTTCCTTTTGTGTTGTTTCAAACACATTTTATTTCTGTTTTATGGACCCTAGAGAAAGTGGCACAGATGTAGTTTATAATCATGGTGATCTGTTCATTTTCGCATTTCACAGAGCCAGCACATGTAGTACATAATACATCAGTACAGTTATACTGCCCCATGATATTCATTTTAAAGCAGTGCTTTTCCCATCCCAAGAGGTGTTGGATATTTTTAGACCTAGCCCAGATCATGAATGCTTGTAACAGGGAATTGGTAATAATATCAGTATATCACTGAGTGTGACATACCAGAACCCCACCCACTATCAGGCTGCCATCTCTGTTTTGTCCTTCAGGGAATAGTGACTTATGGGTAACAGACTCAAGGTTAAACCTGGCTCCGAGGTTATAAAACTTGAGTACATTCTCAAACTCAAAATAAAGCACACTGATTGGCTGCTTCCGAGCACATGCTTGGAAGCAGCCAATCAGTCTGCTTTATTTTGAGTTTGAGATTTTTCTCAAGTTTTATAACCTCGAACCCTGGCCTTGGATGGATGGTAGGACTGTTCTGTATACTACGATACCCCTATACTTTTACAAGGTGTCATTTGTCTGCTTTATGCAGAGGAGTGCTGCTGCCATTTGCAAGGAGAACAAGAAACTTATGGCTTCATCAAGTTTTACGATTTATGAGTGTCAACTGAATTTTCTGTCATCTTTTTAATTATTTGATTTTGCATGGGTATCATCATCAGTCAGGTGTACAATCAGCTAGTCTTATGGAAAAAATTGTATTACCATAAAAATTCTAAAGTGTTGGGACAGATAGGTTTGAGCAAACAGTGTGGATCCATATAGAAGCAGTCTTATCTGGGTCTTCACTGTTTACCATTCCTTCAGCATCTTTTGACGCATTACTGCATTGTTAAATCAAACTGTTCCATTTTTAGGACAGTTACAGTGACTAAGTTTGGTGTCCCAGTTTTTAGGATTTATACAGTTGTGGGTTCTGCATTGAGGTATTTCTAACGAGATTGCACAGCATATATTCAACGGAGAAATGGGGAAAAAACGTCTTCTGTCTTCACTGCTTTTCTTATGTGCTTCTGTGTATAGCGAACATACTTGATCATCAGCATACTTATTCATTAGCTATCTTTCTAAACATCCAGCTTCATTGTGATATATATATCAACTTACTCCATTACAGCTTCATCAAGGTGTTTATTCAGTTTATAAACACATAAACTAAAATTTGGCTTTATCGTGTACATATTTGTTCTGTTAAACTCATAAGTCATATAATCTTTTCATATGCAGTATATCTTTCAGGTTTATAAACATTTAAACCATCATGCAGCTTCTTCATGTCATATACTTGTCTTATCGTTAAACCATCAGACATCATTATTATACATTATTCAGTTTATAAACACGTAAACCAACAAATGTCACCATCATGGCATGTATCATTCAGTTTATAAACATGTAAACCATTACACATCATCATCATGGCATATATTATTTAGTTTCTAAACATGTAAACCTTCAAATATCTTCATCATGGCATTTATCATTCAATTTATAACCACATGAACTATAAATGTCTTCATCATGGCATATATTATTAGTTTATAAATATATTCCTGCCATATATTATTCAGATATTAACCATCAACTGTCACCATCATGGCATGTATCATTCAGTTTATAAACACATAAACCATCACACATCATCATCATGGCATATATTATTCAGTTTGTAAACACACTAACCTTCAAGAAGGGCAGTTGTCAGTTACTGGCGAAAGTATGTGCACTTGGTACTGGTTAACCGCTTAGGAGGTCTAAGCCTGCCCAGGAATAGTGTGGTTAGGTTAACTGACTGTCCCGACATGACCTTCGTTGTTTACCGTGGACGTTAAGCATCAAATCAACCAACCAACACTAACCTTCAAATATCTTCATCATAGAATGTATCATTCAGTTTATAAACACATGAATCATAAAACATCATTATCATGACACATATTATTCAGTCTATAAACATATGCCTACCATATGTTATTCCATTTGTAAACTTATAAACCATTAAAGTTCTTTTATCATGGCATATATCATTCTGTTTATGGCATATATTTTCATAATATCAACACATAAGCCATCATCATTTTTCATGGAATACATAGAATCATATTAATTCTATTAAAAGCCCCGGGGGTGTTGTATTTTGCAAAGGGAGAGGTTGTATAGAGTCTAATGTAAAGTAAAACAGCTACTGCCAAAATACCTCTAATAAGCAATAAAAACATGGTTCAGAGGAAGCAACTCTACTTTGTTTGTCTCCTCATTAGGGGTCAACTCTAAAAGGAAAGAATTTGCTCCTCTAAGGGGAAATTCTTTCCTTTAAGAATAGATCCTATTTCAAAGAGCTGCCTCATCCAGAGAAGCAAACAAGAATTCATTCAAGTTAATATAACATTATTTCTGGCAAAGAAGCAGGGAGTGTTTATTAGAGCAGGGGCGTTTATTAGGATTAATATGGTATTCAGTTTATAAACCGATATGCAATGTACCATCAAACAAATCCCTACAACAATTTGTCAGCAGATCATCTTGATGTTGTTTATATTGCTAACAGAATGAGTTTCAGCTGTTCTTTTTCAGATGTATCGTTTAAATATGAAAGGTCAAATAGGAGTTGGTGAACGTTGTATAGAGTCACCCTCTGGTGACACTCTTCATATGAGTTTCTGTGACACACAACCTACAGGACCGTGGGAATGGGACGAGGTGAGTTATGTCTCCCCTGTGACTAGCAGAATGCTTTTCTGTTTTCTGGTAAAGTTTTGTTTATGACAGTGCACAGATTGGCAAGACACAGCTTTCATCGGAATTCCTATGATGAATTTACATGCATGCTCCTCTGAGTGAGATATTTAGGGGATAACTGTTTTGAAAATTGTCATTTGGGGAGGTAAATCATTGGTTTTATGGTCGAAAATTTAATTTTATGGCGACGCGCCAACGGAGCCATAAAATGCAATTTGCGACCATAAATCAATGATTTACCTCCCCAAATGACAATTTTCAATACAGTTATCCCCATTCTAATGCACTTTTCCACATTTTCACCTTTCATAATGTAATAGTTTGCACCCATTTCAAGCGCTGTCAGCAACATTAAACCAAACGTCAACCGATAAGAAGCGATGTTAATGACATCGGGTTTGCGACAGTATATCGCAGAATATACTGTTGCAAATTTTTGACATTATCCAATCAGACATCGCGTTATATTTATAAGTGCATTAGAATTTCATTTCATAATCACGTTCATAGTGCTGTATCACTGTGAACTAACTTCCATCTTTTATGCCTTTAAAACAAACAAACAAAAAATTCAAGCATTTAATGAGTAAGGAAACTTGGATAATCTCTTGCCTGGAACATAAGCACAATCCTGTTTGTACAGTGCAGTTCCTTTGTTTCACTGTGTTGGAATTGATAGACTGGCATAGCATTGTAAGTCTTTTTTTTATCTTTTTTTTTTTTAATGTTTTTTTTGTGTTTTTTCCCCTGCTTTGTTTTTCTAATTCTTGTTCAGGAACTGTTCATGAGGTGTGTTTTGAGTGCCTCTGTATATGAATGTTTGTATGTGTGTGTATGTAGATATGCTAATTTGTGTGTGTGTGTGTGTATTTTCATTTCAGTACATAATGTTCTTTTAAATTTTTGTTTAACATGTTTCTGTATATACTGTAAATAATACAGGGCCTCATGGAAGATTAGCTATGTATGCTAAATGTGTTTACCCTCTGTAAATAAAGACGATTATTGTTTTCTGATGGCTTGACTTTTATGCAATGAGGCCTTGTTAGAATCAGGTGTGTAAGAGAAGCATCTTTATGACTCCCTATTTGCTGCAGTAGACAACGGAACTTCTCTAAAAAAAGGTTCTATTTTTAAAGGAAAGAATTTGCTCCTATGGGAAGAAAATCTTTCCTTTTAGAACTCACCCTCATTGAAAAGGGAGGCAAAAATGAAATGACACAGAGTTGCTTCCCCTGAAAGCATACCCATTCCCCAAGATTTCGATTCAAACAAGGTCCCACTTTGTAAAAGCCAAGTTGTAAGAAAACTTGTCTTCGAAAAAAACAATGCAAATTTTAACAGTTACTTTTCTGAGATGATTTCGATAAGATTTCCACAACTTATAGCTCAGTTTTCATTCACCTGGCCCTGAGGTTATAGAACTTTTTTCATGCTCAACTCAGCTGAGCATGAAATTTTACCTGCTAATAAATAGCAACTGTTGTTTCCTTGCTCAGTTGAGCTGAGTATGAAATTTTCTCTGCTTATGAATATGAAAATGCCAACATTAGTTGGCATTTTCATATAAGCAGAGAAAATATCATGCTGAGCTGAGTTGAGCACGAAAAATATTTTATAACCTCAGGGCCTGGTTTTGCTTGGTACAGAGTTTTTACTGTCCCATGTTATTTATATATGTATATTTTTCAGAATATTGGACATATACGGCATACAAACTATGACAAGTGTGTTGAAGCGGGCAGTGATAATAAGCTCCATTTACAGAAATGTCAGCCAGATAAATCTAATCAAGAATGGATTATAAACGAAATAAAAACATGGGAGAGATGATGAATTTCATACTCGAGTATATGTGATGTCCTTTAACGTACATGATATATGTTGAACTTGTATTGGGTGATAAGTGTATTTGATGAATTACATATCTGGTCAATAAGATCTTAATTGTGAAGTGCAAATGAAAAGCATTATAATAATGCTTGATCCGACTGTATGATGTTAATTGTGAAGTGCAAATGAAAGCATAATGCTTGATCAGACCATGTGATGCAAGTATATCAAGATTTATATGCACATATCAATGTTTTCCAAGACAGGTGGTACCGTGTTATTTACCCACGGGAATTCGACAATCACTATATTGGGGCTAATCCCTAAAGTCTATACATTCCCAGGGATGGCGAGCTAATTTGCATACTGTCTCATGAGGCAAAAATGTGCTAAGTCATCTATTTATCTAATTGTAATTAGCTTCTTCCTGCACTCTGTCTACGAGGCTTTCCAACAATGATGTTTATGTCCCGGCTGTGGTGAAGACCCATAATTGCAAAATATGGGCAAATTGGTAATACTGCTAAACTCCAGCAAAATGTTTTTTTTTTCATCTAGTGTCAACTTGGCAATGACAGCTCCAGATGCTTGTCAATGACTGATTTTGCCGATTTGCCTGTATATCCCATTATGGGTTGTAGACATTATAGAACATAAGTTAGCAACGACAGGAGAAAACCAACAAAGTGGTTGTGCGGCAAGCGCAGACTCATATAAGTCTGGGCATCCGCTCAGTCTGATCAGACTCTTTGGTAAGCGCTTAAAGGGTAGCTTAGGGTCTAAGCTACCTCCATGCAGACAGCGAAGACTGATCAGACTGGGCGGATGCCCAGGCTGATCTGAGTCTGTGCTGGGCGCATGACCACTTTGACGGTTTTGTCGTGTCACCGCTAAAGTTTCCATGAGGGGTAATTTCCAGCAGTCTAATACTCAGGGTTGCCCCTTACCTTTTATCCCTCCAAGAGAAAACATTAATATATGCATAGTGTATGGTGCTGATTTGACATTGTCCCATATTGTATGAAATGGCAATGGCTATTATTCTGGTCATTTTGTAGCTATACCATAATTGCCTTAAATATTCTGGCAGAAAATCCTCAATAAACAGTGTAGACCCAGATCATCCGACTGCTTTTAAGGAGCAGTCTGATCTAAGTCTACACTGTTTGGTTTTATAAAGCATTCTTTGGTTTTATAAAGCATTCTGTGATGTTACAAAATAGACTTGCCCATTTGAAAGAGATGGACAAGTTCATTTGAAAATAATGGTGGAGATGTCAGAATATTTATGGTAAATGGCAGTAGATGGTGGTGGTGGGAAAATTGTGATACCAAAGTGTAGATAGTAGGATATAATATTATATTACCTAGTATCTGAGCTTCTGCAGTAGAAATATATGTAGATACAAATTAGCATACATGAATGAGACATGTCCAAAGCATTTTTTTCTTGCCTGCGACTTGCAGAAGCTAGACACAGGTATTACTTAGCAGGTGGTGTAAACTTTGTATCGATTTTTCTGGTTTAGCTCTGTTTTATGACAATGCATTGACAGGCGAATTTTAGACCACAATCCAAGGAATTCTTGCTAGGCTTATGTGAATTGCTCAGACTCAAACCAGTGAGGACACATGCATAGTCTAGTTGGGAGGTTGGGACATGCTCAGATTGCTGTATGAAGTCTGCAGTGTCCAGTTATTGTCTGAGTGAAATGTTAGCTCTGACAAGACTGCACAGTGACTTAAGATGCTAGACTGTCCATACACATTAGGTATATATCTTAAGGTGTACAGCATTACCTTCACAGTTTGACCACCATTTTTACAAGGGAGACAACTTGACAGAACAGTATTTGCTTCCCTGGTAGATGGATTTTCTCGTGGGACCACTCACAAAGAAAAGAATTTTCTCTTTTTAGAGCAATTCTTACCTTTAATTGTAGCCCTATGTAGGTTAACAAATACTGTCAGAGTGGTCTGCAGAGGAGGTGTATTCATGACTGGCTCCACTGTTCAGTGCATAAAGATTCAGGAAGTCTTTGATTTTTAGTGTGCCTTTCAGCAAAGGAGAGCTTAACCCTTAAAGTGCCACCTCATCCGAATCTACACTGTTTGCCCTCTAGTCATCGAATTCTCAATATATCGCTTTGACGAAACATTTTTGAAATTCTGCAGAAGTATTTCGTCGTCTGCTTTTTGGCGCATTAAGGGTTAAGCAGTGTCCCCAACATCATAGCCAGAGTATGCATCAGTGTCCAACTCTGTGATCAGTTTAACCTGTTAGGTCGATTTTTACTGCAGTGTGTAGGGCTAGAGTATCATTTATGTCAGCACATGATCACTTGAATGCAAGGTCTTTTTTACCTTGACCTTGCCATGGTCCATTGAAGGGTACAGCATTATACGCTGAGCCAAAACGACAAAGAATGCAGTCTGCTTTACAATGATGGCAGTTGTTCCATAAGTGTAAAGTGACATTAAACTGAATTTGTTGTTATAAAGAATACATATGTTGAGGGATAAAGCCATTCTGTACATATCAAAATCAGTTCATAAAGGATTTAGCTATAGTGATGAATGCCATTATAAAGGGGGTTGACTGTACATGTAAGAGGGTTGTTTGGAAAGTTCATAGAATTTGGAATAACATTACGTGTAGTCGGAGTTGCTAGTTAAAAATTCGATTTCCATTCAATATAAAATTTCTACTACAAATAGTGTAAAAATCATTATGATATACTCAAAAACAGTTTGCCTAGGTGTGTTACAAATATATACATTAAACGTACCCGGAGCATGTCAGCGTTGACGTGGCGTCGCTCGTCAAACGTTTTCATAAGTGTAGAGACCAACGGACTTTCTCCACATAGTCCCCAGCGACTGCAATGCATTTCTGATGTCTCCTAGCCCACTTTGCGTATGTGTCAGAAAACAACAGAAATATCTCTTACTGTTACTCGTCTATCCGCATTAACCATATCCTTCACTTTGTCCTTAATGGATGCAACTACGACGGATGGTCGTCCGCTCCTGGGATCGTCCTGAATCGATTCTCTTCCATTCCTGAAACGCGAATGCCACTTATACACGAACCCAGGACTGCACTTGTAATATTTTCCTGTTGATTTAATCATTTTGAGAGTTTCAGTAGGCGATTTATCTAGTGCAACACAAAATTTCACAACACTATGCAACTCGACGTTGCTGGTCGATGCCATTTCTATTCAGGTCGCAATTTCCCTCTCTGTACACTTAAAGCTGTATTTCAAGTTCAAACAGTGTTAACGTTGTGATATTTGGAACAAATGATGTTGTGACGTCAGTTTACAATCTGACGTTTTTGCGCCTTTCTAGCGTCAACAGCATTAAGATAAATAGCGGTTGTTACGATAGACTGATAATAAAAATTAACAATTTTCGAGCTGCTCCGGATCAATGTTACTGCGTTGCTACGGTAACTGACCTCTTCGTAAAAAATGAAATGTTTGATTCCTCACTTTAAAATTCTTTTAAAAACGAATTAACGTCCTTTCATACCAAATTTCAAATCAATCTAATGAAGCTTTACATAGTTATAGAAAAATTCTACGAATTTTCGGAACAACCCTCGTATATGCGCAAGGTAATTCAGCATTTACTGCTCATTTGCCTAAAAGCCATGACAATTCAGAGCTCCAGGTAAGGCAGTTTTTAGGGCGCCTTTGCGAAGCAAAGGAGAGCTTATGCTATACCCCTGGCGTCGAAGTCCGAGTATGCGTTAGCGTTAGTGTCAGCACCCTCATCGGCGTCCGTGATCAGGTTAACCAATGTTAACAATTGCGTTTAGCTCCATGTTCAACTCTGTATCTTAGAAACTACAGCAGCTACAATCATCATACTTGGTACATATATACACCCATATGACTGCAGCAGCTGCATGACACAATTGTATGTCCTTGACCTATATGTTACGGTTGACTGACTTTGCCGTTGGGCACTGTTTTTAAGGCAAAATTTTTAGTTTTGATGAAACCTTTGACAGAAGAGACTTGATACTTGGTCAAATAGCATATCCCTATAATTGCAGCAGCTGCAGAGCTACCATGCTGACACCTGTTCCCTTGACCTTTGTTTATGGTTCAGTGATTTTGTCTTATATTTCAAGCACTGTTTGATAGATTAACATCACAGCTGGCTTAGTGGATCGGTCTGACATCCCAAATGACCTCATTTTATTTATAGATCACTGTGACCTATATTTCATGGTTCAGTGATTTTGCCTTGTGTCTCCAGCTCATGCTGACACCTGTGCCCTTGACCTTTGTTTATGGTCAAGTGATTTTGTCATATATTTCAAGCACTGTTTGATAGATTAACATCACAGCTGGCATAGTGGATCGGTCTGACATCCCGAATGACCTCATTTTATTTATAGATCACTGTGACCTATATTTCATGGTTCAGTGATTTTGCCTTGTGTCTCCAGCTCATGCTGACACCTGTGCCCTTGACCTTTGTTTATGGTCAAGTGATTTTGTCTTATATTTCAAGCACTGTTTGATAGATTAACATCACAGCTGGCATAGTGGATCGGTCTGACATCCCGAATGACCTCATTTTATTTATAGATCACTGTGACCTATATTTCATGGTTCAGTGATTTTGTTTTGTGTCTCCAAAGCTGTTTATAGATTAACATCATATTTGGGAATTTGAGGTCACTCTAACATAAATTTTATCATTCAGTGATTTGCTTCATATTTTAGGTGTATTTAGTATGTATTCATCATATACCTGGGATAATGGCTCAGTCTGACACTGCAGATGACCTGATATATTTGTAGGACTTGGTGACTGTGAGAATCAGGCACCCATAAGGCGCGCTTTCTTGTCTTCTGACAACTCTTGTTTAAAGATAATTAAGGGATAATTTTTCAATGAAAACATATGTTGTGACCCTTCATTAGAGCCTTTTACCAGATGGTTCTGATGAGGGGTCACAATGTATGTTTTTGTAGAGAAATAAGAAAGATATCTCAAAATTTTCCTGAATATCCATCCTTATCTGGAACTATGCATGACAAAATAGCATTATATCCAAAATAGCATTATAATGAGTACCATTATGATGGAGTTATGCTCTACTGGCTTGCTCATTTAATGATGTACTTAAGCACAAGCATTTGCTCCTTTTGGAAGTTGTTAATGTACTTACCAGAGTGGGAGACAAGGGGATAAATTGATGAGTATTGGATAATTTTTATTTTTCCATCAATACATAGGTGTGACCGCTCATTAGAACCGTCTCGCTGAGACGGTTCTAGTGAGGGGCCACAATCTATGTTTCTGGTGAGAGACAAGAAAAAAATCCCTAATTTATCACCAATTAATCCCCTTATCTCCAGCTCTGCTTATACTAAATATTCAGAATTTTTTAGCGGACAGTGCAGACACAATGTAGCCTTAAGGGTCATGTGATCATAGTCTGCTTTGCTTACAAAGTTCAGGGCCCAGTTGTTCAGAGCATTGTTAGCTTAATAAAGTCATTAGTCAAAGATTTGAAATGTCTTGTAGTATCTATATAAAATCAAGTGTGATAATTTTTTTGTTAAAAAAAGGTGAGGAGCTTTTGCACTGCAAAAGCTACACACAGTTTTTCCTCCAAAAAAAAAAAAAAAATGGCATTGTTTCTGCTTACAGTACCTTTGGAAATTTAATGTCTGGTTAACTAATGATGTTTTGTTCTTGAACCGGGCCCTGATGAAAAAATAGACTTATCCTAATTTGGAGATGGAATCTGTGTCAGAAGCGGCATTTTCTAAGGTGAGTTTTTGTGTTCCTCTGTTTTTCTAGTGAGTATAACCATTATTGCCTGCATATATTGCCTAAAGTACCAGTAACTACTGTAAAACACATATCTGCGGTATCAAAATTTCGTGGTTTTATAAAAATGACATATTGGTGCATTTTAATTTTAGGCATTCATGATATACCATGGCTTCAGATAGTAAAGAAAATTTGAGGTAAAACTGAAACAATTTTTTCTTATTCTTCTTTTAAAACTATATATTGTGGCATCTATTAGAATCGCCTCATCTAATGGGATGCCTTAATGTATAGTTTCACAGAATGGTATAGACTTATAAGGTTCTTTTTATCTGAGCCTTGGCTGTGCCTACGTAAGTGTATTGAAAATCAAATATTGGTGGACTTATACTTCAGGGCTCTTTGCCTTAACCGCCAATATCACCAAAATTCAGTAACCACCAAATATAAGTGTTTTACTGTAATACATAGCACAAATTATTTGTTTGATTCATATAGATAAATAATGCAGTACTTGGAAATAGGAATTATAAATAAGCACAGTTCGATTCATTATTATTAACTAGGATTGTCCATCCTGCAATTATCCTTACATAAAAATCTTGTGTTAAGAAAAGGCCTGTTTGTCAGGAAAAGCTCCTATTGTATAGTAACATGTTGTGGAGGAGGGAAGAGTGTTCATAATTACTTAGAAGCTTTAAAAATGGAAGATGTTTGTATATAGTTGCCTACCTTCTAAGTGGGGTCAACTCTTAAAGAGGAAAGAAATCACTCCTCTAGGAGAAGATTCAACCCTTTAAGCGAAGACACCATTTTGGAAGGGCTGCCTTGTCCAGGTAAGCAAACAGGAACTTGAGGAAGTCACAGACTTTTCCCTTTGTTGAAGTGGCAGAAAAAACATTAAGGGGTATCCGTAAACCTTCCATGATTTACAGTATATGAACTGTTCTGCTGGTTTTCTCATCATGGGGCACATGTATAACTGTGGCCTTGAAATAGTACTCATAGTTTTTAGCTCCCCTGTGCAAAAGTACAAGGAGCTATTGTTGTCACCCTGATGTCTATGTTGGCATTGGCATGGGCGTAGGTGTCACACAATAAAGTTTTACATCAAAGTTTTTTTATGTGATGTCAGGAGCTATCTTGTACGCAGACAGGTCTGGTTATACTTCATGAGTGATATCATTTTCACATTTGGCTAAATTGGTATGGTCATGTTTTACACATGTTGCATTTTAATAGGGAACTTACATAATATCTATTTAAAGTAGCAACAGTATATTTTTGTTGTGGTTTCAGTAGGCTGTATGGAGCCTGTTGTTTAGAAATCTTACACGAGTTTCACACCACCTTTATATACACATAAAATGTGTTCACTTAATTATTTACTTAATTTTAGAAAGGTATAATGACTGTGGTATTCTTAATTTTGTATTCTCAGTTGTAGTACACTCTGGACTAGTGATGTAAATTTTTTTTGTACTGTCATTAAATGGCTTTGGGAACATATTTAATTGTGGTGTAGTATACTTCTGTTGCTTAATGGCTATCTACAAGTCCTGTACTTTCATGCCAGTCTCACCGGGCCACATGGCACAATCGGTAGGGCACCTGACTCATAAGTCAGAGGTCCTGGGTTCGAAACATGGTCTGGCCACATTCTTTCGTTTCTCCTTCCGCTGATTCAAGAAGGGCAGTTGTCAGTTACTGGGGAAAGTATGTGCACTTAGTATTGGTTAACCGCTTAGGTGGTCTAACCCTGCCCAGGAATAGTGTGGTTAGGTTAACTGACCGTCCCGACATGACCATAGCTGTTTACCGTGGACGTTAAGCATCAAATCAATCAATCAATTCATGCCAGTCTCTGCTGTTTGTTCTGTTGGCACGAGTCATATCTTTCTTATTAATTGAACATTCCAAGAGAGCACTGTTTTTAAAAAACTGCAGGGGTTACCGTAATGTGTGTATATATTGGGACACCTAAAAATAATGAATTTTCCATTTGGGACAAATGGAAAATTTATTATTTTAGGTGTCCCAATACTTAAGCACATTAGGGTAAATAGCACTTTTTTTTTAAGTTTCAATAAATTCTAAGGGTTCAGTAACACTCCAATTTTCAAACCCTTTGGTTATCATATATTTCATCGTAAAAGGCAGTTGTCAGCATATTAGGGTAAATAGCACTTTTTTTTTTAGTTTCAATAAATTCTAAGGGTTCAGTAACACTCCAATTTTCAAACCCTTTGGTTATCATATATTTCATCGTAAAAGGCAGTTGTCAGCACATTAGGGTAAATAGCACTTTTTTTTAAGTTTCAATAAATTCTAAGGGTTCAGTACCACTCTGATTTTCAAAACCTTTGGTTATCATATATTTCATCTTAAAAGGCAGTTGTCAGCTTTCTACCAGAGGCTTCTGCAGATACAAGTCACAACTGATGTTAATTACTGCTGTTGGAAGTTTGATTGATTGATTTGTTGTTTAATGTCCGCGGTAAACAGCTATGGTCATGTTGGGACGGTAGCTTTGATAGTATACCAGGTGTGTTTCAGGCATCCTCAACTATAAAATTTGTAGTGATAGGTTCGCAAATTTGTTACATTTTCAAGTAAATCACGACCACATGTTTTTGCGGGCACCACATTAATTTAGTTTTTTTTTCATAATCCTCTCTTAATTTTTACCATGCCTTCCTTGTTTCAAAATGGCCATCAAATGAGTGTTTCAATATCAGTTGATGTCTACCCGACTTTAGTATTTATGTTAACTTACCCTTTAAGCGCCAAATATTAAAATTGTTGAATTGGCAAACAGTGTTGATCCAGATAAGGTGGCTCATAATGAGCCACCTCATCTGAATCTACACTGTTTGCCCTCTAGTGTTCGAATTCTCAATATATTGCTTAGACAGAACATTTTTTGAAATTCTGCAGACGTAAATTTTGTCTTCTGCTTTTGTGCGCATTATGGGTTAAAATATCAATGAAGCAAACTGTTTGCATTAATGATGCATACCTCTATACTATCTATTGCTATTTTCTAAAGTTATCGCTTGCTGGGAAGTACTTAAAAACTATGATTTTTTTTATTCTTTATTTATAAAATGTTATTAGTTAAGTAAAAAATTTTCAGATGTTGACATTTCTTACTTAATTTTTGCATGAAATGAGTGTCTATTCTAGGATGTGCGATTGTGGCGTTCACGCTTATTTTTCTCATATCAGGCATTAATTCAGACCCAATGCCTGACAGTCCCGCGTAAAAAATAAACAATGAAAACGTCCCAAAACCAAGAATTTACTCTTGCCTCGCAGAAAATACCGCTGTTTTGAATAAAACGGCATCATTGCCGAAGTTGTTTTCGCCATATTATGTCCATTAGAGTAACTTCCCTTGACTTCACGGGTTTGATGAAATACAGGAACGAATTTCATTAGAGAGTGGGTAAAATGCATACCCGCGGTGGAAATTTATAAATCGCTGAAAAACTATGTATCAGCAAAATAATTGCTGTAAACCCGTTGAAATACTTGGATATAAGACTAAAACCTCCAAATCAACTCAGAAAATATGTAACTGGAATGTAATAGGGATTTAGAACAGAAAAATTGATCTCAGACTGGGTAAAACAGGGCAGTTAATATTACTGTATAGTCTTGGACAGGAATAAATGTGCAAATGTCTGTTATATGAGCTCATTGTTTTCTGTCTGTTCGAAAATTGTCCCCCCACCCCCCCCCCCTAATTTTTGAAAATCCCCCTTATTATACGCCCGTTTTGGAAAAACGGACGTATTATGGCATGGCGCTGTCCGTCCGTCTGTCTGTCTGTCCGTCCGTCCGTCAACATTCTTGTGCACACCATATCTCAGAAACCGTTTGAGATATCTTCATGAAATTTTGTTGGCATATATATTAGGATGGGGCAAAGTGTCGCGTATAGTAGTGGTTGCTCCCCCTTTCTTAGTTTCAAAGTTATGCCCCTTTGATTATTTTTTACCCTACTAGTCTTGTGCGCGCCATAACTGGATGACCGTTTGGGATATCTTGATGAAACTTCATAGCAATGTGTATGAGGGTGTGATGATGTGTCCCGTATAACAATGGTTGCTCTCCCCTTCTTCATTTTGGAGTTGCATCCCTTTGATTAGATTTTTAGGGTATTTTTGTTTAAACTAATCTTGTGCATTCAATAACTAAGTAACCATTTGGTGTATCTTGATGAAACTTTATAGCAATGTGCATGATCACAAGACGGTGTGTCACATATAAGAATGGTTGTTCCCCCTTACTCAATTTTGGAGTAACCTCCCTTTGATTAGTTTTTTAGGCTAACCCATTCCCCCATAACTCCTCAGCCCTTTGAAATATTTCAAAGAAACTTTGTAGGAATGTGTATAATAATGGGGTAATGTATCATGCGCATGAACCACAACTCTGGCTTACTTCCTGAATTATCTGCCCTTGCATCAATTTCCGTTTTACTCTGTATCTCCTTAACCGTTGGAAATATTTTAACAAAACTTTATGATGATGTGTATATTGTCAAGGGAAAGTATTGCGACTAAGAGTTTATGAATTATCTCCCTTGTTTGACTTTGGCGGCTCACAACTTCTGTCTGAGCTGCTTCACCCTGGAACTTGATTTTTGGTATACTACTAGACTAGTTTAAATAGCGCTCGACTATCAACTATAACTATACTAAGAACTAAGACTATCGGGTGGCGGATTCACACCGAATGTATGTTGATCTCTAATGACATATGTAGCGTATGGTTTAATCAGTTTCACTTCATTTATGTGCCTTGTGTGGAGACAAATTTGTAAAAACCCGAAGAATTCATTGAATAATAATCAAATTTATGAACTAATTCTTTAATACCAAACGATGATGAAAACTAAATCCGCCCATTCTGATAGTCAGTTACTCAGGCGCATCAAAAGCGTGCGCATTACACTTTCACCCTTGTGAATAGATATTCTACGAAACTCTTAAAATAATAGTACGTATATACCGGTATATTACAACATACAAAGTAAACTAGGATTGACAAGAAATCGAATTGCTTATTTGATAATAATTATCTTCAACAGTTCTGACGTTTGATTAACGTAAAAGGTAAAGGTTCCCATAGCCTATTAGCCGTAGGGGCATTGGGGGTTAGAGGCCTACTCTATCGTAGGCACAGCAAATGAAAGGCAGAGCCCAGTCCCCTCCTTTCGCTGCCTTATCATTCTCTAATTCGAAGCAGGTACCCATTTACTGCTGGGTTGTCAGAGAGTGTCTTTCAGTCGTCGCATAGCGAAACCAGGGCGCGATCTCACGACCTTGCGGCGACTTTCTGAACCATAAAAAACACTCGACCACGAAGCCCACGGACAGACAAGAGTCTAACGAAGGAGTCATTTGTAGGCATAAGAGAAATGACATATGAGGAAATATGTGCAAAATGTGTAAAACAAAAGCTGGGCTTGTAAATAAGCTGTGTATAGTTAGATCATTTGGAAGCAAGGAATACACAAGAGAAATGAAAAGAGCAGACTCGATCTAAATGAATCTGTTCATTACCAGTAATGAAATTTGCACACCGGTCACTCTCCGCAGCACCGGCTTAAGCAGAACTCTATTTTCAACATGTTTCGAAACGAATTCAATGATCCCAAAGGACCAGAAAATATAAGCTTCCAATATGATGATGTACGGGGAGACGTTTTACGGCCGCCACACGACACAACACCAGCTGCAGTGAATATGAACGACTTCTGTACAGTTAGATATGGACGGAAATTCGGCGGCGGGTATGGTAAAGTACAGCTTAGCAACCCTGGGAACGTCGTTACGAGAATTGAAACAACAACATAAGCAGTTACATCCTTTGGAAGTAAGGGATACACCAAAGAAATGAAAATAACAGACTCGGTATGTCCACAGTATGTCCACAATCATAACATTGTCCTTGACAATGACAACGTGTAAAAGGCTGAGAAGGTAACACAAAAGGCAAACAGTCGAAGGACGTTTTATTAAAAAAAGTTGATAAGGTGATCTACCCCTTTACCCAGAATTTGTCGGAGTCGGTATATGTGAGTCGGGCGGGTCAGTATAAATGCAAACTAAAAACTATTAAGTATACTTTCATGAGTCACAGTTTATCCTTCACAACTCATAGTTGGTAATTGTACCATACAAAGTGGAAAGTATAAAAGTCTTCATAGTCCTGCTTGTGGTAAAACTTCTGAACACAAATCATTATGAAAAACGCATCAACAATAACGTTTGGTGATAAAGTGATGGTTGATTTGCAAATACTGAGTAAAGTCTGGAGAGCTTGTTTTTGTAAAATGACAAATTGCTCCAGAAAGTATAATTTCCTTGTCTGGTTCCCCATCAAGTGATTTAATATAAACAAAAGCGGGATAATGACCGGGTCTTTTAAATTTGCTGATCACGATCAGTAAGGTGGTGATTTGTAGTAAATACAAAAATCTGCATAAAACCATAAAAACTAACGTACCTCCCTGAAAGTTTGCTGACTTCTTACTTTTGTTGTTTTCTACAGTTTAGAATACAGAATAGAGGGACATGCTGTTAAAAAAGAGTTTTATATGGAAAAAATCAAAGGGTAATTTTGTGCACAGAAATCTAGAAAATTAACTTCATTCTTGAAAATAGACTTAGCTCTGGAGTTTTTTTAATGCATTAGAAAGAGCGTCCTAGCAATTATTTGTTCCTAGTCTTTCTCAAATTTGTAAGGTACACCAGATGAAAACAGTCACTTTTTCTCAAATGGCTGACCATGCATGGTGCATGTACACTGCATGCATTAATTAAAGACAGGTAGAGCAGTTATACCTTTATCATATTCACAGTATACCATAAAATTCTATATATTGGGGCAGTTAGGTCTGAGCAAATAATGCAAACCCAGATCAGACAGGAACAATCTGATCAGGGTCTACACTATTTGCCATCCCATTTGCATTTTTTGGGCACATTACTGCAATGTAAAACCAAACTGTTCCAATTTTAGGACATTTATGGTAATTATTTTTAGTGTCCCAAACTTTAGAATTTTTACCACCGTGACACAGGTGTATATATGAAATTGTTCAACATTGAAAATGGACTCTACTGTGTATTTTGGCAAATATTTGGAGACAGGAAAGACAATTTTTTATCTGCCCAGCCTGAAAATGTGTGAAAAAAGTGGAAAAGATAATTGCTAGGTCGCTCTCTATAATGTAGTAAAGAACCTTCAGACCCTATTACATTTTTAATAACAATGGTTATTTTTCAGATTTTTGCGCACAAAATTACCCTTTGAAATTTTCTTATATAAACTCTTTTTTTAACTTCAACATTTCCTGTATTTTTGGTACTGAATCGTGGGAAACAACATAAAGAAGGCATCTGCTAATTTTGAGGAACATCTGTTTAAATTTCAGCAATTCATGCAGATTTTTTACTTCGCCCTAAATCAGTGATTATCACCACCTTAACTATCACAACATTGACGCGATTCCCCACTATAAACCATTTTACGAAAGAGCAATGAGGCCTCTCAAACGTTAGTTGAGAATTGAGAAACTTCTCTGCAAAGTACGTTACATACATGTACATATGTGTAATGCCAGTTATGAGCTATGAATTATAAAACCCAGTCGTGTTTTAAGTTCTGAATATCAAGTATATTTTCATATGTTAGAGATCATATTTCACTCTTAGGTGGGTGCTTTCCCAGTAGATGAACTCATGCATAATTTTATTGCGAAATATGTCTTGAATCGTTTCGCTACTGTTTAACTCATGTAAATAATCGTGATTGGACAGCTTTCAACAAACAAAACTCCTCGAGTTTCTTTTAAAAAGTTGAAAACTTATCTGAATAATTTTACATGCAGTTGGCCTTTCCTCGAAAATATATATCGTACTTTGTTATATGGTAATTATATAAGGAAGATCCCATTTACTGCCTCCCATTTTTCAACCAGCATCCAGTAGAAAAAGACATGATGTCATCAAACGAAAATGTTGGCATCAACCCGTTAATGTGCATCTGCTTGTTTTCAGACATTTAAACCACTACGAGGACTATAGACTTTGAATTCTACAATGTAGATCTAATTCCAGTGGCGAATGCATATAAGCACGAATCAGTGTGAAAAGCGGTTCACATCTGGCGATAAATTCGGGTTACTGTGCATATTAAATCATTTAATTATCAGTACTTCGGGAAAAATCTATCCTCAAATTACAATACCTTTTCTGGTTCCCGGTCTAGTAATGGACCCTCCGTCTGTACATTGTATTTTTACCGCTTCATGGGGCCCTGTCTGTGCATTGTATTTTACCGCTTCATCCAAGTTATGATAGAATGACCTTAATCTTCTTTCAACTCTTTTTACGTGAAACTCAATGA
Organism: Ctena decussata; assembly: GCA_963989385.1. NCBI lineage: Eukaryota > Metazoa > Mollusca > Bivalvia > Lucinida > Lucinidae > Ctena > Ctena decussata. The sequence goes on from OZ022499.1 coordinate 106,307,274, forward strand.
TGTTATATGTGTTAAAAGCTTGCTAATCAGTTCATTTACAATTATGACAATGCTGTTGTTCAAGTTTCTAATTATACCTGACGCGAAATATTATGATTTTATACCAATGATAATGAAACGGGACCTTTATCAAAGTGTGAACTGTAAAGTAGGGTGTGAAATGTGAACAGGAACGTATGCAATATGTTTGTGAGTTCACATCTCATATTGTATACTTCATATTTCACAGCTCATCATTTAGGCTTCATTCCAGACAGCTCAGATCTGATACTTTGTTTCATAAAATATAATTTTTGTGGTTTGAATGTAATGAATTTGACACAAATTGCTTTCCCTATATTGTTCAGATATACCATGGTAGATGGCGCCAGTGTGCAGAGATTTTTGCAAAACTGAGGGATGTATTTTGGCTGGGCTAGTCATTCAGCGGAAAGCCGCGACGGAATCAGCACACTGTTTTTCTATAAAATTGAAGGGGTTGTTTTGAGTGAGTTTTTGTAAAACGTTTTGTAAAACATCAAATCGCTCTAGATCTACAACATATAATTTTCGTTTTCTGGTTCCCGTCGAGCTACGGGTTAATGATTGGGGGTCCACGCTTTTACATTGTAATTTTACCACTTTTTTAAGTTTACAACAGTATATCATTTTAGTTGCCAACTTAAATGACCCACATCAGTCCTCAAACCGTTAAAGTGAACTCAGGGATGTTTTATTACTTTAAAAATGGCTAATTATGGCCATTTAATGACGAGACTATTGTGAGAAGCTTGCACTATACCTCACGATAAAATAGTTCATGCTGATAGAGCAATGGGGCTTTTAAATGCAAAATGTTTAATAAAGTGCCATATGAATTTCTTCTCAGAAGTGTGAAACGTGAAGTAGCAAAAATGCGGCAAACGAAAGTGTCAAATTGATTGCCAAGAGAGAATTGTAAAGATCAGCATTCCAAGACTGCTTGCAATGTTTCTTCATTTTTATCACCACGAATTATCCACGTATGTCCCCATTTGTTGTCATATTAATCTAGAATATTTTTCCTCTTTCTTCCTGGGCGATTGTTCTGACATCTCACATTAATTGAGATATCCTTGAAGTCAGTCATCTATGGTACAGCTTCCTTTATACAAATGTGTTATGGCCTTGAGTTTTACCCTAATTATGATGTTATTACTTAAGGAATGAATTTCATTTTTCTTGTGTTTATCGAAGTATAAACTACAATGGGTCTATTAATTGACCACAAATTTGTGCTGTTTTTAATCGCTACAGTTGGAGCAGAAAATAAAAAAATACATTTATACGCAGTTTTTCTACTTACAGCAGAACAGCGTCATAACGTCGCCTACGTCCAATCAGATTGAAGAGAACCATGGTTTATTTTGACGTCATTTAACTCATGTAACGTCGCGTGAACCGATGTAGTTGTTGAAGTATAAACTGCATTACGTTCTAATGGTTTATCATAGGGCTTTCCAATAAATGCACTGAGAATGTAAATACCAGTCAACACGCTCTTGTTGGTATTCTTTCTGCCGTACTTCATTACGAACAGTGTTCACCGATAGTTTTTAGTATAGTCGGATAGTCGATAGTTTGAGCTTATTTAAACTAGTCTACTAGTATTTGATGTGTTGTTTTGATAACATTACAGTCATTAATTACAGAGTTGTTTCCCCTGTTTTGTCTGCCTGTCCATCCTTCTATAAACAATCTTGTTCATTCTGTAACTCCTTCATGACACTGAAACGGGCGTATTATGCGCCGCTTGCGAAGCCCTTGTTTTTGAGATGGAGGGGGGAAAATCCCCCCTCATTTTCAGTTTCTAGAATAGACACTGTGAAATTGCATGTCACAGTTAAGTATTGCCCACAGAGACCTAGGTGTCAGTGTGAGAAATACCACAGTATTTGTTGTTCATCTAGTCTTATTTAGTAGAATAAGGACTGTATGTACACAGCTTCAGGTACAGTGGTTTTGATAATAATTGGAGATGATTTTAGTTTATTCTCTATGAAAACTGGTAACTGCATTTATTTGACTGTAATACAGTGTAACTTGTATTTCCCCTCCAAAAAAAAAAAACAAATACAAGTTTAGAATCTTACAAGACAAATCTAGTTATTTGGGATTGTTTTGGAAGTGATAAACACTTAGTATAGCAAAAATTAATGACCAAGTTACATATTAAGGGGAAAATGCCCTTTTTACAAACAACTTAGAACCACTTTGCAGAACCCATTGCAATCATAAAATGTTTTCGTGATGATAAATTGCCAAATTATCATTGGAAGCCCACCTTACCTGGGGCCTCAGCACAACACAGGATCTTGTTTGTTCTGTTCATGTGACCAACAGTGTTAATGCAACATAGTATATCTGGTGAATAAATTATAGAATTGTTGATGATGAATTTCTTTTTTATATTAAACCATTTCTTTGACTGTACCAACTTTGATAAATGTATTACTTTGGTAAATGGATACATTTTCAAGGGAAGCAAATATGCCATTTTTATTATTACCTCCTTTCTCTATGGGAGTCAATTCTTAAAGAATTTGCTCCACTGGAACCAAATTCTTTCCTTTAAGAATTAACTCCTTTTTGAAAAGTTTTTGTTCTCAGAGAAACAACAGGAAGTCACCAAAGTTTTCTCCCACGACAGCGTACCCATACACCTTTGAGTCAGGGCAGGTCTGTTAGTCCTATCAAGGGATGTTTGTAACATTTCCAGTAATCAGTTCAGGCCCGGAGGTTATAAAACTTGAGTAAATTCTCAAACTCAAAATAAAGCACACCGATTGGCTGCTTCCGAGAATGTGCTCGGAAGCAGCCAATCAGTGTGCTTTATTTTGAGTTTGAGATTATACTCAAGTTTTATAACCTCGAACCCAGGCCTTTATAAGACTGCTGTTTGAAGCAGTCTGATCTTATTCCTCCAGTTTCAGTCTAAATATAAAGAAGGCGACTTTACTTCAAACTGAAGTTCATCCGTTTAGTATTTTCAAGTTTAGAGTAACATTATATGACCTTGCCACAGATAAGTTGCCTCAATCTGCAGTACTTGTTGCAGGTGCCAACAGCTTGGGATCTTCAGGATTTTTGGGAAAGAAATATTAAGTAGGTAAGCAACAACAAAATTTTAACATGCTACCTCAGATGCACAAAACCAAAGTCCATTTTGTTGCTGTCATTGTTTTCAGTCACTATTGTTATTATTAGTTTTAAGTTTTTTTTGTTGTTTTTTTTAATTACATATAAGTAAATATTATTGTAAGTTCAAATAATAATTATTCTTAGAAATAATCATTATTTGAACTTACAATAATATTTAGATAAGTAATTAATGATGCATAACTGTTTTAAGTTTCATGAAATTCTGTTCACTGGTTATTTAGTTATGACTCAATAAATTCTGCTGATTTGGAAGAGATTTAGGGCAATAACTCATATTTTAATAAAGTGATTCCAACAAAAGTTGACATGCTACATGTTGTGGTAATACATATTTAATTTACTCAGCATAGATGAAAATGCACCATTCTCATAATGTCATATGTTGTTTTCAAAATCAATGCTCAGACTATAACTACATCATCTATTGACCATTTTGAACTATAATACTCCACAGGGTATAATCGATTCCGCCAATTTTCGCTTCCTGCAGAGACTGTTCGTCATATTTGGCTTCCGCCGAGACTGTCCGCGAACTCTTGCTTCCTGCCGAGACTTCTATACATGATAAATGACTTCCTGCAGAGACTGTCCGCGTGATTCTGCTTCCTGCCGAGGCTCTCGGCAGGAAGAAGAATTACGCGGACAGTCTCGGCAGGAAGCCATTTTTCGAGGACAGTAGTCTCTGCAGGAAGCAAGAGTTCGCGGGCAGTCTTGATGGAAGCCAAATATGACGGACAGTCTCTGCAGGAAGCGAAAATTGGCGGAATCGATTATACCCTGTGTACTCTGCCTTTGGTAACAGTTTGGCAAAGAATACGTAACATAGGCTCTGAAATCAAGAATCATGAGAAACTAATATAAATCTCCTATGGTAGTAATTCATTGCTGGTGGCTTTCAGCAAGAGAATAAATGAACCACGACACGACAAAACCAACAATGTGGTTGTGCGCCCAGCGTAGACTCAGATGAGCATGGGCATCCGCCCAGTCTGATCAGAGTCCTCGCTGTCCGCATGGCGGTAGCTTAGACCTTTAGCTACCCTTGGAGCATATATCGAAGAGTCTGATAAAACTGGGGGGCTGGCCAGGTTGATCTGAGTCTGCGATGGGTGCACAACCACTTTGTTGGTTTTCTTGTGTCTTGGCTCAAATAGTCTATCAAAATGCCAAAGTAAAACAATTCCAGAAAGCAAGAAACTGACTTAGTCGAAAGTCATTCAATCAATCAACGGACATACGAAAGGAAATAAAAGTATAAATGTTATCTTTTGCAACTCAAAAATCTGAGAGCAGTTGTAGGAATGAATTGAATTTCAGACATTTTGGGGGACAAACGTCAAGCATAATCCGACCTGAGCATGACATTATATGAAAAACGTTGCCCTAATTTGGCAAATTACATCATCCTTACATGGCCGAAGAATCGTTTAACGTCAAGAGACCTATCAAACAGCCATACTCTGGCAATCAGGTTTCTGAGAATGCATGAAAAATGGATTTATGCTTTAAATGATTTTGAGGTCTACTGTTTTTCATAAGTGTTATTGTTAACATTACAGCTGATGGCACCTACATGTGAGCAAAATCTATTTGAGCCGTGACATGAGAAAAACAACAATGTGGTTGTGCGCCCAGCGCAGACACAGATCAGCCTGGTCATCCGCCCAGTTTGACTCGACTCTTCGTTAAAGGCTCAAAGGGTAGCTAAGGGATTAAGCTACCCTTATGCTGACAGTGAAGACTCTGATCAGACTGGGCGGATGCCCAGGCTGATCTGAGTGCGCTGGGCACACAACCACTTTGTTGGTTTTGTTGTGTCGCGGCTCATTTGTTATCATCTAATCTCAACACCAGAGAACAAAGGTTTATTGAGATATCTGCTACATAATACCAAACAGACAAATCACACCACAAGTTCTAAACAAATGCGTTTTCTTCATGCTGAGTATATGTTTCATAGAATTCCATTCACTGATAACTAACTTACGGCTGAATTAGTCCATTTTAAATTCACTTAAAGGCAATAAATCATGCACCACTGATGCCATTCTAATAAAAAGTTTTATCATGTGACCTCGCTGTTATATGTTTCTGAGTATATGTTTCATAGAATTCCATTCACTGATAACTAACTTACATCTGAATTAGTCCATTTTAAATTCACTTAAAGGCAATAAATCAGGCACCACTGATGCCATTCTAATAAAAAGTTTTATCATGTGACCTCGCTGTTATTCAGTGGGTAACGTCATGTCATAAAAATTGTATGACAACACATGTAATAACTCTTTGGCGTGTACACGTAACGTCATTGACAACGTCCATGTCAACAATGCGTTTTCTTATTAAAATAATGTTTAGTTTGAAGAAGTTAAAATCCCATTTTAAAGGGTCATATGATAAACAGAATCTTACACTCTTGGTCATTTTATATGAAATTTATGAAACTCGCTGAAGGCTTGTTTCATAAATTTAATATGAAATGACCACTTGTGTAAGATCCACTATATGTGTACATCTGTGTTACGGTGATACATATTTATGTTTTATAAAATTCCTATAATCGGTTACGTAGTTATGGCTCATTTTATTGATAATAAATCAATCAAAAGGGGCCTTAACTCATGTACTACTGCCAGTCTGATGAAACTGGATGTGCATCACCGCCTTACAGTGATGTATATATTTAAGTTTCATTAAATTCAGTTCAATGATTACTTTGTTATGGCTCTGGACAGAAAGACTGAAAAATGGACGGACAGATGGATGGCTGGACAAACATGGACAAAACAATATCCCTCTGCCTTTGGCACGGAATAAAAACCAGAGGACCAATGGTCCTGTAGCTCACCTGGCACCTTCTGTCAACAGACACAATTTGTCATTTCGCTCATTTGTTACAAATTTGAAACCAGTAGCTTAAAAGGTGTGCATATTTCAATTTTAAAATCTCAGTGACCTTGAGCAAAGTTCAAAAAATGACCTTGACCTTTGATGACCTTGTCTTCATTTATTCATTTAGTTAACCATATTTTCCAATTATTATATCTAGGCTTAAAAAAAATCTGTCACATCAAATGTTTAAGCATTAGCATAACATACCAAAGTTGACCTTGCCATAAATTAGGTCAAGGTCAATGCGCCGTCATGATTTGAACAAACTATAATGGGCCCAGGTCCTCAATGCTACATACCATGCCACGAGGTCATTGTGCCTTTGGTTGTGAAGAAGTAGATTTTCGAAGGAGTTTTACCATATATGGGCATGTGGTAAACTTGAATGGTTTCTGAGAAATCCACTGCTTAAGCATTTTCCAATGCATCAAAATCGACCTTACCATAAATTAGGTCACAGTCAATGCACAGTCCTGATTTGTATAAATTAATATTGAAAATCTTGATGACGGACGGGCTGACAGAATGACCTTGACCTTTAGTGACATAATATCTTCAGCTGTTCATTTAGTTGACCATATATACCAAATATTGTACCTTAGACTTTAATAGTTTCTGAGAAATCCACTGTTTAGGCGTTTTCCCATATAAAAGCCTAAGGTACCAAAGCTGACTGTGTCATAAATTAGGTCAAGGTCACCCCACGGTCATCGTTTGTATAATCTATAATGGGCCCAAATGCCCGATGCTATATACCAAGTTTCAAGGTCATAGGCCTTTTGGTTCTGGAGAAGAAGATTTCTGAAGGGGTTTTACCATATATGGGCATGGCGGCCAACATGGTCATGTGACCGGGATACCCAGAACAAACTTTCGTTCCCCTAACCTAGGTAGGCTCCTTATGAAATTTGACTTCAATCGGCCCAGTGGTTTCAGAGAAGAAGATGTTTGAAAATCGGCCCAGTGGTTTCAGAGAAGAAGATGTTTGAAAATCTTGACGACGGACTGGCAGACAGAATGACCTTGACCTTTAGTGACATATCTTCAGCTGTTCATTTAGTTGCCCATATATACCAGATATTGTACCTTAGACTAAAATAATTTCTGAGAAATCCACTGTTTAGGCGTTTTCCCATATAAAAGCCTAAGGTACCGAAGTTGACCGTGTCATAAATTAGGTCAAGGTCACCGCACGGTCATCATTTGTACAAACTATGATGAGCTCGCATGCCCTCTGCTACATACCAAGTTTCAAGGTCATAGGCCTTTTGGTACTGGAGAAGGAGATTTCTGAAGGGGTTTTACCATATATGGGCATGGTGGCCAACATGGTCATGTGACCGGGATACCCAGAACAAACTTTCGTTCCCCTAACCTAGGTAGGCTCCTTATGAAATTTGACTTCAATCGGCCCAGTGGTTTCAGAGAAGAAGATGTTTGAAAATCTTGACGACGGACGGGCAGACAGAATGACCTTGACCTTTAGTGACATGATATCTTCAGCTGTTCATTTAGTTGACCATACACACCAAATATTGTACCTTAGACTAAAATAATTTCTGAGAAATCCACTGTTTAGGCGTTTTCCTATGTAAAAGCCTAAGGTACCGAAGTTGACCGTGTCATAAATTAGGTCAAGGTCACTGCACGGTCATCATTTGTACAAACTATGATGAGTCCGCATGCCCAATGCTACATACCAAGTTTCAAGGTCATAGGCCTTTTGGTTCTGGAGAAGAAGATTTTTTAAGGGTTTTTACCATATATGGGCGTGGCAGCCATCTTGGTCATGTGACCCAGACCCTGGGTGTCAACTTTCCTTCAGCCATCCCACTACGACTCCATATGAAATTTGGCTTCAATCGGCCAAGTGGTTTCAGAGAAGATGTTTGAAAATCTTGACGACGGATGGACCGACGGAATGACCTTGACCTTTAGTGACATAATATCTTCATTTGCTCATTTAGTTGACCATGTATACCAAGTATTGTACCTTAGACTTAAACAGTTTCTGAGAAATCCACTGTTTAAGCATTTTCATATATAAAAGCCTAACGTACCAAAGTTGACCGTGTCATAAATTAGGTCAAGGTCACCGCAAGGTCATCATTTGTATAAACTATGATGGGCCCACATGCCCGATGCTACATACCAAGTTTCAAGGTCATAGGCCTTTTGGTTCTGGAGAAGAAGATTTTTTACGGGTTTTTACCATATATGGGCATGGCGGCCATCTTGGTCATGTGACCCAGATACCCGGAACAAACTTTTGTTCCGACCTAGGTAGGCTCCATATGAAATATGGCTTCAATCGGCCCAGTGGTTTCAGAGGAGAAGATGTTTGAAAATGTTGACAACGGAAGGACGGACGGACGGACGACAGATGCCTGGCTAAACTATAAGCTCACCTATGAGCCTAAAGGCTCAGGTGAGCTAAAAATCAGAATTAGCGAATTTTGATTATCTTTTTATATCCATGTTTATTAGACCTTGACTGACAATGTTCAGGTCTAGAAATGCATGTCTTTTGCATGTGGAAATGAAGAAACAAGTTAAACTAAAGTTCCAATGGAAGTCTGCCGGAGTAGTCTAGTGCTCAGTGTTCATGTTTTGTTGCCACAAGTAAAGTACCATAAAAATTCTAAGTATTGGGACAGCTAGGTCTGGGCAAACAGTGCAGACCCAGATCAGACTGCTCCAAAAGGTCTAAACTGTTTGCATTCTAGCTGCATCATCTGGATGAATTGCTGCATTGCAAAACCAAACTGGGGCCGTATTCATAAAGCCACTTAAGTGGTTGCTTTGCGAGTTGCTAAGGCTAAATATCTATAAAGGAGATTCCCTACAACTATGGAATTTGGTCTGGAGGAACAGTCTTTGTAAGACTGTTCCTCCAGAGCAAATTTCATAGTTGTAGGGAATCTCCTTGAAAGAAATTTAGCCTTAGCAACAGCATAGCAACCACTTAAGTCATTTTATGAATACGGCCCCTGCTCCATTTTAAGACAGTTATGTTATTTTAGGTGTCCTAGTATATAGAATTTCAGAGCTCCAGATTAGTAGGGGTTTTAAGGATAATTCAAGGATAATTTTTATTATTTCTCAACAAAAACATATGTTGTGACCCCTCATAAGAACCATCTTAGTAAGACGGTTCTAATGAGGGGTCAAAACATAAGTTTTTATGGAAAAATATGAAAAATTATCCCAAATTATCCCTGTGATCTCTTCTTATCTGTAGCACTGTTCATTTGTACAGTAGTTCAGAAGAGGGATAAAAAAAAGTTCTAAAAGCATTAGAACCACCTTGGTGAGGCCATTTCTAATCGAGACCACAATACCGTAAACCATGGAACTTTCCTGAATTCTTATTTCCTCGAACCAGTATTAACCTTTTAAGCGCCAAAAAGCAGACGACAAAATTTACGTCTGCAAAAATTCAAACAAGGGCTTCGCAAGCGGCGCATAATACGCCCGTTTTAATGTCATAAAGGAATGAACAAGATTGTTTACAAAAGGACAGACAGGCAGACAAACAGGGGAAACCACACTTTAATTAATGACAGCAACATTATTTAAATATTTAACACATCAAATATTATTAGTATACCAAAAATCAGCTTCCAAGGTGAAGTGGCTCCTAAGTTGAGTAATGCGAAAGTCAAACAAGGGAGATAATTCATAAACTAAATAAACTAGATATACCATTCTTGGTTCTAATACATTCCCTTCACAATATACACATCTCCATAAAGTTGTGTTAAAATATTCTAAACGGTTAAGGAGTTATAGAGTAAACAGGAAATCTATGCATGGGCAGATAATCCAGTAAGCAAGCCAGAGTCGTGGTTCTTGCTCAGGATACATTGCCCCATTATTACACACATTCCTACAAAGTTTCATTCTAATACTTAAAAGAGTTAAAGAGATATGGAGTGAGTGGAAATTCCTAAAAATAATGATCAAAGGGAGGTTACTCCAAAAATAAGAAAGGGGGAGCAACCATTCTTATATGTGACACATCATCTTGTGATCATGCACATTGTTATAAAGTTTCATCATGATATTCCAAACAGTTACCGAGTTAATGTATGCACAACATAAGTATACACAAAAATAGTCGAAAAGAACTAATGAAAAGGGATGTAACTCACAAACGAAGAAAGGGAGAGCAACCACTGTTGTACGGGACACATCGTTGGGACTTCATACACATTGCTATGAAGTTTTATGAAGATATCCCAAACAGTTATCTAGTTATGGCGAGCACAAGACCTGCAGGGGAAAAAAAACAATCAAAGGGGCATAACTTGGAAACTAAGGAAGGGGGAGCAACCATTCTTGTATGTGATACATTCCCCCTACCTACTTCATATGCCTATGAAATTTCATGAAGATATCCCAAATGGTTGCTGAGTTATGGCACATACAAGAATGTTTACGGACAGAGGAAAGGGAGTTTACTCCAAAATTCAGAAAGGGGGAGCAACCATTCTTATATGCGACATATTATCTTGTGATCATGCACATTGCTATTAAGTTTCATCATGATATTCCAAACAGTTACTGAGTTAATGTATGCATAATATAAGTATACACAAAAATAGTCGAAAAGAACTAAGAAAAGGGATGTAACTCAGAAACGAAGAAAGGGAGAGCAACCATTGTTGTACGCGACACATCGTTGGGGCTTCATACACATTGCTATGAAGTTTCATGAAGATATCCCAAACAGTTATCTAGTTCTGGCGCGCACAAGACCTGCAGGGTAAAAAACAACCAAAGGGGCATAACTTTGAAACCAAGGAAGGGGGAGCAACCATTCTTGTACGCGACACGTTCCCCCTACCTAATACATATGCCTACAAAATTTCATGAAGAAATCCCAAATGGTTACTGAGTTATGGCGTGCACAAGAATGTTTACGGACGGACGGACGGACGGACGGACAGCGCCACGCCATAATACGACCGTTTTTTCAAAACGGGCGTATAAAAATGTTTCGTTCAATCAATGTCATATTGAGAATTCTCAAACTAGAGGGCAAACAGTGTAGATTTAGATGAGGCAGCTCATGATGAGCCGCCTCATCAGGATCTACACTGTTCGCAAATTCTGCTATTTTCGTAACTGATGCTTAAACTGTTACAGTATTTACGAAGGTTTTAAATGATTCTCATAATGATAAAGGTCATAAGCAATTCACAACAGTTTATTTTTCATAAAACTCCAGTCATGAAGTTTTGTGAAAAGTAAACTGTTGCCAACGTTTCCTGGTTTACAGTACTGTAATGTGCATAAGTACTGGGACACCTAACAATCATTAATTTTCCATTTGTACCAAATGGAAAATTAATGACTGTAGGCGTCCCAATATATGGGCACATTAGGGTATATGTTGAATAAAGAATTACAGAAGTGAGTGAGTGAGTGAACTCAGGTTTGACGTCCCACCAACAACGAGGTCATATGGAGACGGGACCTCGGTTTAAAGTCTCATCCGAAAGACCAGAGAAGAGGGGGATCGAACCTGCGACCCCTGGATTGGTAGTCTGGAGTGTTATCCACTACGCTACAGCCGCTCCAAGAAGAATTACAGAAACTATGAAGAATTTGGAATTACCATCAAATACTTCCTTTGTCTTAAACTCTGTCCTCAGTACAGGAAATGAATAGACAACAACTGCTGATATTTAAATGTAATTATTAACTCAAGTTTCAGTTTATAAACTATTTCACCAATGTCTGCAGGGGTCCAGATAACAAGGAGTAACAGGGTTGATTTACAGATAATTTCCACACTTCTCTATAATACATTAAGGGTACTTGCTAAAATTACATCTGTGAGCTGGTCAAGTTCAAACAAGTACTCACTTTTCAAGAAGAAGTGGAGAAATTGTTACCTTTTACTCCCCTTATCTGGTCCACTATAATGTCTATCAAATTTCCTACATAGACCATCCACCATTAATGGTGTTTCCCTACTTTCGGCTCACTCTTGGGATCAAATTCGAAGAATGTAGCTGTAAGAGACAAAGAAAAAAAATTTTTAATAAATGAATCATTTGAGCAACGGCATGACAAAACCAACAATGTGGTTGTGCGCCCAGCGCAGACTCAGATCAGCCTGAGCATTCGCCCAGTCCGATCAGACTCTACACTAAGCCCTCAAAGGGTAGCTAAGGGTTTAAGCTACCTTCATGCGGACAGCGAAGACTTTGATCAGACTGGGCGGATGGTCGCGGCTCATTTAACAAGAGCTTCGAAAGCAGTGCATATGCATAATACGCCCGTTTCAGTGTCATGAAGGAGTTACAGAATGAACAAGATTGTTAATAGAAGGGTGGACAGGTGGACAAACAGGGGAAACAACTATGTAACTAGAAATGTTTTTCAGAGAAAAAGCCATGTCCCCTCACCAGCCCATTTCCTATCTCCTCTAATGAATAAACAAGAGGGCCATGAGGCCCTGATCCGCTCACCTGAGCAATTGGCAAAGTGGCTTTTTCTTATGTCTGAAATTGTCAAAATATGAGTCTAGGGTCAAAAGTCAAAGACTGACCATGCCCTCTTGTACTCATAAATCTTCAAGTGCTAATAGGCATGAAGACAACCACATATACCATTTTTAGGCCAAAATCTTCAAAACTTTCCATGAAATCTTATGTTCTAGCGTTTTCACATATTTGACCATGCTGCAAAAAATGTCAAGGTGAACCCAAGGTCATCATTTGAACAGTCTTGGAAGTACTCTAGTAGTCCATGCTACTTACCAAGTTTCAAGGCCATAGGCATATTGGTTCTGGAGAAGAAAAATATTAGATGTTTATACCATAAATGGGTATGGCGGCCATGTTGGTCATGTGAATGGACCATTTGAACACATTTATGTTCCCTCTACCCCCGGAGGCTCTATATGAAATGTGACTACAATTGGATCTTTGGCTTTTGAGGAAATGTTTGATAATGTCAAAATATGAGATATCTGGGTCAAAAGTCAAAGAATGACCTTGACCTCTCGTACTCATAATTCTTCATGACCTCATTAAGATGACTGTATATACCAATATTTAGGCCAAAATCTTTAAAAATTCCCATGAAATCTTATGTTGTAGCATTTTGCCATATTTGACCTTGCCATAAAAAGGTCAAGGTCAAGCAAAGGTCATAATTTGAACAATCTTGATAATACTGGAGTACCCAATGCTACATACCAAGTTTCAAGGCCATTGGTCAACTGGTTCTGGAGAAGAAGATTTTTAAAGGTTTTTACCATATATGGTCATGGCGGCCATGTTGGTCATGTGACCCAGACCATTTGAAAAAATTTTCCTTTCCTCAACCCTTGAAGGCTCTATATGATATTTAATTACAATTCGCTCATTGGCTTTTAAAAATAAGTTTGAAATTGTCAAACTATGAGACTTCAGGGTCAAAGGTCAAAGAACGACCCTGACCTCTTGTACTTATGAATCTTGATGTACTCATTAAGATGACTGTATTTACCAATATTTAGGCCTAAATCTTCAAAACTTTCCGTGAAATCTTATTTTCTAGCATTTTCCCTTATTTGACCTTCCCGTAAAATGGTCAAGGTCAACCCAAGGTTATCATTTTGAACACTCTCGACAGAACTGGAATATCCAATGCTTCATACCAAGTTTCAAGGCTATCGGTCCACTGGTTCTGGCGAAAAAGACTTTTTAAGGTTTTTACCATATATGGGCATGGCGGCCATGTTGGTCATGTGACCTGAATGGGTTTGAACAAAATTTCATTCCCTCAACCCCTGGAGGCTCTATATGAAATTTGGTTACAATTGGCCCAGTGGCTTTGGAGAAGATTGTTTGAAAATGTCACAATATAAGAGTTCTGGGTCAAAGGTCAAAGAATGACCTTGACCTCTTCTACTCATAAATCTTCATGTACTCGACTGCTTTTACCAATTTTAGGCCTTACTCTTCAAAACTTTCTATGAAATCATATGTTCTAGCATTTTCCCATATTTGACCTTGCAGTAAAAAGATCAAGGTCAACCGAAGGTCATAATTTGAACAACCTTGATAGTACTCAAGTACCCAATGCTACATACCAAGTTTCAAGGCCATCGGTCCATTGGATGTGGAGCAGAAGATTTTTAAAGGTTTTTACCATATATGGGCATGGCCGCCATGTTGGTCATGTGACCTGGACCATATGAATAAATTTTTGTTCCCTCAGCCCCGGGAGGCTCTGTATGAAATTTGGTTTCAATTGGCCCAGTGGCTGTTGAGGAGATAGTATGAAATTGTCAAAATATGAGAATTCTGGGTCAAAGGTCAAAGAATGACTTTGACCTCTTATACTCATAAATCTTCACGTACTCATTAAAATGACTGTAGATACTGATTTTTAGCCCAAAATCTGCAACAGTTTTCAAGATATCTTACGTTCTAGCATTTTGCCAATAAAAGCACAAGGAAGCAAATTTGGCCTTGCCGTAAAAAAGGTCAAGGTCAACCCAAGGTCATAATTTGAACAATCTTGGTAGTACTTGCGTACCCAATGCTACATACCAAGTTTCAAGGCCATCGGCTTATTGATTCTGGAGAAGAAGATTTTTTTAGGTTTTTTACCATATATGGGCGTGGCGGCCATGTTGGTCATGTGACCAGGACCGTTTGAACAACTTTTCATTCCCCCTTCCTCTGGAGGCCACATATGAAATTTGGTTACAATTGGCCCAGCGGTTTCAGAGGAGAAGTTGTTTGAAATTGTTGACGGACGGACGGACGACGGACGGATGACGGACGGACGACGACGGACGACAGAGTCTGCCTATACTATAAGCTCCCCCGGAGCCTCTGGCTCAGGTGAGCTAAAAACCTGTACATGTAAAATATCTAGTCTGGAGAAAATCCAACCACTGGTTCTCAAAATATCCTACATAGATGACTATGTCCTTGAAAAATGGGTCAAGGTCAACATGTCTTAAACCTATCACAATGATATATTCATGCAAGTCTGATAAATATCTGTCAATTGGATCAAGATATAACTAATTTTAAAGAAAAAGAAAATAAGCATTTTTAAGTTAGCTTATGACCTTGAAAATGGTCAAGGTAATCAAAACATAGTAAACTCTTGAGCTTGTCCCAAAGGTATATCTATGAAAGTAAAGTGGAAATCAAGCCAAAGGCTAATGAGATATAATGAGAAATCCCATCTATTGGTTCATGAGATATTAAGGGTGGGTACAAGAAATTGCCATCTAAGTCCTCCAGTGACCTTGAAAATGAGGCCAAGGTCACCAAAATCTAATCAGCTCTTAAGCTAGTGCCAGTGATGTATCAAAGCAAGTTTGGTGATATTCCATCCAATGGTTCATGAGATATTGTGGAAATAGGAAATTGTCACCTCAGTCCTCTAGTGACCTTGAAAATCTCCCAGTGATGTATCCATACAAGAATCGTGAAATTCCATCCATTGGTTCAAGAGATATTGTGGGTACAAAAAAAATATCTTCTTAGTCCTCCAGTGACCTTGAAAATGGGGTCAAGGTCACCAAAATCTTATCAGCTCTTAAACTTGTCTCTATGATGTATCCAAGCAAGTCTGGGAGCAAATTCTTCCCTTTATGAGTTGACCCCAATTGAGATGGAAGGCAAAAATGAAAATGTCAGAGCTGCTTCCCCTTAGAATATATCCATTCAGCTCAATGATGTACTCATGAAATTATCCTGATGTCCCTATAACATTATCTTTAAACCATAATTCAGGTAATCATGGAAATGATTAGCAAGAGAAACTGGCATAATCAAAAAGATAAAAATTCTCAAAATAATTTCAATTTACTCTCAAGTCATTTAAAGGCCCCCTTGCTCTATCAGCATGAAAAATATTATCATGAGATATCACTGCATGCTTCTCACTGTAGTTTCGTAAATGACCATGATTAGCCAGCTTTAAACAAATAAAACATCCTTGAGTTTCACCTAAAACTGATAGGACTATGCAGACTTTAATATCTTATAATATCTATTAGTTTGAGGGAAAATATTTACTTCTGAGAAGAAGTTTTGCATCACCACTTTTTTTCCACTGAGTTAATGCAAAACAGTCATCACAGGGTGTAATCGATTCCGCCAATTTTCGCTTCCTGCAGAGACTGTCCGTCATATTTGGCTTCCGCCGAGACTGTCCGTGAACTCTTGCTTCCTGCAGAGACTATTGTCCTCGAAAAATGGCTTCCTGCAGAGACTGTCCGCGTGATTCTGCTTCCTGCCGAGAGTCTCGGCAGGAAGCAGAATCACGCGGACAGTCTCTGCAGGAAGCCATTTATCATGTACAGAAGTCATGGCAGGAAGCAAGAGGTCGTGGACAGTCTCGGTGGAAGCCAAATATGATGTACAGTCTCTGCAGGAAGCGAAAATTAGCGGAATCGATTATACCCTGTGATGCAAAACAGTCATATTTCTCCTGTGTAAAAGTCATGTGACTAGCAATGAAACACATGGTTATTTTGTATGATTAACAATCTTCTGTTTCAGGATCATAATACAGAGCTCTAGATAAGAGGGAGTATTTGGTGATAATTAGGAATAATTTTTGTTAATTCTGCATAAAAACATATGTCGTGACCCCTCATCTGAACCGTCTCGACGAGACGGTTCAGATGAGGGGTCACAACATATGGTTTCGTTGAGAAATAAAAAAAATTATCCTTAATTATCATCAAATACTCCCTCTTATCTAGAGCTCTGAAACACATGGTTATTTTGTATGATTAACAATCTTCTGTTTCAGGATCATAAATGTGAAAGAGAAGTTGGTCTTCTATTCCACCCGTCTTCGCAGATATAGACTTTTAAAGAGTAAAAGCCTAATTTAGGATGACTTGCCATATGATTTGTTACAAGCCAATAGCACTAGTCCATCAGAAACTATTGTTTACCTAGACCAGGGTCAGTTCAGTCCTCAATTTTGTCAGGTGTTTATGCAGACATAAGTATGTGAGTGAAAGAGACAATAAAGCAAAGCAGAGACATGCCTTTCTTATATGCATCAGAGCTCTAGATAAGAGGGGTATTTGATGATAATTGAGGGATCAATTTCTTTATTTCTCATTGAAACCACATGTTGTGACCCCTCATCTGAACCGTCTCGTCGAGACGGTTCAGATGAGGGGTCACAACATATGGTTTTATCCAAACTTAACTAAAATTATCCCTCATTATCACCAAATACTCCCTCTTATCTGGGGCTCTGTGTTTCTTAGAAATAAGTTGATTTTGTTGTGTCTATGAGAAAATGCAAAACTTCTTTTGGACAGTATATCTCAATGTACCTAGGCATCTTCTCTGACAACTAAAATTTATGAGATGCACATACAAATTCATGACATGAGCTGCAAAACAAGAACACCAACAAAGTGACTGTGTGCCCAGCACAAACTCAGATCAGCCTGGGCATCCACCAAGTCTGATCAGAGTCTTCGCAGTCCACAAGGAGGCAGCTCAGACCTTTAGCTACCCTTTAAGCAAACTGCAAAGACTCTGATCAGAGTGGACGGATGTCCAGGCTGATTCGAGTCTTCGCAGGGCACACATGCCACCTAGTTGGCTTTGTTGTGTCGCAGCTCACATTTTATATTCTTGCCATATGTGCTTTGTTGTTTACGCATGCGAACATTTTTTCTATCGTAGCTATCAAATGTGGTTATCCAAGTGAAAATGTTATCAAATTACCTGATCAGCTTTGGGGCATGGGCTCTGGGAGAATGATCAGTTCTTGGCCCCTTTACACAATGCTAATTCTTAATATCGTTGTGAATTAATACATATAGTGGTGGTTTTCAACTGATTTTCAAGAAACTTCCCAAAATTGTTGATCATTGTGCAGAGTAGCCATCATCGGACGTGGTGAGGCAGTGCTCCAGATAAGAAGGGATAACAGGTATAATTTACATATATTTATGTATATTTCTGCATAAAACATCTGAGCAGCGACACAAGAAAACCAACAAAGTGGTTGTGCGCAAAGTGCAGATTCAGATCTGCCTGGGCATCTGCCCAGTCTGATCAGACTCTTCCCTAAGCGATTAAAGGGTAGCTAAGGGTCTAAGCTACCTATATGCGGACAGTGAAGACTTTGATCAGACTGGGCAGATGCCCACGCTGATCTGAGTCCGCAGAGGCCACATAACCATTTTGTTGGTTTTCTCGTGCCGCTGCTCATATGTGTTCTGACATGTAAGACCCCTAGGCCTCTGACATGGTAGATCAACTGACACAAATCTCGTAGCCACAACATGGCTTCTTCAGTTTTCAACAATTTTGAAACTTGTAAACAAAAGTTTGATACACTCTCTGTCAGAGATAAACAGTCCTTAATTAACTCCATTAGAAAAATTCTGTGCCTTTAGTTTTTAAATATTTTCATGAAACTTTTGAAAAATTGGTCTGACAATCCTCAAGTTGCATGTGCACCCAGAGAGGACTCAGATCAGCCTCGGCATCCACCCAGTCTGATCAGAGTCTTTACTGTGTGCTTAAAAGGTAGCTCAGGGTCTAAGCCACCTCCATGTGGCATCAGGGGCCGTATTCATAAAACGACCTAAGTGGTTGCTATGCTGTTGCTAAGGCTAAATTTCTTTGAAGGAGATTCCCTACAACTATGAAATTTGCATTGGAGGAACAGTCTTAAAAAGACTGTTCCTCCAATGCAAATTTCATAGTTGTAGGGAATCTCCTTTATAGATATTTAGCCTTAGCAACCGCATAGCAACGACTTAAGTGGCTTTATGAATACGGCCCCTGAACTAGGTCTGCAGGGTTTGCAGAATGTGTTTCCTGTCTAAAATGGGTTAAATCTTTATAAGATAAATTCTACTTACTTAGTCCACCAACTTTTTCATCAATAAATGCCTTTAGCCGGTCTGGGGCCATAGCTGTAAAGTTATAAGACAGATATAAAGCTGTAGCATCAAACAAACTGTAGTCCAGAGCTCTAGATAAGAGGGAGTATTTGATGATTATTGCAGGATAGTTTTTCTTATTTCTCATTGAAAACATATGGTGTGACCCCTCATCTGAACCGTCTTGTCGAGAGCGGTCACAATGTATGTTTTTACACACAATTAATAAAAATTATCCTTAAAAGGTAAAAAAAAGGGTAAAGGTTTCCCAAAGCCTAATAGCCATAGGGGCAGTGGGGGTTAGAGACCCACTGTATCTTGGGCACAGCTGATGAAAGGCAGAGCCCATCTCTCTCCTTTCATTGCCTTAGCCTTCCCTAATTCGAAAAATGTACCCATTTACTGCTGGGTCGACAGAGAGAGTTTTCCAGTCATCGGATGGCGACGGTGAGCCGCGAACTCAAAACCTTCCAGCGACTTTCTGCACAATAACTGAGCCACTCTAACCACTCGACTACGGTTATCCTTAATTATCACCAAATACTCCTTCTTATCTAGGACTCTGACTGTACACATTCAAAAAAATGAGACACCTCAAATAATTACCGTACCTGTCCTGAAAATTGAACAGTTTTGTTTTTTAACGCAGTAATGCATTTAAAAGATACAGATGGAATGGCAAACAGTGCATGTAGACCTGGGGCCGTATTTATAAAATGACTTCTGTCGTTGTTATGCTGTTGCTAAGGCTAATTTTCTATGAAGGAGATTTCCTACAACTATGAAATTTGCTCTGGAGGAACAGTCTTTTTCAGAATGTTCCTCCAGAGCAAATTTCATAGTTGTAGGGAACTCCTTTAAAGAAATTTAGCCTTAGCAACAGCATAGCAACCACTTAAGTCGTTTTATAAATACGGCCCCTGGGCCTGTTTGTTCAAAGCATTGTTAGCCTAACGAGTTCGTTAAATGTTTTATGACTTTATAACCTGTTACATTGATATTTTTTTGTTGAAACAAGAGGCCCAAATGGGCCTGATATCGCTCACCTGGCTATTGTGCAACGGGACCATTCTGATACAAAATTGGTCCAATTCCACTGAGAATTTCTCATTTTCACATTTTGCTACTTTTAGTAACAGAGGCCAACTTGCCTGGTCTTTATATATTTACTTTTGAAACACCTCAATGCAAGAATCATTTTGCCACAAATTTCATCAAAATCCATTCAGGGGTTACTGAGATATTGCCAGTTTCATGTTTTGTGCTATTTTTAGTAACGGCAGATGGCGGCCATCTTGGATTGCTAAAATGCAAAAAATCGAAAAGCCTTCATGCAAGGACCATTTTGACACAAATTTGGTCCAGTTCCATTGAGATTTTCTGATTTTCACATTTTTCTATTTTTAGTAACAAAGGCCAATATGACTGGTCTACAGTTAGATATTATGCAAGAATCATTTTGACACAAATTTCGTCAAAATCAATTCAGCGGTTACTGAGATATTGTCATTTTCATGTTTTGTGCTATTTTTAGTAACGGCAAATGGCGGCCATCTTGGAATGCCAAAATGCAAAAAATCGAAAAAGCTTAATTAAAGGACCATTCTGACACAAAATTAATCCAACTCCATTGAGATTTACTAATTTTCACATTTTTCTATTTTTAGTAATAGAGGCAAATATGAATGGTCTACAGTTAAGATATTTTTGAAACATCTCAATGCAAGAATCATTTTGACACAAATTTCGTCAAAATCCATTCAGCGGTTACTGAGATATTGTCATTTTCATGTTTTGTGCTATTTTTAGTAACGGCAGATGGCGGCCATCTTGGAATGCCAAATTGCAATTAATCAAAACGACTTCATGCAAGGAACATTCTGACACAAAATTGGTCCAATTCCATTAAAGGGTTCTTGAGTAATTGTCATTTTTATGTTTGTGCTATTTTTAGTAACACCAGATGGCGGCCATCTTGGAATGCCGAATTGCAATTAATCGAAACGGCTTCATGCAAGGAACATTCTGACACAAAATTGGTCCAATTCCATTCAAGGGTTCTTGAGTAATCTTCATTTTTATGTTTGTGCTATTTTTAGTAACGGCCCCCATGGTGGCCATCTTGGATAGTCAACTGGCACAAAATTGAAATAATTCCATTCAAGAACCATTTCTGACCAAATTTTGTCAGAATTGGTTGCATTTTCTTTAGATATTGACATTTGAGCAAAATCGGCCTTGTAAACGCTAAGTAGGTCACTGTGACCTAATTCCGCTATAGATTTTTTTTATTTTTAAAATTTTTAATATCAAGGTCCCACTTATGTTCCATGCAAACTTTCAACCAAATATACCAAATGGTTCTGGAGAAGAAGTTGATTATGTTGTTTTTGCTATTTTTAGTAACGGCGGCCATCTTGGATTTTCAACCTGACCCAATTTTACAATTCTGAGACCCTGGAGTCAGGTCATGCTCCGTGTGAAATTTGAGAACCATGGGACCAGTAGTTTTAGAGAAGAAGTTGTTTGAAGTTGTTTAAATAGGTCATTTTTTGACATTGGCATTTGAGCAAACATACACACGTAAACAGAAAGTAGGTCACTGTGACAAAACTCCGCTACAGATTTTTTTCATTTTTACAATTTTGAATACCAAGGTTTCACTGATGTTCCATGCCAAAATTCAGACAAATATACCCAGTGGTTCTGGAGAAGAAGTTTATTTTGTTGTTTTTGCTATTTTTAGTAACGGCGGCCATCTTGGATTTTCAACCTGACCCAATTTTACAATTCTGAGACCCTGGAGTCAGATCATGCTCCATGTGAAATTTGAGACCCATGGGACCAGTAGTTTTACAGAAGAAGATGTTTGAATATTTGTTTTTAGGTGTTGACGGACACATTCCGTGACGACGCACGACGCACGCCGGACGCATTGGTATGACAATAGCTCACTATGGCCCTTCGGGCCAGGTGAGCTAAAAATGTGAGACACTTTTGCAATGCAAAAGCGTCTCATTTTTTCAACAACAAAAATCTAGAGTATTTGTGATATTAACTTTTGAAATTTTAACGAAAAATTAGCAAATGTCGTCAGGTTTGAACCACTGGGCTCTGATCAGACTTTCCTTCAGCAACAGTCTGATCTGGGTCTGCACTATTTGCTCGGGCCTATCTGTCCCAATATTTTGCATTTTTTCTGTAACAAAGAACCAAACAATCAAGTTTCACGTTCATTGTAAAACTTACACAATTTTTTACCAGAATTCCAGGGCACGCTTGCTATGCGTGCAATTCTATTTCTACATGGAAATTTCTAAATCCCGCTTCCGCAAATAGTTATTCAAAATATCAAAATACTGTTCAACAGATGTATATAGAGCATATTTGAGCAACGACACAAGAAAACCAACAAAGTGGCATGTGCACCCAGTGCAGACTCAGATCCGCCTTGGTATTTGGCCAATCTCATCAGTCTTTGCTTTGCGCTTAAAGGATAGCTAAAAATCTAAGCTAGCCTCCTGGGGACAGCCAAGACTCTGATCAGACTAGGGGGATGCCCAGGCTGATCTGAGTCTGCGCTGGGTGCACATGCTACTTTGGTGGTTTTCTCATGCGGCAGCTCATTTGTTCACCTTATTTGCACTGGTGGAGTTATCATGAAACTCTTGTAAGTGGCCAAACTGACATTTCAGTTTGGTCTCTTTCAGTTTTTTTATCTTTTACAGAGCTGGGCCCAGTTGTTCAAAACTGACATCGTTAGTTAACTTTTTGTTAAAATTTCTAATGTTAATATCTGAATATGCCAGTGTTTTTTGTTGAAATAAAAGATGTGAGAAGCTTTTGCATTGCAAAAGTTTCTCACATTTTTTTAACAAAAATGAGGGCCATGCGGTCCTGAATAGCTCACCTAAGTAATTGGCCTAGTGGCTTCTGAGGAGACGTTTGAAACAGTCAATGTTTGAAACAGTCAATATATGAGAGTCCTGGGTCGAAGGTCAAAAAATGACCTTGACCTCTTGTACTCATATATCTTCATATACTCATTAAGACAACTGTTTATACCAATTTTTAAGTCAACATTTTCAAAACTCTCCATAAAATCTAAAGTTCTAGCATTTTCCCATATTTGACCATGTCATAAAAAAGGTCAAGGTCAACCCAAGGTCATCATTTGAACAATGTCGGCAGTACTCAAGTACCCAATGCTACATACCAAGTTTTAAGGCCATCGGTTAACTGGTTCTGGAGAAGATTTTTAGAGGTTTATACCACATATGGGCATGGCAGCCATGATGGTCATGTGTCTTAGACTGTTTGAACAAATTTTTGTTCCCTCAGCCCCTAAAGGTTCTATATGAAATTTGGTTACAATTTGCCTACTGGCTTTGAGGGAGATATTTCAAATTTTCCAAAATATTAGCATCCAGGGTTGAAGGTCAAAGAATGACCTTGACCTCTTGTACTCATAAATCTTCATGTACTCATTAACATGACTGTTTATACCAGTTCTTAGGCCAAAATCTTCAAAACTTTCCATGAAATCTTATGTTCTAGCATTTTCCAATATTTGACCTTGCCGTAAAAAAGGTCAAGGTCAAACAAATGTCGTCATTTGAATAATGTTGATAGCACTTGAGTACCCAATGCTACATACCAAGTTCAAGGCCATTGGTCAACTGGCTCTGGAGAAGAAATTTTTCGAAGGTTTATACCAGATATGGGCGTGGTGGCCATGTTCTTCATGTGACCTAGACCGTTTGAACAAATTTTTGTTCCCTCAACCCCTGGAGGCTGTATATGAAATTTGGTTACAAGTGACTTTTAAGATGTTTGACATTTTCGAAATATGAGAGACAGGGTCAGGGGTCAAAGAATGACCTTGATCTCTTGTACTAATAAACTTCATGTACTCATTAAAATGACTGTATATACCAAGTTTTAGGCCAAAATCTTCAACATTTATGATAAAATCTTGTGTTCTTGAATTTTCTATTATTAAAGCACCAGAAAGCAATTTTTTGACCTTAGCGTAAAAAAGGTCAAGGTCAACAAAAGGTCATAATTTGAAAAATCTTGGTAGTACTCGCATATTCCATGCTACATACCAAGTTTCAAGGCCATCGGCTTATTGGTTCTGAAGAAGAAGATTTTTATGTTTTTATCATATATGGGCATGGCAGCCATGTTGGTCATGTGACCAAAAATGTTTGAACAATTTTTCGTTCCCATAAGCCCTAGAGGCTTCACATGAAATTTGGTTACAATCCGCCCAGCTGTTTCAGAGAAGAAGTAGTTTAAAATTGTGGACGGATGGACGACAACGGACGATGGAGCCTTCCCATCCTATAAGCTCCCCTGGAGCCGCTGGCTAAGGTGAGCTAAAAATATCAGTGTATTTGGCAAATAAAAGCACCGCAGGCACTGCATGATACCCCACCAATGCTGGACATTGAAACTTATTTTTTGAAATATATTCTAGCTAAATAACCATAGAACTGAGATAGACAGAGATATGATGTCCTTACTGCAAATAGATATTAATATAAACCACTCATACATAGCAGTCTTTTGAGATTTCTAACAATGTGGGGCACTGAGACCAGTGTAGATTTAAATCAGGCAGTAAAGTATTTCTTTGAGCTGCGAAAATCCGTTTCTTATTCTATGGTGTTAAACATATCTGTGAAGTTTCATTCAAATACATGTATTCCATATAGTAGATGAACTATCAAAGGTTAATAACTCATGAACTGGAATGGTCAGAGTGACCGTCCTTATTCACAATACGTAAGATTTGATGTTAAACATATCTGTGAAGTATCATTTAGATATTCCATAGAGAAAACGAACACCAGGTCATAAACCGTTATTCGGATCTATCAAGGGCAAGTACGTGGGGTGATCATTAAGTAATGGAAACACCTTCATATACTTGATTTTATATAGAAATAAGTATCCTTCATGTAACACCAAAGAGTGTCTTTTGAGCTTTCAAATCCATGTTTGAGTTAGAAATTTTAACGTGTTACCATAGCAACATATGACGTCACGTTCATACCAGGTACCACGTGTGAATTTTTTTGACGTCATTTTGATAAGGAGGTGTTTTCATTTTATGCTCATTATGTACGATATGTAAAGAGATATTCAAAATTTAGGAACACCTGCCGTTATAGTTAGGTTTTGGCTTTAGAAACACACATAATGATCGTTCATGAAAATGTTCTGAAATCTAGCATGAATTAAAGCTAAAGCAGGGGTTGAAATAATTGATCTTTATGGAATTTGACATTTTATTCCATAATTTTCAGAATTATGCTTAAGTTAATTAATTGGTTATCAAGTACAGGATAATTTTGGTTCTTTCTGCTATACAATTCTCACAGGACTCTGCTTGTTAAAGTGCAATGACATCACAATTCTGGTCCCTGTGGTTTAGAATCGACGAAAACCGTTAAATTTTGCTTGATCAAAAGTCTTTTACGGTCACTATTTCTGCCAAGTTTGAGTGCAAGGCGTGAATGACAATATTTTTCTTTTAGCATCTGAGACTTGCATCAAGCTATCACACCATCACAAATATTTATCTATTCTTTGTTACTTATCAGCAGGAAATACACATGGAAACATGCAAAAATTTAGCGACTAAACCCTTAGACGTTTAAGGCATTGTTGCCATGGCAACGATATTCCTAAAACCTACTTTAGAACTTAATTATATGTCATATGCTTGCTTCTTAGGTTTTATGTATCTGGAGTACTGTTTATATACATAACTAATGAAATAAATACTAGTTTCCATTATTTAATGATCAGCTCTTAAGTTTGTCCCAATGATATATCCATGCAAGTTTGGTGAAATTCCATCCATTGGTTCTCGAGATATCGCGCATACAAGAAACTGTCACGCCGACGGGATCTGCACTGAAAACAATATGTCCCCCCACCAAACAATATGTCCCCCTCACCTTTGGTGGGGGACATAATAATTAGATGGACCTGGCCCTTGTAGTTTCTGACAAAAAGATTTTTAAGAGATTTACCCTATATGAGCCTATGTAAAACATGTGACCCCTGGGGCGGGGCCATTTTTGACCCCAGGGGTATAATTTGAGATGAAGCTACATACCAAATTAGACAGACCTGGCCCTTGTAGTTTCTGACAAGAAGATTTTTTAAGATTTATCCTATATGTGCCTATGTAAAACATGTCACCCCTGGCGTGGGGCCATTTTTGACCCCAGGGCATAATTTGAACAATCTTGGTAGAGGTCCACTAGATGAAGCCACATACCAAATTGGACAGATCTGGCCCTTGTAGTTTTTGACAAGAAGATTTTTTAAGATTTATCCTATTATGAGCCTATGTAAAACATGTGACCCCTGGGGTGGGGCCATTTTTGACCCCAGGGGCATAATTTGAACACTCTTGGTAGAGGTCCACTAGAAGCTACATACCAAATTAGACAGACCTGGCCCTTGTAGTTGCTGACAAGAAGATTTCTAAAGATTTTCTTCAAAATTTACCTATTTGTTGCCATGGAAACCAGAATTCTGCTTGGACTCCAAATCTTTGAAGAACTTTCAGTCAGAGCCACCAAAGGATCATTAATGTGAAGTTTGGGCCAAATCGGCCCTGTGGTTTAGTAGAAGATGTTAAATGTTAACAGACAACGGACGCCGGATGCTTGCCTATAGGAATAGTTCACTTGAGCACTATATGCTCAGGTGAGCTAAAAATCCTTAATGTGTACATGTTCCCATTCACTTTAAAAGATTTCAAGAAAAGCTTACCTCTCTTCTGGATTTGATAATTGATACATAATGTAAACAACATTGCTCCACAAAAATATCGCACTAGCCTTCCTTTCGTCCAATAGAAACGGTATGGAAACTGTCTTAACTTCCCGGTGATAGAGTATGGATATTCATATGGTGGCGGGCCCTGCAAGAAATTAGGGGAGAGTCTGTTAACTTTGGACAGCGGGTAAATTCTGACAGTGACATTTTTTCCTTTATACGTCAGTTGTCTGGAACTAAAACATAACAATAACTGGCCAAACAGTGAAAACCCTGATGAGACGGATCATTATGAGCCGTCTCATCTGAAATTTCACTGTTTGCAATGGCATGTCCGAATTTACCCGCCTGTCCGAAGTTACCCGCCTCTCTCCTAAGGTAAATATATCATCAGATGCAGACTGCTAGACTGTCAAAATCGTTTAGTTTTGAAAAACTTTGCAACTTTTTTCTTTCTGCATAAAAACTAATGTACATACATAGCCTCTTACAAAACAATGGCCAAAATCCAGGGCTCAGCCTAGAGGGCGATTTGGAAGAAAAAGTCTCCCTAAGCTGGCTGACTTCTCCCTATTTAGAGCTGAGGGAAGTGAAAATGTATAGAACATATAGGGAATCCAAAATTTGGACCAGAACTTCTCCATAACAAGAGGTCCATCATGGACCTAAATCGCTCACCTGAGTTATGATGAAATAACATGGAAGATCATCAATTTGATGATGGTTCAATTGGAGCAGTTTTGCACTTTCTAATCTATATTCTGACAAAGTTTCATGAAGATTGGATCAAAACTGTGCCCTCTAGAGTGTACACAATGTTTTTCAAAGATCTGACCTGACGATCTAGTTTTTGATCAAACATTATTCAGTTTCAAACTTGGCCTACATTTCATGAAGATAAACATTCTGACGAAGTTTCACGAAGATTCAATGCAAAATAAAGCCACGATTGTGTACACAAGGTTTTTCTATGATTTGACCAAGTGACCTAGTTTTTGACCTGACAAAACCCAGTTTCAAACTTGGCCTAGATTTCAATAAGATAATCATTCTGACAAAGTTTCATGAAGATTGAACCAAAATTGTGCCCTCTAGAGCATCCACAATGTTTTTCTAAGGTCTGACCTAGTAACCTAGTTTTCTGATCCAACATGACCCAGTTGTACCCTTCATCTAGATTTGTTGGAGATAAACATTTTGACAAATTTCATGAAGATTGGACAAAACTGTGCCCTCTAGAGCGTTCACATGGTTTTTCTAAGATCTGACCTAGTGACCTAGTTTTTGAACTGACATGGCCCAGTTTCAAATTTGGTCTAGATTTTATAAAGATAAGCATTCTGACAAAGTTCAATGAAGATTGGATAATAACTGTGCCCTCTAGAGTGTACACAAGGTTTTTCTAAGATTTGACCTAGTGACCTAGTTTTGACCCAACATGACTCAGTTTCAATCTTGGCCTAGATTGTATAAGGATAAACATTCTGACACAGTTTCATGAAGATTGGATCATAACTGTGCCCTCTAGAGTGTACACAAGGTTTTTCTAAGATTTGACCTAGTGACCTAGTTTTTGACCTCTCATGACCCAGTTTCAAAGTTGGTCTGGATTTTATAAAGATAAGCATTCTGACAAAGTTCAATGAAGATTGGATCATAACTGTGCCCTCTAGAGTGAACACCAGTTTTTTTTTCTAAGATTTGACCTAGTGACCTAGTTTTTGACCCCGCATGACTCAGATTCAAACTTGGCCTAGATTATGGAAGGATAAACATTCTGACAAAGTTTATTGAAGATTGGATCATAACTGTGCCCTCTAGAGTGTACACAAGGTTTTTCTAAGATTTGACCTAGTGACCTAGTTTTTGACCTCACATGACCCAGTTTCAAAGTTGGTCTAGATTTCATTAAGATAAAGATTCTGACAAAGTTTCATGATGACTGGATCAAAACTGTGCCCTCTGTGTCATTCTAAGATTTATTTCTATTTTTAGCTCTGGCGGCCATTTGTTCTGCGGAGTGGAACTGTTTTAGCAATTTTGGTTAAGGGCCTTGAGTCAAACATTTCTGTGAAATTATTATGAAATCGAGCCATTAGCTTCAGAGAAGATGTCTTTTAAAGGTTTTTCTATTTTTAGACTTCTATTTTTAGCTCTGGCGGCCATTTTGTTCAGCGGAGTGAAAGGTTTTAGCAATTCTGGTTCAGGGCCATGAGTCAAATATTTCTGTGAAAGGGGGGGGGGGGGGGGGGGGGGGGCTTTCTGCATCCTACCAAAGTTTTCTCTTTTTAACTGATGGTATACTCCAATGTGTCTAGTTTATTAAACCATATGTGAATTTGGTCGGAAAGCCCTACTTACTGAGCTATGGGTCCACAGAAGTGGGTGGGGTTACAATCCAACGTGGTTTTAGCCTGTCTTGTAAAAACATTCTCGTTTGGTAGAAGAGTATAACAGACAGACAGAATTTGTTAAAATGTTTAATAGAACATCTAAAATATATTTCCATATCATTTTATTGGCTTTAATTGAACATATGTTGTCGAAAAAGACTTTCTTTGACATTCAGCATTTTTTTATATTTCTGTTCTCAATTTTTAATATTTCTTGGAATTTTTATTAAATAAACAGACCTGTTATCATCAAACTCATGTCAAGGAAGCACCTTGACCAGGACATTCGGATGATGTGACCAGAATTTCACAATGACCTTGTTTTCATGGTCGACTGAACACATAAACTTGCTTGGAAGATTGTTTTCATTCAATTTTGACCTAGAATTACGAAACTTTGGTCAAATTGCTATCTTAACTGCTATATTATGCCCTATGCCCCTGCTACTAAAGGTGGGGGAATACATATTGGCTTCAGTGTGGAACTCGTTGACATCTGCATCTGTGTATGTGTCACATATTAAGTCCTTCTGTGACCTTGGAAACAAGGTCAAGGTCATCAAAATCTGACCTTGACCTTGTTTCCAAGGTCAAAGAAGGACTTAATATGTGATATAGACACAGATGCAGACGCCAAGGAGATCTGCACTGAAGCCAATATGTATCCTCTCACCTTTAGTGGAGGGGGTATAGGGCATAATATAGCAGTTAAAATAGTAATTTGACCAAAGTTTCGTAATTCTAGGTCAAAATTGAATGAAAAACCATCTTTCAAGCAAGTTTATGTGTTCAGTCAACCATGAAAACTAGGTCGTTGTGAAATTCTGGTCACATCATCCCAATGGCCTGGTCAAGGTGCTTCCTTGACATGAGTTTGATGATAAATGGTCTGTTTATTTAAGAAATATTGAAAATTGAGTACAAAAATATCAAAAAATGCTGAATGTCAAAGGAAGTCTTTTTTGAAAACATATGTTCAATTAAAGCCAATAAAATGATATGAAAATATATTTTAGATGTTCTGTTAATCATTTTATCAAATCCTGTCTGTCTGTTGTACTCTTTTACCAAATGAGAATTTTTTCTACAAGACAGGCTAAAACCACGTTGGATTACCCCACCCACTTCTGTGGACCCATAGCTCAGTAAGTAGGGCTTTCCGACCAAAGTCACATATGGTTCAATAAACTAGACACATTGGAGTATACCATCAGTTAAAACTAGACAATCACTAAAGGTGATGAATGCCCCCGCCTGCCTTACTAGAAAAGTAATGTGTTAAAACATATTTGTGTGAAGTTACATCAAAATCTGTCAATAAATAAAGGTGCTAAAGGGATGACTGAGTTTTTCTTAAAAATAGCAACTGTGACCTTGACCTTGGAACTACAACCCTGGAAGGTTTACTTGTCCAAGATATTGTCATACTTAATATATGTGTGAAGTTATATCAAAATCAGTTAATAAATAAAGGCGCTAGATCCATGACAAAGATTTACATGTACCTATAATAGCATCTGTGACCTTGACCTTGGACCTACAATGAAACGAAAATTTGTCCCAGATATTGTCAAGTTAAATATTTGTGTCAAGTTATGCCAAAATCATTCCAGAGGGATGACAGCATATTTTCTAAAATAGCAAATATGACCTTGACCTTTACCCTGAAACTCTGGATCACGAACTTGTCCAAGATATTGTCACACTAAACATTTGAGTGAAGTTACATCAAAATTGTCAATGAATAGAGGAGTAGAGGAATGACAAAGTTTTTTTCTAAAAATAGCAACTGTGACCTTGACCTTGGACCTGCGGTGCTGAAACAGTAATTTATTCAAGATATTGTTATACTTAACATTTATGTGGTTACATCAAAATCGATCTATAAATGCAAGCGCTGGAGCAATGCCCTAGTTTTTCTGAAAATAGCAACTGTGACCTTGACCTTCATCCTACAAACCTGAAACGCAAAGTTGTTCAAGGTACTGTCATACCTAATAAAGCTGTGATGTAATACCAAAATCTGTTAATAAATGAGGCCGCTAGAGCGACGATAAAAGGTGAGATTGTATTTAAGCTATGGAAATATGGTCAAAATATGTATGTTATTCAAGGGGACATAATTCTGCAATAAAGACCTGACTGAAAGTTCTGTTTCCTTTATGCACATGTTCATTGCAAGTCTGAACTGTGTTGCAAGTTTCAAATCCCTACATCAAATACTATTGGAGGAATTGCAGAGACAAGAACAGTACTACAAAGTGTGAAATATGGTCAAAATATTTTGAAAAAGGAGAAGCATTATTAGCAACAAGAGCTGTTGCCTGACAGCATAGCTCGCCTGAATTGGTGCTTGCCCATCGCACAGTCTCTATGGTGGTGTGGACTTCTATGCATAAAACTTCAGGCAAGCATGTCCATAATGACAACACATTTATAAACAAAAGCTATCTCAGAAATTAGTGTTAAAATAAAAATAAAAATAATACTAGAAAATTGTGTCTGTAAGACACTAATGATGCCCCCGTGTAGCACCTGTCACAACATGTGAATACATCCCTATCGCACCTTTTATGCACAAACATCACTGAAAACATTACACGAAATTCATATACTACAGTGCAAAAATGGGGTCAAGATGTCTTAAATTCAAAAGGCCATAATTCTGTAAAAATTATTTTCATGTCCATCAAACACCTACATGCACATCTTCATTATGTCCACAACAAGTATACAATGTCTGAAAAATAGGCACTGAAAATTGTGGGCAGAGTTGATTACACAAAATACTTACCCTACAGTGCAAGCATTTGCCTAAATACAGTGCAGGCGTTTGCCTAAATTACTAAGTTCAAAAGGCTGTAATTCTGGCAAAATTTATTTTAGCCCAACCAAAGACCCACATGCACATATCCAATATGTCCACAATATGTATGGAAGGTTTGAAAACGATCCATTAAAAAATGCTGGAGGAGTTGATTACACAAACTCAGTAACTTACCTTCAGGTACTCATACCTTACAATGCAAAAATTTGCCTAAAAATGACTAAGTTCAGAAGGCAGTAATTCTGTCAAAATTAATTCAAGCTCCAAGGAAATCCCACATGCACATCTTCAATATGTCCACTGCATGTATGCAAGGTTTAAAAAAGATCCATTATAAACTGTGGAAGGAGTTGATTACACAAACTCAGTACTCTATAATACAAAAATTTGCCTAAAATGACTAAGTTCAAAAGGCCTTAATTCCGTTTAAATTAATTCAAACTCCAAGAAAAACCCATATGCACATCTTCAATATGTCCACAACATGTGTGCAAAGTTTGAAAAAGTTCCATTGAAAACTGTAGGAGGAGTTGATTACACAAACTCAGTACCTTATAATACAAAAATTTGCCTAAAATGACTAAGTTCAAAACCCCGTAATTCTGTCAAAATTAATTCAAGCTCCATGAAAAACCCACATGCACATCTTCAATATGTCCACAACATGTATGCAAAGTTTGAAAAAGATCCATTGAAAACTGTAGGAGGAGTTGATTACACAAACTCTATACCATAAAGTGTGACAGACAGACAGACAGACGGACAGACAGGAGCGAATCTTAATACCCCCTGACTATCGTCACGGGGGCATAAAAAAATCCACATGAAATTTCAAAGTCCAAGAACTGAAGGGGTATGGGTGCGGGATGGGGCAAAGGGGGGGGGGGGGGGGGGGGGGGGGGGGGGGCAGCTCGTATCAAAACCCTAAACCATTATCTAACATCAGTCCAAGTATAAGTATCAACTGGGTCCATAGTGGCACTGTGAAATTATGTCTTCATAGATATAAAACTTTAACCAAAATCTTTAAGGCAAAATTCTAAGGCAAAATTCTAACTTGATGACCTTGACTTAAAGGTCATCCAGTGGGCTAAGTATACATTGTTTCGTAAAAACTCAAAAAAATGTCTTACATCAGTTCAAGTGTAAACTAAATCTCTGCCAAGCATTATGAATTGTGAATTGGTAAGCAATTAGAAAGCTTTAAGAAAGACCAAAATTTCCTAAGTCCCTGACCTTGACATCAAGGTCACTGAGCGGAGTTGGGATAGTACTCTGTAAAACTTTGGACTTATATCTAACTACAGTGCAAATATCATAAGAATTCATGATATGGGTCTTTAAAAAACTTTAACCAAAACATCCGATCAATAAAAAAGACAATTTTCTAAGACCATGACCTTGACATCAAGGTCACTGAGGAGAAAAGGGGTAGTACCCTGGAAAACTTTGGACCAATATTTAACTACAGTGCAAGTATCAAAGGAAACCATCCATGGGTTACGGAGATATTGAGCTTTAAAAAACTTTAACTAAATCCAGTTAAAAAACTCCCAATTTTCTAAGTCCATGACCTTGACATCAAAGTCACTGAGTGGGGTAGGGGTGAAATCCTGTTAAACTTTGGACCAATATCTAACTACAGTGCAAGTATCAAATGAACCCATCACTGGGTTCAGGAGAGATAGGTCTTTAAAAAACTATAACCAAAACATCTAGTTAAAAAAAATCCCAATTTTCTAAGTCCATGACCTTGACATCAAGGTCACTGAGTGGAGTAGGAGTGGTATCCTGTTTAACTTTGGACCATTTTTCTAAGTACAGTGCAAGTATCAAATGAATCCATCAATGGGTTAAGGAGATATAGATCTTTAAAATAAGTTTTAACCAAAACATCCAATCCGGACGCAGACGCAGACGTGGACACTGACGCCAGGGTGACAGCAATAGCTCTTCCTGAACTTTCGTTCAGGCGAGCTTAAAACTGGAAAGGGAGCTAACTTCATAAATACCTGTGACAGGGTTACAGTTCTTGTACACTGCACTTCCTCTTATTGTCCTCTATCAATGTGTGAAGTTTCATTTAGTTCCCCCTTATACTATCAGAGATATGTTCCAGACAAGCAAAAAAACTGGAAAGGGAGCTAACTTCGTAAATACTTGTGACAGGGTCACAGTTCTTGTGCAATGAACTTCCCCTCATTGTCCTCTATCAATGTGTGAAGTTTCACTTAGTTCTCCCTAATCAAGGGGGTAATGCTTTAAGAGAATGATCCTATAGGAGCGACCCAATAACCACATTTTTTTCTAGGAGTAGGACAAGACAGAACAAAATCTTCTACAAAGATGCTTAAATTTAAAGCTTATTCAAATTTTGCTGATTATGCTGAATGATTACTACAATATATTTAGAGTCTCCAATGCACCGTTAATTCGTGATGTTTACACAAATATCATGTGTTGCGTGTCTTGATTTTGAGATATGTGGCCAGACCAGGTTTCGAACTCAGGACCTCTGACTTACGAGTCCTGGGTTCTTAACCCGGTCTGGCCACATACTTTCGTTTCTCCTTCCGCTGATTCAAGAAGGGCGGTTGTCAGCTACTGGCGAAATTATGTGCTCTTAGTACTGGTTAACCGCTTAGGAGGTCTAAGCCTGCCCAGGAATAGTGTGGTTAGGTTAACTGACCGTCCCGACATGACCATAGCTGTTTACCGAGGATGTTAAACAACAAATCAATCAAATCAAATCAGCCAAAGCATCCGCCCAGTCTGATCAGCTTCTTTGCTATTTGCACACACCGTGTGAAACCCAGAGGAATCTACATACAACAGAGAATTTAATTATTTCAGAATGAATCATAGGTTTTAGAATATCACATTTTTCAGTTGTACGAGTATCTGAACCTTAACTGTTAGCATATGCGGTAAGCACCTTGTTCTTGTGCGTGTCGCAGCTCGAATCACTGGAGAAAGTGAGCAGGGGCCCATGTATATCCCGGTGAGTGCCACTGCTTAATGAAAAACATATTCAAAAATAGTAGGTAAATGTCATACAAATTTAAAAGTTTGTGACCTTGACCTCAGCTCAGCATTATACGCATCCAGATGACGTCAACTAATATGACTCAGCTAAGGGAGTAACCCAAAGCCACCATTCAAGTATATTAGAACTACCAACAAAAATTTGGTCCAAATGCCTTAGTCCTAATTACTGACCCCTAGCCCCATCCAGGGCAGTAATCCAGGAGCTTATAGCTTCCACACTATCAATAATGCTGTCGGAATGAAATTTACCAAGGTGGGGTTTCGGATATATGAGCAATCCAAAAGGTTTCACGTAAAACTCTGACGCAGTAAAATGCCTATTATTGCATGACCCTGGTCCCATCTAGAAGCCTGATCCTGAGTTTTTTACTCTTCACACTAAAAAAGTTATGCTATATGGGTAGCATATATAAAATATAAATCTAATCAGACACGACATTACAGAGATATGAGCAACTCAAAACGTAAAGCTTAACTTTGACGTAAAAATTGATGAACGGATGCACGGAAAGACAAACGAACAAACGTACAAATAAAGAAATGGACGGAAAGACGAATGAACGAACGAAAAAATAAACGAACGGACGGAATGACAAAAACTTTATCTTCCCTGATATACTTTGTATGCCGAGGGTTTAATAATGAGCATGTACATATATGTCTACTTCATAGGGGTCCCAGCGGGCACTCAACGTAAAACTGGCATCGCATTGACGTCGATGTGACGTGATAATGACGTATCAACGTAACCACGACGTCATGTGCCTGCTGGGGTAGGAGTATTCTACCTAGGCGGGCAGCAAAGACCAGGACCTCGTATCCCAATTTTCTTATTCTTGCCTATGTAAATCTCAACATTTGTGTGCTGAAATACTGAAAACCTTCCAACGCCTATATAGCTACAGCTAACATTGAATTAAGGTGGACTGGTACACCTTCATGTTTTCCCGCTAGTGTAGTAAGTGTTTTTTTTTTTTCAAAAATAAACAACCTTTGTTACTTCTTGTTTGTTTGCCTGGATGACAAATCGCGTTTAGGGAAAGTTTGCGTGCGTGTGTGTGTGTGTGTGCGTGTGTGCGTGTATGGGGGCGAGGTAAAGTCAAACCTGCTTATGTGGTCATCTCTATTAAGGGATCACCTGTCTTACCAGCCAACTTTTCTGGGTCCCCTGAACCAAAATACAGCTCAAATGAACCTGTATTAAGGGGTCACCTGTCTTAAGCAGCCACTTTTTGTGCTTCCCTTTGGTGACCCCTTAAGACAGGTTTGACTGTAGTTGCTTAGAGAAACCATAGTTATTTCCTTGAAGGGTTGAATCCCTTTGAGGAGGAAGGCAAAGTCGCTAACCGGAAAAAATCCAATTCATCTAACAGCATTCAAGAGTAAACTATATGTTTCGAGAGAGCGCCATGGTCCAGTGGTTAGAGTGGCTCAGTTATGGTGCAGAAAGTCGCCGGAAGGTCGCGAGTTCGCGGCTTACCGTCGCCATCCGACGACTGGAAAGCTCTTTCTGTCAACCCAGCAGTAAATGGGTACCTTTTTCGAATCAGGGAAGGATAAGGCAGCGAAGGAGAGAGATGGACTCCGCCTTTCATTAGCTGTACCCAAGATACAGTGGGTCTCTAACCCCCCACTGCCCCTACGGCTATTAGGCTATAGGAAATCTTTACCTGTATGTTTCGAGAAAAATTTGCGTATTTCATTTGGCAAAACTTTTACAGAAGCACTGTTACTCATATGGCATATGTATACTACCATGTAGGGCTTCTACGTTTACAAAATATTGTAAACGTTTACACGAGCGCTAGAAACAAAACGATTCCGTTTAAACGACCATTACCGTTGAAATTTTATTCTTAGTACCGGACATCTATGAGACGCCCCCCACACCATATAATTATTATAATTATGTTACCTCAGTGTCATCCAATAATGTGCTTTTATTTTTGGGGGTCAACTCGAAGTTTACAGTACCCGACGGTATTTAAAACAAGAGGCCCAAATGGGCCTGATATCGCTCACCTGGCTTTTGTATCCGAATGGTCCCCATTCTGATACAACATTGGTCCAATTCCAGAGATTTTCTCAATTTCACATTTTGCTACTTTTAGTAACAGAGGCCAACTTGTCTGGTCTTTATATATTTACTTTTGAAACACCTCAAGGCAAGAACCATTTTGCCACAAATTTCATCAAAATCCATTCAAGGGTTACTGAGATATTGTCAGTTTCATGTTTTGTGCTATTTTTAGTAACGGCAGATGGCGGCCATCTTAGAATGCCAAAATGCAAAAAATTGAAAAGCTTTCATGCAAGGACCATTTTGACACAAAATTGGTCCAGTTCCATTGTAATTTTCTAATTTTCAAATTCTGCTATTTTAAGCCCCAGTCACACATTCACGGTTCAGGCCACGGTTCACCACGGTTTCACAAACCGTAGCACACCGTCGTGATTCGTAGTAGCACCGTAGATGCATCCGTCGTGTTCCGTAATGATCCTTGAAGAACCCGGGTGATCCGGGAGTCGCTACGGAAGTTTTAAACTGTTTAAAACTTCCATGGTGAACCGTGGTGGCTTGTGGGCGTGGCCTAAACCGTAGCGCAACCGTAACAGAATCATGCTTGTTCGTAGCGCTACCGTAGGTGTATCCGTGATTAACCCTGGCTATCCGTCGGTATTCGTGGACAACCGTGGTAATTTTTTCACTACGAAAACTCACTTTTTATTCAAGTGAAATAAGTTCCCAGACTCGAAAGTTTATGACCTTAGATTACTTTCCTTGTCAATGCAAAATACCTACTCACAATTAATTTTCAGAATAAAATTTTTATTTGTCAACCGAATTTCAAAATTTTTACTGCACATTTTACGAAAAATTTAGTATTATATTATGTGATAAAATACTTTCCTTGTCTACAAATAAATTAAACATCATCAACAAAAATCATTATCATGACCACCGTTAAACCGTAGACAATCGTAGGAGCCGTGGCGCTACCGGCTTGAGTCGTACTAGCACCGTATCGAACCGTAGTAGCATCGTAAGCTTCCGTAATGCGACCGTGGAATACCCTTGTTGTCCGTAGTGCTGCCGCCTTGCACCGTTGTGAGTTCGTAGATGATCCGTAAAGACACCGTACAAACACCGTGAGAAACCCTAATAGAACCCTGGCAAACCGTAGTGATGCTGGATTTTTCTACGGTTCACCCCGGTTTGCCGTCTAGGTCAAACCGTGGTGAATCGTGGTAAACCGTAGCCTGAACCGTGAATGTGTGACTGGGGCTTTAAGTAACAGAGGCCAACTTGACGGGTCAATATTTGTTAATTTGTGAAACACATCAAAGCAAGAATCATTTTGCCACAAATTTCGTCTCAATCGCTTCAGCGGTTAATGAGATGTTGTCATTTTCATGTTTTGTGCTATTTTTAGTAACAGCAAATGGCGGCCATCTTGGAATGCCAAATGCAGAAAATCGAAAAAGCTTATTATAATGATCATTCTGACAGAAAATTAGTCCAATTCCACTGAGATTTTCTTATTTTCACATTTTTCTATTTTTAGTAACAAAGGTTATTATGACTTGTCTATATTTAGTTACTTTTGAAACATCTCAATGCAAAAATCATTTTGACACAAATTTCGTCAAAATCTATTCAGCGGTTACTGAGATATTGTCATTTTCATGTTTTGTGCTATTTTTAGTAACGGCAGGTGGTGGCCATCTTGGAATGCCAAATTGCAATTAATCGAAATGACTTCATGTAAGGAACATTCTGACACAAAATTGGTCCAATTCCATTCAAGGGTTCTTGAGTAATTGTTATTTTATGTTTGTGCTATTTTTAGTAACGGCAGATGTCGGCCATCTTGGAAGCCAAATTGCAGTTAATCTAAACGGCTTCATGCAAGGAACATTCTGACACAAAATTGGTCGAATTCCATTCAAGGGTTCTTGAGTAATTGTCATTTTTATGATTGTGCTATTTTTAGTAACGGCAGATGTCGGCCATCTTGGAAAGCCAAATTGTAATTAATCGAAACGGCTTCATGCAAGGAACATTCTGACACAAAATTGGTCGAATTCCATTCAAGGGTTCTTGAGTAATTGTCATTTTTATGTTTGTGCTATTTTTAGTAACGGCCCCCATGGTGGCCATCTTGGATAGTCAACTGGCACAAAATTGAAATAATTCCTTTTAAGGACCATTGCTGACCAAATCTGACCACAATCGATTGCGTTTTCTTGAGATACTGACATTTGAGCAAAATCGGTCTTATAAACGCTAAGTAGGTCACTGTGACCTAATTCCGCTATAGATTTTTTTCATTTTTATAATTTTTAATCCCAAGGTCCCATTAATGTTCCACGCAAACTTTTGGCCAAATATACCAAATGGTTCTGGAGAAGAAGTTGATTTTGTTGTTTTGCTAGTTTTAGTAACGGCGGCCATCTTGGATTCTTGACCTGACCCAATTTTATAATTTTGAAACCCTGCAGTCTGGTCATGCTCCATGTGAAATTTGAAACCCATGGGTGCAGTGGTTTTAGAGAAGAAGTTGTTTGAAGTCGTTTGAATATGTCGTTTTTTGACATTGGCATTTGAGCAAAATTACACTCGTAAACAGAAAGTAGGTCACTGTGACAAAACTCCGCTACAGATTTTTTTCATTTTTACAATTTTGAATACCAAGGTTTCATTGATGTTCCATGCCAAAATTCAGACAAATATACCCAGTGGTTCTGGAGAAGAAGTTTATTTTGTTGTTTTTGCTATTTTTAGTAACGGCGGCCATCTTGGATTTTCAACCTGACCCAATCTTACAATTCTGAGACCCTGGAGTCAGGTCATGCTCCATGTGAAATTTGAGAACCATGAGACCAGTAGTTTTACAGAAGAAGATGTTTGAATATTTGTTTTTAGGTGTTGACGGACACATTCCGTGACGACGCACGACGCATTGGTATGACAATAGCTCACTATGGCCCTTCGGGCCAGGTGAGCTAAAAACACATTTACTATTGACCAATTTCCGATGGCAGCAATATGATAATTACATGGATTAGATTGATAAAACATCGGACATAATTATCCTGTTAATTGATACTTACTGTCAACGTTACAAGCTGCAATTATCTCACCTTCGCGGTAAGCTTATCCTGTGAAACACAGGTACCGAGGTAGTCCTAATTTTTTCTATTGCACAACACGTGTTGTCGGCAGACATAACCTTGCCTTTGATCTGTACCTTTTAAAATTAGCTGCCGATTATGACGTAACAATTTTCTGGCAAAATGTGTACAGGTCATGCTGTGCGTAAGGTACACAGAAGTTAGAAAATATAGATTTTAATATTAGACATTTCCGAGGACACCGTCAAGTACATTAAGATTGACAACTGACGACTGTATAAGATATTATAACTTGTTGGTGGTTTACCGGGTGTCCAGGTTCGGTTAAACGATGTGTGAATTTTGTAAACGTTTAGCACACATACACGAACCGTTACCGTTTATCCGTGTAAACGTAGAAGCCCTACTACCATGCCATAGCTATGGGTGACTTCTTTAAGTTAGGCCATTATGAAATAATCATGACACCGGCATATGTTGACCAAACTGAACCCTTCTGACATTAAGATGACATTAACAATGTAGGCGCTATATACGGCTAATAGAAAAAGAAAAGTTGAACTTAAGATAATTTCGTAGATGCCAAGACGAGACATAGCAAATACTGCAGAATGCTAGATCATAGCGATCCGACCTACCTTTGCCCGATTCAGAGTGTGCGTATGCAAGCACACCAAAGTCTTCACTTGGACATGGTATTTTGTCACACGTAGGCAAGTAGCCTTTGACATCCGTAGTTTTGAAGACAAAGAAAACAGTAAGATCAGTGGGTATACCTCTTTGTTTTTCTATCATTTTTCAGACTTACTGTTTGCTTTCCAAACATAGAAACATTTCCAGTGGTCTACTCTTAAATGAAAGAATTTACTCTCAGAGGAGCGAATTCTTTCCTTTAATAGATGGTCCCATTGAAAGGAGAGGCAAAGTTGTTCCTACTGAAAGTGTGCCTATTCACTTTAATTAGGAAAT
Source organism: Ctena decussata (assembly GCA_963989385.1). NCBI lineage: Eukaryota > Metazoa > Mollusca > Bivalvia > Lucinida > Lucinidae > Ctena > Ctena decussata. The sequence continues at coordinate 106,348,420 of OZ022499.1, forward strand.
AGATCAGCTCTAGCAGTGAATTGTTGAGTTATAATTCACTGTTTGGAGGTCAGTTGTAAAGTAGATCATATCACGAGCATGGAGCGCGAGTGATAAATCTACTTACAACTGACCGACAAACAGTGAATTATTACTTAACAATTCTTTGCTAGAGCTGAACTATTTCGATTCTTACACTCAAAAATGCTGAAATAATAATATTTTCATTCAAATTCTCCCAACCTTCTTGCCAGCGTGTTCATGTTCCACTAATATTTTAAACTGTATCTATGATAAATGTACATTTTTATGGCGCTTTTAGAAAGAAAAAGCGACGTTACACCATCTAACGTCTCAAAACGTCACAAAATTACGTCAGTATTTCTAGTGACGTCAGCAATTGGGCTCACGCGCTCCGAGACAGTGAATTGTAGCAGAATAAAACACAGAAGCTTTCCATTGCTTCTATAGGCGTACTGTGTTAGAATATAAAATAACTGGCAAGTAGTGACTGGTGACTCGGGCCTGGGTCCTCGTCGTGATGCTTATGTGCACTCATAAAGGCTTTGCAACGTTTCTGACTAGTTTCGTCAGATTATCCTGACTCAGAATATATTCTAGAATATAAAATAAGTTCCCAGTTATTTTGTATTATATTTTACGACATAGAAGCGAAATTATAGATATACTTGCGATTTAACGTCGTTTTCAATAGTATTTCAGTCATATCAAAATGATGGGAAGGTGATAATGAAAGACTGTTTGCAATGGTACTCCATTTAAGACTGGAAAGATTTCAGTCTCCAGCGGGTCTGGAGCCCGAGACTGATAGATCAGTAGGCCAGCGCTTAACCTACTGAGCTACTGGGGCTCCTAGAACCGAAATTAAATATCTGACAACATGCTTCACACTTATTAGTTCATACATCTCTCTTTAAAGCTCATATAGCCAATTCCCACAATATAGCGAAGTCAAAGTTAATATAAAAATAAGTCTGAAACTAGAAATGTTTTGCTCCCCCACTACCCATTTCCCATCCCCTCTAATGAATAAAAAGCCTTTACAAGTAAACTATCAAGGCAAGTACGGGAGATAATCCATCCACTGGTTCTAAAGATATCCTACATAGATGACTATGAACTTGAGGTCAAGGTCACCAAAATCTAATCAGCTCTTAAACTTGTTCCAATGATGTATTCATGCAAGTTTGGTGATATTCCATCCATCGGTTCAGCAGATATAGTGGGTACAAGAAATTGTCACCTAAGTCCTCCCGTGAACTTGAAAATAAAGTCAAGGTCACCAAAATCTAATCAGCTCTTAAAATTGTCCCAATAATGTATTCATGAAAGTTTGGTGAAGTTCCATTCATTGGTTCAGGAAATATAGTGGAAACAAGAAATTGTCATCTAAGTCCTTCAGTAACCTTGAAAATTATGTCAAGGTCACCAAAATCTAATCAGCTCTTAAGATTGTCCAAATGACGTATCCATGCAAGTTTGGTGAAATTCCATCCATTGGTTCAGGAGTAGAGTCCGATAATGAAAAGGTTTACCGTTTATTGAAAATAATTAAAAATTTTTGCTTCTTTTCTCCGGCCAGTCTATAAATTAAACATGCATCTGCTCCTTTTCTGATATAAACATTATCAGAAGTCGAGCCATAAGTATAGACTAGCTGTAGGAACTGGGAAAATAAAATGGCTGTCTGACATAACTTCTTCTCCTAGTGGCTAGGCTAGTTCAGGAGATATAGTGGAAACAAGAAATTGTCATCTAAGTCCTCCAGTGACCTTGAAAATGAGTTCAAGGTCACCAAAATCTAATCATCTCTTAAAGTTATCCAAATGATGTATCCGTGCAAGTTTGGTGAAATTCCATCCATTGGTTACGGAGATATACTGGAAACAAGATATTGTTATCTAAGTCCTCCAGTGAAATTGAAAATGAGATCAAGGTCACCAAAATCTAATCAGATCTTAAACTTGTCCTAATGATATATCCATGCAAGTTTGCTGAAATTCCATCCATTGGTTCAGGAGATATAGTGGAAACAAGAAACTGTCATGCCAACGCAGACGCCCGGGATCCGCACTGAAAACAATATGCCCCCCCCACCTCCTCACCTTTGGTGGGGGGACATAAATAGACAAAACTACTTACTCAGAAACCTGCCATTCTCAGAGGCACAATGCCATTAGCATTTATCCTATACATTCTGTCTTAGCATCATCATTTCCTTGGTTTTTATTCTTACACCCTTTATTTTTTAAAGTAGCTTGCATTGTGGGGAACTTCATCAAGATAATACTTATGCCTTAATATTAAACAGTAAGACAAACACTGAAATACATACGGACAGTAGCAAGTCATTAAACTGATAGATTTTCTAAATATGTGCCAAAAGTCACATACATTGTATCACAAAGGATGATTTTTCTGCAAGCATCCTGCTTTAAATAATGTACTTTTAATCATAATTTCACCATACGTTGAAATATAAATCTATAGAGCACAAACTGAACTATAACAAAATGTACAATGATGTAAAACATTCAACATACAAGTATTTCTGTATGGCAAGCGGTATAAATCCCTTTGTTTACAAAATGAAAGTCGATCCTTTCCCATCCAGATGTCATCTTAATTTTGTGTTCCGCTAGGAAAACATTCTTAAAGCTTTACCCCCTTGCTAATACTTTCAGAGATATGCTCCGGACAAAAGTGTGACAGATGGAAAGACGGACAGATGGATGGACAAAGCGGCAACAATATGCTCACCTTACAGTCACTGAACAGTAGAAAGTAGGTCAAGACTCAGTATTGATGGTAAATTTGAGCTTTACTCTTCCAGATTTATGCATGACTCAAGTTTCATGGCTCTAGCCCTCATAATTCTTGAGAAACAGACCTAAACGCAAAAATTCCACAAACTTGACAATCACTAAAGGTGATGAATGCCCCCGCCATATGCCTCACTAGATGAGTAATGTATTAAGAGGTATTTGTGTGAAATTATATCAAAATCTGTCAATATTAAAGGTGCTCGAGGGATGACAAATTTTTTTCTAAAAAAAGCATCTGTGACCTTGACCTTGGCTCTACAACCCTGAAAGGTGAACTTGTCTAAGATCATTGTCAGGCTTAATATTTGAGTCAAGTTATATCAAAATCAGTTAACATGATGGATGATGGATGGATGACTTGTGATTTTACGTCCTTTTCAACAGTATTTCAGTTATATCAGGACGATGGGATTATGATTGGATAGGAGGTTATTTTCGTATATTTGTAGGACTATAATAATGAACGTAACGTCATGTTGCGTAACGTCGCTTTAACGTTAGTTGCTAAGTGAGAGTGTGGACAAGACGCCATTTATCGTTAGGGCCCAGCATCGTTTAGAATTGTGAATAAATCGTAATTTCGGAACTCATAATCGGAGTTTAGTTACTTTGTTCAATTCCCATAATCGGGGAAATCGTCAGAACATTCTGGTAGCAGAGCGAGGTTAATTCATCATAGATCACAAAGAAAAATGGCAACATCGGAAAACACAATCGACATCGAGAATCGCGGAGGTATCGTTAATATCGCCAAATTAGAAATGGAATTTAGAAAGGACAAATGTCGAGCGAAATCAAATTTCACACGCTCGAAGAACAAACTGTTATTGTTAATAGAAGACCAAGAACTGCCCAGCCGACGCGACATACATGGGGCTTGTAAGAGAATGGACAGCTGCATGGATATAGTTTTGGAGGTATTGTCCAATTTTTCTGAATTTTATATTAATAATAATGAACTCCAGAAAAGTCAGAAAATAATCAGCGAAATGGAAAATATTGAAGAGGATTTCCAGACAGCATACGAAGCAGCAAGCGACTGTCTGGATTCCCAAAAGGACGGACGATCAAGCATATCGTCGGATACACTGTCAGTCGATCTTCTGCAGAGAATGAACATTACGGATGATCGATCGGAGACATACCAAAAAGAAAAGATATTTGCAGCGGAGTCACAGACAAATATTGGTAGGTCTTTACCGTTAACAGAGAAACCACATAGTTGTACCCCTGTGTCTGATGAAGCTCAGTTATCTACAAATGCACGCGGACATCTGCAGTCGTACGAAACACCGGATACCAGGTATCATCATTTGTCCAACGCTGCGCCGGGAAGTCAAGACCCTTTTGTAGAAAACAAACATTCGGTGAAACAAGAAGAGAGGACAACCATCTTAGATGTGAACGCTGCTTCATTTCAGCCTGATGACCAAGCTACACATATGAAATCGGCGCCAGTGGTAAACCATGACATGCCTTCTATAGGACAGGACCTTTGGAGGCAGCTCAAACGTGTCCAGATACCAGTATTTTCTGGAGACAAGAAATCGTATCAGAATTGGAAGGCCGCTTTTCTCGCTTGTATAGATAGTGCCCCAGCAACAGGAGAATACAAGCTGCTGCAACTGAGACAATATCTCTCGGGCGAGGCGCTTAAAGCAATCGAAAATCTTGGGCACTCGGCAGTTGCATATGAAGCGGCAAAGGAACGGCTGGAGCGAAAATATGGTGGTAAACGCCGACAGATTGCTATATACCTAGATGAGCTGGAGCAGTTTCAACAAGTTCGACTCGGAAATGCTAAAGACCTTGAACAGTTTGCGGATTTGTTGGACGTAGCTATGATAAACCTTAAAGAGGCAGGTCAGCATCACGAACTCGGCGACGGTTCTTTGTATACGAAGTTGCAAAGAAAACTCCCGGAATGCATGTTGGCACGCTACCATCGCTGGATATATGAAAATGGACAATCAGAATCGGTCATTACTTTAAGAACATGGATAATCCAAGAATCAGAGTTTCAGACAATTGCGTCAGAGACAGTTCGGGGATTCGCAGGGAACGACCGAAATACCCAAATAACACAACCAATGCCTAAATATAGACATCAGCGGACATTATTTAACGAAACTGGGGGCAGCCATAGTGAGAATATTTCTGTCTGTAAGGTATGTGAAAAACAACATAGAATTTGGTTTTGTAAATGTTTTATGCAGAAAAGTGTGCCGGAGCGATGGAACATAGCAAAAGTGTTTCAGCTTTGCTTTCGCTGTTTAGGTGAATCGCACTTCGGCAAATCATGCCCAAGAAGTCGTCCATGTGGGATAAATGGCTGTCGACAACTACATCATAAGCTGCTACATCGACCTGATTGTCAGTCAGAAGTGACTGCACAGAACCAAACTGAACGGAGGCTTGTTGACAGCACCGAACCGAAACAGGAACGGCCAGAACCAAGTTCACATCCTGTAGATTTGAGTACTTCCGGCACGGAGGGGAAGTGGGAAGAGATGCAAACGACTATGATGGTACAGGAATGCATCGAACCGGAATTCATAGCTCTTCGGACCGTTCCTGTCATGCTGAAAAATGGAGATCGATATTTAAAAGTGAACGCATTATTAGATGATGCAAGTACGAAAACCTATATCAACGCCGATATCGCAGAAGAACTTGGCCTGCATGGCAAAACAGAGAATGTAACGGTTAACGTATTGAATGGCCAAGCCAAATCTTTCGAAACAAAAACAGTTCAGTTCAAATTGGAAAGTGTAAACGGGCATGTAAATACGAATGTCAAGGCATACGCCGTAGACAGGGTCACAGGCAACATGAATGTTATAGATTGGAATAAATTTAAAAAGAGCTGGCCATATCTCGAGAGGATCGACTTTCCCCGGACTGCGACGAGGCCGATTGTAGACATTCTGATCGGACTGGACTGTGCTGAGCTTCACTGTGCAGTTCAAGAAATAAGAGGTAGGCCAGGTGAACCCATAGCAAGACTTACACCACTTGGATGGACCTGCATCGGACGCATTGCTTTAGATGATCAACAGGTGTTACGGACAAATTTCGCTTACACATATTTCTTAAGGGATCAGTCAGTAATCGGGAAAGCGAATGTAGGAAATTCAGAAACTGAAACATTCAGGGAAATCGAAGATAGATCATCGTTGAAGGAAGCTGCAATCGCACAGGTCGGTGAACAATCAGCAATGAAGAAAATTCAACAGCCAATAGATTGTGACAGTCAGGTGTATCAAGTGGGATTACCGTTTGAACAAAAGGATCCCTCATTACCTGTTCACCATGGAAAGACATTTCACATGCAAGAAAAATGCAAAAAGAAGCTAAGAAGGTCACCACAGATCGCGAGAAAAGATAACGAAGGCGTTGTACGGCACGATAACAAGGGACTTGTGAGAAATTCCCGGCAATATGAACAGTTAATATCGAAGCAGAAATTCTCACTTGGTCCAGTTATACGACTTCACCTGGTAACACATGAGATCAGACCAGTCGTATTCGGCATGTCAACATCAAATGAGAAGATACACCAAGGGCTAAAAGTACAAGAGAGCAAGTCTGATGTGTTGCGGCTATCAGCTTCATCGGGATTTAATATGGCTGAACTATATCATCGGATCGTCATTATACCAGAGAACAAGCCATATCAAGGATTACTATGGAGGGGAACTAGCCACAATCGCCAGTCAGATGTCAAAGTTTATCGGGTTTTATTGAGAGAGAACATATCGCAATCCAAACGACAATTCGTACTAACTGACGTCATGAAATATCAGTGTAAAGTTCTCATATCGTTTGAAACAGTGCTAAAATTGCCGTACAGAAACGCTGTACTGAACAAAAGCAATTATAATGAGATCAACTCAGCACGCGCACAAGTCGGTTTACTGGGCGTGGATGAGAAACCTCAGCCGGGGTTTGATGATTACAAAATCGTACAATCGAACACTAAAATAGACATGCAATGGAAATTCTTGCCTCCATTAGATCCACATTTCGGTGGAGTCTACAAATCAATAATCAAATCTGCAACGAAGGCTAACACCGCTATACGACGGAATACGAACAACAACGATGTACAGCTAAAGATGGCAATGATGAACGCCATTGGACCGATTATTTCTGGGCTAGTAACGTTTAACAACGGTGTTTCACTGACAGCTATCTATTACGAGGGACGATTCAGGGAACAGTTTTCGCTTATGGCAGTGGATCAAACCAGTTATAATCGTCGAAACCGATGGCATCGGATCCAGGAGCTGGTCTGTTACAAATGTTTTCCCGAAGGAGAATGGATACAGCAATCGCATGAAATGTCGCACGGAACGCCAGGGTATTCAGCCCGGTGCGGTCATGCTCGTAATCTCGCCAAGGTAGAAACGGCCGCGGGGACCAGATGTACACAAGAAGGACGGACGGGCGCGTGTAGCAGAGATCCAGCCGGCACAGATCTCCACTTGCTGCAGGAATCATCTACAGGCCAGATCAGATGTTTCGAACATGTTACACTTGTCAATTCATACCGGAGAGAAACCTGGACTTGCCGATTCAACTTACATTTGTTAATTCATACCGGAGAGAAGCCTTACACTAGTTTAATTTGTATGTCTTTTAAGTTAACTTTTCGCTTTATAACGGTTAGATAATTGTACTTTTCCAATAATTTCAGCATGTTTTTTAAAAACTGAATTGGGCATATAAGGAAGCCATACATAGTTTCAAATGAGCCTTGGATCAAAATGTATAGCATTTTGAGGAGGGGAAGAATGGATAGGAGGTTATTTTCGTATATTTGTAGAACTATAATAATGAACGTAACGTCATGTTGCGTAACGTCGCTTTAACGTTAGTTGCTAAGTGAGAGTGTGGACAAGACGCCATTTATCGTTAGGGCCCAGCATCGTTTAGAATTGTGAATAAATCGTAATTTCGGAACTCATAATCGGAGTTTAGTTACTTTGTTCAATTCCCATAATCGGGGAAATCGTCAGAACAATGATGATGAAAGGCTGTGTGCAATGGAACCCCGTTTACCGTAGGAAAGATTCTCGCCTGAAGCGGGATTCGAACCCGGTCCGCTAGATCAGTAGGCCAGCGCTTAACCCACTGAGCTACCGGGGCTCCTAAAATCAGTTAACAAATAGAAATACTAGAACCTTGACAAAGTTTTACATGTACCTATAACAGCATCTGTGACCTTGACCTTGGACCGACAATGTTGAAACGTAAATTTGTCCCAGATATTGCCATGCTAAATATTTGTGTGAAGTTATGTCAAAACCATTCCAGAGGGATGACAACTTATTTTCTAAAAATAGCAACCATGACTTGACCTTGACCCTAAAATTCTGGATCGCGAAATTTTCCAAGATATTGTCACACTAAACATTTGGGTTGATGTTACATCAAAATCTGTCAATGAATAAAGGGGCTAGAGGGATGATAAAGATTTTTCTAAAAATAGCAACTGTGACATTGACCTTGAACCTGCAGTGCTGAAATGGTAACTTATTCAAAATACTGTCATACTTAACATTTGTATGACGTTATATCAAAATCAGTCAATAAATAAAAGCGCTAGAGCGATGCCCAAGTTTTTCGGAAAATAGCAACTGTGACCTTGACCTTGATTCTTCCAACCTGAAAAGCAAACTTCTTCGAGGTATTGTCATACTCAATATAGCTGTGACCTTATATCAAAATAAGTTCATAAATGAGGCCATTAGAGCCACAACAAAAGGTGAGCTTGTATATAAGCCACTGAAATATGGTCAAAATATGTATGTCATTGAAGGGGACATGATTCTGCAATAAAGACCTGAATCAAAGTTCTGTTTCATTTATGCACATGTTATGCATGTCTGAACTGTGCTGCAAGTTTCAACTCCCTGCATCTAATACTGTAGGAGGAGTTGCACAGACAATAACAGTATCCCTGCATCTAATACTGTAGGAGGAGTTGTGGAGACACAAACAGTACTACAAGTGTAAAATATGGTCAAAATATGTATGTTATTCAAGGGGACATAATTCTGCAATAAAGACCTGAATCAAAATTCTGTTCCCTTTATGCATATGTTCAATGCATGTCTGAACTGTGTTGCAAGTTTCAACTCCCTGCATCAAATATTGTAGGAGGAGTTGTGGAGACAAGAACAGTACTTCAAAGTGTGACGGACAGACGTACATACAGACAGATGTACATACGTACAGATGGACAAGGGCCAAACTATATGCCCCTCCCCACTTCGTGGCGGAGGCATAAAAAAATGCATAGTCATTGAACCATAAAATGTAGTTCAAGACTCTATACTGATGATGGATTAAGCTCTACTCCTCCAGATGTATGCCTGACACAAGTTTCATAGCTCTAGCCCTTATAGTTCTTGAGGAAATGTGCAAAATGCAAAAACTTGACAAGTTTACACCGACGACCCAGCCGAACACAAAGACATCAGAAAAGCAATACATATGAGCCACAACAGGAGAAAACCAACAAAGTGACTGTGCGCCCAGCAAAGACTCAGATCAGCCTGGGCATACGCCCAGTCTGATCAGAGTCTTAGCTGTGTGCTTAAAGGGTAGCTAAGGGTCTAAGCCACCTCCATGCCAACAGAAAAGACTCTAATCAGACTTGGCGGTTGCCCAGGCAGATCTGAGTCTGCGCTGGGTGCACAACCACTTTGCTAGTTTTGTCGTATCGCAGCTCATATGTCCCCCTTCTGCTTTGCAAGTGAGACAAAGATGTAGACCAATGACCATAGTAAGAAAATAAAGCACGTGCAGCCTTTCCTTTCACTCAAGACAACCACCTTTGTCTTTAATTCTTGAAATGCATCACTTAAATTACCTTCCATTCTGGTTGCTTTAATTCCTGAAAAGCTGCACCGATTTCCATATGGCTCAGATCAACCTTGGGACCCTGAAAAAATACCGTATTCAAACTAATTACTGTACATGCCTTAATAAACCCACACTATGGACATTTCTGAAATATATGATTGCAAGCGCACCTTTTCTTATGATTTTGGTTGGTTGTTTACAAATGCTGAATAGGCTACAAAGTCTTTTAAGTTTCATTTGCAGAGCTTCTTCGTCCTTCTGAGATTTATCTGATGCGTTTAGCATTAACTTCTGCTCACTTTCATCCGTTGTCATTCTTTGAAATGTGTCCTAATTAAGCAGAAAGTTTGCATCATTTTTCTGGTGCCATTTTGAAAAAGTTAAGCCCACAGTGCCCTAATAAGGTTGAATATGGTATCTGGGAATGAGGAAAGGAAACTGTATTGTATAACAAGAGGGCCATGAGGCCCTGAATCGCTCACCTGAGCAATTGGCAAAATGGCTGTCTTATGTCTGAAATTGTCAAAATATGAGTCTTGGATCAAAAGTCAAAGAATGACCATGACCTCTTGTACTCATAAACCTTCATGTACTCATTAAGACAACCATATATACCATTTTTAGAGCCAAAATCTTCAAAACTTTCCATGAAATCTTGTGTTCAGGCATTTTCCCATAAAAATGGTCACGATAACGTAAGGTCATCATTTGAACAGTCTTGGTAGTACTCTAGTATTCTACGCTACTTACCAAGTTTCAAGGCCATCGGCCAATTGGTTCTGGAGAAGAAAAATATTAAAGGTTTATACCATAAATAGGTATGGCGGCCATGTTGGTCATGTGACCTGAACTGTTTGAACAAATTTTTGTTCAATCAACCTCTGGAGGCTCTATATGAAATGTGTTTACAATTGGCCCTTTGGCTTTTGAGGACATGTCTGAAAATGTCAAAATATGAGAGATCTTGATCAAAGGTCAAAGAATGACCTTGACCTCTTGTACTCCTAATTCTTCATGACTTCATTAAAACAATGGTATAAGCCAATTTTTAGGCCAACATCTTCAAAACTTCCAATGAAATCTTACATTCTAGCATTTTCCCATATTTGACCTTGCCGTAAAACTGTCATGGTCAATACAAGGACATCATTCTGAAAAATCTTTATTGTAATGGTGTACCCAATGCTACAAACCAAGTTCCAAGGCCATTGGTCCATTGGTTCTGGAGAAGAAGATTTATATAGGTTTTTACCATATATGAACATGGCGGCCATATTGGTCATGCGACCTGGACCGTTTGAACAAATTTTCATTCCCTCAACCCCTGGAGGCTCTATATGAAATTAAGTTACAAATGGCCCAGTGGTTTTTGAGGAGAACAGTTTCCAAGATATCTTATGTTCTAGCATTTTCCCATATAAAAGCACCAGAAAGCAAATATGATCTTGCCGTAAAAAAGGTCAAGGTCAACCCAAGGTCATAATTTGAACAATCTTGGTAGTACTCGCGTATCAGATGCTACATACTATGTTTCAAGGCCATCGGCCAATTGGTTCTCGAGAAGAAGATTTTTTAAGCTTTTTACCATATATGGGCATGGTGGCCATGTTGGTCATGTGACCTGGACTGTATGAATAAATTTTGTTCCCTCAACCCCTGGAGGCTCCACATGAAATTTAAGGACAATTGGCCCACTGGCTTTTGAGATTGTTTGAAATTGTCAAAATATGAGAGTTCTGGGTCAAAGGTCAAAGAATGACCTTGACCTCTTGTACTCATTAAGCTTCATGTACTCATTAAGATGACTGTAGATACCAATTTTGAGCCCAAAATCTTCAACAGTTTTCAAGATATCTTATGTTCTAGTATATTGCCATATAAAAGCACATGGAAGAAAACTTGACCTTACCATAGAAAAGGTCAAGGTCAACCCAAGGTCATAATTTGAACAATCTTGGTAGTACTTGAGCACCAAATGCTACATACTAAGTTTCAAGGCCATCGGTCAATTGGTTCTCGAGAAGAAGATTTTTGAAGCTTTTTACCATATATGGGCGTGGCTGCCATGTTGGTCATGTGACCTGGACCGTATGAATAAATTTTTGTTCCCTCAACCCCTGGAGGCTCTATATGAAATTTGGTTTCAATTGGCCCAGTGGCTTTTGAGGAGATTGTTTGAAATTGTCAAAATATGAGAGTTCTGGGTCAAAGGTCAAAGAATGACCTTGACCTCTTGTACTCATAAATCTTCATGTACTCATTAAGATGAATGTAGAAACCAATTTTTAGCCCAAAATCTTCAACAGTTTCCAAGATATCTTATGTTCTAGCATTTTCCCATATAAAAGCACCAGAAAGCAAATATGATCTTGCCGTAAAAAAGGTCAAGGTCAACCTAAGGTCATAATTTGAACAATCTTGGTAGTACTCGCGTATCAGATGCTACATACTATGTTTCAAGGCCATCGGCCAATTGGTTCTCGAGAAGAAGATTTTTTAAGCTTTTTACCATATATGGGCGTGGCGGCCATGTTGGTCATGTGACCAGGACCGTTTGAACAATGTTTCGTTCCTAAGGTTCCAGGAGGCAACATATGAAATTTGGTTGCGATCGGCCCACTGGTTTCAGAGGAGAAGTTGTTTGAAATTGTGGAAGGACGACGGACAACTGACGACGGACGACGTACGACGGACGATGACGACGGACGCCAGAGCTTTATCATCCTATAAGCTCCCCCGGAGCCGCTGGCTCAGGTGAGCTAAAAACCACATGCACATCTTCATATCATAAGAATATAATCTGTAAAATTTCAAATGAATCCGATGAAACATGTCGGAGGAGTTGCGGGGATAAGATTTTGGAAGGTCTGAGTCAGCAAGGGCTGTAACTCCATCAAAAATGGCCGAAACAAAAATTGAAAACCACATGCACATCTTCATATCATAAGAATACAATCTGTAAAATTTCAGATCAATCAGATGAAAGACGTAGGAGGAGTTGCGGGGACAAGATTTCGGACGACGGACGGATGGAAGGACGGACGGACAAAGCAGCAACTATATGCTCACCCTTCGGGGAGCATAAAAACATCAATATGTCATTCCTGATAATGGGAACTAATTTAAGCTGTACAGATGAGGCAATAAAATTTTGGAAACTGACAGGTACAGACAAAATTCTGGTTTCTAATTGGCCATGATACAAAACATTTAGAAAACTGATTGTACTCGTAATTGATAAAACCTTCTCGGGGGCAGAGCCGAGAAGGTTATATCAATTACTCGTACAATCAGTTTTCTAAATATTACATGTCCCGTTTTTCAAACCGGCATATGAAAATGCACTTTTTTAGCTTTTCCTATTCAAAAGCCTATGGAACCAAATTTGACACTGTCACAAAATAGGTCAAGGTCATTTCAGGGTCATCATTTATATTAACTTTGTAGTACTGGAGATCCAGATGCTACATATCAAGTTTCAAGGCAATCGGCTGAGTGGTTCTGGAGGAAATTTGATGTATTCATTATTCTTATTTATTTTAAGTACAGTACTATTTTAATGTTGTAAGCTGACCAGTCCTGCTAATGCTATATTTTATTGCCAGAATTACCATGAAATTCTAAGTATTGGAACAGAACAGTGCTAACCCAGATCAAACTGCTCCTAAAGAAACAGTCTGATCATGGTCTACACTGTTTTCGATCAGATGTTGCAAAGGCACTTGTTCCCTGTCAATGTTTAACAGTGTGCATTTCAATGAACAGACTGATCTGGCTTTGCATTGGAGCACTACTCTAAGCTAATATCTCCAGCTGCTCTGTAACTCATTTAACCTTGCTGCAGCTGCTAAGGGATTCCAACAGAAAATATTTGAGGTCATTCAACTTACAAAAGGCAGGCTCCTGGGGCAAGTGATAATCATCAAATTACTGTATAACACTTAATATCTGCGGTATAAAAATTTCGCGGTTTAAAGAAAATGACATATTGGCGCATGTTAATTTTGGCGGTCATGATATACCATGGCTCCAGATAATACAGAGACTCTGATGTAAATTTGTGACATTTTTTTTCTGATTTTTCTATTTAACTATACATTATGGCATCTATTAGAATTGCCTCATCGAGGCGACTCTAATGTGATGCCACAAGGTATAGTTTAATGGAAACGTATAACAAAATTCTAAAATTCTCATTATATTAACCTCCGTTATGCTCTGTATATGTATGAGTATTATGTAATATTGGCGGACCTATATTTTAGCGCTCTTTGACTTGACAGCCAATATCGCCAAAATTCAGTAACCACCAAAAATAAGTGTTTTACAGTACACACTAATTGGAATGGTTTTCACAAAAATTTTAGAGGTATGACATCATATTTTTTACCTATGTTATAAAGGTTTATTATCATATGACGTCGCATCTGAGAGTGTAATAAAGCCATGCATTAAATGCGATAATCCACTAGTGGATTAAATATGCAAATTACGTCGTAATGTCATGCATTGACGTCCATAAAACGTCGCGTTTTCTAATGGGGAAATCATGACGTTTTTGGGCAAAATTTGCTGATAAAATGCGATTTAAGTGTCATATGATAAAAAGAATCTTGCATTCGTGCCCCTGTATTATTGAATTTATTAAACTCGTTGGGGAAAACCGATAAGATGCTCGGCAAAGCCTCGCATCTTATCTTTTTTCCCAACTCGTTTAATAAATTCAATAACACATGAGCACTCATGTAAGATCCTCTATGAAAACGATGTAAACAATCACAATAAGCAAGTGCAGCCTTTCCTTTCAGCCTAGACAACCACTTTTGTCTTTAATTTCTGAAATGCATCACTTTAATTTACCTTCATTTTTATCCTTTCTAAACCCGGGGCCGCCAGCTCAACAGCTGTCTTGAGTGTCTCCTGGCTCCAATCTTCCACACCCTGAAATAATGCAACATACCATATCTCAATCATCTGAGCCTTAGGGTTCCGCAGAAGAAGATTTTTGAATATGTTTCTATGTATTTCTATGGTTCAAACCTGGGTGAGTGAACTCGGGTTTAACGTCCCACCAACAACGAGGTCATATGGAGACAGGACCTTGGTTTAAAGTCTCATCCGAAAGACCAGAGAATCGGGGGATCGATCTTGCGACCCCTGTATTGGTAGTCTTGAGTGTTATCCACTACACTACAGCCGCTCCTTCAAACCTGAGACTCCCTGCCCTAGGGCCATTTTGGACCCTGAGGCCACCATTTGAACAAACTTGGTAGAGGACCACTAGGCAAAGCTGCATACAAAATTCAATCATCTGAGCCCAGTGGTTCTAAAGAAGAAGATTTTTTAATATTTTTCTATGTATTTCTTTGGTTCGAACCTGGGACTCCCTGCCCCAAGACCATTTTGGACACTGGAGCCACCAGTTGAACAAACTTGGTAGAGGACCACTAGGCAATGCTATATACCAAATTTCAATCATCTGAATCCAGTGGTTCTAAAGAAGAAGATTTTTTAATATTTTTCTATGTATTTGTATGGTTGGGACTCCCTGCCCCGGGGCCATTTTTGACCCTGGGGCCACCATTTGAACAAGCTTGGTAGAGGACCACTAAGCAATGCTACATATCAAATTTCAAGAACTTGAGCCAAGCAGTCTGGAGAAGATTTTTAAGTATATTTCATTATCAAACCCAAGACCCCCTGCCCCAGGGCCATTTTGGACCCCAGGGCCACTATTCAAACAAACTTGGTAGAGGTCCACTAGACAATGCTTCATAACATATATCAAAGCCCTAAGCCTAATCTGCAATAATAAGGCAGAAATAAAACTACAAAATAAACGAAGCTAATATGAAATTCCAAGACAACAAGAGGCCCAAATGGGCCTGATATTGCTTGACTGGCTTTTGTTCAACAGGACCATTCTGATACAAAATTGGTTCAATTCCAGGGATTTTCTCAATTTCACATTTTGCTACTTTTAGTAACAGAGGCCAACTTGTCTGGTCTTTATATATTTACTTTTGAAACACCTCAATGCAAGAATCATTTTGCCACAAATTTCATCAAAATCCATTCAGGGGTTACTGAGATATTGTCAGATTCATGTTTTGTACTATTTTTAGTAATGGCAGATGGCGGTCATCTTGGAATGCCAAAATGCAAAAAATTGAAAAGCTTTCATGCAAGGACCATTTTGACACAAAATTGGTCCAGTTCCACTGTAATTTTCTAATTTTCATATATTGCTATTTCAAGTAACAGAGGCCAACTTGACGGGTCAATATTTGTTAATTTTTATCCCCCGACCGAAAGGTTCCGGGTATATAGCAATGAGCCGGGCATCCGTCCATCTGTCTGTCCGTCCGTAAACATTTTCTTGTCCGCTCTATATCTTGAATACCCTTTGGAATATTTTCATGATACTTCACAGTTATGTAGAACAGGTCATGACAATGTGTCTGTACAAGAATGGTAACTATTGCTATTGTACTTTTTGAATTATCTCCCCTTTGGTGATTTTTTCGCAGATCCATGTCCGCTTTGTAACTTGAATACCCTTTGGAATATTTTCATGATACTTTACAGATATGTGGAACAGGTCATGACAATGTGTCGCGAACAAGAATGACAACTCTTGCTTTCTTACTTTTGAGTTATTTCCCCTTGATGGTTTTAGGTGTGATTTTTTGGCAGATTCGTGTTCGCTCTGTAACTTGAATATCCTTTAGAATATTTTCATGATACTTCACAGATATGTAGAACAGGTAGTGATGATGTGTCAGGAACAAGAATGACCACTCTTGCTTTTGTACTTTTTGACTTATTTCCTCTTGATCGTTTTAGGTGTGATTTCCTGTCTGCTCTATAACTTGAATACCTTTTGGAATATTTTCATGATACTTCACAGATATGTAGAACAGGTCATAACGATGTGTCACAAACAAGAATGACAACTCTTGCTTTCTTTCTTTTTGAGTTATTTCCTCTTGATGCTTTTAGGTGTGATTTCGTGTCCGCTCTATAACTTTCATACCTTTTGAAATATTTTCATGATACTTCACAGATATGTAGAACAGGCCAAGACGATGTGTCGCGAACAAGAATGACAACCTTGCTTTCTTACTTTTTGAGTTATTTCCCCTTGGGTGTGATTTCGTGTCCGCTCTTTAACTTTTATACCTTTTGAAATATTTTCATGATACTTCACAGATATGTAGAACAGGTCAAGACGATGTGTTGCGAACAAGAATAACAACTCTTGCTTTCTTACTTTTTAATTATTTCCCCTTGATCTTTTAGGTGTGATTTCGTGTCCGCTCTGTAACTTTAATACCTTTTGAAATTTTTTCATGATACTTTATAGATGAGTAGAGCAGGTAATGATGAAGTGTCGTGAACCAGAATGACAACTCTTGCTTTTTTACTTTTTGAGTTATTTCCCTTTGATTATTTTAGATGTCCGCTCCTTAGCTCTAATACCTTTTGAAATATTTTCATGATACTTCACATTTATGCAGAACAGGTTATGACGATTTGTCTCATACATGAATGACAACTCTTGCATTCATACTTTGTGAGTTATTTCCCTTTGGTAGTTTGAGCTGCTGTTTGAGTCTCTGCTCCATATTCTGTATAACCGAGTTATTTCCCTTTGGTAGTTTGAGCTGCTGTTTGAGTCTCTGCTCCATATCTGTATAACTCTGGCCTGCCCCACAATTTTAATAATCTTGTACCTTTTAGAATATTGATGAACATGCTGTGATATCTTATCAGTGCTCCTAACTCTCTCTCTGCCTGACCCCTTCACAATCCCCCCCCCCTCCCCCTGCACCAAAAAAATAA
The DNA here is from genome assembly GCA_963989385.1 of Ctena decussata. Lineage (NCBI taxonomy): Eukaryota > Metazoa > Mollusca > Bivalvia > Lucinida > Lucinidae > Ctena > Ctena decussata. The sequence goes on from OZ022499.1 coordinate 106,365,963, forward strand.
AAAAATCCAGATTCGGATTCTTTGTCCAAATTCACTTACTAGAGAGCTCAAAATTAGGTTTGTAGGGCTTGTACTTTAGAAGTTATTCCCCCCCCCCCCACCACCCACACAAAAAAAAAAAAAAAATAAATAATCCAGATTTGGATTCTTTGTCCAAACTCACTTACTAGAGAGCTCAAAATTAGGTTTGTCGGGCTTGTACTTTAGAAGTATTCACACATTTGAAAGTTTTGAAAGTTGAATGAATCATATGCTATACATTAGTGTACATGGTGGCTGTTCGAGATATTACCTCTTTTTAGCGGTCCAGCAAACTGTTTTAGTCTGAGTGTTAGATAATCATGCATCTGTTAAACAGATAATGTCAATCAGAAGCATAAAAGAATGACAATTTATTACTTATATGTGTTTTGAAGTGCACCCTTTTTACCAAGGCCCATGGGGGTCTTCAGTCGGGGGATTTGCCATCTCCTCTGATGGCTATTTTTGAAACACGTCAAAGCAAGAATCATTTGCCACATATTTCGTCTCAGTCGCTTCAGCGGTAAATGAGATATTGTCATTTTCATGTTTTGTGCTATTTTTAGTAACGGCAGATGGGGGCCATCTTGGAATGCCAAAATGCAGAAAATTGAAAAAGCTTAATGAAAGGACCATTCTGACAGAAAATTAGTCCAATTCCAACGAGATTTTCTTATTTTCACATTTTTCTATTTTTAGTAACAAAGGCCATTATGTCTTGTCTATATTTAGTTACTTTTGAAACATCTCAATGCAAAAATCATTTTGACACAAATTTCGTCAAAATCTATTCAGCAGTTCAAGAGATATTGTCATTTTCATGTTTTGTGCTATTTTAGCCATCTTGGAATGCCAAATTGCAATCAATCGAAATGCCTTCATGTAAGGAACATTCTGACACAAAATTGGTCCAATCCCATTCATGGGTTCTTGAGTAATTGTCATTTTATGTTTGTGCTACTTTTAGTAACGGCAGATGTTGGCCATCTTGGAAAGCCAAATTGCAATTAATCAAAACAGCTTCATGTGAGGAACATTCTGACACAAAATTGGTCGAATTCCATTCAAGGGATCTTGAGTAATTGTCATTTTTATGTTTGTGCTATTTTTAGTAACGGCCCCATGGTGTCCATCTTGGATAGTCAACTAGCACAAAATTGAAATAATTCCTTTCAAGGACCATTCCTGACCAGAATCGACTGCGTTTCTTGAGATACTGACATTTGAGCAAAATCAGTCTTGTAAACGCTAAGTAGGTCACTGTGACCTAATTCCGCTATAGATTTTTTTCATTTTTACAAAATTTAATCCCAAGGTTCCATTAATGTTCTACACAAACTTTAAACCAAATATACCCAATGGTTCTGGAGAAGAAGTTGATTTTGTTGTTTTTGCTACTTTTAGTAATGGCGGCCATCTTGGATTCTTGACCTGATCCAATTTTACAATTTTGAAACCCTGCAGTCTTGTTATGCTCCATGTGAAATTTGAGACCCATGGGTGCAGTGGTATTAGAGAAGAAGTTGTTTGAAGTTGTTTGAATAAGTCGTTTTTTGACATTTGCATTTGAGCAAAATTACACTCGTAAACAGAAAGTAGGTCACTGTGACAAAACTCTGCTTCAGATTTTTTTCATTTTTACAATTTTGAATACCAAGGTTTCACTGATGTTCCATGCCAAAATTCAGACAAATATACCCAGTGGTTCTGGAGAAGAAGTTTATTTTGTTGTTTTTGCTATTTTTAGTAATAGCGGCCATCTTGGATTTTCAACCTGACCCAATTTTACAATTCTGAGACCCTGGAGTCAGGTCATGCTCCATGTGAAATTTGAGAACCATGGGACCAGTAGTTTTTACAGAAGAAGATGTTTGAATATTTGTTTTTAGGTGTTGACGGACAAATTTCGGGACGCACGACGCACGCCAGACACATTGGTATGACAATAGCTCACTATGGCCCTTCGGGCCAGGTGAGCTAAAAATTACAAAGGGGCATAATTCCATCAGAACTGAAAGTAGGGTCGTGGTTCTTGTTCTCTGCATATCGTCTGATATTTGTACAAACTTTCATGAAGAAATAAACGGTTTTAAAGATATGGAGCAGACACAAAGCTAATATGAAAATACTATATGAAAAATACAAAGGTGCATAATTCCGTCAAAACTGAAAGCACGAGTAAAAAATTATTCCACCGCAAATAGACAACCGCATTAGTAATATCATAGTACCACCCACATGCAAGCGACCCACATCTATGCCAAACACCACTCTTGAGAAAAACAGCCAGGTGGAGGCAAACAGAAATCCCGATTCGGGAATAATTTTTTACTCGTGCGTGGGGATGGAGTTGCGCGTTTACTTATTAGGCAATATTCATCTGATGGCGATACCTACTGGCCCGTATGTAAGCGGCACATATTTGTGGGCACTGTTAGAGTTGAAGCAGGGGTACTAGTGCAAAGCAGAAATGCGGGTTTGGCTGTTTGTTCATGCCGAAATATGACACACACTGGGCTGTGCATCTTCAACTGTATTGTCTGATTATTATTGTACTTTGAATGTTTGTAGATTATATGCGCCATCTGAATATTTGATCGATGAGCATTTAAGATCCTGTTGATGCTACTTAGTCTTGTAGGATGAACAGGTTCTCATTTGCTTCATCCTGTCAACGTCGCGCCAATGTTTACCTCTGACGGCAGCGCCCTGTACATTGTCTTCAAGCAATGTCATTTCCGTGATTCCATGTTTGAATGCTGAGAGAATTGTAAAAGCTCAAAATGTAGTCTTGTACAAATTTCATAATTTTGATAAAGGCAGTATGCCGAAACGTCATAAATAAAGAGTGACTGTTCAGAGTATATAAACTTTTATAAACTTTTATGAAGAAATCTCAAAAGGTTTTCGAGATTATGGAGTGGACAAATAATGGCACCTTTTAAACTTGGACCTCTAAGTGTGACCTTGACCTTTGTCGAACGTTGTTGAAATATGAGTTCTGCAAGTTGCCTCGATAAGGAGAACATTGTACTCAAGTTTCAAAAAAAATCTTTCAAAGGGTTAAGGAGATGCAGAGCAGACACGAATTTAATACAAAATTACAATATGAAAAATACAAAGGGGCGTTATTTTGTTTAAAGTGAAAGTTGGGTTTTGGTTCTTTTTCTCTGAACATCATCCCATGCTGCTTTATATGTATACAAACTTTCATGAAGAAATCTGAAACGGTTTTCGAGATATGGAGCGGACACAAAGCTTATATGAAATTACTATATGAAATATACAAAGGGGCTTAATTCTGTTAAAAGTGAAAGTAGGGTTATGGTTCTTTTTCTCTCCACATCGTCTGATAGTGCTTTATAATTATACAAACTTTCATGAAGAAATCTTAAATGGTTTTTGAGACCCGGGGCCGTATTCATAAAACAACTTAAGTGGTTGCTATGCTGTTGCTAAGGCTCAATTTCTTTGAAGGAGATTCCTTACAACTATGAAATTTGGTCTGGAGGAACAGTCTTTGTAAGACTGTTCCTCCAGACCAAATTTCATAGTTGTAGGGAATCTCCTTTATAGATATTTAGCCTTAGCAACCGCATAGCAACGACTTAAGTGGCTTTATGAATATGGCCCATGGTGCGGACACAAAGCTTATATGAATTTACTATAATAAAAATACAAAGGGACATAATTCCGTCAAAAATGAAGGTAGGGTTATGGTTCTTTTTCTCTGCACATCATCTGATGATGCTTTATATTTGTACAGAATTTCATGAAGAAATCTTGAACGGTTTTCGCGATATGGCGCGGACACGAAATGTTACCCTTTGACCTTTGATCTCTGAGTGTGACCTTGACCTTTGTCGGACATTGTTGAAGTACGAGTTCTGCACATCGTCTGGATAAGGCAACATTTGACCCAAGTTTCAAAACAAGAATTCCGCAGAATGCTATGTCGCACCTGCTATGTGCCTTCACGACAAACTAGATGCTAGGGTTGATGTTAATTATGCTAGGGTCCACTTAAAGTCACTGTGACCGTATTCTGCTACAGATTTTTTTCATTTTGATAATTCTAAATACACTGGAGCACCGTTATACCGCGGACCTATATATCGCGGAAATCGATATAACGCGGTTGTCCTGTGTCGCCCATTATTTTTTCAACAGATCGTGGATTTTTCGGCGATTTCCGTCGGTGTTCACGACAAAATAACCATTAAAAGTTAATTGGGTTGTTTACATAATTTTAATCAACAGAGTGTCAAAAGTTATCACAGACAATTTCAAAGCGTCGGTTGTATTGCCAAGGTGTGAACATTGGTCATTGTGTTTAGAAGACTTCGATAATTAGCGTATATCACGTGTCACCAATTTGGCCAACAGCGAAGGTCACCTCATATACACAATACACAAGCCGACGCTCGGGAAAAAGGCTGTGCGTATCAGTCACTGATTACTTCCAAAGAAAACATTATAAAAGAATTTTATAAATGGAAAAAAAAAAACAAAAACAAAGCTTAAACCCGATCTGGTTATCTGTAGGCTGATTAGAGTTTTTAGGCGACGTCAGTACTCGCGCAAATAAGTATATTTTATTCGTCCGCAGGTACCTTTTTGCAAGTATATATACAAGGGAATTAACTCAAACAAGACTATTTCACTCAATCGGACATCCTCGTCGATATAGGTCTAAATTCAGGATACGGAATTGGCCGATGTGTTACGATTGTACTTTCGCTTTGTAAATGGTTTTCAACCGTTTTGCAGCGCATTTTTCACTATAAGTTAGAATGTAGGGACTGAAAGGCTACTTCAGCGATGACTTTCGTTGTGTCAGGTAAGCAGTAAACATGTCTATCTACCTTGTTAGGGCTAAATAAGCGCAACGAACATGTAAACATTGGGTTTTTCATTAGTTGGTGGGGTATTTCCTAGAAGATCGTTATTACGCGTGATCACTTATAACGCGGTTCGATTTTATGTCTCCCGACACCCGCGTTATAACGGCGCTCCAATGTAATAAGGTCCCATAAATGATTCACACAAAATTTCAGCCCATTGATGTTTCACACAAAATTTCAGCCAAATATACCAAGCAATTTTGGAAAAAATTGATTTTATTGGTTTTGCTTTCTTTAGTAACGGATTCTCGACCCGGCTGAATTTTACCATTCTGAAGCCCTGCAATCTGATCATGCTGCATGTGAAATTTGAGAACCATGGATGCAGTGGTTTCAGAGAATAAGCCGTTTGAAATGACTTAAATGCTAGGATCAACGTAAATTATGCTAGGGTTGACGAAAGGTCACTGCCACCTAATTCCACTACAGATTTTTTTCATTTTCTTAATTCTAAATACCAAAATTCCACTTATGCTTCATACCAATTTTCAGCCAATATACCAAGCGATTCTGGAGAAAAATTGATTTTGTTGGTTTTGTTCTTTTTAGTAACGGCGGCCATCCTGGATTCTTGACCCAGCTGAATTTTACCATGCTGAAGCCCTGCAGTCTGATTATGCTGCATGTAAAATTTGAGAACCATGGATGCAGTGGTTTCAGAGACTAAGTCTTTTGAATGGACTTAAACGCTAGGGTCAACGTAAATTGTGAACGGACGGACGTACGTACGGACGGACGGAAAACCTGACACCTATATCGCACCTTGCTAAAGCAGATGCGACAAAAACCTTTCAAGGGGTTAAGGATATGCAGCGGACACAAAAAGTTAACGGACAGATGGACAAACAGACGGGCGGTCACGACATAATACGACTCGTCTTAATTAATTAAGCATGTGCAGTCATTCCTTTCAGCCTAGACAACCACTTATGTCTTTAATTCTTGAAATGCATCACTAGAAATTACCTGCCATTTTATCCATATACCACGGCCCTGCATATTAGCCCGAAAAACTCCACTGACGTTCTTGCTCCCAGCATCCTGAGCCTGAAATAAGTCAAACCTTAAAATACAGTATTCAACCTAATTACTGTACATTGCCTTAATAAACCCACACAATGGATATTTCTGAAATATATGATTGCAAGCGCATATTTTCTTATTTATGGCTTTGTTTGCTTGTTTACAAAGTATAGGTTAGAGGTTATGAAGAGAAACTTCGCAATACACAATTCCGAGAATAGCCGCTAAGCTCCCCCTGATCATGCAAAGCAAGGTAAGGTTATTAAAAGTGGTGTTAGATTGTTTTTTTTCAAGCAGGTATACATCACTCCATTAACTTTAAGGTAAAATCACGGAATTCTGTAAAATATTGACCACGTGCAATTTGTTTGTGAGACTTTGTCACGTGCTAAGTTGTCCTTGCATTGGCCAGGTATACGCTATCACGTGATTTTGAGTGACATTCTGGGTGTGGCTCTGAACTGTGTATTAAGAATCTAAAGTGAGCATAGTGAGCGGAAGGTTCTTAATTGCGAAGATTTCTCTTCATAGCCTCTAACCGGCTTAATTTTTGCCCCAAATAATAAACTGATCCTGGTCTGTCCTGCTTTCCAACAGCTTTCAGAATGATTATCCATGTCTGAAAGAAATTTTGTGTTAAAAAATAAAAATGAAGAAATAATGATATATATATATCTATATATAGAGAGAGAGAGAGAGACAATAAATCAACTATGCTGGTAAATGCTGAAAAATATTTTTAGTCCCCGTGCGGGATTCAATCTCACGATCTCTTCAACTCCGCCTAGCACTGCACTATCCATCAACTCTACCACTGTGCCAACAAGATTGTTAAAGTAGCACTGATATAGGTAGCGGTTAATGCAGTACACATTGTATATGAGTTCTTCGCAATGCGTCGCATCTTTTCAGTTCGCCAATGAAAGCCTGCCGGATCCACAGGATACAAATGAAATTAGATAAATATTAGGTGTTAGAGAAATATAATTTCACACAACAGTACTTTCGAGCTACATACGATCGAAACTGATACAGATTTATAATGGAGCTTGATATAGAGAGATACTAGAAATGTGTCCATAGGACACGGATGCCCCCGCCTAGTGCCCTTAGTAAGATGGCGCCTTGTTTAAGGTACTGGCACTTGTAGCATAACTAGGTTCACAAAGGCAGACTTCTGTGGTACATGTTAAATTATTGTTATCCTTGTGCTTCTTGGATCAAGAGAAGTGTGTTTGGAGGGGGGTGGGGGTTTGCTTGGAAGGGGGGGGGGGGTCATTACTGTGATATGTGATAAAATTATGTATCTTATCACAGAAATGGATGCCATGCAACTTTCCAAAAGTAATAGCCCGGAAACAAGGAACTTTTCAAAAACCAACAAACGGAAACCATTATTGTATGAAATGAAGTCGAAAAAGGGCCATAACTCCCACAATAATTGATGGATTTTACCAAACATCGAATGTGACCTGTATTTTATGATTATATACCTGTGTATAAAATATGAATTCAATCATCATCATCATCGCCCCTGCGAAATTTGTTCTAGAACTAACATAAAGTTCTTGAACATTCAAGAACTTTCGTTGAACCTTTAGAACTGTTCTAGAACTGATGAAACAGTTCTTGAACTGTGGTTCTGGAATCTGAATTGTTCTTGAACACGGGTCCCCTGTGAAATTTGTTCTAGAACTAATATCAAGTTCTTAAACATTCAAGAACTTTTGTTGAACCTTTAGAACTGTTCTTGAACTGATAAAACAATTGTTCTTGAACTGTTGTTCTGGAACCAGAATTGTTCTTGAATTCTGGTTCTAAAACTATGAGATCTGTTAGAGCATTTTGACACTTGCAATTTTTTTATGAATTTTTCTACAATATCTACACTTAGGTGTATGGTGTTGAAAGACTGGTTTTTCCTCATAGGAAAGTTAGGTATAGGTCGTTTGCGGAAAAGTGGAGGGCAAAAATCGATATAATTTCTTTTAAACTGAATAGATTTTCATGAAACTTTGCATACAATAATCAGTTACCTATACGAACTCATGCTAGGAAATGTAGAATTTTTTTAACTTTGAATAAAAAGATTCCCTATGAATCATTACCATTTTTCTTCTCAGTTTTATGCCAGCCTTACACAGGAGGTAACCATAATGGTACAACAGCCATTGTTGTTCTATAGTTACTATACTAATACTATTATTCATTCACAAATTACCATGTGGTCTGAAATGTGTTCACTCACTACTGGGTAAACAAAAGGCTTTAAAGATAATGAGCCAATCATTTGAAAAAGATTTTCTTATGTGTTTCTCCTATATATAAGTTAATGTCCATATAAGGGATATAGTCTGTACAACACTGGCTGTTCCAAAAATTGCACCAACCAAGCGTAAAACTTCAAAGTTTAGGGACAGATTTTAACATGTAGTTGATCTGACAATTTTTTATTTAACAGCCATAAAATTCTGAGGTTCCTTGCATGAGTTCGTATGGGTAATAGATTAAGGTCTGCAAAGTTTCATAAAAATTTATTTAGAAGTAAAGAAATTAAATCAATTTTTTGCCCTCCACTTTTTCGCAAACGGCCTATAGGTTGTTCTTATCTTCGTTGGTTGGTTGGTTGGTTGATTTTATGCTTAACGTCCACAGTAAACAACTAAGGTCATGTTGGGACGGTCAGTTAACCTAACCACACTATTCCTGGGCAGGCTTATACCTCCTAAGCGGTTAACCAGTACTAAGTGCACATACTTTCTCCAGTAACTGACAACAGCCTTTCTTGAATCAGCGGAAGGAGCAACGAAAGTATCTGGCCAGACCGGGATTCGAACCCAGGACCTCTGACTTACGAGTCAGGTGCCCTACCGATTGCGCTACCCGGCCCGGCATCTTCGTTGGTAAAGACGCTTATGAAGAACCTGTTTAAAATGGCAGCCCCGTCTTTTTTGTCAGTTTTAATCTCACCATCATTATTTATTAGGTTTCCACTAGATTCTTTCGTTTTTGGTTTTGATCTGACATAATTCCAGAATGGTTTAGTATTCGTTTTGATGTTTTCAGCTAGATTGCTCTCATATTCTGATTTTGATTGTTTTAATACTCTATTGCATATCCTTTTACTTTTGTCATAAATATTTTTGTTATTTGTTGTTTTGTTGTGTATGTATTTATTCCAACTTTTGCGTTTCTTCCTTACAGCCTTTAAGGCCTCCTCATTCATCCAAGGGGTGTTATGTTTTTTGCCGAGAACTCTAGGCACTGGTATGTTTTCTTCAAATTGATTATAAATGGTGTCGTAAAGTTCTCCCATGCCTCATTAATCGCCTTTTTCACTATATTTGGCACACAAAAACAGACCCTTGTTATGCCAATGTATGGAGTATTTCATTACTTATTTTATAGAATAACTAGAAAATTGTGTCTGTAAGACACTAATGATGCCCCCGTGCAGCGCCTGTCACATGATATGTATAGCCATAAAGCACCTACAGAGAATCCGTTGAAAACATAACCTACCGTGTAAAAAATTGCCCAAAATGACTAAGTTAAAAAGGCTGTGATTCTGTCAAAATTAATTCTAGACCTATAAATATGCCTCATGCATATCTTCAAATATGTCCACAATATGTAGACAAGGTTTGAAAAAGATCCATTGAAAACTGTTGAGCAAGTTGATAACACAAAATCCATACCCTACAATGCAAAATTTCCCTAGAATGACTAAGTTCAAAAGGCCATAATTCTGTCAAAATTAATTCTAGGTCCAACAAAAAACCCACATGCACATCACCAATACAGTCACAGCATGTATGCAAAGTTTGAAATAGATCCATTCAAAACTTTGAGAGGAGTTGATTACACAAATTCTATACCCTACAATGCAAAAATTTGCCTAGAATGACTAAGTTCAAAAGGCCGTAATTCTGTCCAAATTAATTGTAGGTCCAACAAAAATCCACATGCACATCTTCAGTATGTCAACAACATGTATGCAAGGTTTAAACTAGAAAATGTGTTTATGAAACACTATGCCCCCAACCATATGCTTGTCTCTAGAGAAGGTTCATCCAATAATGCTTGTACCTTTGTACTTTGGCTTACAATGCACTAAGTTGAAAAAGGGGCTTAACTCAGTCAAAAATTTACGAATTGTTTTTGAAAGTTAATCAGGTCATCTACACCTTGGGCAATATCAACCTGCAAAAATCATGATCCTAGCATCAGGGGTTCTCCAGATATTTTGTTCACAAGCTTCCATAGGCAAATAATGCACTAAGTTGAAAAAGGGGCATAACTCAATCCAAAATTTACAAATTATTTTCAAAAGTTAATCAGGTCATCTATACCACAGGCAGTATCTTCCTGCATAAAATCATGCTCCTAGCATCAGGTGTTCTTGACATATTTTGTTCACAAGGTTCCATAGGCTTACAATGCACTAAGTCGAAAAAGGGGCATAACTCAATCAAAAATTCACGAATTTTTTTCAAAAGTTAATCAGGTCATCTACACCACAGGCAGTATCTTCCTGCAAAAGATCATGCTCCTAACATCAGGGGTTCTTGAGATATTTTGTTCACAAGGTTCCATAGGCTTACAATGCACTAAGTCGAAAAAGGGGCATAACTTTGTCAAAAATTCAAGAATTTGTTTCAAAAGTTAATCAGGTCATCTACACCTTGGGCATTCTCATCCTGCAAAACCTCATGATCCTAGCATCAGGGGTTCTTGAGATATTTTGTTTATAAGTTTCCACAGGCTAAGTCGAAAAAGGGGCATAACTCTGGAAATACATTGCCAGCGGAAAAATAAAAAAATACGGGTCTGCTTATTTTCCATACTGATCATGTGTATAAAGTTTCAAGTTCCTAGCTCTTATTGTTCTTGACTATATGTAAGGGTACCTTTGTACCATAGGCCTCAATGCACTAAGTCGAAAAAGGGGAATAACTCGGAATAACTCGATCAAAAATTCACGAATTTTTTTCAAAAGTTAATCAGGTCATCTACATCGCAGGCAGTATCTTCCTGCAAATAATCATGCTCCTAGCTTCAGGGGTTCTTGAGATATTTTGTTCACAAGGTTCCATCCGCTTACAATGCACTAAGTCGAAAAAGGGGCATAACTCGGTCAAAAATTCACGAATTTGTTTCAAAAGTTAATCAGGTCATCTACACCTTGGGCATTCTCATCTCGCAAAGCCTCATGATCCTAGCATCAGGGGTTCTTGAGATATTTTGTTCACAAGGTTCCACAGGCTAAGTCGAAAAAGGGGCATTACTCTGGAAATACATTGCCGGCAGAAAAATAAAAAAATACGGGTCTGCATATTTTCCATACTGATCATGTGTATAAAGTTTCAAGTTCTTAGCTCTTATTGTTCTTGACTATATGTAAGGGTACCTTTGTACGATAGGCCTCAATGCACTAAGTCGAAAAAGGGGAATAACTCGATCAAAAATTCACGAATTTTTTTCAAAAGTTAATCAGGTCATCTACACCACAGGCAGTATCTTCCTGCAAAAAATCATGCTCCTAGCTTCAGGGGTTCTTGAGATATTTTGTTCACAAGGTTCCATAGGCTTACAATGCACTAAGTCGAAAAAGGGGCATAACTCGGTCAAAAATTCACGAATTTGTTTCAAAAGTTAATCAGGTCATCTACTCCTTGGGCATTCTCATCTTGCAAAGCCTCATGATCCTAGCATCAGGGGTTCTTGAGATATTTTGTTCACAAGGTTCCACAGGCTAAGTCGAAAAAGGGGCATTACTCTGGAAATAAATTGCCGGCGGAAAAATAAAAAAATACGGGTCTGCTTATTTTCCATACTGATCATGTGTATAAAGTTTCAAGTTCCTAGCTCTTATTGTTCTTGACTATATGTAAAGGTACCTTTGTACCATAGGCCTCAATGCACTAAGTCGAAAAAGGGGAATAACTCAATCGAAAATTCACAATTTTTTTTCAAAAGTTAATCAGGTCATCTACACCACAGGCAGTATCTTCCTGCAAATAATCATGCTCCTAGCTTCAGGGGCTCTTGAGATATTTTGTTCACAAGGTTCCATAGGCTTACAATGCACTAAGTCGAAAAAGGGGCATAACTCAGTCAAAAATTCCCGAATTTGTTTCAAAAGTTAATCAGGTCATCTACACCTTGGGCATTCTCATCTTGCAAAACCTCATGATCCTAGCATCAGGGATTCTTGAGATATTTTGTTCACAAGGTTCCACAGGCTAAGTCGAAAAAGGGGCATAACTCTGGAAATACATTGCCGGCGGAAAAATAAACTAGAAAATGTGTTTATGAAACACTATGCCCCCAACCATATGCTTGTCTCTAGAGAAGGTTCATCCAATAATGCTTGTACCTTTGTACCATAGGCTTACAATGCACTAAGTCGAAAAAGGGGCTTAACTCAGTCAAAAATTTACGAATTGTTTTTGAAAGTTAATCAGGTCATCTACACCTTGGGCAATATCAACCTGCAAAAATCATGATCCTAGCATCAGGGGTTCTCCAGATATTTTGTTCACAAGCTTCCATAGGCAAATAATGCACTAAGTTGAAAAAGGGGCATAACTCAATCCAAAATTTACAAATTATTTTCAAAAGTTAATCAGGTCATCTACACCACAGGCAGTATCTTCCTGCATAAAATCATGCTCCTAGCATCAGGTGTTCTTGAGATATTTTGTTCACAAGGTTCCATAGGCTTACAATGCACTAAGTCGAAAAAGGGGAATAACTCAATCAAATATTCACAATTTTTTTTCAAAAGTTAATCAGGTCATCTACACCACAGGCAGTATCTTCCTGCAAATAATCATGCTCCTAGCTTCAGGGGTTCTTGAGATATTTTGTTCACAAAGTTCCATAGGCTTACAATGCACTAAGTCGAAAAAGGGGCATAACTCGGTCAAAAATTCACGAATTTGTTTCAAAAGTTAATCAGGTCATCTACACCTTGGGCATTCTCATCTTGCAAAGCCTCATGATCCTAGCATCAGGGGTTCTTGAGATATTTTGTTCACAAGGTTCCACAGGCTAAGTCGAAAAAGGGGCATAACTCTGGAAATACATTGCCGGCGGAAAAATAAAAAAATACGGGTCTGCTTATTTTCCATACTGATCATGTGTATAAAGTTTCAAGTTCCTAGCTCTTATTGTTCTTGACTATATGTAAAGGTACCTTTGTACCATAGGCCTCAATGCACTAAGTCGAAAAAGGGGAATAACTCATTCAAAAATTCACGAATTTTTTTCAAAAGTTAATCAGGTCATCTACACCACAGGCAGTATCTTCCTGCAAATAATCATGCTCCTAGCTTCAGGGGTTCTTGAGATATTTTGTTCACAAGGTTCCATAGGCTTACAATGCACTAAGTCGAAAAAGGGGCATAACTCGGTCAAAAATTCACGAATTTGTTTCAAAAGTTAATCAGGTCATCTACACCTTGGGCATTCTCATCTTGCAAAGCCTCATGATCCTAGCATCAGGGGTTCTTGAGATATTTTGTTCACAAGGTTCCACAGGCTAAGTCGAAAAAGGGGCATAACTCTGGAAATACATTGCCGGCGGAAAAATAAAAAAATACGGGTCTGCTTATTTTCCATACTGATCATGTGTATAAAGTTTCAAGTTCCTAGCTCTTATTGTTCTTGACTATATGTAAGGGTACCTTTGTACCATAGGCCTCAATGCACTAAGTCGAAAAAGGGGAATAACTCGATCAAAAATTCACGAATTTTTTTCAAAAGTTAATCAGGTCATCTACACCACAGGCAGTATCTTCCTGCAAATAATCATGCTCCTAGCTTCAGGGGTTCTTGAGATATTTTGTTCACAAAGTTCCATAGGCTTACAATGCACTAAGTCGAAAAAGGGGCATAACTCGGTCAAAAATTCACGAATTTGTTTCAAAAGTTAATCAGGTCATCGACACCTTGGGCATTCTCATCTTGCAAAGCCTCATGATCCTAGCATCAGGGGTTCTTGAGATATTTTGTTCACAAGGTTCCACAGGCTAAGTCGAAAAAGGGGCATAACTCTGGAAATACATTGCCGGCGGAAAAATAAAAAAATACGGGTCTGCTTATTTTCCATACTGATCATGTGTATAAAGTTTCAAGTTCCTAGCTCTTATTGTTCTTGACTGTATGTAAGGGTACCTTTGTACCATAGGCCTCAATGCACTAAGTCGAAAAAGGGGAATAACTCGATCAAAAATTCACGAATTTTTTTCAAAAGTTAATCAGGTCATCTACACCACAGGCAGTATTTTCCTGCAAATAATCATGCTCCTAGCTTCAGGGGTTCTTGAGATATTTTGTTCACAAGGTTCCATAGGCTTACAATGCACTAAGTCGAAAAAGGGGCATAACTCGGTCAAAAATTCACGAATTTGTTTCAAAAGATAATCAGGTCATCTACACCTTGAGCATTCTCATCCTGCAAAACCTCATGATCCTAGCATCAGGGGTTCTTGAGATATTTTGTTCACAAGGTTCCGCAGGCTAAGTCGAAAAAGGGGCATAACTCTTGAAATATGTGACCCGCGGAAAAAAGAAAAAACACGTGTTCGCTTATTTTTCATACTGATCATGTGTATAAAGTTTCAAGCTCCTAGCTCTTACGGTTCTTGATATGACAGACGGACAGACAGACAGACGGACAGACGGACAGACGGACAGGCCCAAACCAATATGCCCCCACAATTTCTCCGAAATTGGGGGCATAAAAAATACGGGTCTGCTTATTTTCCATACTGATCATGTGTATAAAGTTTTCAAGTTCCTAGCTCTTATTGTTCTTGACTATATGTAAGGGTACCTTTGTACGATAGGCCTCAATGCACTAAGTCGAAAAAGGGGAATAACTCGATCAAAAATTCACGAATTTTTTTCAAAAGTTAATCAGGTCATCTACACCACAGGCAGTATCTTCCTGCAAAAAATCATGCTCCTAGCTTCAGGGGTTCTTGAGATATTTTGTTCACAAGGTTCCATAGGCTTACAATGCACTAAGTCGAAAAAGGGGCATAACTCGGTCAAAAATTCACGAATTTGTTTCAAAAGTTAATCAGGTCATCTACACCTTGGGCATTCTCATCCTGCAAAACCTCATGATCCTAGCATCAGGGGTTCTTGAGATATTTTGTTCACAAGGTTCCGCAGGCTAAGTCGAAAAAGGGGCATAACTCTTGAAATATGTGACCCGCGGAAAAAAGAAAAAATACGTGTTCGCTTATTTTTCATACTGATCATGTATATAAAGTTTCAAGCTCCTAGCTCTTACGGTTCTTGATATGACAGACGGACAGACGGACAGACGGACGGACGGACAGACGGACAGACGGACAGGCCCAAACCAATATGCCCCCACAATTTCTCCGAAATTGGGGGCATAAAAAGATCCATTGAAAACTGTGTGAGGAGTTGATTACACAAACTCTATACCCTACAATGCAAAAATTTGCATAGAATGACTAAGTTCAAAAGGCCGTAATTCTGTCCAAATTAATTGTAGGTCCAACAAAAATCCACATGCACATTTTCAATATGTCCTCAACATGTATGCAAGGTTTGAAAAAGATCCATTGAAAACTGTGGGAGGAGTTGATTACAAAAAACTGTGGGAGGAGTTGATTACACAAACTCTATACCCTACAATTCAAAAATTTGCCTAAAATGACTAAGTTCAAAATGCCGTAATTCTGTCAAAATTAATTCTAGGTCTAACAAAAATCCATATGCACATCTTCAATATGTCCCCAACATGTATGCAAGGTTTGAAAAAGATCCATTGAAAACTGTGGGAGGAGTTGATTACACAAACTCTATACCATAAAGCGTGACGAACAGACAGACGGACAGACAGACAGGGGCAAATCTTAATGCCCCCTGACTATCGTCACGGGGGCATAAAAATGTTTTTCAGATGCATAAATGATTTGTTTAGCTACGCGACAATATATAACATGCCTATAGCTGAATGGTATCTCGTGGGAACAAATAATGGTGCCAATAAAGGTGGGTTTTTTTCACTTCAATTTGAGGCATTTTTCAACAAGAAAATGCTTTGTTTAAATCTAATCTTATGCTTAAAAGCTGATTATCATATGCTGTAAAAACTATTTTAAGATCAAAACATTTTTTATTTCGTTAAGTTTCGACTCTTAATGACCGAATAGCAGAGTTAAATGCAAACAGCTTCCTTCGTTATGCATTTTGTACTTTTTTGGCATTTTCTACTTTACCTGTTTGCTAAATATATTAAAATATGTACAACATGTGATTAAATGAGTTTAAAATAACATATTAAGCATATGCTATACAAATATGACAGAATGGAGGCGAGTGAGATTAAATCTAGAAAATGCCATTTTCTCGTTTAAGGCTCCTGAATGGATGAAAATTCTGTAGTGTCCGCAACAACCCTGTTTCTACAGACCTACAGATGAATGACAGAACAAATTCATTGTTGTGCTGAGATGGCATTACAACATATGAGCCGCGACACGAGAAAACCAACAATGTGGTTGTGTGCCCAACACAGACTCAGATCAGCCTGGGGATCCGCCCAGTTTGAACAGACTCTTCATTAAGTGCTCATAGGGTAGCTAAGGTTCTAGGCTACCTCCATGCGGACAGCGAAGACTCTGATCAGACTGGGCGGATGCCCAGGCTGATCTGAGTCTGCGCTGGGCGCACAACCACATTGTTGGTTTTCTCGTGTCGCAGCTCATATCAGTCCACAACAAAAATATTTCGCTTCGACCAAAAGCTTTGCTTTTGACAGAACAATGACTGTGTCCGCAACACTGAAGTGTCTGCAACACAAACTTCAGCTATAAAATAAATTACAATATAATGAGATAGTTTCATTAGTTTTGAGATAGTTTCATTAGTTTCATTCATTATTGCATTAATAGGTTCAAATGACTGTTTTATATTAAGTTTACTTAAATATTTGGTAATATTTATTCATAATTTTTCATACAATAAGGATAAAACTGAAAAAAAATATTTTCACTTTATATAGCTGAAGTATCAAATGAAGCTATGTTTTGTCTACACAATATATCTAAGAAATAAGTGACAGTGATCATGCTTGAAATATGTATTAAACTGGATATATAGCATTATAGCAGTTCTGTTTGTGTTGCGGACACTACAAAATAAATCAAATATAAATGTCAAGTGTTTATAACTTTCAGAACCGAAAATGACCAAAACAACAGCTAAAACTACAAGCACAGTGTCAGCCCAAACTATTTACCACAGTGTAATGCAGTGTTAGAGACATTAACTAAAATCACTGGACCATGAAATATAGGTCACACTGACCAACAGTTAGTATGAAGTCACTCACATTGTCAGCCCTAACCATTAACCCAAGTATAAATGTATAATCAGGGCCTGACAAATCCAACTAGACCAAGTGAGCAGGGGCTCACGTATACCCCCGACCAGCGCCACTGCCTAATGAAACCACCGCCTTAAAAACTACTGCCTAATGAAACCAATCTTATACATGGTTTGAACCTAGAAGTAAACTTAGTCACATATTAAATGATTCCATCAAAGTATATTACAAATATCAGCAAAGAGTACCAACTTAACACAAAACTTGAATGTAAACTTATAAGTCTGTGCCGATGACCTTGGTCAGCAGCAGCATCCAGATGATGTCAACTAATCTGTATGAACATAGAAGTAAGCTTAGTCATTTATCAAAAAGGAGTCATCAAAGGATGTTAGAAATATAAACAAAGAAAAACAAGAGCTTCGCAAGCGGCGCATAATACGCCCGTTTCATTGTCATGAAGGAGTTACAGAATGAACAAAATTGTTTATAGAAAGATGGACAGGCAGACAAAACAGGGGGAAAATCTGTAATTAATGACTGCAATGTTATCAAAACAACACATCAACTACTGTTAGTACACCAAAAATCAGGTTCCAGGGTGAAGCAACTCAGAAGTTGTGAAATGGCAAAGTCAAACAAGGGAGATAATTCATAAACTCTTAGTCACAATACTTTCCCTTGACAATATACACATCACCATAAAGTTTTGTTAAAATATTTCCAGCGGTTAAGGAGATACAGAGTAAAAAGGAAATTGATGCAAGGGCAGATAATTCAGGAAGTAAGCCAGGGTTGTGGTTGATGCACATGATACATTACCCCATTATTATACACATTCCTACAAAGTTTCATTGAAATATTTCAAAGGGTTAAGGAGTTATGGGGGAATGGGTTAGCCTAAACAAGAGGCCCACGGGCCACAAAGCTCACCAGATCTCTAGCTCAAAATTGCTATAAAATTTGTATAGGCTCAAAATTGCTGTCACATTTGTACTGGCTAATACAAAGTATACAACTACAAAGTCTCAGTCTGACAGTCTGTTGAGTTGATAACAAAATATATAACTATTTTCCATATATTGATTGCAGTAAATGCCATTTTTTAATTTTCCCCATTACAAGTCGATGCAACTCTAAGTTGCCATAGCACCACACTAAAGAGCCGATTTTATAAAAAAAACACATAAATTTTCAATCCCCCAACCTAAGGATACTACATATGAAATCTAGGCCTTATCGGCCCAGTGGCTTCTGAGGAGATAAAAAATTTTAAGTATTTTTTTGTGCATTTTTTGCATTTTGGTTTCCATGGCAACCAATAAAAGGAGCAGTGGCCAAACAAAATACATAGCTAATAAGAGACTTCTCAAGGAACTATCTACAAAAGTTTTGTCAACATATCTGCAATGGCTTGGCAGTAAATGCCTTTTTTCAATTTTCCCCATTATAAGTCAATGCAACTCTAAGTTGCCATAGCAACCAAACAAAGAGGCTGATTTTCATAAAAAACACAAACTTTCAATCCCCCAGCCCAAGGATGCCACAGATGAAATCTGGGCCTTATCGGCCCAGTGGCTTCAGAGGAGATAATTTTTTAAGTATTTCTCCCCTTTTTTTTTTCATTTCGGTTTCCATGGCAACCAATAAAAGGAGCAGTGGGCCAAAAAACATACAGCTGATAGAAGACATCTCAAGGAACATTTCTATAAAAGTTTTGTCAGCATATCTGCAATGGCTTGGCAGTAAATGCCTTTTTTCAATTTTCCCCATTATAAGTCAATGGGAACTCTAAGTTGCCATAGCAACCAAACAAACAGGCCAATTTTCATAAAAAACATAAACTTTCAATCTCCCAGCCCAAGGATGCCACAGATGAAATCTGGGCCTTATCGGCCCAGTAGCTTCAGAGGAGATAATTTTTTAAGTTTTTTTTTTTTCATTTTTTTGCATTTCGGTTTCCATGGCAACCAATAAAAGGAGCAGTGCGCCAAAAAACATAAAGCTGATAGAAGACATCTCAAGGAACATTTCTATAAAAGTTTCATCAACATATCTGCAATGGTTTGGCAGAAAATGCCATTTTTCAATTTTCCCCATTATAAGTCAATGGAAACTCTAAGTTGCCATAGCAACCAAACTAAAAGGCCAATTTTCATAAAAAACACAAACTTTCAATCCCCCAGCCCAAGGATGCCACAGATGAAATTTGGGCCCAATCGGCCCAGTGGCTTCAGAGGAGATGTCGTTTAAAAGTGTTGACGGACGACAGACGACGACGACAGACGACGACGACATACGACGACGACGACGACGACGGACCACTGCCTATCCTATAAGCTCCCCCGGAGCCTTCGGCTCTGGTGAGCTAAAAAACTAATCAAAGGGAGGTTACTCAAAAATTAAGTAAGGGGGAACAACCATTCTTATATGTGACACACCGTCTTGTGATCATGCACATTGCTATAAAGTTTCATCAAGATATACTAAATGGTTACTTAGTTATTGAATGCACAAGATTAGAATACACAAAAATACCCTAAAAATCTAATCAAAGGGATGCAACTCCAAAACGAAGAAGGGGAGAGCAACCATTGTTATACGCGACACATCATCAGACCGTCATACACATTGCTATGAAGTTTCATCAAGATATCCCAAACGGTTATCTAGTTATGGAGCGCACAAGACTAGTAGGGTAAAAAATAATCAAAGGGGCATAACTTTGAAACTAAGAAAGGGGGAGCAACCATTACTATACGCGACACTTTGCCCCATCCTAATATATATGCCTACGAAATTTCATGAAGATATCTCAAACGGTTTCTGAGATATGGTGCGCACAAGAATGTTGACGGACGGACGGACAGACGGACAGACGTACGGACAGCGCCATGCCATAATACGTCCGTTTTTTCAAAACGGGCGTATAAAAAATTAACACAAAACTTTAACGCAAATACACAAGTCTGTGACCTTGACCTTTGGTAAAGCCCCTATCTCACTGGGATGCGACAGTTTGCGCATTGCATTCGCGGATGAGTCTCAAAACTGTCTTGAAACGTTCGCGGGGATTCGCAATATCCTCGCGTAAGTCGCAAACTGGCGCAAACGGTTCGCATTGTCGCACAAAAAAGTTTTACATGTAAAACTTTTTTATGCGACAAAATTTCTCGCAATATAGTCGCAACATAGTCGCAAAGTCATCGCGGGTGTCGCGAACACGTCGCGGACCCATCGCAATTTAGTTTCCGGCGAGTCGCAATGACCGTGAACATGAAAAATTTGCGAAATAAATAAGATTCTATTGCGTCATACAACACCTACGGTCTCATATGAGATGCGCGCCAACCGTGACCGTGAATATCAGTGCGCTTTCAGAAACCAAGCTGAGCGGACGTGTTTTTTCGTCAGCTCAGTCAGACCGTGATTCGTATGCATTTGACTGTATTTGTATGGTCTCGAAGCTTACTATTATCTTTATTGAACAACGAGGTTGTTCTGATTTATAATTTAGCACGCTGTGTTAAATTAATTTGCTTTATAAAACATATTATTAGATAATAATAATTGTTTATCGGAAAAGTGATTTTTCCGGCTAGCGTCTATTGATACGCACGGCATCTGTGTTTAGCACGGTATTTGTGCATATCAATCCAATATGGCGGACGCGATGATTCAGAAAAAGAAATCGGCGACGGTTTCGTCGGTTTCTACTAATGTAGAGGGAGAAAGTTCCGAAAAGGCTTCTGAAAAGAAGAAGCAAACACCTACTACCTCTTCTCAGAATATTGACAAAACGGCTGAGAGTCGTAAAGAACCGCCCAAACAAAAAACTTCGCCGTTGCTGTCTTCGGCTTCCGGATTAAATAAAGAAATGTTGTCCATTTTGAGGGAAATGAACAGTAACATTAATAAGCAGGGCGATCAATTAGAAAAACTATCAGTACGTGTAGATTTCTTGTATGATGATTACCCAACAGAATTTCAAGAAGAGTATTTTGATCAAGATGATTATTATGAGGCTGAGGATGAGTCTTTGCAATCCCAGATTTCAGATGAAAATCAGCCTCCCCCTCCCAAAAAGCAAAAGAGTGAATCTCTTTTTAAAGACTGGACAGACAAATTTCAAACTACGGAGAAGGTAGATAGTGAAGTGAATGACGATTTGGCGCAATTCGTCAATAATTCTTTTCGAAGTGGTGTTAATGATGATAAGGTGTCTGAAATTTTGAAGGAGATCCACTGTCCTTCAAATTGTGAATCTCTAGTGAAGACTAGGGTCAATACTGCCATATGGAGATTATTGAAGACTAACTCTCAAACAGAAGACTCAAAAATGCAAGCCATCCAAAATTTAGTTATTAAGGCTTCCATTAACATGGTGAAACTGTTAGATAAACAAGGTGATTCTCTGGATTCACAGTCTGTTGAGTGGGGAGCCAATGCTGTGGCCTTGTTAGGGCAGTGTAATAAGTTGATAAACAATAAACGAAAGGAGTCTCACAAAACTGAGCTTGACCCAAAATATCATCCTCTGACTTCTGCTAGTTTACCATTTACAGATTATCTGTATGGTGATGACGTTGATGTCAATAAAAATGTTAAAGACATCAGAGATTTGAGCAAAATTGGCCGTTATACAGCCCAGAGAACCCCATATAGAGGCTATAACAGAAGAAGGGGTGGCCGTAGAGGTATGACTCGACCTACCGGAAGAGTCAGAAGTTACTTCAAGTATCCAGAAAGTCAGTCACAGAGCAGTTACTCTGTAGCAGCCCAATCAAAAAACGCCCGAGGGGGCACAAGAAGTAGATTTGTCTAATCAGGTAAGAGAAGAATTTGAGGCAGACAGGTTGAGATACTACGTGGAAAATTGGAGAAAAATCACTCAGGATGAAACAATTTTAGACATTGTTCAGCACTGTCACATTGAATTTTATGAGGGCCAAATTCCTGTGCAAATTCATTGTAAAAGGAACAATTTTAGCAAGGAAGAAGATTTTATTGTAGACAGTGAAATTCAGAAATTATTGAAGATGAAAGTCATTAAAGAAGTGGTTCATGAACCAGATGAATATGTTTCTCCAATTTTCCTCGTAGGAAAAAAGAAAGGTGAATACAGAATGATTTTAAATCTAAAGGAATTAAACAAGAGCATTGTTTATCACCATTTTAAAATGGATACTTTCGAATCTGCATTAAAATTGATAAAAAAGAATTGTTATATGGCATCCATTGACTTACGTCATGCTTATTATTCTGTACATGTAGCAGAGATAGATCAGAAAAAGTTACGATTTGAAAAATCTGGAAAATTATATCAATTTACTTGTTTTGCGAATGGAATTTCTTGTGCCCCAAGATTGTTCACCAAGTTACTAAAGCCAGTGTATGCATCTCTTCGTATGCTTGGACATAGTAATTCAGGCTATATAGACGACTCATTGTTGGTCGCAGATACAAAGTCAGAATGTGAGCATAACATTAATGATACTGTTTGGCTTATGTCTGATCTTGGCTTTATTATTCATAAAGAAAAGTCAGTTTTAGTGCCTACAAAGAAATTAACATTTTTAGGCAATGATATTGATTCAGAGAAAATGATCGTTACATTGCCTGAAAGCAAAGTACAGACGATTGTCCAAGAATGCAAAGAAATGTATAGAAAATCACAGATTTCAGTGAGAATGTTAGCTAGATTGCTAGGTCTTATGGTATCTAGTTTTTCAGCTGTAGAATATGGGCCACTATTCTACAGAAAGTTGGAAAAAGCAAAAATTCTGGCATTAAAGTTCTCAAAAGGTGATTTTAATGGGAAAATGCTTGTTACAAAGAACATGAGAACTGAACTGAAATGGTGGATTGAAAATCTACATTGTCAGAAACGTGTCATTGATCATGGAAATGCAGACTTGATTATTACAACTGATGCCTCATCTTTAGGATGGGCAGGTATATGCAATGGAGAAAAAATAGGAGGTAGATGGATGTATGAAGAATCACTCCATCACATCAATTTTTTAGAGTTACTTGCAGTCAGCCATTCTGTCAAATCTTTCTGTAAAACCAAGAATAACATACATGTCAAAGTAATGGCTGACAACTCATGTACAGTTGCATATATTAACAATATGGGTGGCTGCAAGTCTGAAGAATGTAATGAGCTTGCATTCAGTATTTGGTCTTGGTGCAGGGAAAGATCAATCTGGTTGTCTGCATCACATGTTCCTGGGTGTGATAATATTTCTGACTATGGCTCAAGACATTTTTCTGACAATACAGAGTGGAAATTGAATAGTCAAATATTTCTAAAATTGACAGAAAAGTGGGGAATGCCTGATATAGATATGTTTGCCTCTAGGCTGAATAAACAGGTAGAAAGGTATGTTTCCTGGAAAAAAGAGCCCGAGGCAGAACATATAGATGCTTTTTCTCTTGATTGGTCCAATATATTTATGTATTTATATCCTCCTTTCAGTCTGGTTGCTCGATCGTTGATGAAATTGAGACAAGACATGGGAGAATGTATACTGGTGGCACCTTTGTGGCCAACACAGAATTGGTGGACCAACATGATGGATCTTCTGGTGGATCAGCCATTGATAATTCCAGTGACAGAAGACACTTTAATAATTCCAAACAAGAACAGTGTCCATCCACTAGTAAATCAGTTGATATTAATAGCATGTCGGTTATCCGGCGATCCCTTGAAAGTAGAGGCATTTCAGCAGACTCAGCCGATATTATCATGGCCTCTTGGAAAGACTCCACACAGAAGCAGTACTCGGTCTATATTAGAAAGTGGTTTTGCTTCTGTAGTGAAGAACAGATCAGTCCAATTTATCCAGATTTAAATATGGTGTTAAATTTTTTCACTAAGTTATTTCATGAAGGTATAGCCTATAAGACAATGAACACAGCACGTAGTGCTTTATCTTCTCTTGGAATTATTATAGATAATTTTGTTGTTGGAAAACATCCATTAGTGGTTAAGTTTTTGACAGGAGTTTTCAACAAGAGACCACCCAAAACTCGTTATACAGAAATTTGGGATGTTGGCAAAGTACTGCATTATTTAAAACATTTGCCTTCAGTCAAAGATTTAACACTTAAAATGTTAACCTATAAATTAGTGATGCTTATTGCCCTTACACAGGCAAGTAGAACTCAGTCTTTAGCTCTCTTATCTTTAGAGAATTATATAAAAACTGCAGATTCATATGTGTTGCAGTATAGTAGTACTCTAAAGCAATCAAAGCCTGGGAAATCAGTTCCTAGTGTTGTGTTAAAACAGTACACATTAGACCAGAAATTGTGTGTGGTTCATACCTTGACTGAATATATAAACAGAACCAGAACTTTACGTGGCAGTAATAGTGCATTGTTCATAAGCTATTTGAAACCGCATTGTGCTGTTACCACAAGTACTATAAGTAGGTGGATAAGAACAGTGATGTTTTTGGCTGGTATAGATGTTAATAAATTTAAAAGTCACAGTGTTAGAAGTGCTTCAACATCTAAAGCTAAGCTATGTCACATTCAACTTCCTGAAATTATGAAGGTTGCAGGCTGGTCAAGCCAAGAGACTTTTGCTGTGTATTATAATAAACCTCTTGAGCAAAGTAGTTCAAGTTTTGCTGATGCAGTTTTGTCATAAATTTAGATTTGAGGATTGCTCAGTTTGTTCTGTCTGCCAGACAGATTTGAATCAGAACAAAGCATGTTCTTCTACATTGAAGTTTGTACATGTATGTGGATTAGATAAATTTTTGGTGGGATATTTGTGTTTTTTCCATCATTCACAAAGAATTTTTGATTTATTTGCTTTGAAGTCTCATATGAGACCGTAGGTGTTGTATGACGTAATAGAATCCCCCAAACAAACGAGACTTACCTTAAGTTGATGTTTGGTTGAGATTCTATGTAGTCATACACACACTGGAGGGCTCATATCCCACCCAGAATAGTTAGCCCTCCCATTTGACATATGTGATTTGTGAAGATTATGAGATATGCAGCAGTTGACAATTTGAGCATTTTTCGCAACATGTTCATTTTTTGTCGACCAAAAATTATTTGTGAATAATTTGGTTTCTGCTGCTTTCAACACTGATATTCACGGTCACGGTTGGCGCGCATCTCATATGAGCCCTCCAGTGTGTGTATGACTACATAGAATCTCAACCAAACATCAACTTAAGGTAAGTCTCGTTTGTTTGGGGGACTATATTGCGAACAAATTGCGACATAAATAAGACACTTCCGCGACTAAATTGCGAGCAAATTAAACTGAGTAACTTTCGCGCAAACGTCGTGAGACATTCGTACGAATATCTTACGACTATCGTGCGAGTGTCTTAAATTACTCGCAATGTCGCAAAAGTGTCTTGAATGGTTCGTATTTCGTCCCACGTGACTCGGGCAATTATGTTTCTCGCAAACAGTTTGCACTCATTCAGTTCCAACATGGGCATCATGCCAGCAAAGGTCAGAAAAGGGCGAGTTAGGGGTAGGGCTGCACTGCACCCGGCCATCAAACCACAACACAGGAAGCCGAAACAGTCCCATCTCCTGTTCCCTCCGACGACGAGCGCTCGGGAGCTCCCACGGTTTTTTTGACGGGTGAAACAAGGAAGAAAAAGAAACTTGACATTGAGAGTGAGAAACAGTACCCATGGAAGGATGCCCACCAGAATGTACTGGCTGAGTTCTGGCTGAACCACCCCATTTTTTTTATGATAAAACAAAATATCCATCTTTCTGACGTCTGATGATTAAAAAAATTGCTGGAATGTCAATAGGTTCTCATTTGCTCGCAAAATCATCGTACGACTGTTGCACGACCTTCGCGCGACAGTCGTGTGACGTTTGCGAGAGTATCGTGACACAGTCGCACGAGAGAAATAATCGCAATTTTATTGTGCGAACGTCGCACGAGTGTCTCACGAACGTCGCGCAACTGTCGCGCGACGTGTGTGCGAACTCCAGGCGAATTTGGGCAAGATTCGTGAGATAATCGTATGACATTCGTGCGACATTCGCGCGACACTCACAAATATGTCGTAATCAACATTTCAGTGAGACCCAAATATGAAAAATGTCGCAAAGTCGCGGATTTTGTCGCAAATCTTTGTCTCAAACTAGTCGCCAGTTGTCGCATCCCAGTGAGATACTAGCTTAAGCAGCAGCATCCAGATGATGTAAACTCCTTTGTATGAACCTAAAAGTAACCCTAGTCAAATATTGAAAGGTTCCGTCAAAGGATATAAGAAATATAAAAGAAGACTATAAACTTAACGCAAAACTTTAACGCAAATGTTTAAGTCTGTGACCTTGACCTAAGGTCAGCAGCAGCATCCAGATGATGATAAGTACTCTGCTTGAGCCTGTAAGTAAATCGAGGCACATACCAACAGGCTTCATCAAAGAATATTGGAAACATAAGCAAAATTAAAATCTTAACACAAAACTTTAACGCAAATATTTAAGTCTGTGGCCTTGGCCTTAGGTCAGCAGCAACATCCAAATGATGATAGGTATTCTGCTTGAACCTGTAAGTAAATCTAGGCACATACCAACAGCATTCATCAAAGGATATTGGAAATATAAGCAAACATTAAAAACTTAACGCAAAACTTTAACGCAAATTTGAACGGACAGACGCACACACACAGGCACACACGGATGAACAGACGGACGGACAGACGGACAAACGGATGAACGGACAAACGGACGGAAAGACGAAAACTATATACCCCTCGACATACTTCGTATGTCGGGGGTATTAAAATTTTCCACTTGCCCACTGGGCAAGCAAAATAATTTTTTACTTGCCCAGCCAAATTTTTAACTTGCCTGGAATCTTCGTCAAATTCCAGCATTAACGAATAGATGTCTAGAAAGTTGGTTGCTCTTAAAGCTCAGTAACACATTACCCTGCACATGAAACAACCACTTGAGCACAGCAACTCTCTTTCAATCCTGCAACATGCTGCCACACCCCCTTGTGAGGATTATGTGCAGGTTGATTGTGTTTTTCTATCACAACGCAGAAAAAGAACAGTCAAGGATGATAGGGTTAAAAAGACTGTACGACTAAAAACAGATTTGTTGAGTTAGAACATGGGGTGGTCAAGTGACCTCACTTCCAAGCTGAACTGATCCATTGTGGACAGTGTAACTACAGAGACAGGTCCTCTGTTCCAATATATAACGGCTGCATGGATGTATGAGTATTTGTAATAATCCAAAGTCGTTTGCATCTGATGCAGTGTTGTGCGTGTGCGTGCAGGTGGGTGGGTGGGGGGGGGGGGCCTTTGTGCATCTTTGAATCTTACCTTAATTGACCTGTTAACAACTCCTCCGAGCATTAATAAAAGTATTTGTCACGGGGGGGGGGGGGGGGGGGGGGGGGGGGGGGCCTTTGTGCATCTTTGAATCTTACCTTAATTGACCTGTTAACAACTCCTCCGAGCATTAATAAAAGTATTTGTCACTCTGCTAAGCGCCATACCATCTAACGCGACCAGCAACCTTAGCAATCCAGCCCAAAGTCATCAAAAAGCTGACTTGGATAGCGGGCGACAATGCTGCTAAAACCGAAAGTGAAAGTAACCTTGGTACGAGACTTCGCGAGATAACAAAAAAAAAAAAATCTTATCACCTTGTATAATGGGTATGTTGGATGATAAAAAGTGCGAGTATTTCTGAAAGACATAACTGTTTTATTCCTTTATGCTGAACGTATTTACAAATGATTAATACTATCGGTAAACATATAAAGTTATTGCATGTTACTTTCTCAGCAATGAATTAGTTTTTTTCATATTGTCCTTGCATATTGTCCGTCATTTTATGCTTATCATCGTACCCGTTTTACACGGTGTTTTTACATTTGCGGTGACCATGATATTGCATTTGATTGGTCAATCGCTAAAATCTCAGTCAGTGAAACCCGATAACTAGAGCGAATCAAGGCTTACGTTTTAACACGGTTTACTTGTTTACAGAGGCCGATTTACATAACCAGTCACCCGTAGCGTGACCACAGGCCAATCGACGGTGTGTTTCTTTTGTACACACTGAACGGCCATTGTTTTATCTTACCCACATGTGCCGAACTCAGTAAACTGATTTAATCACCGTTACACTGGATTAACAGCTGGGTGTCAATTATCTACGTGTCAATAAACAAAGTCAGCCATGCGACACCAGACACTAGAGGTGAGAAAATCGGATGATAATTATGGTCATGTACAGTCTGCGTGGCTCTCTTTTTCATACACTGCTTACCGTAATTTGCGTAAAACTTCTAGAATTTTGCAATTTTTTTTAGTTGCCCGACCGGGCGCCGGCCTGGAAATTCCACTTGCCCGGATAAATTTCCAACTTGTCCCGGGCGGCCAGGCAATGGATTTGTCAGCCGCTGATAATACAAATCAACAAATAGTATTAGAAGTGTGACACAAAATCTTTGGACCATAAAATATAGGTCACTGTGACCAACAATTAGTATGAGGCCAATTTCCCAAACCATATACCCATGTATAATGTAGATCCATGTAATAGTGTTAGAAAAATGAAATAAAATCACAGGACCCTGAAATATAGGTCACTCTGACCTACAATAGTAATTAGTATGAGGTCACTCATAGCGTTAGCCAAAACTATTTACCCAAGTATAAGGTGAATCCTTGTAATAGTGTAAGAAATATGAGGCAAAATCACTTGACCATACACTATAGTATAGGTTATAGCTCTTCTACGAATTTTAAAAACTGTTTACACTTTCTAGATCAGTGGTGGTACGGTTTATTCACTGAATAAGGGTGTCAAACCTGTATGATTTAGCATACTTTGCATGTGCAATCAGTGCGCTGTTAAAATCTCTCACCTGGCAAGTTATGCGTAAATACATGCTTATAAGCCATCCTATGACCTCTTTAAAATGAAAGCATGGAAAATGCCAAAATCTGAACTTCGTGATTTGAATGCTAATATTCTGCTGTTCAAATATTTCAACTGGTTTCTTAACTAAAACTAGATATTTGTGGAAACTGGACCTAAAAACAGCTGTTCAGAAGACCTTGAGTTAAGGGCATATAAGCAATACTGAAGGTCTTGAGAAACAGTTTTCAAACTTTAAGAACTTGTTGACTAGCTTTCACCATGGCAAATTAGGCTTTCCAGAACTGATGCTTATTAATATATCTCTTTTCTTAGACATAACTGGATTCTGATATCTTTCCCTCTTCATCTTATTTATTTCACTGTTTACCATGTACATGCATATACTTGGATTTTTCACTCAAAGTGATATATAAACACAGGTGCGAATGTTGTCTTACAAGCAAATAAATGTTCCATTATTATCTGTAAAACTTCCACCACCTCACTAAATATTGGGACAGGAATGTCTGGGCAAACACTGTAGACAAAGGCCAGACTGTTCAGGGACTGCAGTAGTATTTCCCATTCTGCCAGCACCTTTGTGCCAAATTGATGACAGTCAAATCAGTGAAGGTAAAATCAACTTAAGTTAGGTTTACAATGGCATCTGCAGCAGAAATGGCTTTTGTCAATATTAAAGCTGTCATGTTAAGGTATTATATCAGTAAGCAGTCAGCTGTAGCAGAATAGGTTTAAATTGTGCTCAAATGAACAGTCAACCTTAGCAAAAAGTAGACTTGTCGGTTAGGCATCAGACCTGTTCTTAAAATTTGTATAAGACCTATAGCAAGTTTGGAGACTCCTGTCTCTTGTGGGTACTTAGAAATAATAATAAATAAGGATTATATTTGAATGAAACATTATTGGTTTCCATGCATTCAAGTACAGAGAGGCCACATATATGTAACAATTAATGCCGAAAAATGGAATGAATGAGGCAAGTAATAATGATCATTTGCCTTTACTATGAGAAAATTTTCTGTAACATTTTAATATAGTTAAATTAAACAATAAATAATATACAGTCAATAGAAACTATACATGGCTGGTTGTCAGCAGACGTCTTTGGTGCAAAAAGTCTGGTGACAACAGGTTGTCAGCAGACGATTTTGGTGCAAAAAAGTCTGGTGACAACAGGTTGTCAGCAGACGATTTTGGTCCAAAAAGTCTGGTGACAACCAGTTGTCAGCAGGCCTGACCTTAAAATTTTCAATTTCACATTCTAGATAATGATGAGTGGTTAATAGAAAATATGCAAAACAGTGCTTTAATAGACCTGCATTAACCATTCCTTGATACAATTTTAAGTGAAAAAATCATGGCTTTTTATTGAACACAAACTTTATTTTCTGGCTGTATTTAATCAGAATCAGATGCACTATTTTGCCTGAAATGTAGTATCCGCAACAGAAACAGGCTGCTGTTTAACCTTTGATTTACAAGTTGTCTGTTGTTGTTCTTAGAATTTCTTTGTTAATTTCTCAAAAAAAGTGTGTTTGAATTATGTAAGAACATGAAATTGAAAACTATCTACTAGAATGCAATACCAGTTTCCTATGTTTGTGTAGACTGAAAATTTTATGATTTACATGACATTTTTTGCCGGCTGTAAATACCTAAAAATGCAATTTACAAATAATAAAACATCAATTTAGATTATGTGTGCATCAATTTAGATTATGTGTGCATAACAAATTTTTAACAAATTGAAATAGAATTTTCTTGCTGTTTCTAAGCACATAATAGAAATGCTAGTTTCGCATGGAAACTGTAGTGTCCACAACAAAAAAAAATGTACTATCTTTTGACTGTGATCACAGATAAATTTCTGGTTCAACATCAAAGATGACTCTCACTATTTTATTAATACCCTCTGGCTGATGAATTTATGTGTATGGCTTCAAACAAGGCTGCCTACAGATAAAATAGGCAGGTTCTAACTAAGAACATTAGATTTTTCATCAAAAATACTAATGTTTGATTTACATAAAATACATATGAAATATTGAAGAAATGGTGTGAAGTGCTATTATAAATTTGCATTCGGATGAAGTTGAATAAATTTCAACTCACATAGCAAAATTTTACAAGGTTATCTTGAAAAAAGTCATGCATAACAATAGTTGATTTGTAGTGTCCACAACAGCTTTACCCGATGTTATGAAGAGAGCTGTAACTTTTTAATGGCTTGAGATTCAACTGAAAAACTCTAGGACAATATGCTTACATAGTATAAAATTGTGCAAAAATAGAAAAGTTTCACACACGATCAACTTCATTTTCCACCCTCAAGTGCAACATACCCGTGCCAAATATAGTGAAAAAGGCGAATGGATGACCTTGAACAGATGATAGAGCCCCATTCTTTTTCTTCCAAGCTAGAATTTATAGAATTATAGTCTGCCTTAAAAAAGTTCAGTTTATCACTAACTCTCTTTTCCTGATCTGTATATAGGGTGAGTACAAGTTTTAGTATCAAATGGTCACTTTTACCCAAGGGTGGTGCATAGTCAATTTCTTCAAGCATATTAATTTCATTCGTAAAATCCAGATCTAGAATTGATAGAGTTTCATTTTCACTATACAGTACAGCTGTCGACATCTTACTATCAATCTCTACTCGTCATGACGTGTAGTGGAACGTGAAAAAGATTAAATCCCACGCTGTTCTCTCGATATTCCCGCGCTATTCCTGCGATATTTCAACGCCTCACCGCATCCGCCTCACTCCGGTGCCGCGCAGCATGGGAGCGGCGTGGGAATATTTCGCGCCTATCTAGACGCGGCACAATTGCTCCGCGAAGACTGGGACCACGCCTCTATCGATGCTTGAAGTGTGTGCAGTCCTAGTCAACTTTTACACAAGTCAGGTGTGTAGTTTTACCCGGTGATGTAGACTCTTAGTATTTGGGTCAGGATATTTGTTTTTCGGTATTTTGTGCTATGCAGTTGGAAAAAGTGCTTTGTACTAAGTATGAACAGCAAAGACCCGGATCAGCCAACAGGTGTGTGTAGTCTGATTAGCGTCCTCTGTATCTGCATCTTTTGTTGATCCCAAGGAGACCTAACCGAAAATGATTGACTTTATGAGGTTGCGGCGGTGCGCAGGTAGAACTGCGTCTACTTTCCCTATTTAGTGGAAATGTGCATGTGTGCTAAAGCGCGTGCGATATTGTGTACTTTGTTCCTGTCTTTTTTTTTCTTTGCGTTTTTTGATAAAGATGCATGAACGGCAGATGAGAAACCGGGGTTGCAAAAAGAAATTGTCGG
Source organism: Ctena decussata (assembly GCA_963989385.1). Classification (NCBI taxonomy): domain Eukaryota; kingdom Metazoa; phylum Mollusca; class Bivalvia; order Lucinida; family Lucinidae; genus Ctena; species Ctena decussata. The sequence continues at coordinate 106,398,510 of OZ022499.1, forward strand.
AACGACATGAAAAAGTCCTGACAAAATCTGTCAAATGGAGAGCACCAACCAGCCTGTGCATATGCATGGTATGTGCATTCAAAGTTTGCAGTAGCCTTAAGACAGACCACTGGCATAGTTGCCCCGAGCCCTTCATTTGACCATGCACAGTTCCCAATTTAATTCAAGCTTCAAGTTAAATTCACCTATACGATACTCCGACCTTGATCACATATATGCAATAATATAAATCAGTGTGCATTTCAAAATGGACATTAGAACACATCCGATCAGCGAACATCCATATCATACCATGTACATTTACAAAAATTGGAAATGATTATTATGCGGTTCGCAGATGTAGAATAATGTCCTGTTTTCTCGACATATGGGTCCAACTGCGCATGCCTAGGGTAGATTGCGCTCATGTGCAATATGGTTGCCCAGATAGCATGCCAACGTTGGGCCAACGTTGGCATAAGGTGTCACCGTTGGCCGAGCGTTGGCGTTGGGAGTACAACGTTGGCCGAACGTTGGCCAAACGTTACTACAGCTGGGTATATGTTTGCTCTAGGCACACAGGAATTAATTATACTTCGACCTATGCTGGTTCAAACTTTATTTCATAGCATGCTGTGTACATTTTTCATAAAAAAGTATGTCGGCCATTAAACGGTCAGCCAACGTTGGGCCAACATTTTCACATGCGTATAAATTTTGCTAAGTTTTACGTGGGTTGAGTCACGTTGGCCCAACGTTGGCTTGACGTGGGGAATTGAACTCCAGGTTTCAATGATAATTAGAAATGAATATGAATTTGTCAATTTATCTGTGCATGATTCAACTATTCAGTATCATAATTACTATTAAATGAGCTTCTTACTTTTTGGTTTATGTTTATTTATTTATATTTATTACTATTTGTCTTGGTATTGCCTGCTCTGCTTTGACTAGCATGTACTAATAATTCTATGAAAAAATTATGAATTTGTGTTTTTATAAACATTGCTTAACATTACAATATAGATTTAGGCATTATGATAATGCTAATCATAAGTTTTGTTTATTTACAATATCTGAATGAGGTACATAGAAAAGTGGAAATCTGTAAGTAATTAGCGATCACACAGCAAGGAGTCTTGTGTACTCCGATTTTATTACGAGCAAGGTCTGGTTACCAAGGAAACGACCCCCATTCAGCAATTAAGTTGTTAGTACTTCTGTTATTAATGACTTTCAGACGTACCAAGTGCTACACATATCTAGGGATTTGAGGAGCAAAGATTGTGTTCTTTGAACAGAAAATTATAAACGTACGCGCAAAGTCATAAACTCAGCAGTATTCAATACTTCAGTTCAAGGAGATTGTATTTGATTTTTTGTGAATTTAGCTTAATACATTTTAGCCATAATGTCTTCGCGTGAGACTCAACCTTAGGCATATGTACTCAAATCAGCCTGCGCAACTGCGCAAAGTGAAATGTAATTTCTCACATTTGATTAAACAGGATTCATCAGGCAGATTAAATGTGTTAGCGAAGAGGGAATAATGTGATAAAAAGTTGCATATGCGCAAGCTGATTTTAGTCGTAAAGTATATGAAAACCGCATTAAGAGATCAGAGATTCGCAGTATTTGGGATCGCATTTAAAAGTCAGTATACGTTTAAATTGCTGACTCTTGTTTGTGGGCATAGAATTAGTTACTCTTACCGGATGCTTCGCAGAGAGGGAGGAATTTGTTTAATTTCAAAGTATATGTTGGTTTAAAGTGCCACAACTTGACCCAAAGTGACATTTTTGCATTGGCTGATTGTAGGCCATAAAGGTTGGCGCAACCTTCGCCCAACGTTGTAGGAAAAAACTTACAACGTTCGGCCAACGTTGAGCCAACTGTTGGCTCAACGTTCGCCCGATGAGCAAAGTTACGTTGGCCCAACGTTGGCATCCAACGTTGGCCCAACCAAACTGACCACCTTAAGCCAACGTTGGCCCAACGTAGGCATGCTATCTGGGTGGAGCATTCACAATTTGTCAATAGAATAACCAAAAGGCATAGTTTGCAAAATCATTATTATTTAGGTGCGCAGGCTGGTCCAAGGCTTTGCGGTTCGCAGATGTAATATGACGCCTTTTTCAGGTAATAATTATTTTGATGTATGGGTACAACTGTGCATGCCTAGGGTAGATTGCGCTCATGCGCAGTCTGGTTTGGGCATTCACAGTTCGTCCATAGAATAATAACCAACAAAGATACAACGTGGCAGAAGCAATGTTCAACAACCCAAGACGTTGAGGAATGGTTTAGAGGTACCAGGCAACAATATTTTCAAATTAGATGGAAAAGACGCATTACTCAGTAGAAGAGGAAACAAGAGGGCCATGATGGCCCTGGATCGCTCACCTGAGTATCCTGTGAACTTAACCTCAGAGGCATCCATATGACCGACAGACAGAGTTTCACAAAGATTAAATGGAAAATGAACCCTTTATTGTGTACCTAAGGTTTTCATAAGATTTAACCTAATGACTTAGATTTTGACCCCACATGACCCAGTTTCAAACCTGGTCTAGATTTCTTGGATATGAACATTCTGACAAAGTTATCAAAACTGTACCCTCTAGAGTGTACACAATGTTTTTCTAAGGTTTAACCTAGTGACCTACTTTTTGACCCAACATGACCAAGTTGCACCCTTGGTCCAGATTTGTTTGAGACAATTGATTGATTGATTGATTGATTTGTTGCTTAACGTCCACGGTAAACAACTATGGTCATGTCGGGACGGTCAGTTAACCTAACCACACTATTCCTGGGCAGGCTTAGACCTCCTAAGCGGTTAACCAGTACTAAGTGCACATACTTTCGCCTGTAACTGACAACTGCCCTTCTTGAATCAGCGGAAGGAGAAACGAAAGTATGTGGCCAGACCGGGTTTCGAACCCAGGACCTCTGACTTATGAGTCAGGTGCCCTACCGATTGCGCTACGCGGCCCGGCCTGTTTGAGACAAACATTCTGACAAAGTCTCATGAAGATTAGAACAAAACAGTGTCCTCTAAAGCGTTAACTGTTTTTCTAAGAACTGACCTAGTGACCTAGTTTTTGACCAGACATGGCCCAATTTCAAATCTGGTATAGATGTCATGAAAATAAACATTCTGACAATGTTTCACATAGATTGGATCATAATTGTGCCCTCTAGAGTGTACACAAGGGTTTTCTAAGATTTGATCTAGTGACCTAGTTTTTGACCCCACAAGACCCAGATTCAAATCTGGACTAGATTTTATATAAATAAACATTCTGACAAAGTTTCATGAAGATTGGATCATAACTGTGCCCTCTAGAGTGTGCACAAGGTTTTTCTAAGATTTGACCCAGTGACCTAGTTTTTGACCCCACATGACCCAGTTTCAAAGATGGTCTAGATTTCATTTAGATAAACATTCTGACAAAGTTTCATGATGATTGGATCATAACTGTGCCCTCTGTGTCATTCTAAGATTTATTTCTATTTTTAGCTCTGGTGGCCATTTTGTTCAGCGGAGTGGAACCGTTTTAGCAATTTTTGTTCAGGGCCATGAGTAAAACATTTCTGTGATATTTTTTTTTAAATCGAGCCATTGGCTTCAGAAACAATGATGTTTAAAGCTTTTTTCTGTTTTTAGAACTGGTGGCCATATTGTTCAGCGTAGCGAAACCATTTGAGCAATTTTGGTAGAGGGTCTCCTAAGGAACAATTCTGTGAAATTATTTCAAAATCGGCCCAGCAGTTTTGGAGGAGAAGTCGTTTTAAGGTTTTTCTATTTTTAGCTCTGGCGGCTATATTGTTCAGTGGAGCAGAACCATTTAAGCAATTTTAGTAGAGGGTCTCCTAAGGAATAATTCTGTGAAATTATTTCAAAATCGGCCTAGCAGATTTGGAGGAGAAGTCGTTAAAAGGTTTTTCTATTTTTAGCTCTGGCGGCCATATTGTTCAGCGGAACCGTTTGAGCAATTTTGGTAGCGGGTCTCCTAAGGAACATTTCTCTGAAATTATTTCAAAATCTGCCAAGCAGTTTAGGAGAAGTCCTTTAAAGGTTTTTCTGTTTTTAGCTCTGGCGGCCATATTGTTCAGTGGAGCGGAACGGTTTGAGCAATTTTGGTAGAGGGTCTCCTAAAGCGCCAGTCACACACTCACGGTTCAGGCCACGGTTCACCACGGTTTCACAAACCGTAGCACACCGTCGTGATTCGTAGTAGCACCGTAGATGCATCAGTCGTGTTCCGTAATGATCCTTGAAGAACCGTGGTGATCCGTGATTTGCTACGGAAATGTTAAACTGTTTAAAACTTCCTTGGTGAACCGTGGTGGGTTGTTGGCGTGGCCTAAACCGTAGCGCAACTGTAACAGAATCATGCTTATTCGTAGCGCTACCGTAGATGTGACCGTGATTATCCCTGACTTTCCGTCGGTATTCGTAGACAACCGCGGTAGTTTTGTCACTACGAAAAGTCACTTTTTATTCAAGAGAAAAAAATTCCCCGACTCGAAAGTTTATGATCTTCGATTACTTTCCACGTCAAAGCGAAATTCCTACTTAAAGTTAATTTTTAGTATAAAATTTTTATTTGTTAACCAATTTTCAAAATATTTGCTGCATGTTTCGATAAATTCAGTACTACCGTAATCGACCTAATTAGCGCTAATACCCCTATAAGCGCACATCATGGGAATTTCTGAGGCATATGACTATAAGCGCACATATTTTTGCTGATTTATCTTTTCGATTGCTTGTTTGCAAGTGCTGAAAACGCTACAAAAATCTCCCAGTTTTCGCTTACAAAGCTTCTCCATCCTATATGACTATAAGCAGCTATACTCTGATGCTTGAAACATTAAATTCTGTTTCTTTCTATATATATATAATAATTCTTTGAAATGTGCGCTTATTAGGAAGAAAGTCTCCTGCAAGTATTTAATGCCATTTTGAAAATGTTAAATGCACAGTGCGCTAAAAGGGTCGAATACAGTATATAATGTCATAAAATACTTTTCTTGCCTACAAATAAATTAACATCATCATTAAAAATCATTATCATGACCACGTTAAACCGTAGACAATCGTAGAAGCAGTGGCGCTACCGGCTTGAGTCGTACTAGCACCGTATCTAACCGTAGTGGCAACGTTAGCGTCCGTAACACGACCGTGGAATACCCTTGTTGTCCGTAATCCTGCCGCCTGGCACCGTCGTGAATTCGTAGATGATCCATACAGACACCGTACAAACACCGTGAGAATCCCTAATGGAACCCTGGCAAACCGTAGTGATGCTGGATTTTCTACGGTTCATCCCGGTTTTGCTGTCTAGGTCAAACCGTGATGAAGCGTGGTGAACCGTAGCCTGATCCGTGAATGTGTGACTGGGGCTTAAGGAACATTTCTGTGAAATTATTTCAAAATCGGCCCAGCAGTTTTGGAGGAGAAGTTGTTCAAAGGTTTTTCTAGTTTTAGCTCTGGCGGCCATATTGTTCAGCAGAGCAGAACCGTTTGAGCAATTTTGGTAGAGGGTCTCCTAAGGAACATTTCTGTGAAATTATTTCAAAATCTGCCCTGCAGTTTTGGAGGAGAAGTCGTTTAAAGGTTTTTCTATTTTTAGCTCTGGTGGCCATATTGTTCAGCGGATCGGAACCATTTGAGCAATTTTGGTAGAGAGTCCCCCCAAGGAACATTTCTGTGAAATTATTTCAAAATCTGTCCAGCAGTTTTGGAGAAGAAGTCGTTTAAAGCAAAAGTTGACGCCGGACGACGGACAAAGACCGATCACAATACCTCACCTTAAGCACTTCGTGCTCAGGTGAGCTAAAAAAAACCCTCAACAACCTACAGTTCTGCTACTTTTCAGGGCAACCTCACACCTTCGGAAGCAACCCTGTATCAAGTATCATCTCTGGATGCAAGATATCCCCCACCATACACACACACACACTTCCTTCTCCCAACCCTGCTCTGTAGTGAGTCCTAACTTGAAGAACAGCCATGATGAAACGGAATGACACATTGCCTAAGGTGCAGTGTGACCTGGATCTACGCTTTTTGCTTAGAAACCCATAACTGGCAAAGGCCCGGACCAACTAAAGGCATGCCACATTTAATAGTTGATGAAAAAAAATCATATTGACTTATATATATATGCTGATCTAGGTTGTCCTGATTTCTAACTACAGTAGGAGGCTCAGGATGTCAAAAAGGGTCTGACGATAAGTCGATTTTTGTGCTGGCCACCCATAAAAACTCAAAGCAGTCAGCTGCCTGACCCGAATCTTTACTTTGTACATGATTTAGAATCGTTTCCATTTGTTTCCCTCTGTGAGATTATATCGTGTACCTGTTGTGTATCTTCACGAATGATTTGAGCATGTGCAGAATTCCGCAGTTCGGAGAGTATGAAAGAGATTCCAAGTTTCTTTTCACTGGTAAATGGGAGAGAGAGAGAGCGAGAGTTCTGAAACTGGAACGTTGTATAGTAATATGTGAACAGGAAGACTCAAGTCGGTCTGCGGGACAGTCTGCCAAGTCTGATCAAGATCGTCCATGTGCCGAAAAAATAAAAGCTGGTTTAATCACAACAGAGTAATTAGACCGGAAAACCGGATTTCTTTAGGTCCCAGACCAAAATTCAGAAATTGGGACCGATTGGAAACAGCCCAAAGCCCAAAAAAGTTGGTCCCATACTGGCCCAATACTTAGGAAATTTTCTCTGATTCTATCAGATATTCTTACCTAGCTCAGATGTCAATCCGTTAATTACACATGACTAATCCAATAATTGCCTCCAGCCAAGTTGTGTAAACAAAAGTACCTGAGATCTCATAGTTCATCACGTTATCTCGAATCTCACCTCACGAGAGTACAGTGGTCATGTGAAAGTAATTAGGAAGTTTAAAGAAGTTGTTTTGATAGTTAAAAAGAAATCTGTTTTGCTGTGTTTGTAAAGTGCAACTCTTAATTGGACTTCACTGTTGCGGTGCGGAATGATAATTACTTCAGCAGTTTCTTTACTGTGTTTGATCAATTGTTTTAAAAGATCAATGAGTAAAATAAACACTTTTCAGTAATCTTAAGGTGTGAATCTGCATTATGGGTATATAACGTCACCAGTTGACATAAAACAACACAGTAACCCTGCTAATGTGCTCCTTTTCCACGCATGCAGCATGTAGGGCCTTGATGAGCAGGACTGACGGACAAATCAGACAAACGATTGACAATCATGGACGGACGATCGGCGCCCCGTTACTGCAGCTATAGATTTGTTCCGCTGCAACGTCAATAGGAGAATTGAAATACTAAAACAACACATTAGAAACACATAGTGAAATGAAAATAATCTCAGGAAACCATAGATGTACAATAACATGGTACATTTCGTATTTTTTTTTTCTTTCCCATTTTTAATGACTGATTCTATCAGTCATTCAATGCTGTCACAAGCGTATTTTGGAAAGTGGCTTTCACAGCTGTATTCTTCCGCTCAGAAATGAAGTGATCGTAATGTCATTTCGCTGAAAAACGGCTGGAACTGAAAATAAGTTTTGTACGAAGTTAAATGAGAACTTATATAAAGTATCTTGTGCAGGTATAATTATTTAAGTAGTTTTGTAAAATAAGAAGTATTCAACTAATGACATCAGCGGTCAAAAAATATAACGAATACAAACTGACCATTAAAAATCGATCCGCCAATTACCGTATTCGCCCCCTCTTCAAGCGCCCCTCATACTTTATTAAGTAAAATAAATCAGCTGCCGCTGAAATAAAAAATGTTTTACAGTTGTAAACTTGCCTAAAACAGTATTCCGAGCATGACAGTCATTGCAGAGAATGTAATGTAAAAGAAATTCTGTAGGTTTATCCACTTATCTCGCAAGTGATATACTGGACATCATACGGTAATTTAGTGTTTGTCGGTGGCTATTCATAGAATTGCCATATTGTAAACATTGGAGTGGACATCCTCATGGTCCATAGGTAATGCGAAATACCGCAAACACTGAGTGCTTTAAAGTCAGTGAAAAGCGTTGTCAGAATTCAAATATTACTTGTGTACAAGAGATAGAACTTTTGCAGGTGCATGAAGTGATTTGCGCTAAATGGCTTATTTACATCAATGGAGCTGGACCATGAACAACAGGACTGAAGTTTGAAATTATTTTGAGCCGATGTAGCATAACTTTATTTTGATAGAATCTGTCATTTCAGGGCTGTTGGCCCTTTGATACATGATAGGTAGCGCAGACAACAATTCTTGTCCCAGAGTCCTATGGTCCCTGTAATTATACTCTCAGCCATATCAGGTTGTCTCCCCTGTCCACCTGTCAATCAAGTATGATGTCCTCTATCACGTCCGCTTTGCCTACGAACACATTCTAGTCTTGTATTTGCTTTTACATGTGTAGCTAAACGTCTTAAAATGTTTGAAACCAAGAACTCCACCAAACACAACAATGTACTATCATTGTACGGAAATCAGGATTAATTCATAGGACTTCGCTTATTGTCATTAGTTTTTGTGACGGGTATCAAATTTTTTCCCTATGGAAATTAGTTAGGTGATGACGTCATCGGCTGGGCCGATTCATTTTTCAATATTTCTCGAGCCCTGTAATTAGAGGCTAAGTGAATGCGCTGGACATGACGTTGAATCAACGTTGATTTAAAGCTGTGTGCATGCTGGCGTAGCTCTTGCTACCGAAATACGTGTGTGCAGTCTTATTGGGCAGTATTAATGAGACATAGAGAATATTACACGGTTGTTTTGATCCCAGCCCTGATCTCAGCCCGAGTTGACCGATCCCAGCCCTGATCTCAGCCCGAGTTGACCGTATCGGTCAACTCGGGCTCGAGCCGATACAGTCAACTCGGGCTGAGATCAGGCCCTTCGGGCTCGGGCCGATACGGTCAACTCGGGCTCGGGCCGATACAGTCAACTCGGGCTGAGATCAGGGCTGGGATCAAAACAACTGTGTGATGATCTTTTTATCATATACTTTCTTATAGAAATTGAACTTTTGTAAGAAATACTGCAATATTTTTGTTCCAATAAAATTTGTCTGGTTTTTTTTTCTTTTTATTGGCTGAAATAAACATGAAGATGTTCGAGTCGGAAAATCATGGATGGTGAGCCGTGCCGCCATTTTTCTTTCAGCTGGAAGTACAACTGAGCACAAAATGAAGAAAACACATCATAATTGTTTGGTATTTTAATCGTAAATGGCTCAGATTACAAAATAAAACTTACCGAGAATGGTTTTCTGGTTTCAAAACAAACTACGAAGCCTCTGCGTGTCCACTTTCAGCCAGTCGACGTGCGGCAATAAAACATGGCGGCAGACGTCGTTTAGCTCGCTGAATTGTTTTGATGACGTCAGCGGCAATACTTGACGTTAGCGCCAAAATTGAGGGCCGATACAAGGGCTGAGATATTTCTGTCCCGCCCTGCACGTGAGGTAATATCGGCCCTACACCTGACTTTTTGACAACAGGGCTGGACAGCGCTTTCTGACAGGGCTATAATGGGTGAGCCAAATATCTAGTATCAAGGGCAATACTAGTGAAAGTATATGATAAAAGCATATATCAGCTGCATAAATAGCAGTGTAGGGTGTAAGCGAATAGCCGTGAACTAGATACGGCAAACGTCTGCGCAGCCTAAAAAGGGCCTGAGCGACAGAGAGAGAGAGAGAAAAACAGGTTGAAAACAGGTTCTATTCTATCCTACTCTGCCTGATCATTCCTGCAAATTTTTACGGGAAATGGACTGGCAGCTGGTTTCCAGTTATTCTACCGTAAATGTATGGAAATTTTTCACAGTGCAGTTGAAGTGTTTCAAAACATCAGAAAATAAAAGTTTTTTATGCCTTACGCACTCGAAGCCAAAGTAGCACCGGAGGTATTAAGTTTCTGGATTGTCTGTACCTGCGAACGGCAGTACTTAAGCATGTCGATCAGTCCGAATATTAAGCTTTTTTTTTTTTTTTTGTTAAACATCATAGTTAAAGCTGCTCTTCGGAAAATATATTTCTTGATTACGGTTAGAGGTATAGGGTTCATATTTGATATGACACTTACCTGGATCAAAAATCAAAACCTTTCCATATTTTCTATCATGAGAAGCATGTCCCAGGGTGATACCAAAGTCTAGAGATGTGTTACGGGAAAAGTTACTCACACTGATTACATGCGTTTGTTGTGTTAACTTTGATAATATTGATATTAATTTCAAGGGAAAACATTGATAATGGCGTTATCCATAACAGGGTAACGTGACGTCACACATTGCTGGCAAATTTCATAAGATGCTAGTGTGTTTAATCCCTTGAGTGCCAGTGGGCCACTTTTGGGCCACTCCATGGTATCCTTTGAGTGCCAACGGGCCACATTTGGGCCACTGTATACAGGCAATAAAGAAAATGTGTTTTCGGCAAATTTATGCTCTTAGAAATATACATGTTGTAAAATAAGAATAATTCTAGCAATAAAAGGCAAGAAAAAAGGGAAAAGATTGTCTGGTTATGACGTAATTTGTCTAAATACACGACGTCATTTATGCACGTACAATAATGTCATAAGGTAGGAAGACGTCATTACGTAGGAGAGATCATGGCAGGCATCTGGTTCAGGATTTTACCACCTGAACCAGAGGTTGCGGTTAATTTTCTTTAACAAAAAGGGCCCATAGACATGCCTGCAAGGAATTCCCGACCCGTTCACTACTTCAACCTTTTTTATGACAATGAACCTCATACGGGAGATGTGCCGCTAACGTCTCAGTAGGCTTACAGTTTACAGAGCCTGATGGATAGATGGCATGCGATTGCATGTAATTACGTCCTCTACAATGGTATTCCTGTCATATCAGGACAATGGGAGGGTCAGAATGAAAAGCTGTATGCAGGAAAACCATGTTCATGGTTGAAAAGATTTCCGCTTCCAGCGGGAACCCAACCCAGGACCATTAGATGACCAGGTCAGCGCATAATCCATTGAGCTATCGAGGCGCATGCCTCCTGAATTCACTGAGTTTCAATTCGTAATCGACTTAATGTTAACAGCATATAATATGGTTGAAAAAAATTTCCTTTCTTTTTGCGCTTGCTTTTGGAACTGGTAATGCAGCGATTACCCTGTTTGCACACGGTAAAAATATCCGTAGATTTTACGGTAAAATAACTGATATTTGGCTGGCATTTGCCGTATCTTTTACAGCAGTCTGCCTGTAGATCATTTGCAGAAATCATGGTAGGGCTATGTGGTCCAAACAAAACTGGTCCGATTCTGTTCTACGCTGCAAGATGATTCCTGCAAATATTTACGGGAGGCCGTAAAAGCTACTTTTTTTTTTCACCGTGCAAAAATATATAAAGGGAAGAGCTGCCAGAGAGTAGTTTACCCCTCTACCCTCCTGAGAAATGACTATAAAAAGCCGATTATATATTGTGGATCACCCGCACCTCAAACAGCCACTTTTCCCTCACAGGGGTTGAGCAAATTCGACCATGTTGTATGCATTCCCACAACCTTATTACCAGGGGAAACTCCACTATAGAGGATAAAACGGGTTTGCAAAAACAAGTGCTCGGGAAGAAATGTACTATAAAGCCATTTTTTCAGGTGGGAAACTCTACTATTAAAAAGAATCATAACCAGTTTTCCGGGAGTGTGTGTGTGTGTGTTTGGGGGACGACCGGGGGTTAGGGTCGGAGGGCTACCAGGAGGAAAAGCCTGATCTAGATTATGCAAAGCATATCCATTCTGGTACGCTCAAGGCTTCATACCCCACACTGTAAAAAATCCGTAGATTTTACGGTAGAATAACAGGCACCCAGGTGCCAGTCCATTTCCTGTTGTTTTAATGAGCGTTTGCCTGTAAGACATTTTCGGAAATCACGATATATGGTAGTGATATGTTCACTGGCTGCACTGGAAAATAACTTTATAGTGTTGAAGGGCTGCATGACTAAAACAACACCTGCTGTAATCTATCCTAATGTGCGTGATGGTTCCTGCAATTTTTACGGGCGCTCGTAAAAATAATGGCAGCAGGTTTCCAATTATTCTACCGCAAAATCTACGGATTTTTTTTTTTTACAGTGGCAGGAGCATAGCAAGATTTAAAACTTTGCTGAAGCAAACATTTTCCATTTTGGATTTATACCTGAATGCATCCACCTCCGTGAAAAATCACCACAATATGCAAACAGCTAACTCCTTCTCGTATACAGGACATGGGAGCCAATGGAAAGAATTTTTTAAGTTGAAAAATAGGCTTTTTTCTTTTTTCTCCCCGCCCCTCCCACGCTCAATGAATGAATTTACCTACAAGGGAAGAGGGATGGAGGCGCAAATGACATTCTGCTAAAGTTGTCTTCCTTTTAAGATAGCTGACAAAGCATGGTATATAGCCAGTCACGTTAAGGTGTGAAGGTACAGCTCCATGTTCACCCACTATTTTTACGAAGGGGAAAAACTTTTGTTACTTCTTCTTTGCTTCCCTGGATAAAAAAAAACTTTTCTTAAACCGAATCTATTATGAAAAAAGAATTTGTTTCCTATAATAGCTGGGGGGGGGGGGGGGAATTCAGAGTCCTTCTGGCTACGCCCCTATACAGTGTAAAATTTCTGTAGGGTTTACGGTAGAATAACTGGCAACCAGCTGCCAGTCCTTTTCCCGTTATTTTTACAGGCGCCCGTAAAACTTTTAGAAATCATCAGGAAGAGTAGGATAGAATAGGACAGTTATTGTTTCGGTCATACATGTATAGCCCTTCAGCACTTTTAAGGTATTTCTAAGTGCGGCCGGTTAACATAGTTCGATATCATATTGTAATTGCCATAAATGATCTACAGGCAGACGCCCGTAAAAATAGCGGTGAATTAACTAGCAGCCATATTCCCTGTTGTATCCTTCATTAGGCATGTTTTCTCAAATGGTATTCAGTCATATTGGTATTTATGGCAACAGAAACTTATGTGGCAACATGCATTACCGTATTCGCCCCATTTACCGCACGGTGCGCTTAACTTTTTCAAAATTGCAACAAAAAGGTGTGGTTAAAAACCTTTCTAATAACCGCCCACTCAGAACGAAAAAACAACAAACGAACAGTCGAAATAGTCGGCAATACTGATCAGGGTGTTCGAAGTGTCATGAAAATATTTAGTGTTCGAACTATTTGAATTGCCAATTTCCGGGAGAAAAACGATTTCATGTCAAGTCGCAAATTATGTCTCATACCTCTCTGTATTAAATATGTCCTCATTATGCATGTATTTCATTCTCTTTGTCCTTCTTCATTATTCCAAATAAAATATTCCGAAAGAAAAGAAAAGTATTTCAACACCATTACAATGACCTAATATGTGATTGTTTAAACACATCAGGTAAGTTTGTCAGTGCTCTGGCTATTCATTCATCACAAGGGGTCTGCTTTAAATTCACGGGCTTCTATTAATAACACACTCATTCTAATTCTGGAAGATGCGGTCCTTTTGATCGTCTTTGATTTTCGGTCTGTCCTATATTACGTCCAAGGGTGCAGAAATATTGGCAATGTGTCATGAGAAAGGTACCGTATTACATGTGCAAACAGCAAAGCCTTAGATCAGTCTGCGCATCTTAAAACAATTATTTTGCAAACTATCGGCGAATCCTGGAGATTTGTTAGACTGGTCAGTGTTCGCAAATGCACTGTATGATGCGGGTCTTTGCTGATCGAATGTGTCCTGAGGCCCTTTTGAGGCCCACGGGCCAGGTATGCCAATGATATTAAAGCTGTCCTACGGCTACCGCGAACTTTGTTTAAATGCACATACCATGCATATGCGCAGGCTGGTCGCTTCGTTCAGTTTGCGCATGCATTCACACTGCTTTTGTCAGGGAACAAGAGTTTGTCGTTACGATAATTTATTTGTTTCTCATCTGTTGTTCATGTATCTTTCCCAAACGCACTTTTACGCACGTGCACATTTTCGCTATATATGACAAGAATTGCTCTTGAGAAATGGCGCCAATTCGCATGTACGAAAGGCAAAGACTCAGTTCAGCCTGCGCACCCCCGCAACCTCATAACTTCCTAAGCTCGATCCTTCTGGGATCAACTTGTACATTCCCATTGTTGATGCAGACAGAGAATACGCTAATCAGACAGCGCAGATGTGTAAGCTGATCCGTGTCGCTGTTCGCACTCGTACATTAGCCAACTTCGTAAATATCGGCGAGGACCCCCGATTGACATTTAGACCGATAGAGTTGCTCTCTTCGCACATTGCGTCGGGAAAACAAAACTGAAAATACTGTCGCTGTTGAAACAGTAATGGTAAGTTGAACTTGATGCATTTGATTTTGTGAGTTTCAAAAGGAAAAAGCAGTGTGCGCTTATGCATTTTTTTCCGGAAATGGCCTTGGTGTGCGGTTATAGGGGCATGTGCGGTAAATGGGGCGATTACGGTAGGCCAAAAATAAAATATTTAATGTTTCCCCTTACGTGACCGACCATAAAAAATCGTAGCGACCAGAAATATTTTTTTCCGATTTCAAAAAAAAATAAAAAAAAATTCTACCTTTGTGCCGAGTACCAAAAATCTGGGTCTTCAGAGCTCTAGATAAAGGTGTTTCAGACGACAAACGCTTGCAATCCCAAACTAATGAGTCAAGAATATGCTACTCCCACTAAAACAGGATTATCCATCATAATAACGAACGGCATCATCTTTTTAACTATGTTTGGAGACAAAAGAAGCAGAGCAGAATAGCCAAACAAAAATGTGCTCAACCACCTTAGATAAGACTGGCAAAAGATCAAAGGATTTCAGTCATCTTTTGAAGTCACTGGCTGCCGCTCAACGCACGTGCCGATAGGTTTTATGTAGAGTAACCTGGAGCTGAAAATTTCGGTGTCGGGCAAAAACAAAGGGTCATTCTTTGATACAGAGCGGCATGCGAAAATTGTTCAGCAACGAAATTGCATTCCGGGTATTGTTATTTTCAATTTGTCTTTTTCTGAAATACACAGAGACTGTTCAAAAATTAAAAAATAAAATCGGATTACGTCAAGTTATAAGACTATAGCGAAAATCGCATAAAATTATGCTTTAAAGGCTACATTTTTAGGGTACTTTACGACGTGTGCATATAGGGAAAACGCAGATAAGCATGTGTATTCGCTAAGTCTGATCAGAGTCATTCCTGTCTGGACAAACAATTCATCTAGTATTAGGTTGAAAACTATTTTGATTATTAGGAAACGCACGTGGCTGAAATCTCATTTTGCCGACGCTAATCAAAGCGTCTCCAGTGGTGCCAAATGTGTCCAACGGAACGCGAACGCGCAGAAAATATTCGCTTTTCTAATTTATGGTAAAAGTTTTCATAATCCAAAGATCAAAGTTGTGAATAGGAAACACCAGTCGCATTGCATTACTGCGCAGGCTGATCGGGGCATATGGTATAAGGTACCTTTGCAGGTCTCACGGTTTTATATGACACCTGTCCAGTTCAATGCGGCGTTCTTTGATGTCTGATCAACATAACCACGTGCAGGTGGTTACCGTATTTAAAAAAAACTACTACCGTCTTTACAATTCGTTATAGCGTATTCCCTGATGAGAATGCGTAACTCGCAATGACCATAATTAATGTTTGCATGTTGTTTTGATACAGATTGACCCGTTCACCCTAATAAACTCATCTTATGGAAATAGATCTTCATATTTGGGTTGTTCCAATATCTAAAACAGGGTACAATGTATGTGACAAAAGTGTATAGACGACGATGCAACGAGAATGTGTTTATCTCCGGTGCATCCGATCCCATATTTGCTAACAATGCAGCCTCATCGGGGTCACACTGTTCTTATCGTAAAACTTGAATGAACGTGTTATATACTGTTCTTGATTAAAGAAGGAATGCGATGGACTTTATAAAAATCTGTGTACCAGTTTGAACTGTCACCTCATATCTACACTGCTTGATTAAACAACTACGTAAGTAACCAGAATAGACCATGATCAGAATGCGCATTACACATGTCCCCGATATGGCACGTTCACACATTTAATTATGAGTGTGTGCGTGTTTTGTACATGTGTGTCTTATACTTCCATGCCCCACGCACCTCAGCGGAACGTATCCGTAGTCGCAGTAACGGGGCGCCATTCGCCCGTCCCTATTTAATTACAAGAGGTCCATGATGGACCTAAATCGCTCACCTGAGTTATAATGAAATAACATGGAAGATCATCTATTTGATGATGGTTCAATTGGAGCAGTTTTGCACTTTCTTATCTATATTCTGACAAAGTTTCATGAAGATTGGATCAAAACTTTGCCCTCTAGAGTGTAAACAATGTTTTTCTAAGATCTGACAAGGCAATCTAGTTTTTGATCAGACATTATTCAGTTTCAAACGTGGCCTATATTTCATGAAGATACACATTCTGACATTTTCATGAAGATTCAATGCACAATAAACACAGAATTGTGTACACAAAGTTTTTCTATGATTTGACCTAGTGACCTACCGGTAGTTTTTGATCCGGTTATTTTTGACCCGACAATACCCAGTTCCAATCTTGGCCTAGATTTCATGAAGATAATCATTCTGACAAAAGTTTCATGAATTTTAACCAAAACTGTGCCCTCTAGAGTATACACAATGTTTTTCTAAGGTTTGACCTACTGACCTAGTTTTTGATCCAACATGACCCAGTTGCACCCTTGGTCTAGATTTGTTGGAGATAAACATTTTGACAAAGTTTCATGAAGATTGGAACAAAATTGTGCCCTCTAGAGCATTCATATGGTTTTCCTAAGATCTGACCTAGTGACCTAGTTTTTGACCTGACATGGTCCAGTTTCAAATTTGGTATAATTACATAAAGATAAGCATTCTGACAAAGTTTCATGAAGATTGAATCATAACTGTGCCCTCCAGGGAGTACACATGGTTTTTCTAAGATTTGACCTAGTGACCTAGTTTTTGACCCTACTTGACTCAGTTTCCATCTTGGCTTAGATTGTATATGGATAAACGTTCTGACAAAGTTTCATGATGATTGGGTCAAAACTGTGCCCTCCAGAGTGTACACAAGGTTTTTCTAAGATTTGACCTAGTGACCTAGTTTTAGACCCCACATGACCCAGTTTCAAACTTGGTCTAGATTTCATAAAGATAAACATTCTGACAAAGTTTCATGACGATTGGGTCAAAACTGTGCCTTCTAGCATGTACACAAGGTTTTTCTAAGATTTGACCCAGTGACCTAGTTTTTGACCCCACATGACCCAGTTTCAAACTTGGTCTAAATTTTATTAAGATAAACATTATGACAAAGTTTCATGATGATTGGGTCAAAACTGTGCCTTCCAGAGTGTACACACGGTTTTCTAAGATTTGACCTAGTGACCTAGTTTTTGACCCCACATGACCCAGTTTCTAATTTGGTCTAGCTTTCATTAAGATGAACATTCTGACAAAGTTTCATGATGATTGGGTCAAAACTGTGCCTTCCAGAGTGTACACAAGGTTTTTCTAAGATTTGACCTAGTGACCTAGTTTTTGACCCAACATGACCCAGTTTCAAATTTGGTCTAGATTTTAGTAAGATAAATATTCTAACAAAGTTTCATGACGATTGGGTCAAAACTGTGCCCTCTGTGTCATTCTAAGTTTTATTTCTATTTTTAGCTCTGGCGGCCATTTTGTTCAACCGAGCGAAACCGTTTTAGCAATTTTGGTTTAGAGCCATGAGTCAAACATTTCTGTGAAATTATTTTGAAATCGAGCCATTGGCTTCAGAGGAGATGTCGTTTAAAGGTTTTTCTATTTTTAGATTTCTATTTTTAGCTCTGGCGGCCATTTTGTTCAGCGGAGTGGAACGGTTTTAGCAATTTTGGTTCAGGGCCATGAGTCAAACATTTCTGTGAAATTTTTTTGAAATCGAGCCACTGGCTTCAGAGGAGATGTCGATTAAAGGTTTTTCTATTTTTAGCTCTGGCGGCCATTTTGTTCAGCGGAGCGGAACCATTTTAGCAATTTTGGTTCAGGGCTATAACAGAAACATTTGTGTGAAATTATTTTGAAATTGGCCTACTGGTCTAGGAGGAGATGTCGTTTGAAGAAATTGTTGACGACGGACAGACGGACGGACGGACGGACGACGGACAAATATCGATCACAAAAGCTCACCTTGAGCACTTCGTGCTCAGGTGAGCTAATAAAAACTATAGGACTTATATGCAAGTACTTTTAAAAACACTCCTACGTCTTAATTTGGGATGGAGAAACTATCAGATACAGCGGCTCGAGTAAGGCGTCAGCATGTCCCCGCTTATAAAGATTATCTGGAGCTCTGACTTTTCCGGGGGAAAAAAAAAATCCCGACCGACCTACCCACCATTGAGAAAAAGGGTCGGGTAAGGGGAAACAAGAATATTTCTAAGGATGGCCCTAGTAATTATGTGGCAACATGCATTCATGCATTAGTTTCGTCCCATCACAATGGTATTCTATCACAATGTCATGTATCAAGAGAGAGAGAGAGAGAGAGAGAGAGAGGGAGAGGGATTTAAATTTATAATACAAAATTATGATAATTCAATTTCTTAAATATTCAGGTGATACATGTCAACAGAGTTAGCTCACGGTTCGCAGGCCATGGCATGGTTCGCAGTTCACCAGTTCACGGCTGACAATTCATGATTCGCGGTTCACTATTTGCAGTTCGCATCAGAGTTCTCAGCAGGGATCAAGCTACAGGGAGACTAGGGAGAAATAGTCTCCTTGTAGGATCAAACTTCTCCCTGTCTTGAGCTGAAGGAGAAGTTTAAATGCATAGAATATATAGGCAAGGCAGTAAAATTGGAAGAAACTTCTCTCTAAAATCAGAAAAACTTCTCCTTCATTCAGATCTCTAGCTTGATCCCTGTCTCAGTGGAAGACTTTCGTGACTTCATGCTTAATCTTTAATGAGTTGACCCATATGGGGTGGGGGGAGGGTGCAAAACTAAATTGACAAAATTTCCTCCTTCAGGTGTGCCCATTTACCGTAAATTTGTGACCTTGTATTTGAAATTTCTATTTTGAATTTCAAGTTAATACTTGTATGTAGTGGTCAAGGGGTTTGTCAGTTTTTTCACAATTAATGTGTTTTGTTTGAGATGGGGAAACATTAATGACTCTGTCTCTACCTATACAGTCAACTCTCGATAACTTGAATTCTAATATCTCAATGTGCGCTCTTAATCAAAGCTAATACAGAGGGTGGACAAAAGTGTTCGTTAAATCGTAACGTTACCATTGACTTTAATGCATTTTTTCTTCTAGCGCAAAATTGATTGTAAGAAAAGTATAATAGATATTAACATGAAAACTGCACCAATGTATAGCTACATTATTTGTGCAATATTAATAAATTTCTTGCTATCCTTATATCTATAGTTACTATTTGGCACTACTTTAACCTCACTTAGGTATTTTCTTGCAGTAAATTTTGCTAACGTCACCATTGACGTCAATGGAAACAGGGTTTTCTAAAAAATTAAGCGATCTTTAAATAATCACAACTCTGCAACTAGAGATCACAAACATATGAAAATGTTTTGTATACTGTATAAATCATTTAGCTACACATGATCAGTATAATTTTCATGATGGTATAGTTTATGCTTCTCATTTAATTTAGTTTTCAGCAAAAGTGGAAATGCACTGAAGTTAACGGCAACATCAAGATTTAACGAACACTTCTGTCCACCCTCTGTAGTTTGGACTACTCTCTTGTTGAGGCACTCCAGCAAGTGGTTTTTTGAAGTTTATGCTTAAAGGATAAAGAAACAGCAAATTCCACTTACATGGTTCAATTTACTACCATTTCTCGTAGTCAGATTTGTCTAGTAGAGTTTTTGAAATTCATTGGTATGCTCACAAGCTTGAAAAGTAATCTCTTGCAATGTATTTTTTTCAGTTTCAAAATGGCGGCCTCAAGATAACCCATCAAATTCGGCATCAGCTTCGCAATATACCCAAATTCGTTTCACAAATTATACCGCAACCAGTCAGGGCTAAAAATAGATTGATTGACAGGAAGGGCGCGTGACTTGGTAAACTTTCGCAGTATTTGAAAAACGTGTTGAAAATGTATTTCTCTGTTTCTAAAGATGAAATTGACTTTGATAGTTGGATCAGCCGTACAAACATGCTTTGGCTGATAGGTATGATATATGCCTTATATAACATAATAGATCTACATCTTTATTATCTTATATCTACTTCCATGCAAAGCCCTCCAGTGTACTTTGCATGTAGAAAACAAATGTCACAATATATTGTGATACGTATTGCAATACAGTGTGAGTGTATTGCAATATATCGCAATACGAAAATTCTGGCAATACCCATCCCTACATCAGTATAATTTTCATGATGGTATAGTTTATGCTTCTCATTTAATTTAGTTTTCAGCAAAAGTGGAAATGCACTGAAGTTAACGGCAACATCAAGATTTAACGAACACTTCTGTCCACCCTCTGTAGTTTGGACTACTCTCTTGTTGAGGCACTCCAGCAAGTGGTTTTTTGAAGTTTATGCTTAAAGGATAAAGAAACAGCAAATTCCACTTACATGGTTCAATTTACTACCATTTCTCGTAGTCAGATTTGTCTAGTAGAGTTTTTGAAATTCATTGGTATGCTCACAAGCTTGAAAAGTAATCTCTTGCAATGTATTTTTTTCAGTTTCAAAATGGCGGCCTCAAGATAACCCATATTGCTGTAGGGGTGGCATGTTTCAAGCACATTCTTGAAAATTACCATTTCATATAAATTAGAGGTGCAACGATTCACTCCGATGCATCGAAAATCCGGTTCACAAGGGCCGATTCGATTCCGATAACAACTCCACTAATTTCGATTCGATTCACAATCCCCCGCATGGGCCCTCAATTAAAACGGAAGTCTGTGTTTTAGATCCGCTCTTAATATTATAACGCTGTTTATAACGTAACGTACGATTGGTCAGTAATAATTAGGTCATCCAATCAATACGGGTGTTTCGTTTCCTTATCGGTAGGGTTATCAAAATGGCGTCTAACGATGACTCGCAGAAACCTGTGCTCAAAGATGCACCCAAAGATAAACAGGGTTCGAATTTAGACTCGCATACTCACAAAATGCGACCAAAATTTACAGACTGCGAGTTCAAGAAACTACCACTTGCTTTTCTTTGCGAGTGTAGTTGTCTCGGTGCAAAGAACTAATCCGGAAGTGTAAAGTTTTTGTTTATGTGCAGAACAAGATGCGCAGTTGCAAACTCGTCTTGATCACCCAGGTGCTTGCCTTATGCTTATATTGATTCTCCAATACAGTGCCCCTCGTCAAGCGTCTGTGACAACCAGCATCTGCAAGCGTCTGTTTTCAGTTTGATCAAAAAGCACATGTTCTCTAATCAATAAACATGGACAGATTTTAATTGTGACCTGGAAAAGGGGCAAAACGGGGGATCAGGAAGAAAAACCTTCTGAAAATAAACCCACCAAGACTGACTCTATGGGCCCAAAACCCCAAACTGTCCCTATAAAAACTGCACAGAAGGGGAGAAAGAGCTCAGAGTTGCTTTGGAATATGAAACTAGTAGCTGTGAAGAGAACCTGGTAGGGTGTGTAGGCATTGCCCTTGTGAGGTAAAGCCTCTTATATTGTCTGTCAGATAGGGAAAAGGGAAGTATAATGAATGAGAACCACTAGGTCAATATGAGTCACTGTGTTCATCCCAGCCTTTTTTGCTTTTTTTCTGTCTTTCCCCAACTTTAGCGTCCCATAGATTTGAACTTAGAAAATAGTCTGGGCTAGGGGGCCATATGCCCGATTTTTTTAAAGCTAAAAAGACAGCCCACCCAGCTGGGATACATTACTAATTGCATAAACCAACAATACAGGGCATTTAATGGTATAATTACATAAAATTATGGCATTCAGAGAAAAAGCAAGTGGACTTACTGTTTTAGCAAGTAGAAATATTGAGCACTTGCTAAATTTAGCAAGTGAGAAAAAAGGTTAATTTCAAACCCTGATAAATAGAAGTGTAAATATAACAAAATAAAGTGATAAACATTATGAATTAAGGTAGCATAAAATCAATCATGAATCGAATTAATCGAATCGAGGTGTCTGAAATCGAAATCGAATCGAATCGGTCGTTGGGTGAATCGTTGCAGCTCTAAATTATAAATTAACATGAAATCAGTTCAGAAAAATTTATTCTTATATCTTATAGCAGTTATTTTCATAAGTAATATCTTTTTGGAAAACAAAAAGATGCATAAGTGTAGCTGACACTGCAAACAACCCTTTGCAGAAATGGTCATATTCCAAAACAGATCAGGTGATTAGTGATGACATCATTTCTGTTGTGATGTCACAATGGGTGGTTCCCAGCTTTATTAAAATTAAAATGAACCTCATCAAAGGCTGGAAACCAGAAGGAATATTTTTACTATTGGAAAACCCACCTCAAAACAAACAAGAGCTGTCGCCTGACAGCATAGCTCGCCTGAATAGGTGCTTGCCAATTACACAGTCGCTATGGTGGTGTGGACTGCTATGTATAAAACTTCAGGCAAGCATGTTCATAATGACAACACATTTATAAACAAAAGCTATCTCAGAAATGTCTTAAAATAAAAAAAAATCCACATGAAATTTCAATGTCCATGAGCTTGAGGTAAGAAAACTAAGGGGTAGGGGGGAGGAGGGAAGGGCTAGGATGTATCAAAGCCTTTAACCGTCATCTAACATCAGTCAAAGTATTAGTATCAACTGAGTCCATTGTAGCACTGTGAAATTATGTCTTCATTAATATAAAACTAATCAAAATCTTTAAGACAAAACTCAAAGTCCATGACCTTGACATCAAGGTCATCCAGTCGGGTAAGTATATAGTGTTTTGTGAAAACTCAAAAAAAGTGTCTAACATCAGTTCAAGTGTAAACTAAATCTCTGCCAAGCATTATGCATCAGTACGCAATTAGAAAACTTTAATAAAGACCAAATTTCCTAAGTCCCTGACCTTGACATCAAGGTCACCGAGCAGGGCTGGGGTAGTACTTTGTAAAGCTTTGGACTAATATCTAACTACAGTGCAAATATAAAAAAGAATTCATCTATGGGTTCAGGAGATATGTGTCATTAAAAAACTTCAACCAAAACATCCAATCAATAAAAAGACAATTTTCTAAGTCCATGACCTTGACATCAAGGTCACTGAGGGGGGTGGGGGTAGTACCTTGGAAAACTTTGGACCAATATCTAACTACAGTGCAAGTATCAAAGGAATCCATAAATGGGTTAAGGAGATACTGGGCTTTAGAAAACTTTAACCAAAACATCCAGTCCCAAAAAACTCCCAATTTTCTAAGTCCATGACCTTGACATCAAGGTCAAGGAGTGGGGTGGGGGTGGTGCCATGTTAAACTTTGGACCAATATCTAACTACAGTGCAAGTATTAAAAGAATCCATCCATGGGTTAGGGAGATATAGGTCTTTAAAAAACTTTAACCAAAACATCCAATCCGGACGCCGACGCGGACGCTGACGCTGACGCGGACGCCGTGGTGACAACAATAGCTCTTCCTGAACTTTCGTTCAGGCGAGCTAAAAATGATAAAAATAGACAAAAGAGGTCATGCAATATGCTGCAAGTCAGTATTTAGCTACGAGAAATGGTTTTGGGTATGTTAAACCTAAAATTTTGATATTTAAGCATCTTTAAAGAAAAAAGTTCCACTAAAAACCACTTGCTGGAGTGCCTCAACAAGAGAGTAGTTTTCTATTTTCAATTACATTTAACTCATGCTACCGCAAACTACTGATAGCTCAAAGTAAATTTTCTGAGACCAGAAAATTTACGTTGAGATATCAGTAGTTTGAAATGAACGGGGTTCCATAGCACACAGCTTTTCACTATCACCGTCCATTTGTCCTGATATAGCTGAAATACTGTTGAAAAAGACGTAAAATCGCAAATTTATTATTTTTTCATTTCGCTTCCCTCACAATTTCGCCGTTATCTTTTTGTCTTTTGCATTTTAAATGAAATGCAAAAGACAAAAAGATAACGGCTTTCTAATAGATATCTAACTCGCCATTTCGCCATGTGGAAGAAATTGCAAGGTGTGCGTAAGGTTGTAAGATGTTTTCTTTCCTATTCTTTCTTTGTTTTCGGCCAGATGGTATAAGCAACAAATAGTAATAGTTTAATTGCATAAGTGAGGAACTGACATGGTTTGTGGAAGGAAAGTTATATAGCGACATAGAAAAGGTCTGAATAGGATACGCAGACAGACCAGACAGAAAAAAGGCTGAGGATAACACTTTGAACATAACGCTAGACTGACATAAAAGTTCACATAAAATAAGATCTAGACGACTAAGGATTGGAATGGTGGAGCCTTTACAGTCAACCGATTGGCTCAAAAGCGTACGTCAAGACATCAAGTGCGCCAATTTTATAAGCGTGTTAACGCCAAGACACAACGCTGAAAAGTTGTTTGGCCATCAAATTTGGCACTATACATTTTTTGCTTGGCACGCAAAAGGTTAAAACTGCCATAACATCCTTAATTGGAGGTTTTTCGTGACACATTTCCGGTTCTATAAATAGACTCGGGATAGCCCTGGCCTTCAACCTGGCCGAGATTTACTATTGAAAGCCAATGTTTTTATGCCAATTTAATGTGGTGAAGTGATGCTTTTTTACAATAAATGGAAAAAATGATTTGTTTATATTAGAATTATGCATGATAAACTACTTTATTATGATTTTGATATAAATTAGCATTTTTGAAATTTATTTAGTTAAAATGTAACAGATGTCTTTTAAACATTCAGTTGTGACTGATTGAATAGGCGGTTTCAAAGTGTCTAATTAGATAATCTTTAATTGTTAACTAAACTGACATTTAATATACGAATAAGTAAAATTTTATGTATTTCACACTTCGTAGATGTATGTGCCCTGTCGGTGCTTTGATGTGTATGACACGGGAAAATCCGTCTCAGAATGTGGCCTTATATGGAACATAGATTGGAATAGATTTACTCGGCAATGCATTGCCTATGCGACTAACGATGTACTCTACTGCTTACAAAGTAATTTATTTTTCTTCGAATTTTAAACCAGCATGTTCTTAGTGGATTACAATTAATGTAAGTTAACTGTTCTCACGTTTTCATTTTCTCAACTTAAACAGCGACAAATTCTGTGAATTTAGCAAGTGAGGTCTTTCCTATCGGCAGTGCCGTGCCCATTTTACATTCCTCTCTGAACGTGATTGAATTCTTTTTATAAAGTTGCATATTTATTTTACACTTTTATTTCGAACTTATTAATAAATTTGTTATGAAAAGAAATAAATAAGCCTACAACACAGCATGTTTATCTCTCTAATTTCGAAAAATTCCGGAATTTACCGAAAGAATTTCTACCTTGGATTAACTTCAAACGGTTTCTACCTTTTTGTTCTATAATGGCATGCGCATTCAGATAACATTTAACCTAAAAATCGATTTTTTTATGTCATTAGGTCCATTTCTATCTGGACGAGCTCAAAAAAAGGTCATACCCCACCCACGTTTTAAAAGAACCACTAATATAAAGGGGCTCCATACTTAGCCTGTAATACCTTTTGCTTAAAATCTTCAAAAAGCTCAGGGAATCGTGGGTCGGTTAGGTCGACTGGTGGGTTGTTACCAAATTCTATTGTAAAAGACTCCGTCGAGTCCTTCGGGTCCTTGAGGCGAGTCAAGTCGGGCAGGAAAGATGAAGCCATGTTGTTGTTGTTGTTGTTGTTCATAGAGTCCCGCCGTTGATTTGTCGGCGCACCCGGATAACCGGTAGAAGTGTTTATCAATGATAAGAGTTTTAAATTAAACTAAAGTTTCCTGCACCAATGAATAATCCACCACCACTTATATACATACAAAGTTTCCTGCACCAATGAATAATCCGCCACCCTGAATAGAATTACAGACGTTTCGTACCCTGGACGTTTCGTACCCTGGACGTTTCGTACCCAACCTTGGACGTTTCGTACCCTTATCCTGGTCGATTCGCACCTTACCCTGGTCGATTCGTTCCCTAACCCTAGTTGATTCATACCCTGGTTTAATTTAATATTTCATGTAAATATGGTCGAACCTATTTCTGGGTCAAAACATTGACAGTGTTTACTCTGTCTTTGACCAACTGACTGTACTAGTAAACTCCAATAAACTTTGTTATAACATATTTATAAATAACCATAAACTGACTTGAAACACAATTCATGATACAACCAAAATTTATACTTTTGTTACAAGTCGGTGTATAGGTACTATAAAGATGTGCATATAAGTTTTTTTTTTAAATAATTATTAGTTGGCGACCTGTCACGTTAGCCTATGTGATGAAAATACATCCATAGTTTCCAGCTGGTACCGCGTGGAGGTGTGACTAGGACTTGTTGCTATAAAACTAACATACAGTTTTATGACAACCATTTACCAGCCTTTTTGTCACCCGACGTAGGCGGAGGGGGACTATAGAAATGACCCTCGTCCGTCCGTGTGTCAGTCCGTCCGTCCGTCCGTCCGTCTTTCCGTCCTTCCGTCCGTCCGTCCGTCCGAAATCTTGTCCCCGCAACTCCTCCTACGTCTTTCATTGGATTGATTTGAAATTTCACTGATTGTATTCTTATGATATGAAGATGTGCATGTGGTTTTTTATTTTCGTTTCGGCCATTCTTGATGGAGTTACGGCCCTTGCTGACTCGGACCTTGTCCCCGCAACTCCTGTCACATCTTTTATCAGATTGACTTGATATTGTGCAGAATGTTTCATCATGATCTGAAGATGTGCATGTGATTTTGGAATTTCAATTGTCCTATATTTTACAAAGCTAGGGCCCTTTGTCGTTTTTGGTATTTTTCCAACTTTTGAACCGTTTGACCGAGAGAGCTGAAATTTGGTATGCTATTAGCATTTGGTAAATTGAGTATTCTGATTATTGTTAGGATATGCTAAATTTATTAGTGACAGAGCTATTCCCCTTTCATAGATAATAGACATTCACTTAAAGGTAAAGGGATAACTCAAGAACTATTCATATTAATGGGCTGAATTTTCATAAATGCATTGTTCTTTTTCTTCAGATTCATATTAGGAGGATTATGGCCCTTGTTATTTTGTTATTGGGTATACAGTCTTATGTTTTGGGCATTCTGTAAGGGCCTAAAGTTTCAGTAGCCTGATTTTACACATATATGCCCAGTTCTGAACTCAAGTATTTCATACCCTCATAGAGGTCCAGTAATTGGGGTATATGTCTCTGCTTATGCTTCAATCATTATTTGCTTACCAGGTTCTGTTATACACATATTTTCTGGTTTTACACATAAATGCCCCTTTCTAAACTTAAGTATTTTATAACTTCATAGAGGCCCAGTAATTGTGCTTCAGTTATTATTTGCTGACCAGGTTCTGTAATACACATATTTTCTGTTTTTGGCCATATAGTTACTCTGAAACTGAATAAAGGGCTGCAGTTTGTGACACATTTCAAACGTCGGGTGACACTTGGCAGATGCCCTTTTATTTTTTTTTTTGTGGTTCGGTGCTAGTAGCCACAGGCTGGTCACTTGAGGTAACCAGCTGTATCCCGAACCACTGTTAACTGAAAGTTTATAAAGTTTGTTATGTCCTATGTCCGTTCATAAATGTTTTTTTCTTAATCACAAATGTTTATTTAATCATACATGTACATCTAAATCTAAATATATAGTTGTTTTTACTCAGTGGTTCGGTGCTAGTAACCACATGCCGGTCACTTGAGGTGATCAGCAGTATCCCGAACCACTGTTACCTGAATGTTTTTTCGCTCAAAAGTTATTTTTTTATCCTTTCACAAAAGTGTTTGCCGAATCTGGAAGTCACAATTTTATGCTAGTTTAGTATTTTTTGTTGTTGCTGTATCTTAAACCACTGTTATGTTGAAGTTTACCTTGTATAAAAGTTGTATTATCCGCTCATGGAAGTTTTAAAAACACTGTTTTTTATAAACTTAACATATTTACACAGAGCACATATTTAAACATTCTTCTTTCTTTCGTTTTTTTTATTTTTTTCATTTTTTTATTTTATTTTTGTATTGGTTTCTATTTAATAATACACTAAAGTCACTCAAGCTACACCTCCGGTCCATACACACCTCCACACTTTTTCAGTAGCGAATTCGTAGAAATTGTCCCATTCTTGTAGCTGTCCCATAAGTTAAATAACTTCCCTTCAATCTGGCGTGTGCGCTTGCGCTGAAGTCTCTTTAATTTCCCCTCTGAAACAAACTTGACTTGGATGGGCAACAATGTCGCTTCCTGATGCAGTAGGATCAACAGAAGATAGAAGGGTGGCTTCCCGTCAGCAGCTTTCTTGTTCATCCTTCGATGCCACCCCTCGACATCGTTGTTAGTTCTTATCGACTTTCCGAATACACACCAGTTTTCCACCTCCCAGATTGTGCTTTCTAACCATGTTGACTGAACATAATCTGTCAATTCGTGGAGTCTTGGCTTTTCAGATACGGCTTCCTGAAGATTGTGAAACGCCTCTGGTATATGTTCTTTCGGAAGGAATGGAAGGGCCAGAAGTTTCCTAACAAACTTGAAGACATCGTCTCTCTGCGTATAGGCTACCTGAAACAATTATAAGAAAATAGTGAATATAGACCTTTATCATTTTACCATATTGAAACTAAAATATGACCTTGCTCTAATAAATGCCCCTTGCCCAATATCTGTAAAATATTGTTGACGGCCTGATGTAGACTAAAATACTGTCTCAAAGGGCTGTTAAACATACAACAACCAACCAAACTACGTTAGGTATTCCACACAAGTGTCAGCTATTTGGTGATAACATAGAATATTAGTATATGTAGTTGATATACTTGTGTATATCTTACATTCTGATGCACTTTCGTATGTAACGCGACATCTGTTTGGATAACGTCAAAATACGCCATTACGTAACATCACTATTCATTTGTTGACGTATGGTTTTACGACGCTTAAAGCGTTTTCTATTGCTATTGCCATTTGAATACACAATCAGAATAAAATAATCAAGCACTGATCATGGTTGCCTGTTGATATTTTGTTAGAAGTCCTAAGCTGTGCCCCAACACTATGCTTTAAATCGGGAATTTACGGTATTTTTTCTGAGATAAAGATAGAGTAATAAAAAAACTTACCTCACGCGTCAAGGATGGTGGCTCGTCCATAAAAGAATCTTCGGTGGCTTCTTCGGCAACCTAAACAGGTGAAATCAAGCAAAGAATGTTGGCGATGTGGATAGGTTAAACATGTTTATTTCATGAAAAAAAATATCTTGAAACAGATTTATCATAACTTAACTTAATAAAATTGATCAGAACGGACGGTAATACTGTTTACAATTCACATCGAGGAAAATTGGGGAAAAATCGAGATTAATAACTGGAAGCGTTTATAGCACATCTACCTGGCCAAACTGTTTAATAAGGAAACCCTTTTCCCCGATTTCCCAAGCTAGATACGTTTATGTCGTTACTAAGAGGGAGACTCTGCTCAAACTTTGTGGTTACGCAGGCTGATATGAGTCTTAGCTGTTTAACATGTTTTACGGCCCCGTACACTTAAAATTTCCCTATATTATACAGCGAAAGACCTGGAAGCTGACCGTAGAATTTTTATGTATTTAATATGACTGTTTGCTATCTGTCTCATGAGCTCGAAGTATTTTTACAAAGTTGGGAATGGCCGCTTCTTTGCAATCTCCCATAATTTAAACTTAAGAAATTTGCTGTTGCAATGAAAATTTCTTACCTCAACATCTTCAACCTCTCTGCTTGGTAGCCTGTTAGTACATGGTACACAGACGAAATTCAGATCAAGCTTGCCCTCCACTGCGGCCCTGTAAGCAACACTGGAAATTCCTGCAAAAATAAGACAGTTTGACATAGGTAAGGACCTGAAAGAGATGCATTTTATTAAATGTAGTTATACACAAGACATAGGAAAATTTAAAGCTACATAATAAAATCTTGCCATACAAGATTAAGCTTCAGCATTGCCTTCTGCTATTCTTAACCGACACACGGTAAAACACGTATATTTCACGGTAAAAGACCTGGCAACTGGCTGCAAGGCCCTTCACTGGAAAATAACGGGACAGTACCGTAACTTTTTAACATGGAAAATGAGAACATTGCGTAAAATCCTCGTTTTTAAAGCAAGGAATTTATACGGTTTCCATATTACTTAAAGATTCTATACCGTAGTTTTTACGGCAAAGGACCAGTTGCCAGCTCCTTTACAGTAAATCCACGGGATTTTACTAATACTTTCAAAGTACTCAGGTAACAGAAGATAAAATTAAAGTATAAATAAAAAGATACCTGTTCAACATTTTCGATGTTGCCAGCCTTCGCAGACATCACAAGAAACAGCATGCATGCGAGCACGGACCTCAGAGTTACACTCAATGCACAAAACAGACATTTTGCAACAATACTACCGAATGATAGATACACAGTGATGCGTTTATAACGATGCGTAATCTTGATGTAATACAGCCAGTTCTGTTCTGTTCTGTTCAATTCTCGTATCGGCGTTACCCAAGTGGCTCAACGGTACGTAACCATAGTTGCACACACCTGGCGCCGGGTGTCCGTCCAAGTAATACAGCCACCAAGTTTTACAAACATATATACTAGCTCGCCGACAAATTAAAGACATTTTTTATAACAATGGTAACTTTCTTAACCTTTTGTTCTTTTTCTATTTTAAGCAAGTACTGTTTGACACCTCATTTAATTGCTATTTGTTTTTCAATCAGCTTTACCCGATTAGTATGTTTGCTTGCCGAAGTTTTTCTTTATGGGGTTGCTTTCACGCGTATATCAAACAGTTTCATGTGTTTGATGCGCAATTAAAGAAAGAGACCAAGGTAATTTGAAAACCAATCAGTCTTAAATGATTTGCGCAGATTAAGATTAACAACACGGGCTTTGATTAGTCGCTATTCATCAAAGACTAATTATTTATTGCAGTTTTTGGCTTATGAATAAAACATTAAATATTACAAAGTCATAAAAAATAAAAATACAATTATTAGAATTAAAAATATTATATCCGTACAATGATAAGTAAAGGGTTCAACTTATTAAATTTAATTACCATACCATCATGATTTTCATCCTAAATATTGGTTTGTAACCGTAGTATATACTAGTAGAATCGATATTGTAGATTATTGTAAGTGAGGGTACGAATCGCCCGGGACAGGGTACTAATCGACCAGGAATAGGGTACGAATCGACCAGCAGCAGGGTACGAATCGACCAGGACTAGGGTACGAATCGACCAGGACAGGGTACGAATTGACTTGGGTACGAAACGTCCAGGGTACGAATCGTCTTGCACCCCCCTGAATATACACATACACAATAAGAACGATGTCAACCTCCACCAGAGCACTTTCCGGAGATCAGATGTTGAGTCTACTGAAGCTTAGGGAGACCTTGAATGGCCTTGCAGAGGGTTTTGTGTGATAACCAGTGTCCTGCTTGGCACTCCTTGCTGCAGTACTTGATAAATCTGCAGCCTGTACAGCGTCTCAGGTCGACTTTATTTCCTAAGCCTTGCAGTGCTCCAGATAAGCAGCGTATTTGCGTAAAAACCCAATAAAATAATTGAAAAACACAATTGACCTTTTCCTGTAAGCGTACCAATACGCAGACAAAATTCCCGGTACGCAAAGACCCAAAAGACAGAAGCGTAACGACGGTGTTATCCAAGGCTGTCATGTGTAAACAAAAGCGCCAGGTGTAATTCCTATGCCGCGTGTTCAACTATCTGTGTTGACCTCACAGATTTACCGCAGCGTTATTTATAGATATACTGGTACTCGTTCTGTACATGGTGCTCGAGAAATGGCGGGAAACAGACTAAACACAGCGGGAAAGAATTTTAAAGTGCACGAACCGAAGAAATCGAGTCACCGGTTTCCGGGAATTGCAACGACTTGGTCTTGCTCTAAATACAGTATAATTATCTTTGACGACCGCTTCTAGCAACTTGAAGCTACCGGTTGCATTTTCCAAGTTGAAAACTGATTTAACACACGTGTTATGCCCATCGAGCACAGCGCACGTGCGTAATACAAACAGTCAGGAAATGAAAAACGTGCCTCGGAAAAGGCTCATAACTTCGGCAGGCAACCTAAAAATCTTTTTTTTTTTCTCGTGAAAGATTCTGCAAACTCTTTAATGAGACCGGAGTTGGCCGAGTTGCCCCTCTCGGGTTCATCCCTTTGGCCGTGATATACCGGTAATATAATTTTAATTTGCTGGCAAAGCCACTGTAAAAGTCTCGCTTTCTGACAAGCTGTCAATTATTGCGATGCGATACTTCTGATACTTCTAAAGACGTAAACTGACCAATCACGTGAGGCGGTAGATCTAAGACAAAGATACCGTGTTGACCCAATTCGTTTATTGATCAAACAGTGATCAAGAAAGTGTGAAATACTGACAAGTGCCGTATGCTACTGCTGATTAACGACATACGGTAGTGGGGATCAAGAAGGTGTGAAATTCCAAGTAAATGTGAGGTGGCATTTACGATGATTTTTATTGATTTCTGGTTCAAATAAACAGTCCCTCTGTAGCTCTGTCAAAGGTGCGAGCAATGCGTGGCTTCTTCAAAACTTGCAACAACTGACATTTGAGGAGATTTTAAAGAAGTACAGCCGGCAAAAATAACGCGTCCGCGGGAATCCTCGGAAAGCAAATGTTGGCGTCCGTGCCGAAATTTTCGCGTCATGGGACGCTGTATTCGGCGTCCCCGAGATCCCTGGGCTATATATAAATAGATACCGATGCAAAATCATGGTTATGCAAAATGTTAAGATTGCAACACTATTGCTAACTCCAGTTTTACCAAATCGCACAAATAAAAATCAGAATACCCAATTAAAGGCAAAATCAGTGGGTAATGCAAGTTGCATTACCCAATTAAAATTCAGAATACCCAATTAACAAAAAAATCAGTGGGTAATACCCAATTAACAATAAATTCTTATCTGGAGCCCTGTAAGGAATAACAGTTTGCACAGCAGTCGGGGGAGTTATCATCCGGTTCTGTATAACAATCCAAGGCTGACAACTCTTTTTCCGAACTCAAAACAACAGGTATCTCAGGACAGTGAACCAGTTCATTTAAATCACTTTCAGTGGATAAATCCAAATCAGGATCCTTGACTGGAAGTTGTTGTTGTGGGAAGGAATAGAGGCGCCTACTATTCGGCGGGAATATCCGGGATAGGTTGGTATGGGTCCTACTAAAGACAGAAAAGGACTTTGCCTTTTCTGTCTTTAGTAGGACAGTGGAAATCACTTGTCAACAAGCATGTAAACGATCATTGGGTGGAAAGAATCAAGAGCAGATACAGATACAAATTTTATTTAAAGTCGGATGTGTTTACATAACAAGTAACATTAGCTATGAATAGCTATTAGACCGACTAACATATAAAATATACATGTACATTATAAGAGACTATATCAATATTTCAGTTTTACATGCACGGATCATGTAAGACCTGTAAGAGAGATAAGATAAGACAGTAGTGTATACATATAAAACATATAAGACATATAAAGGATACTAAAACAGTACATGCTCAAACAACACTACAATGATATTTAAGTGTTATATTATTACTGTGCTCGGCAAGGGCCTGAACAGAATAAGTATGCTGTGACATTGTGCTAGATGGTGGCGCTTCGCGAGTGGCAGCTCAATTACTAAACATCGGGCTCCACCCCACCATCCAGCCAATGTTCGAGATCAGACCCGAGCCCAGCAAAACAAAACATATTCTACCTTTGCTACATGCCTTGTATCCCAGTGTAAATGCGAAAAAACGAAATTATCTATGCATCAAGTGTCCCCGCAGAACATACAAGCTACAAGACGAGGACCCTTGAGCCGAAAGCGAAAGTGGAGAAAGACAAGAAGCAAAGCTAGATCTACCAATATCAACTAGAAAAGCACATAAAAAGCAAAGATAATCGCACAAGTTAATGAAGCAAAGCACAACTAAACTAGCAAGCACATAAAGCACAGATTAACAAGGAGCAACTAAAAGCACTAAATCATACAGATACAAAAGCACTGAAATATGATATAAACCAAGCACAAATAGGATAAGAAAAATTGTTTAAAAGCATGCAGAAGGCTAAGATGCAGAACAAAAAGAGCAGACACAGCCCCCTCCATTCCAGGCATTTATTAAACTTTTAAAGTGATTGAAACTGTGGGCCTCTCTGAAATGTTGAGGAAGAGAGTTCCACAGTTTCGCTGCACTGGAACGAAAGGAGCTGGAGCCGAATCTTGTTGTTCTTACCTGTGGGATCTCGGCCATTCTTGTGTACCTAAAAGTATAATGGTTATTTTTAAAACATATCAAGTCATGTAAATATACAGGAGTTTCCTTATATAAAATTTTAAAAACTTCCAGAGCCATTGTCCTCAGCCTCCGCAACTTCAGAGTAGGCAATTTTGACTGAGAAAGAAGAGTGTCATAATCTGACACATAATCATTATAGATGAAGCGAAGTGCTCTTTCCTGTATTTTCTCAAGTTTCTTAGTATTTGCTTCCCCACGGAAGTGCCAAGTCAGAGGACAATAGCTAAAATTTGACAAAATAAAAGAATGATAAATGTTAAGTTTACCCAATTTGCAAAGGTTCTTACCAATACGTTTTAAAACACCCAATTGTTTTGAAGCCTTTTTACAGATATTTGAAATGATGATAGTTTCGTGGATGCTCAATTCTCAGTGGACAATTATCATTTGTGGAGAGCAGACAGATCGGACAAAGGTGGTGGTGTTTTAGCTTATTTGAGGTTAGACATTGCAGGTGATAGACAGAAAGATTTGGAATTCAAGGACATAGAGTCAATAAGTATTGAGGTAAATTGATGATAGTTTCGTGGATGCTCAATTCTCAGTGGACAATTATCATTTGTGGAGAGCAGACAGATCGGACAAAGGTGGTGGTGTTTTAGCTTATTTGAGGTTAGACATTGCAGGTGATAGACAGAAAGATTTGGAATTCAAGGACATAGAGTCAATAAGTATTGAGGTAAATTTAAATAAGGCAAAATGGTTGATTTGCGGTGCGTACAAACCTCCTTCCATGTCTGACGAACTTTTCTTAAATGATTGCTCTCTCACCATGGACAAAATAAGTGCAAAATATGACAGTTATATATTCCTTGGAGATCTAAACTTTGATATGCTATGCAGTAGAAAAAATGAAACTCTAGTTAATATTTGTGATTTATTCAACTTAGA
Source organism: Ctena decussata (assembly GCA_963989385.1). NCBI lineage: Eukaryota > Metazoa > Mollusca > Bivalvia > Lucinida > Lucinidae > Ctena > Ctena decussata. Next base: position 106,433,959 of record OZ022499.1, read on the forward strand.
AAATGTAATTAAAACCCCTACCTGTTTTACGGCAAATGGTAAACCATTCCTGTTGCATGTCATATTGACAAATAAATCAGAAATTATTAGTAAAACTTGCAATTTTAGTCCTGGTCTGAGTGATGTACACAACATGGTAGCATGTCAGCTTAAAATAGATATACCTTCAATGAAGAAAAAATGGTGCAAATACAGAAGTTTTAAAAAATTTGATGCAGATTTGTTTAACCATGGCCTTTGTAACAAATTAAATGAAACTAATTTAGGAGAACCTGATGTAAATAATAGGTATAAAAACTTTAGTGACACTTTTATAGAAATAGCAAATAAACATGCTCCAATCAAGAAAAAGAGAATTTTAACAAAACCAGTGCCTTTTATGAATAAAAGTCTGAAGCAAAACATCTATAAGAAGAAAATGCTCTTCAATAAATTTCAGAAAAATAGGACCACGAGAAACTGGGAAAATTTCAGAAAGCAGAGAAATTTAGTAGTTAGCCTGAAGAGAAAATCCATTAATAAGTATTTCATCGACAGATGCATGGGGCGGTGTAAATCTGAAAATTTTTGGCCTACTATAAAACCTTTTTTAACAAACAAAGGCAACAAAACAAGCAAAGATACAATTCTATGTGAAAGTTATACCCTGATAAATGATCAAGAGGAAAAGTAAAAAGTATGCAAAGACCAGGAACTGAAACAATCAAAATCCAAATCCAGCCCTCAAACCATAGTTGGAAACAACTAAGATTACAAATAATCAAGATACAGAGAACATATGGCCAACCGAGTGAGCAGCTTGTTCCCAAAAGGTGGCCACTCAGCAACCCAAACCGAACCAAAAATAATAATAACATACATAAGGTAAAACATCACAGAAACTCTGACACCAAAAACAGGCAACAAAGAACCACAACAGAACTACCGCCTTGGAACGGTCAGTAATGAATTACTGGGGGGCTTAAATCGATTTTACAGGCCCAACCTCACCCTCAGTTTCTGAAGTGGTACAAAACATTTAGTTGGTTGTTCGGTTCGCATGATAACCCTCTAACTCGTCAATGAATCATCACGGTAAACACATAAATCAAATTTCAACACCATGAAGAAGCAAAGACGAGGACTCAACAGATACAACGGGCCGTCTGACAGGTGGAGATCCCTGTCCGAAATTTGCAAAGTTTTCAACAATTTTTTTGTAAATGTAGCCGAAAATATTGGAAATAATTCTATCCCAGTGAATGAAGAACATCCGAGCATTGTAAAGATAAAAGAAAACAACAAAATTGGTTCCGATTTTAACTTTCGACCTGTAGACCATTTTTATATTAGTAAGCAAATAGATAAACTTAGCAACAAAAAGCTACTGGTTTTGATGGGATTTCGGCCAAACTCTTAAAATTAGCGAAACCATCCATAGTTGTACCGGTTACTGACCTAGTAAACACCTCACTTTTAACTTCAAATTTTCCTGATTCTTTAAAAATTGCCCAAGTAGCACCTATTCATAAAAAGAACAGTACCTTAGAAAAGGGAAACTACCGTCCAGTTAGTATCTTGCCTGTGGTATCGAAGATTTTAAAATCAAGTTTAAAATCAATTGTTACCCCCAAAAGCTTTACTTCCTCATCACAGTTGATAATACAATCCCCACCCAAATTAAAAGTCATGTTTTCATTTCTGGATTTTTGCCCAATCGCAATACCTTGAAATTTATCCGGATTGGCTTGCATTTGATTATCAGAGAACCATTTGACAAGGGTAAGACTATCATTTGTTAATACATTTTTAAGAATTAATGGATCTATATGAGTTTAAGATACAGTGTTATCATCTGCATAGTTGTACAGGCTACTGTCGTTAATAAAATGGAAGATATCATTAATGAAGATGTTGAATAGAACTGGCCCCAGGATTGAGCCCTGGGGAACACCCATATACACTGTTTTAAAATCACTTATAAAATTTCCAATCTTCACACACTGTTTTCTATTGCTAAGATAACTATGAATTAAATCTAAAGCACTATCAGAGACACCATAAAATTTGAGTTTTAAAAGTAAGAGGTCATGAGGAAGGCAAAATTTGAGTTTTAAAAGTAAGAGGTCATGAGGAAGGCAATCAAAGGCCTTTGAAAGATCCATTAAGATTGCTGCTACATATTTATTTTCATCCAAGGCTTTCTTCCAATCTTCAATAATTTTTAAAAGAGTACTTTGTGTGCCATACCCTGACCTAAAAGCTGACAAGCAGAGCATCTATGTACTCATCATTAGAGTACCTCACAGCAGAAGATTACTACCCTGGAATCAGACATTGGCTACTACAGCATTCTGGAGTTGCGCGCAACATTCCGTGCATACATATGAAACTGAAGCTTGTGACTGGAACCTACATTTTGCAAACGAACAGATCAGCCTTCAATCAGAACGAGGTTGATCCTACATGCCTTATGTGTAAGGAAGAACCAGAAACAGTTGACCATTTCCTGGTAAAGTGCAGTGCATTGGCTGAAGTGAGGCAACCAATCATGGACAGTATCGTCAGGCAGGTGGAAGGCTTTATGCAGGCTCCCATTGAAACTGAAACCTTGGTCCAGCTGCTACTAGACAGTGCAGGTGTTTTTAAAGTTCTCAGAGATGGTAAGGTCATGTTAATAGTGAAATGAAAGACATTGAAACATTGGCAAAGAGACTATGTTATACCCTTCACACCGAAAGACACAAGAAACTGAACCTTACACCTAAACGTAAAAAGAAACCAGGCGGAAAAGGTCCCCGCAGTACACAGTAGCGTGAATCCCGCAACTAAAACAGACTTTCTAAGCTAAAACTAGGGTACCAGAAAAAAAGACAGTCTAACGTGATACATAAGACATTCTAAGAAGACTCCCTACGGAGGTGTGCCTATACAGGCAGAAGTTATAGAACAGATTACAGAGTTGCCACCGAAAAGGACCGAAAAGAACTTTCGGGCACCGAAAAGGACTTTTTAAATGCCATTTTATGAAATAAAAATGTTTGAAAAAATACATAGGGTAAAATATTTAATTTCTAAACATAATTTTCTAGGACATTAAGTGAAAAATGTCATCATTTTCGGTGCCCGAAATTCGGCATTTGCGATGTCCTTTTCGGTACATGGCATCTCTCCACTGATCAGAAGTGGAGTCCTTTTCGGCGATGTAAAATTTTTGTGAAATTTTAGGATGAAGCTATTACAATTCACAAAATTATTATTTAAGGGCTGATTAATACCATGATGATATTAACATTTCTAAAACGTATGTTTTATACGGCATTTAACTGCAAATACAAGTCCTTTTCGGTGCCCGAAAGTTCTTTTCGGTGGGGTAAGTCCTTTTCAGTCTTTAGTAGGACCGTCCGGGATATACCCTGGCCGACTTCGCTTGGGGCTAAATCCGCGGCTATAGCCGCTGTTCCATTAATTAGTCAGTTCCCACGTAAAGCATCTTCCAATCAAATGTTAGCGACCATTTTCGTGATCTTCCGAATAGGTTTGACATATATTTACTGATTGGTTAAAATTTCTCATCCGAGTATTTTGGGCTATAGCCGCGGCCATTCTCAGAGGTATGGTCCTAGCAATAGCCCCAACCGAACATCAGTAGCTCGGCTATAGCCGCGGAATTAGCCCCAAGCGAAGTTAGTGTGGTAGTTACCTCCCCTAAACCTACGCAATGGCTACGATTATAGGTGAGGTACCCAGTAAATCCTGCACACATTATTTTCTGTGCGGGCTACTGCGCATTCTCATTGCGCAGATTATAAAAATCGTCTGCTAGAAGTACAGACAAAACCGTGGTTTATCGATAAGGGGCCTTGTGAGAAAAAAAGATATTTGTCTTGTTAGAACTAAAAAGAATCAGATTAGCACGGGTTACACTATGTGACCATACCCTCCATTCTTTCGCAATAATTTTGTGGTGGTTTGCACAGGCTGGGTGACTCTAAAATATTATTAAACCATTGATAACATGGCGTTAAGCCACTTTTCGCGTTGCGACCTAATTTGTACAACAGGTGTTGTTTTGTAGCAAATTTTCGGGAATAAATGTCAGTTGTTAAGTTATTTATGAGGTCTAATTAATCGGTATAGTTTAAACTTTGAACTGCTATTTTATGAAGTGGAATGGAATGGACAATGTTCTCTGCTTCATTCCATGGATTTGGGATGGCATTTAGTTGGTTTGCCCTCAAGGCGATAAATTCCGTTCAGTACGAGTAACACCCCAAGCTCTGGGGACATACTGTAGCCCCGGACTGTAGCCATTGGAACGTTGACTATCTCATCCATTTCATTCCATGTTTAAAACTATGCCCCGCTATCATATGTAGCATGAATATTTTACGTTTCTATGGCAGTTAAGAAATATTAAATTAAAAACTATAATCATTAATGAATTAAAATCAAAGCTACAAAACAGTTAAAAGTGCCAAAATTTTCTATCAGCTCAGTAAAATGAAACAAGATCAACCATGGATATATAAAAGAAAAGCACATTTCTCATGTTTTCAGTTCTGTTATGTTTGTGGGCTATGAGACACTCAGAAATAACTAAACACCATTTAACTATACTATTTATATATTGAAGACTGCTATTAAAGAACTACCATGTTGATACACAAGCTTATACTATGATACTGAGAGGTGGCTGATAAACCTTGGTAATGAAGAAGCTTCTGTCTGATAGACTAGCTACAACTCTTGATAACAAAACTCTGCATTTATGAAAAATATATATTTTACAAAAATGCAGGTCAAAATATATCTGCTAATGTACTGTATAATCTGGCTAGTCTACCAAAAAGTTTCGGTTATTTTTCTGATATAAATGTTCTCACACTGTTTCTGTTTACAAATTAGATTATCCATTAAGTATTTGTTTAACTGCAGTAAGATCCTGAAATCATCAGTTTTGATCAGAAACACAAATGTAAATATTCACTTAGTAATTACTGTAAGAATGTATCTTTTCCATTAACTGAATGATAAGAGAGTACTATCATAATCATCCTAAAGCTATAGTGCACTGTTTACAGAAAGATAACAACATAACATTGAGTTAACAGGTTTTGTGCTTATTTTCTCAAACTTTCTCGATTTTAGAATAATTTAGAAAATAGAAATTTTCTGTGTTTTGCCCAATCAATTAAAATATACCTTAGTACATTTTAGGTAAACCTGAAAATTATATGCTTTGTTGTAAAGATTTGTAAAGATTACGTATCTTTACCACAATAATTATTATATAGGGGATTATTGTGCCCCAGTATAATCCAATTTAGAATCACTTCATCACAAAATCATCATACTTTTTTGGAATTTTCACTTCTCTACCACTAGATGTAAACTTTCTTGTGGCATTTTGTGAATCTGAATTTGAAGTGCTATTATCCAAAACTGAATTGTCACTTTGAATTTCCTCTTGACAGTCGTAGAATATCTCCGGTTCTGGTTTCCTATTCTCCGTTGTTTTCATCAGATGACGTCGGTTTCGGCGTAACATTTGACCTTTGTCCGTATGTATGTTGTACGATCTCGGTGTGTCGGCTTTACTCTCTACCATACCCGGTTCCCATGAGTTGTCGTTTCTAACTCGGATTTGGTCCCCTGGATTTAATTCTGGTAGTGGTTTTGCTCCACGGTCGTAGTATTGTTTTTGTATATCCTGCTTCTTTTTCAGCGCTCTTTGCACTTTTCTGTTGTCATGGGTTGGTCTTAGAAGAGACTCATTAACCGGTAGCTGGGTACGAGTCCTTCTACCCATCAGCATTTGTGTAGGTGACATATCAATGTCATCAATTGGAGTGTTTCGAAACTCTAACAATGCTAAATATGGATCACTGTTGCTTTTCTTAGCCTTTATCAACAGTGTTTTACATATTTGTACATTATTTTCAATAAATCCCATGCTTTGTGAATATCTTGGAGAGGATGTCACATGTTTAAATCCATAGTTTTTTGCAAAGTCCTTGAACTCCATGCTTGAGTAAGCAGGACCATTGTCACTCTTCAATATGACAGGAATTCCATACCTGGAAAAATTCTCTTTCAGGACATTTATAACTGTTTTGCTTGAGCTGCTAGCAATTTTCTTGACTTCAAAGAATTTTGAATAATAATCCGCTATGACAATGTATGTCTCTCTGTCAATTTCAAACAAGTCAGTAGCACATATTTCCCATGGCTTGGTTGGTACTTCATGCGGTATCATTGGTTCTTTTTGCTGCGCTCCTCTGGATTCATTGCATATTGCACATTGACTAATAATGTCTTTTATCTGTGCAGCCATTCCTGAACAAAAGAAAACATCTTTTAATCTGTTCATACACTTGTTTATACCTAGATGACTTTTCTGGTGTATCTGCTCAATTACGGATTTTTGCATGGACTTTGGAATAATCACCTTTTCGCCTTTGAGCATTAATCCATCGAAATATGAAATTTCGTCTCTAAAGTTCCAATAGTGTGTGATACGTTGATTAAGCTGTTTCTTGTTTTCTGGCCATCCATTTAAGACTATGTCTTTGAGAATGGTTAATTCCATATCTTTGTGTGTTTCTTCTCTAAGCTCTGACAATTTTGTTTGAGAAACAGGGAGAGTTTCTATGCTGAAAACACTATAGTCAGAATCACAGATGTAATCCTCATTTTTACTGATACATGCTCTACTTAATGTGACAGCAATATATAGTTCAGTACCTTTTTTGTATTTAACTCTGAGGTCATATTTCTGCACCTTTAACATCATTCTTTGAATTCTTGGCGGTTTTTGTGATAAAGGTTTCTTAAAAACACTTTCTCATGGACGATGGTCGCTTTCTACATGTATGGGACGTATTCGTGAAACTTCGTTGCTCCGAATACGATCGCTGCCATTTCCTTTTCAATCTGCGCATAATTTTGCTCAGATTTATTGAGTGACCTAGATGCATATGCAACAGGGTGTCCATTTTGTAGAATACAAGCACCTAATGCATTCTTTGAACTATCCACTGATAACACTACATCTTCATTTTCATCATAGTATTTTAAAACTGGCGTTGTAGTTATAGCCTTTTTCAGTTCTTTGAAACTTTCTTTTTGTGCATTGTCCCAATGCCATGCTACGTCTTTTTCAAGAAGTTGTCGTAGTGGCTGATTTATTCCTGATAAGTTTGGAATAAATTTTCCTAGATAATTCACAGTTCCCATGAACCTTTGCAATTCTTTCTTATTTTGGGGTTCTGGAATTTCTAGAATAGCGCGAATCTTTTCTTCACTAGGTTTTAATCCATCTGGACCAAAAATATGTCCAACGTTCGCTACTTCAGACAGTCCTATTTTGCATTTAGCTTTATTCAACTTCATGTTAGCCTGTCTGATTCTATCAAGAACAGCACATAGTCTTTCATTATGCTCTTGTGTGTCTTTTCCCCAAACTAGAATATCGTCGGCAATTATTTCACAACCATCCTGATTTTCTAGAATCTGTGACACAGTTCTTTGGAAAACTTCACTGGATGATTTTATTCCAAAAGACAACCTTAAGTACTTATATCTTCCAAATGGTGTATTAAATGTTGTGTACCTTTGACTGTCTTTTGTCAATTTGATTTGCCAATATCCGTTTGACGCATCAAGAGTTCTGTAAACTTTTGCATTACTCACTTTTGCTGCTACTTCTTCCACTGTTTTCATTGGATAATGTTCCCTCAAAATACTTTTGTTTAAGTCTCTTGGGTCTAAACATAATCGTACATCTTTGTTTGGTTTCTCTACTACAACTAGCGAATTTACCCATTCTGTAGGTTCTGATACTTTTTCAATGACCCTCATTCTTTCTAGTCGACTTAATTCCTGTTTTACCTTGTTTTTCAGAGCGAACGGAATTTTCCTTGGCGGATGTATCACTGGCTTAGCATCTTTGTCCAGCCGAATCTTATATTCTGTTGACAGACATCCTAATCCTTCAAAAACATCATTGAAATTTTCAAGAATTTCTTCACTTGTTACTGATTTGTTTAAACCATACAGTCTTGAAATTAGATTGAGTTCCAAACAAGTTTTAAGTCCAAATATGGGTGTTGCTTTGTTTTTGACAATTTCAAAAGTAAAAAGTATGCAAAGACCAGGAACTGAAACAATCAAAATCCAAATCCAGCCCTCAAGCCATAGTTGGAAACAACTAAGATTACAAATAATCAAGATACAGAGAACATATGGCCAACCGAGTGAGCAGCTTGTTCCCAAAAGGTGGCCACTCAGCAACCCAAACCGAACCAAAAATAATAAGAACATACATAAGGTAAAACATCACAGAAACTCTGACACCAAAAACAGGCAACAGAGAACCACAACAGAACTACCGCCTTGGAACGGTCAGTAATGAATAACTGGGGGGCTTAAATCGATTTTACAGGCCCAACCTCACCCTCAGTTTCTGAAGTGGTACAAAACATTTAGTTGGTTGTTCGGTTCGCATGATAACCCTCTAACTCGTCAATGAATCATCACGGTAAACACATAAAGTCTATGGGAACATACTTGTCTCTAGTTGATACTAATAGTGTAACTCTTCCAACAGTGTTTAACCTGTGACCTGAGTAGGACACTAATCTTGATCTTGATCTCTGAAGTGGCTTATTACTAATTTGTTTGTACACATGCAGTGGTAATACATTGCACTGAGCTCCAGTATCAAGTTTCACACTAACATTCTTTTTCAAGATCTTGACGTTTACTTTCCAGTCATTTACTTGCTTTTCAGTTTCTACTGAATTTAAGATAATGTCTGAGTCATTGTCACTGTCTTGCACTTCATGCATTTTCTTGCTTTTGCATTTCTTAGCAAAGTGATTCCTTTTATTGCAGTTTTTGCAAATTTTACCAAAAGCAGGGCACTTACGTGGTTCATGTTTATATCCACATTTTCCACATATTTGTGAAGTCACTGCTTTATTGTCCGCACTTGTGTTTTGTTTGTTCTTGAACACTTTCTTTCTAACAATGTCACCATTTCCTTCAGCTGACATACCTTGCATTGCCTTCAATTGTTTTGACGATGTTTCTGCAGCACGACAAATGTCAATTGCTTTCTGGAGAGTAAGGTCTGTTTCTCGAAGTAATCTGCTTCGCACAGTGTCCTGTTTTACTCCACAGACAAGTCTGTCCTGGATAAGCGAATCTAACAAGTCTCCAAACTCACATGATTTTGACAAAATTCTAAGATCTGTCACATAAGAGTCAATAGATTCACCTTCATGCTGATTTCGAATGTTAAACTGGTGTCTCTCCTTTAAGGAGATGACTTTAATATAAGCAACACGTTTACCGTCAGATCCTGTATTCTACTGATTTGAATATTATGTATATGTATGTATTTAATGAAAAATAAAATATTGTTTAAACCAAATTGGTGTCTCTCATATGTCAAATTGCTTTTGGGACTACAGTATTTCTCATACTTTCCCAGCACTTTTGCCATTTTCTTATCATCTCCTGGGCTATCTCCTTCTTCATCCCATTTGAATGTGTTAAAAATTTCAACAGCATCCGGTCCGATGACATGTAGCAGTGTGGCACATTTTATATCTTCTGTTTTGTCTTTAATTCCGGCTGCAGTAATATAAATGTCAAACTGCTGCTTGAATTTTCTGAAATTTTCTTTCAAATTTCCACTTAACAGAAGTTTTTCAGGAGGATGTAAGTTTTTTACCATTTTGTCTGTAAATTTATTAATCCTATGTTATTAATTCAATTGTCCAATTAAACTTCTGACACCATGTTATGTTTGTGGGCTATGAGACACTCAGAAATAACTAAACTCCATTTAAAGACCTGGATTTTTGTCATTAGTAAGTTATGTAATCCTTATCTAATCCAATAAACAATCTTCTCTGGCTAGCCAGTCTTCTCTAGACCAGTGTCCCAGCAGCCTCTTTGGGAGGCCCAAAATGGGGGAAATCAACAACAGAGATACCTTGATTTAATTACTTGCATCAGTATTCTTCAAAGTTAGATGTAGAAAAACATTTATGATACATATATTCTGGTAATGTTTACAAAATCTTAAGTTCACATCTTCTCCTTTTCACAATTAGAATTCATTTTAAGAGAAGCGAAAATAAAATTATTTACTCTGTGGAAAAAAAACTGATAATTATAAATCCATAATTGACAAATCACAGTCTATAACCAACAAAAACTACAGTGTCAGTTCTTGTAAAAACAAATGAACTTTGACTAATTCACTGTCTTCAAAAGGTGTCAGAACATGTATAATGTCACCAAACTGCTCAAAATACAGGTTTTGCAATTTATTTAAACTGAAGTCTTTTGGGTGTCTGAAGTGATCCTTGAAACAAAATTTCATCTTCAAATCTTGCATATTTTCTTGTTCTTGAGATAATAATAATGGCTAATGCATTAAATTACTGAGCACTTGACTTACTTCACAAAAAAAAACAAAAAAACAAAAACAATAGATAAATAGAAATTATATAAAACTAAGTGAATAAAATATAAGAAAGTAAAATTAAAAATAACATATAAAAAATATACAAAAAAAATAGAGTAGTTAGTTAGTGATAATACATGAAGATATTTGTGAAAAGTATTCAATTTTCAATTTTTTTTTCTTTCCTCAAGTCCTTTTTTTTTTTTTTTTTTTTTTGCCTTTTTTTCTTTTTGTTTTCTTTCTTTCTTTTCTTTTTTTCTTTGTAAATTAATATTTGAGTATTCTTTGACTGTTAATCAGCCAATTATATTTTACAAATTATGGAAAATATTGTTCTGATCTCTTACATTTTGACTGATGCATGAATTTATCCCACTGGGGCCCCTCAGGCAGGCAGTGATTTCAGCATTGCATTGTTTTATGACCCATTATATTAAGGTGATTAGGAGATGCCTTTGATTTTCTTATCACTTGTTTATTGGAGGGGATTAGTTTGGGGGGGGTCAAAATGATAGAACAAAATCCGGGCCTTTAACTATACTATTTATATATTGAAGACTGCTATTAAAGAACTACCATGTTGATACACAAGCTTATACTATGATACTGAGAGGTGGCTGATAAACCTTAGTGATGAAGAAGCTTCTGTCTGATAGACTAGCTACAACTCTTGATAACAATACTCTGCAAGTTCGTGTCCTAATATGATATCTCTCAGCGGTAATGCTAGTGAGTAGTGATAAAACTTGATTCTAAAAATATGGCAGTTACGCGATAGCTGGAGATATACCATCCGCGGTGATGTTCGGTTTTCTTCGCTGGAGGTTTATAAAATGTCTGATTACTGGGTGTATGACCTCAAATCTTGTTGGTCATATATGATAAGACTACAAGCGAAGTAGGCCAGGTAGTGATGATGCAGACCGGTCCGCAATCGGAGCACGCTCGGCCAATTCCATTGATTCACGGCCGAGTGGTGTTCCGATTGACCGGTCCGTGGAAACACCCCAAACCACCCCAAAACATCCCAAACCACCCCAAACCACTTTCACACCACCCCAAACCAGCCTCCCTGGATACAAACTAGACCCCCCACCACCACCACCAAGACACCAACATTTCAGGTCAATTGGCGAGTATTAGTTCTTTCCTTCCCTCCAACCCCTTCATTCTTTAAATTAATGTGGCACTGCGCGAAGGGTGGGGTTCTAGTTTGTATCCAGGGTTGCTGGTTTGGGGTGGTATAAATGGTCGCCCCCTCCCCTCCGCCCTCTCATTCTGCGTGACATACATAAACGTTCAGAATAATTTACTGTTTATACTGAGATTTTAATTTTTCGTTAATATTTTAACCCGAAGTTATTAAAAGAGGTATACATATCATGGGCAAACACGTGTACTTATTGAAGTATTCTTTTTATTTAGAATCTATATAGATACTGTTTGGGCTGGATGGGAGCAGTATTGGTGTATGTGTGGAGGATGATGTGAATCTGGGGAAGCTGGTTTGGTAGAGGTTTGGGGTGGTTTGGGGTGTTTCCACGGACCCGATGCATACGGTTCAATATCTCTGTTTCTACAATCAAACAAATATCAAACAAATTTGGTATCAATGTAAAGATAAGACTCCAATTAATTGACCATGTAAAAAAATAACTTAATAAGGACATATTTAAGTATATTTATTTAGGTAAATGTCCTTATTAAGTTTTTTTTTTTTACATGGTCAATTAGCTTGGAGTCTTATCTTTACATTGATACCAAAGGACCTCTGACAGTTGTAATGAAGATTTGCCTATTAAAATGGGGGAAAATGAACTTTCTGTATACTTCAATTTTTTATTGAAATGTGTTGCTCTGAACTCCCTATAATTGGCCCAAAAATAATTTTTAAATTATACCATATGCAGACTTAGACTTTTGGTGTAAAAAGCAAGTTTTTACCATTGAATGTATGGGAAATAGGAAAAGTTTTATAAAGATGCTTCCCCCCCCCCCCCCGTGCCTCAGCAAGCCACTTTGCATGCATATGTGTACTGTCAATATACACATTATGTATGAGTGGCGAGCTGAGGCACGGGGGGGGGGGGGGGGAAGATGGTATACAGCTGAAAAACTGAAAAGTGGGTGGGGTAATTAGACCCTCTGTGTCTAAAAATAAGGCTAGCATACTTTTTATTTACATATTATTGCATACTATGAGCATCTATAGAGTTTTACTTCGTTTTAAGCATATTTAACAAATAAAATTCATTAAGTAAGAAAAAGCAAAAAATATGTGTATTTAGGATGACTGAAAATTTCACTTACCCTTCTTGCGAGAATCAATGAGAGTTAGTATGCAGATGTAATAATTGTTCAAAAGCAATATCAAAACCTCTTTATAATGGATAAGTCTACCTGTTATTACTAAAATTTTCATTTTCGGCTTCCCAAGTAAACTGCAGTAATTTGTCGAAAAATAGGCAAATTTGCATGGAAACTGTCAGAGGTCCTTGGCTGCGGGCGCATACTATTCGGCGGGAATATCCGGAATTATTCGGGACGTTAATATCCGAGATGTGGGGAGTGGTGATGCTTTGGGTTTAATATCTCCGCTTCTAGACCACAGAATCTAATATATTTATAATACATCCCACATTAAAATTAAAATCTTAAAGAGTTCCTTCAAGAGCAGAGAACATATTCAGAAGAAGGAACATGGGCCAGACTACGTAGTTTCGGCTAATAAACCCTCTTCAGTGACCCTGACAATATCTGGTGACGAAACCAGAGAAAAGCATACAGTGTATTTTTTAATCTTATTTGGACAGTCGATTTAAAGACTGATTAGCATCAAAAAGGGTCCAAATAATATATAAAACAATGGTTTAGAATATGAGTATAAACCAATCCCAAATTTCAGATTTCTCAGAATATATCCTCCGATCTCAAAGGACGAAAGTAAAATATAATCTGCACTATGGATGATGTACGGGGAGACGTTTTACGGCCGCCACACGGCACAACACCAGCTGCAGTGAGGTAAAATTAAAATCTTAAAGAGTTCCTTCAAGAGCAGAGAACATATTCAGAAGAAGGAACATGGGCCAGACTACGTAGTTTCGGCTAATAAAGCCTCTTCAGTGACCCTGACAATATCTGGTGACGAAACCAGAGAAAAGCATACAGTGTATTTTTTAATCTTATTTGGACAGTCGATTTAAAGACTGATTAGCATCAAAAAGGGTCCAAATAATATATAAAACAATGGTTTAGAATATGAGTATAAACCAATCCCAAATTTCAGATTTCTCAGAATATATCCTCCGATCTCAAAGGACGAAAGTAAAATATAATCTGCACTATGGATGATGTACGGGGAGACGTTTTACGGCCGCCACACGGCACAACACCAGCTGCAGTGAGGTAAAATTAAAATCTTAAAGAGTTCCTTCAAGAGCAGAGAACATATTCAGAAGAAGGAACATGGGCCAGACTACGTAGTTTCGGCTAATAAAGCCTCTTCAGTGACCCTGACAATATCTGGTGACGAAACCAGAGAAAAGCATACTGTGTATTTTTTAATCTTATTTGGACAGTCGATTTAAAGACTGATTAGCATCAAAAAGGGTCCAAATAATATATAAAACAATGGTTTAGAATATGAGTATAAACCAATCCCAAATTTCAGATTTCTCAGAATATATCCTCCAAACACTGAGTTGAAATTAATTGTATTAAACAGCAAACTAGCAGAAAGTTTTGTCAAAGTCTACGTAATACGCTTGCGATTTTCAGTTCAGGTACCATACTCTGGTAAATGCTCCACATTATAAAATACAACGACATGGGTTTTGATGGTTTGCATGTGCCAGTCAGTCCGTCCGTCCGTCTTTCTGTCTGACCGAAATCTTGTCCTTGCAACTCCTCCTACGTTCATCGTAGTCTTGAATTCTTTGATTACGGTTAGGGTGCCTCGAAATCATTGAGAAGAGTACAAAAATTGTAATTTTTAAGTCGAGTGAAGAAACGTAATACTTTTTATTGGGAAGCAACAGGAAATCACCACAAAGTAACCCCAACCAACAAACCCCATTCCATATATAACTAGTGTATCTCACATCTTGATAAGAAATATAGTTCCATTAGAGAGAGGAAGTTAATCTTGTATGATTGGAGTAAGTTTGTCAAATGGGATTACATCCCTTGTCATTGTCGGCGGGTACATGACGTCTTAATTTTCGTCAAACTGACCTCATTGCAGCTTGATCACGTCGCATTGACGTTAGTGCGACGTAATATTGACGTCATGTGATACCTGGATTTATTATGCCCAGACGTTTGTCTAGGGGGGTATATATTTTTCACTCGTTCATTGTCCGTCCGATTGTCCATCTGTTACATTTGCGTTTTAGTAGGGCATAAAGTTTATAATCTTTTGGAACCGTTTGGTATGCGACAAGGACAGTAAAGGTCACTGCAAAATGCCCGAATTCATTGACAATATGGTTTGTTGTGACAGCAGAAAGTGTAAAACATGGTTTCATAGAAAATGTATAAGGCATATCGTCTACGCTGGACGCTGAATGGCATTATGTTTAGAATGCGGCCTTAACAGTGATGCGAAATTCGTTTCAGTATAATGGCCAGACAGTGTGATATTAAAGGAATATCTGACACACTCCCTGAAGACTGGCTACAAACCCAGCCTTATCACCGATAAGAACCACTGTACTCTGAAAATTCATTCGTTGGGGGCTGTACCAATCCACGAGGGCAAGTTTATGTTGACACATTGTTGACCTGTGCATAGTTTAAGGCAGTAAGTAATCTTTATTTTACATTTTGACATTATTTTCCAAGTAGATCTTGTAAAACACATATTCTTTATTGTCCTTGTTAAATGACAACGCTCAAATGGCAAAATTACCTGAATTGCGTCCCATTTTACTGTGTAGTTGTTACGTCGCGTGTAGAAAGTGTGTTTACACAATTGATTCCTCCATCCCGGTGTCCAATTTGTTGTATTTTACGATTGCAAGCATTGGCTAATGCAACAAAGATAAAATGAACAAAGTATGGCATACTTCTGTTCAGCGACAGCGAATTTATTTGCAATTTTATCTCTATACGCCGATTTTCGAATATGGGGGGCACTGTCCCAATTGTTGAGTGCCGTAATATTGGATGTGTACCCAGTCCTCGGGGCACAGCTGGATGCAGTAGTTGGGTGCAAAACATATGTTTTTGCCAAATTGACTTAGAAAGGGTCCGTTTTCTGTGTGTTTAAAGTCCCTACTGCAGCTTATGTAGATGGGATGTTCCCGTCGGTATTTCGTTAGACATCTCCTGGTCATGGAGTGGAACGAGGTACCGAAGTGGAAACGGAATGCGGGTTAGCCAGCTGATCTACAGCTTTTGTCACAAATGGACCTGTGCAAGCTAAGGTGTGATTTTGGGTACAGTGCCATCCCGACTATTGGGCCAGTCTCCCCAATAAATATTACTAGAAGTACAGTATGAAAAACTTGAATAACTTTCTTATTACACAAGCTCACAAATTTCTAACTTATAGATATTATGTACATCGATATTCTCTTTAATTTTAATCTAGGAAATTTTCCCTGACATTACCATAAATGAACAAAAAACATGTTTTAGCGGTATTTAGTTCAAAGAAATGTCATATGCTTACATAAAATGTACGACACAGTGGTAATGCTTTAATTTTTATGTCTGCAAATTAGCAACACAAAGGATGGGTATATCAGTTAAGGTACCCTGTCGTAAAAAATATTTCGAAGAAAAATATGTAAGAATACATACCGTTTTCATTATCCAGTAGAAAATAAACAACAGTAAATAAAGCCCCCTTCTATTGGTACAACTACTGCAATTTCAGAGTACAGTGGTTCTTATCGGTGCTTATGGAGGAAAACGGCTGAGGAGTGGGGGGAATTGTTTCAGATATTTCTTTAACAAATCGAATTTTAGTCCGTATATATATGATAAAAACGTTGACAGATTTGAAAATTTGTTTTCAAATTATAATCTACATAAAAATGTATCAGAAATAATTCCATCATCACCAAGCGGGCACATGACGTCAAATTACATCGTACTGACGTCGATGCGACGTCACCACGTCGCATGACGTCAGTACGATGTCATTTCAACTTCATGCGCCTGCTGGGCATAGTTTACAATTTTTTTCTTCTAGAAATTTTCCGGGACGATCCAGCTGCGGACTCGGATCGGGAACTATAGGTATGAAAAGATAACTAAATTATCATTAAGACATTATTTTTCTCATATATTCATTTAGATAAAAGTCTAATTTTCAATGACACCAAAAATTATTCATTGATATCGACTTATATTTGAGAATTTCCTACTCGCCCCATCACGAACGGTTGTGATTCGGATCGTCTCGGAAATTTTATTTCTGCAAAAATATATGAAATGATCATAGAAATGATTATGTTTTGCATATGATCATTTAGACAGGAGACTAAAATTTAAAATGATACATGTACCAGATTTTTTGAAATATATTAACTAGAAGTCGAGATATTTAGAAAATATCTGACCAGGTCCCTCATGGCCGCGTGCCATCCCGGATCGTCCCTAAAATTTTATACCTAAAAAGTATATAAAATGATCATCAAAATATCATTTCTTATATATGGCCATTTAGAGAATAGACTAAAATTTAGAATGATACCAAATTTTTTGAAATATATTAAAGGTAGGTTCCTGTACTAGCGATAACAATTATGTCCACAAAATAATTTCATCTTTTTCTGAGCAGTATTGAATTCTCTTATTTTTCTGACTTTGTTGCTACTGAGAAACTCGTCAGATGTTGAAGAAAATAGTCGTTTTCCCTTTTGGTTTATTTTCTTTCATTGGAATTCCAGTTCTAAAAATAACTATGTTTATTATGTCTATAAGTGCGTGATTTCTGATGCCATTCTCCAAAGGTCAATTTCCCCTTGTCGTGAGCTCTCCTAGAGGTCCTGGCATGGTGGATGGGTTAAAACTATCCCAAACTGCAATGCAGCATGACCTCAGCTGCGTTAACTATTTTTGGCGCGAATTAAAAATAGCGCTAACTGGTGTGCGAAGCAGAGTTAGGAAATCCCTTGCAAAACAACTTTTCTAATATTTTTTTGAATTACACTTTTTAGTGAAACTTATTCATTCCCTTTTATAAGTGCTTTCCAACAACTTGGATGAAAGATCATCAAAATTATGATGCATTCCCAAGTACAGGAACCTACCTTTAACTAGAAGTTGAGATATTTAGAAAATATCTGACATGGTCCCTCATTGCCGCGTACTATCCCGGATCGTCCCGGAAATTTATATAAAATAATCATCAAAATATTATTTCTCATATATGATCATTTAGAGGGGAGTCTTAATCTTAGAATGATACCAAATTTTTTGAAATATATATAACAGAAGTCGAGATATTTAGAAAATATCTGACATGGTCCCTCATGGCTGCGTGCCATCCCGAATCGTCTCGGAAGTTTTATATTTAAATAAATATATTAAAATATCATAATGGAGTTAATTTTTACACATAGTCAATTAGATTGTAGTCTACCCTTTAAACTGATACCAAATTTATTAGGTTCTATAGTCTAGAAGCGGAGATGTTAAACCCGAAGCATTACCACTCCCCACATCCCGGATATCAACGTCCCGGATAATCCCGGATATTCCCGCCGAATAGTATGATTTCGTTTCGTCCCAAACTAGTCTTATCATATATGACCAACAAGATTTGAGGTCATACACCCAGTAATCAGACATTTTATAAACCTCCAGCGAAGAAAACCAAACATCACCGCGGATGGTATTTCTCCAGCTATCGCGTAACTGCCATATTTTTAGAATCAAGTTTGATCACTACTCACTAGCTTTACCGCCACTGTGATTACCGCTGAGAGATATCATATTAGGACACGAACTGAAAACATGAGAAATGTGCTTTTCTTTTATATATCCATGGTTGATCTTGTTTCATTTTACTGAGCTGATAGAAAATTTTGGCACTTTTAACTGTTTTTGTATCTTTGATTTTAATTAATTAATGATTATAGTTTTGAATTTAATATTTTTTAACTGCCATAGAAACGTAAAATATTCATGCTACATAAGATAGCGGGGCATAGTTTAAAACATGGAATGGAATGGATGAGATAATCAACATTCCAATGGCTACAGTCCGGGGATACAGTATGTCCCCAGAGCTTGGGGTGTTACTCGTACTGAACGGAATTTATCGCCTTGAGGGCAAACCAACTAAATGCCATCCCAAATCCATGGAATAAAGTGGAGAACATTGTCTATTCCCACTTCATAAAATTGCAGTTCAAAGTTTAAACTATACCGATTAATTAGACCTCATAAATAACTTAATAACTGACACTTATTCCCGAAAATTTGCCACAAAACTCTGAAGTGTATCAACACCTGTTAATCGGGTCGCAACGCGAAAAAGTGGTTTAACGTCATGGTAGCAATGGTTTAATAAAATTGTAGAGTCATCCAACCTGTGAAAACCACCACAAAATTATTACGAAAGAATAGAGGGTATGGTCACATAGTGTAACCCGTGCTAATCTGATTCTTTTAAGTTCTAACAAGACAAATATCTATTTTTCTCACAAGGCCCCTTATTGATAAACTACGGTTTTGTCTGCAGTGTTGTACTTCTAGCACGATTTTCATAATCTGCGCGTTGAGAATGCGCAGTAGCCCGCACAGACAATATTGTGTGCAGGATTTACTGGGTGCCTCACCTTAAATCGCAGCCATTGCGTAGGTTTAGGTGAGGTAACTACCACACTAGTCCCAAACATGCCTAGTTTGGAGTACCTCCCCTCACACACCAGTGTGTACGAGGTTAGGTACCTAGTAATTAATTCTCATCCCAGTGAAATCGCTGGGAAGAAAGTGCGCAGGCGCATAGCGCATGCTATTAATAGTTAAGGTAGACTCAGCGAGATTTAAGCGTCTGCATTAGTTTATCAGCAAGAGCTAAAATTCCATACTAATCGATCCTTTGTTTATACAATAAAGCTACAGGATCTGAATATTTACTTTATCGTCAAAACACATTTCCATCCATCCACCAAATAAGTGCATGGCCAACATTTAATACACACTTGTTAAGTTTCATTTTATAAACACAATTCATATTTCTAAAATCTACAAAAAGGTGAGTGTTGGCACGAGAAAATGTATCTTGTACTATTTGAAAACAAGGTAGAGTCAGATCAGCTGGGGCATTTTTTTTTTTCGCGAGCGCTATCTGTGGACAACGTGGAAACTATAAGGGCAGCCAGTCTGAGCCTACACGGCTGACTCGACTACTTAGGCTACTGTACGCACATTACGTAGGGTCTCTTTTCATGCAAAACCGAACAAATAATTTATATAAACAGGCTAAGGATTAGTTTATGTTCTGAAATTGGATGCTTAATGAGTGTAAAATTCTGTTGTTTATCTGATAAGGGCGAATCAGATATTTCCAGCTGCATACCAACTGTGCTAAAAATACCGAACTTACGTATACACAGCCATGCGGTATAAACGGTTATTATCGCTTTACTCTATGTAATGGCGGTTTATTGTGTTCATAACCTCATATGATGATGTAGGTTATGCAGTGCACAACTAAAACATGCCTCAAATCCGGGATCGTCCCAGGACGTTTCGTCCCATTATTATTTTATAAAGATGTGAAAAAAATTAACGATCAAAATTTTTTAGAAATATACTTTTTGCTGTCACAAAGAATAAAAAAGACTGATATTGGTAAATATTTGATTGATTTATAACCCTTTTCCTTCACTTTAACATAATTTGGTTAGTATTTTTTTCTAATTTTTTAATAATGGGTCCCTTTGCTGTGTCTATGCAACTTTCGTTTGTCTTATTGGTCTATTTGCCTCTTCTTTGCATCTTCCTGCTGCTACACAATTGCTGCATACCCTTGAAAAAGGTCTTTGTCATAGAAAAATTAAACTGATCTTTTTTGCAGACTTTTATTATACATGGCTAAAAAAGCATAACATATGCTTATATACGCTTTCTTTCTTATACACGCCTGGTAAACTATCACAGGTGCCTCCGACGGAGGTACCGATAAAAAGTTGTGACAGGCACCTGGAGCTGCCTGTGACTGTCCAAACAATGGACAACAAACGGTAGGTATTCCTCTTTTTTAACAAAATATAAAATAACCAGGGCGTTTAGTTAAAATCAAAAAGTGCTATTCGACCCATATAGACATAAAGTTTTGCCACACATTATATCCCCCTGAACTTTCCATATTAACCAAAGATACGACTTTTGAAGTGGCTTTGATGTCAGCCCACAGTTCTCAAAACATAAGAATTCGGCTGATTTTGGTCTTAAATGCAGTGATCTTGCATACGAATCTGTTTTTCTCGGCACACTGGTGTTAAGGTAACCTCCTTGCTCAAATATAAATGTCGATTGACTACAAATAAGGCTTGATTTTTCAAAACAACAGCTGGAGGTGCCTGCATTGGTGTGGAGGTGCCTGTGATGTAAGCAAATATAGTGAAAATCTGAATAGTTATTGCAGCTGGAAATATTGACATCTTCTCTAAACCACTGCCTGGAAAGAATCATTCATTCAACGTCCCATTAAGCTATCATAATGCGTATATCATGAAATTCCATGATAAAATATCTAAAACACCATCTCAAAGAGTTATTGTCCAATTTGTTTCCGCTTCTGTTAGTCAAACATTGACAAAATTCACATAGTTGCTGATCATTAACTGCCTAATTCAGTGTTAGAATATCGTTATGAAATGTGCGCTTAAATAAGAGTCAACATTTTGTGACTGGTGATGTATCTGTGGAAAAAGTCAGTGAAAATGAAAGTCTGGTATTTGAAAGCTTAACTAAGCTTCGGCTGAGGCCATCAAATCGGAGATTAGTTTAGAAACGGCCACATTGTAGGGATCAACAAGGTCATAACTATTCTAACACTGAATTAGGCAGTAAATTTTCAACAGCTACGTACAACTCGTCAATGTTTGACTAACAGATATGGAAACAAAACGGACAATAACTCTTTGAGATGATCTGCTTTGGATTTTGGATTTCTGTTGTGAAGCATCAATGTTGCGTGTTCTTATGTCCGCTTGTCTGTAGTCTTCTGGCGGTAAGGTCCTGTACAGCTGCCCACTTTGCTTTCTGGTTTGTTTTGTAATTTAAAATATAAAATAGGTAAAACAGAAGTTAGCGTTGTTTTCATTTGGGGTAAGTGAATTTCCACCTGTCTGGGAAAGAGCTCTTTATTCGGTTTACCATGCGTGTCTTTTATGAACTATTGTCAACGTATACTTACTTCCATCTTGGTTTTGAGAGCAGGGTGTAGAATATGATTGTATAAGTTATCCCCTCGGGGATAACCATATTAAGATAGGAATTCGTACTCGATTGTACGCCGTTTCCCTTTGCTTTGCTTTCGCCGTTTCCTATAGGTCCCACTATCTCCCGGTACTTCTACATTTGGCACACCCAGCTATAGGGTTCTCGCCAGCATCGCAAATGCATGGTCTTTATAGCTTATGCCTTAAAAGCCTTTATGTCACCTTATACAAACAGTTATGTTTGTGGTCTATGAGACACTCAGAAATAACTAAACACCATTTAACTACACTATTTATATATTGAAGACTGCTATTAAAGAACTACAATGTTGATACACAAGCTTATACTATGATACTGAAAGGTGGCTGATAAACCTTAGTAATGAAGAAGCTTCTGTCTGATAGACTAGCTACAACTCTTGATAACAATACTCTGCATCTCCCTCTTTAAGTTTAAAATTTATAAATTTAAAAGATATATATATATTTTAAAAGATGCATGTCAAAATGTATCTGTTAATGTACTGTATAATCAGGCTAGTCTACCAAAATGTTTCAGTAATTTTTCTGATATAAATGTTCTCACACTGTTTCTGTTTACAAATCAGATTATCCATTAAGTATTTGTTTAACTGCGGTAAGATCCCGAAATCATTAGTTTTGATCAGAAATACAAATGTAAATATTCACTTAGTAATTACTGTAAGAATGTATCTTTTCCATTAACTGAATGATAAGAGAGTACTATCTTAATCATCTTAAAGCTATCTACTACACTGTTTACAGAAAGATAACAATATAACATTGAATTAACAGGTTTTGTGCTTATTTTCCCAAACTCTCTCGATTTTAGAATAATTAAGAAAATAGAAATTTTCTGTGTTTTGCCCAATCAACCAATCAATAAAAATGTATCTTAGTACACTTTAGGTAAACCTGAAAATTATATGCTTTGTTATAAGGACTTGTAAAGATTACGTATCTTTACCACAATATTTATTATAAAGGGGATTATTGTGCCCCTGTATAATCCAAATTTAGAATCACTTCATCACAAAATCATCATACTTTTTTGGAATTTTCACTTCTCTACCACTAGATGTAAACTTTCTTGTGGCATTTTGTGAATCAGAATTTGAAGTGCTATTATCCAAAACTGATTTGTCACTTTGACTTTCCTCTTGACAGTTATAGAATATCTCCGGTTCTGATATCCTACTCTCCGTTGTTTTCATCAGATGACGTCGATTTCGGCGTAACCTTTGACCTTTGTCCATATGTATGTTGTACGATCTCGGTGTGTCGGCTTTACTCTCTACCGTGCCCGGTTCCCATGAGTTGTCATTTCTAACTCGGATTTGGTCCACTGGATTTAATTCTGGTAGTGGTTTTGCTCCAAGGTCGTAGTATTGTTTTTGTATATGCTGCTTCTTTTTCAGCGCACTTTGCACTTTTCTGTTGTCATTGCTTGGTCTTAGAAGAGACTCATTAACCGGTAACTGGGTACGAGTCCTTCTACCCATCAGCATTTGTGTAGGTGACATATTAATGTCATCAACTGGAGTATTTCGAAACTCTAACAATGCTAAATATGGATCACTGTTGCTTTTCTTTGCCTTTTTTAACAGTGTTTTACATATTTGCACATTCTTTTCAAAAAATCCCATGCTTTGCGAATATCTTGGAGAGGATGTCACATGTTTAAATCCATAGTTTTTAGCAAAGTCCTTGAACTCCATGCTTGAGTAAGCAGGACCATTGTCACTCTTCAAGATGACAGGAATTCCATACCTGGACAAATTCTCTTTCAGGACATTTATAACTGTTTTGCTTGAGCTGCTAGCAATTTTCTTGACTTCAAAGAATTTTGAATAATAATCTGCTGTGACAATGTATGTCTCTCTGTCAAGTTCAAACAAGTCCGTAGCACATATTTCCCATTGCTTGGTTGGTATTTCATGCGGTACCATTGGTTCTTTTTGCTGCGCTCGTCTGGATTCATTGCATATTGCATATTGACTAATAATGTCTTTTATCTGTGCAGCCATTCCTGACCAAAAGAAAACATCTTTTAATCTGTTCATACACTTGTTTATACGTAGATGACTTTTCTGGTGTATCTGCTCAATTACGGATTTTTGCATGGACTTAGGAATAATCACTTTTTCGCCTTTGAGCATTAATCCATCGAAATATGAAATTTCGTCTCTAAAGTTCCAGTAGTGCGTGATACGTTGATTAAACTGTTTCTTGTTTTCTGGCCATCCATTTAAGACTGCGTCTTTGAGAATGGTTAATTCCATATCTTTGTGTGTTTCTTCTCTAAGCTCTGACAATTTTGCTTGAGAAACAGGGAGAGTTTCTATGCTGAAAACACTATAGTCAGAATCACAGATGTAATCCTCATTTTTACTGATACATGCTCTACTCAATGTGTCAGCAATATATAGTTCAGTACCTTTTTTGTAGTTCACTCTGAGGCCATATTTCTGCACCTTTAACATCATTCTTTGAATTCTTGGTGGTGTTTGTGATAAAGGTTTCTTTTAGGTGGCACTACACTAAAAAAAATCCCATAGCTCACAGTGCAAAATGGGTCAAAGTCAATGCACTGCCAATTTTCTCCTGGTCTAAACTTTCCAAATTGAGCCATGGAATTGAATAGACAACACCTTTACCTACCAGTAATAGCTAAACAAGAGGGCCATGAGGCCCTGAATCGCTCACCTGAACAATTGGCAAGCTGGCTTTTACTTATCATGTCTGAAATTGTCAAAATATGAGTTTTGGGTCAAAAGTCAAAGAATGACCATGACCACTTGTACTCATAAATCTTCATGTACTCATTAAGACAACCAGATATACCATTTTTGGGCCAAAATCTTCAAAACTTTCCATGAAATCTTATGTTCTAGCATTTTCCCATATTTGACCATGCCGCTAAAAAGGTCAAGGTAAACCCAAGGTCACCATTTGAACAGTCTTGGTGGAACTCTAGTACTCCATGCTATTTACCAAGTTTCAAGGCCATAGGTGGATTGGTTCTGGAGAAGAAAAATATTACAGATTTATACCATAAGTGGTAATGGCGGCCAAGTTGGTCATGTGACCTGGACCGTTTGAACAAATTTTTCATTTAATCAACCCCTGGAGGCTCTATATGAAATGTGTTCACAATTGTCCCTATGGCTTTTGAGGAAATGGCTGAAAATGTCAAAATATGAGCGATCTGGATCAAAGGTAAAAAAATGACCTTGACCTCTTGTACTCATAATTCTTCATGAACTCATTTAGACAACTGTATATACCAATTTTTTAGGCCAAAATCTTCAAAACTTTCCATGAAATCATATGTTCTACCATTTTCCCATATTTGACCTTGCTGTAAAAGGTCAAGGTCAACACAAGGTCATAATTTGAACAATCTTAATAGCACTCAAGTACCCAATGCTACATACAAAGTCTCAAGGCCATCGGTCAATTGGTTCTGGAGAAGAAGATTTATAAAGGTATTTACCATATGTGGGCATGGCGGCCATGTTGGTCATGTGTCCAGGAGCGTTAGAAAATTTGTTCATTCCCTCAACCCCTCGAGGCTCTATATGAAATTTGGTTCCAATTGGCTTAGTGGTTTTAGAGCAGATTCTTTGAAATTGTCAAAATTTGAAATTTCTGGGTCAAAGGTCAAAGAATGACCTTGACCTCTTGTACTCATATATCTTCATGTACTCATTAAGATGATTGTATATACCAATTTTTATGCCAAAATCTTCAAAACTTACCATGAAATCTCATGTGCTAGCATTTTCCGATATTTGACCTTGCCGTAAAAAAGGCCAAGGTCAACCCAGGGTCATAATTTGAACAATCTTGATAGTACTTCAGTACCCAATGCTACATACCAAGTTTCAAGGCCATCGGTCTACTGGTTCTGGAGAAGAAGATTTTTAAAGGTTTTTACCATATATGGGCGTGGGGGCCATGTTGGTCATGTGACCTGGACCGTATGAACAAATTTTCATTCCCTCAACCCCTGGAGGATCTATATGCAATTTAATTACAATTGGCCAAGTTGTTTTTGAGAAGATTGTTTGATATTGTCAAAATATGAGAGTTCTGGGTCAAAGGTCAAAGAATGACCTTGACCTCTTGAACTCATAAATCTTCATGTAATCATTAAGATGACTGTATGTACCAATTTTTAGGCCAAAATATTCAACAGTTTCCAAGATATCTTATGTTGCAGCATTTTGCCATATAAAAGCATAAGGAAGCAAATTTGACCTTACCGTAAAAAAGGTCAAGGTCAACCCAAGGTCATAATTTGAACAATCTTGGTAGTACTTGTGTACCCGATGCTACATACCAAGTTTCAAGGCCATCGCCCTATTGGTTCTGGAGAAGAAGATTTTTTCAGGTTTTTACCATATATGGGCATGGCGGCCATGTTGGTCATGTGACCAGGACCGTTTGAACAACTTTTCGTTCCTAAGGTCCCAGGAGGCTACATATGAAATTTGGTTGCAATTGGCCAAGCGGTTTTAGAGGAGAAGTCGTTTGAAAGTGTGGACGGACGACGGACGACGGACGACGTACGACGGACGGACGACGGACGCCGGAGCCTTACCATCCTATAAGCTCCCCCGGAGCCGCTGGCTCAGGTGAGCTAAAAAGTTGGGGGGTTGTGCGGCATATTTTTGACTTATTCTATTTTTAGTGCTGACAGGGTATAGTTCGCAGTGAATAAATCTCGAAACTTTCACTGACACCCCTGTGTATTTTTCAACCCCAACAAAAATGTAGCAAAACAGCTATGTAAATAAGCTCCATTTTTTATAATCATAAATAAGCATAACATTCAGAAAAATATTCAACTTTCATAATTAAACCAATCAGGGGCCGGCAAATATTCATTATACTCCTGAAAGTTCTCCCCCAAAGAGGCGGGGCTTGCAGAATGAGCATTTTTTTTTACTGTAGTGCAACCTAAAAATACTTTCTAATGGACGATGGTCGCTTTCTACATGTATGGGACCTTTGGCAAAAATGTATTCGTGAAACTTCGTTGCTCCGAATACGATCGCTGCCATTTCCTTTTCAATCTGCGCATAATTTTTCTCAGATTTATTGAGTGACCTAGATGCATATGCAACAGGGTGTCCATTTTGTAGAATACAAGCACCTAATGCATCCTTTGAACTATCCACTGATAACACTACATCTTCATTTTCATCATAGTATTTTAAAACTGGCGTTGTAGGTATAGCCTTTTTCAGTTCTTTGAAACTTTCTTTTTGCGCATTGTCCCTATGCCATGCTACGTCTTTTTCAAGAAGTTGTCGTAGTGGCTGATTTATTCTTGATAAGTTTGGAATATTTTTTTCTAGATAATTCACAGTTCCAATGAACCTTTGCAATTCTTTCTTATTTTGGGGTTCTGGAATTTCAAGAATAGCGCGAATCTTTTCTTCACTAGGTTTTAATCCATCTGGACCAGAAATATGTCCAACGTACGCTACTTCAGACAGTCCTATTTTGCATTTAGCTTTATTCAACTTCATGTTAGCCTGTCTGATTCTCTCAAGAACAGCACCAAGTCTTTCATTATGCTCTTGTGTGTCTTTTCCCCAAACTAGAATATCGTCGGCAATTATTTCACAACCATCCTGATTTTCTAGAATCTGTGACACAGTTCTTTGGAAAACTTCACTGGACGATTTTATTCCAAAAGACAATCTTAAGTACTTATATCTTCCAAATGGTGTATTAAATGTTGTGTACTTTTGACTGTCTTTTGTCAATTTGATTTGCCAATATCCGTTTGACGCATCAAGAGTACTGTAAACTTTTGCATTACTCACTTTTGCTGCTACCTCTTCCACTGTTTTCATTGGATAATGTTCCCTCAAAATACTTTTGTTTAAGTCTCTTGGGTCTAAACATAATCTTACGTCTTTGTTTGGTTTCTCTACTACACCTAGCGAATTTACCCATTCTGTAGGTTCTGAAACTTTTTCAATGACCCTCATTCTTTCTAGTCTACTTAATTCCTTTTTTACCTTGTTTTTCAAAGCGAATGGAATTTTCCTAGGCGGATGTATCACAGGCTTAGCATTGTTATCCAGCCGAATCTTATATTCGGTTGACAGACATCCTAATCCTTCAAAAACAGCATTGAAATTTTCAAGAATTTCTTCACTTGTTACTGATTTGTTTAAACCATACAGTCTTGAAATTAAATTGAGTTCCAAACAAGTTTTAAGTCCAAATATGGGTGTTGCTTTGTTTTTGACAATTTCAAAGTCTATGGGAACATACTTGTCTCCAGTTGATACTAAAAGTGTAACTCTTCCAACAGTAATTAACCTGTGACCTGGGTAGGACACTAATCTTGATCTTGATCTCTGAAGTGGCTTATTACTAATTTGTTTGTACACATGCAGTGGTAATACATTGCACTGAGCTCCAGTATCAAGTTTCACACTGACATTCTTTTTCAAGATCTTGACGTTTACTTTCCAGTCATTTACTTGCTTTTCAGTGTCTACCGAATTTAAGAAAATGTCTGAGTCATTGTCACTGTCTTGCACTTCATGCATTTTCTTGCTTTTGCATTTCTTAGCAAAGTGGTTTCTTTTATTGCAGTTTTTGCAAATTTTACCAAAAGCAGGGCACTTACGTGGTTCATATTTATATTCACATTTTCCACATATTTGTGAAGTCACTGCTTTATTGTCCGCACTTGTGTTTTGTTTGTTCTTGAACACTTTCTTTCTTACAATGTCAACATTTCCTTCAGCTGACATGCCTTGCATTGCCTTCAATTGTTTTGAAGATGTTTCAGCAGCACGACAAATGTCAATTGCTTTCTGGAGAGTAAGGTCTGTTTCTCGAAGTAATCTCCTTCGCACAGTGTTCTGTTTTACTCCACAGACAAGTATGTCCTTGATAAGCGAATCTAACAAGTTTCCAAACTCACATGATTTTGACAAAATTCTAAGATCTGTCACATAAGAGTCAATAGATTCACCTTCATGCTGATTTCGAATGTTAAACTGGTGTCTCTCATATGTCAAATTGCTTTTGAGACTACAGTACTTCTCATACCTTCCCAGCACTTTTGCCATTTTCTTATCATCTCCTGGGCTGTCTCCGTCTTCATCCCATTTGAATATGTTGAAAATTTCAACAGCATCTGGTCCGATGACATGTAACAATGTGGCACATTTTATATCTTCTGTCTTGTCTTCAGTTCCAGCTGCAGTAATGTAAATTTCAAACTGCTGCTTGAATTTTCTGAAATTTTCTTTCAAATTTCCACTTAACAGAAGTTTTTCAGGAGGGTGTAAGTTTTTCGCCATTTTGTCAGTAAATCTATTAATCCAATTTTATTAATTTAATTGTCCAATTAAACTTCTGACACCACTTCTGACACCATGTTATGTTTGTGGGCTATGAGACACTCAGAAATAACTAAACACCATTTAACTACACTATTTATATATTGAAGACTGCTATTAAAGAACTACAATGTTGATACACAAGCTTATACTATGATACTGAAAGGTGGCTGATAAACCTTAGTAATGAAGAAGCTTCTGTCTGATAGACTAGCTACAACTCTTGATAACAATACTCTGCACCTGAAAGTTCAGGTAGCACTTTACAGTGCAGATCAATAACAAGTTCTACTTGATTAACGCTAAATGCAGGTTCCACTATTTACCGGTACTTGCTCCCATAGTATGGCGCACCCAGCTGCAGGGTCCCTTCCAGCATTGCTAAGACATGAGCTTTAAAACTTATCATGAAGACTTCATCTCGCCTAATACAAGAATCTCACCTAATACAAGCACCTACCAGAGAGTACAGGCCACTTACGAAGAGCCACTACTAAACAGTACAGGTCAACTAACAAAAGTTAATAGCACTGAAGCTCACCTGTTACAAGCAATCACTAGACAAAAAGAAAAAACTGTCAAACTCGTCACTTACCTACAGCTTCAACAAATCCAAGAAAACAATAAAATTAACTTTTAGTGCTGCCATTTTTCTGCTTTACCACTTGCATCCTATAGATTCATTTGCTAAGGGATAACCTCTCAAGCTTTTTCAAAAGCTAAACTTGTAATAATACTACGTTGATATTTGCATTATGATAGATTAAATTGCAACGTTGAATGAACGATTCTGGCAGTGGTCAAGAGATGAAGAATATCAATATTTGCAACTGCTATTAATCTTCAGATTTTCGCTATATTTTCTTACATCACAGGCACCTCCATTTCGTCACAGGCACCTCCAGTTGTTGTTTTTTTACCGATCCAGCCTTATTTGGAGTTTATAGGCATTTATATTTGGGCAAGGAGGTTTACTTTACGTCAGTGTATCCAGATAAACAGATTCTTGTGCAAGAAAAGTGCATTCAGGACCTAAAACAACCGATTTGTTCTTGTTTTGAGTACTTTCGACTGTCATATCTTCTGTATATATGTAAAGTTCCCGGGGATATACTGTGTGACAAAACGTAATGTATATAAGGGTCGAATAGCATTCTTTGATTTTCAATAAACTCCCTGGTTATAATGTATTTTATCCCCAAAAAAAAAAAAACGAATACCTACGGTTTTCTGGGGTCCTACTAAAGACAGAAGAGGACTTTGCCACCGAAAAGGACCGAAAAGAACTTTCGGGCACCGAAAAGGACTTTTGAAATGCCATTTTATGAAATAGAAATGTTTGAAAAAATACATAGGGTAAAATATTTAATTTCTAAACATAATTTTCTAAGACATTAAGTGAAAAATGTCATTTTCGGTGCCCGAAATTCGGCATTTGCGATGTCCTTTTCGGTACATGGCATCTCTCCACTGATCAGAAGTGGAGTCCTTTTCGGTGATGAAATATTTGTGTGAAATTTTAGGATGAAGCTATTACAATTCACAAAATTATTATTTAAGCGCTGATTAATACCATGATGATATTAACATTTCTAAAACGTATGCTTTATATGGCATTTTACCGCAAATACAAGTCCTTTTCGGTGCCCGAAAGTTCTTTTCGGTCCTTTTCGGTGGGGTAAGTCCTTTTTGTCTTTAGTAGGATCGCGTTTTTTGTTTATTTTTGGTTCGTCACAGGTAGCTCCGGATGTCTGTCACAACATTTTATCGGTACCTCCGCGGAGGTACCTGTGATAGTTTACCAGGCGTGTTATAGTACACGGTAACACAACTTCTTGATACTAAATATACATAAAAATAATAGTAAGGACGGACGATAGCTAATACTTATTTCAGAAATGAAAAAAATGTAACTACTTCTTGATGCTACATACATCAAATAATATCAAATATTTTAGTGTTTATTAGTTTGGATTACCTCCCCTCACACACCAGTGTGTACGAGGTTAGGTACCTAGTAATTCTCATCCCAGTGAAGTCGCTGGGAAGAAAGTGCGCAGTAGCATAGCGCATGCTATTAATAGTTAAGGTAGACTCAGCGAGATTTAAGCGTCTGCATTAGTTTATCAGCAAGAGCTAAAATTCCATACTAATCGATCCTTTGTTTATACAATAAAGCTACAGGATCTGAATATTTACTTTATCGTCAAAACACATTTCCATCCATCCACCAAATAAGTGCATGGCCAACATTTAATACACACTTGTTAAGTTTCATTTTATAAACACAATTCATATTTCTAAAATCTAGAAAAAGGTGAGTGTTGGCACGAGAAAATGTATCTTGTACTATTTGAAAACAAGGTAGAGTCAGATCAGCTGGGGCATTTTTTTTCGCGAGCGCTATCTGTGGACAACGTGGAAACTATAAGGGCAGCCAGTCTGAGCCTACACGGCTGACTCGACTACTTAGGCTACTGTACGCACATTACGTAGGGTCTCTTTTCATGCAAAACCGAACAAATAATTTATATAAACAGGCTAAGGATTAGTTTATGCTCTGAAATTGGATGCTTAATGAGTGTAAAATTCTGTTGTTTATCTGATAAGGGCGAATCAGATATTTCCAGCTACATACCGACTGTGCTAAAAATACCGAACTTACGTATACATGTTGTCGTCAAACTTGGACAGCCATGCGGTATAAACGGTTATTATCGCTTTACTCTATGTAATGGCGGTTTACTGGGTTCATAACCTCATGATGTAGGTTATGCAGTGCACAACTAAGTGTTTATTTAGTGTGGTAGTTACCTCCCCTAAACCTACGCAATGGCTGCGATCTCAAATCTTGTTGGTCATATATGATAAGACTAAGTGTTTATTAGGCATCCTGGGGCTTCCAAGAAAATATGGGACGAATCGTCCCGGAATTATGGGACGAATTATACAATTGATACACATGTTCCTTCAAAAATGTCAAGGTCAAAAAAGAACCTTCCCTGGTTAAATAGAAATATTAGAAAACAACTAAAGAAAGAGCACAGACTATACAAAAAAGCAAAGGCTTGTGGAAAATGGGAGAAATATAGACAATTCTCGAGGGAGGTAAAACGTAATCTTCGGAAAGCAGAATGGGACCACGTCAATAATGTGATCCAAGAAGGACTTAATCAAAATAATACAAAACCATTCTGGAGTTACACCAAAAGTAAAAGGCAGGACAGTGTTGGTATTGCACCATTGAAAAGTAAAGGAAATTTATTTACAGACGCTAAATCTAAAGCAAATATACTCTTAAAACAGTTTGTCTCCGTTTTTACACGTTCAACGGATAATACCTGACCAGAAGTTGGGAAATTGAAAAACACGCCACCAATCTCTCAGATTATCATCGATAATAATGGTGTTTTGAAATTACTGAAACGATTAGATGTACACAAGGCTATGGGCCCTGAAGGCATTCCGAACATCGTTTCAGACCTGTGAAGATGAAATCTTACAAGGACTTTGTACCATATTTCAGTGTTCACTAAACTCTGGCTCACTGCCGTCTGATCCGCGTAATGCAAATATAACACCGGTATTCAAAAAAGGAGATAGACATTCAGCTGAAAATTATCGACCAGTCTCTCTCACATCAGTGCCCTGTAAAATATTGGAGCAAATTATTTGTAGCCATATGTTGAAACACTTTGAAAAATACGGAATGCTTACGACGTTGAATCATGGATTCCGGTCAGGGACACAATTATCGTAACTATGCATGATCTTCTACAGGCAAACGATGCTCGAGTACAAGTCGACATCGCCATACTTGATTTCTCTAAGGCATTCGACACAGTGCCCCACGACAAGCTCCTGCACAAGTTGGATGCATACGGAATTAGAGGAAGCTTACACAAATGGCTTAGTTCTTTTCTCCAAGACAGACAGATGAACGTTGTAGTGGAAGGGGAACACTCAGAATCAGCTCCAGTAGAGTTGGCGTGCCCCAGGGGACAGTATTGGGTCCCCTGATGTTCCTATGTCATATAAATGACTTACCAGATACAGTAAAATCCCAGGTTCGACTCTTTGCGGACGATTGTTTACTCTACAGACAGATCCAAAGTCAAAACGACCATACAACGCTACAAAATGACCTGATTGAATTGGAAAAATGGGCAGCCAAATGGGGCAAGCGTTTCAATGCTAAGAAATGTTATATTCTATCTATTAGACAAAAATCATCACGTTTCTATCAGCTAAATGGTGAAATATTACAAGAAGTCAGCTCAAGTCCATATTTGGGAATAACAATATCAAATGATTTAGAGTGGAAAACCCATCACTAACATTGTGAAAAAAGCAAATTCTACACTTGGATTCCTTCGTCGAAACTTAAAATACTGTCCAGTTGAATGTAAAAGGTTAGCATATATAGCACTTGTTCGATCAACACTGGAGTATGGTGCGATAGTCTGGGATCCGTACAAACAACAGGACATTCAATCTCTTGAAAAAACCCAAAGACAGACGGCCAGATTTATAAAAAATGATTATCATTCAAGATTTGATGGATGTGTTCGTGGAATGCTTGAGGATCTGAAGTTACAACCACTACAGCAACGTAGACTAGAAGCAAGATTGGCTATGCTATATAAAATCGTAAGGGGTATGGTACCGGCAATCAATGCTGACAAAATATTAATTCCAATTAGGAATAAAAGACAAATCAGAGCCAAATTACATCAAGACTGTTTCTCTTCTAACTTCGTGGAAAGACATACTTTAAATAGCTCAGAATGCTTTAAAGTGCCAGCATCAAATACAGAACAGTTTGGTAACTCCTACTTTGTGAAACCCATCAGCGACTGGAATTGCTTATCAGATATCCACATGAGCGCAGAGACAGTTGACAGCTTTAAAACAGCTGTTCACACTTATATAACTAGTAAATAAGTGCGCACACCCGCGGTTCATGTACCAGAATTGGTCATACCGTCAACATATACAGATACAGATACAGAAGAAGAAAATGGGATGAAACGTCTGGTACGAAACGTCACGGGACGAAACCTCTCTGGCGCGAGACGTCCCGCAACCCCTCTGAGTATGCGCATGCACAGTGCGGAACTCCGAACTCGCTTATTCTTTTTTGGCTTGCGATGACGGTCGCAAGCCAGTATTCAAGTGGTTTAGTGATACCGAGTTATTTTCAGAAGAGACGATACGGAAAATACCTAGAGAGTCTATTTTTATCCATATCCGATAAAAATAACAGACGGAAAATCTATTTTTGATAGTGCATGTACTTTGTTTTGATATTTCCGTTAAAAAGCACGTTTTTCTTTCACAAGTGCCTTGAACTTGGCCACATATCTTTTGCTTTTTATAAACTGATTGCATAAAAATGAAATTCTTAATTTAATGCAAAATATTTGGCTTGGCATCCTTAAAAATATATCAAAACCTGTGTAAGAAACAGTGTATATTTATAGCTTAGTTTACAAGCATTAGGTTTTTCCAAAATCATGCAGCGGCGTCGCGAAAATAGGCCTTAGGGCATCGCATAATCTGACTAGTCAAAGCAGCCGACACACTGTCCAGAGCCGGTGCATTCTTGGGGTCTGATCAGTCTTTTTCGGCATATATATTCTTCATGATGCAGACATCTTTCATGCTGAGGATAGACTGATCAGACTGCGCTTATGCCGGAATGGGCCGATCTGTGTATCTGTAAAAAAATAGCGAAGTTCAAATTCATTGTTTTAATTTAGAAACATGCGCTTTTAACGATTTTTCCCGTTATCACTCATCACATTTACTGAAAAAAGTATCCCATCTATCCGTGTATGTGGCTTTTATGTACAACTGACCGTGTTATGTATGTAAAAGCTGGTAATATAGGTGAGTAATATTAACGCATACGCATTGCAACAGGCATAAGCGATATAATGTACGCATTTTTAGCCTCTGATCAATTTCCTATTCGCCATCAACATGTTCATGAATAGCCTGAACTGGAAACCTCTTACAATGATACAGGTAGGCCTACAGAAAAAGGGGACAATTCAGAACCGTTAAAATTTGAATCTTGTTGAGGCCGACTGTTAGGGAATCATTGACAGCTTTTTGACAATGGAGTGGTTGGTTGGATGATGCGATGATGCTGGGTATAACTTCCAGTACCGGGACGTACTACTGATTTGGATTATAGTTGGGCAAGGGCCTACTGTGATTGCTGTAAGGGCGGCCGGGGGTTGTGTGGACATTTTTTTTGCCCTTATAACACTCTCTTATGTTGCCTTTTTACTTCACCTATACAAATGTACAGAGAAATATTTACACTCGTCGACGTTTTCCTTAGATGAACCTATACTGGGCTGACGATGTTCATACATCCATGAACAACACTCATTCATACAAGCGTAAGCGACGTCACGGATAATTCAAATAGATGATTGGCCGATGTAACGTTTGATATACGTCATGTCATAGTGGCGGCTGTAGTACATCATTATAAAACACGTTGGTTTATAGCTGTTCTTCGTCCTTTCCTCGGCGTTAAATTAGTCAGACCTTCACGAATAAGTAACAAAATTGATGTGAAAACATAGCATAAATATAAAAGATTAATTTCATTTCTCGGAAGTTCATGGAAGTATGAACGCAATGGGTTCCATGCTTTGTTGCTCCCAAATGGTGTAAAGCAAGTTATTGTCTCGAATAATAGCAGCATTCATTTTCTTCTCAGAGTGTCAAAATTGCCACTGATGCCACTAAAACCAAAAATAAAATTCAGTAAATATAAATTATTGTCTTCTTTGATGCCTAGTTCAGATATGCCAAAATTCCATAGACATGGGTTTTAAACAGTCTTTCCTAAAATTTGATTCAAACTAAGTGACTCAGCAGCCGTAAAGAAAAGACTTGAAATAGGTTCATATGGTAATTTTCCTTGAGACATGCCTAACGGCCAAAACGTTGGAAAACCCTCTCTCTCTCTCTCTCTCTCTCTCTCTCTCTCTCTCTCTCTCTGTGTGTGTGTGTGTGTGTGTGTGTGTGTGTTTAAATATTTCCTCAGTTTGTTTTTCAAATAAATTCTACACTTGATAATGCCAACATTCAAAAAGTTAAGAGATTAAGTGCTTTGCTTATTAAAAGATAGCAACAGAAAGTGCATCAACAATTATGGTACGTGTACTCACCGAATCGGACCGGATCGGACTGAATCACCGGATCGGACCCTAATTTGACCATTTATAACTGTTTTATCATACTTTCTATGACTGTTTATGTTTATATTTTGTAGAAGATAGTGTGTCCAACAGATATTTTGCAGTAATGTTTGGGTTTAAATGGGGTCTGCATTGCATTTAGCATGATGTATCCAGCACATATTATCTCTTCTCAGTGACCTGTATGTTTTTATAGGTCACTGCTCTGCTCTAAATCACCTCTATAACGTGTACCCACACTCTATGTTTTGAACAAAAATGAAAAAAAAATCGGATTATTCCATCTGACTTTTTCATTTTTAGCCATTTCAATCACATATTGCATATGCATGTTTACGTATCTGTCTCAGTGAAATTTCCAAGAAATTACAACAAACTGTAAATTCATTAAATTCAAATATTATTGTAATATATCTGTTGTATACACCATCTTATGCAAAATATACACATTATCAGTCAAAGAAAGTATTATAAAACGGCTATAGATGCTGAAATTCGGGTCCGATCCGGTCCGATCCGATGATTAGGGCCGATCCGGTGAATTTACGTACCGCAACAATTGGGTTCTTTTCTTTCTTTCTTTTCTTTTGGTTGCCTCGTTCCCAGGCGACTAAATAGACGCCTAGTGCAAACGATGTTGGTTTACCTATAAATAGTTAAGATATTCCCATACTGACGTACTGCATATCTATTTATATCTCGGCCGTGTGTATTAGTTATTCTTGAATGTTTATGTTGAGATTATTTTTCTCACCAGCTTCCAAGAAAATAATTGCGTCTTGTTTTTGTTTTTAAATAATTGCTTGTTAGTGTGCCTACAAGATACAAGAAGTTTTATTACGAATTACTCGATTTACCCATTCATGCCTAACGTCATAGGCAAACAGTGCAGACCCAGATCAGACGCCACAAACAGAACGTGTACGTCTGCAAAATAACAAATTTTTCTTCCAAGCTGTATCATACTGAAAACCAAAAGACTAGAGGGCAAACGGAATAGATTTAGATGTGGCGTCTCATCCAAAGCCGATTCGTCAGGATCTACACTGTTTGAAAACGCAGCTACTTTCGTCAAGACTGTTAAGTAAACATTTTGGGCAAGAGCTATTAGATCTATCTAATGCGGTTTCCAGATAATTTGCTTTTAAGACAAAGCACCTGCTGTAACCTTTCTTGCCAGTACAAAGATATTTATAGATAAGAAGTTCCTCTAACATGATTCCCGGCGCTGTTAAAAGTTTAGGTTGTGTATTGAGAACCAGATCTACCAGTCAAGTGTCTGCCGCCTCAGTCCAGTGGTTTACGCTTGTCTCTCTACTGTAGTGAGTCATACGAAACGGAAGTTGTGCAAGGAACTGGTCTATTCTTTTGGTAGGAAATCCACCCTATAAAGGGTCACCGCCGAGGCGTATGTTGTTTTTCTGAGTGCAGGGCATTAAATTAAAGTTTCTATAAACTGTGCTTATTATATTACAATTGTGAGTTAGTTAACAGTATCTGTGCTTATATTTATTACAATGATGGGCTATCCAGCGTCGTTAAGGTAGGATCCAGCGTCGTTCAAGCGCAGCAATCAACGTCGTTTACGCGAGTCCAGCGTGGTTTGAATACCCAGCGTGGTTTGAATACCCAGCGCCGTTTGAATATCCAGCGTCGTTTGAACATCCAACGTCATTTGAATATCCAGCGTCGTCCCAGTATCCAACGTCGTTCGAATGTTATATGTAGCGCGGCGCGTAGTTTGTGTAGCCAACGTCGTCCCAGTATCCAACGTCGTTTGAATGTTAGTTTTTTAACATTAGTTTAATGTTAAAAATGTTAGTTTTAACAAAAAATGTTAGTTTTTTTTCAGGACCCACAGGGGCAGGAGCAGTAGTATACCTGGATGGTTACCGGTCCTCTCCAGTTTTGCTGAAAAAGGCAGTTAGCCCCATGAGTAACAACTTTACAGGAGAACTGGTAGGGATTCAGATAGCGTTGGAGTTCATCTCGGATTTAAATGGAACACTAGGGATGAAAGATAGGACTATACACATCTTTACAGACTGTCAAGCTGCCTTAATCTCAGCATTCAACGGTCAAGTGCCCAACAACAAGATTGAAATAGTCCTACAGATAAAAGATTGCATTAACAAGATACTATATAATGGAAACCAGCTCAGGGTTCATTGGGTACCAGGACATATAGAGGGGAATGAGTTGGCAGATAGACAAGCCAAGGAGGCAGCAAAGGAAATGAGTAGCTTGGACAATAAAGATTTCCCTATTGTTTATGACAAGAAAGA
The DNA here is from genome assembly GCA_963989385.1 of Ctena decussata. Classification (NCBI taxonomy): domain Eukaryota; kingdom Metazoa; phylum Mollusca; class Bivalvia; order Lucinida; family Lucinidae; genus Ctena; species Ctena decussata. The sequence continues at coordinate 106,472,740 of OZ022499.1, forward strand.
GGCGGTAGCAGAGATTAAGAAAAATGTGAGGGTAAAATGGAAAAGAAAGTTTGAGTTATCAGATAAAGTTGATTATATTCAGGAAGTTTTCACAGAAGTTGGTTCAAGAAATTGTTTCGGTGAAGAGGATAGATTGAGTTTCTCAGCCCTTAACCAGTTATTGTCGGGTCATTCAATTCTTAACAGTCATAAAGCAAAGATGGACAACAGTGTTTCCAGTTTATGTAGTAACTGCCAGGTTCCAGAAGATGTGAACCATTTCCTTTTCCAATGTGATTCCTTCAAGATACAAAGGGAAAATTTGGAGAGCACAGTGGAAGACATTCTCAACAGAGAGGGGTTGAACTCCATTAGTGACATCAATCTTAAAATTCTAAATGGGATATCAGATAACATCAGTAAACAGGGTCAGAATGATTTAGTGGGTGCACTGCTCGAGTACATTAAGTGCACCAATCGCTTTAAGGTGGTGATTTAGGGTAAATGTAAAAATCTGCATAAATCCATAAAAAAGTAACGTATCTCCCTGAAAGTTAGCAGACTTCTTATTTTTGTTGTTCTTAACAGTTTAGAATACAAAATAGACGTACATGCTGCTTAAAAAAGTGTTTTTATAAGGAAAGATCAAAGGGTAGTTTTCTGCGCAATAATCAAAAAAATTAACATCGTTATTGAAAATTTACGTAGTACTGAAGGTGCGTTATTGCATAATGAAGAGCGACCTAGCAATTATTTATTCCAACTCTTTCTCAAATTGCAATGTAGACCAGATGAAAACGGTAGCTTTTTCTCAAATGTTCAACCATGAACAAGGTAATGTACACTGGATGCATTTATTAAATATAGGGTAGGCAAGCATACCTATGTAACACCTACAGTATAAATAATACATTACTTACATGATCACTGGTGTGTAGATGAAATTGTTCAACCTTGTTAAAATAGTCTCACCTGTTTCACCTGTGTGTTTTGGAAAAAAAAATGGACATAGACCACATCTTTTTTCATCTGCTCAGCCTGATAATGTGTGAAAGAGTTTGAAAAAATAATTGCTAGCTCGCTCTCCATTATGCAACAAGGAACTCTCAGCACTAAGTATATTTTCAATAACAATATTATTTTTTCAGATTATTGCGCACAAAATTACCCTTTGATCTTTCCTTATAAAAACACTTTTTAACATTAACAAATGCTGCATTTTGGGAGTCTGAATTGTCAGAAACAACATAAAGAAGGCATATGCTAAGTTTTGGAAAGATCAGTGGTATTTTGAGTGTTTTATGCAGATTTTTGCCTTTGCCCCAAATCAGTGATTATCACCACCTTAAGCAAATTTAAATTGTACACTACGCATGCGCACAGAGTAACATGAGTTTTAAGTACCAAGAGTTTAGCACTGAAGAGGATGAATGCACTCAGAGGCTATAAGCAGCGTGATAATGCTTCAAAAGATAGACAACAACAACAAAGTTTTTTGGTGCGGCGTAACGGAGATTACTAGCTTTCACTTGACCGGAAAACCTAAAAAAAATGTTCAGAGGAAATTTATATCTATCACATCAATGACTATCACTTCAATAACAACTCATGAAAATTTCACTGGCTTAGCTTGGCAAGCCTTCCTTTTAAAGGGACATTTTATATGCACCCTTACCCGGGTAACCCTTCAGAATGCACTCGGGCAGAAGTCGGAACAACAACCCCCAAAAAAATAAGATTGACAATGATGTCAGATTTATTTAATGGATACGAACTTTTACTGTTTAAGAAATTTAAGTCAGAGCCTCATATATGGACCGAATGGAGAGAGAAATTGAGTCAGCTGGAAGAAACAGATTATGGGGTTAGTTTTCAGGTGGAATAGGACAAAAAAAAAAAAAAAAAATTCAGTTTTTCTAATAAAAATGTACTCGTATCCGAGTAGATCTCGTCAGCTAGTAGTTCTCGTCATTCTGCTTAAAGCGAGTTTTTCGCGTATTTTTTCTTCACTTCAACTGCCTTAATCCTAAGTTTATGATACATTTGGCCAAACTAGTGCAAAAACTCATCAAGATATTGAGCTGTGTATATATAAATGCCGTTTTTTCTCTTTTGGATTCGCAAAGTCGCGTGATTACGTCAGGGGCATTCACGTGAGCACGTTCAAGCCACGTGCTGACCTCTCTTAATTGGGTCAGTTTTTTCCAATATTGTGTCTACTTTGCAAACAAATTCCGGATGTAAGTCAACATTGCAGGAAAAACACAAAAATATTAAAATAGCAAACCTGACCCAGTCATCATTTATCGTTTTCAGCAGCCTCGTGAACAAGACAAACTCTTCGTCTCAGTTTTGTGTTTGTTTTCATCTACTGTGACCTCATTAAAAAAATTGAACGCATTCGGCACACGAACGGACTTTGTTACATGAATAAGATGTCAAAAATCATTATATAGGAACAACAGCAAAATGGGTTTTATATTTATTTTAAAATCGAGCTCAAAAGCAACATGACGAGAACTGCTTCTGGACATGACGTTGTCTGTGCGTGATAGCATATCAAATAATGATCGCTCCCTGAGGTTCCTTTCTATAAATAAATTCATGACTTGTGTGTCGAAACCAGAGTTATTAGGTACACAATACATAACTACCGTAAACTGAAAGAAAACCTGCTTGTTTGGTAGAAAACAGGAAATTGTTAGTAAAAAATGACGAGAACTACTCGGATACGAGTATCCCAGTGACATCAGTTTCAGAGCCCTTAAGATCAAAATCAACTTCTTAAATGCATATGCAGTAAGGCTGGCCCAAAAACATATTTAAAGTCCCCTGTAATGTATATCTTGTATATAATGTATATATTGAAAGCGCGGTGGCTCAGTGGTTAGTGCACTTGACTCTGAAGCCAGAGGTCGTGGGTTCGAGCCCCGCCCGAGGCGAAATCTTCCTATGTCCGAACGCGTTTTTCTAGCATCATTTGCAGGGATGATGCTAACAAGTGTGCCGTCCTTCGGATCGGGACGTTAACTGGAGGCCCCCTGTGCAGGGAGAGTCATCCCCTGTGCAGGTTAAAGATCCCTACTATAGCTACATGGCTATACGTAGGCTTTCATCCTGCAACACCGGAGTGTACATATGTACACCGTCTGTGTCCCCTTCGGGGGTTAAGGCGTAAATGGAAGAAAGAAAGATATCCTACCAATACGCTTGTCCTGATGAAATATTGTATAGAATTAAAATCAGGTGTTTGTATTTGAGGAGACTACCTATTTTCACTTATCCTTCTAGCGCGGTATGTGTTTCAGAACCTTTTTTAAAATTTTGATTAAATATTTATTTGGTTTGGTGAGGAGAAAATACTGATTTCAGGAGTTAGAATATTCCTGTTGACACCACTTAATAAAAGGTATCAATCATCAATCAATCCTTCTTGAGATGATGGTAAAAATGTCAGATAGCATGCCGACCTTGGAGCTATGACAGCCTTCTTTCAAACTTGTCAACCCCTATGCCTCAAATTGAAAATTTCTATAAAGTTCCAAACTTCAATGTTAAAGATCGATATGCACATTGTGTCACAACTGGACCTGGTAACATAACTGCAAAAGAAAAAATTAATTTGATCTTTACAACTTAGATTATAAAAAAAAACAATACAACATACCGTTACTTACTAGTACTGCTAAACACTTCTTTTGGATATAAGAACCTTCTTGTCAGAAACATTTTTGAAAAGTACTCATATATTTTCAGTGAACCTCAAATATTGCATGACAGTAAAGATATTAACCATACCATTAACAGACGGTAGGGTTTTCTTACACATTTTTGCTAGTTTAAAAAATTTAGGGATCAAAACAACCATAACAAAAGTGCATTAAGAAAAATGGCTATTTAAAGCACATCATGTTTAGATTTTTAATTTCTTTCCTCCTAGATGATATTTTTGGCCTATCTTTATAATGGTAAGAAACAAGACCTTCTGCAGAATATAGATGTCAATAAATTTCCTCAATGCAAATGCTCTTCCACGTACAGTTTATGATTATAGGTAGGGCTCTGAAACACATTCCGCGTGGAAACACATACCGGGACGATACATGATAAAAGTCAAAAGGCCAGTAAATGTTTAAGTACAATCAGAGAAATTAAAAGCATCTCTAAAGTATCAAGCACTAAGCTCATTCAGCTTTATATTAGTCTTGTAAGGCCAGTCATGGAGTACGGCGGGATGGTATGGCAGATAGCCTCATTGAATGACAAGAAACCTCTAGATGCAGTACAAAGGAAAGCTTTAGCTCTGTGTCTTAGTGCACCTCTAACTTCTGGTAGAGAGGCTCTTGAGGTAGCAGCTGGTGTACCCCCAATTGATCTACGGTTGACAGAAATTGCAGTAAGAGACATAGCAAAGATAAACTCCAAACCCACAAGTCACCCCCTGAAAATTCAACTCAGTAATTGTATGCTATTAGATCCAGGCCAAAAGCACACCGGTCCACTAGATCTGGCTCTTAGCCAGGCTTCTGAAATGCAACAAGAAACTAATATCAGTATACACATGATCCAGCCAGAACCAACATACAATCCAGGAGATCTTGTGAGAACATTACAGAGACCCAAGTACTGGAGCCAGCTGGGATCGTCAAAAAACAGAACAGCTGAGCAACAGGAAATGGGTCTCCAGATAGTCCAGCAGCTACTAACAGAAGCACCAACAAGATCTGTGGTTGCCTTCACAGATGGTTCTTGCATTGGCAATCCAGGGCCCTGTGGGTCTGGGGCTGTTGTTTTCTTTCCTGATAATGAGTGTGGATCGGAGCTTACAAGACCAGTGGCAGCGAGAGGATCTATTCTTCTAGCAGAGCTCAGGGGCTAACAAATCAAAAAAAATTCCACTTGCCCACAGGACAAGTAAAAACAAAATTCACTTGTCCGGCAAAATATTGCTTGCCCAGATTTTTCACACACACACACAAAAACAAAAAGTTACCCTTCTGTACCACAGGAGCTTGACGTTGGTTATATTTTTTAAAGGGTCGCCTCCAGCTTATAGAATATAGTAATAAGTATTAATATTATCATCGTAGGGACAAGCCCTTTCAGAAAAAAATATTCAAGGTCAAGCTCCTGTGTTCTGTACAATCATACTTTTGCTAAAATTTGGAAATCTTGTCTGAGCAAAGAGTTTAGAATATAGACCATTAGTAGACAAAGATGTTGGCAGATAGTGTAGACCCTGCTCAAATTGCATAGGAGCAGTCTGATCAGTGTCAACTCTGACAGCCAAGTATAATTATACTTTGATCCAAATATGGTAGGAGCAGCCTGATCAGGGACTACTCTGACTGCCAAGCAGTACTACACTTTGATCCAACTACGTTAGGAGCAGTCTGATCAGGGTCTACTCTTACTGCCAAGCATTACTGCACTTTGATCCAAATACGTTAGGACCAGTCTGATCAGGGACTACTCTGACTGCCAAGCAATATTACACTTTGATCCAAATACGTAAGGTAACTGTGGAAGCCTTTCCTTTTATCTTTATAGCATACACTGTCCAGGTGACATTTGGCAGGAAAAAAGCATGCTTTGTACTGGTTGACTCAGGTCGTTTGCACTTTACATCAGAGAATACCGGTCTCCAAATAGATTACCATAAAAGTTCTGAATATTGAGACATATGTCTGAGCAAACAGTGTAGACTTTGATCAGACTGCTCCTGAATATGAGTAGTCTGATCAAAGTCTACAGTGTTTTGCCATTCTGCTTTCATCTGTTAGACGCAATAAAAAATTTTATTGATTTTTTAACTGTTCGGTTGTCCCAATTTCTAGAATAAAGGTCGCTTGTAGATCAAACAGTACCGACCTGTCTAGACTCTGTATTTTGACTCAAGCTCATCATGCATCCGAGAAGAAAACTCATTGGTCAACGGTCCACATCTAGTTGTGAAATTTCGCTAAATGATTGACAGGTGTCGCAAACACCGTCAGTAACCATTACACTGGATTAACGGATGGGTGACAATAAACAAACTTTCAGTAACTAAAGGTGAGAAAATCATGATAATTATAGCTATAAACAGCAGTGCGGCTGTCTTTTTGAACACGCTTACAGTTATTCTTTCCAAATTTTTATGTGTTGGGGATTTTCTTTTACTTGCCCGGCCGGGCGTCGAGCTGGAAAGAGCACTTGTCCAGCCAGATTTGGAGCTTGTCCCGGGCGTCCGGGCAATGGATTTGTCAGCCCCTGAGAGCTTGTGGCCATCCTCCTTGTTCTAGAAATCATGATTGTAAGGAAAGCTTGGGAACTCTCTTCTTCTTTGCAAGTTTTCAGCGACAGCCAGTCAGCTGTTGGTATTCTTTCCCTTAATTGGAACAATAACAACTATACAGATGTTGTCAAGAAAATCAGTTCTTATATTCATCAACTAAGAGAATCAGGCATGGAAACCATTATTTCTTGGACTCCTGGTCATGCCACTATAGAAGGAAATGAGATCGCCGACAGGCTTGCTAAGGATGCAGCCCAACAAGCTTCAGAAATGCCAGAGGAAACTTCTATAGTGACAAACCAACCCAGATAGCATGCCAACGTTGGGCCAACGTTGGCATAAGGTGTCACCGTTGGCTGAGCGTTTGCGTTGGGAGTACAACATTGGCCGAACGTTGGCCGAACGTTACTACAGCTGGGTGTATGTTTGCTCTAGGCACACAGGAATTAATTATACTTCGACCTATGCCGGTTCAAACTTTATTTCGTAGCATGCTGTGTACATTTTCATAAAAAAGTATGTCGGCCATTAAACGGTCAGCCAACGTTGGGCCAACGTTTTCACATGCGTATAAATTTTGCTAAGTTTTACGTGGGTTGAGTAACGTTGGCCCAACGTTGGTTTGACGTGGGGAATTGAACACCAGGTTTCAATGATAATTAGAAATGAATATGAATTCGTCAATTTATCTATGTATGATTCAACTATTCAGTATCATAATTATCATTAAATGGGCTTCTTACTATTTGTTTATGTTTATTTATTTATATTTATTACTATTTGTCTTGGTATTGCCTGCTCTGACTTTGACTAGCATGTACTAATAATTCTATGAAAAAAAAATATGAATTTGTGCTTTTATAAATTTGATTGCATAATATAACAATATAGATTTAGGCATTATGATAATGCTAATCATAAGCTTTGTTTATTTACAATATCTGAACGAGGTACATAGAAAAGTGGAAATCTGTAAGGTAATTAGCGATCACACAGCAAGGAGTCTTGTGTACTCCGATTTTATTACGAGCAAGGTCTGGTTACCAAGGAAACGATCCCCATTCAGCAATTAATTTGTTAGTACTTCTGTTATTAATGACTTTCAGACGTACCAAGTGCTACACATAACTAGGGATTTGAGGAGCAAAGATTGTATTCTTTGAATAGAAAATTGTAAACGTACGCGCAAAGTCATAAACTCAGCAGTATTCAATACTTCAATTCAAGGAGATTGTATTTGATTTTTTTTGTGAATTTAGCTTAATACATTTCAGCCATAATGTCTTCGCGCGAGAATCGACCTTAGGCCATACCTGCCAAGTTTCACGATTTGTGCGTGACCCTCACGAATTTGGACGCCTCCCACGACCTCACGATCGTATTTTGAAAAATAGCCATAACTCACGCTTCCTTCGCTTGCTCACGATTTCACTCTAAACCGGAGAATACTAAAAAAAAGTGTCTTTTTTTGCGCTCTCTGGATCGTCAAAAACGTGTTTTCTCTCAACTTCCGCTGCATTCGGACAATCTCGGTCACCGAATCTATATTTATCTCCGGGAAAATTCGTCACCTGGTCTAAAAATAGGTATAGGTAAAGGTTTCCGATAGTCTTAAAATAGCGTGGGTAAAAATAACTCGAGTATGCGAGAGCGATTAGAGCCGAAACCGACCAAATGTGTACTTCCGTTTTTTATGTACATGTGAATATTGACAACATGAAAACGCCGGGGAAAAAAAAGGTTTATACATCAAAGTACCAAAATGGTTGGGAGATCGAGTTTACCTGGGTTACATAGAGTGAGAAGGGCATCAGCTTTGCGTTTTGTAAACTTTGCCAAAGGCATTTCAGTGTTTCCCACGCCGGAAATACATGTAAAAAAAGCACGGTAACAGGTTTTCGCAGTCGGTCATTGGAAACGTCAAAAGATTTTGTAACCAAGACTGACCAAGATGTTAGCAGAGCTGAAACTCTCTTTAGCAACTTCATTGCAGAACACTACTTGCCTTTTTGATAGCAGATCACTTCAACAAACTCAATGTATAAAACTTTAGTAAAATAAAAACTGTAAATAAGAATACTTGATGTTTATCTTCATTTAAGAACTACCTACTGATCCTACTCCTCCCCACTGCCATCCCCAATCTCTAGTTTCACATAAAGAGAAAAAAAAATGACACAAAAAATCTCACTCTTTTTCATTGTCAATGGGTTTCTCCGCGAATGAACTGACGTGGAAAAGGGGGCTAAATCGAGGCTTCGCGCGCAGTCTCACTCTTTTGTTAATTGAAAACTTGGCAGGTATGCCTTAGGCATATGTACTCAAATCAGCCTGCGCAACTGCGCAAGGTGAAATGTAGCTTCACACATTTGATTTACCAGGATTCATCAGGCAGATTAAATGTGTAAGCGAAGACGGAATAATATGATAAAAAGTTGCATATGCGCAAGCTGATTTTAGTCGTAAAGTATATGAAAACCGCATTAAGTGATCAGAGATTCGCAGTATTTGGGATTGCATTTAAAAGTCAGTATACGTTTAAATTGCTGACTCTTGTTTGTGGGCATGGAATTAGTCACTCTTACCTGATGCTTCGCAGAGAGGGAGGAATTTGTTTAATTTCAAAGTATATGTTGGTTTAAGGTGGCACAACTTGATCTAAAGTGAAATTTTTGCGTTGGCTGATTGTAGGCCATAAATATTGGCGCAACGTTGGCCCAACGTTGTAGGAAAAAACTTACAACGTTCGGCCTACGTTGAGCCAACCGTTGGCTCAACGTTCGCCCGATGAGCAAAGTTACGTTGGCCCAACGTTGGCATCCAACGTTGGCCCAACCAAACTGACCACCTAACGCCAACGTTGGCCCAACGTAGGCATGCTATCTGGGAAGATGTTAAGTTAGCGGCCAAGAAGTCTGTCATATCCAAGTGGCAGCAGCGCTGGGATATTTCGGAGCATGGTAGAAATCTGTATTCCTTCAAGTCATCTGTAGAGGGTAAGACTTACCTTGACATCCCATCAAAGGAATTATCTGCAGTCATCCTTAGTCTTAGAACTGGATACAATTCCTTAAATGAGTATAGGCATAAAGTAAATCAAGTAGACAACCCAGAATGTGAATGTGGTGCAATTGAATCTGTTCAGCACTTCCTTCTTGAATGTGATGTGTATGAAACCGAACGTCAATATATGTATAGAAACCTTCATAAGCTGCTCTGCATTCCTTCTCTTGACTTGAACCTACTTCTCGGCTATGACGATGATACCAATCACTACAACTGGAGAGAAACCATATTAAGAGAGCTTGGAGAATTTATAAGCAAAACAAGTCGCCTCATGAACAAAACCGTTGTTCGTGGCAACCATCCGTAAACCGTATCAAACCACTATCTTATCTAAGTACATTTGAGTAAGCTACATTCGAGGCATCTGAATACACCGTTGAGAGGTCTATCATCACACTGAGAAGATTCGTGCCACAAGGCCAGATACGGAAATACGGAAATTTTTTAGTCTTTTCTGACTCACGAAATGACTTTCTTTTTGGCGTCCAACAAATATTTCTTTTTCTATGACGTCGTGAAAATATGACGGTCTGACGTTTTTTTACGCAAAATAGATAGCGCTCAGATATCCTTATTTTTCAACCCTGTTCTGCTGTCGTTGAAGATACTGATATCAATTTCATATCAGAGTGCGACCCGTCAAGAGATCTTGGAAGCTGTCGTATTTTTTTTCTCCAAGCTCTACGCATTACGTCAGGATTGACGTAAACATGATTTTCCATTTGCTGTTGAAATTTGCCTTTTTTAACATAAAATGGTAAATAGAAAAAACACGTCTCCGAAAAACATACCTCAAATTTTGATATATTTTAATGATAGGTATTTTAAAGATTTTTAAAAACTAAAATTAAAAATTCACCGTGTAAATTTTTCGCAATACTGACTTTTTCAAGTATACCCCCTGTTCAGACAGCGTCGTTGTTTTTAACGTCACATTAACGTTTCTGTTTACTGGCACACAGTCTTAATATGAAAGTGTATTCTTGTTCAAGGGAAATGGTCTTTATTCGTAATCTTGGGACGGTGAGCGTGATTAAATCTAAACAAAGTACTTATAAAAGGTAAATTTAAGAAGAGTAATTATAACTGATGCTAAAATTAATGAATCTGTCCATTAATGATCTTAATAAAAAGCAGTCTGGCCAAAGTTCACCCTGCAAGCACAATATTGGATATCTAGAAAATGAATAGTAAGGACTGTGAAGGCTAAACGGTATAGGCCTATGACTAAAAGAGACCATCAACATTTGAAAATGTTGTTTCCAACACATAAATGAACCTGCACGAGAAAACTAGCAAAGTTGCATGTGCGCCCAGCGAAGACTCAGATTAACTTGAACATCCGCCAAGTCTGACCAGAGTCTTCGCTGTGCGCTTAAAGGGTAGCTACGGGCCAAAGCTAGCACCATATGGACAGCGAAGACTCTGACCAGACTAGGCAGATGCCCGGGCTGATCTGAGTCTGCGCTGGGCGCACATGCTACTTTGTTGGTTTTGTCATGTCGCGGCCCAAATGTTTTCGTCATGGAAACAAATGAACAGAACAGAACAATACGAGCATTAAAAAAAGGCTCTTGAGTCGGACACGCTACTTACTGTGGCACGCGGCCCCGGGAGAATAAAATGAAGCAGGGGTCGTCATAAATGACATATATCAAAATGTTACTTATAGTTTATATGTTGTGAAACCAATGGGATATATTGCCGTAAGTTGGTGTAAGCTTTGCCATTGTGAAATGGGTCGATGACTATTCTGTTCTGTTACGAGAACAGACCAGAGGTCGCCGACCCTTTCCACGACACGGGGCTCTTCTCTTTGAATTGGAGAGGGGACGGACAAACAGACTCAGTGCTAGGATTGTGCAATCATTGCCCTCTTGGGGAACATCGTTATGAGAATTGGACAAAACAAATACTCTCGCCATCTGGGAAACATCGTTATCATGGTTATAAGAATAGAAACAACAACTGGAATTGGAAACATCGTTACGAGAATTGAATAGAGAAGAAGTGGAAGTGGAACAATTGTACCTCCCAACAGAACATATCCTTTATTCTCTCAGACCTTAATACATGGCATATGAGGTGTTTTAGAATAAAGACAAACTATCAATTGAGTCGAAATACATGTAATTCTTATAGATAGAAAAAGAACACAGAGGCCGAGCACAGAGGGTTAGAAACTGTAAGTGGACAAAAGTATTCGTCACTTAGTGACGTTGCCGTTGAAATCAATGTATTTACACAAATTTGGTAAAACTTATTACCGCAAAACTACTATAGTAATCACCATACTGTTTTCACCAGGTTAATGCAAATTGATTTTCGCAATAAACAAGCAGTACAAGAAATTCGATTCTTTGGTTATTTCCTTGTACCAACAGGTTTTACTGAAAGGAAAACAAAAACTTCCATTCTTCGATGACGTTAACATTAACGTCAATGGGGATCAAGATTTTAAAAAATTTACGTTCATTTCAATCACTTGAAACTCCTATTCTAAACATGGAATCATCTTGATATTTCATTTTATATTGCTGCTTTCAATTCACTTTTTATCCCTGCAAGTTTTATTACATAGCCATTAAAAACTTTGCGACAGTAGTCTTTTTAAAAAATATGGAAATGCATTAATTTAAACGGCGACGTCACTATGTGACGAATACTTTTGTCCACCTACTGTAGCTACATTTTTTCGAGTATTACGCATACCGAACAAGTCTATACGTTGGTCAACTGTGTATACATGTAGTTCCGAATGCTGTCAGGTCCGCCCCAAGCAACCATGATACGACCCATGACAACCCGTCCCATGTTCCAGGAAGTATCTGGCGTGGGTCGCACCACAACCGGCGCTGATAGGGGTCCTTCAACTATAGGGCCTATAGGGCGAGAAGTCCAGGGACAGACATGATAATAATTATGAGCCACGACACGAGTAAACCATCAAAGTGGCATGTGCGCCCAGCAAAGACTCAGATCAGCCTGCGCATTCGCCTGGTCTGATCAGAGTCTTCTCTGTTGGCATGGAGCTAGCTTAGACCCTTAGCTACCATCGAAACGCATGAAGTGAAGACGCTGATAAAACTGGGTAGATGCAGAGGTTGATGTGAGTCTTCGCTGGCGCACATCCCACTATATTGGTTTTGTCGTGTCGCGGCTCAAATCACATACCGTTTCAGCGTCTACAAAATTTTGACAACACAAATCTATCGGACTATTGTAGCAATTGTACTAAGAAATACTTTAGTATTGTATTTCGATACCATGGATCCGTTACTCTGAGCCTTTTGGAGACCACTATTACGAGAAATGAAACTACAGCATCATAAAATTGCGGCATTAAAGTTATGCTTTCATCAAAGTTATGCTTTAACTTTACTTAGTTTATCATCATAAGATCATCTTAGATATTAGGACAGGTGTCTCGCTGTCTGACATTGTCTGCCTATCTGTCTGCTTTTAGGGGTGTCTGTCCTTTCAGTCCGTACAGAAAGCCTAGTTTATGATTTGACTGGAGATGCACTGAGCTGACGGTAATCAAAGCGTAGGGCACGGCGGAAAATATAGATATGCACTGTAAAAAAATCCGTAGATTTTACGGTAGAATATCTGGGAACCAGCTGCCAGTCCATTTCCCGTTAATTTTACAGGCGCCCGTAAACATTGGCGGAATCATCACGCAGAGTAGGGTAGAAAATGACAGTTAATGTTTGGGTCATATACCCTTACACTATAAAGTTATTTTCGAGTGCGGTCAGTTAACATAACTCTGCCATATCGAGATTTCGAAAAAATATATTACACAAATTGTACAGTGTGGGACATTGATCAAACATGGCCGCATACAAAGAGTTCATAACATGGAAGACCCAGGGAATAAACTGTATCATAATAGAGCACATGGCCTTGCATGTATGTATGTACACTGTAGAAAAAATCTGTATATTTTACGGTAAAATAACTGGCAACCAGCTGCCAGTCCTTTTACCGTTATTTTTACGGGCGCCCGTAAAAATTGCAGGACTCATCAAGCAGAGTGGGACAGAACAGAGCAGGTGTCGTTTTGGTGTGATAGCCCTTCAACAATACAAAGTAATTTTCGAGTACGTCCAGTTAACACAAAACTTCCATTTCGTGATTTCCAACAATGTATTACAGGCAAACGCCCGTAAAAATAACGGGAAAAGGACTGGCAGCTGGTTTCCAGTTATTCTACCGTAATATTTACAGTATTTTTTGCAGTGTAGGTAGGTAAACATTTTCCGTAGATTTTTACGGTAGAATAACTGGAAACCAGCTGCCAGTCCATTCCCCGTTATGTTAGGGGCGCCTGTAAAAATTGCAGGAACCATCACGCACAGTAGGATAGATTATAGCAGGTGTTGTTTTAGTCATATAGCCCTTCAGCACTATAAAGTTATTTTCGAGTGCGGCCAGGTAACATAACACTACCATACCGTGATTTCCGAAATTGTCTTACAAGCAAACGCCCGTAAAAATAACGGAAAATGGACTGGCAGCTGGTTGCCAGTTATTCTACCGTAAAATCTACAGATTTTTTTACAGTGTAGATAGGTCGGAGGGTAGATTACAGTAGCGCAGCTGCATGATCATACTAACCAAGAGATCCTTTGACATTTACAGCGTACGCTCCTCGTGTTGCTTGATATTTTTCCCGTCACCGTCTTTGGGGGCGCAATTGTCTTTTGCCCTCCACACGGGCATTTGAATGTGAATATACTACATAGTCCATACCGTTGCTCTCTGCAAATGTTTCTAAACCTTAGAGTTTCTCCACACCAGTCGCAACCATTGTCAAATTCTGCTTCAAAGCTTGCAAAATCTAACATCCGATGACCGTGCACACTGTAGGGAGTTCCATTGCAAACATCATTTCAGTACCAACCTCCCATCGTCCTGATATGACTAAATTACTGTTAAAGGACGTAAAATCGCATGCCATTTATCCATTCAGTTTGGCTGAAAGCTATAGACCATATAGTCATCTAAATATGAAACGCTGAACTACAAAATATTTGTCTTTTATGCGGTATATACTGGAACTTGCAGTCATGCTCGTGTTCAGTTTTAGCTCCATCGAGCAAAGTTTAGGATGCACTTATAGGACAAGTAGGTTCCGTCATCCGCCCGCTCTTGTAGACCTCCTCTGAATCCACGGCATCGATAAATACCAAATTTCAACTCTAGCCGCCATGGGATCAGGGAACAAAAAAGAATCATATGAATGCGCATTGTCTGTGATCCAAGATGGCCACCTTAAAATATAACTTTGTTAAAGCAAAAAAAAAAAAAAAAAAAAAAAAATCTTCTCCAGTACTCATGAAGCAAATTATGTCGGTATATTTCAAGAGGGAGTAAGCGAACTCCTCAGTACATGAGTTTGTAATAAACGTAACTGTTGGATCACGTATGACCCCCAACAAGGGCTGCAAAACAGAACAGTAAAGTTGGCCACTTGAAATAATTTAGATAAAATTAGAGTTTCATAAGGAGTTTATTTATTTTGCAACAAATAATCAACGTAACAAAAAATCACTATCATGATCTGGTATCATAACTATTGCTTTACTTAGTTAACAAATTTGCTGTCTTTCACGCTCACCATCCCAAGATAATGAATAAAGACCATTTCCCTTGAACAAGAATACACTTTCATACTAAGACTGTGTGCCGGTAAACAGAAACGTTAGTATGACGTTAAAAACCGCGACGCTGTCTGAACAGGAGGTATACTTGAAAAATCAGTATTGCGAAAAATTTACACGGTGAATTTTTAATTTTAGTTTTTAAAAGTCTTAAAAATATTTATCATTAAAACATATCAAAATTTGAGGTATATTTTTCGGAGACGTTTTTTTTTCTATTTACCATTTTACGTTAAAAAAGGCAAATTTAAACAGCAAATGGAAAAACATGTTTGCGTCAATCCTGACGTAATGCGTAAAGCTTGGGGAAAAATAATACCACAGCTTCGAAGATCTCTTGACTTGTCGCACTCTGATATGAAATTGATTTCGGTATCTTCAACGACAGCAGAACAGGGTTGAAAAATAAGGATATCTGAGCGCTATCTATTTTGCGTAAAAAAACGTCAGACCGTCATATTTTCACGACGTCATAGAAAAAGATATATTTGTTGGACGCCAAAAAGAAAGTCATTTCGTGATTCAGAAAAGACTAAAAAAAATTATCATATACATCTTTATTAGCAAACTGAAAATTTTGGTTTTGTCCTATTCCACCTTAAGTTAGTTCTGTATACTCGAACTCCATATTCTGGCGGCAATCATATTCTCGCGGTAGTGCTTTACATACATGTCTCCTTATTTTTATATTGGCTTACAGGCTTCAGGAATACAAAGTACCAAACCACTTAAGATTTCAGTTCTGTCTTTTTTTAAGCTTCTGTGACTTCTAAAAGTCAAATTAGTGAAAAATTACCAAAGGTGGTAACAAGGAACACCCCAGGGTGATAAAAGTGGCAATAAAATAGAAAATAATTTTCTGGTCATGTTATTTCTTGCTTTATTTAATTGAAGTATGGTTATATTAACCATTTTAAATAAGGAAATATTTCTGCTTGTATTCAATTCGCTAACATTGAGGCAAATAGCCATGTACCGTGAGTATATGGAGTCAGTATTTCTGGCTAACCACTTTGGGGTAGTGCTGTGTTCATATAAATATATGACACTCATCAGAAGATGGAAAACACACAAATGCCTTGAGGCTTAGATAAAATACTAGAGGGCTTAACTACATATAGTATGTTGGATTGTTGGTTCCCCTTAATTAGCCAGACTTCCTTGTATCCTTAGTACCGTGAGAATAGGGAGCGCCAGTCTACCAAACCCTCAGTTTTTTTCGTCTTTTTCATCGGATATCTATGTTGAAAAAAACTGGGTTTTGTCGGACGGCCCTTGGTAAGGATTAGCCGGTAGCGCAACAGTACTTTGTGGCGAGATACATCGTTTGCAGAAACTGGTTAAATCGTGAAATTTCAATACCAGCATTAATTGTCCCGAAACATGAAACATTAAACTGCATGACTGCAATAATATGAAAGTTGCATCTTACCTTCAGATTGAGATATTTATTTCCATTTCGATTTACCCTCCCTAAATTCTTTCGTTGACCGGATTTCTGTTTTGAACGAAAACAATTTTACGTTAGGCTCAACAAAACACCGAAATAAATGCGGTCCGTAGAAACACCCAAAAAACAACCAAATCACTTTTGGGTGGATGGAGGAGTTGTAGGATATAGTAGGGTAGGGTTCGAGATGGTTCGGGACGGGAGTATGGCCACAGCCTAAGACTTCCCATTAATTACTATCACAACACCCTTTACTGCTGTGATAGTTATTAATGGCAAGTCTTAGGGTGTGGCCATACTTGTATGTATTCCGTCCTACCCCATGATGGTGGGTTTAGGGGTTTTTCAGCAGTTAGAGGTAACATATTACTAATTAGAGACATTGCCTGTAGCCATACCCTCCCCTCCCCAACCCTTACAAACCCTCATATCATATCATACGCTACTCTTCCCTACCCGCCCACTCTACTATATGAAGTTTGATGTGTTTCTATGGCCCTAAATAAATGTGTGCACCGCAGAAGTATATTTATTTATACGCTGTCTCAGTGGAGAAGAGGATTGATGGTAATATGGTATTTTGTGTAGCTATAAAGCACAAAAAGGAATGCTGAGGCTTCAATCTGCAGAGTTTGTTTAGATGTTCAAAGAAAAAGAACTACATGTGTAACAATAAGAATTCTTCTTGGTGCAAAATTCAATACTATGGTCCGAACATACCAGACCAAGTGGCCCCTGATCTATTGTCTGATATAACATGGTATTCCACTCTGGGTTAGATATATTCAGAATAAAAAAGACTGCAAGCATATATTTGTCGTCCTTTGATAATACCTAGTGCTAGGTTTGGGGCCTGGGTACCACTAAATAACTCGCGGCACCCGTGGCACCCATGGAAAAACAAGGCAACGAAAAGTATGTGTATTAAAGATTCATAAGGTGGAGCTATAACGCCTTCATCGCTGATTGTATAAAAACACAAAAATTCATTGTCAGAGACCTAATTAAACAGATCTAAAACTACTATGTTCAATTATATCTGCTGATAAGCATGTAAATTGAAATTTAACAAATTTTAATTAAATATTTAAATTTGAAAATTTAACTGCTTAATTTGCAAATTTTAGCAATATTTTGAATTTGGGCAGTTGTTATTAGTGTCACCAATAATACAATACAATTTTTACCATTTTAGAATGTTTAACAAGAAAATATTTGACAATTTAAAAATTTTAAATAAATTTAAAATTTCAGTGTTCATCGATGACGTCATCAAAGGCTTCATGAATATTAATGAGGCAGCTCAAAATGATTGTCAGATGTCATAAAATTTACAAATTCAACTCTTTATATCTCGAAAACTATTAATGATAATTTGATGCGAATTTCGATGCTCAGTTGCTAAGAGAAAACTGCTTTCATTACTGTAATTAAAAAGCACCTTAATAATTGACCTTTAAAGGTAGGTTCCTGTACTTTGGAATGCATCATAATTTTGATGATCTTTCATCCAAGTTGTTGGAAAGCACTTATTAAAAGGGAATGAATAAGTTTCACTAAAAGTGTAAATCAAAAAAAAAATTAAAAAAGTTGTTTCTTAACTCTGCTTCGCACACCAGTTAGCGCTATTTTTAGTTCACGCCAAAAATAGATAACACAGCTGACGTTATGCTGCACTGTATTTTGGGGTAGTTTTAACCCATCCGCCATGCCAGGACCTCTAGGTGAGCTCACAGCAAGAGAAAATTGACCTTTGGAGAATGGCATCATAAATTGCGCAGTTATAGACGTAATAAACATAGTTGTTTTTAGAACTGGAATTCCAACAAAAGAAAATAAACCAAAATGGAAAATGACTATTTTCTTCAAGATCTGACGATTTTCTCAGTAGCAACAAATTCAGAAAAATAGGAGAATTCAAAACTCCTCAGAAAAAGACGAAATTATTTTGTGAACATAATTGTTATTGCTAGTCCAGGAACCCACCTTAATATTATTACATTAATTTTGGGAAAAAAGAAGGAGGCGTTTATTAGAGAAGGGGTGTTTATTAGGATTAATACAGTTATTTTCTTATTTCTTAACAAAAACATATGTTGTGACCCCTCAGTATCATCTTAGTGAGCCAGTTCTAATGAGGATCACACATAAGCAACATAAGTTTATTTTTTTAGGAGAAATACGCTCAATTATCCCCAAATTATCCCTGGAGCACCGAGTATGTTTTTTCTTTCTTTTTCAGGAAATTCCTCAGAGTCTGTGGTTTCTCTCGGTTACGCTTCACCAGAGAAGGCAGTTCCTGCTGGACCTAGTACGAGATGAAAAAGAGAGAGAGAAGAAAAAAGAAATTAGGAAAACAAATGGTAAGTCTAAGCTAGAGTCTAAGGTGTAGGGTATAGAAACACTTGTAAAGAAGATAACCCTTCTATCTTAATTACGCTCCCATTGGAGATAATTCTTTTTTGAGAGGCTTTGTTGATTAGGAGTACAAAGTTACAAAAATAGGAGTACAAAGTCACAAAAATAGGAGTACAAAGTCACAAAAATTGCCCCCAAAGGATTTATGATATCTGAATGAAGCTTCACAGATATGTTTAATATCAAAGGTTACATATTGTGATTAAGGACTGTCACTCTTACCTTTCCAGCTTGTGAGTTATCTGCCCTTGATTGATCTGAAACATGGTATTTTACCTGTAGTTCTTTTACTATATGAAATATCTGAATGAAACTTCACAGATATGTTTCACATCAAAGGTTACATATGGTGACTAAGGACTGTTACTCATACCTTTCCAGTACATGAGATATCCACCCTTGATAGGTCTGAAAAATGGTTTTGACCTGTAGTTCCTTTCCTTTATGGAATATCTGAATGAATCTTCATAGATATGTTTAACATCAAAGGTTACATATTGTATCTAAGAACCGTCACTCTTACCTTTCCATTTTGTGAGTTATTTGCCCTTGATAGGTCTGAAAAACGTTTTTATATGCCCGTTTTGCGCGCCATAACTCAGTACAAGAATGATTGCTCCCTCTTCCTTAGTTTCCAAGTTACGCCCCTTTGGCTATTTTTTCCCTGCAAGTCTTCTGCGCTCCATAACTAAATAAATGTTTGGGATATCTTCATGAAACTTTATAACAATGTGTATAAAGTCCCAACGATGTGTCGGGTACAACAATGGTTGCTCTCCCTTTGTTTTAGAGTTACGTCCCTTTCATTAGTTCTTCTATGCTATTTTTGTGTATACTTACCTTGTGCATATCTTAACTTGGTAACAGTTTGGAATATCATGATGAAACTTTATAGCAATATGCCTGAATACAAGACAATGTGTCGCATATAAGAATGGTTGCTCCCACTTAAATTTGGAGTAACTTCCCTTTGATTGGTATTTTTCGGCATTTCTCATTCTTTCCATATCCCCTTAACCTTTTGAAATAGTAGAATGAAACTTTCTAGGAATGTGTATAATAATAGGGCAATGTATCCTGAGCAAGAACCTTAACTCTGGCTTACTGACTTATCTGCCCTTGCATAAATTTCCTGTTTACTCTGTAACTCCTTAACAGTTCAAAATATTTTATCACAACTGTACATATTGTGTATATTGTCAAGGGAATGTACAAGAATGGTATATCTAGTATATTTAGTTTATGAATCATCTCCTTTGTTTGACTTTGGCATTACTCAACTTCTGAGCCACTTCACCTTGGAAGCTGATTTTTGGTATACTTATAGTATTTGATGTGTTAAATATTTAAATAATGTTGCCGTCATTAATTATTGAGTGTAGCCCATGTTTGTATGCCTGTCTGTCCTTTTGTAAACCATCTTGTTCATTCTGTAACTCCTTTATGACATGAAAACGGGCGTATTATGAGCCGCTTGTGAAGCCCTTGTTTGACCTGTGGTTCCTTCTCTGTATGGAATATCAGAATGAAACTTCACAGTTATGTTTCACATCAATGGTTACATATTGTGACCATGGACTGTCACTCTTACCATTCCAGTTCATGAGTTTTCCACCCTTGATAAATGGTTTTTGACTTGTAGTTCCTATACTATACTGTTCACAAAAAGTAGGGGATTTTAAGCTATTAAAAATTGTATAAATTGGAAAAAATACCAAATCCATCTGAAACAGCAAGTATCCATCAGACAAATATTGGATAAGACATTTTGCATTACAAGTTTGATGGTATATCCAGTCATGGGATCTGCCTGCAATTTGTTTTAGACAGGGGGTCGACACCCAAATGTCACACCAATCTGGTGTGGAAACGGATTCTTTTCATATTACAAAATTTACGCAGAAACACTGGTCATGCTTCATTTAACAAGCTGAAAATTGGTTTTACACACTGGTTCATCAAAATAAAGAGTGCAAGACATAAACGTCTATTTTTTTTTTGGTTACTCGATGCACCTGTACGAATTTTTAGCTCACCTGAGCCAGAGGCTCCGGGGGAGCTTATAGGATGGTAAGGCTCCGTCGTCCGTTGTACGTCGTCCGTCGTCCGTCGTCCGTCCACAATTTCAAACGACTTCTCCTCTGAAACCGCTGGGCCAATTGTAATCAAATTTCATATATAGCCTCCTGAGACCTTAGGAACGAAAAGTTGTTGAAACGGTCCTGGTCACATGACCAACATGGCCGCCATGCCCATATATGGTAAAAACCTAAAAAAATCTTCTTCTCCAGAACCAATAGGCCGATGGCCTTGAAACTTGGTATGTAGCATTGTGTACACGAGTACTACCAAGATTGTTCAAATTATGACCTTGGGTTGACCTTGACCTTTTTTACGATAAGGTCAAATTTGCTTCCTTGTACTTTTATATGGCAAAATGCTAGAAAATAAGATATCTTGGAAACTTTTGAAGATTTTGGGCTAAAAATTGATATCTACAGTCATCTTAATGAGTACATGAAGATTTATGAGTACAAGAGGTCAAGGTCATTCTTTGACCTTTGACGCGGAACTGTCATATTTTGACAATTTCAAACAATCTCCTCAAAAGCCACTGGGCCAATTGTAACCAAATTTCAGATAGGGCCTCCAGGGGTTGAGGGAATGAAAATTTGTTCAAACGGTCCAGGTCACATGACCAACATGGCCGCCATGCCCATATATGGTAAAAACCGTTAAAAATCTTCTTCTCTAGAACCAATTGACCGAAGGCCTTGAAACTTAGTATGTAGCATTTGGTACTCCAGTACTATCTAGATTGTTGAAAATGATGACCTTGGATTGACCTTGACCATTTTACGGCAAGGTCAAATATTGGAAAATGCTAGAACATAAGATTTCATGGAAAGGTTTGAAGATTTTAGCCTAAAAATTGGTATATACAGTCATCTTAATGAGTACATGAAGATTTATGAGTACAAGAGGTCAAGGTCATTCTATGACCTTTGACCCAGAACTGTCATATTTTGACAATTTCAAACAATCTCCTCAAAAACCTGATGGCCAATTGTAACCAAATTTCAAATAGAGTTTCTATGGGTTGAGAGAATGAAAATTTGTTCAAACAGTCGTTGTCACACGATCAACATGGCCACCACACCCATATATGGTAAAAACCTTTAAAAATCTTCGACTCCAGAACCAATTGACCGAAGGCCTTGCAACTTAGTATGTAGCATTGGGTACTCCAGTACTATCTAGATTGTTGAAAATGATGACCTTGGGTTGACCTTGACCATTTTACAGCAAGGCCAAATATTGGAAAAAGCTATAACATAAGATTTCCTGGAAAGTTTTGAAGAATTAGGCCCTAAAAATTGGTATATACATTCATCTTAATGAGTACATGAAGATTTATGAGTACAAGAGGAGGTCAAGGCCCATACTTGACTTTTGACCCAGACCAGTCATATTTTGACAATATCAATCTCCTCAAAAACCACTGTTCCAATTGTAACCAAATTTCATACAGAGCCTCCAGGGGTTGAGAGAATGTGAATTTGTTCAGATGGTCCAGGTCACATGACCAACATGGCTGCCATGCCCATATATAGTAAAAACCGTTAAAAATCTTCTACTCCAGAACCAATTGACCGAAGGCCTTGAAACTTAGTATGTAGCAGTGGGTACTCCAGTACTATATAGATTGTTGAAAATGATGACCTTGGGTTGACCTTGACCATTTTACGGCAAGGTCAAATATGGGAAAATGCTAGAACATAAGATTTCCTGGAAAGTTTTGAAGATTTAGGCCTAAAAATTCATATATACATTCATCCTAATGAGTACATGAAGGTTTATGAGTACAAGAGGTCAAGGCCATTCTTTGACTTTTGACCCAGAACTCTCTCATTTTGACAATATCAGGTGAGCGATTCAGGGCCTCATGGCCCTCTTGTGTTTTCTTCCCAAAATGACAGTTTTGAAGAAGAAAAAAAATCTTTAGCATACAAAAATTGAAAGTGCATAAAAAGGTTAGCTTAGCTGAAAAATTTCATTAAATTTTTGTTCGAATTTACCACATTTTAGTCCTGACCCCCTGTCTGAAACAAATTGTATGCAGATCACTTGACAGAATATATTGTCCAAACTTTCATGAAAAGGGTATTATCAAATATTTTTCTTTTCAATATTAGTTTTTCATTAACTTCTATTTTTCTACCGAATTATGATATTTCTCTCATCAATGGAGGCGACACTTGTCTTTTCAACCACAATGGAGACATAATTCGTTGTAAATATTTTACATGTCGCTGGCCGGGTTTGAACCCTCACGGATGCGGCGACAGCGCCTAGCACTGCAATTAGTTTTTCATATGGATATGACATTTGTTGTAGATGCTACAATTTTTCACACCTGAATATCCCCTAATTTTTGTGAACAGTATACATGGACTAGCTGAATGAAACATCACAGATATATGTTTAGCAGCTTTGAATAAGAAACAGAGTCTCTCAGCTCAAAGAAATGCTTTACAGCCTGACCTAAATCTACACTGGTCAGAATGACCCACATTGTTAGAAACCTCAAGAGACTGCTCATGTATGAGTGGTTTATAGTAATATGTATTTACAGTAAGGACATCATATCTCCGTCTGTCCTAGTTCTGTGGCTATTTAGCTATTATATATCTCAAAAAATAGGTTACGATGCCCAGCAGTGGCGGGGTATCATGCAGTGCCTGCAGTGCTTTTATTCATTGGACAGCTCAGTTTTGACAGTAAATGGCAGCCCTATTATGGCCAGGCCCTGTCTTTGAAAGGTAGAGAGAGCTAGTTCTTCCTTGTAGTCATGGCCCTCAGTAAAATGAGTTCCATCTCATAAGATGGATTTAGATTTTTTATATTGTTTGGGAAGAGAAAACCCCCTGTCTTATCATAGAAGAAATACTGTAAG
This sequence comes from Ctena decussata, assembly GCA_963989385.1. NCBI lineage: Eukaryota > Metazoa > Mollusca > Bivalvia > Lucinida > Lucinidae > Ctena > Ctena decussata. The sequence goes on from OZ022499.1 coordinate 106,496,556, forward strand.
TAAATTTTCAATACTTTTTGTATTGCAGACACTTTGTTGACAAGATACGTCAGTGCTCATCAGTTTACAGAGTTTCGTCTTGACAGTATTTTCAAATATGGCGAAGACAACAAATTACCAAAAGAGGTAGATTTTACATACATACTGTGAATACAGTCAACTCCAGATATCTCGAACTCTGATATCTCAAAGTATCTTCTTATATCAAAGAATGTTTTCCTATTTTTATTTACATTTCAACTCCTGTTATCTCAATCTACTGATATCTCAAAGTAAATTTTCTGGTACCAGAAAATTTACTTCGAGATATCAGTAGTTTGGGCTGAAGTTCGACTTTGGGATATCGAGAGTCGACTGTATTCAGAGACCTTGACTATACTGTAATGGGCTCACCCATATTTGAATATGGACTAGTCTGAGTTTCCCATCTTAGGTCTTGGAGAGGCGCTATGGTCTAGTGGTTAGAGATGCCGGTTATGGTGCAGAAGGTCATGGGTTTGAATCCAGGTTCGGCTATCCGATGACTTGAAAACTGTATCAACCCAATGGGTACCTTTTTATGCCCCCGCCAGGAAATGGCGGAAGGGCATATAGATTTTACCCTGTCCGTGTGTGCGTATGTAAGTATGTATGTGTGTATGTATGTATGTTTGTGTGTTACCGAAATCGTGTCCGATCCATAACTTTGGACTGCATGATTGGATTAAAAAAATATTTGGCAGAAATGATCATTATGACGAGGGTGTGTCGCGTGTAAGAACCATATCTCTATCTCAAATGTCAAGGTCACAGTTCGCACTTAAACTTTGTACATAGGCTATAATAAAATATGTTCATGTCTGACCCATAACTTTAGACTGTAAGGTGGGATTTAAAAATTATGTCGCACAAATGATCATCATGACAAGATGGTGTGTCACGTGCAAGAACCACTTGGCTATCTCAAAGGTCAAGGTCACAGTCTGCACCGAAACTTTGTACATAGGCTATAATGAAATATGTTTGTGTCCGACCCATAACTTTTGACAGCATGGTGGGATTTAAAACTTATTTGGCACAAATGATCATCATTACAAGACGTGTCGCGTGCAAGAACCATGTCACTATCTTAAAGGTCAAGGTCACAGTCCGCAGTTTATTTGTACATAGGCTATAATGAAATATGTTTGTGTCTGGTCCATAACTTTGTCCTGCATGGTGGGATCACAAATTTATTACGCATAAATAATTGTCATGACAAGAGGGTGTGTCGTGTGCAAAAACCACGCTGCTAGCTTGAAGGTCAAGGTCACAGTGAGCACTAAAGCTTTGTGCATAGGCTGTAGTGAAATTTTGTCCTGCATGATGGGATTTCAAAATTATCTGGCATAAATAATTATTATGACAAGTTGATGTGTCACATACAAGAATCATATCGTTAGCTCATAGGTCAAGGTCACAGTCTGCACTTAAACTTTATGTGTAGGCTTCAGTGAAACATGTTTATGTCCTGTCCATAACTTTATTCTGCATAAAAAGGTAAAAAAGGTAAAGGTTTCCCATAGCCTAATAGCCGTAGGAGCAGTGGGGGCTAGAGACCCACTGTATCTTGGGCACAGCTAATGAAAGGCGGAGCCCATCTCTCTCCTTTCGCTGCCTTAGCCTTCCCTAATTCGAAAAAGGTACCCATTTACTGCTGGGTCGACAGAGAGAGTTTTCCTGTCATCGGATGGTGACGGTGAGCCGCTAACTCACGACCTTCCGGTGACTTTCTGCACAATAACCGAGCCACTCTAACCACTCTACTATGGCGCCTCTCTATTCTGCATGGTGAAATTCAAAACTATTTTGCGTAAATGATCAGCATGACAAACCCCTAGCCTGAAGGTCAATGTCACACTCCGCATGTAAACTTTATGTATAGGCTATAGTGAAAACATTTGTGTGTCCGGCCTATAACCTAGTCCTGCATAGGTTGTTTTGATATTTCATGTCTCTTGGTTTGCCATTTATATTGTACAAGTTTGCCTCTATGAACCTAGTTATCCTACAAGTGCCAGTAAATTAAGGCCCCATCTTACTCAAGGCACTAGGCAGGGGCAACCCTGTCCTGTAGACACATTTTTAGTTTTAATCAGGAAAGGATAAGGGAGCAAAAGGAGAGGGATTGGCTTCACCTTCCATTTACTCGGCTCGAGATACATTGGGTCTTCCACTTCCACTGCCCCTATGGCCACTAGGCTATGGAAAACCTTTGCCTTTTTAGCTCGCCTGTACGAATGTACAGGAAGGGCTATTGCACTAGCCCCCGCGTTGGCATCGTTAGCAAAATGTTAAAGTTTTACATTAAAGTTTTTTAGGTGATGGGCAAGGTGCTGTCAGGCGAGCTATCCTGTCCCACTGACAGGTCTTGTTTTACCTCTCTCTGCTGCAGGTCGGATCCAGTGAGACAGCCAAATTCTGCTTGAGATCTAGTGGTTTTTCTCTGGTTGGATTCTTGCTTGGTATAGCAGAGTTCCAGATAAGAGGGGATATTGAGGATAATTCAAAGATAATTTTTCTTATTTCTCAACGAAAACATATGTTGTGACCCCTCATTAGAACCGTTTCGATGAGACGGTTCTAATGATGGGTCACAATATATGTTTTTGTGGAGAAATATGGACAATTATTCCTAAATTATCTCTGTTACCCCTTCTTATCTGATGCACTGGTATAGAGGTTGGGCAGCCAACTTCTGCTTGAGGTCTTGTGGATTGTCTCTGGGAACTCTAGTTTTCACCCAACATTGCTTAATGATTGGCTCAAGGAGAGAAATGTTCTTGATAGAACTGTAAATCCAATATAAAAAAAAGAGAAAAAAATGTTTAATATACTAATGGATTCTTCATCAGAATTGGACAAGTCTATTTTTCTTGACAGTAGATGCAGTATAAAACCATTCACAAACAGTGCAGGCCCTGATCAGACTGCTCTTTAGGAGCAGTCTGATCTGGGTTTGCTCTGTTTTCTAGGACAGGGTGTCCAAATATCTAAGCTTAATAAAGTGCTTTTTTCTTTTTCAGATTTTCACTTGTGCTAATATCAGACATCTATCACTGAAGTACAACTGCCTGTATGAACTGCCGGCAGAGATAGGTCACCTTCAAAAACTGGAATACCTTGCTCTCACAAATAACCGACTTCATGTCCAGTCTATTCCATACACCTTGGTCTTCTGCCATAGCTTAAAGACGTTACTATTAGACAACAACCTGCTTGATGCTTTGCCAGGATTTTTACTTTCCATGTCATCCATAGAAACAGTTCATCGCCATGGAAACCATAATTACTTTAAATCAACATTTATGTGGTATCATACAGATGTGCATTACAGAATTATACCACTTTATGGTAATAGTGACTACACACCACCAAAGACTCCATCCCTAGCGTTTTGGGCTGCCAAGGCATTAATTGGAATGAAGAAGGATTTTTTCTTAGACTGTGATGTTGCCCCTGTGTTAAAAGACTATATATGTGAAGTGTATGATCAGTTTAATGTGTGCCATAACTGCTTGTCTGCCTGTCTTGTCAGCCAACCAGGTAAATGCATTTGATATCATAATTACATCCTTACAGACTATTTAGGCATGTCGCTTGCAACATGCCTTCCTCCTCAAATTACCTTTGCAACATGCCTTAATTTCAAATGAAAATTTATAAAATACTACTATTTTTATTTCTCAGCCAGTAAAGTTTTTTTAAACTCATTAAGGATCATCAATAAATCATTAACAATGGAAATATAGGCTACTTTTGACAAAGCATTGCTACATCAAGGAATTTAGAAATTAATCAACAAATCAAGATCTGATTTTTGTGTTAGAAGCGACATGCCTTCTGAAATTTCTGGGGAGAACACTGCAGTGAGATACCTCAGAGGAAACAACTCTGACATTTTTGCCTCCCTACTCAGTAGGGGTCAGCCATCAAAGAATTTGCACTCTTAGGACAAATTTCTTGCCCTAAGAGAAGACAGGCTACTTCTACTTCATCCAGGGAAGCAAACAAAAATTCACAGAAGTTGTTCCCCTTTGTAAAAATTGTGGAAAAACATGGAAGTGTACCCATACATCATATTAGTTTAAAATTTAAGGGATAACTGTCTTGAAATTTGGCATTTGGGGAGGTAAATCATCGGTTTTATGGTTGGAAATTGCGTTTTACGGCGACGCTTTTAGTGGAAATTATTCTGCCTTTTTCATTTTTGCCTCCATTTTGAATGAGGATCATCTCCCTTTGGAGAAAATTCTTTCCTTGAACAGTAGGCCCTGTGATGGAGAGGCTTTGTTGAGCATAGAAGAAGCAGAGATCATTAAAGTTGTTCCCCTTTGTAAAGATGGCAGAAAAACATAATTGTGTATTTGTTCACTTTAATATTTGGTAATGGGTCTATATCAGGTAAATGGAAAAAATAACTTCCATCACAATGAATTATTAAAAGATCTAATTGGAGCCATTTTTTGTATTATACTGATAAAATGATAATTAAAGTTTCAAAAATTGGCCGGGAAAAGATAGTTTATGATTTTCTTAAAAAATTATGAACAATAGTTAATGACCTAGTAAATGTGACGGGTGTTACCTGGTCAATATATATGTGAATATATGACATAGTATATTTTGATATTTATACAAATAAGTTTTTCATTAAAGCGGTGAAAGTGTAGTATTTCTTTTGAACAAATATTTGGCAAAAGAGGGATTTCCGTTTCTCCTTTTTGTGGGTTGTTTTAAAGTGACGGACGTTACTTCTTTTTCCAACGCATTTTACATTTGCATCAAGTCAGCTTTGTGGAAAGGGAATTAATTATCACTCTGGTAAAAGTCTGGTTTCTACTATTTGAGCTTGATTGCCCGACTGTGTGTATTAGTTGTAATACGTTTCGCAATTTAAACTATTGTTGATGTTAATGTGTTTGGACGTTACATTTGACCGATTGACTAATAAAGAAAAGTGACGGATGTTAAACATGACTTGATATGACATTTATATCTTTTTATCTTGTCTTTCATCAAATTTCAAGAGACTTGTATGCAAACTATTAAGTATTATACCATTCTTACACTCCAGTCAAAGTTAAAAAGCTGGAAAAAAAACTGGAACAAGTGAAACACCCGACATAATGTAAACTTTAGGCGCTGAAACAGGGGCAAAACATTCCAGAACAACTGAATAGTTCTAATTGAAAACATTAAGTATGCATTCAAAGTAAGTTTTAAAAGTATTATAGACTTTATGATTTTAAGAACAGACTATCAAAGTTGTCTGGTATGTCTTGCTTTTCAGTAATATAGAAGGCAAGATGAAACATTTATTAAATGTATTTATTTCCCGCCATTTCAGAGAACAAAAAATTGGAAGCTGGAACTTTGGTGTCCACTTCTTCTAAAGGTTTGCATCAGCTGAAAAGATAAAGTGGAAATGTATAGAATTAAAGATAACAAAAACACTCAAATGCAAAATATGGCCTTTTCAGTATAAACATCCAATGCAAAATATGTCCTTTTCTGTGGCACACTAAATGATTTTTTTTTTTCAGATGACAAAATGGCTGTATTTTGCTTATTTCTACTCAAAACAGATTGTAGGTACTACATAGAATCGCCTTGTCAAGGTACTTCTAACAAATTATCAAAGTTTAGAGCAATGAACAGCACTTTCCAAGATATGAAGTGGGATTTATTTGGATATGCATTGCATGGACAAGTTAACGTATTGAACTTTTTATGAAATAGACGGCAACACGGTATAATCTATGTCATATGCTTAACTTTTTCAGGAGCGACGGATGGACGGACGGACAGGGATAAAACATAATGCCCCTGACTATCGTCACCGGGCATAAAAAAAAAATATATGACTGTTTAATTGCTGCTGGCTAGTTACTGGAATAATTAGGGATTTTTCTGGGGTATATATATACGAAATGAAATTACCTTTGAATCTGTATAGAATCCTGGACCCACACATAGTAATATCAGGAGCCTCAATCTTTGAGTTGATATCATCTAGCATTAACGTGTGCTGCACTTCATTTAGTGACCATGTCTTTTTTCTGACCTTTGTAAAAAACCTGACAAATGGCCAGTCATCCACCTGAAAGAAGACGGAATGTTCAAACCAAATAAAAGCAGCAGTTTAAGCAGTTTAAGCTTTTTTTTCAGTAAATCATTTAACCCTTCTCACAGTGTCAAAATTTTCATCTGCATCAAATATTGTTGATTTGTCTCCTTTTCATAGTCAGAAAACACTTTTGTCTTTTGGTAAATCAGAGTTTTAGTGGCGCAAACAGTTTAGACAGATCTATCTCAGATCAGATACCAAGTTACTCAGCATCTGATCTAGATCGAAACTGCTCATGTAGTCAAGTCATGATTTTGTTTGAAGGGTTAAGATATTTTTTATTTAATTCTCTACCTCATGAGTATTCATGTCAAACTCACACTTCTTTGAATAATGACGGATTTCTTTTATATTCCAATGTATAATTACAACGACCAGATAAACATTTTGACTAACAGATCATATGGGCAAAACGTGCAGACTCTGATGAGACTGCTCCTTTAGGAGCAATCTGAACTGGATCTACACTGTTTGCAAAAAGTGTATGTGAAATAAACTTTCATCAAATGGGCTTTGAAAAAATAATTATAAATCATTCAGCATTATTCAACGATGTGTAATACAGAAAAAGATCCCAACGAAAAGGCGATTCCTGCCTACCAATGGCACTAAGAGGAAGAGTAACGAACTATGACCAACTCAGTAACAACTTAGGCCATAGTTTTTTTTTTTTTTTTTTTTTTTGTTTTATTAAAACAAAAAACAACAAACTTTCATCAACAAAACAAACTTTCATCAACAAAACCAGAACTGTGAACTAATGAGTTTGGGAAGAAACTTGTATAAATAACAAAAAAAAAGTGAAATGAGGTTGTAAATATATAGGTTTACGTCACATCACATTTTTGTTATATAATTTCCTTGCTTTTGTTGAAATAGAAAGTTTTCTAAAAGAAAATTTAAAACTGGTAAAATCAGTGCAAGCTCGTATTTATATAAATTTCTTCCCAGTTGATAACATTTATAACTTACAACAGCAGGGAGAACGGAATTCCCATAATTGACTAATAGGTAATCTCCGGGACTACAAAATGAATGGTACATAGGGATACATGTATATGAACGACATGTAAATATTAACGAATGTTAACATAATTGAGTTATTGAATTAAAGCCACAAATTGCTGCATGATTGATTAGTCATAAAACTGTAGAAAACCCTCTTCTGTTATGTGGAGTTAAATAGTTGAGAAAGTGAACAAACAATACTTTGCTTCTGACAATACCTGTACAGGTAATTAATCCACATCCCATCTGCATGTAAAGGGCAATATTGATTCACTTGTAGGAAGCTAACGATAAAAATCACATTGTATTGTTCAGTATTCAAGTGTTATTTGCTTACTTTTGTCAACAATTCAAGTCCAGAGTATCTATAGTTTTCAAAGGAAGAAATTCAGTTCAGTTGTACAAATGTACAAGTTTTCAACTTACACAGGGTCAGAGGGAATGACAACCTCACTATCCTGGGAATGTCCAATGTTCTCAGGGGCCTCTCTTGGACAAGTGAGATTGGCTTGTTTGGTCTTCTGATGCTCCTCTGTACTACACAGGTCCCTGGCACTACTTTTGCTTTCAGCTCTGAAAAATAAAACTTGAGGATTGTAAACTATGAGACAATCAGTCACTGTCTAGAATTTGTGTCAGTCTTATGTAACAGTCCTGCAGTCGGTGCTGTCTGTTTTTAAGATACTAGGTTCAAGTCCTAGAGGACTGCATGTTAGTACTGGCACATATAACACTAGACAGCAATCTCCATTTCCTTACAGAATGCAGTCTAAAATAAAAATGAAATAGATTTAAATCTATGTTCCAATCTTTAGCCATATAGTAGGATACATACGAAATAAGGTCAGAAGTAAAATATTTTTCATCAAAATTCATTGCAGATACAGTGCACTAATGTTGATTAACTTACAAAGGTACAGCGGGAGTGGCCGCCTTAATGTCCTTGGAATGTTCTGCACTCTCAGCAGCTTCTCTGGAACAACTGGGGTTGGCTTGTTGGGTCATCTGAGTCTCCTCTGTATTACAAAGTTCCCTGGGGATATTTTGGCTTTCAGTCCTGAAAAACAGAAGTTGAGGAAAAGTGTATGATCTGTCTTAATATAAGGGCAGAAATAAATGTTTTCACATCAAAATTCAGTTCAGGTGATCAAATGTAAATGGAACTTACACATGGTCAGAGGGAGTGACCTCACTATCCTTGGAATGTTCTGTGGTCTCAGGGGCTTCTCTGGGACAAGTGGGATTGGCTTTGGTGTCCTGATGCTCCTCTGTACACAGATACCTGACACTACTTTGGCTTTCAGCTCTGAAAAATAAAAATTAAGGATTGTAAATTATCAGACGATCAGTCACTGTCTGGAATTTGTGTCAGTCTCATGTAACAGTCCTGCAGTCGGTGCTGTCTGTTTTTAAGATACTAGGTTCAAGTCCTAGAGGACTGCATGTTAGTACTGGCACATATAACACTAGACAGCAATATCCATCTCCTTACAGAATGCAGTCTAAAATAAATATGAAATAGATTTAAATCTATGTTCCAATCTTTAGCCATATAGTAGGATACATAGAGGTCAGAAGTAAAATATTTTTTATCAAAATTCATTGCAGGTACAGTGCACTAATGCTGATTAACTTACAAAGGTACAGCGGGAGTGGCCGCCTTAATGTCCTTGGAATGTTCTGCACTCTCAGCAGCTTCTCTGGAACAAGTGGGGTTGGCTTGTTGGGTCATCTGAGTCTCCTCTGTACTACAAAGTTCCCTGGGAATATTTTGGCTTTCAGTCCTGAAAAACAGAAGTTTAGGAAAATTGTACGATCTGTCTTAATATTAGGGCAGAAATAAATGTTTTCACATCAAAATTCAGTTCAGGTGATCAAATGTAAATGGAACTTACACATGGTCAGAGGGGGTGACCTCACTGTCCTTGGAATGTTCTGTGGTCTCAGGGGCTTCTCTGGGATAAGTGGGATTGGCTTCTTGTGTCTTCTGATGCTCCTCTGTACTACATAGATCCCTGGCATTACTCTGGCTTTCAGTCCTGGAAAACATAAAATGAGGAAAATTGTATGATCTGTCTTAATACTAGGGCAGAAGTAAATGTTTTCACATCAAAATTCAGTTCAGGTGATCAAATGTAAATGGAACTTACACATGGTCAGAGGGAGTGACCTCACTGTCCTTGGAATGTTCTGTGGTCTCAGGGGCTTCTCTGGGATAAGTGGGAACTGCTTCTTGTGTCTTCTGATGCTCCTCTGTACTACATAGATCCCTGGCATTACTCTGGCTTTCAGTCCTGGAAAACATAAAATGAGGAAAATTGTATGATCTGTCTTAATACTAGGGCAGAAGTAAATGTTTTCACATCAAAATTCAGTTCAGGTGATCAATTGTAAATGGAACTTACACATGGTCAGAGGGGGTGACCTCACTGTCCTTGGAATGTTCTGTGGTCTCAGGGGCTTCTCTGGGATAAGTGGGATTGGCTTCTTGTGTCTTCTGATGCTCCTCTGTACTACATAGATCCCTGGCATTACTCTGGCTTTCAGTCCTGGAAAACATAAAATGAGGAAAATTGTATGATCTGTCTTAATACTAGGGCAGAAGTAAATGTTTTCACATCAAAATTCAGTTCAGGTGATCAAATGTAAATGGAACTTACACATGGTCAGAGGGGGTGACCTCACTGTCCTTGGAATGTTCTGTGGTCTCAGGGGCTTCTCTGGGATAAGTGGGATTGGCTTCTTGTGTCTTCTGATGCTCCTCTGTACTACATAGATCCCTGGCATTACTCTGGCTTTCAGTCCTGAAAAACAGAAGTTTAGGAAAATTGTATGATCTGTCTTAATATTAGGGCAGAAGTAAAAGTTTTCACATCAAAATTCAGTTCAGGTGATCAAATGTAAATGGAACTTACACATGGTCAGAGGGGGTGACCTCACTGTCCTTGGAATGTTCTGTGGTCTCAGGGGCTTCTCTGGGATAAGTGGGATTGGCTTCTTGTGTCTTCTGATGCTCCTCTGTACTACATAGATCCCTGGCATTACTCTGGCTTTCAGTCCTGAAAAACAGAAGTTTAGGAAAATTGTATGATCTGTCTTAATATTAGGGCAGAAGTAAATGTTTTCACATCAAAATTCAGTTCAGGTGATCAAATGTAAATGGAACTTACACATGTTCAGAGGGGGTGACCTCACTGTCCTTGGAATGTTCTGTGGTCTCAGGGGCTTCTCTGGGATAAGTGGGATTGGTTTCTTGTGTCTTCTGATGCTCCTCTGTACTACATAGATCCCTGGCATTACTCTGGCTTTCAGTCCTGGAAAACATAAAATGAGGAATATTTTACAGTCTCAGTCTAAACATAAGGGCAGAAGTAAATGTTTTCACATCAAAATTCAGTTCAACTGATCAAATGTACTTGGAACTTACACATGGTCAGAGGGGGTGACCTCACTGTCCTTGGAATGTTCTGTGGTCTCAGGGGCTTCTCTGGGATAAGTGGGATTGGCTTCTTGTGTCTTCTGATGCTCCTCTGTACTACATAGATCCCTGGCATTACTCTGGCTTTCAGTGCTGGAAAACATAAAATGAGGAATATTTTACAGTCTCAGTCTAAACATAAGGGCAGAAGTAAATGTTTTCACATCAAAATTCAGTTCAACTGATCAAATGTACTTGGAACTTACACATGGTCAGAGGGGGTGACCTCCTCACTATCCTGGGAATGTGTTGTGGTCTCAGGGGCTACTCTTGGACAAGTGGGATTAGCTTCTTGTGTCTTCTGATGCTCCTCTGTACTACATAGATCCCTGGCAGTACTTTGGCTTTCAGTCCTGGAAAACATTAATCGAGGAATATTGTAAGATGTCAGTCTAAACATAAGGGCAGAAGTAAATGTTTTCACATGAAATTCAGTTCAAGTAATCAAATGTACTTGCAACTTACATGTGGTCAAAGGGAGTGACCTCACTAGCCTGGGAATGTTCTGTGGTCTCACTGACTTCTCTGGGACAAGTGGGATTGGCTTCTTGTGTGTTCTGATGCTCCTCTGTACTACATAGATCCCTGGCACTACTTTTGCTTTCAGTCCTGAAAAACATAAATCGAGGAATATTGTATGATCTCAGCCTGAATATTAGGCCATATTATGACAAAAATTAAATGTGTCGAGTAAAATATGTCAAATCATTATTAGTGGAACAAATAATATGTCAGCTGCTGTCTGCACTTTGACTTTCATGAATTGCAAAATAATGAATATGACGCCTAGAAAACTCCATAATTACATATCACAGGCAGCCAAGTCCATAAGAGCATAATTTTAAGTCAAAACACGTAAACTTGCGTGTTAGCCTATCTAGCTTTATGACTTTGTTCTTAACTTATTGTGTTTTCATTTTAACTCAAGAATCTGTTGGTCTAAATTATTTAGTTCAGTTAAGTTGCCACCTGTTTGGGAAAGAGCTGCTGACTCGGCTTATAACTTGTAATTTATTGTATGTTGGGAAGTGTTTGTCCATCTTTTCCTTTGATGTTGGGGACATGGTTTGGGATCTGATCCAGACAGTTCCTGTAATGTATTTACTCTGTAAACTTACAACTTTAAAAATTTGTTTCAGTTGTTAAGAAGTGCTGTTACTTACATGCTTGCATCAACAACCTGCAGGATAGCAGAAATATCAATACTTTCAAATGCCTCAACACCATCATATTCTAAGTGATGATCTGTGTTCTCATCCAAGATCAATTCAAGCGGCATTACAAAGTCTGGGATGCCTTCTATATCAGCTTCTGGTATCAAGAGATCAGAATGTGACAGGTTTATACAAGCATCAGTATTGCTGGCTGCTGTACCCCCTCTGGTGTTTTTACCTCCTCTTGTCCTTACTCCACCTCTGACCCTAGATCCTCCTCTTTTCCTTTGCCCTTTTGGAGATCCCACTGAAATGTTTGTTATAATGGGTACATCTTTTCTTGGGGTACTTGAGATGGCTTGTTGATCAGCTGTTATGGCCTGACCACAACCTTCTGTGTCTTCATCTGACTCAGCTGACATGGATTTGTCTGTATCAGAACCTGAATCTAACTCGGGCGATGACATGTTGGATTCTGAACTGCTAAAATCATCACTTTCTACTCTTCCTCTTCTCCTTTGTATTCCTCTTCCTCTTGCCCCGCCTCTCCTTTGTATTCCTCTTCCTCTTGCCACCCCTCTCCTTTGTCTTCCTCTTCCTCTTGCCCCCCCTCTAACTCCCAAATTTCTATGCCCACCTCTAACTACACCTCTTCGTTGTCCTCTTTGCACTCCACCTCTTCTCCCTCTACACTGGGCAGGTGCTCTTGCTCTTTCTTTTCTCTTTGGTATGCGTTTGTCTGACTTCTTAATGTCATACAGCTTCCACTCATCAACATAATCCCTGTTCTTACAGTCTGTGTCATCACCAATACACCCAAGACAAAAACAACTGAGGTTCCTTGTGTTTATAATCATCTTGTCCACTGTCTGCACTGCATGGACTCTGCGAGTTCCTTTCAATGTCTTTGTATGATCAGATCGTTCTGGCCTATTATGCTCAATATTCATGACATGAAATATTGTCCTCTTGAAATGTTCTTTATGATTTTCGTCCTCTTTCGTCAACTTGGCTTTTGCAAAGTCAAAGAAATCATGAGAATCGTTTACTACCACATTCCCACCCATAACAGCTCTTTTCACAACACTCTTCATCACTGCTCCTGCTCCATCAGATGGCCCCTTTCCATGACGAGAACCATAGAAATGTCTCTCTACAGGAAACCCAAGATCACTCTGACTGAAAGAAATGTCTGTAAATGGTATTCTGGATTTATACTGGGCAGCACACCCATCAGTCAGCTGAATTTCCTTTTCAATATTCACCCCCCTTGCCTCTTTTAGATGTTCATTGGCCAACTTGACAAATTCTTGTACAGCTGCTGCATCATGTGTTTTATCATCTGATACAAATATAAGATGCTCCATGACTATATCTTCACATCCTTCTTCTTGGCATCTATAGTATGCTACAGTTGGATGTATAGTTACTTGATTATGAGACCAATGTGCACTTTGCACTTCTTGCTGTGCCACACAGGAATAGTTTTCGGCAAAGTCCATGTTGAGAACGACCCATGACTTTGGTACATTCTTTTGTAACCATGCAAACTGATTCTGTTGCCAAGCAGCCACAAACAAATGTTCTGCAAAATTTTCTAGCTCCTTCGAAAGATTCACAATTAGCTCAGTCAAACTCTCTCTGCGTGGTACAGGCATAATCTGGGTTACTTCTTTTCCTTTGTACATTTTCTTCACACGTTCCCACTTGGAATAAGCCACCATGTCCATTGCTCCCTCTTCAGCCAGTGGTTGGAAAAATCTCACTATGTTGTCACATCCACAACTATTGCACCGTCGCTGAATACACTGCAACTTGTGATAGGCAGCTCCTTCTTCCTTCTTACATAGAGTAAGTGCTGCTGCTTCATATTTATCCTTGGCTTTGACATTTGACCTATATCTTGCTGCAACTTGAGACAAAGCTTTCAGCTTTAAATCAATATTTGTACAACTGTCACAAAGGCAACCATACCATGGCTGTTTCCGTGTAGATTCAACATTTTTTGGCTTATTCCTTACAAATGTTGAGAAGGAAGCCTTAACATCTGGATGATGTTCCTGGAACTCTTTGTACACATCTGAAAGTGGCCTGTCAAGTACCCGTCTCTCTTGCATATCTTTTTTTACTCGCTTGGCAATAGGTAGGTTTGTTGAAACGTCTGCTCGGTTGAAGAAGTCTTGAAGTTTTCTCTTGTGCTCTTCACAGACAGCATCTGTCCTTGGTTGCCTTTTCTGTTCAACACCTGAATGCTTGTTGATGTAAGAGTCGCTAACACCAAGGAAGGTTGACATAGTTCTATTTAATCTGTACTTCTTTAAAAAGGTTAAGTTTCTGATGATCTTCTTCTTGACCTCACTACTGCCTTTGATAGCAGTTTTCATTATGTGGCTTGATTTCTCGTAGAATAACAGCTTTTTCCTAGATTTTGGTGTGTTTAGTAGCTGTTTCTGTTTCATAAGTTGTTTTCTGCGTGGCGTAGCTTTGTCAATAATAACTTCCATTGCAGAAACAAATTCCTCGGGGTCTTTTGGCATGCATTGCTTTCTCCGTGAAATCCTTGGTTCCGATTCATTTTTCTTTCTTATCTCTTCACGATATTTCCTATCTTTCTCTTTAGACCTTCTATGCTTCTGGCTGCTACGACGTGCACGACTCTCGGCCTGTTTTCTCCTCCAATACTCGCGTTGTTTCTCCCGCTCTGATCTTGTGAGCACAACCTTTTTTTCACTCGATTTCCCACCAACTGGTACATAGCCCATCATCTTTCTTTTATCACGAAACCTGAAATAAACAAAAACATGCTTGGATCAAAAAGGGCACTTAGTAGAGAAAAAGAGCACTCTTCCAAGTCCATCACACATCATTCATTTATCATATCACAGGGTATAATCGATTCCGCCAATTTTCGCTTCCTGCAGAGACTGTCCGTCATATTTGGCTTCCGCCGAGACTGTCCGCGAACTCTTGCTTCCTGCAGAGACTGCTGTACTCGAAAATTGGTTTCCTGCCGAGACTGTCCGCGTGACTCTGCTTCCTGCCGAGAGCCTCGACAGGAAGCAGAATCACGCGGACAGTCTCTGCAGGAAGCCATTTATCATGTACAGAAGTCTCGGCAGGAAGCAAGAGTTCGCGGACAGTCTCGGCGGAAGCCAAATATGATGTACAGTCTCTGCAGGAAGCGAAAATTGGCGGAATCGATTATACCCTGTGCATATGACCCTACTGTTATTCAGCAGATGTAATCATATAAATATAGATTTAACCATGTTAACATTTCGTTACTGTCGCAAAGTGTCTTGAAGCTATCTGTGACAACTATGTTAAAATAATGTCAACTTTTAAGACATAGAGGATATTTGACTTTTTCAGTGTAAGATTGATTTTTATTTCACCGAAAGAACACCAAAAGCAGTATTTTCACGAGTGGCGAAGCCACGAGTGAAAATACCACTTTTGGTGTTCATGAGTGAAATAAAAATTCATCTTACACTGAAAAAGTCAAATTTTCTATTTCTTTTATGCTTTAAAATCGCAATAATTCTGTTTATTCAAGAGCGTCAGCCATAACGACAGAAACACAACTTTTTTTCTAGCCGTTTTGCGTCAAATTTGATGCTTCCTGCGGGTTTATTGGGTAGGATATTGGTTGTAAACAAAGTTTGCAACTGAAAAATAGCTTTAAATATCATTTTGATGAACAGATCTCATAAAAATTGCCAAGAAGGAATGCCTACAGGGGACTTAGGCGGCCTGACGTCGCGTGCAGTAACAATGTTACGTTGGCGCTTTAAGTGACGTCATTAACTTCGTAATGACGTGCAAACATGCGTGACGTAATTTTTGTCAAGCCAGATAAGATTTAGACAATTAATCAACAAACAATTTGAGCCTACTTCACAAAAATC
Organism: Ctena decussata; assembly: GCA_963989385.1. NCBI lineage: Eukaryota > Metazoa > Mollusca > Bivalvia > Lucinida > Lucinidae > Ctena > Ctena decussata. The sequence goes on from OZ022499.1 coordinate 106,512,252, forward strand.
CTATTTCTGAAACAGTGAAATCGAAAGTGATAATTTCACTGTTTGAAACAGTGAGATTATCAGTTTCGATTTCACCGAGAAATCTCTATAATTCATTGAAAAGTATAAAAGAAAGTATAATCCTGTTTAACAGAGTCAGATGATAAACAGAATCTTAATTTTGAGATAATTTCATACAAAATTTATGCAACTTTCCAAATGCTTGTTTCATAAATTTCATATGAATCGAACACTAACAGTATAAGATCCTCTGTATGAAATATGGTGTCAGAATCTGCAGTTTTCAGAGCTTTCATTTCTGATGCAAACATAAACTTTGAGGGCTTATTAAAACTGCCTTTTAAAACCCTTCAGGAGTATTAATGTAATGAGGTCTGTGAAAACTTTGCCTTGGTGTACATTTTGGCAGTATTAACAGCACTTTCTTGAGGCAATCATTTTTGCTGATTTTTAATAAGACTTCACTTAATAGTCTCCTTTTGACAGCTTTTTGTATGTCTGAAAACAAAGAATACTTTGGATGATAATGACTATGAGCAAAGTAACCTTTTCTGTCTTTCTCTTGCCTTTCTTCTATCGTCTTGGATCTGCTCTTCTGTCCTTGCCCTCCAGCTGACACTTTTTCTTTCCCGCTCATTCTGGAGAAACTGGCAGTATTTCTTTGGATTTTTCTTCATAGCTTCTCTGTATCTAAATAATAATTGGAAAAAAATAAACCAGGGATGTTCAAATAAGAACTGGTATCTTCTTTTCTGCGTTTCATGGAGGTATGGCATGTCAGTATGTTTCTCATTTGCATAAAACTATGAAATGCAGAAAATTAAAGTTCTATCAACTCTATTATTACAATCTTTCACATTTATTTTTAATAGGTACAGCTTTGTTACTGTTTAATGTTTGTCGAGCTACAGCTCTAAGGTTTACCATGCATATGAATATATGACAATGCTCCGCCTTCATGAAAACATGAACTAAATTTATCGAAGCTTACCAAGGCCCATAACTGGCATTAATTGGTAGATAGGCATGATATGTGGTGTCCATCATTGATTACTAACTTCTACCAAGCTTAAACAAAATATGCCTCTAGACAAAACCTTGGACAGATTGCTTGACTGACAAGAGTGATATCTAGCTTTACGCCTTTTGGGACACGGTGCATAAAAATATCTATGTTAGCCATATAACATTATATAAATATGAGCCGTGACACGACAAAACCAACAATGTGGTCGTGCGCCCAGCCCAGACTCAGATCAGCCTGAGCATCCGCCCAGTCTGACGAGTCTTCGCAGCGCGCTTAAATGGTAGCTAAGGGTCTAAGCTTGCTCCGTGCGGACAGCGAAGACTCTGATCAGACTGGACGGATGCCCAGGCTGATCTAAGTCTGCGCAGGGCACACAACCACATTGTTGGTTTTCTCGTGTCGCAGCTCATATTTCCAATAGACATGAAATATTACCTTTTAGACCTTTCAGCTGCTGTGAGTGAATGGCTGGTTACAGAGGTTTTGTTGTCTTTTGATGTCTTCTTTCTGGTTCGAAGACTTTGTCTTGGTTGCTAAAACAAATAAAATGCAATGCTGAATTTGAGATGCTGCACACAATTTGGTTCTAGGCATTAAACTTACCCAAATGTAATGGTGAGACCAGCCCTATTTATTAAAGGTCAAAATATTTTGAACGGCCTTGGTGTAGTCAATATAGTGTCCAAGCAAATATACCCTTCCTTCGCTGTGGATAAAACAGATTAAAAAAATCCGCCTGATATAAATTACAATAAACCAGGGCGTTGCTTTCGTTGCGGTTGCGTTTGTTTTGCGTTTGGTGCTGTTTGGTTGGCTTGTTGTGTTTTCGTTTTAAGTCAAGTTCTGTTGGTCTTAGTCTAGATTGTTTGGTTCAGTGAGGATAACTGGGTTGCCGCCTGTTTGGGAGGGAGCAGCTGACTCGGTTTGGCGCTTGTGATTTATTGTTTGTTGGGGTGTGTTTGTCCATCTTTCCCTTTGGTGTGGGGGATAGGGTTTGGGTTCTAATTAAGTCAGTATCTAAGTGTATATAGAGGTTATTAGATGAGTGCTCATGTATTATTGAATTTATTAAACGAGTTGGGGAAAAAGATAAGATGCGAGGCTTGCCGAGCATCTTATCGGTTTTCCCTAACGAGTTTAATAAATTCAATAATACATGAGCACGAATGCAAGATTCTATTTATCATATTTTGCATTGAAACGTCATGATTTCCCCATTAGAAAAAACGACGTTTTATGGACGTAAAAGCATAACGCTACGACGTAATTTGCATATTTAATCCACTAGTGGATTATCGATTTTAATGCATGGCTTTATTACACTCTCAGATCCGACGTCATGTGATAATTACTCTTACACTTTAAATTTATTTTTATGGAAGGTCTGTACAACATTGGACATGTCAAAATGTAACATGCGATTAATATATCTAATTTGTGGCATTCATTTATCTCACTTTTATATATATTTTCACATAACACCAAGAAGTCTTTTAAACAAAACAGATTGTATTCAAGTCATCAAAAACTGTCTTCAATTCTATAGAACATTGTTATATTTGTTTGGATGTTACTCTTGACCAGCTGGAAAATCCCCCTGATAGTCATATGTCACAGGCAAATATTCTAAAATTGTCAAAAAGTAACGCGTGTATTTCTTGCCGACTAGTTTAATTTATCACAACCCATCATAAAAAGTCTTAACTGCAAAACTCTCTGTTCAAATATTAGCCAAACGAAAAGGTATATTTTAATAGAAAACAAGTGCATTTTCCCTTGTAAAGAATGGAAACCCTGATCAGCAGTTACTATTGATCCAGGTGTTTTGAGAATGATTGTCAAATTTAACATCCAAAAAAAAAAAGTTATGTCAAAATGTAACGGAATACTCTTACATTGCACAGCTGAACTTCAGTTTGCTCCAAAGAATAAACTTCAAAGACAAAAATACAAAACATCCTGGGAATTTTTCATTATGATGAATATTAGCTCATGTGAAGAACTTGTGCTGTTTAGGTAAACAAACTTTGATCGGACGTTACTATGGACAACTTTTTCATGTCAATTGTTACTTCCAGTCACTGAAAAAGCTGTCAAAATGTTACGGGCATGCGAAAATTTTATGAGTACGGAATAATTCAGAGCAATATCAATTAATTTGATTAAACCAAACAACTGACTTTAAAAATCACAAATTGGGATAATCATCGTAAATTGTATTGATATTTTGTTGCTAAAACCAACTGCTATCTGTTCGGCAGTTACCTCTGACATTCCGGGGTAATACAATCGTGTCAAACAAAACGGTGTATCAGACAGACTCTGTCAAATGTAACAGCCGTTTTTGCTTCTCGAAAGTTTGCCATCTCTAAACAAAAATTCAGCCTTTGTTGAATAATACTTTTAAAAGAATACACACTAGAAACCATTGAACATCAGATAACAACAAGAACTTAATATTTCATCCACTGGTTGTATGTGATGGACGTTAGAACGGAAAAAATGTTTGACCGACAATTCACTTACCATGCTGTCGTCCATATTGAAGCGCGCGCACAACAACTGATGACGTAGATCACTAGACGGTGTCGATACAACTTAGTTCAGCGTGTAAATCACCCGAGCATTCTTCCACAGTACGCAGTATGACGATATAATCGGATGTTATGAAGTTGACCGACAGATACCGTTGTTGCAAAAATTCGTTTTTTTTTTCAAGAACGAATAACCTTTCATCAAGTAAAAATTATAAACCAACAGTATAACAACAGCTCTTGAAATGGATATAATGAATCTGTCCAGTTTTGAGACGAGTTCCCTGTCTCAGATCAAATAAAAAAATCGTTATTTTGACCGACAGCATAACCGGCAAAACGGGTCTTTGTGTAACGGATTTTTATTTGATAAATTACGTAAAAACGTCAAATAAACACAAAGCAATCCAGAAAAATCATTTTGGTTTTAAAATATTATAAAAACGTTATGTAGAAGTTCAAGAGGATGCCAGTTTTGTCTGTTTTGACATGTCATACCCAAGACATCGTTATAAGGGTGCGAAAAAATAATGACTCTGTTGATCAAAAACCAAATGTTGTAATACTGACCAATAATTTTAATTTGATATTATTTTAAATATCTGTCTATCATAGGAACTAAATCAATATGCACTAAATTTCCATTAATTTCTGTCAGATTTGTACTTTTGGGGGAAAAAAGTGATGGAGGTTATTTTTTCCATTTATCTGATATGGACCCTAATGTATTTCAATAAATTTGGTTTGATTTCTATATGCTGACCTAACAGCTTTTAGTTGGCAAGGCTTAAAGTTATATATAACTTTAAGCCTTGCCAACTAAAAGCTGTTAGGTCAGCATATAGAAATCAAACCAAATTTATTGAAATATGGTCTGTAACTTTTGATCATTTTGACAACTTTTAAATGTTTTATTTTTAGCAATTTTAAAAGTTGAGCAAAACTAAGTTCTCATCATAAATCTATTCATTACACCTGACAAATGCATGAAAAGGTCATAACCTCTGTGAACACAGGAGCTTTTTACTTCTAAGTAATTACATTCGGGACGAATGAAATTCTAAACAGTTAATAGTTCACCTAAATCACTGTTGTTTTTGTAGCAGTACTGGCTTAGATTTGTTATTATCATGAGTGTTTCATGGCCACCTGGGCTTAAATACTGTATTCTTGAAAATAAGAAACATTGCCACCAAAAATAAATTCCTTGAAGTTACAGACCATATAACTTTAAGAATACAGTCAACTGTCTATCTCTCGAACACTGATATCTCAAAGTACTCTTATATTAAAGAATATAGTTTGGGCACATTTTATATACATTTCAGTTCCAGATATCTCAAACTATTGACATTTCAAAGTAAATTTTCTGGGATCAGAAAATTTACTTTGGTATATCAGTAGTTTTTGGATGAATTTCAACTTCAAGATATTGACCATACATTCAAACACGTTACAAGTTTCAGTGTATCTTTTCAGGATTCAAAGTGATAACCTTCAAGAATCCCTACCTTGGAAATACCTGTGTTCCCTTCCAACACTGGGCATGCTCATTAGAATGTGCAAGGGCCCTCGAGGTTCCGGCCAGGCAGGAACAAATCACTAAAGCCAGAGAACTGGACAGCAAGTACGAGAAATATATTCAAGAGTGCCAAAATCGCTTTGAAGGAGGAAAGAAAGTTAAACATGGCCTACAGTGCTTTCATAGACATGACAGACAGGATAGTGCTGGTAGTGATACTGAATATAGTTTTGATAATGACTCGTCATTATCATACAATAGTGACGGATATTCTGTCTCAGAACACCGCTCATGTTCTATACTGTGATATAGTTGACTGACACAGTGCTTCAGATTAGAAAGGGTAACAGGGATAATTTAGGGATAATTTTCCATATTTGTTTTTGTGACCCCTTATTAGAACCGTCTCACTGAGACGGTTCTAATGAGGGGTCACATCATACGTTTTCATTGAAAAATAAGAAAAAATATTTCTGAATTATCCATGTTACCCCTTCTTATTTGAAGTTCTGTTGATGTCTAATGAAATTGGGCAACAACCCATGTGTACTGTAAATACCCAAATCACCCTGCACATTCATGCCAACAGACTGATTTGAGGCCTCACTATTTAGGTTCTCGAGAATTCAGAATTTTTATTACGTGCACAGACAAAGGTCCAGTCAAACTGCATAGATGCACAGCTGGTCTGACTTCTTATTTGCAAATACTTGAAGGCTCACTTTCATGTGATGCCATTAATTTGTAGCTACATAATAACTATTTGGCTGTTATTTGGGGGTTTTCCGTATCTAGAATGACCCCTGGGCCCAGTTGTTCAAAGGATCATTAGCTTAACGAAGTCGTTAGTTGAGGATTTGATAACTAACAGTGTTCACAAAATCAGTTGCGATAATATTTTTTGCTGAAAAATTGTGAGGAGCCCTGCAAAAGCTCCTCACATTATTTTGGCAAAAAATGATAGTTTTTCTGTGTATAATGTGTTTGAACATTTAATGTCTCGTTAAATAAAGGCGTTGTTAGTTTTGAACAACAGGCCTCTGGGGTCTAATATTGCATAATTCTGTTCCAAGATAACAAAACCATGTGGAAAATGAAGATCAGTCTTGTGAGACTAATCTGGATCTTTCTTTGGTTGGTTTTGAGGGGTGTGAGGGGGGGGGGGCTCTCTGATAACCAAATTAATACCGTATTTGAACACTGTAGTCCTTAGACTCATTTAGCGCAATCGGTAGGGCACCTGACTCATAAGTCAGAGGTCCTGGGTTCAAAACCCGGTCTGGCCACATACTTTCGTTTCTACTTCAGCTGATTCAAGAAGGGGATTTGTCAGTCACTTGCGAAAGTATGTGCACTTTGTACTGGTTAATGGCTTAGGAGGTCTAAGCCAGCCCAGGAATAGTGTGGTTAGGTTAACTGACCATCCCGTCATGACCTTAGCTGTTTACCGTGGACATTAAGCATCAAATCAATCAATCAATAGACTCATTTTGCGTCATGGGCTGTACTTCATTGATATTGAGATTGAAATAGCTGGTGATCAGTACCATGTGGCAATTGTTAAATGTGTCCCTGTACATCATCATCGTGCAGATTATATATTTTCCGGTCCTTTAGAATCACTAGCATCATTTACAGTCAGTTTGAAAAAAGAGTTCTGCTTTAGGTGGTGCTATTGGGTGTGGCCGGTGTTCCACATGTCACTACTGGTCAACAGCGTCAGTCTTACCAAGTCTACTATTTTCGTGCCTTTGGTCTACTTCTTGCTTGCAAAGGATCTGACAGTTCAGAATTAATTGGCTGAATGACAGACATTGAAAGATCTGATCAGACTGTGCCTCTGGGAGGAGTCTGATATGGGGGTCTTCACTGTCAGTTTATTGTAAGCTTGTATGTAGGGGGTAAAGTGTTTGATATTTTGGTTGTTTAAGTAGAACAAACAAGATATCATATTTACTAAGTTTTAAAGTGACTAGGTCTGCAATTGTGACCATTTTTGGGAATTTTTCACTTCCTCCTTAAATCATTTGTAAAAAAAGCATAAAGTTATGTTGCCACCATAAATCTGTTCAGTGCAGCTAAAAATGCTTATCAATGGCGTGGAAAAGTGAATAATCTTTATGAAAACAGGTTTTTTTTGCTAGCTGGTAATTATTTACGTCCCTCCAGAAATTCTAGACAGCTGATTGTTTACCTAAATGCTGTTGTTCTGATAGTGATAATTTGTCAAGGTTTATCAATCTGGTGAAATTAATATCCCAGTCTTAACTATATTACTGTAGTCTTTAAAATAAAAACAACAACATTAATTCTAAGAAAATAAGAAAAAACATTAATTCTAAGCCTAAATTAATAAAAGTTACAAATCTTAAAGTCTTAAGAAAATCTAGATTTGTGGATCTTGATTTCTGGGATTGTTTTTATGGAAAAAATCCATCCTACAGCAAAATTACATGACCAGAACAGTGATTTGTTGCAGAATAAAACAGAAAAAATTTCCTTTGCCTCTTTAGTCACAGTTACAATTAAGGAATAGTTCAGCTCTAGCAGTGAATTGTTGAGTAATAATTCACTGTTTGGAGGTCAGTTGTAAAGTAGATCATATCACGAGCGCGGAGCGTGAGTGATATATCTACTTATAACTGACCGACAAACAGTGAATTATTACTCAACAATTCACTGCTAGAGCTGAACTATTTTGATTGTAACACTCAAAAATGCTGAAAAAGTATTTTTTATCATTCAAACTCTCCCAACCTTCCAGTGTGTTCATGCTGCAGCCAATATTCTTAACTGTATCTAAGGTAAGTGTACGTTTTTATGGCGATTTATGAAGGAAAAAGAGACGTTACACTGTCTAACGGCTCAAAACGTCACAAAATTACGTCAGTAATGCAAGTGACGTCAGCCATTAGACTCATGCTCTCCAAGACAGTGAATTGTTGCAGAATAAAACACGGAAACTTTCAATTGCTTCTATAGGCCCACTGTTATAGAATTGAAGTTAATTGTACAATACACTATTTTATTTTGCCTTAAGGTGATTGGTACACTTTCCGGAGAAGCAACACTTCCGTCATCATTTTTGCCTCTCTGCTCATAAGTGATCAGCTCTTAAAGGAGAAAATTTGCTGAAAGAGAATTTGCTTCAAGTAAACCCATTCTCAGAAGGGCTTCTTTCTTCAGGAAATCAAACAGGAAGTCAAATGTTTTGCCCTTTAGAAAAATGGTAGAAAGATATAGCGGTATATCAATACACTTTAACATATGCTCTTCTCATTAGAGCTGCGCCAAACATATGGTGTGGCTCCTCATTAGAAGTGCCAAATGTAAGGTGTGGCTCCTCATTGAAACTGCCAAAAGTATGGTGTTGCTCCTCATTAGAACTGCACCAAACATACGGTTTAGGCTCCCCATTAGAACTGCCAATAGATGTTGTGGCTCCTCATTAGAACTGCCAACATATATTGTGGCTCCTCATTAAAACTGCCAACATATGGTTGGAATCCTCATTAGAACTGCTAAATGTATGGTGGGGCTCCTTATCAAAACTGCCTAATGGCAGTTCTAATGCCTAATGGCAGTTCTAAAGAGGGAACACACCATACGTTTTTATGTCCCCCCACCAAAGGTGAGGGGGGACATATTGTTTTCAGTGCGGATCCTGTCGGCGTCGGCGTGACAGATTCTTGTATGCGCGATATCTCTTGAACCAATGGATGGAATTTCACCAAACTTGCATGGATATATCATTGGGACAAGCTTATGAGCTGATTAGATTTTGGTGACCTTGACCTCATTTTCAAGGTCACAGGAGGACTTAGATGACAATTTCTTGTATGTGCGATATCTCTTGAACCAATGGATGGAATTTCACCAAACTTGCATGCCATGCATGGATACATCATTGGGACAAGTGTAAGAGCTGATTAGATTTTGGTGACCTTGACCTCATTTTCAAGGTCACTGGATAACTAAGATGACAATTTCTTGTACCCAATTTCTTGTATGCACGATATCTCTTGAACCAATGGATGGAATTTCACCAAACTTGCATGGATATATCATTGGGACAAGTGTAAGAGCTGATTAGATTTTGGTGACCTTGACCTCATTTTCAAGGTCACTGGAGGACTTAGATGACAATTTCTTGTACCCACTACATCTCCTGAACCAATGGATGGAATTTCACAAAACTTGCATGGATACCTTATAGGGACAAGTTTTGGAGCTTATTAGATTTGGGTGACCTTGACCTCATTTTCAAGGTCACTGGAGGACTTGGATAACAATTTCATGTACCCACTATATCTCCTGAACCAATGGATGGAATTTCGCCAAACTTTCGTGGATACATGATTTGGACAAGTTGAAGAGCTGAACAAAATTTTGGTGACCTTGACCTCATTTTCAAGGTCACAGGAGGATTTAGATATGTGAAAATTTCACTAAAATTGATGTGTCTCTTTAGCCTTTGGCTTGATTTCCACTTTACTTTCATAGATATACCTATGGGACAGTCTCAGGAGTGTACTTTGTTTTGATGACCTTTACCCCATTTTCAAGGTCAAAATCTATCTTACAAATGCGTATTTTTCTCTCTTAAAAAATGAGATATCTTGAACCAGTTGATGGATATTCATCAGACTTGCATGAATGTATGGTTATGACAGGTTTAAGACACGTTTAGTAGTTGGTGACCTTGACCCATTTTTGAAGGACATAGTCTTCTATGTAGGATATCTTTAGAACAAGCAGATGGATTTTGTCCAAACTTGCATAGATATTTCATTTGTACAGGCTATATTCATTAGAGGGGATGGGAAATGGGCTGGTGGGGGGACATCAGTTTTTCTCTGAAAAACATTTCTAGTTTAGGAGTTACAAATATTGTTTTGGAATCATAATTAAATGCTCCACCATTCTGGAGCTCTGCATTAAGATTTGATGACTAGAATATTTGGATCTTTTTGCATTTTCTTTTACAAAGGTCTAAAATAAGGGTATAAAACATTATCCAAATACTGTATATGTGATGCCAGTATGCAAGTTGTGTTCACAGAGTTCATTATTATCAAAATAAAACACAAGCTGAGTATGGCTGTATTTTCTGTTTGTTCTGTTTTACTATGAAACCTCATTGTTGACCACAGGGCCCGATTGTTCAAAACTGTTAAAATTTCAATATCTGAAATACACCAATAGTTTTTATGCCCCCGTGACGATAGTCAGGGGGCATTAAGATTTGCCCCTGTCTGTCTGTCCGTCTGTCTGTTCGTCACGCTTTATAGTATAGAGTTTGTGTAATCAACTTCTCCCACAGTTTTCAATGGATCTTTTTCAAACTTTGCATACATGTTGTAGACATATTGAAGATGTGCATGTGGATTTTTGATGGAGCTAAAATTAATTTTGACAGAATAACGGTCTTTTGAACTTAGTCATTTTAGGCAAATATTTGTATTGTAGGGTATAGAGTTTGTGTAATCAACTCCTCCCACAGTTTCCAATGGATCTTTTTCAAACTTTGCATACATGTTGGGGACATATTAAAGATGTGCATGTCGGTTCTTGTTGGCCCTAGAATTAATTTTGACAGAATTACGGCCTTTTGAACTTAGTCATTTTAGGCAAATTTTTGCATTGGAGGGTATAGAGTTTGTGGAATCAACTCCTCTCACAGTTTTAAATGGATCTTTTCCAAACCTTGCATACATGCTGTAAATGTATTGAAGATGTGCATGTGGGTTTTTGTTGGCCCTAGAATTAATTTTGACAAAATTACGGCATTTTGAACTTAGTCATTTTAGGCAAATTTTTGCATTGGAGGGTATCTATAGAGTTTGTGTAATCAACTTCTCTCACAGTTTTCAATGTATCTTTTTCAAACCTTGCATACATACTGTGAGTGTATTGAAGATGTGCATGTGGGTTTTTGTTGGACCTAGAATTAATTTTGACAGAATTACGGCCTTTTGAACTTAGTCATTCTAGGGAAATTTTGCATTGTAGAGTATGGAGTTTGTGTTATCAACCTGCTCCACAGTTTTCAATGGATCTTTTTCAAACCTTGTCTACATATTGTGGACATATTTGAAGATATGCATGAGGCATTTTGATAGATCTAGAATTAATTTTGACAGAATCACAGCCTTTTTAACTAGTCATTTTGGGCAATTTTTTACATGTTAGGGTATGTTTTCAATGGATTCTTTGTAGGTGCTTTATGGATATACACATCATGTGACAGGCGCTGCACGGGGGCATCATTAGTGTCTTACAGACACAATTTTCTAGTTGTTGAAAAAATTTGAAAAGCTTTTGCATTACAAAAGCTTCTCACATTTTTTCATAAAAATATCAGTGGATTTGGTTTTAAAGTCATAAAACACTTAACAAGTTGACCTCTTAACTAGCTCCTTAGTTTAGGCTTACGATGCTTTGAACAACTGGGCCCTGGACTGTAACTTCAGATGAATGGGTATCCTTGCAGGGGAAAAAATTCTGCCTTTTTATCTTTTTGGCTCCCTGTCACAGGAGTGATCAGTTCTTAAAGGAAAGAGTTTGCCTGAGCCTTCTGTGGGAGCACATTCTTTTCTTTTAGAGTAGGCTCCATTACAGCTTATATAATTCCATTCAAGGGCAATAACTTGTGCAATAGTGACCATTCGAAAACCCTGCATTGCACCAGGGCACTAAGATGATACATATTGATTGCAATTTTTATTATGTAAATTATAAGTTTAGAAATTTCATCCATTAGTTACTGGTTATGAATAAATTTGTAGATTATAAATTCATTGAAGGGCAACAACTGACATTCCAACAAAACTAGCACCAGCACTGGTATCCTCTCAGGATGCATATTGAAGTTTCTTCAGTTTAAGCATATTTTATTGCTATAAGTGACAAGCAATGGGGTTGGGCCACAAGTTCTCACAACATTAGTTACGGCCCGCCCCCTACATCATACATTAACAGATATAAATAAGCATAATAATGACAGCAAGCGAACATATTCATAACATAACTATAAACAGTACCAAATAAGAAAAAAAAACTAGCTATACAAAGGAGTCTTGTCAGGTGATCCGGGCCAAATCTTGGTGGGAATTGAAAACGATGGTGGCAAAGAGTATACATATACATGTATGCATATATACCAGCCGACTATATATATATAGCTGTAACTAGTTAAAACCGCTTTGTAGACTTAATAAAATTATGGATAGCCTTAAAAAGAATTATGTTGTTTTCAGTACCCAATTCTGGTTTACCAAATAGTACAGTGTCAGTACTGAGAGGGTGAAAATTTCTTGTAGCGTTAAATAACAATAGCCTCTCCGTAGTGTATTTTGGGCATCGAAAGAAGTAATGTTCGGCATCTTCTATTTCATTTGAACAGGAACAGGTAGGATCAAGTGTTAAGTAGTTTGTAAAGAGATCGAAATTCAGATTGCTACATTTGTTACGTAGTCTAGCATGCAATACAGATATGTATCTACAGCCATACGAATAATAACTTGGGAGTTGCAGAAGCATTCGTGTATATTTTCTTAGTATTCGATTTAAAACTTGTAAATGTGTTTATTTCTCTCAGATTGTTGTCGATCGAGTTCCATAGTGAAATTGACGAGGGAATACATGATTTTCGTGAGATTTCTGTACGGGTATAAGGTACAGAATAATTATTTTGATTTCTAAGCTGATAATTAGAAACATTTCTAACTAGTGGTGGGATAAGGTCAATGATATAAGAAGGGGCTAGATTATTATGGACTTTATACATAAAATTTAATTTCTGTAGACGCCTCCTTTCTTCTAATGAGACCCAACCACATTCACGAAAAAGGAATGCTATTGATACAGATCTAGTTAAGCCAGTTACAATGCGCGCGGCTTCATTTTGAATTTTGTCTAATAGATATGAGTTCTGGGCTGAGCAGCCATCCCAAACAATGGAAGCATATTCTAATATAGGCAATAGATAAGAGGTATATATCTGATTAAGTGCTTTTCGACTAAAAGTGTATTTAAGTTTACGCATTATTCCAAGGACTTTTGAAGCTGAAGTTATAATATTATCAATATGAACAGTCCATTTACCATCGCTGCTAAGAGTTAAACCAAGGTGTTTATGGTTTTCAACAAATTTTATTTGAGTATTGCCAAACGTTAGACGGGGCAGTGTATCAAAACATCTTAAGGTGAATAAAACTGCTTCGGTTTTGTTAGGATTAAATGTAACTAGCCACTGGCTAGCCCATGCAGATAGCAAACTGAGGTCATGATTGATAATACCGTCAATATCATGCAGGCTAGTGGCTGAGTAATAAAGAGAACTATCATCGGCAAACAATCTTGTTAAACTAAGGAGGGACTCAGAAATATCATTTACATATATCAAAAATAATAGAGGGCCCAGTACAGATCCTTGTGGAACACCAGCGTTTAATATTTTAGGAGAAGAACTACTTGCTTTAAGCACAACCTTTTGTTTTCTGTTGTTGAGGTAATTAGATATCCAGTGTAATAAGCTTCCGTGTACACCATGTTGTTTTAATTTAAACAATAAACCTTTGTGCCAGACCCTATCAAAAGCTTTGGAAATGTCGCAGAAAACCATACATGAGAACTGATGATTGTCAAAGGTCTGACATATACTATGGTAAATATCAATAAGCTGGAATACTGTTGAATGGTTAGGGAGAAAACCAGACTGATATTTATATAACAAATTATTTGCATAAAGATAATTATATAAGTTTTTAAAGACAATACGTTCTTGCAATTTACTGACATTACTCAATAAAGCAACTGGCCTGTAATTCGACGGCGATGTTTTATCACCTTTTTTGGGAATCGGGATTACATTCGCTTCCTTCCAGGATCTGGCAATATACCTTCGGAAAAAGATCGATTAAATAGTAAAGCTAAAGGTTTAGATATAGTTTTGGATACTCCTCTCAACATTCTATTACTTATACCATCATTTCCATTCGCCTTATTTGGATTAAGATTTTTGATTAATAGTTCAATTTCGCTTTCAGAGCAACTAACAGTAGAAATATTTTGAGGTGTCTTGCTTTGAAAAATAGGTAGCTGAGAGTTTTGGTCATTCACACTAGATATTGAGACAAAGTAATCGTTTAAACACTCGGCTTTTTCTGTGTCAGTCTAATAATAATTTGAATCACCGGTGTCTGATAATGTACATAAAGGCGGAATAGATGAAGACGTATTATTATTTTTAACAAAGTGACGAACTACTTTCCAGAATTTTCTTTTATCATTATTTTGAAAGTCGCAAACTAATAGTTCTAAATTATTGTAAAAGTTTTCTTTTGCATATTTTATTTGATTATTAACCTTGTTTCGTGCTTTTTTATATTTATTCCAATCTGAGGGGTTTCCAGATTTTGCTGCTTTTGTTTTAAGTCTATCTCTAGTCCTAGATGTGCTTCTTATTACGGAATCGTACCACGGCTTGTCATCTCCCCTCACTATAACAGTTTTATGTGGGATACATGAGTTAACAAATTCAAGGAAAATACTATTAAAGCATAACAAGCCTCGGTTACAGTTCCATTTAGTAAACACGACCAGTCGAAATTTCCTATTCTTTGATTTAATAAATCAAAATTAGCATATTTGTATTGCCAAACGGTTCTTTCAAAAGACTCATTTAGATCGTAAAAGAAAGGTAATGTAATATAGGTTGCGCTATGATCACTTATAAAATTTGGCAATTTTATCGTGCCTTTATCGACAAAACTCATTTCTTCGGGAATAATAATAGGGTCTAACAGTGCTTGTTGTCGGGTTGGTTCATCTATGATATTGTGGAGAGAGTTTAACATTAAAACATCTTTTAGATTGCGCACATTTTGGAGATATAAGTCTTCGTTTAAATCTCCAACAATGATAATATTCTTAGATATTTCTAATGCCTTTTCAATATTGAGATTCAGCTGCTCAAAAAAATAATATCTGAAGTACGGGGACTGTAAAAGGTTCCTAATAAGTAAATTTCTCTATTAACCTTAATTTCTGTCCAGACAGATTCATTACAAAATATTTCAAGATCTATACGCCGAGAGTGCAAAATATTTGACGAGACATAAACCAGTATACCCCCTCCATGGCAAGTACGATCTTTTCTATATGGTGGGTCAAACTTATTAGAAAGTATTAAGGAATCCATATTTATATTGGCATCAAGATGTGTTTCACTAAAGCAGAGTATATCAAAATCCAAAAAAGTGTCTTGTATATATTCGATTTTATTTCTGATACTTCTAATGTTACTATGAATGATAGAAAGAGTGTTAATTCGTGAATCTGGTCCCGGGTTACGTTCAATATCACCAGCTTGTAATAAAAGTAAACCTAAAATCAATATGACATTTATATTAATTAGCCAATCATTAGGAATAGATGATAAAAAACGACATAACTCTGAAAGTACATGTATCTTCAACAACTCGATTATAGGACCAAGTAGAGAGTCGACTGGTAACTTAATTCTACAACTAGAGCGATATATGATGCCACCCCTGTGAAACAGACCAATGCAAATACGCCATTGTTGCAGTCCGTTATCCATTCGGCATCATTATAAGTTTCTTCAAATTACTTTCCCGGACTACCAATCCAGGGGTCGAAAGATCGAGCCCCCTGCTTCTCCGGTCTTTTGGATGAGACTTTAAACCGAGGTCCCGTCTCCATATGACATCGTTGTTGGTGGGACGTTAAACCCGAGTTCACTCACTCAAATTACTTTCATTGGGTACATAGATATGGCTCTGGAGGCAGGGACGCATGAACATATGTCTGCAAAATTTAACTAGAGCAAGTGAGCAGGGGCTCACGTTTACCCCCAACCAGAGCCACTGCCTAACAAAACCACTGCCCTAAGAAACCACCGCCTAATGAAACCAGTCTTATACAGGGTCTTAGTCACCTATCAAATGGTTCCATCAAACTAAAGAATATAAACTCAACGCAAAACTTTGACGCAAATATACAAGTCTCTGACCTTGACCTTTGGTAAGCAGCTATGAACCTCAAAGTAAACCTAGTCAAATATCAAAAGTTTCCATCAAGGGATATTGGAAACTTGTATAAAAGAAGAATATAAACTTAACACAAAACTTTAAAGATTTACTCCCTTTATAATAATAACAAAAATGATTTGATGAAATATTTCATGTAAAACCTCCGACATGGTCTGACTATACATTTGAATTAGAGTTTAGATAATGATATTTGATAAAAGTGACTTTAAACAAAAAATAAGATCAATTTTTATACAATCGCGGACCGCGGTTGAAATCGCATTATTGGACAAAAATAATTTATTCTTACGTCACAATCACGTGCCCGAATAAGAAAAATACCTCTACATGATCACATGACACACGTGGTCAAAATCCATATTCTTACAGGCCGTGAGGAAATAGGTAATTTGCATTTTAATTTGATTTGATTGATTGATTTGATGCTTAACGTCCACGGTAAACAACTAAGGTCATGTCGGGACGGTCAGTTAACCTAACCACACTATTCCTGGGCAGGCTTAGACCTCCTAAGCGGTTAACCAGTACTAAGTGCACATACTTTCGCCAGTAACTGACAACTGCCCTTCTTGAATCAGCGGAAGGAGAAACGAAAGTATGTGGCCAGACCGGGATTCGAACCCAGGACCTCTGACTTACGAGTCAGGTGCCCTACCGATTGCACTACCCGGCCCGGCCATTTTTAATTTGAAGATTAATTTTTTCATTCCACATTTATCTAATAAATATGCATTTTCTCAAAACTTTTACGGTTAATTATGAGACTAATACATATTGTCTAACGAAATTTTGTTAACATATTTGTTTCTGAAAACATGAAATAAACGAGGGAGACAATCTTTAAAGCAAACGTATAAGTCTTTGACCTTGTCCTTAGGTCAGCTGCAGCATCCAGATGATGTCAACTATTCTGCACGAGCAAAGAAGTAAACTTAGTCATATATCAAAAGGTTTCATCAAAGGATGTTGGTAATATAAGCAAAGAATATAAACTTAACACAAAACTTTAACCAAAATATACAAGTCTGTGACCTTGACCTTTGGTAAGCAGCATCATTCAGATGATGTCAACTACTCCGTATGAACCTAAAAGTAAACCTAGTCAAATATCAAAAGGTTCCATCAAAGGATATTGGAAATATAACCAAAGAAAAAAACAACGCAAAACTTTAACGAAAATGTTCACGTCTGTGACCTTGACCTTAGGTCAGCAGCAGCATCCAGATGATGTCAGCTATTCTGTAGGAACCCTGAAGTATACCTAGTCACATACCAAAAGGTTTCATCAAAGGATATTGGAAATATAACCAAAGAAAAAAACTTAACGCAAACTTTAACGAAAATGTTCACGGATGGACAGACAAAATGGACAGAAAGACGAAAACTATATACCCCTCGACATACTTGGTATGTGGGGGGTATAATGAGGGCTATGAGGCCCTGAATCACTCACCTGAGTAAAAAGATCAGTGGGCATCTAGGATCCTCATTTGAACAAACCAGGAGCATATAATTTCTCTACCAGGGCTATCAGCTCTCTCTATAATCTTTTGTAGAGCTTGTGTGATGGTAAGTCCACTAACCATTGGTTCCTGCTCTGAGAAGAAACTCCTTGGTTATCAGCAAACCTGTCAGCATTTTATTAGCATTTTTCAAGAGCTCTGTGTGGCTAGTGTAAACAATCTTAGGAGTAGAACATGGGCCACACCAGGGAAAAGAGCAGTAACAGAAGATAACAATATCAACCAGACTGCGCTATAAAACTGAACACATTTACTTTTAGGATCTTGTGTAATGTATTTCATTGTCAAGTTTCTTCCAGCATTTTTACGAAGCTCATATCCCAAAAGAGAAGTGAAGAAAAAACAAACACAATGAAAATGCATTTTCATGTTGATAAAAGTTTCTCCACACTGCTGCTCTTATGACTGCATAAACAGATACATGCCAATCTCTGCTGGGAAGCAACTGCCAATGAGATCATACTTTCATAGGCTTATCATCGACCCCAGCTGATAGCCGCGGTAGAGCAATTATATGCTCCTGAACAAACCAGATAGTTAAAACTGTCAAAATATGAGAGACACTGGTTAAAGCTCAAAAAAGGACCTTGACCTCCATTGCTAAACAATGATTAAGCACTCATTATGTCCCCCACCATGGGGGGCGGGGACATATTTATGTCCCCCCCACCATGGGGGGTGGGGCATATTGTTTTTGGTGTGGATCCCGTCGGCGTCAGCGTAGCTTCTTGTCTGCTCTTGTCTTCTGAAGGGATACATGAATTTTGACCAACTTGCACAAATACATCACTGGGGAGGGGGGAAAAACTTATTCAATTTTGGTGACCTTGACCTTATTTTCAAGGTCACAGGAGGTCAAAGAATGATGAAAAATAGCTTGTCTGCACCATATCTCCTAAAGGAATTGATGGATTTTTAGCTCACCTGTCAAGGTGAGCTTATAGTATAGCCTTGGTCCGTCGTCGTCGGCGTTCACACTTTTAAACATCTTCTTCTCAGAAACCACTGAGCGGATTGAAGCCAAATTTCATATGGAGCCTTAACAGGATGGGGGAACGAAAGTTTATATATTTGGCCCAGGTCACATGACCAAGATGGCCGCCATGCCCATATATGGTAAAAACCTTTAAAAATCTTCTCCAGAACCACTGGGCCGATTGCCTTGAAACTTGGTATGTAGCATCTTGGACTCTAGTACTACAAAGTTTATATAAATCATGACCTTGGGTTGACCTTGACCTATTTTATGGCAAGGTCAAATTTGGTCCCTTAGGCTTTTGAATGGGAAAATCTGAAAAAGTGCATTTTTCTGTTGCTTATTGTGCTCTGTGATATTGAAATGTAGTCAATTTCAACTCCTATGGATATTAGAGGCCAAGGTCATTTAGTGACCTTGACCAAAGGTCATTTGTCCATTGAGTGTCAACATTTTCAAACATCTTCTCCTCAGAAACCATTGGGCCGATTGAAGCCAAATTGCTTATAGAGTCTTTACAGGATGGGGGAACAATAGTTTATATAATTGGCCCAGGTCACATGACCAAGATGGCCGCCATGCCCATATATGGTAAAAACCCTTAAAAATCTTCTTCTCCAGAACCACTGGGCCCATTGCCTTGAAACTTGGTATGTAGCATCTTGGACTCTAGTACTACAAAGTTTATATAAATCATGACCTTGGGTTGACCTTGACCTATTTTATGGCAAGGTCAAATTTGGTCCCTTAGGCATTTGAATGGGAAAATCTGAAAAAGTGCATTTTTCTGTTGCTTTTGTGCTCTGTGATATGGAAATGTAGTCAATTTCAACTCCTATGGATATTAGAGGTCAAGGTCATTTAGTGACCTTGACCAAAGGTCATTTGTCCATTGAGTGTCAACATTTTCAAACATCTTCTCCTCAGAAACCATTAACATCTTCTCCTCAGAAACCATTAGACCGATTGAAGCCAAATTGCTTATATAGTCTTTACAGGATGGGGGAACAATAGTTTATATAATTGGCTCAGGTCACATGACCAAGATGGCTGCCATGCCCATATATGGTAAAAACCTTTAAAAATCTTCTTCTCCAGAACCACTGGCCCGATTGCCTTGAAACTTGGTATGTAGCATCTTGGACTCCTGTACTACAAAATTTATATAAATGATGACCTTGGGTTGACCTTGACCTATTTTATGGCTAGGTCAAATTTGGTCCCATAGGCTTTTGAATGGGAAAATCTGAAAAAGTGCATTTTTCTGTTGCTTTTGTGCTCTGTGATATGGAAATGTAGTCAATTTCCACACCTATGGATATGAGAGGTCAAGGTTATTTAGTGGCCTTGATCAAAGGTCATTTGGCCATTGGGTGTCATCATTTTCAAACATCTTCTCCTCAGAAACCATTGAGCCGATTGAAGCCAAATTTCATATAAAGACTTAACAGGATGTGGGAACGATAGTTTATACATTTGGCCCAGGTCACATGACCAAGATGGCTGCCATGCTCATATATGGTAAAAACCTTAAAAAATCTTCTTCTCCAGAACCACTGGCCCGATTGCCTTGAAACTTGGTATGTAGCATCTTTGACTCCAGTACTACAAAGTTTATATAAATGATGACCTTAGCTTGACCTTGACCCATTTTATGGCAAGTTCAAATTTGGTCCCTTAGGCTTTTGAATGGGAAAAGCTGAAAAAGTGCATTTTTCTGTTGCTATTGTTCTCTGTGATATGGAAATTCAGTCATCGTCAACCCCTACCAATCTAGAGGTCAAGGTCTGTGTCGTCTTCATCCGTTGTCAACATTTTCAAAGGACTTCTCCTCAGAAATTACTGGACTGATTGAAGCCAAATTTCATATAGAGCCTTAACAGTATAAAGAAACAAATGTTTATATATTTGACCCAGATCACATGACCAAGATGGCCACCATGCCCATATATGGTATAAAACTTAAAAATTCTTCAAGAACCACTGGGCCCATTGCTTTGAAACTTGGTATGTAGCATCAAGGACTCTAGTACTACAAAGTTTATATATGATGACCTTAGGTTGACCTTGACCTATTTTATGGCAAGATCAAATTTGGTCCCTTAGGCTTTTGAATGGGAAAAGATGAGAAAGTGCATTTTTCTGTTGCGATTGAGCTCTGTGATATGGAAATGCAGTCAACTTCAACCTCTATAAATACTAAAGGTCAAGGTCATTTAGTGATTTTATAGAAGTGGCAATGGTGGAACAGTTTGCACACTCACTATCCAATCCTATAGAATTGCAGCCTGTTTATTAGCCTGCCTGAGCCGAAAGCTTTCATTTTGGCCACTTGACCTGAGCATATACTGGCAGGTGAGCGATCGTTGCCCTTGGGCGACTTGTTACCATCCTGGCACGAATATATTACTGGGAAATGGCAATGAAATGATTAGATTTTGCTGACCTTGACTCCATTTTCAAGGTCACAGGAGGTCAAAGAGTGTTGAAAAAGCCCTGTCTGCACCATATCTCCTGAATGGACGAATGGATTTTGACCAAACTCGCACAGATACATCATTGGGTAGGGGGAAAAACTGATTAGATTTTGGTGACCTTGACCTTATTTTCAAGGTCACAGGAGGTCAAACAATGATGAAAACTAGCTTGTCTGCACCATATCTTCTGAAGGAATTGATGGATTTTTACCAAACTGGCACAGCTATATTACTGGTAGATGACAAAGAACTGATTAAATTTTGGTGACCTTGACCCCATTTTCAAGGTCACAGGAGGTCAAAGAGTGTTGAAAAATGCAGGTCGAGTCCAATTTAGGGTAAATCTGCCAATTATTGCCTCCCCCCCCCCCCCCCCCCCCCAACTTCTCTTGATCCGAGAAGCACAATACATCTGCTTAAGGGAAAACAATAAAACATGTACCACACAAGTCTGCCTTTGTGAACCTAGTTATCCTACAAGTGCCAGTACCTTAAACAAGGCGCCATCTTACTTGGGGCTCTAGGCGGGGCATGGGTGTCCTGTGGACACATACTAGTTTGTAAGAGATTTCACAGCACCCTTCAAGGCAGAATGTTCATATTTGGTATACAGATTGTTAATGACTTATTATACTGTGGGATTGCAAACCAGCTGTATCTGGCATATTCTTCCCTGTATTTGTCTGATTTTCTTACTCTCTTTACACTGAATAATGCAATTTTTTGTAACATATTTCACAGGAACCCTTCAAGGTAGAATGTTCAAATTTGGTTCACAGATAGATATTGACATTGTATCGTGGGATTGCATGCCAGCCGTATCAGGCATATTTTTTCCTGTATTTGTCCAATTGCAAGTTAGAGTAGGGATGTTTTGTTTGCAAGTTGATGATAACTTGTATTGTGTGACCAAGGACCAGCCTTCTGCTTTTTTTCATTTTTTTTTAATCTCCTTTCTTTGAATAATGCAATTTTTTGTAACAGATTTCACAGCATCCATTCAAGTTTGAATCTTCATATTTGGTATACAGACTGATAAAGACTTATGTCTTGCATGTATTTATTAATTTTTCTATCCATATATGTGAAATCATTTTATTCCGTATTACGTAGAAAGGGATTTACTGTGATATTTGGTAAACATGTTGACAATAAGTTCTCTATATACTTTATGTAACGAAAATAACACCATTTGACTACCTTAAAAATTCTAAATATTGAAACACCGAAAATAATTACCATCATTTTCCTAAAATTGGTTGGTTGGTTGATTTGATGCTTAACGTCCACGGTAAACAACTAAGGTCATGTCGGGACGGTCAGTTAACCTAACCACACTATTCCTGGGCAGGCTTAGACCTCCTAAGCGGTTAACCAGTACTAAGTGCACAAACTTTCGCCAGTAACTGACAACTGCCCTTCTTGAATCAGCGGAAGGAGAAACGAAAGTTTGTGGCCAGACCGGGATTTGAACCCAGGACTTCTGACTTACGAGTCAGGTGCCCTACCGATTGCGCTACCCGGCCCAACCAATCCTAAAAGTGGAACAGTTTGGTTTTACAGTGCAGTAATGTGTCCTAAACATGCAAATGGGATGGCAAATAGTGTAAACTCTGATCAGACTGCTCCTTGAGGAGCAGTCTGATCTGGGTTTGCACTATTTGGTCAGACCTAACTGTCCCAATATATAGAGCTTTACCGGTAAATCAGTTAAGCGGGGGTATAGTCGGATTCTCCGACATTTCTAGTTGGCGATGCTGTATATGTAGCAGTGCAATTCTGTCCTCATCTGACTGCTGTGCCAAACTTGATCAAGCACTGACCATTAAGAGGCTGAAGTCAAGTGGTTAGAGGCCCTTGGCTATGGTGCAGGTTGTGGGTTTGAATCCTCATTGGGCCAGCCAGCATTTGAGAAAATCTGTCAACCCAGCAGGAATTGGTACCTTTTTCTATCAGGGAAGGACAAAAACAATGAAAGGGGAGGGATGGACTCCTACTTTCATATGCAAAACACAAGATATGGTGGGCCTCAAACACCCACTGGCCACTAAGCTATGGGGATAGATAGTGGGAGGGATTGCAATTTTACATCCTTTTTAACAGTATTTCAGTTATATCAAGACAATTGGTGAGTGATAATGAATGGCTGTCTGCAATGGAACCTGTTTACATTGAAAAGATTCCCACCTCCAGCAGGACTTGAACCCAGGACCACTATATCAGCAGGCCAGCACTTAACCTACTGAGCTACTGGAGCTCCAAAAGCTATGGGGAAAATATTATCTAGGCTTAAATAAGTATACAAACACAAGTATCATTTATCATCATGATTTATTAAGTTTTAATTGGCTTTAATAAATATAATAATTCATGACCCCAATAGCCCAGATACTGTTCATTGCCCCATTTCACATTAATACAACTTAAACATTCATACAACTGTAAGACATTAAATACTGCTAGAATCTTGCCTTAATAGATGAGGAAAAAAAATACATGTATACCCAAATGCTAAAGCCTAGAAATCTGAAATCTATCCAAAAATGAGTGAAAATGTGGCAAAAATCTGCATAAAAATTTATTTTTCCAGAGATTTTTGTCAGTTTTCCACCCACATGCCAGAAATAACTTCAAAGTCGTGTTATATTTTTATGTACATTATTTTATCACAGAAATGTAGCCTTTTGAAACACTGTATTTTCAAGCTTAATATTTATTTCAAAGCTTTAGTAACAGATTGGTTTCAAAATGTGTCCCTTTTAAATATGTTCAAGACAGGCTTTGTCCCCACATAGCTCACAGAAAACCTGCACAAAATCAAATTTTTGCACGCTTGGACTAAAGTATATTTTTATATAACCATTGTGGAACGTAAACTTTCAAGCCTCACAATGGATCATTCCCTTAAAGGGAATGGGTACACCTTCAAGGGAAGCAACCCTGCCATATTCTTTTTTGCCTCAACTCTCAAAAGGGGTCAACTCTCCAAGGAAAGAATATGAGCCGCGACACGACAAAACCAACAATGTGGTTGTACACCCAGCACAGACTCAGATCAGCCTGGGCATCCGCTCCAGTCTGAGCAGACTCTTTGCTAAAGGCTTACAGGGTAGCTAAGGGTCAGCGGACAGCGAAGGCTCTGATCAGACTGGGCGGATGCCCAGGCTGATCTGAGTCTGCGCTGGCTGCACAACCACATTGTTTGTTTTGTCGTTTCGCGGCTTAATTATGCTCTCTATGAGCAAATTCTTTCCTTTAAAGTTGACCCCATTTTGAAAGGGCTTTGTTTTCCTGGGGAGCAAACAGGAAATCACAAAAGTTGTTCCCCTTTGTAAAAATGGCAGAAAAACATGGACATGTACCAATATTTCTTCAATGAAACAACACTGCCTATTAACAGACTGCATTATCACAGGTAGTCTGTATTGTTCTCCTATGCCCAAGAACCCAGTATGCAATATATCAATATATATACAAACTTTAAGTGCCAAAAATGAAAGTATATTTGCAAAAAGTGTAGATCCAGATGAGGCAGCTATAATTTTCATTCTGCTTTAGCTCAGACAGCCGCCATAGTCGAGTGGTTAGAGTGGCTCGGTTATTGTGCAGAAAGTCGCCCGAAGGTCGTGTGTTCGTGGCTCACCATCGCCATCAGACGACTGGAAAACTCCCTCTGTCTACCCAGCAGTAAAATGGGTACCTTTTTCGAATCAGGGAAGGATAAGGCAACGAAAAGAAAGAAATGGGCTCCGCCATTCATCAGCTGTGCCCAAGATACAGCGGGTCTCTAACCCCCACTGCCCCTACCGCTATTAGGCTATGTGAAACCTTTACCTTTTTAGCTTGGACAACACATTTTTTTTTAAATTTTGCAGACGTAAAATTAGTTGCCTGCTGTCTTTAGTGCAATAAGGCTTAACAGCAATGAAAATAAACTTAGTAAAAAGTCAATATAAAGACATCCACAAACATATACATCTATAACATAAACGTCCGAATCTCCTCTTCAGGAACATGATCGCCTAGAATCAAAACTGAACACAATTACAAAATTGTAGATTTGTATCATTTGTACAAAATCAACGACATGAGGCAAAAAAAAATTAGCGTACAATCAACAGTCAAAACTGCCACCGACGTGCAATGAATGAGCCACTGCACTATCACCCTGACGTGCTATGATTGAGTCACTGCACTATCACCTAAGACCCCAGATGAGATAGTGAACAATGAAAAACTTGTCGGCTGGTTTTGGTCAGTTTTTTTTCAAATGAATGGAATTGAAAGACAGCTTTGAATACTACAAACTGAACATCTAACTAACATGTACCTCCGATTTTGTTATAGCCTTTTCATGCCAGGAGGCTGCATTAGAACAACGATCATTATTTCCAGGAAATTCTTGAAATCAAAACCCTGTGGATATACAAATAATAACTTAGAACAATAAAATTTAAGGTTTATGGGTATCACCACCCCCCCCCCCCCCCCAATGCCCTTCCTCCAATTTTTCTGCCATTTTTTTCAAAGGGAGACATTTTTTGTGACTTCCAGTTTGCTTCCCTGGACAACTAAACTCTTCCAAAAAGGAGTCTACTCTTAAAAGGATGAATCAAATTCTTCCCTTTAAGAGTAGACTCCTTGAGGAGCAAATTCTTCCTTTTTAGAGTAGACTCCTTGAGGAGTAAATTCTTCCCTTTAAGAGTAGACTCCTTGAGGAGCAAATTCTTCCTTTTTAGAGTAGACTCCTTGAGGAGCAAATTCTTCCCTTTAAGAGTAGACTCCTTGAGGAGCAAATTCTTCCTTTTTAGAGTAGACTCCTTGAGGAGCAAACTTGAGGAGAAAATTCTTCCCTTTAAAAGTAGACTCCTTGAGAAGTAAATTCTTCCCTTTTAGAGTAGACTCCCTTGAGGAGCAAATTCTTCCCTTTAAGAGTAGACCCCCTTGAGGAGCAAATTCTTCCCTTTAACAGTAGACTCCCACTGAGAAGGGAGGCAAATATGAAAATGGCAGAGTTGCTTTCCCTGAAAGGGTACCCATTCACCCTTATACAACAGTTGGACAAAACATGTTATTTTGCCCTGAAACAGAAATGCTGCAGAAAAATTTAAGATAAAAGTGCCTAATGCTATCTGGCATTCAGAACGTCTTTTAGAATTGCACTTGATGAACTTGGTGTATTTCTGCCCGAACCTGGTGGTGTTCTTGAACTCTCTGATGGAGCAGCGAAAGTCGGTAATGCGTGTGACACTGGAGTACTTGTACTCATTAAGATATGAGGGCTTGGTGAAGTCCCTGGAATTTCCGTGGGTCCTGTTGGCATGGCAACATGCCGTGGGGCAGTAAATGGGTTGTATGCTGGTTTGTGGGCTTCCTTCTGTTTTTGGACGTCTCTGGCCATTTCCTCAGCTGGCAGGCGAACAGCTGGAGGTGGGGGTGATGATTCCTTCTCCAGGAAACGAACAAACATCTCAGAAAAAGACTGAAAATAAACATTCGTAAAAGGTAATTTTAACCATGCCTCCAACCACCATACTTATCTGGTTATAAGATGTGCCCTTTGCTCATTTAGAATGATCTCAAACAGCTTAACCCTTAATGCGCCAAAAAGCAGACGACAAAATTTACGTCTGCAGAATTTCAAAAAACGTTTTGTCAAAGCGATATCATATTGAGAATTCGAACACTAGAGGGCAAACAGTGTAGAATCAGATGAGGTGGCTCATTATGAGCCACCTCATCTGGATCTACACTGTTTGCCAATTCAACAATTTTAAATTTTTGGCATTTTAAGGGTTAAATCAGTTATGTAATTCTGCTATAAGATAGGTTTTCCCCTTTCAACACTACCCCACCTGCCAATAAAGATACATCTTATAAGGAGTGGAACCACCATCCCTGTTTTAGAAATACAATATCTGAAATGCACTTCCATATCTGTATTAGGACAAGTCCATTATTTGGAAAAACATTCTGCCAAAAAAAACCCCAAAAAACATACCACCAAACAGTGCATCCTATATATCTGAATATAAAAGACCATTCTTCAACGTTCACATTACAATCAATGTCAATCCCTTTCTCATCCATTCGATCCACGTCCATTCAGTTACTAGACTGGAATGGACTATACTGTATAGGATTTTTCTTAAAACAGTGTTTTTTGGTTTGATTTGTGGCTTAACATCCACGGTAAACAGATAAGGTCATGTCGGGACAGTAAGTTAACCTAACCACACTATTCCTGGGCAGGCTTAGACCTCCTAAGGGGTTAATCAGTACTAAGTGCACATACTTTAGCCAGTAACTGACAACTGCCCTTCTTGAATCAGGGGAAGGAGAAATGAAAGTATGTGGCAAGACCAGGTATCGAAACCAGGACCTCTGATTTATGAGTCAGGTGCCCTACCGATTGCACTACCCGGCCTGGCAAAACGGTGTTTATTTCAAAAACAAACTTTTACTGGAATTTAACACAATTCATGTGATTCATTAAACTGATTCTTACATTGTCTTTTCCTCTGTTAGAAGGAGTGGCTATTGTTGAGCGTCTAACAGGAGTAGTGGGTGGGGAGACTGGTTTGCTACCTCCAAACTTGAGGAACCCTGGCACCCAACCCTTGTGTTCACCCTCAACCTGTAATAAAAATGCACACACCGCGTAATCATTAAGCAAAATGTATCAAAATCGCAGAGAACTGATCCTTAAATATTTTACCTTAGTATTTGAATGTCAAAATGATTTCTCTACTGCGCATTCTATCTGAACAAATCTGATCTTCATATTGTAATTGTTAGCAAACAGTGCAGATCCTGATCAGACTGCTCTTAAAAGTGGGGTTTCATTATGTGTTGAGTATCTGTTATTTAAGGTGAATGGGTACATTCTCAGAGGAACAAAATTTGTTGTTTTCAATTTTGCCTCTCCCTTCTGAGTGTGGGTCTGCTCTTAAAGGGAAGAAGGACCTCTGACAGTTGTAATGTAGATTTGCCTATAAAAATGGGGAAAAATGAACTTCCTGTATTCTTCAAAATTGTTATTGAAATGTGTTGCTCTGAAGTCCCTTTTATTGGCACAAAAATAATTTTTCAATTATATCATACGCAGACTTAGATTTTTGGTGTACATATTATTGCATACTATGAGCATCTATAGACTTTTACTTTGTTTTAAGCATATTCAACAAATAAAAGTCATTAAATAAGAAAAAGCGAAAAATATATGTATTTAGGATGACTGAAAATTTCACTTACCCCTCTTGCGAGAATCAGTAAGAGTTAGTATGCAGATGTAATAATTGTTCAAAAGCAAAATCAAAACCTCTTTATAATGGATAAGTCTCCCTGTTAATGCTAAAATTTTCATTTTTGGCTTCCCAAGAAAGCTGCAGCAATTTGTCGAAAAATAGGCAAATTTGCATGGAAACTGTCAGAGGTCCTTTGCACCTCTAGATGCAAACTCTATCCTTTCAGAGTTAACCCAATTTTGAAAGGGCTACATCATCCAGAAAAGCAAACAGAAAGACACAACAGTTGTTCCCCTTTGCAAAAATGGCAGAAAAACATGGCGATGTGCCTATACACCTTAAGGTACTGGTAAATACCTTGTATTCTTGTCCACCGAACAGTTTGTGAATTAACCATTTCACAGTCCTAGATAAGAAGGAGTGTTTGGTGATAATTAATGATAATTTTTATCAATTGTGCATAAAAACGTATGTTGTGACCCCTCATCTGAACCGTCTCAACGAGACAGTTCAGATGAGGGGTCACAATATATGCTTTAAATGAGAAATAAGAAAAATTATCCTGCAATTATCATCAAATACTCCCTCTTATCTAGAGCTCTGCCGTTTTCAATTGTTTTTAGGGTATTCAAAGTGAGTTTTTGTTGTTCTCTTTGTTGTTCTCTTTCATGGTCCTTTTTATAAAGAAATTTAAGGTCATGCAAACTTGCTATGCATCAAAATCACAAAATTTATATAAAATTTATACATTACGAACTTACTTTTTCAAAATCATCATGTGTGAACATCAACACCCCTCCTATAGCTCTGAGTACATCATGTCTCTTATTCTGGGGTGTGGTAAAATAACCTAGGAATAGGTTCTTTATGATCAGTCTAGAAAAAGAAATAAAATGATTAAAATAAGCTTAAATACTGGGACACCTAAAACCATTAATTTTCCATTTGGAACAAATGGAAAAATAATGGTGTTAGGTATCCAATACTTAAGCACATTAGCTTAAATACTAGGACGCTTAAAACCATTAATTTTCCACTTGGAACAAATGGAAAATTAATGGTTTTAGGTGTCCCAATACTTAAACACATTAGCTTCTTGAATACTGGGACACCTAAAAACCATTAATTTTCCATTCGACACAAAAGGAAAATTAATGGCTTTAGGTGTCCCAATACTTAAGCACAATAGGGCACATTTAGAGGTAGAAGATATGCACATTCACACCAGAGTCTATTCTGCTGATAGTACCACAAGGACCCCATATTATTTTGGGTTTTGTTCATGACTCTAGGATAATTATTTTTACCATATTTATTTGGTTATAAGATGGGATTGCCCCCTCTCTAGAATGACCCCAAGTAACCAAATCAGTTTATGAAATTTTGACATAATAAGTTTTTTTCCTTTCCAAAACAATCCCAAAGATCTAGATCCATCTTATAAGATGGATCTAGATTTCTGAGATTGTTTTGGAAGGAAAAACCTCTCTAACTGTAGAAATATGGTACTTCTCTACATATAACAGGAAGAACCTCTTTCCTGAAAACCAAATATTGTGTCAAGCATAATAGCCACCATAATGAACTATTTACACTCGTCAACAATTTCCTTAGAGGACCCTTTAGTTGGCTGACAATGTTCATACATCCATGAACAACACTCATTCATGCAACGTTACACATAAGCAACGTCACAAATATTCTAGTAGTTGAATGGCCAATGTAACATTCTATATATGCCATGTCATAGTGATGACTGTTGAACTCGATAACCAAACATGTTGGTTAATAACTATTCTTTGTCCTTTCCTTGGCATTAAATTTGTCAAAACTAATGTATAGAAGTATGAACCTAATGGGTTCTGTGCAAATTTTATGTGATGCCCTTCGGGTGTCACTTACTTTGCACAGAACCCATTGTGTCGATACTTCCATAAACATCCCAAAAATTACATTTATTTCTTTAAAAAATGTCATGGCTCTCACAAATATCACCAGTTATAAGACGTGAATCAATTTTCTCCTTGACAACATCCCCAAAATCGAGATCACTTCCTTTTTGACTTGTAAATGTAAATAACATGAAACTGAGGTGCCATAATCCATGCTTTTGGAATGCCATGGTAGATATAAGGAATTCCAAATATTTTGAAAGAAAAAAACTTACTTGTCAACCTTGTCATCACTCCTGCTCTTCAGCTTGTGTAGTTCCTCTTCAGCCAATTTCAGAGCAGCTTCACGGATCTGGACTGTAAAATCACAGAAAACACATTAGTAAAGCATAAAATGTTAGCCTGATGAAACAGATTCAGTATAACTTTATTTTAACAAGACATGCAGGTTTTTATTAATCAGAGAAATATTAACATGCATATCACGAACATAGCACACAAAACACAAACAGATCTTATTTTGAACCACACAACAGACTGGGGTACATAGTGTTAAGTTTAACCCATTTTAGACCGGATATGGTACTTATTTTGGTGACAAATGCAAACAGTGCAGACCCAGTTCAGATGCCACGGAATGTGGCATCTGATCAGGGTCTACACTGTCTGCTTACAGGAATTTCTATGCAAAATACAGCAAAAGTGAAAATAATCACCAGAAACCCCTGAAGCTAGATATTGACTCATCCAAATGATAAGGATGGACAAGGCCACTGGTCAAAATAGGGTTAAAGTAGAACAAACAAGCAAAGACAAAAAGCATTCAAAGCAATAGCATTACAGAGAGACAAACTAAAGTGTGCACTGCAGTTGTATTACAAATTCTTGATTGACTCCGAAACAAGAATTTCATGTCCATTTTGTATACCTGACTGTTGTTCAAACAATCAAACTACGAACATCACATAAGGTACTGAGCCTAAAAATAGTCAGTACCTGATGTAATACTCAAAGTTTGGATTTCATTCCATGTCCATCATGCTCATGCTGATACTTGCTCCATTATGCTTTTAGTGGTTAATTCCATGCTGTCATTCTGCTCATGAAGATGCTGAGCAGCACACCATCCATGCCAACATAATGTTGTTGATACTGCTGCTTGCTATGAAATTATGGACAATAATAATATTCCATGCATCCATCATGCTCATTTTGTTGCTCATTGGAGAAACCATGTAAAAGTTAATTCCATGCTGCTGTAATGCTGCACACTGCTTGTTGAAGATATATAAAACTGTATAAATTCCATGCTCCATATTGCTTGTTGAAGAAATAACAGACAGTATTTATTCCATGATGCATACTGCTTGTTGAAAGAACTCATGGATAGTATTTATTCCATACCGCATATTGCCTGTTGAAGAAATCATGGGTAGTATTTATTCCATGCTGCATACAGTTTGTTGAAGAAATCATGGGTAGTATAAATTCCATGCTACATATTGCTTGTTGAAGAAACTGTGGATATTATTTATTCCATGCTGCATACTGTTTCATACTGTTTGTTGAAGAAATCATGGGTAGTATTAATTCCATGCTATATATTGCTTTTTGAAGAAACCATGGATATTATTAATTCCATGCTGCATACTGCTTGCTGAAGATATCATGGATAGTATTTATTCCATGCTGCATACTGCTTGTTGAGGAAACCATGGATATAATTTATTCCATGCCGCATACTGCTTGTTGAAGAAACCATGGATATAATTTATTCCATGCTGCATACTGCTTGTTGAGGAAACCATGGATATAATTTATTCCATGCTGCATACTGCTTGTTGAAGAAACCATGGATATAATTTATTCCATGCCGCATACTGCTTGTTGAAGAAATCATGGACAGTATTTAGTCCATGCTGCATACTTCTTGTTGAAAAAATTATGGACAGTATTGATTCCATGCTATACCATGCTGCATACTCCTTGCTGCTTGCTGAAGAAAGTATGGACAGAATTTATCATTCTAAATACTGCTTGTTGAAGAACTTATGGACGGTTTTGATTCCATCTGCACCATACCGCAAATTGCTTGTTGAAGAATTTAAAGACATGCATTTATTCCATGCTGCATCATGCTGCATACAGATTGTTAAAGAAATCATAGACAGTTTTAATTTCATGCTGCACGATGCTGATGAAATTATGGACAATACCAAGCTTTCAGTATGATTCAGATAATGTTTCATAATATCTTGTCAATGCTGCCGTCATGTTGATACTATTCAAGAAATAATTTTTTCTTACCCATGAATTAATGCTGATAATACATGTTGTTGGAGGGCAGATCAGGAAATATTAATTCATGATGGCGAAGCTAAAGTGAATAGGACAAGTGAATATGGGATAAAGACTTGAATTATGGGATACAGACTTGAATAAGTCAGCTGACTTTCTTCTGAATCCTGTTTTGTATAACATATAGTACATTTGAGAATGCATGTACTGTTTCATATGCTGTTATACAAAGCAAATAAAGTTTAAACCAGTGAAATGATATTGGTATGCCCAACATTACACATGTGTTAATCAGGATAATTCATGGGCAA
The DNA here is from genome assembly GCA_963989385.1 of Ctena decussata. NCBI lineage: Eukaryota > Metazoa > Mollusca > Bivalvia > Lucinida > Lucinidae > Ctena > Ctena decussata. The sequence goes on from OZ022499.1 coordinate 106,545,137, forward strand.
AGAAAAATCATTTCAATTCTAACATTATAAAAAATGAAAATTCAAGTGTATTACTATATCCCAACATTTTCTGAAGGTCTAGTTTTAAGGCGGATGTGGACAGAAGTCAATGTTAACATTCAACTTCATCAAGGCGCAAAATTGGCATGTCCCGATGTTAATGACATGAATTATCACCAACTTCCACATGACGCTGCTTCCTATGTGTTAAATGGGGAAAATGTCAACCTCATGTTAGAATAACTGCAGAAGAAATGTAGTCTGTTGCATTAATAAGTTCCATGCTTATGATACAATGTTTTACTTTGTAATTTCTCTTTTAAAGGTAATCATAACATCTTTCTGGACCAGCTGATACTCGTTGGCACTGACATCCCTAGGATCGAATTGTCTGAGAAGTCTTCAATGCCAGTTACTTGCATAGACTCTTTAGGTGAATGGGTACACTTTCAGAGGGGGCAACTCTGCCATTTTCATTGTACCACAGTTTGGTGCACACACTTTAGACAAGGCTGAGATGAGTCAACACCGTTAACTTCATATACACATATTTTTTGTCTTCTGTCATGGGCAACAAATTTTGCAAATAGCCCATACTGTTATCAGTATCAGTTTGAAGCTCAGCTAGACAACAGGGTGCCAAAAATGGAAAATCTGTCTGCTACCACCATGCTCATGCTCATACCCAGGTTTCACACCTACATGCAACAATTGCTTGGAATTCTGTTTTGTTGACGGCATGCTTGAAACCTTTTTAACTGATGTATTTTGTGTGTTATCTCCAAAAGTACTGCTGGATTAACAGATTTTGTCTTGTACAATATTTTATTCTAATGTTTCCCGGTACCTTTTTTAATTATTAAACATACTGCTGAAGCCGATGACAAAGCAATTTTAAATGTATTATACAGAGGTAAATTTAGTTTTAGTGTGAGTCTGAAAGTGAAATATACATTCCCAGTATGATTGGAAGACTCACATAATAGTTGTTTTCCAGTTGTGCTTGTTTAGGGCCACAGTCCCTTGATACAAAACATAACAAGACACATTACCTTGATGTGTGTTGTGTTTTGCATGTATATATATACACATTATTATAATAGTAACTTGATCTGGCGTAATGTATCACGTCGAGTGGATGAGCTCAAACCATCGGATCACCCGAGACGCTTGCGTCGAGGGTGATTCGATGGTATGAGCTCAGCCACGAGACGTGATACAGTACGCCAGATCAAGTTACTATTGTAATAATTTGTTTATTATATACCTTAGGGAACAGCCAACCATTCATACTTGCCAGCGCCAATGCATCGACCCAGATTCGAACCTGCGCGGCAGAGATATGAAGCCAGTCGTAAGACAAACGCTGCCGACTGAGCAATCGAGGCGCGCCATCTTTGACGTGTTTGTTGACGTTACGTCACTAATAGCGTATCTCTGGTTCTCGTTTCTACGATGCACGTTAAACAATGACGCGCCCGACTCTGGAACTCAGACATAGCCTCGTTTTAAAGGATAGTGATACGGATTCGGAAAACGTCAGTTTGATACGGTGTTCTGTATCAGATGGCCAGAAAACAGGCAGTTCAAAGGGCGTATCATTGATAGGTATATAATAAACAGTTTTATCACTTTGATTAGGTGGACGCCACAATCAATATTCTGTGACATTGCAATTACTGACCACCACCTTGATAGCACATTTCCAGCTCAGGGCAAACTGGGTACTGATTTCTTGTTCTACTGGATTGAAGACATTTATCAGACGTGCCAACAGGTGGGAGTGGAATCCATGACCCCTTGCATGAAAGTAAAGCACTTCATCCTATAGGTCAGACCCTACAAAGAAGGAAGTTTCTGCCTTGTGGTTAGTTATAAAATTAATCATTATGACCAAGTCTATATGTATATACTGTATATGTGGTAATTTTCGCGGGTCCAAATTTTCGCAGTTAAAGACAGGAGTGGTACTATATAAAAAGGATTAACTTCCACAGTGTCATTCTCTCTCTTGATCACATAGTGTCAACACCTCCAATCAGCCAGTGGAATTATTATAATAGGTAATTCTGGTCCACTTATTGGTTGAATAGGTTTTCACACCTTTACCTGTACAGGTAAACTACGCTATTGCTGGGAACCAGACCCCCCGGCAGAGAAGTCCTGTCTTTAAGGGTCGAAAATATAAACAAAAATTTTCGGGAGTTTTAATTTTTTTAGGTTAGCAACATGCGCGAAAAGCAAAATTATTTTTTTTCACTTGAGTCAGTTCGTTCAATAGCAGGTTAATGGAAGAACTGGCTCAAGTGAAAAATACCAGCAACTACTGAAGCAAACAGAAACAAAATATATTAACACTATGTCTACAGAAGACACTTTGTAAGAAACTGGAAATTATTCGCAATTTTGATATTCGCGGTTTCTAAGTGACTGCGAAATACCGCGAAAAATGGAACACCGTGAAAATTACCTTGTATACTGTATATTTCTACAGGTTCAAAACCAGGTTATTCTTTCATGAAATAACATTATCTAGAATTAACATGCTTTGCACTTTTCTTCAACATGCTTCTGAGATAGGTAGTTTCTGTCCACTATATACTATATAGTTACAGTAAGGTCATCATAATTCTTATTCAGTGTAACATACAAATTAGAACATTCAAAGTTATATGATGGTAAGTCCATGCACATACAAAATTATGAGGAATTCCTGGCCAATGTTAGAAACACATTTCATGTTACTGTTCATTCTGTTAGCACAACAATCCCAAAGTTTAGAACAATCACTGAGGGCTAGGTGCAGCAGTGTTAGGTGATGTTAGAAGTTACATTTATTTAACCTCTACTGGTAACTTGAGGCCACATTGTCACAACTCAGAATTACCAGCTGAGATTAGACAAACATTAACACATTGCATTCTGGGTATTTTTGTCGTCTGCTAAAATTGTCATCTGCATCAAAAATCAAGAATATTTTGACAATATTGGTCTAACTAACTCTTGTAGAAATTATGTCTAGGCAGCAAACAGTATGGATCTCAGATCAGGCCCCACTTTTGTGGGGCCTGATCTGAATCCAAGCTGTTTGCCCAGATACCCCTAAAGGAGTATCCCGAATGGAATGGGTTAACACATTTCATGCAGATCAATCAAAATGGCATTCTCTTGCAGATTTCTATACCATGCAGTATTAGCAAGCTTGTAAAATATATGCACATGTTATCATCTTATTAACAATAAAATTTGCTATTCCATAAACATTCCTAAAACCATCCGCAATCCAGTAACACAGATCTCATACATATTGTACATTCACTATCTGCAACTTGAACCTTCCTCACAAATTTTTCAAACATTTTCTTTAGCACAACACATCTAGTGAAACAATATCACATCTAGCAAAGAACAACAGATAAATTTAGCGAAGAACATAAAGAGACACAAAGATCTACAAGCAACAAGACAGAAAAAGAAACCCTGTATTATCTGCCCTTGACCTCTTGTTTCATGTCTTTTCTCCAAATATCAGCCAGTATCCAGAGTTATCTTTCTTGTCTCAGGATTACCAGCTGATATTAAGAAATCAGACAATCTGATTGGTCAAAATTCAAACATTTTACTCAGCATCCAAATATGGCAGCTGGACAGCAGAAATTCAAAATAAGCTCTTTCAGACTGGAAAAAGCACTACTTTAGCAAAATTTTGTGAGCGAAAGCTTGCTCTAAGGAAAATTTTGTGAGAAAACGCTACAATTTTGAAAAAATAAGCAAGCTTGAAGCAAAAAACTGAAATAAAAAGCTGCTGCGAACCAGGCCAAAGTAAGCTAATTGCCAAAAACACAGATCTAAATGAGGCATGGGCAGTAACAGCAGGGAGAAACAGAGAAAGCATAGAATAAAGAAGACAAACAAAACAAACTCTCTAGTTTAGAATTATATAAAACAGAATAAAGTCAAATCTGAAATGAAGAATATTTCACAGTGTATACACTATGAATATATATATATCCTGAACCCCAACCCTTAGTGCCAAAAAATTCAGACAACAAAGATTACATGCAAACTTTATAAAATCTTATTCAAGCTATATTATATTGAATTAATAGGTGCAGAATTAATAGACTTCAGGCCCAACAGTATAGACCCAGATGAGGCGGCCCTGGATCTATGCTGTATACAAAAGAATTTGTATATTTCGGAATTTTTTTGCTTAATTGTTATTGATTTTTTTTTTTTGTAAAAATGGCTTATAAGTTACTGATTAATTTAGGGCTAAAATTTTAATGAATAGCACTTTTTGATACCCTGCATCTAGGCCCTCTTATATATGTACGCTTTAGTAAATATCATAGCATGGCTTAAATGCATATAATGCACAAATACATGTCACAGAGTAACAATGCACAAATGCATGTCATGATTGCAAAACCACTGCATGCAGCAACAATTCAAGAGACCACGACTGCATATACATGATGTAATCTAGAAATTTATAACTGCCTTGCGGCTAGGTGCATCTTTACCGAGGTACGTAACAGTGAATCCATGATGTAAAACAATTAAACTCTAATCATGGACTTGTTTCAAGTTTACTGTCCCACGAAAAAAAGGCAGTAGATCACTGGGACAGTAAGACAAAAGAATTTGACATGAGAATCTGAAGGTTGTCTAGTGCTTTGAAGTTTTCTTTTTGTTTTATTTCTTTGTACTTCTGTTTACAGCTTGAAAAACTTGACTATTGTAATGTGACTAAATTTTGGGACACCTAAAATAATTAATTTTCCATTTGGGACAAATGGAAAATTAACTGTTTTAGGTGTCCCAATACTTATGCACATTACGGTATATTATTGTACTGAAAAACTTGACTATTGTAATGTGCCTAAATTTTGGGATGCCTAAAATAATTATTTTTCCATTTGGGACAAATGGAAAATTAATTATTTTAGGTGTCCCAATACTTACGCACATTAAGATATATTACTGTACTGAGCCTATATGCTGGGACAGAAAGTTTTTGAGCAAGCAGTGTACTGATTTAAAAATCTTTGGGGTCGCAATCTTCTAAGAGAAGGAAAGCACTCTTGCCTTATTGCATAAACTCTATGGTGGTGGTGGTTGGGTGGGAGGGGGGAAGGGGGGAAGCATAAAAAGGACAGAATACTATGCAGTTGTCTGCTAGGATACTGCATGTAGACCAGACACCCATTATGTACAATTCGCACATGTGTAATATAAAAGTCTAGACATTATGCCTATGTTATTGCCCTTAATGAATACTGGTCCATTTATGAGAAGAGATAATCCCCTCTTGTTCTCTCCCTACTTTGGTGTGCTGAATAATTTTAATTTTCTGGCTAAGTTGAATCATAAGCCAAAGCTGTCAAAAAACATATGATCTGGACAATATATGCTTGTGCATATAAGCAGTCTGGTAACCTCACAGGACCAGTCTGTGCTTCAGGCATGCTGGTTAGTGCATACAGTTTACATTTACCTGAAGACAGCATTTCTCACAATTTACATATTACAATCCGGATTTAATTTAATGGGCTGACTTTACCCTTAAAGTGCCAAAACAGCAGACAACAAAATTTACATCTGCAAAATTTACGAAAAATGTTTCATTCCAGCCATATCATACTGAAATCTCAAAGAACAGAGTACAAACACTGTAGATCCAGATGAGGAGGCTCATGTGCCGCTTCGTCTAGAACTATGCTATTTGCAAATTCAACTTTTTTCATGTTTTGGCATTTTAAGGGTTAACAACATTCTGGGTTATGTAATAAGCTCCTTATTTGCTTGCTGGGACTCTAAAGTTCAATGTTTCTAATTCAAAATTTTACAACTTCATTACATTCTTATGTTAATGATGACAACAACCTTTGAATTTACTCAAGTCAGCTTGATTTAACATCCAGGTTGTTTCAAATGTTAAGGACATCCCCTTCTGAATGAAATCTGTCTTAAACATCTTAAAGTACCAAAACTGAAAATGGTTGAATTCGAAAACAGCATAGATCCAGATGTGGCAGCTCATAATGAGCTGCCTCATCTGGATCTACACTGTTTGCCCTCTTGTGCTTGAATTCGCAATAAGATATAGCTTGGACGACACATTTTTCGAATTTTGCAGATGTAATTTTTTTGTCTGCTTTTTCGGTGCTTTAAGGCTATAAGCATTATACAACTTTTATGGTCCCTCATCAAAGACACACTGATATGGCATTTCCATAATATTTTCATGGAAAGCACAGCCTTAGTCACATCTGCCTCAAGACAGGTTGATGTTGACACAGCTAATATCATTCAATGTTGTGCATGACTGTTAATAATTTTGACTTCCGATATACTTCATGACTGGAATAGATCTAGGTTAAGAGAAAAGTGCACCAACGCTGTACATCTTACCACAATTGCAACCCTAAATATTGAAACATTTAACAATCCTAACCCTAGAACAAGTACCATATTTACCATATTAACCCTATTAAATGCCCCGTGAGCGTTGCATTTTACAAAAGGGGGGCACTATAATTGTGAGCTTAAAGTGTAGTAATCATCCAATGCCGACATACTTCTAAATGTAATACTCAGTATTGCAACTCTACTATTTCTGAGGCCCTTCTCAGTAGGGGTCAACTCTCAATGGAAAGAATTTGCTCCTCTAAGAGAAAATTCTTTCCTTAAAGAGTAGCCCCCAAGTCAAAGAGCTACATATCCAGAGAAGCAAGCGGGAATTCATGCAAAGTAATATACATGTAACTTTATTTTCTGAAAAGTGGCAGGGAGCGTTAAGAGCAGGGGTGTTTATTAGGATTAATACAGTACTCTAATAAAAGCCCAAAGGGTTCCATTTCACATGTCTTATAAATAGATATTCTTGAAATTTCAATGGCCTAAAGCTAATCTTGGTGGAATTTGGCCACTTTTTCAAAGAAAAAAAAAATGAGCAGTGGAGTTTATTAGAGAGAGGGCATTATTAGAAGAAATACCATAAATTTTTCTAGTAACTTACTGGGAAACTGGCCAATTACCAAACCATTTAGAACCTAATCAGGCCCGGAGGTTATAAAACTTTAGTACATTCTCAAACTCAAAATAAAGCATACTGATTGGCTGCTTCCGAGCACATGCTCGGAAGCAGCCAATCAGTGTGCTTTATTTTGAGTTTGAGATTATTCTCAAGTTTTATAACCTCGGACCCTGGTCTTAACTGTTTCTGCTCAAGATTTTTCATCCCAATATTAAGTTAATATTGTATCATCTAGTCTCTAGACAATCATGATGAGTAAGCAATGACTCCCATGTTTTATCATATGAAGCAAAATGACAATTTGCTAACTTTTGAATAATTTGGAGAAACCTAGACATTACACCTACATAATTAAAAAACTTTTGTTTGATTAGTTTCATTTTACATACAAATTTTAAGGAAAGAAAAAAGATCATTATAATTACAACCATTAATCAATACTTTCGTACCAGTCAGAATATTGACTGTCATAAAGTGCAAATAAAGTGCATATAGATCGAGCTCCGATTATAACTGCTGACGGAAAGTGTCAATGGAAGAGTGATAGATTCATGGATTACAGATAATCAACAATTCATTGCTCTACTGAAATTAATGAAAGTCATATTGCAATACGTAATAACTAAATGTGTAAATTATATTCAGACACTTTTATCTTTACTCTACTACTTATTGCTATACATCATTTGAAATTTAGCAAAGGCTATTCAGCCAAAACAAAGCTCCAACTGAATCCGATACACTATTTTCCTGACGACAAGTTTTATTCAGCCCTCCCAGAGACAAAATAGGGATGATACTGGCAAACACTAATTACCAGGGTAGATTTTTGTTCTGCATCTGAGATTGTTTTGGTTGAAATAAATGATGTGTCAAACGGCTGTTTTATTCTGTGCCTAGCTGTTCTGCTAAGATTTATTTTAGGTAAACTTCACAAATATTAATCAACTGATCAAACAGTAACTGTCTCAAACTGTTACATCTGTTAAATTCATAAAGATAATTTGCACAAAATATTATACATTTTACTCTTGAAAATCATATAATATCCTGTTTGCTCATGCATTATCTACCCAAGTTTGTGTTTCACATGTACAGTCAAAAGACAAGTTCTCCTTCCCCACATGGATGATTGTGATCTATACAGCAAGTACTTGAAATTTGAAATCATTTAGAGCAACGGAAGGTATTATCGACACCTTAAGCTACTATTTGGTTTTTAACAGACACCTTTGTAAGATTCATATTGGATTGACCTGTTTTTCATTTACACAATTATCTACCAAGATGATGAGAAGGAACTCTTTAGGTTATTGTTTATATTTCAAAAATAATGTTTGGCTCATGCCATGTACCGGAGGGTAGCAGTTATCAACACCCGTATGCAGTTATCAACACCCCATTTACCCCTAAATGATAATGATAAAAATAATGATGATTTAATACAATTTCTCTTAAAATTATGCTATGATCATTTAGTGTAGATAATGATTGAAAGATTTGCTCTAAATTTAAACATAAACTCCCAATATTTCTGATTTTTAAACTCTCAGACTGAAAATATGCAAAAATATGAAAAACTAGCTGTAAAAATTGTGGATTTTTGTTCAGTTTTTACCCATAAAATATCAAAAAATTCTTACAAAGGTAAAATTAAACATTGTACATTTGGTGATGTTTTGTTTGCTTTATGAGATAATTTTACTTGAAAATAAACTATTTTTCTGATCTATTTTTTAGAAACTGTGCATTTTTGAGACATTTAATTTTGGGGTGTTGATAATTACTGCCATGCCTCATTTAGGGAAGTAGTTATCGACACCCTGGAGATCACAGAACCATTTATGGTTTTGAAGAGAGTAACCATGTCTGCTCTTAATATTCTCCATGGTGATCTAGTTTATGGAATAAAACCACATGAAAGCACTTCATGTCAGTGAAAAGATCCATGTGTCTAAGTGACCTCCCCTTATAGCCATGCATAAGAGCACATTATTTCATTAGTACATCAACAAATATGTCTATTTTTTCTCCAAACACATAACTTTCTAGCATTTTTTGCACCAATACATAAAGCTAAATGAAATTGCAACACAATAATGCCTTATTTACAGAAAGATGTCAAGAAGTGGAAAAGTTCACAAGGGGGTGTCGATAACTACTACCTGTCGATAATACCTTCCGTTGCTCTAGTAAAATATTAATATTGATAATGATATGAAAGACACTATACTCAATAAATATTTTTTTTGCAGGCTTAAACTGAGCATGATTCCTGAAATAGGAAGGTATTTTGTCAATTCAACAAATTAACCCTTAAAGCATCAAAAATAAAAAAAATGTTGAATTTGCAAACAGTGAAGATCTAGATGAGGTGGCTCATATTGAGCCACCTCATCTGGATCTACACTGTTTGCCCTATAGTCTTTGAATTCTCAGTATGATATAGCCTTGACAAAACACTTTTTGAAATTTTTGCAGACGCAAATTTTGTCGTCTGCTTTTTGGCCCTTTAAGGGTTAACAGCATCACCACAAACATTTTTTTCAATCAATTTCAACTTCGGAATACTTGTGATAACTTGGTTGTCTGTAAAGTGCTTAAAAAAAATAACAAATTCTTCATAATCTATGTTGCATATGAGACAGTGGTTGCAGAACTATGACCCTGAGAATGCCCCGCAGTAAACCTACCTTATAGATTCTTAAAAGATAAATTTTTATGGTTAACATTCTATTTTCTTAGTTCTTTGCTGTTAAATTTGCAAAATCCATATGTCAATTTTCCTAATTTCATAGTTGTTAAGTGTAAGAAGCCACACACACCCTAGCTAAGCTCTTTTTACCTTCTTCTCGAAGAGCATCAATGGCTTCCTCCTTCCTGTCCAGCTGTTCACTGAGCCGGGAAGCAGCTGCAAGTCCATCAGAGGCTTCATCAAGCTGCTCCTGAAATCAAAAAGGACACAAATATGTTAGTATAAAATGCTAATTTAAATATCTGAAAATGTATAGAACATAACTAAACTGGCTGTATCTAATTTCACTTAAAGTACCAAAAATGAAAATAGTCAAATTTGCATACAGCCTAGACCAAGATGAGGAGGCTCAATATGAGCCACCTCATCTGGATCTACTTTTCGTCACTGGGGCTTAAAGGGTTTAACCACCATGTTCAATAGGATCAAACATGCTAGCTGAAGATGGGTACTGCTAGAGCATTTCTTAGCCTCATACATCTTTTACTCACTTAATTTAAAGTTCAGATATTTGTGGCTATTTGAGTTTTGAGTCAATTATAGGGTAGAACTGACTATATATGGTACATGAACGTTAATTTACACAAATATAGAGACAAACAATTTAATGTGCCCAGCATTTCTTCCCAGAATGCAAACATCAGTCAGAGCAAATACTCTAACAATTCATCATGTGGCCATAGTACAATAAACATAAATGAGCTGAGCAATGAGAATATATATAGTTTCATCAGACTTCCCATTAACTGGCAGTTCGATCTCTATACTCAACAGCAACCAGTCTGAAAATTACCTATTTTTGAAAAACATGAACTTGCAACTTTTAATAAAGTATCACAAATGCACCCACTGAATCATTAATTTTAATGATTTTAGGGGTCAGCCACAGGAATTCATGACCTTTCTGGGGGCCAGATACAAAACTACACATGCATGGTCTACCAGATAGTTGTGACCGCTGGTTGTCCTAGGTATACAATAAGGGCTTCAAGGTCACATACACATATAAATGAAACAGTCCAACTGAATTTTGATTAACATAGAGCAACAAGACTTGTGACTTGAGTGTTTGTCTTTCACACTGGGGGTTGAAGGTTTCATCCGCACAGGCTTAACATTTCTGATCGATTTCTTTAATCCAAAGACCAGGAAATTTGCACCCAGTGTGCCCTGAGCTGGAAATAGGTGTCAGTGTTGTTGAAGTGTTGTTGAAGGTCTGCAGAGGCATCAGTCTTATCAAACTGGCAAAACTGTTTATGTGCAAAGAAAACACCCCACACACTGACGTTATATGAGCCTGTTATCCCATTGCATTCTGGGTATTTTTTGTCATCTGCTGAAATTGTCGTCTGCATCAAAAATCAAGAATATCAACTGATGGTAATGTACACAACCCATGGTGAATGTAGAATAATCAGTTTCTGGTGCCAGAAGGAATGTATGGAAATGAAATTGGTCATTTCTTGTAGAATGATGCTTATTTTTATCAAACTACACCATGTGGTTAAGAGTTATGAGCTATTTCACTCACTGACTACAGCGGAAGGACAAACAGACTGATGGACTTGCACAGCGATTAAAGTGCACACCTGTGGGTCGTGCAATACTGTTTAGACTTTCGTCACCGTTTTGCATGCCAGTGGCTGGACAATGTTAAAATACATAAGTATACAAAATTTGAACCATATATACCACGGGGTTCAAGAGTTATGAGCATTTTCACTACCTGCCCGTAAATTTTCAACTTGTGCTCAGCAAAGCCTCGTCCATCAAAAAAGACGGTTAAGCATGCGATGCAAGTCGTTAGATAATGTTGACATGTATAAGTATGCATAATTTTATCAAAATATAGAATGCAGTTCAAGAGTTATAAGCATTTTCGCTAACTGACAACGGACGGACAGACTCACACAGTGATTATAGTGCAAACCTGCGGGTTGTGCAATAAGAAGTTTTGCATACCAGTGGCTGCATGGGCAATGTTAAATTACATAAGTATACAAAATTTGAAGCAAATATACCAAGCGGTCCAAGAGTTATGAGCATTTTCAATAAAAGAGCTCGACCGGCCAAATTGATGCTCAGTGAAGCCTCGTCACTGTTTTGCATACCAGAGGCTGGGCAATGTTAAATTACATAAGTATACAAAATTTGAAGCAAATATACCAAGCGGTCCAAGAGTTATGAGCATTTTCAATAAAAGAGCTCGACCAGCCAAATTGATGCTCGGTGAAGCCTCGTCACTGTTTTGCATACCAGTGGCTGGGCAATGTTAAATTACATTAGTATACAAAATTTGAAGCAAATATACCAAGCGGTCCAAGAGTTATGAGCATTTTCAATAAAAGAGCTCGACCAGCCAAATTGATGCTCGGTGAAGCCTTGTCACTGTTTTGCATGCCAGTGGCTGGGCAATGTTAAATTACATAAGTATACAAAATTTGAAGCAAATATACCAAGCGGTCCAAGAGTTATGAGCATTTTCAATAAAAGAGCTCGACCAGCCAAACTGATGCTCGGTGAAGCCTCGTCACTGTTTTGCATGCCGGTGGCTGGACTATGTTAAAATACATAAGCATACAAAAATTGAACCATTTTTACAATGGTGTTCATGAGTTATGAGCATTTTCAGTAGTTGGCTGTAAATTTTCAACTTGTGCTCCGCAAAGCCTCGTCCATCAAATAAGGTTGTTATGCATGCGAGTCGTTAGATAATGTTGACATGTATAAGTATGCAAAATTTTGTCAAAATATCCAATGTGGTTCAAGAGTTATCAGAGTTTTCGCGACTGATAACGGTTTTCGCTAACTGATAACGGACGGATGGACGGACTCACACAGTGATTATAGTGCAAACCTGCGGGTTGTGCAATTTTGACAATATTGGTCTAACTAACTCTTGTAGAAATTATGTCTAGGCAGCAAACAGTTTAGATCTCAGATCAGGCCCCACACTTGTGGGGCCTGATCTGGATCCGAACTGTTTGCCCAGATACCCCTAAAGGAGTATCCTGAATGGAATGGGTTATGGTATAGTACTCAGGGACTGTGGCCTTGTCAAACAAGCATGACCAGACAAAAAAAAAATTTAATTGGATAGTTTGAATCATGAAGACACAGTCCAACTTAATTTTGACTCACCTTGCATTTTAAATTATATGCTACTGTTAGTTTTGTATATTATTTTTAATTGGCCATAAAAAATCCAAATTGGAAGGTAACTTTGATAATATTTCCTGTTATATAAAGGAAACAAAATGTTATGTTATAATATCAGCAATGCTGTGATAAAAGTGCCTTCATGAAAAGCAAAGACCCATATCAGTCGAGATTGAACAGAAATTCATTTTTCACCAGATTTACAGGTTCCTCAGGATCTAAACAGTTGGAGTAAGGAAAACTTAGATCAAATGGCATCAAAGCCCATGATGATCAGTGCCTTGACATAAACTACTTTTTCATATGGACGGCTCATAATTCAACCACTGTAAAGGCACACATTGTTATCTCCTTAAATGTTGAGACACCTAAAAATAAATAATTTTCTATTTGGGACATTTGGGACAAATGGAAAATTAATTATTTTTCGGTGTCCCAATACTTTAAGCATGTTACAGTAATCAAAGTCATGTTTGAGCATAATCACATTTGACATCTCAAGCAGCCAAGAAAATAAAATGTTTCAACAGTACACTGCCCCCACCAGTTACATCCTGGTATATTACCAGAATTATTTATGTATTGGAACACCTGTATCCTGTCATAAAAAATCTAAAAATTGGGACACCCACAATAATTACTGCATTTGTCCTAAAATGGACCAGCTTGGCTTTACAATGCAGCAATGGGTCTAAACAATGCAGATGAAAAGGCAAATAGTGTAGGCCCTGATCAGACTGCTCCTGTTGGCTAACAGTGCAGACCCAGAGCAAACGGCTCCTGAGGAGTTCTCTGATTTTGGTCCTCACATTTGTGAGTCTATACTGCTCAGACTGGACGACTGCATTTTTAAAGTTATTTATCTACATCAAAAAAATCTTGAGACATGCATTTTCAAATTCCAAAGATGGATACTTATAAGTATCTGGTTGGGTGTGTTCCAAATAAATCCTGTAGGGTGTGTCTCCAAATAAACAAGTCCCACATTTCTCAGACATCTAATTTCTAAGTAAAAGCAAGAGGCGTACAATGCTTATTATGGCCTGCTAACAATGAATCTTGAAATTCAAATTCTCGTTTGCTGTCCTGCTGAAATTCAGCAGGACAGCAAACAAGAATTCGAATTTCAAGATTTAGAAATTTTTACATGGAAATTCAGAATAAATTTCCATGCAAAAATTTCTGAATTTTCTATATTTCTAAATCGATACTGGGACAACATCATTCCATAAAGAGTATCACACAGTGACACAGTCTTTTCTAAAAGTTTTGTCACAGATCTACTAGAGTTCCTTTCAAAACAAAATATTTTAATTTCAAATTTCTAATAATTACCTTTCACTATCCAAAACCGCTAAAGCCACCATATTTGAACTTATAACGTTCTCTAACTCTCTCCAAGTTACACTGATAACGATTTTACTTGTCACAAAATTCTTGCCTCACCTAGACACAGAAGAATTAAGGTTCCCCTTATCTCTAGTACAATATTACTAACCTGGCCCAATGTAAGAACTAAAACTATGGTGGCTTTAAAGAGTCATCACCATTTTAAGAACACTTTCAAGACCCCACTGAATTGATAACGGCTTTATCAAAGTATTAGACAATGAGCACTCAGTTATGTCCAAACATTTTGGATAAATACAATTCAAGCTATTAGGCCACTTGTGGAGCGTTGTTACTAGAACTGAAACAGAACAGAACTATTAGAGCACTTGGCTGTGGTATAGATGGTCACAGGTTTGAATCCCAACAACAACTACGACTGAAAAGTTCTGTCAACCCAGCAGTAAATGGGTACCTGTTTTAAACCAGGATAGGTTAAAGGAAGCCATAGGAAATGGATGGTTTAATTCTGCAAGTATTTTTCTTATATGGTGAAGCTTCAACTATGCCCACAGAAATCTCTACCTTTTCTGGTACAAATCATATAATTTCAGTTCAGGATATAACAAAATAAATGACTATAAAAGGCAATTTGGCTGTTTTTTATATTTTCAAGGTGTAATGGTTACAGATCCAATATGGAAATTGACCACATCCATATGACACGTCACTACTTCCATACATCCCTATCAATCAAGTGTAAATGTTGTAATATTGACGCTTACCATCAAGAAAAGAAACCCCAGAGCAAACAGTGCAGACCCAGATCAGACTGCTCCTAATGGAGCAGTCTGACCAGGGTCTACACTGCTTGCCTCTCAGCCCATGTAGTTTTATGAAACAGCATTTTATGACAGGTCAAATAGACTTGTGCAAATTTAAAACTGAAAGAGTTCAATGACAGACAAGGATTAAGTGTCCAAATACATACAGTTCTTGGGATATTTCTCAAAATCTCTCTATAAAGCTATCTCAGACGTAAGCTTTTTAAAGGGACCCCCATTTAGACAAAATCTCGACCTTCAGTCTACTTTTCCTTTTACTGAAATCAATAAACATAATTGTAATGAAATCAATGGAAATTTAATTAAAATTTCTACAAAATAAGATAAAGTACATAAATTATTAGATATGAACTCTATTGCAAAAAAAAGAAAAAAAAGTAAAAAGTATGCAAAGACCAGGAACTGAAACAATCAAAATCCAAATCCAGCCCTCAAACCATAGTTGGAAACAACTAAGATTACAAATAATCAAGATACAGAGAACATATGGCCAACCGAGTGAGCAGCTTGTTCCCAAAAGGTGGCCACTCAGCAACCCAAACCGAACCGAAAATAATAATAACATACATAAGGTAAAACTGCATGATTTAATATCAGGTTTTAAGTCTAAATTTCTGAGCTATCAACAGTCTCAGTGTAAACTTCCTTTTCTTAACTTAAATTGCACAGGCCAACAGATATGATATCATGGGTTAAGATGTATAACAATGAAGCTTTGTTACTTTTCTGTCTAACTTAAGCTAGAAATGGGTGAAAGAATACCGTACTCTCGCTCCAACTTTCATATGCTGTGCCCAAGATATAGTAGGCTTCTAGCCCCCACTGCCCCTATGGCTACGAGAAACCTTTACCTTTTTAACCCTTTTTAGACTGAATACCCGTTTTGGGGACATTATGCAAACAGTGCAGACCCAGTTCAGACGCCGCAAAACGCGGCGTCTGATCAGGGTCTTCATTGTTTGCTTAAAGGAATTTCTATGCAAAGTACAATAAAAGTGAAAATATTCACCAGAAACCCCTAAAACTAGTAATGGGATTATCTGAATGATAAGAGTGGGCAAGTCCACTGGTCAAAAAAGGGTTAATTGTAAAGACTACAATGCAGTGAGCCTTTTGGGAACTAACAACTGATTATGGCAAAATATGCATCACATTAATGTTCAGCCCAGTTGAATTCCTAACTCCAAGAATTAACCAGCTGCTCAAGGCTCATAACTGCAGAATAATTCAACTTTATTCTTAACTGAAAGATCGAGAACGATCTCTTTAACATCCAGCCTATACATCCAAGTTATATTGACACACCTTTGTTAGGTGGAGAAGTGCAAACAAGAGGTACCTTGAGCAAACAACCCGGATAGTCTTGACAAACATACTCACACACATTACAAGAGCCATGCCATAAAAGACTGGGTCTTGGAGACAGAAGAATGGCCATGACTATGATCAGCCAGCACTTTAGGGAATTATAATCCAAATATTTCCTGATGGGTTAAACTGTCTATGGGTCATAAAGAATCTTATGGTAAACAGTGAAGAAATTGACCATTCTGCACATTTTATGTGCAGACTGATCAGTCTTTTCACTGTTTACAAGCTCTGTGGTACTTTTTCTCATAGCTAAGTTCATATATACAATGTCCTGATAAAATAAAATTAATTTTGAGTTTGGCACTTTTAATGCTCAGTACAATGACATAACAGTTTGATTTTAAAGCAACGAAGATAAAATGTTGTAACAAGACATCATAGCTGATCTCAGCAGAATCTTATCTCCCCATTTTATTTACCCCAAATGCGCAAATAAGTGTACTGTTGCTTTCTTCATCAGCCCTAAAGGGCAAATGAAGAAAGCAACAGTAAGCTTATATGATAAACAGTATTTCAGTTGTAGAGCGCTGATGGATGGACAGACTTGCAATTTTACATCCTTTTTAAAAGTATTTCAGTCTTATTGGGATGATGGGAGGGTGATAAAGAAAGGCTGTGTGCAATGGAATGCCGTTTACTGCTGAAAAGATATTCACCTCCAGCAGGAGTTGAACCTAGGACCGCTAGATCGGCAGGCTAGCACTTAACCCACTGAGATACTGAGACTCCACAAGCTGATCATGGAAGGATGACAACAAAAGGTTGTGTTCAATGTAACAGGCTCATTTACAGTTGAAAACAGTCCCCTCTCCAACTGGATTTCAACCCAGACCACTATTAAAGGTTATACTAACATATGTCCCAAAATGAAACTGCAATCCACTCTCACTTATAAAATGAAGTATTTACTTACTACACCCAGATTTACTATTTGCCTTATACCTAACCCTAACTTGCAATTTATATTTTATATTGACCTAATTCATCTCCTGACTCAAGTCTAACCCTAAACTAACCTTTACTCCAACTTATCATCAGTGTATATAGTCACAGACAGACTCAAAGTCTTCTTTTAATTTTGACATAACCTTTGATCAGAATTAAACATTAATCCAATAACATATCCTTTTGCAATGTAGACATCATATTAAGAGCAGAACTAACTTGATTTAAATCATTACAAAATTTCTGAACCATAAAGCCATTAATTTATCATTTAACTGGCAGGGGGAAACAAATTACAACATACATGAATGTGCAAATGTCATTTTACATAATTTTGCTAATAGGATGTGTACATCCCATTCATTCAAGCAAGCCATTATGATCAGTTTGTATTAAAGCGACATGAATGTCATTAGGGCGTGCTAACTACTGAGAGAAAGTAATATACTGATATTTGAGCAAACAGTGTAGTTCCAGATCAGACTGCTCTTAAGGAGCAGTCTGATACTGCTCTTAAGGAGCAGTCTGATCAAGGTCAACCCTGTTTGCCAATAGTTTTATGAAATATTCCTGGACTGGATAAATCCAAATTTGGCAAGATCCAATCATTAAACTACCTGGTAAATTACGATCATTAAACTACCTGGTAAAGTACAATCATTAAACTACCTGGTAAACTACAATTATTAAACTACCTGGTAAATTAGCTAACCAGTCAGATTATAACTTACAAATGGAAGTCTTCCATCTACCTCTGAGTGACCAACCTTGCTTACCAGACATTACTAGTATTACTTCCCTTGGCTCTTGCATTTGTTTAACTTCCTTATCAATACTGTCCTGCCCCAATACAACCATCTTTAAACCCCATACCTTTGATGCTTTTATTGGTTGTCTCCATGTATTACCTCCTTTCATGTAATTTTTTACTTCAACCTATTATAAAGTAAGTTTTATCTTCCTTATTCAAGGCCTTTTGATAATGTTCATATTCAATATAACATGAGTTTGGCAAGTGGTGCTTAATACGCCTGTTTTAGCGTCATGGAGTAAGCTCAAATTTTATGCAAGAGCAGCTAATTCAAAAAGTAAGCAAGGTAGCATAGTGGCCCCTTATCATACATCACTCCAATACTATACATATTTCTAAAAACATTCATCAAAATATTTCAAACAGTCAAGGAGTTATAGAATAAACAAGATCGTGTACAGAAGGATGGACAGGCAGGCAAACAGGTATAACAACTCTGTAATTAATAACTGCATCTTTAATAAAGCATTTAACACATCAAATACTATTAGTATATCAAAAATCAGCATCCAAGGTGAATCGGCTCAAATGCTGAGAAATGCTAATTCCAAACAAGAGAGATAACTCATAAACTAAGTAAACTAGAGTTACGATTCTTGGTCCTAAAGCATTCCCTTCACAATATACACATAACCATTAAGATTCGTTAAAATATTTCAAATAGTTAAGGAGTTACAGAGTGAACAGGAAGTTTATGCATGGGCAGATAATCCAGAAAGTAAGTAAGCCAAAGTTGTGATTCTTGATCAAGATATATTGCCTCATTACTTTACACATTCCTACAAAGTTTCATTAAAATATTTCAAAGGGATAGGGAGTTATGGAGTGAATGACAATAGCCTTAAAAACAAATAAAAGGGAAGTTACTCCAAAATTAAGTAAAGGGGAGCAATCATTCTTATTGCAACCTACTGTCTTGGGACCATGCAAATTGCTATAAAGTTTTATCAAGATATGCAAACTTAGGGCATACACAAGCTTAGTATACACAAAAGTTGCCTAAAAATACTTATCGAAGGGATGTAACTCTGAAACAAAGTAAGGGAGAGCGACCATTGTTATATGCTTCACATTGTCGAACTTCATACATATTGCTACTGCTGTCAATTCCGAACTGTTATCTACTTATGGTGCGCACAAGACTAGTCTGGAAAAAACCTAATCGAACGGGCATAACTTAGAAACTAAGAAAGAAGGATTCTGCACATACCCCCCACCTAATACATGTTCCTATAATATTTCATGAAGATATCCCAAATGGTTACTGAGTTATGACGCGCACAAAAATGTTTACAGACGGACAGACAATGCCATGACATGAAACCTCCGTTTTTTGGGTTTTTTTTCAAAACTGGCTAAAAAATTTACCCTTTTCCCAGTGAACACGGGAGGTTTGGACAACACTGAACCTATTTTGAGAAAATGCCCATGAGATTTGGACAATAAAAAGGGCTACATTGAATGTATATCTTTTATTATTTCGCCATGTC
Organism: Ctena decussata; assembly: GCA_963989385.1. Lineage (NCBI taxonomy): Eukaryota > Metazoa > Mollusca > Bivalvia > Lucinida > Lucinidae > Ctena > Ctena decussata. The sequence goes on from OZ022499.1 coordinate 106,564,884, forward strand.
TTTTTCTTTTTAAATTTGCAGCTACTGGTATCAAACTTTTAGAAGTACTAGGAAAATGTAAAAATAATAAAACATGAAAAAATTTATTTTGCCTCATATACTGTACTTAGATAAGGGAGTTTATCTTATATAAAAACTCCCACAAAGTCAATATACCAAACAGTAACCACTGCCCTACACAATATTTCATGTTCAACTTTGAAAAAGTCTTTTTTTTGGCTCTATAAGGGGTGTTTCAAGAAATGCAAAACCTGATCAGACTGCTCCCTAAAAGCAAACTGATCTGCGTTTCTTTCTAGCTGCTCTTGGGAGGAAACAAGGTTCAAACTGAGTGCAGTTGGACTCTGTTTGTCTAGCGCGGGCTGGATGGGTTTGTTCAAACCCTTCAAAAGGATGACTCAAATCTTGATATAACACACAAACTCTTGATTTATTTTCCAACGACTCATGGAAATAATGCATGTAATTTTATTTCATTTTTCTTTTGTACATACAAAAATGCACACTGCATGTTTGCAGTCAAATACACAGCGAATCTGATAATATTCAAAAGCAAATTTGATGTGCAAACATGATTAAATCTACCCTTTTATGCAAATTCTAAAGAACCTACCACTGTGTCCCAAAATGTTTGGATAGAAGTGTCTGCGGAGCAGTTGGAGCAGTCTTATCAAGGTCTAATTACCATAAAACTGTATTGGGAAAATAGGTTCAAGCAAGCAGTACACTGCCATTCCATATGCATCTTTAGGACACAGTGAAAACCAAACTGTTCCATTTTTAGGAAAATTACAGTAATTCTTTTAGGTGTCTCAATTTTTAGAATTTTTAGGGCAGTTTATCATTCCCTCAACATTTTTTTTTTACTTCCCCAAGCATTTTTTGACTTCTCCAGCAATTCTTTTGATTTCCACAGCAATTTTTTTCTCTCTCCCCGCATCCCCCCCCCCCCCCCCCCCCCCCCCACCAGCATTTTTTTTTTTAACAAATAGCCAGAATAATAAAATAAACTTGTACTTATTTTGACAATTACCATAATGTGCATAAGTATTGGGACACCTAAAATAATTAATTTTCGATTTGTTCCAAAAGGAAAATTAATTAATTTAGGTGTCCCAGAACTTAGGCTCATTACGGTACATTATTTAGGGTAACTAGAGCAAGTGAGCAGGGGCTCACGTATACCCCCGGCCAGCGCCACCGCCTACAGGAAATAAAGTTTACTTGCCCATGTAGTCACATATCAATGGGTTCTATCTCACGATTTCATAATAAGCAAAACAATACAAACTTAAAGTTCACTTTAAACACAAACGGTATATAAATTTCAAAGTCTGTGACCTTGACCTACAGTCAGCAGCAGCAGCCAGATGATGTCAACAAAACTGTTTCAACCTTGCAGTAATCCTAGTCACACATCAAAAGGTTCCATTCAAGTGTATTTAAATATGAGCAAACAGATACAGCTTAATACAAAACTGTAACACTAATGTTATATAAATTTCCAAGTCTGTGACCTTGCCCTTAGGTTTGCAGCATCATCCAGATGATGCAAACTAATATGTATCCATCCTATAGTAGCACTAAGCGCATCTGAACAAATTCCAATAGAAGCTTTCAAAACAAGTAGCCCAAAGGGCAACAATTGCTCACCTGAGAGACATTGTAAACCTATAGGGATATTTAAGATGCTCAAGGGCAGCTAACTCCACAGTCAGTGGTCCAATCAGGCTGAAAATTAAACTCATCCAAAACGTTATGTATGCCCTCATTTAATATATGCAAGTTTAAAAAGTATCCGATCAAGAGCACAATAGAAAGAGCTGTCAAGGGCAGCTAACTTCGTAGTGGTTGGCCTGATCTGGCCAAAATTTAAACTTGTTTAAGATATTATGCATTTCCTCATTTCCTGCAAGTTTGAAAAGGATCGGATCAGTAGAAACCAAGAAAAAGTGGCGACATTGATTTTTTGGATGCTAAGGGCAGGTACCCATAGTCAGTGGTGAGATCTAGCCGAAATGCTAACTAATCCAAGCTTTTATGCATATCCTCATTACCTGCAAGTATGAAGAGGATCCGATGAAAAATGAATATGTGATGACGTGGTTTTCTCCATTATAAGACTATGGGATTTTTTTCAAACGCTCAAGGGCAGCTAACTCCGTAGTCTGTGCTCGAATCCAGCCAAATTTCGAACTCATCCAAGCTCTTATGTATGTCATCATTACCTGCAAGTATGATAAGGATCTAATCAAAAACCTTCATTGCAGCACCCTGAAAGTCAAACTTGCTCGAGATATTGTCATGCCCTACATTTGTATGAATTTATTTTAGAATCCGTTGAGAAATGTAGGTGCTAGAGCGATGACAAAGTTTTTCTAAAAATAGCCACAGTGACCTTGACCTTGGGCACAGCATCCTGAAAGTCGAACTTGCTTGAGATATTGTCATACCCTACGTTTGTGTCAAGTTATTTCAAAATCCATGGAGAAATGAAGGTGCTAGGGCGATGACAAAGTTTTTCTAAAAATAGCCACAGTGACCTTGACCTTGGGCATGGCACCCTGAAAGTCGAACTTGCTTGAGATATTGTCATGCCCTACATTTGTGTGAATTTATTTGAAAATCCATTGAGAAATGTAGGTGCTAGAGCGCTGACAAAGTTTTTCTAAAAATAGCCACAGTGACCTTGACCTTGGGTGCAGCACCCTGGAAGTCAAACTTGCTTGAGATATTGTCATACCCTACATTTGTGTCAAGTTATTTCAAAATCCATGGAGAAATGAAGGTGCTAGGGCGATGACAAAGTTTTCTAAAAATAGCCACAGTGACCTTGACCTTGGGCACAGCACCCTGAAAGTCAAACTTGCTTGAGATATTGTCATGCCCTACATTTGAGTGAATTTATTTTAAAATCCATTGTGAAATGTAAGTGCTAGAGCGCTGACAAAGTTTTTCTAAAAATAGCCACAGTGACCTTGACCTTGGGGGCAGCATCCTGAAAGTCGAACTTGCTTGAGATATTGTCATGCCCTACATTTGTGTGAAGTTATTTTAAAATCTGCTGAGAAATGTAGGCGCTAGAGCGCTGACAAAGTTTTTCTAAAAATAGCCACAGTGACCTTGACCTTGGGGGCAGCATCCTGAAAGTCGAATTTGCTCGAGATATTGTCATGCCCTACATTTGTGTGAAGTTATTTTAAAATCCGTTGAGAAATGTAGGCAATACAGCGATGACAAAGTTTTTCTAAAAATATGTGATGACACCATTTTCCCCATTATAACACTATGGGATTTTTTTTCAAACGCTCAAGGGCAGCTTACTCCGTAGTCTGTGCTCGAATCCGGCGAAATTTCGAACTCATCCAAGCTCTTATGTATGTCATCATTACCTGCAATTATGATAAGGATCTAAGCAAAAACAGTTGAGAAAACGTGATGACATCATTTTCCCCATAATAACCCTATGGGATTTTTTTCAAACGCTCAAGGGCAGCTTTCTCCTTAGTCTGTGCTCGAATCCGGCCAAATTTCGAACTCATCCAAGCTCTTGTGTATGTCATCATTACCTGCAAGTATGATAAGGATCTAATCAAAAGCAGTCGAGAAAACGTGATGGCGCCTTTTTCCCCATCATAACCCTATGGGGGCTATCTGTTGCCATGGAAACCAGAGTTCTGAGCTGATCGGCACCAAAACCTAATGCAGCCTTTCCCCCACCCCAATGATGCTTCAGATAAAATTTGATTGCGATCGGCCCACTGGTCTCTGAGATATTTATGTTTGAAATTGTTGACGCACAGACGCACCCACGGACCCACGGACGGACGACGGCTCGACTCCCATCCTATAAGCTCACCTCTGAGCCTTCGGCTCAGGTGAGCTAAAAACAGAGCAAAAGCAAAATCTACACAAAACTTTAACACAACTGTTGTACAAATTCTTAAGTCTGAGACCTTGACCTTAAGCCTGCAGCAGCATCCAGGTGATGCAAACTGGTCAGTTTCCATCTTGTAGTAACACTAAGCACATATCGATAAGTTCCAGTAAAGGCTTTCAGGAAAGCAGAGCAAAAGCAAAAACTTAACGCAAAACTTTAATGCAACTGTTATACAAATTTCTAAGTCAATGACCTTGACCTTTGGCCAGCAGCAGCATCAAGGTGATGCACACTGATCAGTATCCATACTGTGGTAACACTAAGCACTTATGAACAAGCTCTGGATAACAGAAGCTAAAGAAAACAACTTAACGCAAAACTTTAACACAAATGTTAACTTACGTACGGACGAACGAACGAACGAACGGACAGACGAACGGAAAGACAAAAACTATATACCCCTCGACATACTTCGTATGCTGGGGGTATAATTACAGTAATAACCATTTGACAATGCCTGACTTGCATGTCATGCAAAATCTGTACTATGAAGGCCATTCAATGTATGAGCCACGGCATGACAAAACCAACAAAGTGGCGTTTGTGCCCAGCTAAGACTCAGATCAGCCTGGGCATCTATCCAGTCTGATCAGCAAAACTTTAACGCAAATATTAAAGTCTGTGACCTTGACCTTAGGTCAGCAGCAGCATCAAAATGATGTCAATCATTGTGCATGAACATAGAAGTAAACCTAGTCATATATCAAAAGATTTCACCAAAGGATGTTGGAAATATAAGCAAAGAATATAAACTTAACGCAAAACTTTAACGCAAATTTAACACATATATACAAATCTGTGACCTTGACCTTTGGCAAGCAGCAGCATCCAGACGATGTCAACTACTCTGTATGAACCTTAAAGTAACCCTAGTCAAATAGCAAAAGGTTCCATCAAAGGATATTGGAAATATAAAAGAAGAATATAAACTTAACACAAGACTTTAACCCAAATGTTTAAGTCTGTGACCTTGACCTTAGGTCAGCAGCAGCATCCAGAAAATGTCAACTATTCTGCATGAACCTAGAAGTATACATAGTCACATACCAAAAGGTTTCATCAAAAGATATTGGAAATATAAGCAAAGAATAACAAGAATTCCGCGGAATGCGGTGTCTCGCCTGCTGGCGCTTTGTCACAAAACAGAGCTAAATCAGCAAAGATGTATGAATGAACCAAGTTTCATGGCTCTAGCCCTTACAGTTTCTGAGAAACAGACTAAACGCGTAAACTTGCCAAAAAATTGCAAAGTCAGCCAACCGTAAAATGTTGATAAAGACTCAATATCGATGATGACTTTGAGTTCTTCTCTTCCAGATGAATGCATGGCCCAAGTTTCATGGCTCTAGCCCTTATAGTTTCTGAGTAACAGACCTTGACGCAAGAACTTGACAAAAATTGCGAAGTCAGTCAACCGTAAAATGTATGTCAAGACTTAATACAGATGATGGCTTTGAAAGTTACTCTTTCAGATGTATGCATGGCCCAAGTTTCATGGCTCTAGCCCTTATAGTTTCTGAGAAAATGACCTAAACGCAAAAACTCGACAAAAAAGTGCGAAGTCAGTCAACCGTAAAATCTAGGTCAAGACACAACACTGATGATGGCTTTCAGCTGTACTCTTCCAGATGTATGCATGACCCAAGTTTCACGGTTCTAACCCTTATAGTTTCTGAGAAAATGACCTAAACGCAAAAACTCGACAAAAAATTGCGAGGTCAGTCAACCGTAAAATCTAGGTCAAGACTCAACATTGATGATGGCTTTCAGCTGTACTCTTCCAGATGTATGCATGACCCAAGTTTCATGGCTCTAGCACTTGTAGTTTCTGAGAAAATGACCTAAACGCAAAAACTCGACAAAAAAATGCGAAGTCAGTCAACCGTAAAATCTAGGTCAAGACTCAACACTGATGATGGCTTTCAGATGTACTCTTCCAGATGTATGCATGACCCAAGTTTCATGGCTCTAGCCCTTATAGTTTCTGAGAAAATGACCTAAACGCAAAAACTCGACAAAAGTTTACGCCGCCGCCGACGACGACGACGACGCCGACGACGACACCGGAAAAGCAATACATATGTCTCGCCTCTGCTTCGCAGGCGAGACAAAAACTTAACGCAAAACTTTAACGCAAATGTTAACGGACGGACGCACGGACGCACGGACACACGGACGGACGAACGGACGGACACACAGACGGACGAACGGACAAACGGACGGAAAGACGAAAACTATATACCCCTTGACATACTTCGTATGTCGGGGGTATAACCAGTGGATTGTTTATACAAGCAACCCTGAACTGATGTCTGGAAGGCTTCCATTTTGAAAGAGCTAGTTGTTTGGGGAAGCAAAACAGGAAGTCACATAAATTGTTTCCCTTTTTAAAAATTGGAGGTGTATCTAGCTGCTTACCGGGCAAGTGCTCTTGTCTGATTTCAAATATGATAAAAAAAACATTAGAGAAATTAATGGGCAAAGTGCTAAGATGTCCAATGCCAGGTCCAACTAAGACAGATAAAATCTCACTTTTGCCCTTCTAGGATACAATGCCCATATAATTTTATCCAAGCTTTCACTGTCTGCACACACCCTCACACATCTTTGCTCAAAATAAAACCAAAATGGGGCTCATAATGAGCCACCTCATGTAGATCTACGCTGTTTGCCCTTTAGTCTTAGAATTCTCAATATGAAATGTCTTGGAAAACACTTTTTTTTAATTTTTGCAGTGGCAAATTTTGTCGTCTGCTTTTTGGTGCTTAAAGAGTTATGACAATGAGAAGGCAATAGTCTTGGCAGATTGTAACTACTGGACGACCTGAACAATGAACAGTAACTGAATACTACTTCTCACTACTAACTGGTATACTTCCTTTTGCATGCAGTTTATCAAATTATAGTTGACCACATTTGCTCTTAACCATTTCTGTAATGGACTCTTCCACCTTTGAAATGGAACAAGTTCATTTGAGCCGCAACATGACAAAACAACAAAGTGACATGTATGCCCAGTGAAGACTCAGATCAGCATGGGCATCCACCCAGTGTGATCTGTGTCTTCCTCATCTGCATGGAGGTAGCTTAGATACTTAGCTGTCTTTAATTGCACAGCCAAGACTCTGATCAGACAGGGCAAATGCCCTGGCTGATCTAGGTCTACGCTGGGCACACATCCACTTTAATGGTTTTGTTGTGTCTCACTTGTTATAGGGACAAATATTTTATCTAAATAACTGGCAACAAATGATGACTCTGAAAAGGGTACTCCTTCGTGTCCTGTCTGTCTCCACAGCTGGGCCGGGTAGCGCAATCGGTAGGGCACCTGACTCGTAAGTCGAGGTCCTGGGTTCGAATCCCGGTCTGGCCACATACTTTCGTTTCTCCTTCCGCTGATTCAAGAAGGGCAGTTGTCAGTTACTGGCGAAAGTATGTGCACTTAGTACTGGTTAACCGCTTAGAAGGTCTAAGCCTGCCCAGGAATAGTGTGGTTGGGTTAACTGACCGTCCTGACATGACCTTAGTTGTTTACCGTGGACTTTAAGCATCAAATCAACCAACCAACCAACCAACCAACCGTCTCCACAGTTTCACTACCTTCACTCCACTTTTCTGAGCCAGGAAAGGAAAAGGCAGCAAAATGAATGGTATGGGCTACACTTTTCATATACTGCGCCTAAGATACTATGGGCCTCTCAATGCCCCTGCAACACTAAGTGATGTGAAAGCTTTTTTTATCACTGTTTACGCAGGCAGCTTTCCAAATATTTAAAGCATACAGTCAACCCTCTCTTCATTGATGTCTGAAGGGGTCATCCAAGAAGACACACAAAAAGTGACTGCTAAGATCAGGTGACGCATTAATACAAGTTCATTTGCTCTGTATCTTGGTTCAAGGGACCCCAAAATAAAAAAGGTAGCTGTTTAAGACAGGTGACCCCTCAATATAGTGACTCAGGTCTGACTGTATTCTGTATGCATGCCCATTACCTGATTTATTTCAACATTCAACATGTTATTTAGAATTTTTTTATACCTTTTGGCTATGTGGGAAAACTGTGGTTGTAAAGGGAATTGTGGGTTACTATGTTAAATATTGAAAAGAAACGATGATACATAATCTATCAGCAATGAAACCTGCGCTACATATCTGTTACCACCTCCAACACAAAAGCTTCAAATAAATTGTGTGAGTTTTTCTTTTAAAGTATAATTCTGAAGCATTTTTTTTATTTTGCGATGAAAACATAATACTGTACCCTCATCTGTACTGCCCCACCAAGGCAATTCTAATGAGGGGTCACAATATGTATTTCAATAAAGAAATAACAGAAACTATCTCTAAATTATGATCAAACAAGCCTCTTATCTGCTGTACTCCACCGCCATAAATTCTGAAGTACTTGGCCTGGTTGTTCAAAATAATAAAACCTCTGTCTTTAGTTAACAAGATGTTAGATTTTCAAATACATGGTACGCGAAAACACTGCCATGTTTTGCAAAAAAAACAAGAGCTTAGCAAGCAGCGCATAATACACCCGTTTCAGTGTCATGAAGGAGTTACAGAATGAACAAGATTGTTTATAGAAGGATGGACAGGCAGACAAAACAGGGGAAACAACTCTGTAATTAATGACTGCAATGTTATCAAAACAACACATCAAATACTATTAGAACACCAAAAATCAGGTTCCAGGGTGAAGCAGCTCAGAAGTTGTGAAACGCCAAAGTCAAACAAGGGAGATAATTCATAAACTCTTAGTCGCAATACTTTCCCTTGACAATATACACATCACCATAAAGTTTTGTTAAAATATTTCCAACGGTCAAGGAGATTCAGAGTAAAACGGAACTGATGCAAGGGCAGATAATTCAGGAAGTAAGCCAGAGTTGTGGTTCATGCGCATGATACATTATCCCATTATTATACACATTCCTACAAAGTTTCATTGAAATATTTCAAAGGGTTAAGGAGTTATGGGGGAATGGGTTAGCCTAAAAAACTAATCAAAGGGAGGTTACTCCAAAATTAAGTAAGGGGGAACAACCATTCTTATATGCGATACACCGGCTTGTGATCATGCACATTGCTATAAAGTTTCATCAAGATATACCAAATGGTTACTTAGCTATTGAATGCACAAGATCAGTATACACAAAAATACCCTAAAAATCTAATCAAAGGGATGCAACTCCAAAACGAAGAAGGTGAGAGCAACCATTTTTATACGCGACACATCATCAGACCCTCATACACATTGCTATGAAGTTTCATCAAGATATCCCAAACGGTTATAAGACTAGTAGGGTAAAAAATAATCAAAAGGGCATAACTTTGAAACTAAGAAAGGGGGAGCAACCATTACTATACGTGACACTTTGCCCCATCCTAATATATATGCCTACAAAATTTCATGAAGATATCTCAAACGGTTTCTGAGATATGGTGCGCACAAGAATGTTGACGGACGGACGGACAGACAGTCGGACGGACGGACAGCGCCATGCCATAATACGTCCGTTTGTTTCAAAACGGGCGTATAAAAAATGTGACGGAGCTCTTGCAGTGCAAATGCTCCTTACATGTTTTGCCAAAAAATTACTGGCACATACAGTAGATTTTCATTGGCTTGAACAGGCTTGGGACCATGAAAATTAGTTCCAGCCAAGGGTAGTTCTAGCCATCCATGGTTAGTTTCCATATAACGTGACCTCTAGGAATCAAAAAAAGAGTTCTAGCCAGGAGGGTGAAAGAGCCATCAGGGTTCGAGCCATTGAAGTTCTACTG